>OU426937.1:3750000-5000000 GCA_911387795.2 Apamea monoglypha
ATTATAGGCTGATTACGCGGTTTATAAAAAATGTGGTGACAAAATCGAAAAGAGTGTGCTGGTTTGGTCATGTTGGGTGACAGGGTGAATGAAAGGCGACTAACAAGGCAGGTGTGAGTGGAAACGCCTAGAGAGGACGCCTTTTTTTTTTTTTTTTCTGGTGGTATATCATCAAATGACCGCTCCCGCTCTGGGTGGAGCGGAAGGGAGTGTCAGACTCTTACTGACTAAAACCCACCCATGTTCCTTCCTTCGCCCTTTATACGTATGTTCCGGGGTAGCGGTAACCCTTTCGGACAATCCCGCTGACCCGGCAGGCTTCGGCCCTAAGGGGCCCCTCGGATTATGCTGACATCTCTTTGAGGCGCGCGTGGAACACTTACGCGCCGTCCGACACGGGCCTGGTCCTGATCGGGCGGTGAGCTACCCATTGCTCTCCGCCCGCAGCCATTGCTCTCCGCGCGCAGAGAGTGGACGTCTTAGGAAGACATATAGTGACCTCATTGGTGATGTTCTTCAGAAAGGTCAGGCGCGTAGTACTCGCAACTGGCGTGCGTGTATGACCAGATGTATGAACTTAAACGAAGCAAAAGGAGTATGTAAGGATCGTAGCAGGTGGCGTTCTGTGGTTCTGTCGTGTTTGGGGCGTGGTGTGGTGTGGTGGTGTTCTGCCTACCCCCTTGGAGTTGTATGTATAAAGCTTATCGAATCAGCAATCAAAAGTAGTCAAGGCTTTCATTCATTTCGTGTTCCGTTTCCCCAAAAACGGATACCTGAGTCCTGAGATTGCAAATAGAAAAATCTACATTATGTACCCTGAGGAAAAACTGTTTATTAAGGTCGCACTTCATTACGGTTTCTTTCAAAAACAGATCAAAGCTGTAATTGAAAGCATTCGTTTGTTCATTTCTCATTCACATTCATTTGTTTATTTATCCATTTCTTTACTTTTTAGTAAACCAAATACAAGCTTACTTAATGATTTAACATGAATTTTTCGAAAATGAAGCAATTGCTATATTATATATAAATTTTGACAAATTGGAAACACGTTCTATAGAAAACTTGTCATTACTGAAAATTCATTTATTTTCAGGAATAACAACCAATAGAACATAGATGCCAATTCATTTTAAGTTATCGTCGATACTTTAAAACCTGTCTTTTTTCGTGTCTGTACTACCTTCAACACTTTTTATTTAAGTAGTAGGTACAGTGTATGGCTTGTTCATTTTTAACAACTTTTTCTTGACGTACCGTGGGAATACCGCAGCTCGTTTCCTGAAATACAGATAAAAGTTCTAGGTCATCATCATCTGCCTAGCCTTTTCCCAACTATGTTGGGGTCGGCGTCCAGTCTAACCGGATTCAGCTGAGTACCAGTATTCTACATGGAGCGACTGCCTATCTGACCTCCACAACCCAGTTACTGGGTAATACAATACCCCCCCCCCTGGGTATAAAAGTTCTAGGTCAATGTAACAATAATAAATGAGTCACGCGTCATTTAACTTTTGATTGCGAACGCGTCATTTAGCAGCTCCATATAGCTGTCAATTCCGATTGTGAGTTACTGTATCGCGGTCAGTAACGTTATATTCGTGAGAAATCCTTATCGACACCCTCCGTCTGGGAAGAACAGAGGGTTATGTCGGACACCTACCGAATAGTTCATTCTATTATCATGAGTCGGGGGCCCGGGAGATACTTTAAAACAAATGCATGCCAATAGACACGCTCACTGGCACTGAAACGTGGTCGCTCATATTGGGCCTTATCAGAAGGCTAAAAGTCACCCAAAGGGCAATGGAGAGGGCTATGCTAGCAGTTCCTCTGCGTGATCGAATTAGAAATGAAAAGATCCGCAGGAGAACCAAGGTAACCGACATAGCCCGAAGAATTGCCAAACTTACGAGTAAGTGCAATGAGTGGGCAGGGCACATTGCTCGCAGAACATATGGCCGATGGAGCCGAAAGTTTCTGGGGGTTTACTCCGAAGTGGTATCGGCCGAATGTTCGGCCGTTTCCTGCTAAGAAGTTACTATTTGGTTCGGTCGGTCCTGATCCTACACTCCTACACTCATTCGAATATTGACTATGGTCCCGACCCAACTGAGCCGATCCGAACTTTTTTCGCATTTTTCAATAATATGGGCGATAGGGCCGAATGGTTCTGGAGTGGAGACCGCGTACCGGAAGCCGTAGCGTTGGAAGGCCTCCACGCCAAGGCCAAGACCGACGATCTTGTGAAGGCCGCAGGAACCCGTTGGATGCGAGAAGCATAAAACCGGTCGAAGTGGAGGTGCCTAGGTGAGGCCTATGTTCAGCAGTGGACGTCTTTCGGCTGAAATTATGATGATGATGAGACACGCCCATGCCATACCTCATTGCGGTACATCGCGGGCTGCTTAGGGGGTTTACCTCGATGCCTGGCATGTGCGTGCTTGTCTATAAGCATGCATTTGTTTTACATCGAGGTAGCGAGCTAAATCGCGACCGCAACGTAATGCGCATGCGCATGTAATTATTTAATTAATTACTCTTAGAAAAGTGTTGAAAACAAAAACACTTACATAGTTACGTCATAAAAAAAATGTTTGAGTCTGTCTATTAATACAAATATTTTCAAAGGTAAGTAGCTAAGCTTAATAGGTCAACTATGTAGGTTAATGTGTCAAATAATTTGACACAATCCAACAATAATATTGTGCGTCATGAGACGTATAATTGTATTTGTAAACATATACGTGACGCCTGTCAGGAACTATAGAGCCCTTTACGTGGTAAACTCTCACCTTCTTCCCCCCCACCTTTACCTTCCACCCCCTCCCCCTTAACCCTTTAATTGATTATACAGGCTGGTAGGGACATTGACGCGCAAACTGAAACCATGAGTCCAGCATATGATTCTAGATCCCCTAGAATACAAATTAAATAAAATTAAGGTGGGGGCGGAAGGCATGAGTTTGACGTATGTCACGTAGTGTGTGTCTCACATAATCACATAATCAGCCTATAATGTTCCCACTGCTGGGACACAGGCCTCCTCTCTTCGAGAGGGACTTGGCTGTAATCCACCACGCGGGCCCAGTGCGGGTTGGTAGATGTCACATGTCTTCGAATACCTGGTTCTAGGACATGCCGGTTCCCTCACGATGTTTTCCTTCACCGTTTTGAGGTTTTGATAGTTCCTGACAGGCTTCACTTTTATAGCCTGCTTGTGAAAATTTGTACGCTTATAACTGTTAAGCAAAAACATGTAAGTTCTTGTTATTCTGTATTTTACTATCTTTTTATACCATATTTTTAAGCAAATAAATATTATTCTATTCTATTCTAGCCTTTTCCCAACTATTTTGGAGTCGGCTTCCAGTCTAACCGGATTCAACTGAATACCAGTATTTTACATGGAGAGACTGCCTTATCTGACCTCCACAGCCCAGCTAATGGGTATCACGATACCCCTTGGTAATTCTAGTAGTCAGACTTTCGGGTTTCCGACTACCCGTAACGACTGTCAAAGATCTAAGAATAACAACGTTATAAATAACGTTTATAAATATATCCCAATGTGAGCTCACTCTTCTTAGTATGGCCACTTTTTCGCGTGACTAAGTACGGTGAGGACAAATCTTTACGGTGAGGATAATTCTAATGCATTATACAAGGCGTCGTTTTGCATCCTCGTCAAATTCAAGGAGGTACTGATTCTCGACACGAATCAATAATAAAATAAGTAGGTATTTTTTTTTCTAATTTTCGGAAATCGGCATGTGTGGGACACGTATTTTAAAACGCGGCCTGTGTGTGACCGCACTGTGACTGCCCTTTTACGCACACATAAAAACGCGGCCGCTTATGTATTCTGAAATACTGTCAAACTTAAATAACTAAAAAAACAAGTATGTATTAATTATTTACCAGGGATCGTAATTTTCTTTGGTTTATTTATGTCTTTCATAACAGCCTCCTGAAAGACGAGGATGCAGAATAACAGCTTGTATAAGCTATCTTACATAGGTATGAATGGATGTGGATTTTAAATATAATTTTTGTCGTTCTTATTTTCCTTTACTCATTTTCTTAATCTATAAATGAATTATTTATTTAATCAATGATACAACCCATTAATCTTTCGTTTGTGATTCAAATAGATTTAGTAGGAGACGATAGTATTCAAAGTTTGAAGACGAACTTTATTTTATTTCCTGTCTGCACCGGGGCCTAAAGAAGGGTAATGATTTTGTTTGGTTTCAATCTGTCAAAAATACCTCTATTTTGTCTACATTTTTGACAAGTTTTTGACATTGATTGTCGCTGAGATGAGATTGCGACAAGGAAAAGTACCAAAAAACTCAGGCACTAAATAAACTAATCGTCGTGTTAGTCATCGATCACTAATATTAGTGATCGATGACTAACAAGCGTTAAAAAGGGCGGGAAAACAAAAGTCAAACAAAGATAGTTTATTTTTGTTTGACATAGAAATAAAATACGAAAATAAATCAGTTTTATTTACATATCGAACTTTTATCGCTCAAGAGAACGATATCGATGAAAGTCATGCTATTGTATAAAGCTTGCTACAGACGGTACGATGTAGGAGCGACAGAATATTGCTTTTTCATCTAAATAAGGGTCAAGCAGAGGCGTACTTATAGCACACCCACATTCCGCCAGTTATGTTTAAGTCCCATGTAATAGGAGGCGAACCGAGGCATCAACTGGGCACAACGGGCTGCTTCTAGATACTAATAATAATATTAAATTGTAGTAAGTTATGGCTGGTAGCAGCTGGATGAGAGTTGCCGAAAATCGAGGTGAATGGCGTGCGATAGGAGAGGCCTATGTCCAGCAGTGGACTGCTATAGGCTGGTGATGATGATATTAAGTTCTTACGGTCTGTTCCAGAACTGCCGATCAATTCTGTAAAAATCTCACCGTGAAAAGTTGGGTGAAGTGAGCTTAGAGTGAGCTGTCAATAGTGTCAAACCCTAGTATCAATTGGAATGACAGCAAGCTCACTTCACATAAGTCGTCACGGTGAGATTTTTACAGAATATACCGGCTGGTGAAAGTATAAACAAATCCTGTTCAGGTTAAAATCTTACGCAACGCAATACTGCTCATTTGTTTATTGTTTTACATCGTGTGCGGCTAGCCTATCTAAATATTTGCAAAGATTTATAGTTGTCTTAAAATAAAATGATTGATGTTCAAAATATTCACGTGTTCAATATTAAACTGCGGGCGAAAAATAACCAGAGCTATAGAGTAGCAATAAAACCGATAGTGTTTGAAAACCTTTCATTGCAATATGATCACTAGGATTGTTACTCTCTCGGCGGGTTGGTCTCGGCATGAATTTGGGCAAGACTATTCAGGCACAATTTACGTGTATTTGCCGAGTCCAATTCACATTGAAGGATCATTTCTCGAAGTTGTGAAGGAGTATGTCTACGTAGGGCAACTCATTCAGCTCGGTAGACACAACTTTGACAAAGAAGCCTGGTTGGTCAGCGTTTAGAAAACTTCGTCAAGTCATCTCATCACCTATTCCGCAATGTTTTAACGTCTTCAAGTGCATCGTGCCCGTTATGACATACAGTACCGAAACGTGGACACTGTCGACTGTCACTGTCCACGTTTCGGTACTGTGTAGCCAGACTGGGCTAGTCCACAAATTCAAGATCGCTCAGCGCGATATGGAGTGACCTATGCTCGGAGTTTCTTTGAAGGATAAAATCAGGAATGAAGTTTTATTGGATGCGGAAGAACAGGGTGTTGTGGCGTAGCCTGGGAGAGACGTATATCCAGCAGTGGACGTTGATAGGCTGAGTTGATTGGTTGGATTGTGACACTATTCTATATCAGCATAACGCTGCGATGTTAAAAATAATAATACCGCAGCGCTGGTATTTTTTTGGGGCCCGGTGTGATGCCATGGACATTTAAATTATCCTGATTCATAATATCAAGAATGATTCTTCTGTAAGCAAATAATTGTGGTCGGTGTAAAAATAATTTACACACCTGCATACTAGCCTACATATTTGCATACATTCAGCTTCCGTCCGTCCCATGTTTGTTACGTTTTTATGCGTTTAGTTACATTATCAAGAGTTTTTATAGTTGCGGCTAGATTTAAACGTGTATTGAGTAACGAGGTTTGAGAAAATTGTGCTAGGGAGTCGGTTGAAGTTGTGGTCTTGTGATTAGGTTTTTTTTTTACCTTAATCTATAGGATCTTCCTAAGTGTCGTGTCGGGGATAGTAAAAGAAAATCTCATTACTTACTGAAAATCCTTGTGAGTGTTTACAATTAAAATCTTACTTTAGAAAATAATATTTGCATGTTATTTCTTACATTGACGGCCTCCCTTTAATGTATCCGTTTAATAATTGTATTTACCTCCATTCCCTTTTTGTTTATTTTAAAGTATTTTTGTATTTCCTATTGTGTTCTTAGCCCCAAAACGTTGCTCTCTAAAATGAAATCCAAAATTGCCATTTTCATCTTTTTATTAAGTTATTGCAGGGTGATAAAAAGCCGCAACATGAAAAGGCCAAAAATGAAAGTTTACGAATGGCTTTACGAATCAGAAAGGGCTTAACGTAGAAATTATGGCTTTTCTTTTTAAGAGCAATGTTTTCGGGGCTAAGTAATTGTGAACAGAGCTGATTTTATATTCCTTTTTTATTTTATAACTTCTATGTATTTTAACTAATGATATCCTGTACGTACTTTTAATTTCGCAGTTAGTGCTGCGCACTTCGGTAAGTAAGTGATTGACGAATTCACGATTCCTAAAACTGTATGTGATTTTTGTTTGTGTCTTAGTGAATCAATCGGTAAAGTGCCTCATTAATAAATACAATAAATGACTAGAACCATCCCTGTTTTCAAGTCTCTAAGAATATTTATACATCTTTGTTTTTTACTATTTATCACCACGGTCCGATCATTAAAACGTTATTATCATCAATCACTCTAGAGATTCGAAACGAATTACAAGAGCATTCAATGCATTCATAAGATACCTCACCCCAGTAGGTCAACGAGTAGATCTTCAAATGTTTTGATTGAATTGCACTAGTCTGGTAGAAACATGCCTCGGGAGACCTGCCATTCAAACTGATCTTAATTAACTAAATAAACATACCAATGAATCAAATTGTGATGTTCGAGAGTATCAGAATGTTGTTCTAAACATTACAACTGTTAATTTTGAAGTGTGACACTTTATCAAATGTCATGAATGAGTGTTTTGGTAAGAAATTAGAATATGGATGGTGGAATTGATCTGTTCATGTTGACATGACTCGGATTAAGAATTGTCTAGAGATTATACAAAATTGTGAGTAATTTGTAGTGGGGTCAGATGGGCAGTCGCTCCATGTAAAACACTGGTATTCGGCTGCATTCGGTTAGACTGGAAACCGACCCTAATACAGTTGGGAAAAGGCTGGGCTGGATGATTATATCAAGCTATACCTTGAATTGGTAGCAAGTAGCACATGGTGCCTTAAAGTCCCAGTAAATGGAATTCGGGCAACGGTGGACTGGCCGAAGTCTGCTGCACTCAATGCGCCTAAGCAAGTAGGGTGCTAAATGAGGTGAGAGGCAATCTCTGCGCCCTCACGCCCCTAGTCGTCGCAGGAGGCGCCATGGACGTCGGGAGTCAGCAACCGACTCCCGGCCACCGTAGGCGCGGGCTTGCGGGCGGCGAGCAATGGGCAGCTCGCTAAGGCAGCTCGGTAAGGACCAGGCCCGGGTCGACGGCGCGTTGTGTTCCACGCGCGCCTCAAAGAGATGTCAGCACGAACTGACGGGGTCTGCTAGGGCCGATGCTGCCAGGGCCGCGGGTTGTTCGAAAGAGATACCGTGGCCTCTGGCATAGGCAACTAAAGGAACATGGATGGGTTTTAGTCAGTAAAAGTCTGACACGCCCTCCCGCTCCGCCCAGAGCGGGAGAAGTCATTTGATGATTTCCCACCCACAAAAAAAGGTGCTCACTGAGGTCATCTTCCTTTTCCATTGTTCCGTCTCCTTGTAGGACTTGCCTGGCAAGGCACCGATGCCTTGCCAGGCAAGTCCTACAAGGAGACAACGTCATTCTTTGTGCGTTGGGTTCTAACCATGGATAAAAACACGGTTGGAAGCAAGTGGTTTTGGCAAATCATCCTCCCACCTCTTCACATGTCTTCCCCTACGCCTTCAAGATGAATTACATGTTGTCATCAATCAACTCAGCCAATCGCAGTCCACTGCTGGACATAGGCCTCTCCCAGGTCGTCAGTCCATATAGCTGGGGCGCATCCAACGCTACGTTAGCCGATACGCGGTCTTCACTCCAGGACTCGTCTGCTTCACCGGCCATCGACCTTCATCTTGTCCTAAATTCATTCATTCTGTTTCCACCAATTGACCTCAACGACCTCACACCGCTTACACCCACCGTCTAAGTTACGAATGTTTAACTTATTAAGTTAATGAAGCTAAGTCACACAGAACCGCTCAATAACAATCGATCACACTTGTTTGTGCGCAAACAATGTTAATCTACGCATCGATCATGCTGTGATAAAAACGTAAACAAGGGTCGTTCATTTGCAAGCTGATGACTAATAAGAAAGAAAAGAAAGAAAGAAAATACGTTTATTTGCGGCAAACATGACGCATAAAACGCTCTTTCTCTTATTTTTTTTTTAAGTTAGCATTATCAAAATATAATAATCAGCCTTTAATGTTCCTCTCTGTGAGAGGGAGCGAGCTATAATCCACCACACGGACCCAGTGCGGGTTAATAGAGGATGTCACATGTCTTCGAATGTTGTAAAGTTAATATGTATTGTATTTTTACGCTTCTACTCTCTTACCATCTCTATCTATCCAGAGCTGCCAAAAACCAATCTTTATCAAAGGAGTCACCCTATAATGTTCCCACTGCTGGGTCACCGGCCTCCTCTTTTCGAGGGCGAGTGGGCTGTAATCTTTCACGCGGGCCCAGTGCGTGTTGGTAGATGTCAGTCGTCTTCGAATTTTTGGTTCTAGGACATGCCAGTTTCGCCACGATGTTTGCTTTCAGCGTTTTGGTGATGAAATTATTTACTTAAAGTAAAGCGCCTGCGACCGCCTGCTGGATGTGTAAGGCCGCGTTTCCACTGACGCGGAGCTGGGCGGAGAGGAGCTTAGCGGTGCACAAATTGACCAATGACTATGCTTGAAATCTCCGCTCCGCTTCAATGGAAACTGTACGAGCGGGGTGGAGCAGAGCGGAGCGGATATTCATACATCGAGGCGGTGCAGTGCGGAGGACAGCGAGCATTGGGGTGCAGAGCGGAGGACAGCGGGGCGGTACGGAGCGGTGCGGAGCGGTGCGGAGCGGGGCGGTGCGTGACTCGCGTGCAGTGTGTCAGTTGTCTTCGTTACGTCACTAGATGCATACGCAATCCAAAAAAGTCGCAACAGTCAATGCTACTTCATCTGATTCGTTATCTTCGTCTTCAAGTAGAGAAAGATATAAAATGATTGCTTTTTTCTTTTTAAGCGACAACATGACGTATGGTCTTTCCGAGAGATTGAGTGTAACTAAGTGCAAAAATGCGCGATTCCAAAAGTATGCTCCTCTCCGCCTAGCTCCGCTCCTCACCGCCCAGCTCCGCTTCAGTGGAAACACTGACCACTTTTCACCGCTCTTCTCCGCTCCTCTCCGCCCAGCTCCGCGTCAGTGGAAACGCGGCCTTAATCGGGGTCGTTACCATTGGGCCCCCACTGCTCTAAGGCCATTTATCTATTGGGCTCAAATTAAATCGAAAAGTGGACAAAAATCCTTTTTGCTTGAAATGCCTTTTAGACACAAGAAATATAACCAAATTATAAAGACCGAACACGGAAATAACAAGCCAGAATTTATTAGCAGTCAGAAAACATTAAATTCTGGCTACGTCCAGTTCGAACCAGTTTCATCCAGTTTAAGCGAGTTTCTTTTCTTTTGCCGACTTTTTGTGTAACTAAGTTAGACCTAATTTATTTCAATTTATATAAATACTGGCTTCTGCTCGCGACTTTGTCCGCGTGAAATTTCGGCCCCCAACCTACCGCGTCGCATCCCAGCCCGCCCGTCGCTTAGCGAAAAGTAGAACGGGTACTCTTAGTTCTTTCTGACTTTTTTTGCTCGGCTCCTAAGGATCGTAGCGTGATGTTAAATATCTTATAACCTTACTTAAGAATTGGGCTATCAAACGAAAAGTAATTTTTCAAATCCCACCGGTAGTTCCCGAGATTAGCGCGTTCAAACACACAAACAAAAAAAGAAACAAACAATCTCTTTAGCTTTATTTTTGGTATAGACTACATTGTTTTGATATATGTTAGCTGCCTAATAATTCACTGTAACGATACATAAATAGTGGGTAGTTTTATATTTTTTTTATAGCAATGATCTGTGAATGAATGAAAGAAATACTTTTGCCTCGAGGTTATTGTTATTAATGTACTGATCCAACAATAGTTCGGGAATATATTTTGATCTTGAATTTTTTGTGATGTCGGATTTTTCGAATGCCGAAATAGAGCAACGACACGTGTAGTGTAGTAGCCTTGCCATTTGTGTTTTCTGTTAGAATCATTTCATTAATTGTTTAGCTGGAGTTGTGCCCGTTTGATGCCAATAAGCTCGTCCTCTATTACATGTGGGTGTACTATATGGGGCGTGTGGGTACGCTTCAGCCTAACCCTTTGGAGAATACAGGCGTGGAGTTATGTTTTTTATGTTATTTTAATTGTTTGTTTGTTATCTTCAGATTGGGAAAATAGAGTGCCAGAGAAAAACGCTGTTAATATTCACTGGGGAAAGGGATTTCAGTTGCTCATCATGAACATGAATATCAGTTGCCGTGCTGTGATGCAACATTATAATAAAAAAATAATCAGGACTCCTAAGGGTCAGTTCACACCGAGACGCGACGCGACGCGACGCTGCTGGAAGAGGCCAGTGATTTCGCGCTGCGCCGCGAGGCGCATCGTAAAATCGTTGGCAACACGACGCCGCGCGGCGTAGCGCGGCGTAGCGCGGCGCCGCGCGGCGCAGCTAGACGCCGCGCGGCGCAGTGGAACGTGTCTACATTCGCTACGTGCTCCCGCCCCGCCCCGCGTCCACCCGCAGTCTACCATTTGCAAGCGCATGAGAACGACGTATATTTGGCGGGTGCATTATGGAGATCGTAACTTTTTGTAATCCATTTTGTAATAACCATAATTTTTTTCTGGATAATTGACAATGTGGTCATAAGCCAAGGTATGAAATTCACCATGAATTAATCTATTTCTCCATAAATTATGCACCCAAATACTCCTGTGTGATGTTTTCTTTTTAATTTTATTTTTGTATTCTTCCTCTTCCTCTTCTGCAAGAAGTCCGATTATAACAAGATCCCAGTCTATCATTATAATATCACTCGATCACTCGACCGTACTGCATCAATTCTGCACGAAGTCTGGACGGAAATAGTAGACAAGTCACCACGCGGCCTCAGCTGCGCCTCGCGGCGTCGCGCTGCGCCTCGCGGCGTCGCGCTGCGCCTCGCGGCGTCGCGCTGCGCAGCGCCGCTCTCGCACGCCGCGCGCACCGGCGAAGTACCGCTGCGTCGCGATGCGTCGCGCTACGCCGCGAGGCGTCACGAGGCGCAGCGCTGCGCCGCGCAACGTATTCTGAACTCTCACAATGTAATGTGTACCTTTTCGTGTAGAAAATAAAGTATATTTTGAGTCACTCTTTTAAAGTATGCGCGCAGCGTCGCGTCGCGTCGCGTCTCGGTGTGAACTGACCCTAAGGGATTACTTGTTTTTTTTTATCATAAGTCAAAAGTAGTTGAATTAGGTCTGATTTTTAAAGCGAAAGATATTCTAAATTCCTGTAATAAAATTGTCTGAAGAACTATCAAAAATTCAAAATTATTCTTCGGTCAGAATTATCTGGCGTTGTAAAAATCAGCCCTTAGTCAATAAATACGTTATAGCAGTTCCAACATTTGGATCACTTAAATTTTTAATCATAATGTGGAGGCCAACTTTTGGGGGCCAATGTATATATATCCATATTCTCCACTCATTTCACTTCTCTGAGTTATCATAATAACGTGACATGGACGAAGAGGTCCACGATAATAACGTCACGTCTGTCATTATTACTAAGAACATCCTCAATGAGACGTTATAAAGCTAATATTTATATCCCTGACGTTACAAATTCCTGAAAGCAGACGAGGAAAAAGAGCGAACATTCCTCCCGTCACAGCATTCTTTAGTACATAATAGTGATGTAGATCATGTCCGTTGGTATTCGTCAACCTTTCTCAGTAACCTGTGCACTTGACCTAATTCTTGTTCAGTCGAATGGAGATTTTGTATGACGAGGTCTGGTTCAATTGAAATTCTACTGAAATATTGGATGTAGTATTTTGTAGGGAAAATCCTAAATTCACATCTTGCATTTTTTTGTCACGAGATATTTTTAGAAAAAAAAAAGGGTACCTACCTAGGTATGAAGGTTTACCTATTTATCGAACGATATACAAGGACCGAAGGAAAAATCGTTGAGCAAAGAACCATAGGCAAGCAACACATTTGAATAAATTAAACGAACATTATATTAATATAATATAAGATCATGCGTGCCGCACGGCCGCGTCAAATGGGTTCGTTTCAGCAATAATGCCAATTAAACGCTGTCTGACGCTCATTTTCAAATAAACCATTATTGACGCGAGACGGATTATAGTAAAGACGACTTTCGATACGAAGTAAACCCAAATGCTATAACCATTTGAAATTTTCTTCTTTGCCAATAATTTCGATGTGTCTTGCATATTTGCACAGCATATTAAAATCTAAATGCAACCGTTTGATAATTCCATAGCAGTACCAAAATTCACATTTGACGTCATAACACACCGTTAAGTAAAACTTAATGCACGTTGAATATGACATAACCTAATCCAACATTCAACAGCGGTTCTAAAACATGCCGAGCGTTTGAATTAAACTCTGCAACGGTAACATGTTTTGTTCTCTAGAGAAAGTAAAAGTGTACCAAACATACCAAATGCGAAAGTAAGGGGAATGAAGATTATCACCATATACATCTAACGGATTTTGGTAAAGACATCATGTTCACAAAGATTTGTTCTACATTAAGGCACTCACAACACCCAACATATTTGATGTATTTAACACTAAGCATATACAGGGTGGCAGGTACGGCATATAATGAATCAATGGTAACCATGGATACATTATATGCTTCTGAAAGCCCCTGCGTCAAATTTGTCGGTTATTAAATAAAAATATTACTGTTCCATACCTTTTTGCCGCGTAAGTATTGCTCTCTTATATGAAACAGCAGATTTTTTTTTTGATAACCGACGAACAATTTCCACGCTGGTTTCTATGACAGTCATGTACTGAATTCATGGTTAAGTTTGCGCGTCGATGTCCCTGCCTGGAACATGCCACCCTGTATGAAACATCATTATGTCTCTGTCATTTTCAAACGATTGACAGAAACAGAACGACACTAAACGCGTTTAGTGATTTGTGGTGCAAGAGGGCCTAAGGCTTTTATTTAAAAAGTTGAATTGGTGTATTTCATGGTATTCTCCAGCTTAAACTATAGGGAGCGGTGTTTTTGGGGGCTGTCTGTTAAATATTTTGTCAACCACAAAGTGCTAGTTCGCATTTTAATCAGATTTGTTTATGGCAGTGGATATTCTTAAAGAAATTCAAAAACACAAATAAACATGAATATTTCAGCACTATGTAATAACTATTGTCAATCGCGAAGAATGGCAAATATTTTATAAAGAAAATACTACAGAAAAACATTTTACCCTTTCAAAAACTACAGGCGATAAATTATCTCTTGGCGGCCAGTAATTAGTTCTCGCCCTACGTAGGTACGTACACGTCATAGACAATGATGGTCATTCGAATCTCGAACTCGGCTTTCCCGCCCTCGACGCGTGATCCAAATGAAAACTCCGTGGGTGTGAAAATTCAGTGGGCCAGTCTTTGCGCGACAAGCGTCTTGTGCAGACGTCCTCACGTCGCTCCCACCAAAGTTTCCGCGCGAAACTTTTCACGTAAACATAAGTGACAAAATAATATTACAATAGTGTCAATCCAGTGTTTGTTTCATTATAATTTGTGTTAATGTGAGTTTTCGAACTGATGACCGACATTTAGATTTATGTAAGTATTAGATCTTTGATTTTTATTTTTGGTTCGAATAATTAATGCTTTAGAAATAGGTTATTGGGATATATTTGTAATGAGTGGTTTTTGCGACAGAAATATTAATTCTAGATTGACATACATATTTAATGAAAAACTTCAAAGGCGTAGTGATGTGACATGTTTTTCGGGATTAAGATTGTAAACTCTAGTTAATTTCTTATGTCCGTTATAATGTCAAACACATTTTAAATCGAATTAACATGTGGCTTTTCGGAGTAATTTATCTTATTTTCTTTGTATTTAAGCAATGATATTGTGACTTTTTGGACAACAGTTATTTACGAATTAAAAATATAATTTTTGCTTTGACAAAGTAACTGATTATTTGTTAATTATTATAACGAATAGATTAATAAATTAAAGATTCAGGTTTATAGTTTTATCTCAATGTAAACTGCTGCACTGTCTGAAAGTTAATAAAAAAAGGATGTTCAATAAATTGTCTATAAAGCTATCAAAGTAAAATTTATTGAACCATTAAACATTGATTTAAAATATTTTGCTGACATAAAACGGACTCAATGTTTAAAGTCTATAAAGATTCTGAAAGGAAATAAACATTGAATTGATAAAATCTTTTTTAAAATAAATAGCAAACGTGCCTTTTAACACATATATTGGAATACTTGCTTTGATAAGCCTATTTATAAAAAAAACAGTACGCACATACTGGCATATGAAAAGTACTTACTTACTACCTACCAAAATACTTTTTTTTTGTTCTACACATTAAAATACATTTATAAGAAAAAACATGTGAATAATTTAATCTTATGATTTATATAAATATTTGGAATTTAATCGTCTCCGATGCTACATGTCAAAAAACTTTTTTTTTGTATTCTTTATTTCAAAAAGTGACAACATTGTTTCAAACATTACATTTATGACGTAAAGAAGAATCTCAAAATCATAAACATAGATCCTGGCACCCAAATTAGGTTTATACCTGTGACTTGGGAGTCACTGTTCCTCCATTATAAAAGTCATTACGTGTGTCGTCGGTTATAAATAGTATATTTTTGACATTTAAAGAAAATACAGGATATTTTACTTTCTGTACAACCAAGAACCGATAATTAGGTACGTCCAGATTCTCAGAAAAAGAGTTACAAGTAAGAAACGGTCCATTTTCCTAGAACCTCGCACAAACAAGAGAGCATCTGCTACATATTTTCCCGCGCAACTTGTGCCCACAGATAATAACATAAGTAGGTATAACTGAAGATGTGGGTTAATTAAGAGAGTCCCTATTTCTTTCAATTCCCGCACACACGATCGACCTAATAAGTTAAAGTGATATTGAACCTACATGGTAGTCACATTAATATCGATTTCTTATTCTTTGATTCTTTCCTTTCCTTAGATTTCTGAAGAAAAACAAGCCTTTCTTTGAATTGAAAATATTGAACATCTTATTTTAAAAAATAATCTTCAGCCCTATTTTATTCAAATATATACTATTAAACTGGTCCATAACTTATTTTTTAAGTTTTTTTTGACGTTATATATGGCAAAGACTTGGAGATATTAGAATATTTTTGTCATCTCATTCTTTTCTAAACTATGTTCAAAACGTACATCGCCACGGCAAATCGTGCCGCACATAATAAATAAATAACTAATAACATACACAGCCATACACGAAACGACATCATATTTAAAGTTTTCGAAGAACAAACGTCTTTCTAAATAACATAAAACTTTCGAACGCGCTTTTATAAAAAAAGTCATTGGAATAGTCATAAAGAAAAAAAAAGGTACCCACTCGTCCCTTTCCTTTCTCATTTCAGAAAGTATATCAACGAACGCACTGCATAAATCACTTCAGCAGATTAATCTTCCCACACTAGTAATATATCTTAATAACGTGTTAACATAACATTAATTAATGTTAACACACGTATAAATAGTTCAAAATATTGTCATTAATTCAGCTCTAGAAATTATGAATATGGCCGTTGTTTATGGTTTGAAAAGTCTTGAATAGGTCCCGGAAAAATTTAATTATGGAAGAGATTTATGGTGCCAACGCTGCTTTAAAAGAAGGACTCGTCGAAATGTTATTCTGAAGAGGATAATAACAGGAAAGGAAATTCCATTATGCTCGGTTCCTATAAACAAAAAGTTTAAAAACTAAAACACAACAAGTGAATAATAACACGAAAATACAAAACCAACCGATTTCGAAATTGAAGTTACTTTTCACTTTGTGGTGTTTATTTTTGTAATAAACTTTTTTTTCACTTTTAGTTGTGGTACAACCTACCCTACACAAATTCGTATATCTACAACCGAATTGAGAATCTCCTCCTTGTTTGAAGTCGGTTAAAAACGAATCATTTTGCTAACGAATATAGCAGCCTTTTTTGCCAAACTGGGCTTATTCATAAGCTAATTTTACCTGTGATAGCTATGTACCTTCATAATTATGGGAGGGTCTACTATGCAAAGAGGTATTTGCTTCATTATTGGTAAAGATACAAGTCTTACTTTTAACCAATAACAGCCCGTAAATCATAGGAATCGGCCATTAGAGGCTTATGTTCGTACATAGTTACTGTCAGCTGTGTAGTTACCTTTTGTAAATAAACAAGTCGTGTACCCGATGAAACGAACGAACCAAAAATAACGGACTTTCATACAAAATTTCATCCTTAATTTAACCCCCTTTAGAGGACGAATTAAAAAAAACATCCTTAGTGCTCAGTTTCGGTAAAATTTCATGTTTCTAGAGCCAGCAGGTTAGGCTGTGCATCGCCTTCCAGCGGTATTACTTAGTTTTCGCTTAGCGTTCTTTTTATTTTTGCTCGGCTCCTAAGAGTTCTAGCGTGATGTTTAATAACCTATAGCCTTCCTCAAGAATTGGGCTATCAAATACAAAAAGATTTTTTGAAACCCAACCGGTAGTTCCAGAGATTAACGCGTTCAAACAAACAAACTCTTTAGCTTTATGATTAGTGTAGGTAATATGTGTTATGTATGTACAGTGGCCCTCGTCAGTAGATTGCTCCAATTTCCTTAATGTGTAAGTAACTGATATATTGTCTTCCCCCAGTCCACAAAAGTAGGATTAACTCAGTCTAGGTAGATAATTCACACTACGCAAGGTGCACCTCCTTCATGAATAACTTAGCGTTACCACCAAGAGTCACGTCTGGGACGTTTATCACATTCTGCAGTCTTATCTTGAGGTAAAGACTTCGGTTTTTATGCTGTCCTTGCAGTGTAAGATCTAATAAGGGAGGCTTTAGTTTTGTGAACGCTTTTTATATCTGTTAGGATCTTGAAGTACTTAGGAGGTAGAAGATAATATCCGCCTGTTACTATTCTATGTGCACTGACTGGACACCTGTCCGGTCAGTGGACAGATTGAGAGGACCTCCTCTCAATCTGTGTGGTTCTTTCCTTTTCAAAAGACCATCTCAGACATCGATCTACATGGTCTTCATATGACTTGACCAAGGTTATGTCTGGACTTTAATAGAGACTGTGAACTCTGAGTTTGTTTCGGCCTTTCTTCTCAGACTAGTCAGATCGGAAACGCCGACTTCATCTAGTTTTTAAAATATGATTGACGTGTTTTGACGTGGGTTTGTACAAACTTACTTACAAAATAAAAATCATTTATCATTTATGGTATGGCAAAAGCATTAAATAACAGAGAAGGAATAAGCATTGATGAGCACGAGTGGTCGCAGGTAGTGATCTAATTTTGTCATAAAATACTAAATAATACTTTAGTTAAAAAAAGGTTTTCCTTTTCAACCAAGTTTAAAAAACTGCACACATAAAACATGCGTGCATGGAATAGGCTCGCCTCTTATTAATAATAATAGTCCTCCAGACCGAATTTTGGCCACGGCGACCATTATCAGCGGACCAGCCTTCAGCGCGGGAGGTTTTGTATTGTCCAAGTGTGTGCGCAGACACAGGTGCACCCTGTCTTCCCTCACTCTCATAGCCTGACCTTTTGGGAAAACAAGGCGTGAAGTTATCAATCAACTGTATCGCAGTCCACTGCTGGACATAGGCCTCTCCCGACTGCGCCACAACACCCTATCCTCCGCCTTCCGCATCCAGTCTACCCCAGCCACCTTCTTTAGGTCGTCCGTCCATCTAGCTGGCGGACGTCCCACACTACGCTTGCCACTCCAGGATTCGTCTGCTCCACTGGCCATTGGCCCTTCGACAGACATGACCAGCCCATTGCCACTACATTTTGTTTACTTTGCAAACTATGTCGGTAACTCCGGTTCTTTTCCGGATAATTACATTCCTGATTTTATCCTTCTAACAGACTCCGAGCATAGCTCGCTCCGTAGCGCGCTGGGCGACTTTGATTTTGTGGACCAGCCCGACCGTCAGTGTCCACGTTTCAGCACCGTATGTCATCATGACGGGTAGGACGCACTGGTTGAAGACCTTAGTCTTCAAACGCTGCGGGATAGGTGACGAGAAGACTTGACGAAGTTTTCCAAGGCGTGAAGTTATACTTATATGTTATAAAATCATGCCTAAAATGCATGCAACTAGTGTAAGTAATAGATGAAGGCTAATGTCATTTGGTAGCAATTTTTAATCAAGCAAATAAATCTACTCCTAGTTCAAGCGGCAATTTAGCACCAATTTAATATTGCGTACCAGGAATGCAGTATATTGCAATGTTGCAATCAACATAGTTGACAGCGTCGGAATAGGTACTTACTGATGATGTTATTACTAACCAGGCGAAAATATCTGTACTATATGTGCATGTTTTGTCTCTGCATCACACTCTCTCTCACTCTCTCTCTTTAAACATCATCATTATTATTATTTATTATTATTATTATATTTTCTTTCTTTTTTTTTTTTTTTTTGCTCTTTTTTCATGTCTATTATTGTATGTATATATTTATTTAGACGAGTAAAATATACTTTATATATATATTGATTGTATAATGTAAATGGTACACCACAGACTACCTACCATATTTGTCTCTCTTTAATTTTAATCCATCCAAAGGTTGTCTTTAAAAGATCGCTCTTAGCGATAAGACCGCCCATTGTGTCACCCTTTGTAAAAATTTTGTATATTTATGTTTTATAAATTGTATGGTGTACAATAAAGAGTATTCTATCTTCTATCTGTCTATCACACTAAGGTCGACTGATAGAAAATGCCATAGGAGTTAAGTCCGCCTTTGCACAGTATTTTTTCTTTCCTTGTGTATAAAGTATTAATAATGAAATAAATAGGTACATGAGATTGATGTTTATCATCATCTGCCTAGCCTTTTCCAAACTATGTTGGGGTCGGCTTCCAGTCTAACCGGAAGCAGTTGCAGTTGAATACTAGTATTTTACATGGAGCGACTGCCTATCTGACCTCCACAAACCAGTTACTGGGTAATACGATACCCTTGGTAAGACTGGCTGTCAGATTTTTCGGGCTGCTGACTGCCCGTAACAACTGTCAAAGATCTACAAATGACAGCTAGGACCAACGAATTAACGTGCTTTCCGACCGGGGCATGGAGGGGTTTCTTTATGTAGTGGATGGTCACCCATCCACGAACCGACCGCGGCAAGCATAGCTTAAACTGATCGATCGCCCTGTGCGGCTGTTAGCCACGGTCCCCTCTAATTTCTTGAAGTAGGTATGTTTTAATTTTTTTATGTTGGCACCTTGTTTTTTTATTCATGTTATTTTTTATAATTTTTGTGTGTTGTGTTACGTCTTTTGTGTGCACTAAATAAATGGTGTATCTATCTGTCTATACCTTTCCTCACACAATCTATTCATCCTACTTATTCAGTGGTATTCCTTTCCATCCACCAACATTTTTATTGTTGATGTACTTTACCACTTTATCAAATTAAATTTCATTCGAAAACATCCATCAGTTTCTTACTAAACTTCAACTATAACTGATGACCCTGGGGGTCTACTCCGAAGTAGTATCGGCCGAATGTTCGGTCGTTTCCTGCTACGAAATTACTTTTTGGTTCGGTTGGTCCCGATCCTACACTCCTACACTCTTTCGAACATTTACTATGGTCCCGACCCAACTGAGCCGATACGAACGTTTTTTCGCATTTTTCAATAATATTCGGTTCGGCCATGTGTCGGTCCGATCCGATCATTCGCACTTTGCACTTCGTAGTAGACTCCCTGGTTACTAATCTCCTTTGGTGACCGTACATGTGTTTCGTCCTCGAAACTAGTGATCTAAATAAATGTAGTACATATGTGTAGGTTATAGGCTTAACACCTAAGCCTTAACACGTCACCAGCAAAGACTTAATTAAGTAGCATACCTTGCAGAAGTTATTTACCAGTAGGTTAGATGAGAAACTCAACTCACCGAGAGTTTCACGTAATACGTAGGAGCGTCTGTGGAAGATTTGTTAAAATATGAGATCAGTACAATATAGGAATCGGTTCTATCAGACCGCATATTCACCATTCATGGTGTCACCATTGCCAGGATCGCCCAGTGGACACGGTGGAGCACACGGTGGAGGTCTGCCCAGCTTGGGCGGAACACCGCCATGTCCTCGTAGAGGCGATCGGCACCGGCGGCGGCCTCTCGCGCCCCCTGGTTTAAGCCATGGTCTGGGGCGAGAGGGAGTGGGAGGGAGAGCAATGGGTAGCTCACCGCCCGATCAGGACCAGGCCCGTGCCGGACGGCGCGTAAGTGTTCCACGCGCGCCTCAAAGAGTTGTCAGCACAATTTGAGGGGCCCCTTAGGGCCGAAGCCTGCCGGGTCAGCGGGATTGTTCGAAAGGGTTACCGCTACCCCGGAACATAAAGGGCAAAGGAAGGAACATGGGTGGGTTTTAGTCAGTAAGAGTCTGACACTCCCTTCCGCTCCACCTAGAGTGGGAGGGGTCATTTGATGATTTCCCATCCGGAAAAAAAAGGGTATCTTTGTCGAACCTGCTCCTTATGAGAATAATAGGATCGTTATGGTTATCAGGTACGCAAAATACACCCTTATTCTAGCCTTATACGGTATTCTATTCCACCATTTTCCCGCAGTTATACCTTAAATCAGTCCATAAAACATCCTATAAACCTTTACCTTTACCTTTACTATACACATACAACATAAGAACATCATAGCAAACTAATGCCCTCTTTAACTAACACTATCTACGTGACACCTAAAGTAATCCCTAAATAAAATACTACTGTTGGATTTTCAACGCTCAGCTTAGCGCCGAAAGTTGAAAATCCAACAGTGCAGGCGTTCATTTAGATGTTTCTTAGAGTTCGTGAAAACAGGCGTAAAACTAACGATATAGCACAGGATTATGTCATAATCTTTTATGATAAATACTCTAACCCACCATAATTCTGATGAGGATTAGTGTAACTTGATGTTTTAGTTATCTACGGTCAATCACCTGCTTGTTAGGGATTATGTATCTTATAGGACAGTGTGACAAGAAATTTTGTCGTTTCTTAGTTCGGTAAATCCGTGACACACGATTTGTCTTGTCTGTCTACATATTATTATAATGGTCTGCGGCCGTATTACGAAGTATTAATGCTATCATGATTCTAGTGCGAAGGAGGGATGGAGCTATCGGTCATGTTAATAGCTTGGTCTCTCTCTTACACTGGAATTACGATGGCTTTAAACCGTCATAATAACCTGTGCTCTGTTTATCAAAACTTACAAGTCTACGAGTTCAAAAATAACACTTCACAAGGAAGTTACATGTTTGCGTAAATTACGTTTATCAAAAAAAATAAATCTACAGGGTTTGTAAAATTGAACGCTTGTAGATTTTACTTGTAAGTTCTAAAATCAAAAATGGTATGCCGCCATATTCTTTTCCCGCCGTTTTGTGTTTTTAATGAATTATGCTCTACTTAAACGCGTGGCTGAATGGTACCTATATTGTCTGTGCCTAATATGGACTGGACGATAAAAAAAAGCAGTACCGACAAACTAGGTATTGATAATATGGAGAGTATTCAATAAAAAGTAGTAGGGTAGAAGTAATAGAGTATGCGATGAATCTTGAAAAATGTCTAGAGATGATAATAAAATAACGGTTTCACAATTTTTTCAGCTTTAAGTCGAAACCTTTTGTTAAATTCATAAGTCATCTGCTTATGACCGTAGTCAATTCTTTTTTTATACATATGTTCTCAGTTACATCATTCTAATATTTTCTTCATCGCTTGAATCACTTGACCACGTTTAGAAAAAGAAAATTGAATTTTAAAATTGATTGCGGTACTAAGCAGGACACTTGTAAACTTGTAAGACGGTATGGAGAGTCGGCAGACATTCTCAGGATTTGCCACGATTTTCTACAATTTGTAACTTTTACAAAGGATTTTTTGATGAACATAATCACAAATACGAGGGCTGCCTTTTAAGTTGTGTCGTTTGAAATAAGTATAGACAACCTAATAGATTATTACCATTTATTATTTTTCAAAGAATTCTCCGCGATATTTAATACATGAATCATAATTTTTTTTGGGTATCATTTAAGCTATCACCAATTTAATTAGTTTTGTGTTTCTTAAATAATAGGGTTTGTCCTCAAAATAGTAGATCTGTCACCAAAATGTAGTCACCAAACAATGCAAAATCAGTTCCACAATAAATCACCTAAAATCCTGAGATATAAGGTCTAGTACCAAATAAATGTTTTTGTATGTATTATAATAGGTGTGTCCTAATAAGTATTTAAGCAAACTAATTTAAAGAGATCACCAATAAATCATTAATGTGACCTAACCTAACTTAACTGTTTCCTTTTACAAAAGCGATTCGCTTCTGGCACATCGCCGGCCGCTGCCGCGGCACGCTCGCTTCGCTCGCTCGGCTCGTGCGTTGTTTGTCATACTCTAACCTAACCTAACCTAACTGTTTCCTTTTACAAAATCGATTTATTTGGTGACAGATCTACCATTCTGAGCACAGAGCTATTATTTAAGTAACAAAACTGTTATTATAAGAACGAAGTTTATATTCATGTAATGCAATATAATTTTATTGGTTATCGATCTCTTATTTTACACATATATTAACATTAATTTGATAATTCATACCTGGGAACAATTTTTGTTTATCTGAGAACGAAAATATTTCGTGGCGATAGATCTATTTATTAGGTGATACAACTTGATGACAAATATAAATTTTGGTGATAGAAAATATAGTTCCCATTTTTTTTTTTTTGCATGCGTTCGAACCAGTTTTTAAAACATTTATTCCACTCCCAAGTGGTGGTAGTCAAAATGGCCGATTTGTATGCGTCAACAGCTTCTTCGGGTGAGCTGAAACGTTCACCAGGAAGACTTTGCTTAATTTTGGGGAACGTAAAAAAATCGTTAGGGCTCAAGTCAGGGCTGTAAGGCGGGTGATCTAAAATTTCGACATTTTGGGTGCTCAAATATCTTTGTATCGCGGGCGGTGTGCGAACTTGCATTGTCATGGTGCAGTATCATACGACGTCTTGAGTTGTTTTTTCGAAACTTTGTGATGACTTGTGGCAAACAAAAAGTGGTATACCAGTCAGCGTTAACCGTCTTGCGATCTTCTAGTACAATAGTGGCGACGTGACCACTCTTTGGCACAAACGAGGCAAACATTTTTTTTTAAGTGGTCCGTGAGCGTATGACTTTGGTCGGTTTTGGCTCATCTTGGAAGACCCAGACAGTTGACTACTGCTTGGAATCTGGATCGTAAGCATATATTCAAGACTCGTCAAAACTAATCATATCATAAACGTGTTTTGACTCTCTTTGGTTGAATCGATGAAGAGTTGTGCGACACCATCTAACACGGGCTGCTTTTTGGTCGTCGCTAAGCAAATGTGGTATCCAACGAGAGATCAACTTTATTACGCCGAGTTCTTCGTGCAGGATTTTTTGGATAGTAGTCCCTGAAATGCCCACGGCTGCCTCTATTTCACGGTATGTCACATGACGATCTTCGACGATTAGCTGCCGGACGGGCGATATTCTCTTGCGTCATGGCGGTTTTTGGACGACCTTCACGTGGCTTGTCACTGAAGCTAGAGTGCCCTCGTTGAAATTCTAAATACCAGCGTTCTACAGTCCTAACCACTACATACATGTCCATACATGGTGCTACATCACTAAACACAGAAGTGATCTCCTCAAAGCACTGAAGTCGCGTTAATCCCCCTTGAAAGTTGTAGAAAATTATCGCACGCATATTTTCCTTTGATATTTCTATTTTTACAACCGACTTGTTACCTTTGAATAGACGCTACAATAAAACTGTTCGACCGATCAAAAAACATTCTTTTCTTTTCGAATTCTAAATTCAAAAAGATGAAAAAGCCATATATTATGTTTTTTTTTAAATTATTGCTGGAGGTTTGCAAACGACACGACTTAAAAGGCGGGCTGCCTTTTCAGTCGTGTCGTTTGCAAACCTCCAGCAGTCCTCGTACAAGTGTAAAAATATATGTACTTGTTAAATAAATAACGACACCCGTAAGTTACACGTTTAGTTTTGATAAACGCATATTTATAAAACTGATTTTTTTTTTTACATGAAAAATTCTTGTGTTATGTAGGCTTGGAAATTTTGATAAACAGGGCACAGGTCTGCAGCTGAGCATAAGTAGCAATTGCTTTTTTATATGTCTCTGTGTTTGTCCTATTGGAAAATACCTTTTTAATCGGAAGAAAGTACTGCTGAAAAACGAAATGAATGTTTTTGAACTGTCAAAATGAAAGCCATTGCTACTGATTGTGTGTTACGCAATTACCCCGCAGATTCATGAGGATTTTACTCACCTGACCGCTGGGTATAATTAACTTAACTTCCCTATGACATGGTTTTCTTAATTAAGTATCTCTCACAGGCAAAGTGTGAGAGTGTGGGGGCAGTGTGTTTGTATACCAACATTTAGAACTTGGTATCCTATCCTACCAATATATTAATATATATATTATATTTTATATTAATTATAATATAATATAATATAATAATATTATAAATGCGAAAGTTTGTATGGATGGATGGATGTTTGTTGCTCTTTCACGCCGAAGCTACTGAACAGATTTGGATGAAAACGTTCAGTAGCTTTTGCGTGAAAGAGTAACAATCCATACAAACTTTCGCGTTTATAATATTAGTAGGATATTTTATTGTACAATAGAAAATACGTAACAAAAAATACAACTAACACTACAAAACATACAATGGGCGGCCATATCGCTTTCTGCGATCTCTTCCAGGCAACCTTGGAATGGACAGTGATTGCGTGGATATAATTATGAATTTGAATTCATATTTTTGTCTTATCGATGCTGCACCGGTTGACACATGTGCGCCGGCGCCGGCTGTCGCTGAAAACCAGCGCTGGGACTCTGTCTCGCATAGCTGAGCGATGGCCGTTTTGCGTGGATGTGACGCATATTTTTCTCCATTTTTTTTTTGTTTGTGGCATGTTTACCGCATATAAACGTATTTTCTTTCTTTCAAAGGTCTCCCGAAATGACTTCCAATTATTTCGGCCCATAAAATAAAAAGACGTAAAATATTACGCCATACCACAAAAAAATATTGCATTGTCTACCTCATAATAAACATCCCAGATGACATTATGCTACATTTCATACTCCGAATAGAATAATAAATAATAATTTACGTCCCATATTCGCGTACAAATCTTTCGCCACGTCCAAACAGGTTGGGCAGTGGGACATAAAAACATTGACCCCTTCATGTGTCTTCATTAAGATATCCCGAAACAAATGTTCTATAATGTGGTGCTTGTAGGCTGGCCATGCTTGGACATGGTACGGGACGGTCCTGAAAATTAAATAGGTAAATGTATTTTTTTCTCCGTTGTGGGTACACACGACGACAATTATTATCAAGCTATACATTTCCAGGTTTAGCTGACTTCGCATTGTATAGGATTTTAGTACAATGACAAGTCAGCATCATAAGTATTTTTTTTATTCTAAGCCGATGTTGATAAAGTGCATGAAAACGGTAAATATGATTTATGTCATATAATAATTATGGTTTTCACAACCATTGTTACATTTTAATTGTTAAATTATAATATACAACTATAAAACTGTTGCAATTTAATCATTGAAATTGAAATTGTTTTATTGATATAATTGATGTAGGTACATACATTATTAACAATATTAGGGCCTTGAACTAGAGGTATATACCTAATCATTGGATTCTGATAAATATATTATGAATGTTGTTTGGTTAAACGGCAGTCATTAATTTTCCCAAGCGCGATGACTTTAGAAATGTTTTCGTCCAAATCGGTCCATCATAGTTGCTTTTATTAAAGAAATTAAACCCTTTCTAATATAACTAAAGAAGAAGAGCCGAAGAAAGAAGCCGGCAGAAGGATTCAGTTGGGTTGGGCAGTATTTGAAAAACTCCTTGACGGAGTCTTCTCGTCGCCTATCCCACAGTGTGTGAAGACTAAGGTCTTCAACCAGTGCGTCCTCCCCGTCATGACATATGGCGCTGAAACGTGGACACTGAAGGTCGGGCTCGTACACAAATTCAAGGTCGTTCAGTGCGCTATGGAACGAGCTATGCATGGAGTCTCTTTGAAGGATAAAATCAGGAATTAAATTATCCGGAAAAGAACCGGTGTTACCGACATAGCGCGCAGAGTAACCAAACTGAAGTGGCAGTGGGCTGGCCATGTTTGTCGAAGGACCGAGGGCCGGTGGAGCAGACGAGTACTGGAGTGGAGACCGCGTATCGGCAAGCGTAGTGTGTGACGGACGACCTAAAGAAGGTTGCTGGGACGGACTGGATGTGGAAGGCGAAGGACAGGGTGTTGTGGCGCAGCCTGTGAGAGCCCTATGTCCAGCAGTGGACTGCGATAGGCTGAGTTGATTGATTGTTGATTGAATATAACTAAAAAGATTTTTATGAGAAATAATTTATATTTACTAAACTCTTTGATAAATAAACGAAAAAAAACGCGCTCTTAAAATGTTAAAACCACTTTGCATGCCATGAATAGCTTAGAAGCTGATCGTAAATCATTCCACGCAAAAATCCTTGTACGAAAATGGTGCATGATGCTAAAAGGATTGAGACTCCGAAGAGAAACGCTTACATCCCTTAGAAAATATCACGTTATACTTGGTCGTCAAGATGTGACATTTTGAACGTAAAAGTCTTTATATTTCTGAATGAATGAAGGAATGAATGACGACATTGATTCAACTGTCAGCATTGAAATTTATCTTTTTGGTGGTAAATCCGATCAATGTTGTTACTATTTTTGTGACTGTGTGCTGTCACTGAAATTCTAAAGGGTTTGAATGGTCGTGAATCATTCTTTTGTAAGATCCACTAAAGGGTTAGGTCTTTAAAAGAGTACTGCGGATCTATTTTGTAGAAATCTCAATATCAAAACTTAGGTAGGGGCACTAATGACAGCTCACTTTCATGTGAAACGATAAATGTTACTATTTAAGTATTTGTGTGGTACCTTTTACTGATACCTTAGAGGGTTTCTTGTGAATGGCCCATCTTTCGTAAGATCCTTTAAAAGGTTCCGTTTAGGTCTTGAAAGGAGAACAGATTACTATGAAGTTGTTGAGTTTGTGAAGTTCACTAGACTCAATGACAATATTTGCTTTACAGTCAACATCTTGTAAGAGCCCTCACACACGTCTTACAATTTGTAGTTCCTACAATCATTCAATTTTTTTTGGTATGACCTGTGTTTTGTAGGACTTGAGCGTTGATATTTGATCTCTACTATTTCATTTAGCTTAGCTCCTACAAAAATTCGGCAACCGATTGTATGTCATTTGCGAACGCTCTAAATGTCTTGGTATTTTTTTACCACATCATAGATTTACTACACAAGTTCCTGACCTAATTCTTCCACTCGGTTTGATCATCATGATGATAACAAATTATGCTTTTAGTTTCTACGTAAACATTATCCATTTCCTTTTAGACAAACTTTACAACTTCGTCTGACGTCACAAACAGTTTTTACTACAATTTATTTTACCGCAAACTACATTATCATTAACTAAGACCCAAAATCACAAGTGCTGTAAGAGTTATAACACTTTTACAATGATAACAGACCTGCGCCTGCTCATAAAACAGATTTCACTGTATTACACTTAGGCAGCCCACGAAAAAAGTTATTTAGTCTTTTGGAAGTTAGCCAAATCCCAATTTTTCATGTACTTTCTCCCAATTTGACTGATTTAAATGTCATTATGGTTTCATTACAAACATTGCGAGAATGAGGTCTACACGCGGCGGAAGTTGTAATATGTTAAATTGCCTTGTTGTAATATTTATTGGCGATAAACATATTATCTGTGATATGTGTTAATTTTTTTTGTGTTAAATTATTTATTTGCTTTCAAAAAATGAGACGGTAAAAATATTAGAATAATTGTTTTCTTTTCTGCGGTAAAAGTAAAAGTTGCTTATTTGTTGTCACTTTTAAATAATATTATTTTTTTGTTCTTCAGAAAAAAGGACACAGCGCACAAAAGTGCTATGAGTTAAATATTATATAATGTGTTTCCTTTTTTTTTTAACTTCATTTCATAAAATTCAAAATGTGGCAATTGCCTAATACATATATTTCTTGAGTTGTCGACTCGCCCACAAGTACATTAATTTCGTGCGAGTCGCCTATAGAAAAAATCATATTATTTGAAAGTGACGATTCGCCCGTTTCGGGCGGGTACATTGTACAAGCCTAAAAGTTGCGAAAAAAACGGACAAACAAAATAACACGATGGACATCAAACATTGAGAAGCAAGCAAACGCATAAACCTATTTTTGTTAAAATTATTACAGAGAGGAAAATAACGGAAACTCTTACATGTTTTATTTCTTGAGATATATTTTTTTACTTCTTGTTAGCAACAGCAGGGTAGGCCAGAAGTATACGTGGAATAAACCATTTTTACTGTTACATTTTATTTCGGATTTTCTTGGAAACTTTTTCCATCGAAATAAGATATTTTGAAGTTTATCAAAATAAAAAAAAGACGTTTTTATGTATTTTATACTGGCATTCGCTCACCGATTGAAGCTCACCAAGCTGAAATGGGATTGGGCGGGTCACTTCGGCCGCATACACAGTGATCGCTAGGCAACGGTCTTCACACGGTGGGTGCATGAGGATGGACGACGTCGCCGGGGCCGGCCCAGGAAGAGGTGGCGAGAGGTAGCTACACGCGTACCGCAAGGGTTCGATCGAGGTGGCTATAGAAAAGAATGCCTGGAAGGATTTGCTGTCCGACTGGGGAGCAAAGGCCTCCCCGCCTTTGCTCCCCAGTCGGACAGCGTAGGCTAAATGAAAAAAACAAAAAAAAAATGGCATTTTAAAATAATCTGTGTAATTTTAAACATGAAATAGAACAAGGTTTCCAAAAATACCACTATCTTTATATATGAATGAATCAAAAACCAAGATTTTATTTATCAGGATATCATATAACCTAAATCGTTAAGTGTCCGTCGGCACAAACAAGCCATTAAATGTTTATGGACGAGCATATAGATAAATAGTATTTACCGAAAGCCTACAAAACGAACGAATGGGTAAAGTAAAATGCCTACGAATCTGATAGTACAAGATTACATAATCAGCCTGCCACTGCCACACAATCACTGCTGGGACACATTCCCCCTCTCTTTTGAGAGGGAGTGGGCCGTAATCCAACGTATCGCGCGCCCAGTGCGAGTTGGTAGATGTCACATGTCTTTGAATGTTTGATTTAGGACATGCCGGTTTCCTCACAATGTTTTCCTTTAATGTTTTGATAGTAGCGATGGTGAAATCCTACTCCTATTAATCCTACTAATATTATAAATGTGAAAGTTTCTATGGATGGATGTTTGCTACTCTTTCACGCAAAAACTACGGAACGGATTTGGATGAAATTTGGTACACAGATGGTTTATAACCAGGATTAACATATAGGATACTTTTTATCCTGATATTCCCACGGGATCAAAACTTATACGGGTGAAACCGCGGGGTGCAGCTAGTAAATTACATGAAGTAATTCGCCTGACTGGGTTTGAAGTTTGAACGCACGACTCGTAAGTCGGCGGTGTTACTATTGGGCCACCACTGCTCTTACACACAAATACAGGGAAGAAGTTGATAATAAATACGTCGCTATCCAGTTGAATTTCAATCTATACTCCATAGTATAAAGTGTTATATAAAAATGTACATATAAATCCGAAACTAACTCTGTTTCCTGATAACTTATCACGCCTTAACGGTTGGTCGGATATAAGAAAGAAAGAAAGAAAAAGTATTTATTGCGACTCGTACAGGATTATAAACTAAACTAAACACAGTTAAAAATAAAAATAGAACAAATTATATTAAAAAAAAAAAGTAATAAAAGGTAAAATGAAACAGAAAGTCCTATACGAGGCCAAAAGGCTCCTATCTCAGCATGATGCTTCGACATTTAAAAATAAATGTCGCAGTGCTGGTATTCTGATAGGGCCCGCTGTGATGCCACGGGCAATCACAGTAAAAAATAAATAATAAAATAGATACAATTATGTAAAATATTAGCAATAAAATAAATATTATTTATTTTTAATCCGATATCGATGTAATTTGGCACACGATTAGACAATGAACTGGGTTAGAACATAGGATACTTTTTATCCCGGTGATACGTTTTACCAAGCCGCAGGAATCCGCCGGATGCGAGAAGCACAGAACCAGTCGGAAGACGTCCATTGCTTGTCTTCCTTGAAATGATGCCTATGATGATGTGGGCGAAGCCGCGTGTATAATGCGGGATTACACTTTTAGGTGATAATGTTTTAGCAATATTAGGTTCTATGGGGTTAATCTAGCAAATAAATAATGATTCGTACTTAAATTATTTAAGAGCAGTGGTGGCCCAGAACAGTGGTGGCCCAGAGCAGTGGTGGCCAGAGCAGTGGTGGCCCAGAGCAGTGGTGGCCCAGAGCAGTGGTGGCCCAGAGCAGTGGTGGCCTAGAGCAGTGGTGGCCCAGAGCAGTGGTGGCCTAGAGCTGTGGGAGCCCAGAGCAGTAGTGGCCCAGTGGTAACAGCCGCGACTTACGAGTTGTAGGTCGTAGGTTCGAACCCAGACTGGCGCTTTACTTTGTGTGAATTATTTCATCACCACTGCTCCCAAAACGGTGAAGGAAAACATCGTGTGGAAAACACACGGTTAACCCACAGACCAAAGTAGTTTGCAACATTGGATGTCGTTCTCTAAAACTTTACTAGTACCAACTAACTAGACCAGTGTTGATCGGTAAGTACATAGTTAGTTATTGCCTATCGAAAACTATGCTTTATCCACTTTACTTCAACTAGAACATGATATTATCCGTAGGCGTACTCGTATATCTAACTACCTTTAGGCATTCTTGCGAAATTTAAACCTGAAACGTAATAGTGCAGAATGCCATCGGTCACCGCTCAAAATGTGTGCTCTCGGTTCATTTATAACGAGATAGGAGCCTTTTTGGCATCGCACAGGTCTTTTTTTTGTTTATTTACTTTTTTTTTGTTCTTTAAATGTAATTTTGTTAGTTTTTAATGCTTCTTTTTTAGTATTTTGGTCCATGGCCTTGACAGCGAGCAATAGACAAAAGTGTCAACATTTTTATGCATGAGTACGTGTCTTTTGACTATGTGTATCTTATGTCTTTTTTCGTTTTTTTTTAATTTCATTATTATTATTTTTTTACTTGTAATTGTGCGTTTTGTTTGTGCAGAATAAAATATTTTTCTTTCTTTATATTTTTCTTTATTTGTATTTCCTGTATATCCCAAATAAAATATTTCTCTTTCATTCTTATGAAACGCATAGGTTTTAACTAGTCATTATCTGCCTACAATTCTCCCAACCGGATGCAGCTGAATTTTACATGGAGCGACAGCCTAACTGACATCCACAACCGAGTTACTGGGTACTTAACTTGATTATAGGTTAATAGATTTTAACTAACATCTTTTTTTAAGTACAGTTTTGTAAAATACTCCTACTAACCTTGAAATTTAGTTATAAAAGAAAAAACTTTTATTGTTTTTATTTCATAAAAGTAAAACACGATTTTTACTTTTCGTAATAGAAAAAAAGAACTATCCGGTCCAAAATCATGGTTCACCTACAGCCGGATGGTGAAGCAACACGGAGTGCACTGGAGACCATAAATCTCGTCAATTGAACACAAAATTGATACTAATCGCTTGAACGGATCCGTTTTATGTGGCCGAGCCACCAGAATAGCCATCTTATATGTACTTAGTCACAGGTAACTGCGAATGGACGTTCCTGTAAGCTACTGACGAATATTGCTGGAGGTGTTGAAAAAATATGTGTAGTTTGTTGTGAGGAGTGTGATCTTCTTTGATATTGTTGATTGAGAAGTAGGGGTAGTGCGCATTTACTTATTAAAAATAAAGTAGTGGGCCATAATCCACCACGCGGGCCCAGTGCGGGTTGGTGGATGTCACATGTCTTCGAATTTGTGGTTCTAGAATATGCCGGTTTCCTCACGATGTTTTCCTTCACTTCAAGATTTGATCTTTTTTTAGGGGTCAACGACCATGGGTCTTAGAATACGAGTTGAGAAAATATCCATCCGTGAAGTTTAGACATAAAAAACTGATTTTTACCCTGATATTTCAAGTGAATACACTAACAACGGTCGAAGACCCAACAAAAAAAAAATCATCAAATTAATTAATTTTTTATTTTATCGTGTATCGATATCGATACCCATCACGTATGCGTAGTTTCGTTAGATAATTCAATTTGACCCTGTATATAGGTACACCTCTGCCCAACCCTTCGAGGAAACCAGGAGTGAGGTTATGTTAGGTTGTTATTAAATCAGTTACCATGCAATAACTGACTTTTCAAAAATATTCATAGCTTGGTCACCCCTCTCCTGCATCTGAAAGCAGACAAGATTAGTAGGTTAAGTACGGATGGCCGTACCGAGTCTTATATATCCGACGTGGTAACGAAACCATAGCGCGATTCAGGAATTCAGCCGAGAGCGGGACAACGCCATCTATCGCGCGCAGTGGTACTAAAAGGGGTGAAGGATTGCTGTAGTATCACGTATAAAACCCTCGTGTATTCATTAACTGCGTTTTAAGTGGTTTAGTTTTATTGTAAAAAATATCAGCCTATTTTACTCTGCTGGGCAAAGCTGTCTTTATAATATAGACAGTAAATAAGTAAATAAGCGTTGGCCACTGCGCGACTGGTAAGTCTAGAGGGGCAATTCTTGTAATTTTAAGGACGTTCACAGTGTGGTCTGCCTCAATCTGTCAAAAATACCTGTAATTTCCCTCCATTCTTGACATGTTTTCGACATTTGTTTGTTGCCGCGATGAGACTGCGAATAGATTTTGAATGTTTTAAATTACGGCAACAGTCTCAACTAATATTACAAAAAGAGAAACGATTTGATTTTTCGTAAGTTTGCTTGTTACGCTTTCAAGCTAAAATGGCCGAACGGATTTAGATGAAATTTGACTCATGAGTAGATCATTACCTAGATTAGGACATGGGATAGCTATTATCCCAATTTTGTTACCGGATCGATACTTATGCGGGTGAAACCGCAGGCAAAAGTTAGTATGATAATAAAATTGTACTAAAATCACAAGTCCGCCTGCCAGGCGAAGTGATTATCGCAATGTGAACCAAGGATCGTTTACACTATCGATTGATAGCAGTTCCACGGTCAGTTGTGATATTTTATAGGTGATACTCAAATGTAACTAGTAGCCTTTGAAGACGAGCATATATTGACGTAAGTGCTAAGGTAAATAAGAATAAAACTAGTGGTATTTAGGTAACTCTCAGGGAAAATTATTGCTTATCTAAATGACTCATTGTCTGCCTAGCCTTATATTATTTCTATTTCTTTTATTTACCACCTTTAATTGTACATTATGGATTGCAATAAACGATTTGAGATTTGAGATCCCAACATAGTTGGGTAAAGGCTAAAGGCTGGCCAGATGATATGACGATGATAAATAACAATCGCATGTAAATCTGCAAAAACTTTTTTCGACCAATATTTTTTTGGTTTTCTGTTCATTTTCGTGAAATGTTTTGTGCTTTTTTTTCTATTAAGTTCTAGTTTTACAAGGTTGGTTTTTTATTTTCTGCTTGCGCAGATTTTCCGATCTATATAATTATTCATCTTCTACTTACTGTTATTGCATAACTACTCAAATATACTGCTTAAGCATAAGTATTCAATGAGTTTAATTTAATTATATTACAGGTATACACAAATACACACACACATACATAGCTACATAAATAGGACACATTATTAGCTTGTAATTTAATGATAATTAATTAATGAAAATGTTAATGATGATGTACTGTGCTCGTCTTACAACTACTGCTACATGTTGAAATCTTAGGCGAGGACGCTGGCACCCTAAACACAAGTTAAATCTTACATTGGGTGCCAGAGCTCATCGAAAACACTCTGTTTCCCTAGTTGTAGAGCTGCATAGTGCTGTTATATGTGTTTTTGTACAATTGAAGGAAATAATTTTTTATTTTTTTAGATAGGTTTAATTCAATCAATTTTAGCACAACCCAAGTCAGATGTAGCAAAAAGATTTAGCGCAATGGTGTACCATATTTATTAAGATTCTCCTTTTAATTTAAGTTTAAAGCATTGTTTCGTAGTAGTCTGTAAGTCTGTACAAGGCTTGATGGGGTTGTCGTATCCATTGGGATAAAAACCCCAGTTAAATCAATAAAGACATTAAAAAAAATGTAAGTATTCTCAAAAATAATAAAATAAAATAAACAATCCGAATCTTGAATCGTAACATGTATCTAGTCATTGAGATGGATAATTTTAAAATATACGATTGTATCAAATCTCACAAAGAAAAACAAATAAAATCAAAACAATACTGAAGTTAGTCAATTTAAAAGAAACGAGAGAAAATTTAAAATTCCAAGCAAAGTTTTCGCGTAAATTATTCAAGTAGACTTTCTGTTATAGGACAGACTACAGCGAGATTATGATTAGCCTACAGAACAACAGATTTAGCACAGCTCCGAAATATAGGACGGAACTAATGAATCTCTCCTCCGAAAAATACGGAGAAGTTTCATTATTTTACACATAGAGGCCGGTTTTATTCTTGCTATGACAATATATATAATGATTTAAATTAATCATAACATTTGTAACCCCAATTTACTTAATAATTAAAATCCAAAATTCGCTCATGCATTCGCTGTCAGACCAGGAACTGCTGGGTCTAGAATCATGAAATTGTGCAATGGTGTGTGTGAAGGTGAGCACGTAGGAAGGATTTTTGAAAATTCATCTCCTAAAGGGGTTTTTTTTTTTTTTTTTTTTTCGGGATGGGAAATCATCAAATGACCCCTCCCGCTCTGGGTGGAGCGGAAGGGAGTGTCAGACTCTTACTGACTAAAACCCACCCATGTTCCTTCCTTCGCCCTTTATGTTCCGGGGTAGCGGTAACCCTTTCGGACAATCCCGCTGACCCGGCAGGCTTCGGCCCTGAGGGGCCCCTCGTTATGCTGACATCTCTTTGAAGCGCGCGTGGAACACTTACGCGCCGTCCGGCACGGGCCTGGTCCTGATCGGGCGGTGAGCTACCCATTGCTCTCCGCCCGCAGGCCCGCGCCTACGGTGGCCGGTAGTCTTCACTCGACTCCCGACGCCCGGGGCGTCTCCCGCGGCGGCTGGGACGGGAGGCTCTCTCCCTCATCCGTCCCGCCACCTCCTTCGCTAGCATGACTGCTTCGCAGAAGGAGACGACTGCCTCCCACTCCCTCTCGCCCCGGACCATGGCTTGCACCAGGGCCGGGCGCGAGAGGCGGGGAAAGGGGTTAAATAGGGGATGAAAGTTCGAAATTTTGCCGATAAGAAAACCGATAGGGCGCACAGCTTGTAAAACTATACAGGGTTATTGGTAAAACACTAACAACCTTGCAAGACTGGATTACTAACATCATATACAACAACTTTTGTTCTATAACTGTTTACAAAGCATAATATATTTACCAAAAAGAAACCTTTAAGATTTCATTGTTCTATCGAACCCACGCTCCCCTCCGCTGAAATTTGTACTAGACAAGGCAGTTTGTTTACTTAACTAGCGCTTTCTTTTGCTTCGAGTAGAGGTTATAACAGAAAATCGAATATTTCAATTGGTTGAATTGAATAATTTTTTTGTTGTATGAAAGTGTGATAAATTAAAATCTGATGAATTAATAAAAGTCGTAGAACAAAAGTTGTTGTTTATGATGTTAGTAATATTATAGTCCTGAGAGGTGGTTAATGTTTTACCAATAACTCTGTATATTTTTAATGTTTTTAGGAGCTGGCCCATCTGATGGATATGAATGGATAGAATAAGGAATGAGTATGTAAGAGGAAGCCTGAAAGTGGCACGGGTGACGGAAAAGTAGTGTGGAATTCACTTACGGTATGGGCATGTGATGCGGAGGAATGTGGTACATGTATTGAGAAAAAACGTTTTAAGTATGAATGTGGATGGCTATAAGAGTAGGGGAAGACTAAGAAATGATGGATGGACTGTGTGAAAAATGATATGGCGAGATAGGAGGTGACTACTGAGATGACGACTAATAGAGAAGAATGGAAGAAGGAGACATGTTGCGCCATCACAAATAAATTGGGGTAAGAGAATGATGACGATGAAAGTAGTAGTGTAAGACTTTCCGGGATGAGCTTATTCAAAGTTGCTACCATTAAAATTAAACCTTGCTCCAGAGAAAACAAAAATGTGAATATCAAGCGGAGACGTCCTAAAGGATTGACAAAGCTGTGTGTGGGTAAGGTGGAAGGTAAAACCAACAAACAAGTACAGATGTAACGCAGCTTTTAGTACAATACGCAGAATATTTAAAACAGAGCTGTATATACACGCACGCGTCGTAACTTTGGTAAAATAACACAGACGCAAACGTATGAGATATTAAAATTGTCAAAACATATGCTCCGTTTATTTTATTAATTAATTTTCATGATGTTGATGTCTTTGAGAGGTGAACTTGAAATAAGACAAATATATGACCAGATGTATTTTAATTTATTTTATTTTAATTTTTATTTGTATTGTATGAACGCAAAGGAAGTATGTGAGGATCGTAGCAGGTGGCGTTTTGTAGTTTCTGCCTACCCCTATGGGAAGAAGACGTGAGTTTAGGTGTATGTATGTGTAGATACGAAAGTTTTGATAAAGTTTTTTTTTTACTGATATGCTCCTGTTTGACCACTATATCACCTTATCGTAAGCGATGATGTGTGTAATGATTTAATTCTTTCAGTATCCATTATAATATACTTATTATTTATAAGAATGGATTTCTATTGTAAAAAGTCAGCTACATACCACTTCGTTGACTTTGTTGGTATATTGGCGATGCAAGCTGACATATGGCAAATAATTGAATTTAATGTTCTGTGTGTCGTTATGTTTATTACTTTGAACCTATTATTGTATAGAATCAAGTATTTTGTAACTGAACGGACAGCTGTGCTGCTGTCCAACAAACTCTGTTGCGCCACTTCTTCTTCCCAACTAAAGCACTAGGAAGTGGTGAAGGACGGGCGTTTTGGGGGACTGTCTTATGTAATTTTGAAGTCCGAAAAGTACCGATTCTCAGCCTAATTTGAATAAATGAATTTTGATTTTAACGGCCTAATATTTTAACAGCGAAATGAGCTATTCCTATAGGTACCTAATCTTTGATACAAGAGAAAAAAACTCAATATCTATTCCATGTATGTAATAAAAAGTCTTACCCAAGCGTAATGAATATGGAAATCTTCAATTTTCCACTTGCCATATTCTGTTAAGTGTAACAGAAACCATGTTCTTAGATATGATGATGACTTCGTTCCTTCAATAAATCTCGAAGTTTGTCCGGGGCCACACATTGTGCCAATGTTATTCTTACTAAAAATAACTTCAGTAAGTTTATGAACTCAGTAGGAAGATATCTCGTGTAACTTATTCCTAACATTGAATTTGTATCGGATTTCGGGTCGAGCGGCGTCAGCATTTTCATTTTTTGTTAGACTTTGTAAGTTGATCAGGTTTCGCGTTGCAAGGCGATATTTTTGTCGCAAATGGAGAGGGGAAGCTGAAAATAGATTGATAGAATACTTCAGGAATCTTTTTGCCAGAAAGACCGTTTTTTGTTCAAAGAAATCTTACAGTTCCATAGAAATGAGAGCTTTATTTATTTAATACTTTAAGCACACTTGCAGAGGCGGGCTTCATGCCATAGGCATTTTCTACCAGAGTACCTTTGGGTGATGCAGAGACAAACAGGGTCAGGTGCAATTATAAAAATTGAGGAATAAATATTTTTAAATATTAAACTACGCAAAAACTATAAATATACCTAATTATACTTTAATAAAAGCACAAATAAATGTACATAAATACAAGAATACGAGAACGGGATAGGGGGGTTATAGGGATTGGCTTTGTTGTATGGCTATCAAGCATTATCTAACATTATCAAACAACAAACAACAAGCAACAAGCAAGCACGCGCGCGCGCGCGCGCGCGCGCTTGCTTGTTATTAACAAGCTGTAATTGAGAATTCGGGCAAATTTTGTTGTTGATAATGTAATCTTCCAGAGACATATTTCATTCGGTGTCTTTTATGAAACAAGTGTGCTAAGTTCCCTTAATTACTTTTATACTAGACTAAGTAGTAACAGCCGCATGGGTCGATCGATCAGGTTAAGCTACGGTAGTCGCGGTTGGTCCGTGTGGTCACCCAACCACGGCAAGCAGTCTTTATATATCAAAACTATTCAAGACCTCTCCGTGCCTCGGAAAGCACGATTAGCCGTTGGATCCGGCTGTCATTCATAGATTTTTGGCAGTCGTCAGTAGCCCGAAAGTATGAGAACCAGTCTTTCCAAAGGGGTTTCGTAATACCAAGTAACTGGTTTGTGGAGATGTTTGTGGATAGGCTGTCACTTTATGTAGAATACTGGTATTCAGCTGCTTCCGGTGAGACTGGAAGCTGACCTTAACATAGTTGGGGAAAGGCTAGGCAGATTGATTGAATCAACGATACACACAATATTAAGGGGCATTAAAAACTTTAAATGTGAAAATAGTAAGCAGTTCTGAAGACAAAAATAAAAAGAAACTCCGATTGAATCTATGCCAGCATTTTAAGTATCCAACTCAAAATATCCCAACTTTGCGAATTTAAAAAGTAATTTAAAGTTGCAAGACTCTTAATATCTGTCATTCCTTGTCATCTGAGAAGGAAGTTGGGTTAAAAGTTGGTCAGATTTAACCCATTGACTGACTTTATCTTTCTCTCTGACGCCTCATTAGTTAGAGTTATTACGATAGTGATTGCGAATCTTCTGAGATGGAACTAACAGTTTTCAAGATGGCGGATTCGAGATTTAAATTTCGCTTGCATCTACTGTTTTTCACTGTTGGATATCGGGTGAAAGCGCCTTATACATGGATGCAGCGGATGACCCTTTGTATGATGCTTTAGCATAAGCGTAACCAGCCTATAGTATTCCCACTGCTGGGACACAGGCCTCTTCTCTGCAAGAGGGAGTGGGCTATAACCCACCACGCTGGCCCAGATCGGATTGGTGGATGTCAATGTCTTCACATTTTTTGTTTTTGGACAAAATCCTCAAGACGTTTTCCGTCACTGTTTTTAGAGCAGTGGAGATGAAATTAAATACACAAAGTAAAGTGTCTGCCTGGGTTCGGACTCACGACCTTCAACTTGTAAGTCGGGGTCGATACCACTGACCCACCACTGCTCCATCATGTATGATGATTGCTGAGAAATACCAAATTTAGGAATGACCACTGGCGCTCTTCAAGAAATCCATTTATTGTGATCGCCTTGAAAGATACTGCCCGTGCAATATAATTAGATGCTATGTGCAACAAAATAATACTACACTTAAAGTTGATTGTTTGACCTTTGTAAACCAGAATCTCTACTTCAAAAACACCTTAAATCTGAATAAACAAAAGAAAAGAATCAGAATCTTATACCAATTCGGCCGATCCTTACAAATCAACTAACAAAATGGGTCGCTAACCTCGTTGAATTTATTTAGACCCAACTTGACGATTGGCCTGTGGCTACCGAAAACAAAAGAGAAGACAAAGTAAATTAGTAAGTTTAGTGCCGTATCATTGTGGTTTGTTCGCTTTAGGGCTGATTTTTCCAACGCCAGATAATTTTATCCGAGGAATAATTTTGAATTTTTGACAGTTCTTCCATGGAAAATCTGTCAAACGATCATTTTATTCCACGAATAAAAATTATCTGTCGATTGAAAAATCAGCCCTTATTCACAGAGCATCGAATCGCTGCGCGCAGCGTCTAGTTAGAGATGGCAGAATTCATAAAATTCAAATAAACAATATTATTATATTAATTTGGACAGGATTAGAAACTATTGACACTAGTTTGTGAGAGACTGGGAATACCTGTATAGCAGATCACCAGGGTCCGGTTGTTAGGACCGCCTTCAAAGCTGTCAGTTTGAATATGTCATTTCTGTTGCAGTGCAAGTAAACGATGACATGTTTGGTCTGTATGGAAAGTGTTGACAATACACACCGCCTCTAGGAGCGGCCGCCGAGGCGTCTCAGTACTCTGTAGCTTTTTTTTTGTAATAAGACAACTGACGACAGTCTCTAACGACGACGAAATCTCTAGATATTATACAATTTGTTAGTGGGACAATTTTGAATTATTTCTGCGTACAAATAATGAATGAATTCAGCTCAAATAGTTTAACAAAGATTGTTTCGATAGATGATTTCCCTACTGTGGTCTGTGTGTGATTTTGAAACGATATGTGGCGGCATTTGCACATGCGAACTACGCCTCACACTTGCATCACGCCAAATCCTGCATCGCGCAAGCAGAGTTTACCACGCAACTAGCATACAACATCAGTCAACGGCAGTAGCCCACCAGACACGACATCCATCTGGTCGGAGGATCCTCCCTTTTCTATAGAGTATGAGTGAATTTTAAATTTTATACCCGTTTCCTCATACCTTTATACGACAATGACATTCTAAGGTCACCAATAACTCCAATAATGACGGTGATTACGGCAGTTTGGCCATCTATCGTAAAATAAGTCAATTGGAAGCCCATGATTAGGAGTTTTCTATTGCAGAATGCTTACGACTGGCGATTGGCTACACGTCAACAGCTGGGTGGTCCACAACACCCTGTCCTCTGCCTTCCGCATCCAGCCTTTCCCAGCCACCTTCTTAAGGTCGTCCGTGCTTCTAGCTAGGCTACTCAATGTTTTGATATTTTCCTTCAAGCTTATAAATAATGACAAGTTTAAACGTGGGTAACTAGGGTAAAGGTACTGTCATTATTCTTAGAAACTATCGAAACGTCAACCCTGAGGTAAACTAAGTGTAAAGTTAAGATAACACTATCTTATTGCCTGCTTGGTTGGGCAAGATGTTAGTTATTGGCTCATTGGAGCATGACTGGAACTTTTAGCGAAAATGTCGCATGACGGCACAGGTATTATATAGGTGGTGAGGCAAGAAGCTCGCAGGGTGTAGAATTGATCAAGTTGTTTCTGCATTAAAACCTAAAGCTACAGAATATTACGCAGTGCATTGCAAAATTGCTCCAAAGTCAAGCAGATTAAGAGTCGTGCCAGGCCGCGCCGCAGCGCAGTACCTAATTGTTTCAGACATATTCAAATTTCAAATTTGAATTTGAACTGTATCCAGTCGAGTGCAATGAGACGCATTGATCACGCAACGCACATTTTGCGCATGACAGCGGCCGCAAAAATACGCGTAATAAGCGATCCACCACGCGCCAGAGCGTTGCGCTGTGACCCGGTGCCGTCTGACTGTAGTTGTTGAGGATTTTGGCGGTGCGGCCCACCCTAATCAGCGCTAGCCTTAAGCTAGGTTAGTTCGTAAAGTCCGGTTAATAGCAGGCAGTGCACGTATACATAAAACAATATAAACACAATATATAATATCTTCCTCCTCTCTCCTATTTACTATGCTGGGCCCGACAGGTTCCATAATTGTTTCACTAGTTTTAAGCCTACTATCTGTTCTTCCTCTTCGTGTCGCTGACACGACTTTCTTTTAGATCTTGTTTTCCCAAAACATTGCCACTTCCAAGGCGTTGTCGGTGGCAGCGCAGAGGTCACTTTGACTGCATGTTTTGGGACACAGGGCGGGATAAGAGGTGCAGCAAAGTTTGTGACATAATGTAGCTCCAAAATCACACCGTACTGCCGAGGTCACTTACACACTGTTTTACCAACATTATGGAATGAAATAAAGAATTGTGAATAACAACGTGTAGAACAAACTTTTCTGAATTAGTAGTTGATTTTTGATTTTTATTTATTTCGGTACGGGTTTCTAACGTCCATTGTGAATATGCATTTCAATTGCAAACTCTTTGCTTCGATAACTTACGATAGAGGTTTCAAGTTTAGCATCTTCAATATTATATTTACGATGTTTGAGATACACTTTTGTATAAAAATATAAACTTCAACTAATATCAATGATCCGTAAAAAATAAAAACTACAGACAGACATATTTTATGGACAAATAAAAAAGTTTTCACATAAAGTTTGTTCATTTGTTTTGATCTTTTAGAAAACTTTTGTTATTGTGACTACAATATATACAAAGGATCTTATGTATCGTCTCGAAATATATATCTTGTACATAGTGTGAGTTTAAGGATTTCGATAAACATCATGTCTGCGAAGTTTCGCTAGCTAATTTAATTTGACCCTGTATTCTTGAAAACTCAATCCTTGAGAGCAGCGAGTGGTACTGATGAGCATGATAATGTTGAGCGGTTGACATTACCACGTAGTATTCAGCCTTTTTTTTTGCTGCGCGGTGGAAATCCTCATGGACTTCCTCCATCGTGGGGGTGACGGAGGGGTATGCCAGACTCTTACCGGCTAAAACCACCGCGGTGTTCCACCTCTGCCTGTGGCCGGGGGTGCGGGATTCGCATAAGCATTCACCGCTCCCCCGACAGGCCTCAACCCGTTGTTCCCACCTCCCCGTGCAGCCATTCCCGCAATGGCCGCACGGGAACACTGCGGCGCCAACTCGGGCCTGTCTGGTCGGACGACGGACACGTGGTAATGAGCCTACATTCATTTGCTACACGATGGTGTTAGCCTAGATAATTAGTGTAGGCTATATTCAAATAAATAAATATTTAAGATGACCCAGTAGACAAGACTGCCAAAACAGTTCTCCGTTAAAATTACTGACTCTACTATAAGGTCAATGTCTACGAATATGTGGAAACGTTAACACATACGTTTACGTAACGACTTGTTTATGTTTGGCGTAAGTTATGACATGTTTGAATGTTATGTTTAACGACCAATTTCCAATGATTGGAGATCTGTTTTGGTACACGAAATAGGAGCAGTAGGTAGTACGAGTTATAAGGCCGTGGGTTCGAGCCCAAGCAGGCACTTTACTTTGTGTAATGTATGTTCATCACCACTGCTCTCAAAATGGTGAAGGAAAATATCGTGAGGAAACCGGCATGTCCTGGAACCGAAGATTCGAAGACATGTGACATCGACCAACCCTCACTGGGCCCGCGTGGTAGATTACAGCCCACTAAGAGGAGGCCTGTGTCCCAGCAGTGGGAACATTATAGGCTGGTTATTATGATAATGACACGAAATCGGAAAGACAGTGAAGAATGAATGTTAGCTGCATTTATTTATTTACCTAATGTTTATAGTTTCTTGTGCTGTTTATTTACCTTCAATAAAAAATCAATCTACGATCTACCTTTTTCCAAATAAGTTGGGATGGTAATTTTATTTATTTATTAGTTTTAATGTTATTACTGGAAAATTGACCCAGACGGAGGTAATCCGGTCTAATCGTATGCAGCTGAATGCGAGTATTTTACATGAAGCGACTGCCTATCTGACCTCCACAACCAGTTATTGGGTAACACGGTATGCCATGGTAACACTTGTTGCAAGTATTTTGGACTACCCGTAACGAATGCCAAAGATCTATTGATGCCAGCCAGGTCTCGATATGTAATGGTCACCCATCCACGAACCGACCGCGGCAAGCGTAGCTTAACCTGCGAGCGACCCGTCCGTCTATTATCATTTAGCCACCAGCCTCTCGTCTTTGCCTTCATTATTCTCTTTTCTTTATTTTGAGAACTTCAAGATTATTTTGTGCTGCTTTTTTTGTATTTCGTCTGTGCTTAATTTATTCATGATATTAAATGCAATCTTTAGCGTTAATTAAAATATGAAGAAACCGGTTTTATTAACTGCTATAAACCTTTAATTGAATATTTATAAGTTTATAATTATTAACAAATGAGCAAACCCTAATAAAAAATAATGACCTGTTACCTCGCCGAATTGCTTAGTGAATAAACTGAGGAATTTTTAAGGACTATATGATGATATTAGCTGCGCCCCGCGGTTTCACCCGCATACGTTTCGATCCCGTGTAATATCGGGATAAAAAGTATCCTATATGTTAATCCTGGTTATAAACCATCTGTGTGCCAAATTTCATCAAAATCCGTTCAGTAGTTTTTGCGTTAAAGAGTAACAAACATCCATCCATTCATCCATACAAACTTTCATGTATATTTGTAGGATTATGACTGCGTCACTGAGCGGAGTTCGCGCAGCTGAACTTTGGGCCTAAGATGTTTGAACTTTTGTCCATCGATACGTTAAGAAAAAGGATTGTAGGGAAGGATGTGACCAAATATTTTTATCTACCATGTCATTTTCGTGGTTTCCTTATCAAGAATAGCAGCAGGGTTTACTTACCATTGTCATCATCAGCATTTCACGCCGAAGATGGACCAGTCCACTGCTGGACATAGGCCTCTCCCAAGCACCGCCACTTCAACCGGTTCTGTGCTTCTTGCTTCCAGCGAATTCCTTGTGGGAGTAAAAACATATGAGAATGGACGAAGTACCCTACGCGAAACCCGATGTACAGTCGCCAGCACATCAAGCTACTACATTCTATCAAATTTCTTAATAGATTTTCAACTTTATCGATGAAGCATTAAGGTTCAAAGTTGATTGGAAAATTTTGACAGTTTCGGGTAGCTTGACCTGCTGGCGTGTGTACGTGTGCGACTGTGTGCTTGCGTTTGAGATTTTTTTGACCACAATTTTCTCCCACAATAAGTATAGCTAATTTAATAAATAATCAATGTTTTACACATACTAGTAAAAAATCAGTGTATGTATTATGATTATAAAATAATATTCTAACTGTGGTGTGGCGGTGCGCGTGAATTTCGTGATATATTCTATAACCTAATACTTATTTATCGCCGCACCGAGGATAGGCATTTAAGTTCCGACACTCGTGGAGACATATTTACGCATAGTACTGAAAAACCTAAAATAACTGCGGTTACAACAAATCCTAAACAATACGTCTCTAGCCCCTTTTCAATAGTTTTTACAATGCTGTGATACTGCCGTACAGATAAACCGAACTAGTAGGTAATAAATAGACTAGGTGGGTACTTACCGTAGAGGCTACGGAGGTCACCTGTCCCATTATCGAACCCTCCAGAGGTTAGAAAAAATGGAGGGATATCGGTAATTGCACAGTTTGCGGTATCACCGCAAACTGTGCAATTACCGATACCGGTACCACAAATTGTTACTTTCGTAGATTATTCCATAGTAGTTGGCATTCGCTCATAACTCGCTAATCACATTATTTAAAGATTAAAGCCTTCATCATCAAAAAAAAGGAAATGTTATCTGTGGTCCAGTCGTTGGCGCGCTCTCCTGACATCTGTCAAATCATTGCTGACTCGCCCCTGCTTTACACAGGTGCAATGGTAACAGGTCCAAACATCGAGAGTTGAATTCGAACTTAAATATTAATGTATTATGCACTTTAAATGATGGTGAAATCGTATCCCAATCGAGCGGTCGCACAGATAGTCAAGAAAAACGACTTTAATTTATTATATGTAGGATTATACACATAAATCTGCCGGAATAAAATTGCGAAATAATGACGAAAACCGCAACAAAATTCATTGTATAGTTTAGAAGAACAACGCGGTCACACAGAAAGGCACGAATTTGTTTTATACTATGTATGTACAGATACACGTACATAGATTTTCGTAGATTAGCTACTACTTTCTTATCGTACTGCATGTTCGAAATGTTTAAACAGAACATGTAGATTGTGCAAAACGTGTGTGGCTTGTGTGACAATCTGGGAGAGGATTATAAAGGCTCGCGCTCAAAAGAGCCGCGCCACTTCGCAACGTATTGCAAAAATCCTCCTATATCACTTTAGTTCATTTTATAGGAACCATCGCGGACTACAGTCCTTCCACAGTTATTTTGGCTCTGACAGCAGCAACCCAACAACAACCTTATTGTGACGTGTATAAAGATCACTGTGATTTTGACAGATTAGTCAAAGTAGTCAGTGACAACAACCCAACAGCAACCTTGTTATTACGAGAACAAAGATCATTTTGATTTTGACAGAAATGTAAAATCATTGGTAAAATAAATGTGAAAAGGCTATACAGGCGAGCCGTGGCGGATAGCTTGCCAGTTGTATTTTTGCGGCTACTATTTTGGTGTTGCGATGCGGTTCGCCTGTATAGAACCTCAATTCAAATACGAAATTGCGGTGCGGCCCGCCGCGGCTCCTAATGTGCTTTGGCGCATTTTTCAATGCGGCGCGCTGCAACCCGCTGCGGCTGTAATGTGCGCTTAGCTTTAGACTCGAATTTGTTTCGAAGATTTCATTGAACATACTAAGGCGGATTTATTTTGTAGTAAGAGGCTCGTTTCAGGTGTCACTATGGTGAGACGTGTCTGATTCCCTCAATAGCCAATATAGTTCGTATTCTAACTTTTCTTTTGTAGATAACTTGTACGAACTTGAAAAAAGTTCATTTGCTTGTTTTCGACTTTTTATTTTACACTATATCTGCACACGACTACTAAGTGTTGACAATAATATAAAGAAAAGAAAGAAAAAAAGAAAAAAAGAAAAATGCGTTTATTGACATTACAGCAAAAAATAAAATACACCTTAAAACGAATAACTTAAACTTATCAAGTTTGGTTAGGTACATGTTCCGATTGTTTTTCTCTCGGCTGGCCTAAATTAGTCGCAATCGCTTTCAAAGCATTTTGTATTTATACAACGACTTTCAACAGGATTAGCGTTAGCTTTTCGGAAGCTTATGTCAATCCAATACATTTTCAACTTCTCCATCATCGTTATCGCTGATAGAATGTCACTTTGTCTAGTCCAATCAAGATTACTTATAGCGGTACAAAACTTCCATCTTTTTTTTTTTTCAATATATTTTACAAAAAAAAATTGCATAAATATTTACCAACAGCAACCCTCCAGTCAATGTCATTCAAACACCAAAAGATCCTAGTAGCAGTCCTAGCAGTGTACTTTTTACAGGTATTAGCTTTGTCCGCGGCTTTGCCCTCGTGGATGTTGGAAAATATCTCACGCGAACGCACTGAGTAACTTAAGTGTTAATCCAGGTTGCAAAATTTTATCAAAATCCGTTCAGCCTTGTTTACGCCAATCCAGAACATACATCCAGACAAACGGACAAAAATTCTAAAAACTCTATTTTCGGCAGACTTGTTCCCACACCTCGTAGTTCCAAAAATATTCAATGTATAGTTTTGACTTCGTTACTACATATTTTATTATTATGTAGATTACTCTACGTAAGTTATTATTATCTAAGGGCTGATTTTTCAATAGTCCGATAACTTTTATTAGAAGAATAAATATGACAGTTTCAATTATTTTCTACATAATACACAAAAGCTGTCAAAACGCAATATTAATTCCCCAGATAAAAGTTATTTTGACTATCGAAAAATCAGTCCTTAATCAAATAATGTTGTATCTTCGCCCCATATTACATCAAAAAGCAACGTACCTCATTACGACAAGCCAAGCAAGGCTAAGCTATAAGAATGTTATGTTCCTATACCTTCCACAAAATTTATGTTTGAAGCGATTTAGAAAAATTGCCAGCCTAACTTTATAAACTGCCTTTCAACTTTTAATCAATTCACTCAAAGTTTTTGGAGCAAATAAATAACCGGCAGCTTTTTTTACTTTTGCAATTTAGGGCACTTCAGCCATTGATTGCTATTATATATACGAAGCGTGTTGAAAAGAGAAGGGACAAAAAAGGTTACCTTCGACCTGTCGTATCGACACGAAACTAATCAAATTAGTTTTTAACATATTGGCATATACTTAATCGAACCCTAAAAACATAAGGACTTAGGCTCGTGGCTAAGTAATAACAGCCGATCGATCAGGTTAAGCTACGCTTGCCACGGTTGGTCCGTGGATGGGTGAACATCTTTACATACCGAAACCCCTCCGTGCCTCGGAAAGCACGTTAAGCCTTTGGTCCCGGCTGTTATTCTTGGCTCTAAGACAGTCGTTACGGGTCGTCAGAAGGAAGAAAGTCTGACAACCAGTCTTACTAAGGGTTATCGTGTTACCCAATCACTGGGTTGTGGAGGTCAGATAGGCAGTCACTTCATGTAAAATATTCAGCTGCATCCGGTTAGACTGGAAGCCGACCCAAACATAGTTGGGAAAAGGCTACGCGGATTGATTGATTTCCTAAAACATATAAATGGACACTAATATAATTAATGTGCCTCTTTTGTGAGTCTCAAATAATTCCCATTTTACTGTCCTAAAAATACTAAATAGCCAAGTAAATGCGACCAACTTGAATGTAGCGCTGGCCGGTCGCTGCCGCGGCACCGCTCGCTTCGCTCACCTGTCTCGCGCGCTGTTAGTCACAATTCTAACCTAACCTATTAATAAAAGCGTACATCATTGGAAGGACAACAAGTTTTTAGAGGATCTAAATAAATATTTCCCTAACAACAATCAGCTTATAATACAGGGTGGCCGGAACATTGACGTCCAAAAATAAAATTTAGGTCCCTCGTATCGTGGGGTATCCGAATCACCCCCATGTATGTTCCGCGACTTTTCATAGTTTTCGAGTTACGAATTTTTTTCTGATTTTTTGAGAATGATCGACCTGACCAATCTAAAAAATGGCTTTGTCGAGATTTTTTTTTTGCAACTGAATCTTCGTGAGTAGTACTTTTATGCATAAAATAATCAGCTTCGTAACTGTGATGAAAGTTATGAAAAAGTTGGTCTAAAGTGAAAAAATTACGTTCGGTAAATTATGGCTTAGCATTTTAACTTTAAATAAAAAATTTAAACAGGAAACTTCATGGTTCCTAAGTAGGCTTCAAGAATGCGCCAGACTCTCAGCTTTCATAATCATAAAAAAAATAGCACTTTAGACCAACTTTTTCATAACTTTCATCACAGTTACGAAGCTGATTATTTTATGCATAAAAGTACTACTCACGAAGATTCAGTTGCAAAAAAAAAATCTCGACAAAGCCATTTTTTAGATTGGTCAGGTCGATCATTCTCAAAAAATCAGAAAAAAATTCGTAACTCGAAAACTATGAAAAGTCGCGGAACATACATGGGGGTGATTCGGATACCCCACGATACGAGGGACCTAAATTTTATTTTTGGACGTCAAAGTTCCGGCCACCCTGTATACAACTGGACCTGAATGAAGACTGCAGGGAGCGCCGGACGTACAGACGCCAGCAGGTCAAGCTACCCGAAACTGTCAAATTTTCCAAATCAACGTTGAACCTTAATGCTTTAGCGATAAAGTTGAAAAGCTATTAAAGAAATTTGACAGATTGTGGTAGCTTGATGTGCTTGGCGTCTGTACATTTAAATATGCCACTCATTTAATAAATTCCCCTTTTTCTACTCGGACTGGTATATAATTCAGAAGGATTCCCTACCGAGTGTAGCATCACTCTAATATGCAGAATATGTGTAAATACTATTAGCGAATCTCGCAGAACTATTCCGTAGGTACGTGTCTCGAGCGATGACAGTTGGATTTGTAAGATGCATGTAGCTGGTACAGGCGTACGATTTACATGTTGAATGGAGTACTGTGTAGTATTGTTTACCGATATACATATCTGAGAGTTTAGATGTACATTCTTTGTTTGGGATATAGTGTGTTATGTAGGTAGATGTGTGTGTAGATTTTATATTGGCTTTACCGAAATATTTGTCGTGGTAGTGAAATTGACAGCGCTTTTTGGCAGGATTGGTAAATATCTAATTCTGTAAACAGCTGGGCTGACGATTTTAACAGGACCTGAAGTATTTATTAATATGTCTATACAGGTATGAGGAACAGGTTGTAAAGTTCAGTCATCCTCCATATAAAAGGGAGGATCCTTCGACCAGATGGGTGTTGTATCTGGTGGGCAACTGCCTGACGATTGATGTCGGGACGTTGTATATATGCTAGTCGCGATTTTGCATGACGTGAGACTGTCGCGAAGTTTGCATGTGGCGATGTAGATGGCGATACATATCGATTTTAAGACAGTTCAGAACTGCAAACAAATTCTTCCCAAAAACAGTCAGTTTTTGGCAGCTGCAGATAAATAAAACTGAGTGGGTTAATTTTACTAAAAGCTACTAAAGTTGGCGATCATTCATTTTCTGTCACCGTCTAGTTTACCCTTATTGTTTAAGTTTTCAAACTTCTGTTTTTTATTGACTGCGAATTAAGAAGTTCTGCTAATTATTAACTTGAAATAATGGTCACCCCGGAATTTCTGGCGATATATTTTTATGGTTCAAGTTTTAATTACTTGATTTAGTAACGGATGCCTTCGATTTAAGCGGATTTGTTTTTTTTATGGCTTGAAGCGGTCATTGGCTTTGTTGTTCGTGGTAAACGGAGAAGGCGGTTTTGCTTGAGTAAAACAAAAGTTTTCACATTATTACTGGAGTTCTTTTTTAAGATGTTGGCAACGTCGCAAAAAGCTGTCAAATATTTTACTGTTTACATTAGTTAGTTAATATTACTGAATTAAATTATGTAATACCTATTACTCTGTAGAGCACTAAAATATATTATTGATATATAGCATAAGCATAAGCACCTAATAACGTTCTCACTGCTGGGACATAGGCCTCCTATGATAGGGAATGGGCCGTAATCCACCACGCGGGCCTAGTAGGCTCAGTTGGTTGATGTCACATGACTTCGAATTTTTGGTATGCCGGTTTCCTTAGGATGTTTTTTCATACCTACATGATATTCACAAGTGTACTCTTTCACATAGTTCTATTAAGCATAGTTATTATGGTAAATGCAATGTCCCATTGGATCTAACGCATCCTAACTTCCTGAAGGACGTCTTTTAAACCGTCTTTCTTCTTTTTAAAGCTCTCTCTAGTGCTGCAAACTAAAAATCATTTAAGTTAATCCTTCCATTTTTTAATAAACCTGCTGATATATACCCCAGAGTGCACAGAATGCCCCGGGCCAGCAATTAAGTTGCAGATTTCCCCGGACATCGGACAATTTTATTATAACCTCGTTCCGATGCACTGCAAAAAGATCTAAGAAGTATGTTCAAACGCCTTTGCCTTTTATTAAAGTTGACCTACATAGACAATGTGGAATATTTTTGGCGGGATTTTGAAGTTTGATTTTTAGAACGTTGTTAATTTGATTTTATGATGGTTGTTTATTTCTTTCGCTATGTTGTTCAGATTGTCAGATCCAATTTTATTTATGTAACTTTTTAAAATAATACGAACTTTAAATTCGCTCTCAAAATCTGAAAGAATGAGACGTAGGTAAGCTCGCTTTTATTTAAATTGACCTAAAAAAAATGACGACCCCTTTATTTCGTATAGCTGCACCCCGCGGTATCTCCCGCTTAAGTGTCGATACCGTGGGAATATCGGGATAAAAAGTATCCTGTCTTAATTCAGGTCGTGGTCTACTCATGCGCCTAATTCCAATCCGTTCAGCCTTTGTAGCGTGAAAGCGTAACAAACAAAAAATCAAATCTTTTAAATATCTTTATAATCCAAATCTACTTACGATCCTACGATCAAAAATAATATTCAACACCATATACCCGAAACTATTCTACAGGTGGTTCTCTAGGTACCTAACATATCTTCGGAACTACCACTTCTTCATTGCACGACGTTATCCGACCTTCTTTCAAAATTACTCCACTATCACCCACCATAAAACTTAAAAATACAACCAAAGATACCAAAGTCTTTCCACAAACCAATATCCTTCCACAGTTTTATCAAAACGTTATGCACTTCCGAAACAGAATGTACGCTACTTAAAAACACGTAAAACTTGTTGTAACAAGACAAAGTGATAAGGAATGTTACTGATAACAGGGCATTACGTCTTGATATGTAGTTGAGGATATGTTTGACATTATTTTGGTGATAAGTTTACGGGGCTTTTCCGTTATGACATACTTGCATAAATTGGTGTGCGGAACAGTGCAGAGCAGTGGTGGCCCAGTGGCAACGGTCGCGACTTTCAAGTTGTAGGTTCTAAGTTCGACCCAGACAGGTGTCCTTCGTCATATGCCTCATAAATCTGCAACGATGTTCTAATGCCACAAACCGATGCACTCAGCAGTACCTACCATGTCGTCCGCATAGCTGATACTATTTAAGCAAACTCCATCAATATGACACCCAACGTGATGACTGCTGAGCGTAATCAATCAGCGCTTAAATTTGTGTAAATTATTTCATCACCACTGCCCTCAAAAACGGTAAAGGAGAATATCATAAGGAAACCGGCATGTCCTAGAACCAAAAATTCAAAGACATGTGCGACATCTATAAACCCGCACTGGGCCCGCGTGGCTCACTCCCTCTCACCAAGAGGAGGTTTGTGTCCCAGCAGTGGGAACATTATAGGCTGATTATAATAATTGTTGCGCCAGTTTTGAGTTTTATTTCGGGAGATGACAATTGGTTATTCAAAATTCAAAAAGGGGGGTGGGGGGGGGGGGGGTTAATGGGGTTTTCTTTCAAACTTCACTCAGTAGCACCACTCAGTGGCACACGCCAATCTCAACGGAGGCTAGCCTTCAGCGTGGGAGATATTATAGAGCACAAGTGTGCGCGCAGACAGAGGTGCACTCCCTCTTCCTTCACGCTCATAGTCCGATGGGACGGCAATCCGTCACGACAGGAGAGAGATCAGGCGCAGGACCGACACGGTAGGGATAGGAAGATAAAAATAGGAGCAGGAGTACAAGACACCTGTCTACTGTCTACAACTCTTTCAATAATTAATCATGTACTGAATTCATGGTTTCAATTTGCGCGTCGATGTCCCTGCCGCCCTGTATACTGCAAATGTTTTACATAAACTTTATAATTTGCAAAAAATCATTTTGTGGACTTGGGAACAGGTTTCCGATGCCACCGGTTTTTGCAGCGTTCGATGTGCCACAAATGTAAGCATACCATTCGTGGAATAAAATGTTAAATAATAAATTAGTCCATCAATGGCACCTGCGAAACATATCGATAGGTGCCGTATCTGGAATACCTCAGGTGCCATTTAAGCGGGTGCCTAATGTGGAATACATCGAACGTTGCCCACTCGAATCAAAAAGGCCATTACCTTTATAAGTTACCTTTACGATAATTTCTTTCGCCATTTTAATATGTTTAAGAGGGCCTTTAAGGATGATTTCAACCAAACGGCTCGCATCGCATCGGATCGGAAACGTTACGAATGGATGCGGCGACAGCCAATCGCGTCGGGCAGGATGTCGACGCATACGATCGGCTCCGTACCGTCGCTTGCGAACGTATCCGTTTCTGCGCCTAGTCAAATAGTTTAATTCCTACCGTGTTGACGGTTGTTCTAAGTTTTGAATTTGAGTCGATCGGATACAGCGACAGGTGAACAGAGCCGATCGCGCGTCGCAGCATACTTTCGGCTACGATCGTGTGTCGCGGAAGACGCCCGCGGTCAAGCTGCGGCTTGGTAATATAGAATTTAAATACGGTGTACACGATTTAATATCGTTTAAAGATTGTAAAATCCGTTTCGATCCGTTGCGATGCTAGTTGTTTGGTGGAAATCATCCTTTATTTTACGTTTCAGGAAAAGCTAAATAATATTACTTATAGGTTTAAAGCTGAAATCGTGCCAAGACAATATGCAGTACAATCAAATTAACTTATTACGTTATCGTCCAAGATGTCCCTGTAACTAATGTCGCAGCATGATGTTATCAGTGTTAGCGGATGCAGCTCCCCGTCTCCTTAATGGATTATCCATTAGTTATTTTCTTCAGAAACAGTGTATTCTTACTCAGCAGACTGGGAATATAAAATGCATTCGTAAATGTTGTTACGTCTTCAAGGCGAAAGTATCCGTTTAAGTAAAAGTTTGAACTAAAAATTCAGAGGGGATTGTAGGGTGCATATTGTTTATTTGCTGGTTGTGAACCCACTGTATGGTCAAATACATTATCAATTTGTGGGCTTCAATTTAAACCTGAAATGAACCTACCTACCCAAATACAAAAAAATAATTCCCATACACTTTCGAAAATCATGGACCATTTGCAATGAGGAAAACATCGTTAGTGTGCATACACACGGGTGACACGTTGTCGACGTCAGCCACCGACGCGTCGACGTCAGGCACCGACGGTTGCAGTTGCCGCTGCCATCGACGCGTGTCAATCGTATGTATGAGCACTAAGGAAACCATAGGGCCTAGAAAAGTGGCAATCGTTTTAAAGCGTTTTGTATTTCTACAACGAATGCACAATCCAATTCATTTGTGACTTTTCCATCAACGTTATGGCAGATGGAATGTCACAAAATGGAATGTCACTTGGTCTAGGTACTTTTATCCTCCAAGGATAAAAGTACCTAGACCAAGTGACATTCCATCTGCCATAACGTCCAAATACACAATAGGCAAGCGAGGATTTCAATTCGTTCCCATATTTGTATGAGAAAGGCCACCAAGAGATACCGTGTTGTGTGTGCAAGGGCCACCAGTAACTGGGGGGAGTAGACTGAAAATAGACCCCATCATAGTTGGGAAAAGGTTATTCAGATGATGTTTTGAATGAGAAGAAGCTTCTATCGCACAGCAAGGAATAACAAAAATTAAAACTATTTAATTGCAGTAGTCTCTGCAAAAACCACATACTAAAATTTCTCCCTCGATTGATTTTAACAGCTTGCCGGACCACGGCGCTGACGACATGTTTTCGCTACATACTATACTGTTAGAACATGTTTATGTATTGTCTTTCCACGACATTAAGTTAATGCGTTCCTGTAAAACGGAAGTAGGCTGAAATTTTACTTCGCAGGAGATTGGGACAATCGTTATGGCCCATGAAAATGTCTGGAAGAATATTATGTAGGTTATAATGGTTTTATAAGACGTTTAAGCGACATGAGGTTGTTTTTATGTCGTTATAGTTTTGTTAAAGGTTTTATGACTGGTATAATAGTAGTTTTTTTGTCGTACATAAATGTAGTTTAATCGGTGTTTGGGTTTTTGAGGTTAATTTGATGTGGGTAGATTTGCAAGCCATGTTTATTTTAAAGGAATTTCTTGTAATGTGTAGAGCAGTGGTGCCCCAGTGATAATATTAATATATATATATATATTATTAATTTCTTTATTTCAGAATAAAATTCCATAATTACAAAAAAATACCTAGATGTTAGTAACATAAAAACTTAAAAACTATGTAATGGACCCTACTTATGAGTTTTAGCTCGTGGGTTCGAACCGCAGGCGCTTTACTTTGTGTAAATAATTTCATCACCACTGCTTTGAAAGTGGTGAAGGAAAACATCGCGAGGAAACCGGCATGTCCTAGAACCAAAATTTCGGAGACATGTGACTTGTACCAACCTGTACTGGGCCCGCGTGGCCATTCCTTCTCGAAGAGCATGTTATATAAATGTAGTGTAGGTATTTAGGTTTTTAGAGTTAATTTCATGTAATCTGCATTCGCGACATATCCGTCAAAAATGTAAACAAATATGAGTTTATGGAAAAATAACTTTAATTCCTACACATTAAAGTTCAGTTTACGCTACAACTTCAAACATTTGTATACATTTTTCAATACTTCTAGTCACTCTGAAATCAACTTAAATGCCATTAAATTAAAGTTGATATTTGTTTAACTTGAAATAACGTCAATTTGAAACATAAATAAAATTTGAGTATAGGTAGGTTGGTGGGCTTATGCTTATTTTAAAGGAATTTCTGATTAACGTTTGAGTAAAAAGCTTAGTTTACGATTTTAATTTAAAACCGGTGAAATTCTCTCCTTTGTTAGTCTACTCTTTACCGTGAATATTAATATTTTACATGGAGCGACTGCTGTCTTATAATTGTGCATTACCTAATTACTTTTGTTTCTGAAAAGCCTGATTTGTGACTGTCATAACTTAAGGACAGCTGGAATAAAGCTTATTTAGGAAGAAAGACAAAGTGTTCTCCGAAGTACACGTATGAAGGGTGGGAGGGACCAACTATGTGCTAAGAATTGGTCAACTCGTTCTTAACCAAAATACCCTTTTCATTCTAGGCACATCGTTGGCATGCATAATCAGCCTATAATATTCCCACTGCTGGGACAGAGGCCTCCTCTCCTCGAGAGGGAGTGGGGTATAATCTACAACGCGGGCCCGGTGCGGGTTGGTAGATGTCACATGTGTTCGAATTTTAGGACATGCCGGTTTCCTTACGATGTTTTCCTCCACCGTTTTGAGAGCAGTCGTGATGAAATTATTTACACAAAGCAAAGCGCCTGCCTGGGTTTGAATTCACGACCTACAACCAGTAAGTCGGCCGTTACCACTGGGCCACCACTGTCCTTCATCTTTGGCATGAAAATATCATAATTTGATTAAAATGAGCTGCAATTTTCTAAACAAACATAAGTAATTTATCTCGCCAGAAAACAGCTGACAATCTAAGCTTTTCCCCATACTTTGCCAAATCGAACAAAAACAAACTCCAATATTGTTCCCCGATACAAGCACTCAAGCACAGTAAACACTATCAGGAATCTGTGTGACCACTCAACAAGCGAATTTGTAAAGTGATCCGCGTGACGTGCATTATCCACTTTAGTGTCATTCCATTACTGTGCTAAGGCGGAGGGCGGACTTGCGTTTTGATGGCGCGGTTTTATTTTTTTCAAAGTTACTTTTGACGCTAGCACATCAAGTTACTACAATCTGTCAAATTTCTTTAATAGATTTTCAACTTTATCGATAAAGCATTAAGGTTCAAGGTTGATTGGGAAAACTTGACAGTTTAGGGTAGCTTGACGTGATGGTGTCTGTACCTAATATTAGAATGAAAGAGTTAATGGGAACTCAAATGCTAGACAGTTGTAAAGTCTGTGTGTGTTAAACCAATCGATGTTACCATGTAAGCAGGGCTGATACCTACTTCTAGGGTTAATTTTAAGGGTCCGTAACCTAACTTCGAAAGTCATATGTTCGATTAACAGAAAGTCGACTGAACGATTGTTCGAATGGAATTTATTGCGAAACAACCATTTATCGCCAAACGCTACTTTGACTGAACAAATGCCTCCTCCTTTTTTAAATCGGTTAAAAACCCCGTTAAGTTTAAGCGACTATTTTCCCTGTGTATATGAATGTATTTCTTAAGAAAAATACAATTCACTTAACATGAGAAATACAAGTTAATCATAATACTCGATACACCAACTTATGAAGAACGGTAGGTACTCGTAAATAAAGTAGTAAGTAGTAGATGTGCAAATATATTTCTTACAATACTGTGTGTAACAAGAAAAAGTGAGTGTAGCATTACATATCGTTTCTTGTTAACAAGTCAATATCAATTACACATTGTTAACAGAAGCAACCTGACAATATTTTAAGTATCTTTAGTATTTTATAATGATTTCATCATCACACTAGAATATGCCTCGGAAAGCACGCTAAGCCATTGGTCCCGGCTGTCTTTCGTGGATCTTTAACAGTCGTTACGGGTCGTCAGAAGCCCGAAAGCCTGACAACCAGCCGTACCAAGGGGTATCGTATTACCCAGTAACTGGATTGTGGAGGTCAGATAGGCAGTTGTTCCATGTAAAATACTGGTATTCAGCTGCATCCGGTTAGACTGGAAGCCGACCCCAACATAGTTGGGAAAAGGCTAGGCAGATGATGATGACTGTGTAATATATCTACATAAAACGACTGTATTTACTATTTTATCAACAAATTCTCAACATTGTTATTATTGAGAATATATTTGAAACATTTTCAGTTCACTGAATCAGAAACCACTGTTTCAAATTTCACATGCGTAACGGAATTGTTAATTTGACTAAAAATCGTCAGCCATTCGACAGACAATAAAATATCTACATTTGTTCGGTTATCTACAAATACTTATATTATAAAGAGGGCAACTAAAGTGACAGTGAGATTAACTTAAGTGGCAGTGGGCAGGGCACATTGCTCGCAGAACGGATGGCCGATGGGGCCGAAAAGTTCTGGAGTGGCGACCGCGAACCGGAAGACGTTGCGTTGGAAGGCCTCCCACTAGGTGGACCGATGACCTGGTGAAGGTTGCGGGAATCCGCTGGATGCGAGTCGCACGGGACCGGTCAATGTGGCGACACTTGGGGGAGGCCTATGTCCAGCAGTGGACGTCTATCGGCTGAAATGATGATGATGATGATAAAGAGGGAAACGTATTGTGTGAGTTTGTATGCATAAGCATAATCAGTCGATAATGTTGGGAACTGCTGGGGTATCGTGTTACCCAGTAACTGGGTTGTGGAGGTCAGATAGGCAGTCGCTCCATGTATTCGCTCCATGGTATTCAGCTGCATCCGGTTACACTGGAAGCCGAACCCATTATACATAGTTGGGAAAAGGCTAGGCGGATTTATTGCTGGGACACAGGCATCCTCTCTTCGAGAGGGGGTGAGGGGGTGATCTACCATGCGAGCCCAATGCTGGTTGGTAGATATCACATGTCTTGGAAGTTCTAGTACATGCCGGTTTCCTCACGATGTTTTCCTTCACCGTTTTGAGAGCAGTGGCGATGACATTATTTACACAAAGTACGAGTAAAGCGCCTGCCTGGGTCTGAAACCACAACCTACTACTCGTAACTCGGGGCCGTTAACACTGGGCCACCAAGAAAGAAAGAAAGAAAGAAAATACGTTTATTTGCGGCAAACATGACGCATAAAAAAGAACATAAACACACAAAAAAAAAGTAACAAGTTGGGGGAAAGCATGCGTCACATTCACGCAAAACGGCCATCGCTCAGCATAATGCTAAGACTCTATACGAGACAGAGCCCCAGCGCCACTGCACCACTGCACCACTGCTCTGTTTTGTATGTAGGGGGTAATATTCAGAACAACTGACCGGAATCCAAAAAAAAAAAGAAGAAATGGGAAACTACAGTATTGCCGAAAGTCGTAGGAACCACCAATAGGAAACTCTAGTATTGCCGAAAGTCATAGAATATATTTAATGTTAAAACGAAAACATTCAAGCGGACGAAGTCGCGGGTATTAGTTAGTTTCATTATGTCGCCATGTCTGCCCAAGCCCTTAACATGGTTTCAAATGTTCTGACGCAAGCAATACCATAATCTATAGTATTATTATCTTTATTTCTATTACCAGTAGTAGGTCAGTGGGATTTCAAATGTGTTTTTGACCGACTATGAATAAAAGGGTCATGGTTTTGACGTATGTACGTTTGTGTCAACTTTATCGAAATCGCTGAGCCTATTTGGATGTGCTGGATATGGTCAAAGTGAAGGATGATGTAGTTAAGGAGATTAAATTATCAAGATTTGGCAATCCGGTTCGCCCACTGGGTTTTATGTGTTTTTAAATAGTTTCGCGTAATATGGTCATGGGCACACACAAAGTTATCTATCAGAGGGGCTATTCTCGTAATTTTTAAGAACGTTTACAGTCTGATCTCAATCTGTCAAAAATACTCCTCTAATTTCCCTTTTTTTTTTTTTTTCTTTTTTACAAGTTTTTGACATTGATTGTCGCTGAGATGAGATTGCGGTTGGGTTTAGAAACAGTCACTACACACAGTAGGTACACACACTCACCTAGTTTCACCGACTTCATATCCTATCCTACTAATATTATAAACGTGAAAGTTTGTATGGATGGATGGATGGATTTTTGTTTGTTACTCTTTCACACAAAAACTACTGAACGAATTTGGATGAAATTTGTCACACAGACAAAGTATATTATACGTTAATCCTGGTTATAAACCATCGTTCATAACCAGGATTAACATATAATATACCTACTTTTTATCCCGATATTCCCACGGGATCGACACTTATGCGGGTGAAACCGCGGGGCGCAGCTAGTAGTTTATAAAAATATGATTGACGTGTAAAAGTGTTTGTACCTACTTACAGAAATAAAATCATTTATTATACACACGTCACTATATTGTATTAGTCTAAATTTTCTTTCTTCCTGCACCTTTGTCTCTTTCAAACCGCTGTTTTATTAATCTTTGTGTGTCGAACTCATATTGCCAATAAATCTCTCAAAGGAACTTCGATAAACAACAAAGCCTGAATTTCACGAAAAGCTAGTTTTCATGAAACACCAAAATACGGTACCACCGTTACCTTTGTACTATTATTGGGCACTAGTTTTTCATCAGGATCCAATTACTTGTTTTGTTGCTTGCTTTGTGGGCTCGTGTCTTTATAAAAACCGCCGCACCAGTCGATCGAAGGTTAAGCAACGCTTGCCGAGGTCGGTTCGTGGATGGGTGACCGTCCATTACATATCCTGATCCTTCCGTGCCATGGAAATCACGTTAAGCCACCGGTCAGAAGCATGAAAGTTTGACTAACAGTCTTACCAAGACGTAATGTGTTACCCAGTAACTAGGTTGTGGAGGTCAGATAGGCTGTCGCTCCATGTAAAATGGGTATTTACCTGAAGAATATAGCGATATCAGTGAAAATACTAGGCTAGAATTTATATTACTACCTCGTTGGTCTAGTGGTACCTCGGTCCAGGGTTCGATTTTTTTTTTTTAAAAAACTTTGCCCCGCACTAGTAATTACTCCTGTATCATGGGTGCATTTACAAACATTTAAACTCACATACACAAATAGCCAGACCCAGAACAACTACCTGTAGGCAATACAAATATTTGTTCCGTGCGGGAATCGAACTCGCGACACGCAGCGCAGCAGTCGATCGCTCAGCCACTGCGCCAACTGTGTCGTCCGATTCCCGGGTCCGAGAAAGTGTCATTGTGATTTTCCACTTGTAATTTCTCAGTAGCAGCCCGGAGTTTGGATTTGTGCCCGTTTAATGGCAATAGGCTCGCCCCCTATTACATGGGACTTAAACATAACTGGCGAAATGTGGGTGTACTATAGGTACACCTCTGCCTAACACTTCGGGGAATACAGGCTTGATGTTATATTACATTACTAAAAAAATAGTGTATTTTTAGCTAAAATAAAATACCCTTACCCTTTCCTAACCGTGGGCGTTGTTAATGGTTACGTCAAGAAAAGAGGCAGGAGCCTTTTGTTAGCTAATAAAAACAAACGGCGATCACAATTCCGTTGGCTATGCTTTGCCAGAAACTACACGTTCAATCCAAGCAGGGTGAAAGTATTTCAAGAAAGGAAGAAATAAATTAAAAAGTCGCCAAAACCTATATCTGAAAACCATTTTGAAAACAAAATCCCGTGTACAGACGCCAGCAGGTCAAGCTACCCGAAACTGTCAAATTTTCCCAATTAACATTGAACCTTAATACTTTAGCGATAACATTGAAAATCTATTAACGAAATTTGACAGATTGTAGTAACTTGATGTGCTGGCGTCCGTACATGATGACCACAGCTGCGTCCGTAAGTAAAACAAAAGAGGATCCTTTTTAGGTCGACTATTAATATGCGCTGCAAGCAGTAATAGTCCTTACGGTAGTAAGATATAGATTTTCCCGATAGTACCTACTAAAATGATTTAGCGTTGAAGCGCGCCTCCCACAAGGTGGACCGCTGAACTTGTGAAGACCGCAGGAATTCGCTGGATGCGAGAACCTCAGAAGCGGTCGAACTGGCTATGCTCAGGAGAGGCCTATGTCCAGCAGTGGACGTCTTTCGGCTGAAGTAGTGATGATCAAAACGATTTCTAATTCTTAATAGTTCGTTCCTAAGTACCGACTTCTTCTTCGTAGCACTCTTGTCAGAGCGTTCGGTAGTTTCCTGTCTAGGGGCAGATGTGATTCGCCTCAGGATTTCTCGCCACCTACTCCGATTTCTGGTATTTTTTGTGCACTCATATAAGGCTAGGCTCAGGTAAAGACGTGAGGGAGACTCTATAGAGCTCCTTGTCGTGCAGGGTAGAGTGGAGGGCACTAGACCAAGCGGACGCTCACCAATGAGATGGACTGACCAAATTAAATCCGCAGTGGGCGATCCCTTGTATGAGTGCACAAATTACCTACTTATTAAAAAATTCTGGCTAACAATTTTTTCCGCCCTTTAATCCATAAGTCATTTTCTACAACAGATTAACCTTTCACTAGAAATATTGTTCTAGAAAATCTAGATTTTAGAAAATAGCATTAAATCCTAGTTCTCTTTTCAGATAAAATTCCTACAATTTTATGTATTATAAAGAGAAAACACAACAGGCTATTCCATTGTAAGGAGATAAAATGACATGGTTTTTTAGGGTTCCGTACCCAAAGGGTGCCAACCCTATTACTAAGGTTGCGGTGTCCGCCCGTCTGTCACAGGGTTGTATCTTTTGAACCGTAATAGTTAGACACTTGAAATGTTCTCAGAGTGTGTATTACTATTGCCGCTATGACATGACAACAGATAATAAAAACAATATACAAGAACCGTGTTTTATTTTATTTAAGTCAATAGTTTTTGAAATACAGGATATTTTCGGTTACAACCGCAGTTATTACTTTATTTTTCATAGTTTTTTCGAGAAATACTATGAAATAAAAACTTATTTGTGCGGTAGGTAAAATCAATACTGTGCATGCGTAATATTAACCAGCCGATAATGTTCCCAGTGCTAGGAACAGAACACAGGCCTCCTCTCAGTGAGAGGGAGTGGACCAAAATCCACCACGCGGGCCCAGTGCGGGTTGGCGTTTGTCACATGTCTAAATATTCATCTCAATTACGGAACCTTTCACTGTGCGTGGTCCGGCTCGCACTTGGCTGCTTTTTTATTGTGTCTCTCTTTGTTTATAACTGTCGTTAAATTCGATGTAAAAGCACTGAGATATGTTTGAGGATGTCTCTGGTTACTGGTTTTGACTACATCGTAAAGGGATGCGTGTGATAACGCGTGATGATCGTCTGCACAGGGTTTTATGTTTGAACCTTGATGCTGGTCACTGAATCCTACGGGCTATAAATTCTATTTCGCGGTTTTTTTTTTTTCGCTGAAAACCAATGTTGGCTTTCTGACTCGCATAGGGTCGTAGCGTCGCAGCATTATGCGAAGCAATGACCGATTTGCGTGAATCATCATCTACCAAGCCTTTTCCCTACAACTATGTTGGGGTCAGCTTCCAGTCTAACCGGATGCAGCTGAATATCAGTATTTTACATGGAGCGACTGCCTATCTGTCTCCACAACCAAGTTACTGGGTAATGGTATGACTGGTTGTCAGACTTTCGGGCTACTGACGACCCGTAACGACTGTCAAAGATCCACGAATGACAGCCGACCAACGGCATAACGTGCTTTTCGAGGCACGGAGGGGTCTTGGTATGTGAAGATGTCCCATCCGCGGACCAACCGTGGCAAGCGTAGCTTAACCAGATCGAACGACCCGCATATTTTCCCACAACTTGTTATTGTGTTGTTTGTGTTCTTTATTTGCGTCATCTTTACCACAAATAAACGGTTTTTTTTTTTTTTTCTTTTAGTACCTCCTTTCCGGTTAGACTGGAAGCCGACCCCGACATAGTTGGGAAAAAGGCTAGGCAGATGATGATGGCCTCCTTATGCTACATATCTTCAGAATTTTGGAGAGTTCAAAGTTAAGAAATGTCTGGAGGCAATACGAAATAAAAAATCAATAATGGTGAACTAATTACTATTAATTCGCAATTTTTTTTTACATTCAGGGAAATTAATTGTTTATCAAATTGACACACTAGTTGAAATTGCATGAAATGGCTATAAAGCCATTTCATGCAATTTTAAACGAACGACTGTTGGTATAGTGAATCTGTTCATCAATTTATTTCCCTATCTTTACCTTTGTCGCCTTCAGGCATTGTCGGGAGTTCACGAAAATGTTACGAATTCATAGAGGTCACATAAGGAGTAATAAATAATAGCGAATAGTTAAACTATTTCTAACTCATTCCAAAGTCAAATATAAAAGTGACATTCGTATTTAACAGACATGTGGAAAAGTTTTTTGCTACGAAAACTTAATATAAACTTTGTTTCCTTATATCTTTTGACATGAAAGGTTATATTTGTTTGCGATTACTTAAATTTCTTGTTACTTAGATTCTTTTATTTGGCGAGATACATATTATAAACACTGATTGTAGGACAGAAGTCAGAATGAATCCTATTAAATTAATATAAATTTAGTAGGATTCACTCGGTATGTATGTATTATTTTTTTTGTCTCCTTTACTATTTCACACGCTGCCTACATCTCTGTATCTATTGTCCTGTCTCGGGTGTCAGTACACCGGGTCGGGTGTAGAAACAGACAAGAAAAACAGAACAGAAAAAATAGGTACAGAGGTGATGCTTATTTCACAAGAAATCTCTTCACTGGAAGAGAGAGAAATGGTAAAAAATGGTAAATGATAAACGCGAAAGTTTGTATGGATGGATGGATGGATATTTGTTACTCTTTCACGCCAAAACTACTAAACAGATTTGGATGAAATTTGGCACAGATAGTGTAGGATTAACACATAGGATACTTTTTATTCCGATATTCTCACGGGATCGAAACTTACGCGGGTGAAACCGCTGGGCGGGGAGCTAGTCGTTTATAAATAAACCGCTTAATCGATAATGCACATTAACTCTCCATGAAGGAAATCCTGCGCCGGTAGATAACGACATGGACCATTTACACCGTATTACATAATGTTTGTAATTTGTATTAAGTCATTAAGCATTAATGTAATATTAAATACTGTAGTGCAATGGTTTATCACCTTCACTGCTTTGGATCTGTTAGGATAGCATTACAGTATAGAGGCCACGTTGACTGCATGTTTTAGGATACAGAGGGCAGATGTGGATCATGGTTTGGACATAGCTCCTACTGCCGTCCCGTCCAGGTAGCCCCACTGTACTAGGTTGGTTACATCTTCCCATTTGGACAAGGGCCTATTTGGACAAGGGCCTCCTTTCTGTGAGAGGGAGTGGGCTGTAATCCACCACGCGGGCCCAGTGCAGCACCAAGGTCAACAAGCCATCCTCGCAACAGAAAAATTAGATGTCGCACATATATTTACGTAAAACGTTATTATGTACTTCGTCACTGACTATAACAATTTGCTAGTCAATAGTACCGATTCCCGGAGTATTATCTTCAGTATAGGCAATACCGCTTAGCGTTACGCTCAGCGCATGATAAACGAGCGGTACTCGGGAATCTTCCACAAATATGAAGAGCACGATGTTATCGCGATACTAAATCTATTACTTTGTTGTATGTGGGTTAGTTTAGGGCTAGGACATGGTGGGTGGCGGAGCGAGCGCGGGTGGCGATCTGATTGTGGAGTTATGCGAAGAGTCTCTTCGAATAAATCTCTGCATTCGTCTGTGTAAAGTATGAGCGTCTCAAAAGTAGAAAAGGTTTACCGTTCAAGAAAGAAAGAAAAATGGTTTTATTTCTTCATAAATTCATACAACCTGGTTTGCGTGAGTTGAGTTCCTACGACAAAGAATATAAAGTGGGATTTCTTGAAGGAAGCTTTTGCATTGAGCATGGGTCTGCGTAGGCGTTGAAGCCGCAGGTCCGCTGCGATTTATTATTGACAAACGACTATTCTTGCGTTAAGAGAAATCTTTTCAAATGCAGAATCTTTGAGGCTTTCAAAATGATACTAGAATAGTAAGATTTACTTAAAGAAAGAAAGAAAAGAAAAATATTTTATTCTGCACAAACAAAACGCACAATTACAAGTAAAAAAATAATATTAATAAAAAAAAACGAAAAAGACATAAGATACACATATCTCACATATCCCTCTCCCTCCCATCCCCCTCCATCCCCTCACTCTCTCTCTCTCTCCCTCTCATATCTCTCTCTATTCTTTTATCATTTTGTAAACCTTACCACCTTATCAAGGAGTAGTAACTGGGTCCGTTACCACTTGGCCAGCTGCTCTCGATAGCTTATGTCAATCCAATTGATTTGTGACTTTTCGTGTGAGTTCCTTAAGTTCCTCACCTTAAGTACTTCAAGCTGGTCTTAATGGACTGACATCTAAATAGATTGAATAAAGTGGAATTCGTTTCCATATTTGTATGAGAAAGGCGACCAAGCAATACCGTGTTACCAGTAACTGGGTTGTGGAGGTCAGATAGGCAGTCGCTCCATGTAAAAAACTAGTATTCAGCTGCATTTTGTTAGACTGAAAGCTGACCCCAAGATCAACATAGTTGGTAAAAGGCTAGGCAGATGATGAAATATACAACGTGCCGCTACAATGGCGACATTAATTTAACACACCGGTGGGGCTAGTGGTCGGTAATCATAAAAGTTATAACAACATAAAAAAAAACCTAACTTGAAAACTTCCACCTGCGCCGCTCGCCGCAATAGGGCTCTCTCTCTTTCCTTCAATTCGCCTTCTATTTGCACGTTATGTGTTTTAATTACATTGATGCGATGTTATGATCCGTGACCCCAGCATTAATGTTTAATTGAATTAAAATATGTTCATACAACTAAGACGCGAAACCGTATACGTGTGTAAAATTAATGTCGCAATTAAAGCGCCACGCTGTATATCAAATAAAATCTTATGGATGTCGCTCGCTTCTGCCTACACCATACAACAACCCTTATACCACAATTCACGAAACATTCAGAAAGGTTCGAGTTGGTACATAATACCGTCCATTGAACCTCGAGTTCTGTTTATCCCTCATTTACATCAGTTTCGTGCGCTTGCAATCGTTTAGTAAATCATGAAAATGTTTATGTGCAAGTTTTGAACTTTGACGTTTACAAGGTTTCCATTTTTTGCACGGGAAAGCTTTCAGTTGGTACGGAGATTTGGGTTAACAGATATAAAATGTATTGTTGAATTTTTTTTTTTTTTTTTTTTTTTTTTTTTTTTTTTTTTTTTTTTTTTTTTTTTTTTTTTTTTTGGGATGGGAAATCATCAAATGACTCCTCCCGCTCTGGGTGGAGCGGAAGGGAGTGTCAGACTCTTACTGACTAAAACCCACCCATGTTCCTTCCTTCGCCCTTTATGTTCCGGGGTAGCGGTGACCCTTTCGGACAATCCCGCTGCCCCGGCAGGCTTCGGCCCTGAGGGGCCCCTCGTTATGCTGACATCTCTTTGAGGCGCGCGTGGAACACTTACGCGCCGTCCGGCACGGGCCTGGTCCTGATCGGGCGGTGAGCTACCCATTGCTCTCCGCCCGCAGGCCCGATTGTTGAATTATGTTAGCTATTCTCTTATTAATAACTATCTCATCATTTTCTGTGGCTGCGGAAAACCTCAAGCGGCGAAAGTGTAATAAACTTATCGGAAATTAAATTTTCGAGCCGTTTGGGGTTGAAACCCTTAAGCCGTGGGGTCCGAGTGCTCATTGTTTGTTCAATGAAATCTCTAAACGGCTGGTCAACACTTCCCGTGACCCAAGGGCTGGCGTTTACCTTGACCAGAGGCCAAGCATTGCCATACAATGTGGCAATGCCGCCAGTCTCTTGGGTACATAACCAGTCGACATCGATGCGGAGGAATATTTCGGCGCCATATTTTAGTTTTCTAATAGTTTTAGTTAGATTCGGATATCATATTTTTATCTCATACATGGGCGGAATTTCTTAGGAGCTGCCATAGACGCTGGAATCGGGCCCAGTTAATGGTAATAGGATCGCCATTACATGGGACTGCTTTAACATTCCTAAGTGGGAAATGTGGGTGTATGAAACACCTCTGCCTTTCCCTTTAGAGAGTACAGGTGTTGTGATGTTATGTTATTATTATTAACTAGCTGCGCCCCGCGGTTTCACCCTCATAGGTTTCGATCCCGTGGGAATATCGGGATAAAAAGTATCCTATGTGTTAATCCTGGTTATGAACTATCTGTGTGCCAAATTTCATCCAAATCCGTTCAGTAGTTTTGGCGTGAAAGAGTAACAAACATCCATCCACCCATCCATCCATCCATACAAACTTTCACATTTATAATATTATAGTAGGATTATTAACTAGCTTCCGCCTGCGGTTACGCCCTCATGGTATGTCGATAAAAAATGTATTTATGGCTATGTCCTTCCCCAGAGTTCAAAATAGGAGATTAGCTGGAACAAACAAACAGAAAGAAAGACAATAAAAAACAAATGTTAAAAGTACCAATATAGGATAATTATAACCATTTTTTTTTTTAATTTTTACAAGTTTTTGTATTTTTTTTTTATTTTAAGATTACAAACAGACACTTTTATTTCATTTATTTGTATAGATATCACATAACTAAACAACTGTAAAACTTTATACTGCCTTACCTGTGATTAGCTCTACTCAGGAACAAATAAAAATAATGAAGTGCCAAATCTGCCCAAAACATTTTTCCCTTAAGGACGAGATTTTTAATAAATGACGAGATTGAAGCTTTTCAGACTCATATTTTACAGTTAAGAGTTACAGGGTGTTGTTTATTATGACCATAGAGACCGTTTTAGAAGAAAGCTTTTACTGTTTTTAGCGAACCATTTTAACAAAATTGCGTTTACGTACTTTTTTGTATTTTATTTTTTAAACCAGCAGCGTAAGTGCCGCTAAATTGAGCTGTTTGGTAAAAATAACTTTAGAGTTTATTTTTATTTATGGTGTATTTTTGAAATAAAAAAGTTTTTAAGAAAAGTACCAATAGTTTGTACAATAAAAATGTAGAATTGTTCAGTTTGGCTCTGCGGGGTAATGGTGTAACACACTAACAGTAGAAATGACTTTCATTTTGAGAGTTCATTCACTGCGTTATTTACGTTGTTCAACAGACAATTTTACGTCAAATAATAATGATTACGTGAGTGTTATTATTACGACAACGATTACGTAATCATTATAATTTTACGTACCGTATGTTACGTTAACCAACTGTTAAACAACCAGCCCTAAATTGTTACCTCTTGATTACTTACTCTTGAAGAAATGACGATGATGAAGAAATTCTCTCAGGTGCCTAGACTTTTCCTAACTTGGTTGGGGTCGGCTTCCAACGGCGGCGACTGCCTTTCTGACCTCCACAACCCAGTTACTGGGTACTACGGTACCCCTTGGTAAGACTGATTGTCACACTTTCGGGCTTCTGATGACCCGTAACGACTGTCAAAGATCTACAAATGACAGCCGGGACAACCAGCTTTACGTATTTTCCGAGGCACGGAGGGGTGTCGGTATGAAAAAATGGTGGTGAAAGCAAGAAAAAACTACATTAAAGTAATACAAATGACCAAACACATAATCATGTAATTAGTTGGTTATGTAAAATCACTAAAAAATGATTCATATCTTCAGAAGAATTCAAATGAATGGCCTGCCAACTTTTAACAACAAAACACTCAATCTTCACACACTCACATTCCTCCATTTTGACGTTACACACATATACCATAACATCACGCCTTTATTCCCCGAAGGGTTAGGCAGAGGTGTGCCTATAGTACACCCACATTTCACCAGGTATGTTTAAGTCCCATGTAATAAGGGCCGAGCCTATTGCCATCAACCGAGCAAAAATCTAAACTGCGGGCGACATTACACAAAAATATAAATATAATTCACAAATACCATTAATAGTTTCAATCTGTCTTGCCTTTTCCCAACTATGTTGAAGTCGGCTTCCAGTCTAACCGGATCCAGCTGAATACCGGTATTTTATATGGAGCGACTGCCTATCTGACCTTCACAACCCAGTTACTGGGTAACACGATACCCCTTGGTAAGACTGGTTGTCAGACTTTTTGGTGGGCTCCTGGCTACATTGTAACGACTGTCAAAGATCTACGAATTACGGCCGGCCAACGGCCCAACCAACGAGTATACGTGCTTTCCGGGGCACGAAGTCACCCGTCCACGAAACGATCGCCGCAAACGTAGCTTTACCTTAGATCGAACCGTGCGGCTGTTAGCATTTGGCGACATTACCCAGAAAATACAAAAATAATAAATTCACAGATACCATTAACACTTTACCGGACCGATTTCAATCCACTCAGCCGCAGAAAAAAACAATTGCCCACACGCATGGAAGGCCCTCTCTTTGGCTAGATTAACGTTTCGGGGACATCAAAGCGTTGGCCGATCGCCAGTCTGTCGCGGGTATACTCGCGCGCGATGGTTATCGCGAAAAAAAGCGATATGTGTGAATAAAATACTTTGCCGATAGTAATGCGACTTTTAACGCGATATAACGCTTTCGAAAGGTCAGAACTGTCTGAAGATGCTTGATAGCGATCCTTTTGATCTGGCGAAATGAGCGTTTTTATTGTTATTTTTTTATTTTTTCTTTTGTGTGAACTAGTTGGAGTTTTTATTTTTTTCGTACAAAATTAGAATGCTCTGTTTAATTTTGTAATTAAATTCTTGAGTATTATTAGGGTGGAAATTGTTTTGTTAACGTACTAAAGTTTTGTTCGCTTCTGACTATTTCATAATTAAAGACAAGTATTCGGTTTATTTTAAGGAAATTCCCAGTATTGTTTAGTTTTAAAAATGACGGTGAATTTTAATAGTGCCGAATTATTTTAATAGGATAAAGTTAAGTAGTTTTTGATAGGTCTTTGCTGAAACCTGAAAGTAATTAAAGCAAAATGGTCAAAATTAATATAATTATTATACAACAATTAAACATTGAAGCAAAAATTTTGTTTGTACTAACGGCTCAACGTAAAACATCTTCTTGTCAAACCAAAGTGACAAAAAAATATATTTTTAATTATTTCGAATTCCTGTTTTTGGACTTACCAACTGTACCTGCATTATTGCATTTCGATTATTTATTTACGTCATCATCTGCCTAACCATTTTCCAACTTTATTGGGGTCGGCTTCTAATTTTACCAGATACAGCTGAATTTTCAATTTTAGTGACATTTATTTAATTCAATGACACAATTTTAATGGAATTATCTGCTTACTGACTGCATGATTATGATCAATAATTAATTTCAATAAAATATGTAACCTTATGTTATTTTTGCACGCCGAAATTGAAGGCAGAATAAGAGAACAATTCTGTACATTTTACCAACCTTCTGTACCTTATTTATGCAAATAAATGTTTTTTTTTTATATTGTACATGGAGTGATTGCCTATCTGACCTCCGTATCCCAGTTAATAGCTCCTTGGTAAGACTGGTTTACCCTAGGTATTTTCTTTTATTCTCCACCATAAAATCCAACACCTTCTATTTTATTTTTATCAATGTAATACTTTATTCAATACTAGCTTCTGCTAACGACTTCGTCCCCGTGACTTCGAACTTCGATTCGATTCGAAACTTCGATTTCGCTTATCGTTCTTTCTGACTCTTTTTGTTTTTCTTTGGCTCTTAAGGGTCATAGCGGAATATTAAATAGCCTTCCTCGAGAATTGGGCTTTACAAATGCAAAAATAATGTTTTAAATCCGACCGGTGGTTCTAGAGATAGAATCCCTTATGGCTAGACGTTCCCCGAACTACTTATTTCCGCGCATTTATAACAATGCCATAAGGTGCTGCAACATAAAAGACCTCAAAATATCCCTGTGCCAAAAGGTAATAAAGAAATGGCTTCTTAAACTCTCCTACGATGAAACAGAAAATATTATGTATACTTAGATAAGCAACATTATACAGTCTAAACGGACTCCTACGCTCTCGCTGACGTTCACAACACACACACACACCCCAACATACTCACACTCTCTAGCACACACCCACATTTACACTCTACACTCTATTTTGTAAAAATTGATATATATAATTGATTAGATTTTTGTTGATTTAAATTTTGTTACATTCGATATTATTTCTTATTATTTTGTTATTTAATTGATCTCACTGTTCGCGATGGAACAAAAGAAACACTTGGTTTTGAAGTTTTATGCGTATAATAGTTTTAGAGTATAATAGTTTATAATAGTTTTAAATTTGGGTTTTTTTGGGCTATGCCGATGTGGCGTTGTATAGTAAGTCAAAAGGTGTTCTGTGTGGAGGTGTCGCTTGAGAGCTACGATCGCGTGAGCATCCGCTTCGACGATTGGCTGTTGAATATGTCGCCATATTCGGGAGCGGTCATTGGTCAACCGATGCACCGCAAACACGACGCGATTTTGAGCGACGATGATTGGTCAAGCAGTGGCGTAGACACTCACACTGTTAATTTTATTTTGCTTAGTTTGATCTCACGATGATGGCAATGCATATTATAAGTTCTTTTGTTTTATTTTAATTAATTTTAGCTTAGTTAAAATTTAGTTTTTGTTTTCCTATCTTGCAATAATCACTATGTACCACACTTTGAAAATGTCGCAACTCTGACTCCCAAGGTACAGGCAAATGCCTAGTTTGGTCGCCGTCTATTCTATTCTTGTACAAATTGTGATTAATTAATAATTAATAAAATAATAAACAAACAAACTCTTTAGCTTTATTATTAGTTTAAAGTTTAGTATAGATACAGATGTAATCTTGGAGCTGTTGATAAGTTTATTTCCTTTTGTAACATGTTCATTAACACACAGAAGTAATAACGCTTTGTTTTGTAAGACCATTGATATCTTCCCAGAAATTTGTTTTTAAATGGGGCTACTGTGCTGACAACATATTTTGGCGATCGAACAAAAAAGAGATAAAATATTTAATATAATACAGACATGTAGTATTTCAACAGTTATTAAAAAATTGCTGAATCCCATCATTTATCATAATTTTTTCAAAGATTGGTAACTTCATTTCTTTTTCTCAAAATAAAAAATAAAATATGCTACACGATGAAAAATATTTTCACTCCACATGGTACCTACGTAAGACTGTACTGCTAGAATTTCTAATAACTCCAGTGTAGTATTTTCATTTATTAAGCGTAATATATTTAATAAACTTGTAATAAAATTAATATGTTTTGATTGCTTTTTTCTGCTACAAATAAGAAGAAAGTTCTTAGGTTTTCAATATCCTTTTACATATGTGTGTGGTTTTCAATTTGGGACGGCACTACTTTAGTAGGACAAAAAACACGCGTAGCAAGTTAAGCCGGTGGTTCTGCGCTTGATCTCTCTCCGATCGTGTTGGATTACATGCCGTGCCATCGGACTACGAGTATGAGAGTAAGGGAAGAGAGAGTGGACCTGTGTCTGCGTACACGCTTGTGCACTATAATATTTTTATTTTTAAAAGAGTAGGTAACCGTGGAGTTTCTTGCCGGCTCTTCTCCAAAAGATCAATGGAACAAAGGATCAATTGGAACCATGCACCTAGCTTCTGACGTAACATAAGTGTCCATGTAGGTTTATGTGAAAGAGCAGTGGTGGCTCGTGGTAACGGCCGCGACTTACGAGTTGTAGGTCGTAAGTTCGAAACCAGGCAGGCGTTTTACTCTGTGCAAATTATTTCATCACCACTGCTCTCAAGACGGACGGAAAGAAAACATCGTGAGGAAACCGGCATCTCCTGGAACAAAAAATTCGAAGACATGTGACATCCACCAACCCGCACTGGGCCCGCGTGGTGGATTACGGCCCACTCCCTCTCACAGAGAGGAGTCCTGTGTCCCAGCAGTGGGAACATTATAGGCTGATTATGATGAACAATCAGTCGGAACCGTGCATCTAGCTTCTGACATTACATAAGTGCCCATGTTGGTTTATGTGAAATAAAATATTTTGATTTTGGCTGCCATGGCTGAAATACGATCTGGAGGACTTTATTTTATTTAGGACAAACAAGATGAAAGCAGAATGCCTATAAAGTTTGTTGATCCTGCTACATAAGTTTATAAGATTGTTAAGAAAAATGGGCCTCAGCTTTCGTCGGCGTATCCTTGAACAAAGTTCCTGATTATATCGGCGTGTCTCCACGCGATAATCGCTAAGATTAAATTAATTAATTTATACATGAATAAGTTTGGGTTACAAGTTCTCATTAGCGCTGGTTTCTGTGAGAATCTCTCCTTTTTCTCATGTTACTTGTGGTTATTGGTTGTCCTTAATAATAGCAGCCCAAAAAATCTCGTAATAAGTAACGATCAAATTAAATAATAATGTTTTCTTAACCAACGCACTTAAGGGTAGCCCGCGAAATTCAAATTTTCTTACGTTTTATGCTATTTGCTGGCTACTAAAATTAAATTATAATGATACCTACTGAAAATATCCTTACAATAACCTAAACACAGAATCACACTCTCTAACACACCCACACACTTACACACCCACACACCCACTCAATCACACATACTACAGATCTACTATAACATTTGTCTCGCATACTTAATCTAGATATTAATTAAAATAAAACTATAAAATGTCATACTCTGTCAGCGCGCATAGCACATAATTTGTGAAATGAAAATGTAAAGGGGTGGGATCCTGGTGTCCTGAAACACAGGCCACGAACCTAACTCAGGCACCAGTCTCCCACAATATATACTCAACTGAATTATATGCCATTGTCGAATCTGACCGATGTAAAATAACATGTATATTGTGGTGAGAAAAATAAAGCTTATTATTATTTACAGGTCAGTGTCAGGTTTTATGTCGAACAACATATGATTCGCGAGCGTAACACGTACGTATTTACAGAATTATAATCATCACTACTACCCTCTGTTCATTTAACCCTATTGAATGACTATTTCAAATATCAATCAATAAGGTCGACGGGGTGTTACGGTCGAGAATTATATTTTGTTCAACTTAAAATCTGACATTGGTGCCGATTCCATTGTTCACAAACTAAAGTAAATTTAAGTTCAGTGCATCTTTTTCTTTTTATTTAATTTAGGAAAGGACAGAAGATACACATTAGTTTAGTCCTGTCAAATTAGTCAGCGCCTGACGTAAATTGACGTATTTTTAGTAGTCATGTTTTTCATCACGTCTAATCTTCGTCGTACATACGTCGTATCTTAATTTGACAGGACTAAACTAATATTTTATCTTCTGTCCTTTTCTTAATGAAATCGAAAGAAAAAGATGCACAGAACTTAAATTTAGTTTAGTTTGTGAACAAGGGAATCAGGGCCATTGTCCTGCAAATTGCAAAAAACGTAAAAAATATAATCCGCGGGCTACCCTGGCGCTTGCCCCTTAGATTTCGATTTCGAACTGACCCTTTTAATCACAATACCCTATTTGTTTAAGCGAGAAAACTTCACTTTGAAAAGTTGCAAACATCATTTTTTAACTAATTAAAATAGTTTATGACTTGCAACATTGGAAACATAAGTTTATACGGCTAGCATTTTTGCACGTAACTGTACGCCAGCCCATTAATAGTTCAACAGATCTTAAAAATATTAAAGGTGACGTGAATTTGTTCCTTGTCTAACCGATTGTACGCGATTGTACACTTACTATCACAATTACTGTTCCGATGATCTTTATATCCGTTTTTATGGTGGATAAAGATATATGGGGATGTAGAATACATAATGGATTGTTGTGCTTGAGTGTACTGTGGAGCTGAAGCCCACATCTCACGGACGCCAAAATATTGCGGCTGATTTTTTTTGCACACTGAATTTTCGACCCTCGGTGTTGAGCTGAGCATTGAAAGTCCAACAAAACGCATTCCAGTACGTCAAAAAACACTGTTAGATACTCAACTCTCAGCGCTAAGCAGGGAGTTGAAAATAAAAAATAAAATTGTCGCGGGAATAACGCGCTCGTGCGTACCTGGGGGTCTACTACGAAGTGCAAAGTGCGAATGATCGGATCGGATCGGACCGACACATGGCCGAACCAGATATTATTGAAAAATGCAAAAATAGTTCGGATCGGCTCAGTTGGGTCGGGACCATAGTCAATATTCGAAAGAGTTTAGGAGTGTAGGATCGGGACCGACCGAACCAAATAGTAACTTCGTAGCAGGAAACGGCCGAACATTCGGCCGATACCACTTCGGGGTAGACCCCCTGGACTAAGGCCCTTTGTATATACACGTTTTTCTTGCCGTGAAATACTACGGTTTATACTCCACTCCGTGTGTAGGCACGGTCGTCAGTGTTGTATGGATCACTATGGAAGCTTGTTGACGGACACGTTTTTTCTACAGCGCGGCTTATACTCCGCACCATAATGCTAATATTTTACATAATTATATATATTTTATTATTTATGTATTACTGTGATTGCCCGTGACATCACAGCGGGCGCTATCAGAATACTAGCCAGCACTGCGACATTTATTTTTTAAATGTCGAAGCATCATGCTGAGATAGGAGCCTTTTGGCCTCGTATAGGACTTTCTGTTTCATTTTACCTTTTATTACTTTTTTTTTTTATATAATTTGTTCTATTTTTATTTTTAACTGTGTTTAGTTTAGTTTATAATAGATGATCAAACGAACTTACCTGTGTGAAGTTCGATCATTATTATACTGCGTGCTTCGTTCTCGATATATGTTACTTTACCATGCAGCATTCTCGAGTCACTCGGCAACTACGCAATTTTCAGAGCTAAAACTAAACGTAAGTAATTTGTTCTATTTTTATTTTTAACTGTGTTTAGTTTAGTTTATAATCCTGTATGAGTCGCCATAAATACTTTTTCTTTATTTCTTTCTTTCTTTAATGAAACCGTGCCGTGTACAAAGGGATTAATAAGGTATGTATGTGATTGTGTGCCTAATATTCGCACCAGCACCGGGTGGTTAGAAGCCTTAAAGTCTGACAACCAGTCTTACTAAGGGGTACTTGTCATGTTACTAAGCAACTGGGTTGTAGAGGTCAGGTAGGCGGTCGCTCGATGTAGAATACTGGTATTCAACTGCATCCGGATAGACTAGAAGCCGACCCCAACATACTTAGTTAGGAAAAGGCAGCAGACTAATTCATATTAAGATAGAAGATCATTTAAGGATAGATGTAAGTTTGGAAATAAATAAATATTATTAGGTACCTAGATAAATTAGGTGAATTTGAAATCGCGTAACACACTGTCATATCAACCACAATCTGAATCATATTGAAGGATAATTAATAAACCATTGCTTTATATCTTTGAAAAATTTACTGCTCAATAATTTAAATAACGCAATGAATGTTGTTGAACTGTCAAAATGAAAGCCATTGCTAATGATAGTGACGCAATTACCCCGCTGTTTTCGGCATGAGGTAATAACAATCTTCATGTACCTATATATTTTTATTTTCTGCACGAAAAGATCTGTTTTTCCAATATCTTGTAGTGAAATCGAAATGTTATGAAGTGGACATTGACAAGAATTTTCTATGGCTTCTGTTGACGCAAACTTTTCTATATATTCTACACGTTTTATGGACATTTTCCTTTGCAAATAACATCGATATGAACTACTAACATATTCTGGCCCTTGCAAATAAATAAGAGTCAGAATATTTTTTCAGTAAAACTTGTAATTTATAAACGGCTGCTCCGAGATTCCCGTTTCATCGCACTTTGGCAAACTCCAAGGCTCAAATGGGAGAGTAGGCGGGTTATATCAACCGTATGCTGGATGACCGCTGTGGAAAAGTTTCCACCCATTTGGTGCCTGGAGATGGATAGAAAGCGGTGGCAAGATGGCCTGGACGCGTACCGAGAGGGCTGATTTGAGGTGGCACTGGAAAAGAGTTCCTGGAGGGATTTGGGGGAGGCCTTTACGCAGCAGAGGGACAGTATAATTGGAACAAAAAATGGCTTTATTTTTTCACCACAAGAGTAGCATAACAAAACATATTTGCAAGGTGACTGATATGCATACACACGTCACATTGCAGTATAAGACTCATATACATAAACGAAAAAAAAAAAAAAAAAAGAAAGAAAAATATTTTATTCTGCACAAACAAAACGCACAATTACAAGTAAAAAAATAATAATAATAAATTAAAAAAAAAAACGAAAAAGATTTATGATACACATAGTCAAAAGACACGTACTCATGCATAAACATGTTGACACTTTTGTCTATTGCTCGCTGTCAAGGCCATGGACTAATGACAACTCACATTAATTGACAGTTGACAGTACAGATATTGGCAGATGACCACAAAACAATAACAATCACAATAAAAACAAAAATGCCAAATGCAGAGTGGCGAAATAACTAGTGTAACTACTTTTGTAACAAAACAAACAACACATTAGCCGTGCGTCGCATCTGTGCAAGAACAGGTCGTTGCTCAGCAAAAATGTTGTGACTTCGGATGAACCTATCCACCTACAACATCCGTCACCTTACACATCAGGTCCAGTCGAAAACCAGCGCCAGGCACTAGTTTTTGGGGGACTGTCTTTTGTAATTTTGACGTTCGAAAAGTGCTGATTCTCAGCCTAATTTGAATAAATGACTTTTGATTTTGATTTTGGCTGATGATGACGTTGGTTTCCACTGGGAATCAAACCTTCAAATCCGGTTACTACGTCTACTCTAGACATGTCATAACGCTAACTGCTTTATGTCAAAAATAATATTTAAAAAAAACATTCCTCGCTTCTGTCCATTTCCGGTTGTCAAACTGTGTGTCCATCTGTCACATACATGAAATAACTTTGTTACATTTAGCACCAGTATCTTGTGAATAAAAAATGATTGATATTTCAATTTTTGAGACGCAGGAATTTAGGTCGTTTGCCGTAGATCGCAGTTTGAAGATCAATTCACTGGGTTTTGTTGACAAGACAAATGGTGAAGAATGTTGGAATGGGAAAGATTTGTGTGGGAATAAATGCGGAAGGAATAGGGCGAATGGCACGTTGGTGAATGACTGAGTGAACGAGAGAACGAATGAGTCTGGATGAACCAAAATGGTTATTATCTTCATTTCTGTATCGTTTTTTTTTTCACGTCTTTCTTCATCGTTCTCACAAATAAAATTTCAATATAAATGATGCAACCAATATATTGTAAAAAAAATATCATTTAAAACAGTTTCCGTGGAGTTTCTTGCACGTTCTTCTTCATCGGTACCTTTGGAATGGGCAACAAGCTTCATCTTTCTGACTGGTCGACCTCTTGACAATTCAAAAGTGCCTTTAATTGGTTTATGTAAAATAAATGCTTTGAGTTTGATTTTACGCAGTGAGGACGAGATAATATAAAGCTCTGTGTCAAAAATTGTTTGTTATTTTAAATACGTAAAATAAACGATCACACAAACACAACGTATTCCGCCTATATTGTTCCCACTGTTGGGACACAGGCCTCCTCTATGATGAGAGGTAGTGGGCCATAATCCACCACGCGAGCCCAGCACGGGTTGGTGGATGTCGTCTTCGAACTTTTTGGTTCTAAACGTCATGATTTTTTGTTTCTGGTAGGTAAATAATCGTTCATCTTAGCATAAAAGTGAATTTATTGATACTCGAATCGCAAACACTACATTTATGTGAAAGGTCAGAACTGGATTTTAAAAAAAGCTGTCAGTTTTATTACCAACTCTCGTCTGCTTCAACTCGTTCTGTTTTTATTTATTTTTTAAACTTTTTTTTTTTATGTTTCTATGAGTGTCTTTAGTTTAGTTTGTGATATTCCTGTGTGAGTCCCAATAAATACTTTTTCTTTCTAACTTTGCTGACTGGCTGCTAAACTTTCTACAGTACGAAATTACCGATGAAAAGTTTGCTCGGAAGTCTTTATTCACAATCGAATCGCTGATTCTGAAATAAAGTGAAGATTTTTAACATTAGGTACTTAATCTCCGAATCCTAGAAACGAAAAATTACATAGATGGCAATTACTACTAACATCTGTTGATCTACCACAAAGTGCAATGTCGACGGCCTCCGCCTCTACGCTGTCGTCTAAACTTGACACTGGCAGAATCACATCGAGAATAGTCGACATCAGCTCAAAAGCAAAAGGAAAAAAAAAAAACACGTGTTTGAATTATGATTCATATTTTACTGAAACATTTATTAAGAGACAAATCAGATTACACATTTCCGAGCAATCAACATTTTCTTTAAAATTCCTCTTTAACCTGAGTGTTAGTATATGTAATACCATCAAAGTAAATGATATTCTCATATTCCTTACCGTTCCCCGACCCACTTATATGACGTCCACCCTTTTAGGAACGATCTCCATGCGACACTTCATATATTTACTCGATTTACATATTTAGATCATATTCCTATGAAAATCTCATCTCTTTATACTGATATGATAGTTTAGGCTGTAAGTTGAGTTTTATCTGGTACATTTTTCTGTAATAAGGGCCGATTTTTGGCTGGATTTTCGCCTTACTTGGTCACAAAACATTTGGTCCAAAAAAGGATTTCTACTGGATCGTTGTTGCGCAAAGCTTTCCAACACTTTAGTTTTTATAAAAAAAAAAAACTGGAATCTGCAACTCAAATAGCCTCAACTAAACTACTGCCTCAATTTAATAATAACACAACATAATTATTATGCCTGTGTTTCTCCGAAGGGTTAGGCAGAGGTGCACCTATAGTACACCCATATTTCGCCAGTCTTGTTTAAGGCCCATGTAATAGGGGGCGAGCCTATTGCCATCAACCGGGCCAAACTCCGCGCTGCTACTGAGAAAATCATCAATAACACTGTACTCGACCTGGGAATCGAACCCCATACTCAGTAGCGCTTGCGACTACTAAACCAACGACCCAATTGAATCATTTTCCGGAAAACTCCGAAATATTCCGATAAAAATCGAACAAAACCGAAGTCCATCACTGTCCTATCCCAGTTTATTTCTGTTGTGTCAGCCGTCACTTTTTCTAATCAACGCGTCGCGTGTAATGTACAAACTTACGCCAACTTGTGAGATCTTTTTAAAGACCAATTTGGCGCGCCCTCTGTTTTGCCAAAACATCAATCAGTGTGTTTTTGCTTCATAAAATTGAGTTCGATGTTGAAAAGATGTTGAGTCTATGGAATTTAAAAAAAATATCGGCATTCTTTTTGGGTGAATCGACAGCTTTTGTTTTTAGAATAGAATGTGTCAATGTTGTTTTAAACATAGAAATGTGAGTCGTTATTCTTTTTAAAGATTCCGTGAAACAAGTTTTAAATAGGTATTGTTGTGGTGATGTGATTTCGAAATTCATGTTCAATTAATCAAAACAACTTCATTATGTAAATGTTTCAGGGAAACACTTCTAAACAAAATTAAAAAGTTTGCCAAAATTGAACATGATTTGTGTAAATTATTTCATCACCACTGTTCTCAAAACGGTGAAGGAAAACATCGTGAGGAAACCGACATGTCCTAGAACAAAAAATTCGAAGACATGTGATATTTATCCCGCGTGATAGATCCACTCACCTACATGTACATGTTACACCTACATGTTACAAAGGACTTAGGGCTTAAAGCTAGGTAAAAGAATATATTATGGACCCTGTACAACAAAAGGACAAAACTAAGATTACAAAAAAAAAAACGAATATAAAAAAAAAACTAGGTAGGTATTACATTATAATTTAAAAAGTGTAAGCTGCTATTGTAGAATTTGACCTTTCACAATGTCAAATTCTCAATTCGGAAACCGGGTTACAATATTCTTTTCGAAGTGAATAGTTATAGTGCTTTAGCAACTAGTAGTAACTGATAATTTCACTGAATCACTGTAAAACTGTCTGCAACAGATGTTTCATTAGAATTTAGAGCCAATCATTCACGCACTAGTTTATTGTAACATTTTTTATATCTATGTTTCTACGAAACACTAGGAAATTTAGCATGGAAACTAGCATAGGCATAAATCTTAGAACAATATTTTATTTTTATATGCGAGGAAATAAATGTCATCGGCGGCCATCTTGGGTTTTGTTACAAAGAACTTGGCTTTAGTTTATAAATCAATGTGGATAATTTGCGTGTCTTATCACATAGTTTTTGTTGCGAAAACCTACAAAACTTATTGAAGGTAAAATGTTTGATTTATTTATAGATTTTGTCATTAAAAATTCTTTTTTTGCTTTGGGCGGGCCGCGCCGCTTCGCAACGCGTTGCATAAATTATTTTGCATAACTTTAGGCCGCAGCGCAAAGCAATGCCTGATCGCTTGCCAGGCAGGAAACAGTTCTATAGGCCTACCGCTTCTGAGACGATTCCTGAGGTAGTTGCGCGGTGCGGGAGGAGTGTCGGTTGTCACAAGTTGACGAGTCAATGAGCTCTCACATCACGTCATCACATTCCGCACCGCGCTGCTATATCAGCAACAGGTCTATAATTCAAATACGAACTTTGAATCTTTTTGAAACAATATTACAGCGTTGCGGTGGTGCGGCACACCGCACGCCTCGGCTCCAAATGTGCTGTGTTGGCGCATTTTTGAAATGCGGCGCGCTGTGGCCTGCCTTGGTTACAATGGACGCTTAGCTTCGAGTTTTAGTTTCAGTGAAAGATTCTAAGATGACGTTACGATATAGTTAAAGTTTAGTAAGAAACTGATGGATGTTTTTTTTTTAAATTTAATATTTATTAGAAAACAATCAATCAAAACAATCCATTTATCAAATTAAATTTCATTCGAAATCATCCATTGGTTTCTTACTAAACTTCAACTATATCCGACGACCCTGGTTACTCATCTCTCTTTGCGACTTTACATTACAGAGAGATCCGCATCATGACCGAAACAACCTAATAGTTATGTTTAAAACTTGGTAAGGGATATCAAACTTAGATCATTCAAATAAACGTGTTACATTTTACGTGGCTTCGCTATAACTTTAGTAAGTTACTGGAGATTTAATCACCAAGCTCGTTACATAATGTCTTAAGATCACATCAAACTACACTGGATATAATTTTTAAAACCCAAAAACAGTTCTAAGGCAATAATAGTATAGATGCATGAGGAACAGGGTGTAAATTTCGCTCATCCTCCATGGAAAAGGGAGGATCCTCCGACCAGACGGGTGTCATGTCTGGTGGACAACTGCCCGATGATTCATGTCGTGCTGTTGTATATGTCGCAGATGGATTGTAGAATCCGCTGTTTTACACAGCTCCGTTATGTAAATTTTTTAAATTTATTTAATTTTTTCCCGTTTCGTTTGTTTCGTTTCTCAATACCAAGCATTAGATGGTTTGACAGTTCGCTTCAAGCTTACATCACAATTGACAGCTCGCTTCAAGCTCACCTCACATAAATTTTCACGATGAGATTTTTACGGAATAGATCGGCTGCTTGTAGTTGGACTGTTTCTGCATTTTCTTCCCGATTTTCATGAAAAATATACTCCAAATAAATCAAAATACAAAAGCTTCGTAAATAATCATTAAGACAAGTGTACAGAACATTGACCCAGGCGGTACACTGTTAACAGAGGCCAGTTACGTTCAAGTTAAGTGCGTTACTGTGTCCGCTTTGTTACGTTACACATCGGGCCCACCAAATGGAACAGCCGATATTTTGTACACATTTTTCGTATATTGTGTCGGTATTAGCAATTTGGTTGTTTCGTAATGTGTGTGTGTTTTTGTGTACATTTGAGGCCTCTTAAATTTACCCACGTATGCGTTTTTTTTTTAATGAAGCTGAAATCAGTCAGTCTGCCATTTTGGAACGAAGTTCCTTATCACACGCATATACATTACAAACGTTTGCTATGTAACAATAGTGTCTGGACGGTCAAAATGTAATACTTTTACCGGTCTAGCTCTCATTCGCCAAGTCTGCAAAAGCGAAACTCACACAACTCCATTACAACCGGGTGTCCCACGACACATCTCGATTGTTTTTTTAATGCCACTTATAAGCTGTGAATTGCGTTTTTCATTACTCATTTTTAAACTTTAGATTTTACTGCACTATTTTATAAGACACTAGCTTCTGCCCGTGACTTTGTCCGCAAAAATTGAAATGAAATTTCTTATCGCATCGCTCTTCCGCGTTATTACTTTGTTTTCGCTTAGTATTATTTCTGACTTTTTTGGCTCCTAAGGATCCTAGAGTAAAAAAAAATAGCATATAGCATTCCTCAAAAATGATCTAGGCTATCAAATGCACTAAGCATTTTTTAAATACGACTGATCGTTCCAGATATTACCCTACATACAGACCTACAAACAAACAAATTTTACATCCTTGTAATAAATATTATTAAAGATTTAGGATTTTTACTACACTATTTTATAAGGCATTTTAGAAAATTCATTTTATGGCACAGTCGTAGTTTAAGTAGCATATCTTTATAGATCAGTCATCTCAAACTAGTCTCGAATTTAATGAGCGTCACTTAACGACTTCACATAAAATCTCTCTGTCAAGGAAAAGATGACCAAAAACTACACGAAGTTGAGCTGTATGTTACAAATTACTCACAGTAAGTCGTAAAGATATTACTTTTAATTGTTTGCCATAAATTAATTTAGTTCCTATTGTTTTACTGTGCCAATAAACTTGTGAAGACTGTTATTACGTTTAGACTTGTGATGTGTGTCGTCGGATTTTTGTTAGTATTATTTTTTGGTAATCTAATAAGGAAAACAAATGGGACAGGAAATAAAAATAGTACAAAAGGAGCATTTAAAACTAATAAAGTTACATAAAAAACAAAAAAAATAATAATAAATGAACCAAAAACAAAAAAGGCCTGTGCGAGGCCAAAAAGGCTCCTATCTCAGTATAATGATGTGATATTGAAAAAATAAATACCGCAGCGCTGGGAAGATTCATCATCATCATCATCATTTCAGCCGATAGACGTCCACTGCTGGACATAGGCCTCCCCCAAGTGTCGCCACATTGACCGGTCCCGTGCGACTCGCATCCAGCGGACACATGCGGGCACATTGCTCGCAGAACGGATGGCCGATGGGGTCGAAAAGTTCTGGAGTGGCGACCGCGAACCGGAAGACGTTGCGTTGGAAGGCCTCCCACTAGGTGGACCGATGACCTGGTGAAGGTTGCGGAAATCCGCTGGGGAAGATTGCATCGGTACATTTATATAGTTAGTGCTATACAGGCTGGCAGGGACAACGGTGCGCAAACTTTTACAATGGATTCAGTACATGACTCTGAACCCCCTGAAAAGATAGCTGTTTCATAGAAAAGTGGAATACTCCCGCAGTCAAAATGTATACATAAGAGAGCACGCTGATAACTAATGCTGCGAGAAAATCACAGGTAGTGGTCCAATTTAATTTTTTCTCAACACAATTCTGTTTTGTAAATCATAATCTTCAGCCGTAGACTCTTATTATAGAAGTACGCGTAAATTATGTAAGTAATTGGTTTCTTTTGAAAGCATAGCGTAACATTAAATAAACGTCTGACATCTACAATGAAAAAAGAGAACATTAAATAAACTTTTCCAAATTGCCCCAAAATCTTTTGCCGCGAAAACACGGCCATGATCATAAATTATATCTACACTAATATTAAAAAAGAGGTAAAATTTGTTTGTTTGTTTGCAAGGTTGTATGTAGGGGATAATCTCCGGAACTACCAGTCGGATTTCAAAATTTCTTTTTTCATGTGATAGCTCAATTTTTGAGGAAGGTTATAGGCTATTCAACATCACGCCACAATCTTTAGGAGCCGGGCAAAAAGAAAAAAAGTAAAAAAGAATGCAAAGCGAAAAGAAATAGTAGCCACGCGATGGGTCTGGGGCCGAAATTTCACGCGGACGAAGTCGCGGGCAGTTTCTAGTATGAAATAAACTTACATTTCAATATTTAGCACTCTATTATAGATATGAGAATGTTAAATTGAATGTCTCGTGAGCAAATAATCTCCGTTCTGAGTTATTTATCGCTTTCTTTGACTTTATTCTGTTATTTACGTGTTCTCGTATTCATTTATTCATATACCTACTTAAGTTCGTACACTTGTTTTTGTATGTAGGAATGTTTTGTGTGCTGACAGGTAAATATATAGCTGAGTTGTTTATGTGTTTAGGTTTTGACTAGACTTTTCAACGCAATTTATTGATACAGAATCAGCCTATAATGTTCCTACGGCTGAGCCAGGCCTCCTCTCTGTGAGAGGGAGTGGGTCATAATCCACCACGCGGGCCCAGTGCGGGTTGATGAATGTTACATGTCTTCAAATTTTTGGTTCTAGGATGTGACGGTTTCTTCATGATGTTTCCCTTCACCGCTTTTAGAGCAGTGGTGATGAATCAATTTAAACAAAGTAAAGTGCCTGCTTGGGTTCGAACCCACGACCTACAACGCATAAGTCACGGCCGTTACCACTACACCGTTACACACGGAAATCAATATCTCATTGATATTGTACAAGATTCAATCATTTTTCTAATAACATCCGTCATATTTTCTTTTCTCCAAGTAATTAAAAGGAATGAATGTTAGCTCTCCAGCGCCCTAATTGCATAACAGACTTTCAATCTTAATCTGAATTATTTTGTATGTTCGAAAAATTTGTCTGCTCAACAACATAAATTACGCAATGAATGATGTTGAACTGTCAAAATGAAAACCATTGCTACTATTAGTGTGAGGGGCTCGTGGCTAAGTAATAATAGCCGCACGATCGATCGATCAGGTTAAGCTACGCTTGCAGCGGTCGGTCCGTGGATGGGTGACCATCTTTACATATCGAGACCCGAAGGCACGTTAAGCCCGGCTGTCATTCTTGGATCTTTGACAGTCATTACGGGTCGTCAGAAGTCCAAAAGTCTGACAACCAGTCTTACCAAGGGGTATCGTGTTACCCAGTAACTGGGTTGTGGAGGTCATATAGGCACACGCTCCATGTAACATACTGGTATTCAGCTGCATCCGGTTAGACTGGAAGCCGACCCCAACATAGTTGGGAAAAGGCTAGGCAGATTAATTATTTTGGGCTGCTGTTAGTGTGATACGCAATTACCCCGCAGGGTAGACTTGTGCGCCGAAAACAGGTCTTTATAGAACTCTCCAGAATTAAGTGTTGTTGGCGCCTATTTTCGGGATTATCCTCTGAATAACTGATCTGCGAGTCTCATTCTTTCTTATTAAATGTCTACCAACACAATTTAAGTTTTTCTGAGCTAGTATTCTGTTATTTCTCGTTATTATAGTCCACTGTTTTAGTCTAGCTTTATAGGCTAGTTTTTTTTGTTGTGGAAATTGTATTAGTCCAAGGCCGAGGGTGACAATAATAATGGTATTTTAGCATTCAGCAAATTACGCAGGAATAATATTAACCATGCTTTTTACGGTTTCGTACTTCAAAAGGAAAAAAACGGAACCGCTATAGGATCACTTCGTTGATCGTGGATCGTTGTCCGCCTGTATGTCAGTCTGTCAAGACCATAGATATAGGAAAGAAGATTTCTATAGTCAAGACCCTTTTTCTCAGGAACGCGGAGTTATCAAGTTGTCTATAGTCTCTTTAAAGTTATAAAAAAACCAAGCTTCTAAGCCAACGCAATAAAAAAAAATACGGTAATTTTTTATGCGACATATGTATTTTAATACTAGTAAATATATACCCACCACGGCACTTCCCGTTGATCTATGTATAATCATGAAATATGGGAAGAAGCAAGGTAAAGGAAAGTTCCTAAAATCGTTAATTTGGAGTTTTATCACATACAATTTTTTTTTTGCGATGACAAACTTACATTTGCAGTTGAAGAATTGACCGTGACATTATAGGAAAACATGTTTTTCAAATACGAGATGTAAAGTTATGTTGGTTTTTGGGATAAATTCATCTCAACTACGGCACCCTTCATTATGCGTGGTCGTACGCAATTGGCGGGTTTTTTTATTAACACAATATTTGGCTTCAAAAACAGTGTTCATAAATGTGAACTTGGGTGTAATTTAGAAGGTTGTCGAACATAATTTTTCGGCTTAAAAATAATTTCATGCTGATTAAATTTATAACATTTTATTTGAGGTCTTCATTCTAGCTTGATTGTAATAAGAGACATAATTCTGCCCACAATAACTTTCCTTTGACTCAATTTGTAACGAATTAGCGTGAATCCTGATTTCTCTGGTCTTTTTACAGAGATACTTGTTATATACAAGTATTTTTGCTCTCAATTTCCACTGCTCTCAAAAACGATGAAGGAAAACATCGTGGGGAAACCGGCATGTTCAAGAACCAAAAGTTTTAATACATCTACCAACAAGCACTGGGCCCGCGTGGTGGATTGCAGCTCGAAGAGAGGAGGCCTGTGTCTCAGCCAGTGGGGACATTATAGGCTGATTGTGCTACTCAATTTCTTGAACAATGTAATTTTAATAAACAAACTATAGTATCTATTCATTAACGAATAATCTATTTAATGAATGTCATTAAAAAGTAGATAAATTCTTTATAATAAAAAAAAATGTTTTTATGGTTTTTATGGCCTAAAGTGTACCATTCATTTGCCTTGTCAAGTAAAACCAGCCGTCCACACGCTTGTAACTACATACAATATTTTCTTCACCAATAAATCGCAGACCACTTCCCCCGGCCTCAAGTGTACTCAGTAGGTTCTTAAATAAGGTGGTACCTTGCTACCGAGTCGGTCAACATTTACTGAGTATTACATGACGTCTGGAGGACGACTAAGGGGGTGTGGAAGGGGAAGGGGCAAACAATCTGAGATAGCTTCAGGAAATGTTATCCAGTTAGGATAATTTCGTCTGTAGCTCATACGTTATATTTGTTGTCGGATAAAGCTGTAACTATCTATACTTCCATACTAATACGGGGTCAATTAAATTAGCTAGCGAAACTCCGCAGACGTGATGGGTGTCGATATCTAAACATAATAAAACGAAAAAAAAAAGATTTTATTAACTCGATACTTCAATTAACTGCACTACCAGCGGTCGTCGACCCCAAGCAAAAAGAATATGAAATATTTTTGTTTTTGCTTTATCATGCTTATATCGAAAGCCCACGTCTGTGGAGTTTCGCTAGCTAGTTAAATTTGACCCGGTATTTGAATTGCGAAAGCATGTCTGTTGGTTCTACCTTTTCACTTACTTTAATCCCGATACTTTATATCCCGGTAGTTCGTTCCCGTGGCATAATTTCTGTACTCCATGCGGACGAAGCCGCGGACAAAAACTAGTTGAAAGAAAGATGTACTATATCAAAGTAGGTAATGGATTTTTTTTCTGCTGACACTCATTCAGCAAGGTACCAAGCGCTCCATAATTTTGTAAAACAAGTGAATGAAAACAAAAGACAAGACTTTTGAAATGGATTGTGATTTAATACACTGAAGGAAGAAAGCAAAATATTATTTCTGCCTGCAAACGTCCCAAGACACCCGTTTCTCATACAGATAAGTAAGAATATTGAATGCTATGCCTTTATTCAATTGCAAACTATTGAAGTCTAGGTTCTCCTGAAGTGGTTTTCTTTCACTGAAATTGAATAGTTACTTAAGGCGAAAGTGTCAGGGTAGTCCGCGAAATTCAAAGCTTACATTTTTGCAATTTGCAAGTCGTAAGTTGATTTAAATATCATTCGCGACCATAACACATATTAATATATAATCTCCAGTCTAGAATTACAACCATCAATACAATTCTCTAAATTCATATAACCTATTGTTGAATGACAATTTCATGAAATCATGACATTTGAAGCTTATTCTAACTCAAGGAGTTGTATAGCTGTTTTTAAAGATCATAATTCTGTAAAGCCATATTTGTTACGGTCGCGAATCATATTTTAATCAACATACAACAACCCGACACTGACTTCAAATTTACACTTAAATTTCACGGACTACCCTAGTGCATCCCCCTTTCTTTTTTTTTTCTGGGTGGGAAATCATTATATGGCTTCTCCCGCTCTGGGTGGAGCAGGAGGGCGTATCAGACTTTTACTGACTAAAACCCACCCGTGTTCCTTCAGTTGCCTATGCCAGGGACCACGGTATCTCTTTCGAACAACCCGCGGCCCTGGCAGGCATCGGCCCTAGCGGACCCCGCCAGTTTGTACTGACATCTCTTTGAGGCGCGCGTGGAACACAACGCGCCGTCGACTCGGGCCTGGTCCTTGCCGCGGCGCGGGCTTGCGGGCGACGAGCAATATTAGCTCGCCGCCCGCAAGCCCGCGCCTACCGTGGCCGGGAGTCGGCTGGTGACTCCCGACGTCCAGGGCGTCTCCTGCGGCGACTAGGGGCGTGAGGGCGCAGAGATTGCCTCTCCCTCACGCGCTCCGCCTCCTCCTTTGCGAGCATTACTGCTTCGCAGAAGGAGGTGACGGCTTCCCATGCACTCTCGCTCCGTACCCGGACCAGGACCAGGCCGGACGCGAGAAATCGCCGTCGCCGATCGCCGCCACGAGGACGCGGCGGTGCTCCGCCCAAGCCGGGCAGACCTCCACCGTATGCTCCACCGTGTCCTCCGGGCGATCCATACAGTGGCACAGTGGTGACACCCTGGCGTTTCCTCCCGCCTTGTCCTGAACAGGAACCTCCCGAAACATAGTGCATCCCCCTTAAGTTAATTTGACTTAGTTGTCAAAACTTAACAGAAGTTATGAGTATCGACACCAAACTATTGTGTGCCAAATTTCAGCCAAATCCCTTCAGCCGTTTTTGCGCCAATCCGGAACATACCTACATCCAGAAAAACAAACGGGAAAAAAATAATCGTTACTATTTCATTATAATTCATCTTTCACTCTTGGATTAGAACGGCAGTGGCGCCTGATTCCCTTGTTCACAAACTAAACTAAATTTAAGTTCAGTGCATCTTTTTCTTTCTATTTCATTAAGATAGGGACAGAAGATAAATATGAGTTTAGTCCTGTCTAATTAAGATACTCCATAGACAGTTTAAACGTGATTAAAAACATGACTATTAAAAATACGTCAATTTACGCCAGGCACTCACTAATTTGACAGGGCCAAACTAATATTTGTCTTCTGTCCTGTTCTTAATGAAATAGAACGAAAAAGGCACCTTTTTCTTTGACTGAACTTAAATTTAGTTTAGTTTGTGAACAAGGGAATCGGCACCAGTGTCCTATTAATAGTCGAGTATGAACACTTTTGTATTATTAAATACTGATTCTGATTATTATTTTCATAATTCTATTCGAGGTCAAAGATCGAAGTCGGTCATGTCCGTACTTATTACATTACGTATTTGTTTACATAACATTATCAAACGGTCGTATTATTAGCATATAGGAAGCTGGTACCTATGATCTTTTACATGCACAACTGTTTTGTACTAAGAGAGTTAGCACGTAGGTACTGATATTTAAGTCAACTGTTAAATTTTTTAAACCCGCAACTCGACCTAAAAAGAGGCGGTCGTCGTTATGTCAAGCGACATAGTCCCATATTTGAAAATAAATAAAATATATTGTTTTATTACAGAATTAACATTGGATGGATGAATTGGCGGCAGGTCACGGGAACAATCTGTGACTCCCGCATTCCCCTTAAACTTAAGGGGAAGATATATAAAACCATGATCAGACCTGCTGTATTGTATGGATCAGAATGTTGGGCCACAAAAGGGATGAATGAAAGGCAATTGCATGCAGCTGAGATGAGAATGGTAAGAGGAATGTGTGGTGTTACACGAATGGATAGAATAAGAAATGAGTACATAAGAGGAAGTCTGAAAGTGGCACCGATAACTGAAAAGTTGTGTGGAAATCGGTTGTATGGGCATGTGTTACGGTGAAATGAGGAAAATGTCGTGAGGAGAGTTTTGAGTATGAATGTCGATGGGTATAAGAGTAGGGGAAGACCAAAGAAACGATGGATGGAATGTGTGAATGATGATATGGTTAGAAAGGGGGTGACTACCGAGATGACGACTAATAGAGAAGTATGGAAGAAAAAGACATGTTGCGCCGACCCCAAATAAATTGGGATAAGGGCAGGAGAATGATGATGTTTTATTTTAAGACTGATTTACACGGTTTGATTTAATAACCTGGTACATACGAGTACCAAAAGTAGCAACGTCTAAACAGCGTTTAGAATTGCAAGTCATTTGTTGCTTCAATTTATTTTATGCCACAAGCAAGAAACTGACGTCGTGTAAATGTGACATATTTAAATCGTATCGTGTCAATTAGGCTTTAAGCTTAGAGATTCAAACCCATCTACTTATAAGATATCAATTAAATATCAGACATACATACATCTGAATATTCTAAAATGGTTCACTTTACTCCCAAAACTCCCGCATCTTCCGCAACTACAAAAAGTAATTATAAAGTCAAAAGTTGAAGCAATAATATAAGTTGGAACAGTATTGTATGCCACAGGCAAGAAGCTTACATCGTTTAAAGGGCATTATTGGATCGCATCGTTTAAATCAGGCTTTAAGCTTAGAAAGCCAAACCCATCTTTAAGACATCAATTCAATATCAGGCATAAGTACAGACGCCAGCACATCAAGCTACTGCAATCTGTCAAATTTCTTTAATAGATTTTCAATTTAATCGCTAAAGCATTAAGGTTCAAGGTTGATTGGGAAATTTTGACAGTTTCGGGTAGCTTGACCTGCTGGCGTCTGTACATATGAAAATTCTAAAATGGTTTACTTAAACGCCCAAAACAACCACATCTTCCGCAACTACCAAAAGGAATTACAAACTCGAGTGAGTAAATGTAAAAGCCGTGTATATCTAAATAGACGGAACCCGTAGATTCCCCAGGGTGTTGTTAGGCAAATACAGTCGATAAGCATAGACAACAACAACAAACAACAATGATATAGAATGATCTTCTATTGTTTGATAAATTGGAACGATTATGTCTGTGTTCCAGTTTTGAAATGCGTGTAATTTTGATGGATGGGGACAATGGCGTTTGCATTATTTTATATTGAGCTTACTGTTGTGGTGTTACACAATGTAAATATAGATTTAAGCTCAATAAATGTAGAAACCCATATAGGTTACCTATGTAACCCATATGGGTTTCTACATTTATTGGAACGAAGTTCTTTAAGGCGTTTGCGGTAGGAGTAAACCATGCGACTTTTTATTATAATAGACAGAGTCAGAGAGAGAGACAGAGAGATTGTTTCCATGGTTTTCGAGGGTGCTGGCGCCAATAATGAGGGTCAAAATTGAAATCCAAGACGACGGCTACGACTTTTTTTTTGTCATTTTGATATTTTTGCAGCCGCCATTTTAAATAATTTTGAAAATTTGCAAAATCAGGGCAAATTCAGGAAAATACAGTTGGAGATTTTTTGCCGCATATCAGGGGGTTTCTTTTTAACCATTATTAGAAAGAAAGAAAGACCTTACACAAACCAGGCCACCACGATTCCTAAGGATTGAAATCATCAAAAAACATTTGAGTTTTTTCATCATTTACCAAATTCGGGCACTATACTACTGACCAATCCAAGAGGAATCATAAAACAGTCGATTGAGACTCTGGGCAAGTTTATGCCGGATCCTCTTAGTCAGACTTAGTCCAGCGACACGTAAACCGGAAAACCTTGCCCGTGCGTGTCTTGCATCAAAATCTTCACGAGTGACTTCTGAAGAAGACGGGAACAAGTTTTGTAGGGAGCAAATAATATTTCTATTCTTGTCGGACAAATGTCGGCTGAAATGACGATTGGATGGAATCATCATCTGCCTAGTCTTTTCCCAACTACGTTGGGCTTCAGCTCCCGGTCTAACCTGATGCAGCTGGATGCCAGTATTTTACATGGAGCGACTGCCTATCTGACTTCCACAACCCAGTTACTGAGTAATACGATACCCCTTGGTAAGACTGGTTGTCAGACTTGAACTGAACTGAACTGTGAATTCTATTCTGACGTAATTCCTAGTAACTATTCTAAAAGTGAGTCCACACGAGCAGTTGCTTACGAGCATTTGAGCAGTGGGTAGATTTATAATGAACCGAGCATTACAAAGCACACACGAAAGCACGAAGTTTCTGTAGTGAGGATTTTCAAAAGAGCATAGCCATTTCGGCTCACTTTCACCATGGTAATTAGCGGTGATGCGTTTATGTGGTAAATTGAATGCGGAAAGATATGTATATTGAAGCGGGGCGAATATTAGATGCGTCATGTTCGTGAACGGGCGCCGTCGGTTGAGACTGGTCATCTCTTAACTGCCAGAGCTTTTTTTAAATCTTATATTTTGATCTAGCTGCGCCCCGTGGTTTCACCCGCATAGGTTTCGATCCCGTGGGAATATCGGGATAAAAAGTATCATATGTGTTAATCCTGGTTATAAGCTATCTTTGTGCCAAACATCCCAATCCGTTCGGTACTTTTTGCGTGAAAGAGTAACTAACATCCATCCATCCATCCATCCTTACAAACTTTCGCATTTATAATATTAGTAGGAGTAGGATTGTTTCTTCATTTATTTTTTACATTGTTCTCACATAAAGAAGCAAGAAGAATAATGTACCCAGGATTTTGTAATATCTTGATTTAAAAAAGTGTCCTTGGAGTTTCTTGCCCGTTCTTCTCCATAGAGATCTACGTTTTGGAATGGGCAACTAGCTTCAACTGTCTGACAAACTGCCCGACTATTTAATTTTGACTATAAAAAAGTGCCTCTAAATGGTTTAATTGAAATAAATGCTATGAGTTTGAGTTTGATGAACGCGTCTATTACAACTAAATCATGATTAACATTACTATTACTTATGATTTAGTTGTAATATAGTATAGTATTATATAGTTGTATTGTGATAAAAAATATCCTATATGTTAATCCTGGTTATAAACTATCTGTGTGCCAAATTTCATCCAAATCCGTTCAGTAGTTTTTGCGTGAAAGATTAACAAACATCCATCCATCCATCCATCCATACAAACTTTCACGTTTGTAATATTAGTAGGATAGGTGGAAGCAGTAGGCGATCACAATTCACACAGCGGTATTGCAGACAGTTGCACTTGCACGCTAACTAATGCTCGCTATGTAACCGCAACCTTATGTTAACTCCGATGTCATGCAGCTATGTAGATTACAGCGACATCAGATAATATTTTAAATTAATTAACGAGTGAACAAACGTTTACCCGACGGGGTACAACAAGTGGGGCATGCGAACTGCAAACTACTGTAAAACAAAATGTAGTTTGGATGTGGCATACCGAAAAGAACACACACACAAATATATAAGAAAGAAAGAAAGAAAAAGTATTTATTGCGACTCGTACAGGATTATAAACTAAACTATACACAGTTAAAAATGTCAGCGGGATTGTCCGAAAGGGTTACCGCTACCCCGGAACATAAAGGGCAAAGGAAGGAACATGGGTGGGTTTTAGTCAGTAAGAGTCTGACACTCCCTTCCGCTCCACCCAGAGCAGGAGGGGTCATTTGATGATTTTCCCTCCGAAAAAAAAAACACAGTTAAATTTTGCTCTCTCTATTTTTGACATCGTATAATATTTATACAATCTTTCCTTTTGTTGTCTTTCGTTTTTTCTATTTGTACAGACGCCAGCACATCAATCTACTACAATCTGTCAAAATTATTTAACAGATTTTCAACTTTATCTCTAAAGCATTAGGTTCATGGTTGATTGCCATGAATTAAGTCGAGGGCTGAAAGGGAACTAGAAAGTAAAATAATTGCATTTTGTCCTTTTCCACACTCTATTAAATTACCTAAGAGTTATCGGAGTACTAAACAGAGACACCACAAGCCTCTCCACATTATTCCTTGCTTACCACATCTTGGTCTGTAAGATATTAATTAAACTAACACGTCTGCACCGCTGCAGTTACGTAACAAAAATATAACAAACTTCACTGTGAGGGAATAATTTGTACCGTTTCGTTACCATCCTTTCTGGACAGTTCAGCAGACTGTGCAGCTTTCAGTTCAGGCAGGCATTCGTTTTAGTGGTTGCTACATTTTTCTTGCATGCCAGTAAAGGTTGATTTATGCTAGGCCGTGTCTAAGCGAGGCATGGGTAAGCCGCGGTTGCAAAATGTTGCGATTTTTTTAAATGTTTCAGTACTACAAGTTTAAGAAACGATGGATGGACTGTGTGAATGATGATATGGTTAGAAAGGGGGTGACTACCGAGATGACGACTAATAGGATTAAAGTAACACGGGACTAATAGGAGCCTTTTTGACCTAACACAGGTATTTTTTTGGTTGTTTTTATAAAAAAACAAAAATATTTTTTTTATTGTAAAATATTTTTCTTTCTTTACTAGACAAAGAAGGAAAAAGATACATTGTTCAGTAAAATAAAAGTAAACGGATATGATATTGTTTAAGTTATGATGAGGCTAAAATGCCACTGTAGATAAAAGCCTCTAATAAAAAAGAATAAAAAAAATGTATGGATGAAAAAGACATGTTGCGCCGACCCCAAAGTAAACAGTACTATCTATTAGTTATTCTGTGGTCTAGTCCAGTTCACTGTCTCATTAGTTTATCGGTCGCAAGTGCGATTGCTCAGTGTCAGTACATGGATTCGATCCCAAAGTCGGGTAGAGTGTTCCATAAGGAAATTGATGATATTATAACACTTTGCATATTAAATCTTATGGCTTCTTTTGAATTCGTCCCCATTTCGGCTGTTATCAAAGACATTTCGGGATCACAAATTAAAATATTTGCTAGTATCAGCGCTATGTTAATTAGCATATCCTAAATGTCAAATGAGATTATGTTTGATATTGGTTCGATACGGAAATTAATATCTTCCTATCAGCATATTTTATAACGGTTGAGTGGGTAGGAACAAGTTGTCAATAATTTGATTATTCTATTTTATTTACACACAATCACAATAATATCCTCTTTCACCATTTATTTTATTTACTAGCTTCTGCCCCCGACTTCGTCCGCGTGAAATTTCCTGCTCCTCCGAACCACCCCATCGCATTGCATCGGCTGCCCGCGCTATTACTTTGTTATCACTTCCTCTCTGCTCGGCTCCTATGATTCCTAGTGTGATGTTAAATCGTCTATAGCCTTCCTCAAGAATTGAAATTCTTTTATTTAGAATTGAATTTATTTTTGAAGGCTCAAAAAAAAAATTCAGAAAAAAATTTAGGAAAAAAAAAGGAAGGAATTTTTCAAATCCAACCGGTAGTTCCAGAGATTAGTGCGTTCAAACAAACAAACTCTTCAACTTCATTATTAGCATAGATTTATGTTTAGCATATATTTATTTTTAGCCTATGGACACCATAGGCTAAAAATAAATATACACAATAGGCACTGCAGGGCCTCCCTTTTTCCTCTCTACTCCTGTCTGTCTTGAGCTAGTGTGGTTTAATCCTATCTGTAAGCGTCAGGCTCTTCGTCTGTCACTATGCTATACTTATTACGTATTATTGATAAATATACGAACCGCCTCCGTTTCGAACGGTTTTTACGACTTGACAAAACATAGAGATTTCTTTAGTATGTGTAAGTTTAATAAGATAAAATATATGATACATGTAAACCCTTCCCGAATCAATTAGGTACATGATTGTGAAAACCGCACCAAAATCCGTTTAGAAATTTAGAAGAACTACGCGGTCTACAGACAGACAAGAAATGCGACTTCATTTTACAGGATGTCTAGATATAGAAGATGATATTTTTCACCTTATACATATTTCTAAAGCTAAATTGTTGGCATTTTCACCCTACCATATTTCCGGCTAACCCCTTCTTCGAGCTTAAAGCTATTAAGTATTTCGAGCTAAAATTCTAGTAAAATCCGTTAGACGCAAATCTCGTTAGGATTATCCGTTGCAGCAACAAAATTAGATCGTTCCAGCGCTGCAGCAGTCCGCTGGATTGGCTTCGAGCGACCCGCGGTTTATACGATTATGTCTTCCGGCTGTAGGTACGAGTATCGTTGGACGGTTCTGTGTACCTAATAGACAACAAGAACATTGGGGACAAGATTTTTTGGGTAAATTTAGCAATCGTATCGAAAATTTTTGCTCGATTTGTTTTTTTGCGATTTTTGACACGGGCCTAAGTAATTACAGCCGCACTTGTCGATTGAAGGTTTACTATGCTTTCTGGGATTGGTGGATGGGTGACGATAACGTATCGAAAACCTTCCGTGCCTCGGACACGTTTGTCCCTGCTGTCATTTGTTATGTAGATCTTCGATAGTCGTTACTGGTAGTCAGAAGCCCGACAGTCTGACATCAAGTCCAAGGGGTATTGTGTTACCTAGGAAATGGGTTGTGAAAGTCAGATAGGCAGTCGCTTCATACAAAATACTGGTAAGTGTTCAGCTGTTTAGACTGGAAGCCGACCCCAACAAAATTGGCTAAATACTAGGCATATTTTGTTGATGAATTGAAGTTGTTTACCGTCCACATAAATTCCGGGTTTACATCCATCTTACGAGGCCACGTTTTAAATTACAGCCTCTAACTCCTTCCGCCCCAGATTAATATTTTGCCACGTCGTAAAAAGTTTAGACCCTCACCATGAAACCTTCTGCCTTTAATTATTATGTACATAGCTTGAAAAGATTACGACGACACGACATGTCACGACACGACGTGAAATTAATTAAATTGTGTCGGGAATAGAGTGAAACGCGTATAAATCAACGGCAAAGATGAATCTAGGACGCAAGTTACAGGTTCGAAACCCGGAAACCATCAAAATCAAAGCCCATTTTTCCCCTCATTAAGTATTTAAAGTCAAATCGTATATTTCAGTTAGAACGTTACATTACAAGAAAAATTAAGAATTGATTCTAGTTACCCCCCCTTTTTTTTCTGGTGGGAAATCATCAAAAGGCCCCTCTCGCTCTGGGTGGAGCGGAAGGGAGTGTCAGACTCTTACTGACTAAAACCCACCCATGTTCCTTCCTTCGCCCTTTATGTTCTGGGGTAGCGGTAACCCTTTCGGACAATCCCGCTGACCCGGCAGGCTTCGGCCCTAAGGGGCCCCTCAAATTATGCTGACATCTCTTTGAGGCGCGCGTGGAACACTTACGCGCCGTCCGGCATTACGCGCCGTCCGGCATTACGCGCCGTCCGGCATTCTAGTTACCCCTTCCAAAAGGTAGTTTCGTGTAGCGAAGAATGGGCAAGAAATTCCATACACCATACCTACTCTTATACACAAAAAATACGTAGTTAAATTAGGAAAGTTAAATTGACTCCCAAAAAAGAATACTGAAAACTAACTGTGAACAAGCATACAGTTCGGCCGCTGACAGAATGCGTTCTTTACACCGGTCAGTTTCATTCAAACGAATACGTGTTTTGCGAATTTGATCTTTATTACTCGTACCAGAAATGTAGCACTGTCATGTGTCAGGAATTCTCTCAACGGCCGACTGTAGATTATTAGTTTATCTATCTACTCTAATTGAGACTAGGCCTCTACAAGGGACAGTTACAAGTTTATTGTACAAGGCCTTTATAATACCAGCCTATTATTGACCCACTGCGGGGCAAAGGCATACAGAGAGAGTATGAACATCGACAAGGCCCTTGGCCAAGGACAATTAAGAAATGTTGTATTGAAGAGGGTTCTCTACTAATGAATAGATACAGCTTAACTTAGTATAATGGCGCCGATTCTCTTGTTCACAAACTAAACTAAATTTAAGTTCAGTGCATCTTTTTCTTTCTATTTCATTAAGAAAAGGTCAAGATAAATATTAGTTTAGTCCTGTCAAATTAGCCAGCGTCTGACGTCAATTGACGTATTTTTAGTAGCCATGTTTTTAATCACGTCTAAACTTGCTATGGAGTATCTAAATTTGACAGGACTAAACTAATATTTATCTTTTGCCTTTTTCTTAATGAAATAGAAAGAAAAAGATGCACTGAACTTAAATTTAGTTAAGTTTATGGCGGCAATATAATAATAATAATCTAAACAGTCTGTTTGTCCCATTGCAGGGCAAAGGTCTCCCTCCCTTTTTCCACACAATTCAGTCTTTTGCTAGTGCCAACCAGCAACCTAATGGCGTAACACTTTCAGTCATAACCTGAACGATTTTGAAGGATATTACTAATCCACTGCTTCATATGTTCGAAAAATTTGTCTGCTCAACAACGTAAATAACGCAATGAATGTTGTTGAACTGTAAAAAAAAAGCTACATTGCTACTGTTAGTTGTTACGCAATTACCCCGCAGTCCTTTCAAGCTCGTCCCGCTATCTTCGCCTTGGCCTGCCGCGATGTCGTTATTCATTTAATGGGAGCAAATCGATGGTTCTTATAGCCCATTTTTCATTTGACTCTTTCAGCTCGAGTAAATAGAAGATTTCCCTTATTGCGAGAAAAAATAAAAAAGGAATATAAGAAAGTGGAGCATAGTGAGACAAAGGTCGGAAAAAGGAGGATTTATGCGACCTCCTTTGGAGAGGATATTAGATTTTTTAAATTGAGAATGCAGTTCGAATGAAGTTAGGCTTTATACAGTTAAACGGTTTGAATGAATAGTTTTAAAAGTTGTTACTGTTTTAATCAAGCGTTTCTAGTTTAAAGTTGATTGTTTAAGTTTAACTGCAACTGTGCTTGGTGGCTTGAACTTAATGCAGGACTAAATAATATGTTCGTGTTAACTTCTAAGGGCCGGGTGTTCAAACGGTTGGTTAACGTAACGTACGTACGTCAAATAATAGCGATTACGTAATCGTAATTATTTGACTTAAGTCAAGGCCATAATTTTGTAATTGTAAGAAACAACGCTTTTTTTTTGGTTTGACGATAGTTAGCGCCATCTTTGACGTATACGCGTGCGTCAATTGGACGTGAAACAACGCGCCCTAATTGTTTTTACCTATTTTATTTGGGTAAGGATATAAGTTTATTTTATTTATTTAACCATTTATGTACATATAAACAAACAACAAGGAAGAAAAATACGTACAAAGGTGATGCTTATTTCTAAAGAAATCTCTTCCTGTATATCTGCGATTGGAGAGTAGTTACAAAAAGAGATGTAGATAATGTATTTACTTTACATTACTTACAACACTTTTACAGGTCCACGGGGAAAACATTATATCCTTGCTGTTTCAATTTATTAGGGTCGTTGCAAGCAGAAAAAATAACGAAAGAAAAATAGATTTTTTTGTCACAGGCACACGTGCACATAAAAATATAAATTAACTCGAATATAAAGGAATAATTGAAAACCAAACAAATTTATACTCACGAGCACAGAACATAAATAGTGACAGCTGCGCGTCGTGACTGTGACAAGAAGGCTTCTACTCAACATGATGCTGTGCTATGGGGGATCCACAGCACAGCAAGCAAGACATCTTTTTCTTCCATGTAAGATCCCTCATCACACCTTGTATCCGTCATCACATCATCACTTAAGCCAAAAATCATCCTCTGCTGGCCATCGGCCTCTCCCAAGCACGGCCACTTCGACCGGTTCTGTGCTTCTCGCATCCAGCGGATTCCTGCGTAGGAAACCCAAGGTTACCTACAAAGCACGAAGAATTCCCAAACTTAAGTGGCATTGCCCGCAGAACAGATAGCCGATTGGGCCGAAAGGTTCTGGAGTAGCGACCGCGTACCGGAAGACGTAGCGTTGGCAGGCCTATCACAAGGTGAACCGAAGACCTGGTGAAGGCCGCCATCACAGTGTCAACTTATTTCTAGCAATAATTCATCTTAATCAAAGAATAAAAACGTACATACATTAGATCTTTCTTAAAGGACCAATATCATAGTGGAGCAAAGTCACACAGAAGAAAGTTATGAAGACTCATTTTAAAAGAATGAATTTAATTCCATCTTACATAACTTAATATCATGCCTGTAATTCCCGAAGGTTTAGGCACAGGTGTACCTATAATACACCCACATTTTAACAGTTATTTTCAAGTCCCCTGTAATAGGGGGCGAGCCTTTTGCCATCAACCGGGCAAAAATCTAAAATTCGGACTGCTACTGAGAAATTCGTGATAGAAAAACCCTAAAAAAGAAAATAACATTTTAATTCGAATTATATTAGCCAATATACAGGGTTATTGGTAAAACACTTCCAGGACTGGATTACTAACATCGTAAACAACAACTTTGGTTCTATGACTTTTTACAAAACATAATACATCTACCAAAAACAGAACTTTAAGATTTCGTTGTTCTATCTAACGTCCGCTCCCCTCCGCTGAATTTTGTACTAGACAAGGCAGTTTGTTTACATAACTAGCGCTTTCTTTTGCTTCGCGTAGAGTTCATAACAGAAAATCGAGTATTTCAATTCGACGAATTGAAATATTTTTATTTTTGTATGAAAGTCTGATGAATTAAAATCTGATGAATGAATAAAAGTCATAGAACAAAAGTTGTTGTTTATGATGTTAGTAATATAGTCCTGAGAGGTTGTTCATGTTTTACCAATAATCCTGTATAATTATATATATAATTATACTATAAATATAATAATTACGTACAAATATAAGCACAAATAAATATACACAAATATTCTAAAAAGAAATAAGACAAACAATTAGAAAACATTACCGCTGTGATGCTACTGCCAGCTTCTTGCGAATCTTGCGATCTTTAACTTTGATGGATAATCAGTTGGTTGCTATCCTGATATCTGGGATATATAGAACCCGGGCTGCTACTGACATAATCTTGATAGAAAAACCCAACAACATTTTAATTCAAATTATATCAGGAATGATGAATTTCAAAACGACTGGTTCACTTCCCATGACCCAAAGGCTGGCTTTTACCTCGGCCAGAGGTTAAGCATTGCCATACAGCGTGGCAATGCCGCCAGTGTCTTGGGTACATTACCACTCGACAGCGATGCGGATGATTTTTTTGACGCTATATTTTAGTTTGTAAATAGTTCTAGTTAAGTTAGGATATAATTTTGTTATTTTAGTACTAGATTTTAAATCAATAACTAATATTTAACTTCTTATAAATAAATACTAAGCATGATGTCGGAATGAAGTAGAAAATGAAAATCAAATCACTTTACAGCTGAATGAAAAATGCAGCCTGCAATAGAATTGAGTTAGGCTTTTGACACAGTTGCGCAGTCTGAAGTCCGAACAACTGCTCTTAAACTTGTTTTGGTTTTAATCTAGTGTTTTAAACTTGTTGTTGATTGTTTAAGTTCGTGTTTATCTTGTTAGTTCAGCTGTTAAATAATTGTGTTTTAACTTGGTTTAGAGTTCACGATAGTCTGCAAACGACTTTATCTTGCGGCAGTCTTGAACTGATTGTAAATAGATAAGTTGATAAGTTGTTTGTTGTTGTGTTGTTGTAAAAATAGTGTTGTTTTTTTCTTCTATTTTGACTGATTACTATGAGCTTTTAATTTCCTGCTGACTTTAAATATAGCATAATCACCCTATAATGTTCCCACTGCTGGGACACAGGCCTCCTCTCTGTGAAAGGGAGTGGGCCGTAATTCACCACGCGGGCCCAGTGCGGGATGATAGATGACATATGTCTTCCAATTTTTGGTTCTAGGACATGCCGGTTTCCTCACGAGGTTTTCCTTCACCGTTTTGAGAGCAGTGGTGATGAAATTATTTACACAAAGAAACTACCTGCGTGGGTTTGAACTCACGACCTACAACTTGTAAATCGGGGGATAAGATTGTGTCTGGACTTTAAGAGAGACCTCTGAGTTTGTTGTCATATAGGAAACGCCGACCTCATCTAGCTTATTTTTTTTAATAATATGACGTGTAAAAGTGGTTCGTATACTCTATTTACAGAATAAGTACTTAAACAATTTCATTTCATTAAGAACTACCCTAATTCATCTAGTTTACAGGTCAGTGTGAGCCTTGCTTTTCCATGAGCATTTATAAATGCAATGAGCATATGCGTCAAATAATCATAATATAAATGTACAGACGCCAGCACATCAAGCTACTACAATCTGTCAAATTTCTTTAATAGATTATCAACTTTATCGTTAAAGCATTAAGGTTCAAGATTGATTGGGAAAATTTGACAGTTTCGGGTAGCTTGACCTGCAGGAGTCTGTACCATTAATATCACTTATTTTCAACCAAAAAACATTTTGTTTGTTATTTGATTTGGTCCATAAATTCTATTCAATCGTTCCTTTTCCTTGAGTCAGCAGTAAGATATATTAAAGGCTAATTTATTCGTATTTGTAGGAAAACAAAGTTAGCCTAGTAGGCAATGTGTGCTTGTGGTCAATGTTTACGTATAGCCTGATTTATTGTAGGAATAGCCGTTTTATCTGGTAGACTATTTGGGACTCCTACAGAAAAACGTCAACACGATCATCGATCGAAATGGTGTTTCGACATAACATATCTTAATATTAATATATAATTCTTCTGTACGTTACCTAACTCCTCCTAAACGGCTGTACCGATTTGGATGAAATTTTGTGTGTATATTTCAATGGCTTCCTGGATGGTTTGAAAACACAATTGGGCCCGGTAGGTGCCGCTGCTTTTCCGGGCAGGACGACGTCTGCCGGGTCCGCTAGTTTTATACATATTTTTTTTATTTGCCCTATAAAGTAATTTCTTTGAAAAAATGACAAAAGGCATAGCATAAGAATAGTTAGCCTATATTATTCCCACTGCTGGGACACGGGCCCCTGCCTGGTCGTAGATGTCACATGTCTTCGATTTTTTGGTTCAAGGATATACTGGTTTCCTCACGATGTTTTCCTTCACCGTTTTGGAGACGTGGTAGTGTTAGATATAAATTAATTCATTGCAGTCTTTTCAAGCTATAAATTGTTGCAAGCAAAAAAGAGTTCACTGAACATGTAAACACAGATGATATTTCTTTCGAAACATATTTTGAGTGTACTCCTGCTGTATATTCTCACTGCCCAAGGAGCAAGAATGCTCCAAAGGATATTGTAATGCGCCTGTAAGGGTCAGCAATCCATCAGTAGTTTTGGACAGTTCGCATAATAGAACTCCATTCTCAATGCTTTACAGAGAAATATCCTGACGGTACATACTGGTCGGAGTTTTAGTTACCCTTTCATCCAGGGCAGCATTCGATAAAGATCTTACGTAACAGATGTTTGTGATGCTTCCTCGATATCCTGCTTTATTATTTTGTAAATAGAAAATTTGAGGACTGAAATGATATCAAGCATGTTTTAATAACAGTTCGATCTCATTAAAAACAGCAGTATTGCCAGCCTATTATAGTCCCATCGCAGGAAAAAGGCCTCTTCAGAGTAGGCAGAAGGATTGATCAGCACAGTTGCTCAAGGCGGATTTGCAGTTCCATACATTTTGACCGCGTAGTACACTTTTCTATGATAATTGACGAAAAATTTCCAGAATCAACTTGTCAAAAATACAATCAATCTAACTACATACATTTTTGACAAGTTTTTGACATTTGCTTGTCGTTGAGATGAGACTGCGACTAGATTTTGAACATTTTTCTTCGTCACTAGTGTCACCGTGTTACCGATGCTGGTGCAAAAAATGGAACATTTATCTTTTAAGGATTTTTTTTATTATGTTTTTGTCCATTTTTAATTGTCCCGCAAATAATGAAGTCCCTTTAAAAGTTCTGGAACGAAATTCTTCTGGTAAGATTAAATGGTTACTTTTCTTATAAAATAATTGATATAGATAAAATGTAGGCTTTGAAAACTTTTAACTAAGCTCCGTATCTCCTTATCTATATTAATGCAGACTTTTCAACTTTTTGGAAGCCTCTAAAATTTTGGTTACCATAATTATTTTTGCGTAGAATGAGTTTTGTTTTTCAAATTCACTAGCAGCGCCCCGCGGTTTCAACCGCATAAGTGTCGATCCCGTGGGAATATCGAGATAAAAGTATCCTATATGTTTATCCTGGTTATAAACTATCTGTGTGCCAAATTTCATCCAAATCCGTTCAGTAGTTTTTGCGTGAAAGAATAATAAACATCCATCCATTCTCACAAACTTTCGCGTTTATAATATTAGTAACTAAGTAACTATGTATATCGTGGAGAACTCATTACCTATTTAATTAATTAATACTTCAGAATGAGCAGTCACAATCAAATCTTTTTTTGCTGCAGAAGCATCAAAGGCACCTTAAAACAGATTTAAACATAAACGCTTTTAATCTCGGAATCCCAAAGTGGGTCACCCAATTTCCATCTAAACATAGCTACCTACCTTCTAAAGGAAAATATAAGAAAACACCATCCCTCCGGAGTGGTGTGACCAGCTAATAAATATAGCTAAATGATCCAAGTAGCCCTTGCTCCCTGTGGCCGGCAGTGGATCACTCGATCAAGCGACTAATACGACGATGGCCCGGTCATTGTGGCGCGCGTGTTCGCAGTTCTGCATTGTATAGCTACATAGTGTTGCTATAGATTTTTATTTTCGTAGTGACTGGCAGACGACTATATCTTGAGCTATAAACCCTGTTTATTACTGTGCATGAACACGTAGGCCATTTACCAAGGAACAGAGGAGCCCTCTAGTTCAGAACATAGGTTCTATAAATAGATAAAGTCTATTAAAATTATGTTTCAAATTAATATTATTTCAAGTTAAACAAGTATCAACTTTATTTTAATGGTAATTAAGTTGATTTCAGAGTCTAGCACTATTGAAAAAGTTATAGAAATGTTTGAAGTTGTAGCGTAAACTGAACTTTATTGCGTAGGATTTAAAGTTATTTTTCCATAAACTCATATTTGTTTACATTTTTGGCAAATACAGATAAGCTAAAATAGTTGCTGTCGGATAACTTTCACGGAGTTTACTAAAATCAAAAGTCATTTATTCAAATTAGGCTGAGAATCAGCACATTTTGAACGTCAAAATTACATAAGAGTACCCCAAAACCCTCACCGCTTCCTAGTGCTTTCGCTGGAAAGAAGTGGCGCAACAAGTGGAGTCTGTTCAGTTAAATAAAACTTGATTTTATACTATAGTAGGTATGCAAAATAATAGTGATGTCATGTAAGAATTGTTCCTAGTCAATTAAATGCACATTAAGTAAATAAGTTACAAAGTATTCTAAACTTAGTTTGATGCTTTTGTATCGCTTTGTGTTTGTGGCTCAGCAAGGAACATTTTGGTCGTGCACAGTTAACCCGGGATATACACCGGTTCGGCACAACCGAAGATCATCAAAGATCTCGGATTCCACTTTCTTGTGTGCTAAAGATAATCACGATGTGGTTTAAGCCAGAAAGAGTGTCATCGACGCAATACCTAACCAAAAAACGGTGACTTGGCCATCATCATCTGCCTAGCCTTTTCCCAACTATGTTGGGGTCGGCTTCCAGTCTATCCGGATGCAGCTGAATACCAGTATTTTACATGGAGCGAGCGACTGCCTATCTGACTTCCGCAACCCAGTTACTGGGTAATACGATACCCCTTGGTAAGACTGATTGTCAGATTTTCGGGCTTCTGACGACCCGTAAAGATATCAAATATCCACGAATGACAGACGGGACCAACGGCTTAACGTGCTTTCCGAGGCACGTACGGGTCTTAATATGTAAAGATTGTCACCCATCCACGGACAAACCGCGGCAAGCGTAGCTTAACCTGATCGCTCGACCCGTGTGGCTGTTATAAAACGGTGACTTGGTATACCAAATAAAAGGACAAAAGACTGCAATCTTTATTTAATCTACTGTAAAACTCGTAGTCCTACTATATGATGGATGGATGGATGGATGTTTGTTACTCTTTCACGCAAAAACTACTGAAGGGATTTGGATGAAATTTGTTTATAACGAGGATTACGAGGATACATAGGATACTTTTTCTCTCGATATTCCCACGGGATCGAAACTTATTCGGCTTAAACCGCGGGGCGCAGCTAGTTTTATATACCTAAACTCTAACAAGAATTGATAAGTTCTTACCCTCTACCGAGCAAACAATTTAAAACCGCAGCTACAAAATGCCTTAATTTCAGACCAGACGATTACAATTGGTGGAGTAGCTTTATGAATGAAGGGATTTTCGTCTAGACACAGGTCGCCTACGCGATGGACTATATATTGTCTGGGCAGGTCTTTAAGTTAGGGAGCTGTCAGAGTGTAGGCGAATTTATAGTAAGAAGCGACTGGTGAGTGGGTGTTGGCAAAGGGCTTTGAGGGAATCGACAGTACCCTGTGCATTAATATGGATTGTAAATATTCATGTAGTGTGCCCGGTCGAGCACCTTATAAAAGATCCGATAACCTTACCAATTTTTATTACGATAGATGTAATTTTTGTCTCTGCGATGGCTGAATAAAAAAATAAAATAAACACCAGCATTAAAATTAAAATAAAAGCTGACACCTCGCCTCGCCGGAACACCCTCTACTGGGCCGCGCCTCAACCGAGGGCCGTCTCTCCTGGCGGGCTGACGGCGTGCTGCCGTGCCTGCTCTCTCGCGCCGCCGTGCCTGCTCTCTCGCGCCGCCGTGCCTGCTCTCTCGCGCCGCCGTGCCTGCTCTCTCGCGCCGCCGTGCCTGCTCTCTCGCGCCGCCGTGCCTGCTCTCTCGCGCCGCCGTGCCTGCTCTCTCGTGCGGCCGTGCCTGCTCTCTCGTGCTGCCGTGCCTGCTCTCTCGTGCTGCCGTGCCTGCTCTCTCGTGCTGCTGTGCCTGCTGTCTCGTGTGGCCGTGCTGCGACCTACTTCTACCGCGTGGGCCCCCTACGGGTATCCTCTGTGCCGCACACGCACCAGCACCTCACCACGCCCGCAACTGCACCTGTCACCGACACGTGCCTCGCGTCGCGTCTACCTCTTCAGCCTCCTCAACCCACCAATCACTCATCTTCATCCTTCCTCACCCACACACTACACACCACTGTCAGTTCATCTCCATTTTTTATATAACCTTATCTTATGAATAAATCTGTAATTGATTTTACTTCCCTTTCTTTAATTTCTTAATTTAGACTTAGTTTCTTGTCGCTACACGACAACTCCTTGGTAAGACTGGTTGTCAGAATTTCGGGCTTCTGACTATTTGTAACGACTGTCAAAGATCTACGAATGACAGCCGGGACCAACGGCTTAACGTGCTTTCCGAGGCACGGAGGGGTTTCGGTATGTAAAGATGGTCACCCATCCATAGACCAACCGCGGCAAGCGTAGCTTAACCTGATCGATCGACCTGTGTGGCTGTTATTATTAAGCCACGGGCCCCTCGGATGCCGACCCCAACATAATTGGGAAAAGGTTAGGCAGGTGATGGTGATGACGAAATTATGCATCACCGCATGGTCGTTAGTTTGATGATCTATTTCCGAATAGTTAAACGTTATTCTTTCTTTTAGAAAATGCCTATTAAATTCTTTTAGGAAATGTCTATTATTTTTGCTTGTTGCAAAGGCTGAGCCCAATGCCATGACGATATTGTACTTTATAGCTATGCACTCGCTACTCACCGCCAATGTAACACATGCCCTATACGTCTGACATGTTTGATAACAAAGTCGGTTTCAACTGAAATTAACTTCTTTAAGTTGAGATGAACATGAAGAGTTATTTTTAGAATAACGTTGAGCGTTTTCGCTTGTTTACTTTTTCACTTAAATCTAAAAGGAGATGTTCATTAATTGATTAATTAGGTAGATAAACATGGTTTGAAAGTAACCTGTTTTTGATTAATTTCATTCTCAGTAGCAACCCGAATTCGGTATTTGAACCTGGGTCATAGAGTTAGACTCGTTCCAATCAATGGGACTCTGGGAACCCACAAATCGAATGTGACTTCTACCAACCCGTCCTATACCCTTGTCACAGAGAGGAGGCCTGTATCCCAGCAGGGAGAACGTTATACGTTTATCATGCTGGGAACTGGCAGAATATGTACCTATTGTGCAACCTACAACCTTGGGGAATAGAGGCATGATATTTATAATAATGTAAGTTCTTTATAAGTTCAGTATACTACAGCATTTTCTCGATCATTTCCATGTAATGTAACGTTCTTACGAATGGTACAACATAGGCAAAAGTTCAGTTTCCAAAAGCATTTCCATGTATACGTTCCTGCGAATGCTCGACACTGCATACGACGTAATGCTCACGGCGAGCGAGCATTTTACCTGTAACATTTCTTTCTACCTTGCGTTCATTGTTGATGATTGTGCCATATTGCACTGCTCGATAAAATGGTACAGCAATATGCTCGTTGGTTTTTAAAATCAGGGTGTCTACTACGAAGTGCAAAGTGCGAATGATCGGATCGGACCGACACATGGCCGAAGCGAATATTATTGAAAAATGCGAAAAAAGTTCGGATCGGCTCAGTTGGGTCGGGACCATAGTGAATATTCGAAAGAGTGTAGGAGTGTAGGATCGGGACCGACCGAACCAAATAGTAACTTCGTAGCAGGAAACAGCCGAACATTCGGCCGATACCACTTCTGAGTAGACCCCCAGGTTGTAACAAAACATCGAGAGTCGTGTTCGAAGTGCGGTTCGGTAATATTTAAGAACGGCGAATGCTTGATGTTCTGTTACAAGTAAATGCTCAAGAAAGAACAAGTGGGAAGATGTAAGTCCGACCTGGTAAAGTGGGGCTATCGTGGTGGAACGGTAGTAGGGTCTGATTGTGGAGCTATGTCACAAACCATGCTCCACCTCCTATCCTGCCCTCTGTGTCCCAAAACATGCAGTCAAGGTGACCTCTGCGCTGCCACCGACAACGCCGTGAAAGTGGCAAAGTTTCGGGAAAACGGCATTTAAAATACAGTCGTGCCAGCGACACGATGAAGAAGTAAACGACAACATGCTTGCATACTGCAGGCTGACTTTAAATTCATTAGAATCCTTCCAGGGGCTGTTTCGCCCTCTCAGAGTTGGTCTCAAAGTAGAAGTTCATATTCATGAGTCATGCACTTTCAATCCTTGGAAGTATACTAATGAATTCTGAGTTAGCATGTTTATGCAAAGGTGATTCCTGTTAGCTACCTGTATTGTGGATGCTATGCTACTCAATCATCCATGATACAGGTTGCAACCAAGAATCACATTGTTGGAAGAAAGAAAGAAAGAAAATACGTTTATTTGCGGTAAACATGACGCAAAAAAGAACATAAAAAGACAAAAAAAAAAGAAATAATAATAAATAATACATAATAATAATAAGCTTTATTTCATAAAAACAGTACTTATATTACATCACGGTTTCAGTGCTATGATAAAAACAAAAGTACACAAAAGTTTTAGCATCTGGAGCCAAACTAGGAGGAACCTGTATCTCGGCTAACAGCGCCAATTCCCTCGAGTTACATTAGATGAGAAGTTCTTAAATGCTAGCATTTTACAAAACGAAATAAAAAAGTTATGGTCTAAGGTTGTATTTATGGTCTGTAATAGTTGACATGCGTCATGCATCCACGCTAAACGGCTATCGCTCAGCATTATGTTGCGACCATATGCAAGACAGAGCCCCAGCGCTGGTTTTCAGCGACAGCAGTTGTTGTGTCCTGCTATTACAATACACAGGGCGGCAGGGACATCGATGCGAAAACTGTATACATTAATACAGCACATGATTCTAGACCCCCTAACGTAGAAAATATTCGTTGGTCCTTAAAAAAATCCAATCTGCTGTTTCAAAGAAAAGTGCAATACGTGGTCAAAATGTACTGAACAGCATTTTTTTTTTAAGCCGACGAAACGTTTCTACTCGTGGGGGTTCAGAATCTTGTACTGAATCCACTGAAACAGGTTGAGCAAAGATGTCCCTGCCACCCTGTATAGCGAAGTCCTGTATTGTTCCTGTGGATCTGGCAACTGTTGCATCATTCTGCGTTAAGGATGCATCATTTCTTCTTCTTCACTCGTTTTATAAGCTAAGCTGTTATAAGCTGAAAATCTTGCATTGCTAAGATTAGCAACGATTTTACGTGAACTTCATGTTGAACTATATCGTCATTCTTGGAGGCTCGGTTAACTAAGGGTTTATAGAACCCCATAAGTTTTATCTAAGAATGAAACCACAATAGTACGAAAAATGCTAGATGGTTTATCTCTATTACAAAGTATTAGTTTAACAATATCTGAGCAAGCACAGACCAAGCACATGACCAAGTATCAGAGAAGTTTTCCTCTATCAATTCCGCCCCGGAAGCGATATATTTGGTGTATTTCCTTCCGTTTATTCCCTTTGCGCATACCTATGTAATCTGCATTCGCGATTTATTTGCCAAAAATGTAGACAAATATGAGTTTATAGAAAAATAACTTTAAATCCTAAACAATAAAGTTCAGTTTACGCTACAACTTCAAACATTTTTATAACTTTTTCAATGGTGCTAGTCACTCTGAAATCAACTTAATTACTATTGTAATAAAGTTGATATTTTGACTTGAAATAACATCAATTTGAAACATAAGTTTGAATAGACTTTATATACTTTGCTTGTATTTCCCAGGCAAGTAGGCGTACATGATAGTGAATTAATTCCATGTAGTGTCGTCCAGGTACTCGCAGAACTGATGTGTTTATTTTGTAAGGGGAAGATGAAATTTCTACGATCTTTTTTTCTTTTTATTGATATTAAATTATTGGAGTATAGTTACCGGCACGTAAGTTGGCAAAAGATTTTAGTGGGGGAAGTACGCGTACGCACAATAACATACATTTTTACATGCGTATGCGTGTATGCGTGCCGGTAAATATAATAAACAAGAATTTGGAAGATGGAATTTCTAAGATATTTTTTTGTGGCTAGGATATTGGAGTAACAGTAAACTAGAACCCTAATAATCCTACTTCCTACTTCCTATCCTACTTCCTACTATCCTACTAATCCTACTATGTTTATTTATTGTTTTATATTTTTATATATTTTATTTTATATTTTATAATATTAATAATATTATATTATAATTATAATTTATATTTATTTATAATAATATTATAAATGTGAAAGTTTGTATGGATGGATGTATGTTTGTCACTCTTTCACGCCAAAACTACTGAACGGATTTGGATGAAATTTGGCACACAGATAGTTTATAACCAGAATTAACACATAGGATACTTTATATCCCGATATTCCCACGTGATCAAAACTTATGCGGGTGCACGGGGCGCAGCTAGTATTATAAATGCTAAAGTTTGTGAGGATGGATGGATGGATGTTTGTTGCTCTTTCACGCAAAAACTACTGAATATATTTTGATGAAACTTTACAACTATAACTTATACATCAGAATAACACATAGGATGCTTTTTATTCCGATATTCCCACGGGATCGACACTTATGCGGGTGAAACTGCGGGGTGCTGCTAGTTATATTGAATAACAATGAAACATCTGTATTTATGGAGTTGTTGAGTGATCAAACTTCCTTTTACCAATAATTCATAGTATCGAGAGTTTCTCGAAAATGATCTTGCTCTTTACCGATCAGAAACCTTTCGTATAACTGAAATAATGGTTCGCAAAAAGTACCATAACTGGTGAAATGTGAGTTTATTAGGGTCTTCAACAATGAGTACACTATTACTTTACAATTTCTAAACTAAAGAAAGAAAGAAAAAGTATTTATTGCCACTCGTACAGGATTATAAACTAAACTAAACACAGTTAAAAATAAAAATAAAACAAATAGTATAAAAAAAACGAAAACACCTCACGCCTAAACGCCTCATTACTTATAGAAAAGTACAGTATGATGTACTAGACCTGCCTACCCATCTGCCTAAGCCTTAGGGGAATACAGGCATGATGTTATATTATGCTGTGTAACGTAAAATTGAATGATGACGAATTTTTTTTCATAAATTAAAGCAGATGAAGACATCATACACACAAACAGGATCTCCATACAATAAACATCAAAACTTTTATCTCTTCGCTCAATTTCCTCTCAAAGTGTCTCCATTAAGATTAGGAACTCCCAACCTTGGAAACTATTAAGAGATGGACCTGCCTAATGTCCCAACATCGTGCTAATTGGCCGGATATCCGGTACACCAGAGACACGGATACCCATCTCCCTACATTGGTCGGCACGCACACTTTCTCTTGCTCGGATTTAGGTACGGATATAGGACATGAGTTTTTCTAGAAAAATAGTAAATGTTTGTTACTAGTCTATAATATTCATAGGGCTACAGCTTCCTTGGGAGGCTATAAAAACGTATCATGTCAACAACCAATTTGGGAAGCGTGTTGGTTTTGGAGAAGTTGCGTCCGGACAACTCTATTAATCAGGAATATAATCAGGAATTTATAACATAGGTTATATAAAGAATTCCACATTATGCCTACAATTCCCAAGTATCATTAATGTTCTTCTCCTTTTCGTGTCGATGGTACTCTTACAACTTATTTTTTTTATATAGTTTGGGCCCAGAAGGTGGCCACGTTGATTGCGGCATCAGTGCAGTGGCATTCATTAGGTCGTCCGACACTCCAGCAAGTGGGACATGGTCAGGTTAGAAGCACTGCACTCGCATGTTGGATGGATCTGTAATCCTCCACTTCGACAAATTGTGTCTGCAGCGGCCTTCTTGGGTACGCAATCGATTAAGAGCTTTCCATATAGGCCACTGCAGATCACGCCCAGGAGGAAAATGCTCCTGGAGTTTAACGAAGGTGGTGGATGCTTCTCTGCCTTATCTTTACCTTCACTGTTATCGAACCTTTATTGGTCCTTCCAGCAACATTTACTTTGGGTACGGACTCTCTCTTATAATTCAAGTTACATGGACAGAGCATTGACACAGAAAAGCTAACCAAAAGCATGCCTCAAATAGTCTTGAATATATCCTAAGTATGTACAATACTGGAGGAAGGGAGCTGGAAGGTGGCTGGGACAGATTGGATGTGGAAGGTAGAGGACAGGGTATTGTAGCGTAGCCTACGAGAGGCTTATGTCCAGTAGTGGACTGTAATAGGCTGAGTTGATTGATGTTCAATACAGCAATGGCTTAAACAAGGCTGTCAAAGATTATGAATATGGGCGTTTACAACAACAATATAATCAGCCTATAATGTTCCCACTGCTGGCGCACAGGCCTTCTCTCTGTGAGAGGGAGTGGGCCATAATCCACCACGCGGGCCCAGTGCGGGTTGGTGGATGTCACATGTCTTCGAAATTGTGGTTCTAGGACATGCCGGTTTCCTCACGATCTTTTCCTTCACCGTTTTGAGAGCATATGGGCGTTTGCTGGTCGACATCGATGAAATAGGAGATACCAGTACAGGACATAATCTCTACTTATATTCGCATAGACCAGTTACTATATTTCGAGAAAATAATAATTGCCTATTAGATGCGTCAACGTCGTACGACGGATGTAAGAAAGATGTATATCAGTTGCTAGTTCTAAAGATTGTGATACCATCTCTTTGAAATTGAGGAGCATTGAAGCTAATAGTCGTCCATACGTGGATCCTTCATTAATCTTAATGGTTACTGTTCTTATCAGCTGGTAAATCTGTTTTATAGAAGATGTTTGTGAAGGAAGTGACACTATGCCTCAGTTGGTTCAGCACCCTAACTGTGTAACACACTGTCAATCTTAATCTGAATCATTTTGAAGGATATTGCTTATCCATTGCTACATATGTTCGATAAATTTGTCTGCTCAACAACGTAGATAACGCAATGAATGTTGTTGAACTGTCAGAACGAAAGCCATTGCTACTGATAGTGTGAGGGGCTCGTGGCAAAGTAATAACAGCCGCACGATCGATCGATCAGGTTAAGCTACGCTTGCAGCGGTCGGTCCGTGGATGGGTGACCATCTTTACATATCGAGACCCGAAGGCACGTTAAGCCCGGCTGTCATTCTTGGATCTTTGACAGTCATTACGGGCCGTCAGAAGTCCAAAACTCTGACAACCAGTCTTACCAAGGGGTATCGTGTTATCCAGTAACTGGGTTGTGGAGGTCAAATAAACCTACACAATTAACTGATTTGGATAGTTGTTAATATCATATTATCTTAAAACATTATTTTGGTCCTTTGACCTTCGCCCTAAAATATAGTAAGTAAGATAAAGAAGTGCAAAGTAATACATGAAGTTAATTACAGTGTCAACACTAAATAGAAAAACATTAATTTATTTATTTAATCTTTTCGCACAAAAAGAAGGTGCAAAGGCGGACTTAATGACTTAGGCATTCTCTACCAGTGAACCAAGGGTGGTGAAGAGATTAGATGGCAGAAATTAATATTGAATGCAGATAAACATATCAGTCATGTTAAGGCAAATACTGAATACAATGAAACAGTTTTAGAGACCTTCTGTGGGTAATCTGTGCCTTCCGCAGATCTGGTATACTTATCTAATGTAGGTAATATCTGTCTCACGAACGCTCGCTTCGAGCACTTGACTTAAGCGTGCTCCATTTTAATTCAGAATGGCGGACGCAGAAGTTCAATGTGCTTCATTAATTTTATTTAGTTATTGTCATTGGAAGAAGAAGAAAAAACAAAATTTTATTTTTATTTTTGAAAAGAGAGAAAAATGAGATACGTTGTTTTTGCGACGACGACGCGTCAGCCTGCACTGGCTTGTTTGTAAACATGCGCTCGCAATACTCGCATCGAGCGGCTCGGCTCGCTGCACTGTCTATGTAATACCAGCGCTGTTACATTTACAGCATCATGCTGAGATAGGAGCGTTTTGGCTGCGTATAGGACTTTCTGTTTCATTTTTCTTTTTGTTACTTTTTTATTTAGTTTAGTTTGTGATCTTCCTGTCGACGAGTCGCAATAAATACTTTTTCTTTCTTTAACGCATTTCAAAGGAATTCACGAAAAAGCCGACAGTCGAGTGGAGGATCCGGGCTCGCATCGAGCGGCTAGGCTCACTGTACTGACTACTGCAACGCAATAAATGTTTCAAGTCAGTCTCCGCCATTAAATGCTCAACCAGATCAGCTGTTTGAAGACAAAATCTAGTTCCTAATCCAAAGCTAATTTCCTGCAAGACTCGCCTAATCCGCACACGATCTCATTACCGTTACACACGAATATATCACCTAAATGACTTACCGTAATGTCACTTCGTGAGTTTCCACGCCATTCGAGGGATTCCAAATTAAATAAGTTTAGTTGACAGGGATGGCGATGGTGAATGAGTAATTTCCTAGGCTCCTTTCATTGTAGGACATAGAGTAACTAATTATACTGTAGTGTAGATGTTGTGGCTTGAGTAGGGCAAGAAGTTTTATATAGGTTGTGAATAAGCGGTGTAGAAAGCAAAGTTTCTGACTCACAATTTCTCATAATGACTTTTAGTTTCCGCCATATTGAATTTCCTGTGACGTCATTGCTAAGTACCTAGTCATTTTAAATCACAAATCTAATAATCGCGCCGATTCCCTTGTTCACAAACTAAACTAAATTTAAGTTCAGTGCATCTTTTCCTTTCTATATCATTAAGAAAAGGACAGAAGATAAATATTAGTTTAGTCCTGTCAAATTAAGATACTCCATAGACATTTTAGACGCGATTAAAAACGTGGCGAATAAAAATACGTCAATTTACGTGAGGCGCTGACTAATTTGACAGGACTAAACTAATATTTATCTTCTGTCGTTTTCTTAGCGTAGGTAGACATTTTTCGTCGGTTATAAAAAAAAATTGCTATTTTATTGAAAAGTGCAATACCTACGCGGTCAAAATATATGGAACAGCTTATTTTGTTTTTAATAACCGACGTATCAACGCGGTTCAGAATCATGTACTGAACCCATGGTTACAGTTTGCGCTTCACCTTATATCTCTATGCTAACAAATATCTAAATACAACAAATACAAAAAGTTTTATTGGCAAAAAGAAAATGTGATGACAGACCGTAATTTTACAAAAACACAATTTGGTTTTTACGTCACAATTTTTTGGTTACACCGTTGACCCCCAAACTAAGCAGAGCTTGTATCTTGTGATTCGGAGTGCGAATGAGCAGAAAGGGGTATCATATGACCCAGTAACTGGGTTGTGGAGGTCAGATAGGTAGTCGCTCCATGTAAAATATTGGTATTCAGCTGCATCCGGTTAGACTGGAAGCCGACCCCACCATAGTTGGGAAAAGGCTAGATGATGCTGACGATGACAATTTTTGTTTCGGAAGCAATTTGAAGTCTTCCTAAGTTAACGTCTACCCATGAATGTAACCCAAGTTTAAAATATAAACAACCCTGAAATGTTTCCACTGCTCGTAGATTATCACGAAGCCAGGGGGTCTACTCCGAAGTGGTATCTGCCGAATGTTCGGCCGTTTCCTACTACAAAGTTACTATTTGGTTCGGTCGGTGCAGATCCTACATTCCTACACTCTTTCGAATATTGGCTGTGGTCCCGACCCAACTGAGCCGATCCGAAATTTTTTCGCATTTTTCAATAATATTCGGTTCGGCCATGTGTCGGTCCGACCCGAACATTAGCACTTTGCAATTCATAGTAGACCCCCTGGTTATAAGCAAGATGAATTTCACCATCGTAATGTGTTAAATTCTCAAACTAATTTGTATGATAACACCCTCCCTTCATTTTGGGGTTATTACGATACAGTGGGCCGCACATAAACAACACCAGTATAAACTGGCCTCGACCAGCCTGTTTGACTGCTTCGTTCGTCTCGAACTCGCAAGCACGACTGCTGGGTTTGGCCCTGGGTTTGATTCCTGGATTGGGCACAAAAAAACGGGGTATTGGTGTTTCCATTACGAATTTCTTAGTAACATCCTTCCATGATTATTTTTTATCTTTGTTTTTTGTTTGAGGATTTGTTAAAAGAAACTTCTTTTAAGATAATATTATAGTTTCTAAATAAAGCCGAATCATTGTTTACATTATCTTTCTTTTAGAAAACCACTGTTCAGGACGTAAACGAAGCAAAAGGAGTATGTAAGATTGTAGCAGGGCCCCAATTCACTATTGACCACTAAATGATTCCTTACTTCGAAACCACGTCAATTCCTTAGCTAATCAACTGCCCCGTTGGTCTCGTGGTCGCAAGCGCGACTGCTGAGCGTGGGGTCCTGGGTTCGATTCCAGGGTCGGGTAAAGTGTTACTGAGATTTTCCGTTAGGAATTTGTTAGTAACAGCCCGGAGTTTCAAAGTTGGGGGTGTGATACCCCCGTGCCTCGGAAAGCACGATAAGCCGTTGGCCCTGCGCCTGATCTCTCTCCGCTCTTGTCGGATTGCCGTCCCATCGGGCAATGAGAATGAAGGAACAGAGAGTGCACCTGTGTCTGCGCAAACACTTTTGCACTACAATATCACCCGCACCGAATGCTGGTCTCCGCTGAGATTGGAGATTCGGTCTGGAGGACTTTAAACTGGCCTCTTATTCTATTGAAACTCTGCACTACGCTAGGCCAGATAAAGGTCAAAGTGTTACCATCTACATGCAGTCACCGGTACCTCCTCTAATTTGCTTTGTAATTTACAGTAGAATTTTGTTATTTAAACGTTTAAGTTGAGTAATTCGTTTTTAGGAAGGATGCATGGCGGAAATTCTGGTTGAAATTGGGTTGAAATAACTTTGATGTATGTTCATACGTGGCCTTAGATAGAAAAGGTTGTAAAACACAGTGTAATTAGAAGATTTTTGCGTGTACGATGCTTTACGAAGAGTTTGTACAACGTAATATAAATGCTAGAATATTTTTGTTTTCATTAAATTATTTATAAAAAGGTTATCGTTTAGGGTTCCGTACCCGTGCCAACGGGACCCCTATTGGTAAGCTTCCGCTGTCCGTCCGTCTGTCTGTGTGTCAGCAGGCATTATCTCAATAACCGTAATACGTAGACAGTTGAAATTTTCTCAGAGTATGAATTTCTATTGGCGCTATAATAACAAATAATTAAAATAAAATAAAGTTAGAAACTAAAAGGGGTCTCGAAAGAAACGTTTTTTTTTTTTTTTTGCGTTTTTTTTTTGCCTTCGTAGGCTGTTTCGCAGAAGCCCGGTTTTTTTCTGTGTATATTCTTATTTAGTTGTATACGAGAGATTATTATGATTCATGACATTATTAATATCATTTACAAACCCTAAATAAACATTGTTTGTAAGGACCAAATTAAGAATAAACAAGAAGGAAACTAAAGTTTGTCCAAGACTCCTAAATGTAACAGCTTGCTATTTACGATTAATTTATTTACACAATACAGAGGAACAGCTGTTTTAACGAATTTGTCGAGCAACAGACTTGTTGTTGAAGCGTTGTGAATTATTGTTACTACTTCTTTATTCATAGTACTTCCATCTTCAAGGGTACGATGATGTATACAGGGTTATTGGTAAAACACCAACAACCTCTTAAGAGAAACCAAACCAGAAATCGCGAAAAAAAATCAGCTGTTCCCTACATTTTGACGAGTTAGACGAACATAAATGTACGGAACAGCTGTTTTTTTTTTCGCGATTTCTGGTTTGGTCCCATAGTAAAAGTTGTTCATAATGATGAGTACAATGACCTCTTAAGAGGTTGTTGGTGTTTTACCAATAACCCTGTATATGTCAACATAACGAGTAATTATAATAATGCTGGTTTTGGTGATAAATTTAATTTTAAAATGCATAAATCTTTACGTATTGACACCTTGAACAAAAAGCAATTTAACAGAAGGAAATTGCCATTGTGAGAGCAGTGGTGGTCCAGTGGTAACGGCTGCGACTTACGAGTTGTAGGTCGTAGGTTCGAACAAAGACAAGCGCTTTACTTTGTGTAAATTATTTCATCACCACTGTTCTCAAAATGGTGAAGAAAACCATCGTGATGAATGTCGATAATAACATGTCGTGGGACCAAAAAAGAGTCTTTGAATTTTCGACATCTGGTATCTGTGATACAATGATTTTCATTCATTAGTACAGGCACCAACGATACACTTTTTTCTGTAATGTTCATTTTTAGTTGGAAAATTGTTCTGTGAATCTTAAATGTGTTTTTTCTGAAAATAAATTTATTATTATTATTTATATCCTTTATTTGAATATAAACACATATAAGTTATATTTATAAATATTAGAATACCTATAAAAAGTATAAAAACATTTAAAAATATAAAAAAATAGTAGCCCACCGGTATTGGGAACAGGGTCCAAGCTACCGGTGGTCAGGGCTCCAGAGAGAGGAACCTCCTGACAATGCGAGCCGTGTCCAGAAGTACCGCTTTCTGAATTAAGCCCTTGATCCAGCTGCCCAACGAGAGCCTCCTCCGGTGTTGGTCGAGGCTCTTATTTATATTATTATTATCTACCAACCCGCACTGGGCCTGCGTGGTGGACCACGGCGAAGGTCCTCTCACTGAGAAGAGGACTTTATCCCAGCAGTTGAAACATTATAGGCCGATTATGTAAATTGTCATTATTTGAAAGAAAGACGTCAAATCTATGAAATAGTGCGTAAATGCAGGCTTATAATTTGGCACATAGGAACCCAGATAGGTACAGGATTATTATGTTATCAGCGTATTTCTCGGATTCCCTTTCTTTCATTTCTCTATGAATACAAATCTACCAACTTTTTCACCGTTGTCTAGTGCTAAGTAAATAAAAGTTAGGGAAATAAATTCTTTGACAGTAGACAGTAGGTAGTTTGTCAATTTGAAATCAATTTTCCTGACAGTATATTGTTTGTTCCTTTATTAATGTGCAATTTCTTCTTGTTACAGATGACCTGGAAAATATCACCGTCGTAACAGACACCCGAGAGGAACAATGTGAAATTATGAACTGACACACACACATGATTTCAACAACCAACTTCACACACACACCGACAGATGTGAACACACTACTTTACAACTGTAGGAACATAACATTTAACTACAAAAATGCAACACAAAACTGTACATACGAAACTGCGGAAGAGTACGAGAACTCGGGTTTCGGGAAGGCGAATTTCACGAATGCGACATACGCGATGTCGAATGACAATTTTACGGAATACGCTGAGATCCCGTATTACATAAAAGCGACGTCGATGACGTTCTGTATAGTGATCATGTGTCTCGGTGTGATAGGGAACGTGATGGTACCGATAGTGATACTAAAGACCAAGGATATGAGGAACTCGACGAACATTTTTCTGGTGAACTTGAGTATTGCGGATCTGATGGTGCTGCTAGTGTGTACGCCGACGGTGCTGGTGGAGGTGAACTCGAAGCCGGAGACGTGGGTGCTGGGAAAGGAGTTATGTAAGTATTGCATACTCATTTAGTTTCTGATGATAAAGAAAGATGAAAATGAAAAAGGAAAGAGTAAATTGCGTAATTGCGGTAATTGCATCACACACTATCAGTAGTAATAGGTTTCATTTTGACAGTTCAACAACATTCATTGCGTTATTTACGTTGTTAAACAGACACTTTTTTCGGACATATGAAGCAATAGATTAGCAATATCCTTCAAAATGATTCAGATTGAGGTTGATAGCGTGGTACGCAATTAGAGTTTTGGTCCTTTGATCAGCGTTAGTCTGGTACTAGTACTGGTCTCGTCTTTTGGTACGTCGTACAAATGAACTGTTCCTACTACCTTTCTGTCTCTTGTACATCACATTTTCTTGTAAGGTGAAGGATTGTATGAGCAATTGTCGTTTATTTAAGGGCTGACACTAATTTTTTTGCACCACTCATTTATATACAGGATGGCTGGGACTTCAACGCGGAAACTGAAGCCATGAATTCGACACAACATGATTCTAGACCCTCTAGCGTGTATTTTTTCGTCGGTTATAAGAAAAACCAGCTGTTTCATACAAAAGTGCAATAGCTACGCGGTCAAAACGTATGGCAGAGCAAATTTTTTTTTCAGAATCATTTGCCGAATCCACCGTAACAGTTGGCGCGTCGGTGTCTCTGCCACCCTGTATATTTTATTTAAGAAAAGTTTTTCAAGACACCGCAACACCTTGAACCGTGTGTGGAGTACAATTCAACTCTTACTGAATCTTCACACTGAATGCAGTTGCACTTGTAACATCCTTAGCAAAAGCGACAACTTCATACAATATGAAACGTGTTCTATCGTCATGAATGAAGGAAGTGCGCCCTCTTTGATATACTAATGAGCTTACGCCTAGCAGATTAACACAAAGCATTTGTGAGATGAACATAAAATGTATGTAAAATGGTAAAACTTCGTCCGCTATTCAAGATAATTATGTTGAGAGCAGTGGTGGCCCAGACGGTCGTGGGTTCGAACCCAGACCCTTTACTTTGTGTAAATAATTTCATCACCACTGCTCTCAAAACGGCGAAGGAAAATATCGTGAGGAAACCGGCATGTACTAGAACCAAAAATTCGAAGATATGTCACATCTACCAACACGCACTGCGCCCGCGTGGTAGATTACAGCCCACTCTCTCTCGAAGAGAGGAGGCCTGTGTCCCAGCAGTGGGAACAGTATAGGCTGATAGGTATGTTGATAGATATTAAAATTTGTAACATACGTCTACATCACGCCTTTATTCCCTGACTAGCATCTGCAGTGCGATTCTGTAACCATCTCACCGTGAAAACTTAGGTGAAGTGAGCGTGGAGTGAGCTGTCATTCCAACTAATGCTGGATTGACACTACTGACAGCTCACATCAAGCTCACTTCACTTGAGTTTTCACGGTGAGATTTTTACAGAATCGACCGGCTGCCCGCGACTTCGTCTGCGAGAATGTTCGGCCTCCGACCCATCGCGTCGTATACCACCGCTCGCCCGTGCTGCTACTTCTTTTTCGCATAGCGTTCTATCTGTTTTTTTTTTCCTTTTGCTCGGCTCCTGTGAGTCGTAGCGTGATGTTAAATAGCCTATAACCTTCCTCAAGAATTGGGCTATCAAATTCAAAAAGATTTTTTCAAATCCGACCGGTAGTTCCGGAGATTACCCCCTACATACATACAAACAAACAAGCAAATTTTACCTCTTTGTAATATTAGTATAAATATAGTATATAGTATAGGTTAGGCGGAGTGGTAACTTTTAGTATACCAACATTGTAAATTGTAATTATTTAGTATACCATATATTATATGAGCTATTATATAAATATTATTATTTCCATACCGTTATGCTCAACAGTACATTTCTCAAAAGCGTCCTCCTCAAGTACTCAACTCAAGTATTCAAAGCTCGTCAATGTAAGTAAGTGTATACGGTGTCAATCCTCTCAGTTACGGGCCATTAAATAAACATTAAGGCATACAAATACTTTGGACTTGCTTCTACATTGGACATTTTAAGGCAGGTGGGTTTATAGTATTGTAACACTTGAAATTGTTCTGTAGTAGTTGCTACTATTTTACTATTTCTTAATATCTAAACGTCTGACAACCAGTATTACCAAGGGGTATCGTGTTACGCAGCAACTGGGTTGTACGTTCCATGTAAAATACTGGTATTCAGCTGCATCCGGTTAGACTGGAAGCTGACCCCAACATAGTTGGGTAAAGGCTCACTAATCATTACTTAACTATAAAGTTAAGTAAGTAAGTTAAGTTAAGTTACGTACCTATAAAGGTACGTAACGTTTATAAATAAAGGGATAAATCTGAGCTTCACCATGGGCCTCCTAATTGCTGATATAATTAGCGGTTATTTGCCGTAAGTTAATCAGGAAGGCGACACGGTCGTAACAATATTTGTGCCTTGCCAAATAAAATAAAATTATATACTTTAAAATATAATATTACCATGAAATGTGGGTGTACTATAGATGCACCTGTTACCCTTTTTTTCCGGATGGGAGATCATCAAATGACCCCTCCCGCTCTGGGTGGAGCGGAAGGGAGTGTCAGACTCTTACTGACTAAAACCCACCCATGTTCCTTCCTTCGCCCTTTATGTTCCGGGGTAGCGGTAACCCTTTCGGACAATCCCGCTGAACACCTGTTACCCTTCGGGGATGATTTTGTTATCTATACTAATATTAAAGCTGAATAGTTTGTGTTTCGTGCATTTTTCAAGGCGCTAATCTCTGGAACATTTACGAACATGAACATTTAACGGCACGGTTGGCGCAGTGGTTAAGCGATTGACTGCTGTGCTGCGTGTCGCGGGTTCGATTCCCGCACGGAACAAATATTTATATGACCTATAAGTAGTTGTTCCGGGTCTGGCTGTTTGTGTATGTGAGTTTAAATGTTTGTAAACGCACCCACGATACAGGAGAAATTCCTAGTGTGGGGCAACGTTTAAAAAAAAAAAAAGAAAACATTCTGTCGAATTTGTAAAATTATTTTTGCATTTGATAGCCCAACAAATGAAGAAGGCTATAGGATAGCATCACGCTAATATGACCCTGACGTGTCGAATCAAAAAGAAAGAACGGTAAGCGAAAACGAAGAGATAGCGCGGGCAGGTGATGCGATGCGACGGGTGGGTTGGGGGAACAAGGAATTTCACGCGAACGAAGTTGCGGGCAGAAACTAGAGTATACCAAAGAGATATTACCAAAAGGATGAGGTAGGTCGGTGGGATGACGGTTAATGACAAATGAAGAAAAATGTCGCGCCGATCCTAAATACTTAGGTGTATAGGGGGCAAAAGGGGGATGATCAATTTATAACGCGTCACCTGTTACCATGGATTCAGTACATAATTAAAAAAAATAAATAGCTGTTCCATACATTTTGCGCGTCGATGTCCTGCCACCCTGTATATCGCTGCCCAACAGTGGGACATAACAGGCTTAGTAGATAGATAGATCGTTGTTTTCTTGGCATGAAAATTTTATTTCTTGGATGCGGAGGGCGGAGGACAGGGTTTTGTGGCGCAGCCTGGGATGGGCATATGTACAGCAGTGGACTGCGATAGGCCGAGTTGATTCTTAGAACGACTATCGCCTGGTTGTTAATCGAAAATCGGCACAAAAATTAGCTAACAAATGGTCAAGCTTTCATAAATTTTAGGTATTTATTTATTCTTCAGGTTACAGTCAGTAAATAAATATAAACAAGTAAATATGAACAATTAGTGTTTAGCCATTCCAAAGCTTCCACAAATTGAAGACTATGTAGATAAAGTATTTTATGTATAAAAGATAAATCTTCGTACACTTCTTTACTGAACTATCAACATATGTACAGACGCCAGCACATCAAGCTACTACAATCTGTCAAATTTCTTTATTAGATTTTCAACTTTATCATTAAAGCATTAAGGTTCAAGGTTGATTGGGAAAATTTGACAGTTTCGGGTAGCTTGACCTGCTGGCGTCTGTACAATCGAATCTGTGTCCCGTTTTTCCATTTTATATCAACACTAGCTGTTGCCCGCGACTTCTACTGCGATCCAGGATGAAAAGAAGCCTGTGTCTAATCCAGCCAGGACATGGTCTGCCCACATGCCAAATTCCATCCAAATCCGTTGAGCTGTTTTGGCGTGAAGGCGTAACAAACAAAGAAACATACTTTCTCATTTATAATATTAGTCAGAATAAAATTAAACAATGAATTCTAATTAATAAAGACTTCGTTAAAAGCAGCTTTCGTTTAATTAAAACAGTCGCTCGTTAAACTAAGATTTTATCCGCACTCGATTGCCGGTTGCCATGGCTACAAGATAAAGCCACAGTTGCTGTTAATATTATTATATTAACATTAAAACGCAATCTTTATTTCGTGGAATGTCCATTAAAGTCTTTTGAAAAAGCGGCAGCCATCTTTTACGCGTTCGACGGCCGATTTGACCACCCTACATTTTTGAATACTTTGGAAAAATGCATTATTTTTATTATGTTTTAACATTAAATTCCCTTATAAGGGAGGGCTTAATTATGATTTTTGCGCAAATTGTGGAATAAATCTGATGTTTCCTTATACAAATATGAATGGAGTTCCGAGTAATTTTTGAACCGTTTTATTTTAATGAATAACTGTGAAGTATTATCAAGTTCTCGTTGTAATGTATATTTTAAGCCGTAAGCGACTAATGGATTAAAATAAGGTGGTTGGACAACAACACAATCTTAACATTTTTTTTCCACCTTATTAAAGTAGATGCGGTAATACTGAGAATTGTGATCATCAGTATCTGCGTAGTTACTAGGTACCTACGAGCTATTAGGGTACCGGGAGGAATCATTTAAACCACGGATCGGCCATCGGCCATCGACCATCGGTTTTTCACGTTTAGTCAATAATTATTGCTAGAAATCATTCTTCATCATTTTCGTTTGGATTGTCAGCCAAATCTAACACCTAAAAGTCTTCTAATCTTAAACTAAGTTAATGTTTGTGTCGTATTTCATGCCAATAACTTTTAACAAACTCGCGGAGGTTGCATGTCAGCACCAAATAGGCTATAATCACTACAGTACTAAGTCCAAAAGAGTGTGTACCTGCGAGCTTCTACACAGAAATAAAAAAATAGAAAGAAAGCAAAATATTTTATTTAGAACACGCACAGGGAATACAAACAGTAACAACAGACTTGTGCGAGGCTTCTATCTAAGCAAGTAAAAAGATGCAGGTAAGTAAAAGGTCAAGCCGGATCTGTTTGTAGTTTTACCAAAACGAGGTTTGGCAAAATCCGTTAAATCTGTCCGCTACGTATGACCGAAGACAGCTTACGGCCACAAATATGAACTGCTCATAATCAGCCCTACAATGATCGCTCTGCTGAGACACAGGCCTCCTCTCTTCGAGAGGGTGTGGGCTGTAATCTACCACGCGGGCCCAGTGCGGATTGGTAGACGTCACATGTCTCCGAATTGTTGGTTCTAGAACATGCCGGTTTCCTGACGATGTTTTCTTTCACCGTTCGAGAGCAGTGGTGATAAAATTATTTAAAGTAAAGCGTCTCTCTGGATCTGGCCTGAACCCATGACCTACGCCTCGTAGGTCGGGGCTGTTACCACTGGCCCGCCACTACTCTCTACAATTTGAACTGCACATATATGAAGTACACCGTAAAATCACAGGCACCAAAATAATTTACACTTGAAAATAGTACCCGATATAAACCGTAATGGAAAAAGGATGTTGCTCCGCTGTCCTACTTTATTGCCATTTATTCAATTAAGGTCATCAAACACAATATAAATAAAGCACTTGAAATCTATTACCTATTTCCATGGAACAGATAATTGAATATATAACTTTGATGAAGTGGAAAGGTACTCGAAAGCAGAGGCTGATCAGATAGGGTAAAAGTGCTATTATTTACCTACCTACATCAATTCACGATGGCCCAGTGATAAGGCCTCGCCTCTCATTCACGAGGTTGTGTGACACGACTGACTGACATCGGTGCAGGAAAACATCGTGAGAAAACCTAGACTGGTTTGTATGGATGGATGGATGGATGAATGGATGGATGTTTGTTTCTCCTTCACGCAAAAACTACTTAACGGGTTTGGATGAAATTTGGCACCCAAATAGTTTATATCCAGGATTAACATATAGGATACTTTTTATCCCGATATTCCCACGGGACCGAAACTTATGCGGGTGAAACCGCGGGGTGCAGCTAGTAGTCAATATAAGTCTGAAATCGCCAACCTGTATTGAATAAGCGTGGTGATCAATGCTCGTGCCGTCTTTGTATGAGAAGAGGTCTTTGCCCTGCAGTAGGACAATAATCGGCTGATATTATTATAGAGATATTAGGGTTATCCAAATTAATTGTGATTGTGAAATAGAATGGAGAGGGCTATAAACAAATAAATAAATAAATAAATCCCTGGACATTTCACACAGCACCATTTGTCCCAAGCTAAGCAACCTAATGCTTGTGTTATGGTAACAAGATGGCTGATAAACTACTTATATACAATTTTTTTTTTGTAAATACATACATATTATAGATAGAAAAACACCCAGACTCGGAACAAATACATGTAGGTCATACAAATATTTGTTCCGTGCGGGAATCGAACCCGCGACACGCAGCGCAGCAGTCAATCGCTTAACCACTGCGCCAACCGTGCCGCCTATCCTTGGAGTTTCCTGTGTGATCGAATCAAAAACGAAGAGATCCGCATGCGAACCGACATAGCCCGAAGAATTGCCTAATTTAAGTGGCAGGGAACATTGCTCGCAGAACAGATGGCCGATGGGGCCGAAAGGTTCTGGACTGGCGACCGCGTACCGAGCGTTGGATGGCCTCCCACAAGGTGGACCGACGACCTTGTGAAGGCCGCAGGAACCCGTTGGATGCGAGAAGCACAGAACTGGTCGAAATAGAGGTGCTTGGGGGGAGGCCTATGTCCAGCAGTGGATCTCTTTCGGCTGAAATGATGATCCAAATAGTAAGACTAAAATATATACCCCGAACTGTTTTTAGTAAGTACACTTTGCCCGACAAGAAGTCGAACTTAGGACCTTACAGTTACCAATCGTGCCTGCGACATTTTGAAACCTGGCTCGATGAGTCCTAAAACGCATCGATTTTAGAAGTAATCCATCTTTTTGGCTTGCCAAAATCAGGTCCTTTAGATCCTAGATGTAATACAAACTGCGGACTTTGTCATTTATTAACGAAGCTCTTCAAAAAACAAATTCTTATTTATTATTCGTATATATAATCAGCCTATGTTCCCACTGCTGGGACACAGGCCTCCTCTCAGCGAGAGGGAGTGGGCCTTGATCCACCACGGGGCCCGATGCGGGTTGGTAGATGTCACATGTCTTCGAATTTTTTGGTTCTAGGACATGCCGGTTTCCTCACGATGTTTTTCTTCACCGTTTGGAGAGCAGTGGTAATGAAATAATTTACACAAAGTAAAGCGCCTGTCTGGGTTCGAACCTACGACCTACAACTCGTAAGTCGCGGCTGTTACCACTGGGCCACCACTGCTCTTATTCGTATGGTAACGTATTATTATATTAATGGTACTGTGAGGATCTGATGAGCACTTCTAAGAAATCAAACAACGTTACGATTACTTCATGTTTATTTTGACTGAACCTCTTTACATTTTCCCAACTAAACTAACACTGTTTTATTCTATACAAAAAAAACCTAATACAAAATATTTGACACCTCGTTCTAAACTGACTTCTGTCCTTTTCGTTTTTGACTGTTCGAATATGACCAGAGCTGAAGGCCAATTCTCGTAATTTAAAACGTTCAAAATCTAGTCGCAGTCTCATCTCAGCGACAAACAAATGTCAAAAACTTCTCAAAATGTAAGGATAAGGATAGGAAATTAGAAGTATTTTTTGAGAGATTGAGACTGAGATCAGGGGGTCTACTACGAAGTGCAAAGTGCGAATGATCGGATCGGACCGACACATGGCCGAACCGAATATTATTGAAAAATGCGAAAAAAGTTCAGATCGGCTCAGTTGGGTCGGCACCATAGTCAATATTCGAAAGAGTGTAGGAGTGTAGGATCGGGACCAACCGAACCAAATAGTAACTTCGTAGCAGGAAACGGCCGAACATTCGGCCGATACCACTTCGGAGTAGACCCCCAGATTGTGAACGGTCTTAAAATAACGAGAATTGCCCCTCTGATCTATTACCAGCTTGCACTACATAAGGTCGACTTTAGCACATCTAAAGAGATGTTTTGATTTCCTGTCCATAGTATCATTGCAATTATTTTAATAATATACTTTAAAAGAGCTCTAGGCTATGTTTGGCTAGCTATGTAAGTGGCACTCGGTGCCGCAGTTCAAATTACTTCGGTAATAAGGTAGCAGAGTCTCTTTTAAATTGGCCTTTTGGGAGGCTCATTTTCAAAATAGGCTATTAGAATGTCCTTGCTGTAGATATAGGTTGGTATTATGTACCTAGAGATGATCAGATTAAAACTCGTACAAAACACTTTTTATATTAGCGTTTTTTGTTACTTTTCAAATGTTAATTTGATTTATTTTTGGAAAGTCGAATCAATATATTCAACTTTTTATTCTTATTTGTATACTATATAATGGTTACAATCTTATACAAAGAAAATGCGTTTATTTGCAGTAAAACATGACACAAAGAAAAAGCACGAACACAAAAATGAACAAGTTGGGGGAAAATAATTACACATCACATCCACGCAAAACGGCCATCGCTCAGCATAATGCTGTGATCCTATGCGAGACATAGTCATAGTAGCTTCCAAATTAAAAGTTGCTAATGTCGAATACCTCTCTGCATAACATACTGCATAATCAGCCTATAATGTTCCCACTGCTGGGACACAAGCCTCCTCTCTGCGAGTGTCTCGTGACTTTATCCGCGTAAAATTTCTTGCCCACCCAGTCACATCTCATCGCCTGCCTGCTGTTTTCGCGTTTTTTCTTCCTTTTTTTCTTTTTGCTCAGCTCGTAACAGTCCTAGCGTAATGTTAAATAGCCTATAGCCTTCCGCAAGAATTGGGCTATCAAATCCAAAAAGATTTTTTAGATCCGATTGGTAGTTCCAGAGATAAGCGCGTTCTAACAAACAAACTCTTAAGCTGTATTACATAATCAGACTATAATGTTCCCACTGCTGGGACACAGGCCTCTCAGTAAGAGGGAGTGGGGCCGTAATCCGCCACACGAAGCTGTATTATTAGTAGGTATAGAGGTATGAGGAACAGGGTGTAAACTTCACTCGTACTCCATAGAAAAGGGAGGATCCTCCGACCAGACGGGTGTAGTGTCTGGCGGGCAACGATTGATGTCGGGGCGTTTGTATATGTATATTATGCTAGTTGTGCGGTAAACTCTGCTTGCGAGATGCAGGATTTTGCGTGACGTCAGTATGACGCGATGTTCGCATGTGGCGTTGTAGATACCGCTACATAGGTATATAGGATAGATTAGAAGTTGGTCAACCCAAAAACTATTTTGAACACCAAAACAATACCCGTCCTCTCTAAAAACAGCTACACATAAAAACGGGACCACATTTCAAAGCACGACATTGTGCCAAACCTCCATTTTTGGACACTAGTTACTTATTGCTTATTGTGAGGCAGACAGGACAATGTTCCGGGGTCAAGAGTTCATGTGTAACGGAATCTATTGTATTACGGATCAAAGGTCGCGAGATGGGAGGAGATTTCATTTTCTTGGAACTGGAAATAGCTATTTTCTTGTACCATTTAATGTTTGAAATCATCTGTCGAAGAGTTTCCAAACTAGGCACATCGAGCTACTACAATCTATCAAATTTCCTTAATAGATTTTCAACTTTATCGATAAAGCATTAAGGTTTAAGGTTGATTGGGAAAATTTGAAAGTTTCGAGTAACTTGACCTGCTGGCGTCTGTAACTATGTGACTGCCTCGTAGGTCTAGTGGTCGCAAGTGCTACTGCTGAGCATGAGGTCCATGATTCGCTTCCCAGGTCCGGCAAAGTGTTATTGGGTTTTTTCATCTAGTATTTCTGAGTAGCAGTCCAGAGCCTGGAGTTTTATCCGGTTGATGGCAACAGGCTCGCCCCCTATTACATGGGACTTCAACATTACCGGCGATATGTGGATATACTATACGTACACCTCTGCCTAACCATTCGGGGAATACAGGCCTGATGTTATATTATGTTATTTAATGTTAAAAATCATCTGCCGAAGATTTTCCGAACTAAGTATGATAAAGTCAGTTTCTAGTGCTTCTGAAAATTTAAATTTTTTATTTGAAAAAATTACAGAAATTAGTTCATACTCTTCATACTCCTGTGAGTCAACTGAACTGCAACAAAGATATGTTGGCGCTTGGCTTACATTGACCAGAAGGCGTTCTTGGTAATCATTTGTGATAATATTTTGTGAAATTGTATAAAAAGACGGAAAGCGGCGTTAGTTCCGATTTTTGCCACGCGCCACAAGATCCTTGTACAGACGCCAGCACTTCAAGCTACTACAATCTGTCAAATTTCTTTAATAGATCTTCAACTTTATCGTTAAAGCATTAAGGTTCAAGATTGATTGGGAAAATTTGACAGTTTCGGGTAGCTTGACCTGCTGGCGTCTGTACACCCATTCCTGTAAGTTGCTTTTTTTTAGTTACTCTACACTCACTCACTGTTGAGCAAAAGCCTCCCCCAAATCCATCCGGACTTCTTTTTCCAGCCACCGTTCAGGTCATCTCACCACCTTTTCCTAGGCCGGCCTCGGCGTCGCCGACTATCTTAAGTTCCTATAAAAAACTACCCGTGGCATGCCGACTTACGCAGTAATCGAAAATATAAAATCAAACCAACCAATAAAGCTCCACATGCAACTAAAAAGCACCGGTGCATAGAACAACGTTACACTATGGAGTGCTAAAAGCAATATAGCTTACATCCCTATACTGTAGCGATACTGCAACCGTTACGCGATCAGAATAAAGCTGTTCATATACAGATTGGAGCTAGTATTGTTCTGTATGCGGCTATTTATACCTAAGGTTGGGTTCTCTGTGTTGGCGATATTGCACGTACGGTTACCAAAGGATATAAGTAACTACGGACTTCGGATATAGTTGAAGTTTAGTAAGAAAACGATGGATGTTTTCGAATGTAACTTAATTAAATTAATACAAGACAGGAGCAGTGGTGGCCATGTGGTATCGGCCGCGACTTACGAGTTGTAGGTCGTAGGTTCGAACCCAGACAGGCGCTTTACTTTGTGTAAATTATTTCATCACCACTGCTCTCAAAACGGTGAAGGAAAACATCGTGAGGAAACCAGCATATCTTAGAAGCAAACATTCGAAGACATGTGACATCTACTAACCCGCACTGGGCCCGCGTGGCGGATTACGGCCCGCTCCCTCTCACCGAGAGGAGGCCTGTGTCCCAGCAGTGGGAACATTATAGGCTGATTATGTATGTATGTAATAGAAAACATACAGTTTATTTATCAAATTAAATTTAATTCAAAACCATCCATCGGTTTCTTAGTAAACTCCAACTATATCCGACGCGCGACGTCCTGGTTGCTTATCTCTTTTGGTGACTGTACAATATTGTTGTACATACAAACTAGTTGTACGATTAGTTTATAAATTATAGGTACAGCATAATCAGCCTGAATATGCGCACTTTGGCAGTAAAAAATGCTACCATTGGTAAGCAAAACGATTCCTTTTTGTTTATAGGAACCGAGATTTAAGGTCAAAGGTCTATTTTCCAAGCTGCCACAAAAGCACTCGTAAAGCTTACTGAAAATAAGCCAGAATGCTATGTAACTAGTTGAACCAACTAAAATTACAGTTCTGCGGGGCAATTGCGTAACACATTATTAATCGGAATCGGTTTCATTTTGACAGTTCAACAACTTTCATTGCGTTATTTACGTGTTTAGCAGACAAAATTTTCGAACATATGAAGCAATAGATTAGAAATTTGCTTCAAAATGGTTCAGATCCCGATTGATTGTGTGTTACGCAATTAGGGTGCTTGTCCTTCCTTTCTAAACGTAGTTCGATTGCTCTACTCCCACGAAAAAATACTCTTTCCAAAAAAAAAAAAAAAACAACCGACTTGACACTACAGAGTGAAAAATAACTTTAATTTCGGAAGTCGGTGTCGTTGGGTTCGCATTTTCGTTGTTTGCCACCGACTTCCAAAATTAAAGTTATTTTTCACTTTGTAGTGTGTCTTTTTTGGAAGCCGGTTGTTCTTTTTTTGCAAAAAAGTTTTTATTTTTCACTTTTAAGTTGTAATTTTGACCAATAATTAATAACCAAACTACTGAACCATTTTTGATGAAATTTCTATGGCACCAATCGGAAAGTATATCCTTACAAATAAAAAAAAGAATTTTGCGAATCGGCTTATAAATAACGGAGTTCTGATGTAACAAACATTTAAAAAAATACAGTCGAATTAAGAAACTCCTCCTTTTTTGAAGTTGGTTAAAAAAAAACACAAAGTATGTCATCAGACAATATCATGTGACATTTTTTTTCAAACAAAACTAGGAGTGGGCCAAAGAAAACAATACCCGCTAATCGCTGGTAATGAACACCCACTAAATAGGTGACCATTCGAAGCACATGCCGACTTTGCGCTAAACGACCGATAGAACCAGATACAAACACAACACCACAAATAAAAACTACTCTTATTTCTTAAACAATAAGGTGGAAATTCCTTCGTAAATTGGTCCGGAAGCCGAAACCGCGAAACGCCCTAATTAAGTGTAATAAAGTAAACGCTCAGCGAAGATTGCACGCGCGACTTTTTATCGCACGATTTTTAATCGGGGCGATCACTTGTGGAATTTAATCGCTTGTGAGCTCGTAAATTGGAGCGTTTTTGCTCGTCTATGTAGACTACTAATAATAAAGCTGAGAATTTGTTTGTTTTTTTTTTGAACGCGTTAATCTCTGGAACTACGAGCCGGATTTGAAATTTTTATTTTGGATTTAATAGTGGGCTATCAAATCCAAAATAAAATTTCAAATCCGGCTTCAAGAATTGGGATTCTTGAAGAAGACTATAGGGTATCAGGAAGACGATACAGTCGAAATAATATTGAGTTATTCCGGTCGGATCCCCGTTGTGCCTTGACAAATAAAATAAAATTATAATACTTTAAAATATAATATTACCGTGCAATGTGGGTGTACTATAAGACTCTTACCCTTCGGGGATGTTGTTTTCTACGCTAATAATAAAGCTGAAGAGTTTGTTTGTTTTTTGTTTGAACGCGCTGATCTCTGGAACTTCCAGTCGGATTTGAAAAAATTTTTTTTTTTTAAAAAAAACCTTGCCCCTCACTAGGAATTACTCCTGTATCGTGGGTGCGTTTATAAACATTTAAACTCACATACACAAACAGCCAGACCCGAAACAACTACCTGTAGATAATACAAATATTTGTTCCGTGCGGGAATCGAACCCGCGACATGCAGCGCATCAGACGATCGCTCCGCCACTGCGCCAACCGTGTCGTCAATTTTTTTCTTTATTCATTCATTACGCTACGGTCCTTAGGAGCCGTGCAAAAAGAAAAAGAAAGTCGGAAAGAATGCTAAGCGAAAACAAAGTAATAGCGCGGGCAGGCGATGCGATGCGACGTGGGGGCAGAAGCAAGTTTAACTATGTAATCTTGAGGTTGAAATCTTGTGATCTGTTTTTTACCAACTTTCCGTTATCCGATTTAGTTGGATTTTTGGTAACTGGTGAAATTCCGATGACAATACATTATTACGGTATTATAGCTAATCTATAATGATGGATACTGACAATGGCAGTAAGTGCAAGATTTTCATGATATCATCTACCTAGCCCTTTTCCCAGCTATGTCGGGGTCCGCTTCCAGTCTAACTGGATGCAGCTGAATACAAGTATTTTACATGAAGCGACTGCCTATCCGACCTCCTCAAACCAGTTACTGGGTAATACGATACCCCTTGGTAAGACTGGTTGTTAGACTTTCGGGCTTCTGACGATCCGTAACGATTGTCAAAGATCCACGAATGATAGCTGGGACCAACGGCTTAACGTGCTTTCCGAGGCACGGAGGGGTCTTATTATGTGAAGATGTTCTCCCATCCACGGACCAATCGCGACAAGCGTAGCTTAACTAATTCGACCCGTGCAGCTGTTATTACTCACCCACTTCGTGATAGTAAAACCGTAATGAAACGAAAAATTCCATTGAAATCGACCCTGTTTCTGATTTTTTATTCATCAAGCAAATTGCAGTTTATCGTGTTTTGAACCGTTAATTTCCTTAAAACAAGGATGTATCTAGGACATATGTTTTTCAAGACCTAAATAAACTTTGACCATTAATGTAAAATTGATTCTAAAATAGCCAAATTCAGATAACCCTCGTTAACAAGTGATTTTTGATTATTTTATGGTAATTTTATTTCAAGTAGTTCACACAGAAACAAAAACTTTAATATATTTCCGGTACTTATGTTCTAACGATGTGAAAATAATATGCTTAAGGCACGCAGTAACGTAATTACTGAACATTTATTGACTCAAAGCACTGACCTCTAATAAACAAGTACGCTGTATTGAACTATACGAAATGACAAAAAAGTACGCTGTATTAAACTATACTAAATGACAGTTGTTTTTTGTGCCGTTTCAAAGCGCCCTGCTCGAGCGTCTCAGGAACTAAAATTGGCACGTTGTTGCATTGTGTAATGTGTTGTTTTGTTTGGTATGTCTCTGATGATTTAGGTCTAAATTGTGGAATTATAAGACTTTTTGTGTATTTTTTGTTTACTATGAGATATTTAGAATGTTTTTATCATGAGAGTATGCGCATTTTGTAAAACTCGTTATCAAAAATATTAGTTCCTCGGACGCTCACTAAGCGATCAGCGCCAAAATGGCGAAAATCAAATGTCTTCATTTTGTCCTCGATAGTATGATGTACTCAAAGGTATTCAGAGGTATTGTTTTATTTCTATTTCGTGCTTATTTTCATTAAACAAACAGAAGTATGTGACGATTAACTAGAGTGCTGTAACATAAGAAGCACGAAGTCACTATTTCCACTAGGTGATGCTATTACCAGCTTATGACCATCATTTTTCATGAAGAGCAGTGGTGGCCCAGTAGTAACGGCTGTGGCTTACGAGTTGCAGGTCGTAAGTCGAATTCAGAGAAGCGCTTTACTTTGCGTACGCACGGCTACACATCAAGCTATACAAAACCAGTATAAGCTGCCTTCTGATTGTACGAAAAACCTATACAATGCGAGGTCAGCTAAAACTGGAAATGCATAGCTTGATGTGTAGCCGTGTGTACATGCTTTCATCACCGCTATTCTCAAAACAGTGAAAGAAAACATCGTGAGGAAACCGGCCTATCCTAGAACCAAAAAATCGATGACATGTGACATCTGTCAACACGCACTGGACCCGCATGGTGGATTACGGCCCACTTCCTCTCACTGAGAAGAGGCCTGTGTTCCAGCAGGGGGACATTATAGGCTGAATATGCTTATTCTTCACAAACTATACTATACTATCTACAGACCAGATAGAACAGTCATTGTGGAGAGAAAGGAGGTATCCTAAAAAGTCTAGTTTCAAGGCTTCTTTTAGTAATATTGGCCACTTAATCAAATTAATGAATGATCTCTTAATTTGCTAGTTTTTGGAGTATGTAAGGATCCTAGCTGGTGGCGTTTTGTAGTTTCTACCTACCCCTGTGGGAGAAGGCGTGAGTTTATGTGAATATATGTATAGGTTATTTCAAGGTAGTGGAGGTTATCAGCTTATTTAAGTTGCCAACTTTCAGAATGCACCCTCTTGCAACCTAGTACATACAATACTGACACGACAGCTTTTATTCCCTATTTAAAGGGTATCCCTTTCAATGATAAGGGATGAGGTGTTCGTCGTTTTTGTTGATGGAAAACCCCATCGAGAACATGGCTTTTCATGATATGACTTCTAATCCAGATATTTGAATAGTTCTACACACAAAACACGTACTCCTTTGGCACAGCACTTATATTAAAAACGTGAACGAAGACCGTGGCCAAATACTGCTTGGGTTTCCAAGTTTCTGTCCAAAGAGAACGGCCTTATATTTACCCGACTGGCCTAGGAAGCTAATATTATTTTATAAAGTGAGTCGGGTAACTGAAAATCAGCGCTGTGCTGTGGGTGCCCTATAGCACAGCATCATGCTGGGTGAAAGCCTTCTTGCCACAGTCATGAAGTGTAGCCGTCGACTATTTCTGTTTTGTGCTCGTGATTATAGATATATTTTGTTTTTATTTTTCCTTTATTAATTATCTTTCTGTATGCACGGGTTTCTGTGACAAATAAACCTATTTTTATTTGTTTTTCTTTTCTTTTACTAGTAGGTCATGAATTCATCCTTTGATACGCAGATTATTTGTCCAGTCAATAAAGGTTGTAGAGTGCGTGAGCAGTGACCGAAGGGATTCCTTCAGAAACTTGTTCTGGATGCTTAGGAAGTGAATATACTACGTACTATATACGTTTGTATGGATGGATGGATGTTTGTTACTCTTTCACGCATAAACTACTGAACGGATTTGGATGAAATTTGGCACATAGATGGTTTATAACCAGGATTAACATATAAGATACTTTTTATACCGATATTCCCACGGGTTCGAAATTTATGCGGGTGAAACCGCGGGGCGCAGCTAGTACTATTAATAAAATACATCAATACAATTTCATTGGAAGAAAATTTCTTTCTTTTAGTAACAAAATAATCGAGTACCTACGTTATACCTTTCTTGAAGTCGTTTAAAAATTACCTAACATTTACGCTATACTTACGTAATTTATATCCAAAACAATGAAGACACGATTGTTTAATATCAAAGTGTACTCCAACCCTAAGCCACGTGGCCGGATGAACTCAAAACAAGTGTTCGTGGAAACGAAGTGCTGTTTTTACGAGGTTTTTATTAAGTGGCCATTATATTCTTTCAGTTGTATAAAGTGGAAATAATGAGGTGGTCACGGATTTAGCAACATCATCGTTAAGTTAATGTCCTTCACGCCAGATAGCAACTAGTTGCTATGATGTTACGTAATTTGTCAGTTTTTTATGATTATTAAATGGTGCAGTAAAACAGGCTGCTCGCGTCTTTGCAAAGTGTGTAAATATTTAGTTCGCTATCAAAATATGAAAGAATGATAATAATTTATTTGTTAAAAAAATATACAGACATTTAAATAATATGGTGATACACCATTATAATACACATGATTCTATGATCAGAGGCGCAATTCTCATTATTTTAAGAACGTTCATAGCCAGCTGATCTCAGTCACAATCTGTCAAAAATACCTCTAATTTCCCAACATTTTCGACAAGCTTTTGACATTGATTGTCGCTGAAATGAGATTCCGACTAGATTTTGAACGTTTTTAATTACGGGAATTGGCCTGCAGAAAATTTATTTAACATTATTTTTCTAGGCAAGTACTTTCAGTGAATATGATAAATTATAAATGATTTTATTTCCGTAAGTGGTTTTGCACAAACACTTTTACACGTCAATTTTATTAACCCTGCATTTCCTGTTCAAAATATTGAAGCCCGTAGTTTTTATAAATAATATTAACTACACAAGAGATAAAGACTTCTTTTTTCTCTCAGTCATTTAGAAGTTTTAAATTGACTGAGAGAAAAAAGGCAGGATTAGTTATTATTATGGCCGGCAATACCACTTTAATAGCACTAATTAAACCATCTAGGCTACTAGTAGACACTTAATTTCGCCGACATGTCACTAGTAGGCCAAAAGGAGGGGGAGGATAGGCCAGGCCAGACAAAGGTCTGTTTCTATTAATCAAGAGGTCTGGGATCGATATCAGTACGCCAAAACATTTGAGTGTGACTCAATTAGACAAGATTGCCTCCTACAGACAGGGTATTCTGTCCTTGATTAGTTGTAATTGGTTAGTTAAAATCGTATTATCTGACTTTATAAATATGTATCTGCCTAGCCTCTCCCAACTATGTTGGGGTCGGCTTCCAGTCTAACCGGATGCCGCTGAATACCAGTATTTTACATGGAGCGACTGCCTATCTGACCTCCACAACGCAGTTACTGGGTAATACGATACCCCTTGGTAAGACTGGTTGTCAGAGTTTCGGGCTTCTGACTACCCGTAACGACTGTCAAAGATCCACGAATGACAGCCAGGACCGCGAGGCACGGACTTTTATGATATGGCTTTGATACAACAACAAAAATAGTTTGCTATTTCAGATTTTTCTTCTACTAATGAAGTAACACAACATCACGCTTGTATTTCCCGAAGGGCTAGGCACAGGTGTACCTATAGTTCCTACACCAGTCACACATCCCGCCAGTTATGATTAAGTCAGCCAGCCAGCCAGTTGGGGGCAAACCTATTGCCCTCAACCGTGCACAAATCCAGACTCCGGGCTGATACTCAGAAATTCGTAATGGAAAAAACCCAATATCTAACGGTTTGTCTGAGCTAGGATCCCAGGACCTAATACTCTGCATGGGAAGCCGTCACCTCCTTCTGCGAAGCAGTAATGCTCGCAAAGGAGGAGGCGGAGCGCTTGAGAGAGAGGGAATCTCTGCGCCCTCACGCCCCTAGTCGCCGCAGGAGACGCCCTGGACGTCGGAAGTCAACAGCCGACTACCAGCCACCGCAGGCGCGGGCTTGCGGTCGGCGAGCATTGGGCAGCTCGCCGCCCGGTAAGGACCAGGCCCGGGTCGACTGCGCGTTGTGTTCCACGCGCGCCTCAAAGAGATGTCAGCACGAACTGACGGGGTCCGCTAGGGCCGATGCCTGCCAGGGCCGCGGGTTGTTCGAAAGAGATACCGTGGCCCCTGGCACAGGCAACTGAAGGAACACGGGTGGGTTTTAGTCAATAAAAGTCTGACAGGCCCTCTCGCTCCGCCCAGAGCGGGAGAAGTCATATGATGATTTCCCACCTAAAAAAAAAAGGACCTAATACTCAGCAGTAGCGGTTGCCACCACAAGACCAACGTTGTTATAATTATTATCCATGAAAATAAGAGAGCTAAGTAAAACATTGATTGCCACGCCGAAAGTAGTTGTAGGCACTTAACAATAAGAAACAATTTGTCTAACTTTTGAGTAATTACATTTAATAACAAGAATTTGACTGCTGAGATAAATTGGTTTGTGGGTGGGCAATTGGTCATGTCATTTGCCAGTTGTAAAAGCTAGCAATAACGGACAGTTAAGTGGGTCGGCTTATACTAATTGCATGACAATTTAAAATAATAGCAAAAAAAATATAAGATAACTGTGTCTTGGACGGGTATAATTAGCTACAAGTCATGCTTTCTTACGAATATTATAAATGCAAAAGTAACTTTGTCTGTCTGGCTCTCTGACTCCCTGTTTGTTACATTTTTCGTCGTAGCGGCTGAACAAATTTGGATGAAATTTGGCACACGGATAGTGCATGGTACCTGGGTTAGGACTACTATATACGATATTTTTATCTCTGTAGTACGTTCCCGTTACTTAATTATATGACCTGAATGAGGTTAACGGCGGGCAAATGTTAGTACTTGAAAGAAGTAGGATTACAAAAAAAAAAAACTGTGGAACCTGCATCCGTTGACTCGCGTCGACGACAGCGACACCCTTGACGCCCGCCGTCCACGTGTTGGCGGCTGACGTCAATAAGGTAGCGCTCGCGTATTTCAGTACGGTGCTCAAATACACGAGTGGCATGTTGGCGATGGCCCCCTGATAATATAATAAAAAACTTGTCGGCGCTTACCGGCGACGGTTCCCGCTGATTTGGTAAGAAAACTGTCTGCGCCATATCGGCGCCGGTAACCAGCTTTCTACATGAACACACCCATGTATATTTGGCAACAATACATATTCTGGAAGACAGTAACCCAATAAGAACGCAAAGGGTATTAAATTCCGCGGTGAGCATAAGATTGCCTTGCCAAAGGAAAGGCGGATTTATCAAAGAACAAGTCTATTGGGACGATTGAATTATATTCAGTTGAGATTTCTCGATGGATTGTCTGGAGTTATTGTTTCGTCTTTATTTTCTTTTTCAATTATAACTGATTGATTGATTCCTTATCTTATATTTCTTTGTTTAGAAGTTTTTGTTATTCTATTATTTCTTCGAATTTCTTCACCTACTTTTGGGTGTCCTAACTATCTGACGCTCATCATCCTCATCTGCCTAGCCTTTTCCCAACTATGTTGGGGTCGGCTTCCAGTCTAATCGGATGCAGCTGACTACCAGTATTTTACATGGAGTGACTGCCTATCTGACCTTCACAACCCAGTTACTGGGTAATACGATACCCCTTGGAAAGACCCCCCCGCCGTACGATACCCCTTGGTGGTTAACAATCTTTGGCTGTCCGATAAAAAAGTGATCAGTATTTTTTTATCGTATTGAGTGAACCGCCCAAGGGATCAGATCAAGTGTTAATGATGTTTGTTTACCAAAAACAATCCTTTGACATTTCCATACATTCTTCGTTAATAGCTAGGTTTACATAAAAAAACACACATAAGATGCAAAACAAAGATAGCTGGCATAGCTCAAAAGGCTGCCCAATCCAAATGGGTCTGGGCAGGACATGTCTACCGCATGCCGGACAAACTGTGGGTCCAAATAGCACAGAACTGGTTCCCTGAGACAGTGAGGCGGGGTCGCGGCAAACCACGTAGGAGATGCGGGACGATCTGGATAAGTTCCGTCAAAACTGGAAAGAGGACGAGTGGGCTCGCGAAATATGGAAGGAGTGGAGGGATGCCTTTGCCCAGGGAAGGGACAGCGTAGACTAGTGAAAAAAAAAGCGCCCAAGTGTGAGTCGGACTCGCCCATGAAGGGTTCCGTAGCAGCAAATTGCGGTTTACGATTTATGACGTATCAAAAAAAAAACTACTTACTAGATCTCGTTCAAACCAATTTTCGCTGGAAGTTTGTATGGTAATGTACATCATATTTTTTTTAGTGTTATCATTCTCTTATTTTAGAAGTTACAGGGGGGGTGGGGACACATTTTACAACTTTGGAAGTGTCTCTCGCGCAAACTATTCAGTTTAGTAAAAAAATTTTCTATTTTTGTGTGAAAATCTTAATGCGGTTCACAGAATACATCTACTTACCAAGTTTCAACAGTATAGTTCTTATAGTTTCGGAAATAAGTGGCTGTGACATACGGACAGACAGACATGACGAATCCATAAGGGTTCCGTTTTTTGCCATTTGGCTACAGAACCCTAAAAAAGATGCTAAAATAGTATGTTTTGACTTAGCTACGAGGATAAAGAATAGGTCAGGTACGGAATAATATAGGGTTTCCTCTAACAATTTACTTCCGCTGTCAAATGCCAATGACAAACCCACAGGCCTCTTCACCATGCCAATTACGCTCGCCAAATCTACCCGCAAAAGCGGCAATTATGCCTGTTTGCATATCTGCGCCTAATTTATGATAAAGCACAGAGCACAACCCAGTGCAGACGCCAAAAGGCTGTGTTTACACGTGCGTGCGGTTAGTGGTTGTATTGAATGTGCTGTTGGCAGATTCAGTGACATTTAGTAGGTAGGCAAACCACAGTCGAAATAGTTTTAACTAAGTATAGTGGAGAGTACAGGGCTAATTGTTGTATTTAGAAACGTTCAAAATCTAGTTACAGTCAGATTTCAGTGAAAATCATAGTCAAAAATTTAACCGTATTAATCACAGTGATCTTTTTTATTCTCATTCTTATAAAGCTGCCACTGACAAGTTTGTCAAAATCATTGTGACCTTTTTTCTTTTTTTTTTCTTTGGCGATTGAGCCGTTGTCGACCATTCTGCCAGCGTCATGTGATGAATTGTGATCTTTCTTTGTGTTACAATAAGGTTGCTTGTAGGTTTTGACTGTCAGAGGTAAAATACCTATGAACGGACTGTAGGTATGCAGCACTGTCCCTGGCAGCTAAAAATAACACAAGGTCATTACTTCGTTTGCTAAAAGTGATCATTATGGCTACAGTAGGTATATCAAGATCAAAACTTTTTAATTTCTAATCTTGTCTTGTCAAGTTGTATACCTAGTGTTCATAATAAAGAATATTCTATTATATTCTTGTTCTTACTTTAAAAGACATAGCTAGTATATTTTGACTTGTGGCTAAGAAATAACAGTCGCGCGGGTCGATCGATCAGGTTAAGCTACGCTTGCCGCGGTTGGTCCGTGGATGGGTGACCATCTTTACATATCAAGACCCCTCCGTGTCTCGAAAAGCACGTTAAGCCGTTGGTCCCGGCTGCCAATCGTGGATCTTTGGCAGTTGTTACGGGTCGTCAGAAGCCTGAAAGTCTGACAACCAGTCTTACCAAGGGGTATCGTATTACCCAGTAACTGGGTTGTGGAGATCAGATAGGCAGTCGCTTCATGTAAAATACTGGTATTCAGCTGCATCCGGTTAGACTGAAACCCGACCCCAACATAGTTGGCAAAAGGCTAGGCGGATGACCTAGTATATTTTGTTGGTTTGATTTGGTCTTGGTCCTATAGGTCCCAAAAACAAAACTTCATGGAAACTCCTTAATAACACAAGAACATTATTAGTTTCCGCGGAATTTCGGAGAACCTAAATATAACAATAGCTTCCGGAAAAATAGGCCATGAATGAAAAATGATCACTTCCTTATTGATAATTCTGTTTTCAATAACATTTTCATTGATGGAATTCTAAGAATTTTATTCTAATTTTTAGAGTATTTCTGGAGCAAATTAGGAAAAGCCCAGCTGTGTTCTACTGAAAGCGTCTTTGTTAAAGCAATGTGCGAACTTCCTAATAAAGTCCATAGCATAATCAGCCTATAATGTTCTCATTGCTGGGATACTGGCCGCTTCTCTGTGAGAGAAAGTGGGCCGTAATCCACCACGCGGGCCCAGTGGGGGTTGGTAGATGTCGCATGTCTTCGACGTTTTGTTCTAGGACATGCCGGTTTCCTCACGATGTTTTCCTTCACCAATACAGCAATAACATTTGAAAAAAATAACCATGAACGAAGATGGGCGGAACAAGCCATAAACGCTCTCGCTTCCTTAGTGGTAATTGTCTGTTTTCAATGGCATTATTGATCTCATTGTTGAAATTCCAAGTATTTCATTCTCAGTTTGTCATACTTTTGGAGAAAATTAGGAAATCGCAGCTGAGGTTCAATGAAAGCGTGTTTGTTACAGCAATGTGCGAACTTCCTTTCATATCGTTAGTATGACGCCCGTCGTCGACAACGTGCCCCTTGTGGGTTCCTTCTATTTGGCAGAATCTTGATACTCCGATTTTTATTTGGCTTAAGTCACATGGCATAATCTTATTTAATCGAATATTTTTAAGGCATAAAAATTATTTAGCATAACTTTTGTTTGGCAGAATATTTACGTGTCCGAATTTACAATGGCATACTTTTATCTTGGCAGAATTTTGTTTCGCATAATTACCATTGCCATAATTAATATTATGCATAATTTTGTTTAGCATAACATTTATTTAGAGATACGATTATTTGGTATGGGTGCATATTTGAACATCAAAAATTAAAATAGATGTATCTTCTTGTAAAAATTAGTGTTCAAAACATCAAAAACTTATAATATATGGAATAAAACTGATAATTTAAATAAAGTAAATTTATGCTGTCGAATGGTTAGATAACCTACGTGCAATGTATTTAAAATCGAATGGTCTGCAAAAGTGACATAGAATGTTCTAAATATAGCATGTATTGGTAGCATTTTCAATATTAAATTAAATTTGTGTCATAAAAAGTCAATACGTTGTGCTGCAAAATTTTGTGACAGAAACGAATCGCTGCGAAACCGACTTTACGCAGTCTTGTCTGCCCTACCCCTAGAGTGTAATTTAAACCCGCGTAGGCGCGGAGGGGTAGGGCGGCCCGCGAGCTGAGGAGCAGGTGGTTTTAACGCTCACCGGTGAGCGTTAAAACCATCTGTGACGATAAGCTCGCGTCGCGCCGCCCAAACCCCGCAGCGCCGGAGCCGTGACAGAAACAATGCTTGCTGCATGTTGCATGCCTGCTTGCATGCTGCATGCCTGCTGCATGTTGCATGCCTGCTTGCATGCTGCATGCATGCTGCATGTTGCATGCCTGCTTGCATGCTACATGCATGCTGCATGCATGCTTTCACAATCAACTGTTTTATTGAGTAAATACATGCAGAATCAACTGTTTTATTGAATAATGATAATTAAATAATAAATAAAACAAAATATATAGACAATTTAGGTCAAACTAATCTTAAATTAGCTCCAATTGCCTTCAAAAATCCAGTTTCAGTGTAATCCGACTGATTATTTAATATAATTTCTATGCGACATTTCTTATCCAAAACTTTTTTTAATGACTATCGATATAAAATGTATGCCAAAAGACGATTCTGACTGAAATTTCTGCGATATGATGGTTCCGCTTTTTAATTATTATGGATATAAACATTATGCCTAAAGATGATTCTGACTAACAAAATTATGAGTTTTGAATGTATGACAACTGAGTGTATGCGAAATGATTTTCTGCGAAATGAAGTTTATGCTATCCGTTGTTATGCAAAACAATATTATGACGTAAAAAGTTCTGCTATAAAAGGTAGACCCGCCGCTTGTGTATCAGTGCTCGAATATACGAGCAGCATGTCGTAGACTGCAGCAGCTGAGGCGTCAACGACTGCCGTCGACACTCGTCTCTGCCGTTGACGAGTGTCACTCGTGTGTCTGCTCGAGTGTGACTCCATCCCTATTTGGAAAAAAAATACCTATTAAAGTTATCATTAAGCCACACAATTTCTATGAAAGTAGAAGAAAGAACAAAATTAAAAGTTTATACATAATTGTATAAACTTTTAATTTTGTTACTCTGATAACCCTGCCCTTTATTAATTTGCATCTACTGTATTTTAATTAATTGCAGTTAATAAACTTTGTTTTAATTTTACTTCAAGTTTCTAGCAGCTATAATTTGTGTAGGTATACGAAGTCAAATTAAATTAGCTAGCGAAACTCCGCAGACGTGATAGGTGTCGATATCTAAACACGATATAATCAAAATAATTGTCTAATATATTTTGTGTTGGTTACATTTTGTTTTGATCCTATTGGACCCAATAAGGCTGGCTGCCAAGAAACTCCATGGAAACTCCTTAAAAACCTAAACCTACCCACCATTATTAATTTTAAAATTCAAATTCAAATTCATTTATTCACATTTAAATAGAGTAATTACAATCGATGGTTTCTCATGTTACATTATTCGGTCTTATAGGTATTCTATTTAGCCGGTAGTATGGCATTTGAAGTTTATTTGGTCTAATATGTATATAAAGAGATAGAAAAGAAATGGGAACTTAATATTAGTAATAATTTAATCACAATGTCTCGGGAATTTGTCGTGCATGTCAATAATATAGTACCTGGTCAAATACAGTCCAATATAAATACAAAGTCAGAAATTATTATTATTATTTTTTAACGTTAAGCAATGTCACACTTTTACACACAAAATATATAATATATTTTGTGTGTAAAAGTATATTATTCGCGGAATTTCGGAGACCTTTCTTTAGCGGCGAATGTTTTTATATGATAATAAATCTAAATAATGTAATGAGCGTTTTGTTTGTGCAGAATATACAATTATTCTTTCTTTATTTCTAAATATATATAATATCTTCCGGAAAAATAGGCCATGAATGAAGAAGGTCGGAAAAAGCGAGTAAGTTTCTAATGACATGATTGGTGGAATCTATTGGAGCAAATTACAAAAAGTCCAGCTGAGATTCAATGAAAGCGTGCTTGTTAAAGTGCGAATTTCCTTCAATATAATTTAGTATCTAGCGACCCGTCCTTGATTCGCACGGTTTTTATTTTACGACTTGACAAAACATCGAGGTTTCTTTAATATATTTAAGTTAAATAACTAAGTACTATACACATAAACCTTCCGGAATAAATGCTCTAAATGATGGTGAAAACCGTGTAGCGGTATCTACAACGCCACATACGAACAAGGCGTCATACTGATGTCACGCAAATCCTGCATCTCGCAAGCAGAGTTTACCGCGCAATTAGCATAGATACAATTTCCCAACATCAATCGTTGGGCAATCGCCCGCCAGACACAACTCCCTTGTCTCCCTTTTCTATGGAGGATGAGTGAACTTTACACCCTGTTCCTCATACCTCTAAAACCGCATCGAAATCCGTTGCGTAGTTTGAGAAGAACAACGAGCCCAACGCGTTCACACAGACTGCAGACACGAGAAGCGACATTAATTTATAAAATATATACTTAGATAGTCCAGTACATATTTATAACTTGTTAGTAACAGCCATCTTTGTACCCTTCATTTGTGCCCCTCTTGCTGGAGTGTCCTAAGTGTCCGTTCACCTGCACCTTGGATGACCTAAATAGTGCCACTGATGGCGCAATCAACGTGGCCACCTATTGGGGAATAAGAGTAGGTACCATCGATACGAAAATAGAAATAAAAAAAACCGAGTGTGCTTAAGACCACACGACTGAAGTGAAACTTCTTTCTCAAAATATTACCTAATTCATTAAATTGTTCAAAATGAAATAGAATTACGAAAAATAACCAAAGAATCACCGTTCGCGTAACGCTAGTAAACTCGCAAACGAACTACTGACTGAGATTGTATACATATTTCACTTACTAGCTATAAGATAAAGAGAGAAAGAAAATATGCGCGCGCACTGCTCTCTCTTGCTCCTACACTGTGATACAGGCAATAGGCCTGCACTGTGCTTAGATATACGGAACGTATTTGGCTTTGTGAGGAAGAGAGAAAGAACATGTGCACGCGCACTGCTTTCTCTTGCTTATATCCCCCACTCAACTCCCGTTCGCCTCGCCAGATCACACTTTTCGTAACGCTTACGTCACGCGTTCGCCAGCTTACTCCCCAAATCAAGCGTGCGTAAAGAAGTTTCACTTCAAAATATTTTTTATCGTCCATGTAGTAAAGTAAGCAGGTTCACTGGTTAACAGCCAGTTATGACGACATGAGTAGCTTAAAATACTACCTACAGCTAGGTTACAAAATATTATTTGCTAGTGAGCCCCAAACTATGTAGACAGTTGAAAGAAAGAAAGAAAGAAAATACGTTTATTTGCGGTAAACATGACGCAAAAAAGAACATAAAAACAATAAGAAAAGGTTAACATGCGTCACATCCACGCAAAACGGCTATCGCTCAGCATTATGCTGCGACCCTATGCAAGACAGAGCCCCAGCGCTGGTTTTCGGCGACAACCGGCGCCGACGTAATGACGTCGTACGGTGCAGCAAACAATTATTCATCAACAAGTACTTAAACAATTATTTTTATTTTTAAAGCATACAGTTATTAGGACGCTGTACAGCAGTCGCAGTTAGTCGGTATCTTGGGGCTTTTAGACTTTAAGGCTTTTATAGACCTCTCCTTATAGGTAAGAAATAGAACCAACCAATATTCAAGACTATAGATCTTCCGGAAACTGTAGTATTTGGCAATATCGGTATGTCTGGCGACGTTACCGGGAGCACTTGAACAGCAGCCGGACCATTGTAACTGCATTCAATTGGGCGAAGGAATTTGATAACGTATGGCCTTAAAGCTCTAGGTGAATTGTGTTTGGCGAGTACAATGGTTTTATTACCTTCCAAAATGAATGTCAATTCATCTTATAACTTACTTTACGTTCAATTCTTAACCGATTTGTTTTTAGGATCTCAACTTCTTTTTATTTTGAGCCAACTCCGTTTTGAGCAATCTGTGTAATCTACACTAATAATGAAGCTGAAGAGTTGATTTGTTTGTTTGAACGCGCTAATCTCTGGAACTACCAGTCGGATTTGATAAATTCTTTTTGTATTTGATAACCCAATTATTGAAGAAGGCTATAGGTTTTTATATCATTACGCTATAACCTTTAGGAGCTAAGCTAAAAGAAAAAAAGTCAGATAAAACGCTAAGCGAAAACGAAGTGATATCGCGGGCAGGTGATGCGATAAGCCCATCTTATCGCATCGTATGTCGAACAAGTAATTTCACGCGGACGAAGTCACGGGCAGAAGCTAGTACGGATAAAGTTGTTTGCAAAGTTTCTCCATGACACCAAATCTGTAGACGTTCGTGTCCTGCGTGTCCTGTCAGCTGCACGTTACATTACATATATATAGTTATTTTATTTTATTTAAAATAAAATAACTTTATTTCAGACCTTGATCCATATGATGTTAGTAATACACAATACTTGTATGCTATGTTAGTAACAAACGAGAAAAAGATTTAATTCATATATCTGCTGCACTCACCAGACGCACTGGGTATATGTACATTTACACGTACCCAATGCGCCACAATGGTGCAGCACTGCTTATTACTAATGACCTTCAGAATGTCATTGCCGCTCCCACGCACTCTGCGCATCATAGAAGTAGTCTTCTTACGCAGAATGGTACTGAAACCGTCAGTACGTGCTTCCGCAAACATTTCTGACGCGCTACAGTAAGTGGGAGCCCCAACAAAATCCTGAAAGTATTATTGTACTGAACTCTGAGGGCAAGGAACTGATGGACGCTGGTGATGGCGCCAAACAAGTAGCCGAATTCTGGGCAGAATCCATTTAGATTGCTATCGAAAATCTAAGAATAAGAAGCAGAACAGTTAAAAGCAAAACAATAATATTAGTTTCAAGCGATTTGTGTTGTTTATTCAATGCCTTATTTAGAATACAAGAAATCGAGTCTTATCTATTATTAGACAATTAGTGCGTGGGTTTGAAGCCTTGGTAAGGTTTCAAATGTCACGACTTTGTATTTTTAAAGGCATTCGGTGTCTATATGAAAGTTAATCTAAGGAAGCTGTTTGACGTCATCCAATATATTTTTGTTTATTTTACCATTTATGTACACACATATATAAACAGACAAAAAAACAGAACAGAAAAAATAGGTACAGAGGTGATGCTTATTTCACAAGAAATCTCTTCCAGCACACCCGAGACAGGACAATAGATACAGAGATGTAGACAGCAGCGTGTGAAATAGTAAAGGAGACAAAAAAATAATACATTCAATCAAAAACAATTCAATTAAATCCTACAATTCACTTGTTGATTTTGATGTCTAAAATGATGATAAAAATGATTGTTTTTTGGCTGTTACAACAGGTTCCGACTTGTTTAGCCGGTGAACCAGTGAGCACGAACGCGTGGTGAGAGGCGCTACTCGCCCGATAAAAATAGAGTAAAATGGATCGACTCGACAAACTACTTGACTATTTTTTTTTGGTTCGCACACATTTAGCCACTAAATTACTCGCTACTCTACTAAATTACTAGCCTAGTTCGAACTAGGCATTAGTGTGCCCGAGCTTACTGCCTATCATACTTGACGAATTGACTAGGCATAAAAAAACCGTTAGATGAACACCTATGTAATGATAACCAACGGTTAGGTTAAACGTTTATTCAACGTTCAATTATGACTAAAATAATAATATAATAATAATAATAACACAGTTTATTTTCTCTCATAAAGGTACAATGTTACAGTAGTGTGTATACAGGGTGGCCGGAACATTGACGTCCAAAAATAAAATTTAGGTCCCTCGTATCGTGGGGTATCCGAATCACCCCCATGTATGTTCCGCGACTTTTCATAGTTTTCGAGTTACGAATTTTTTTCTGATTTTTTGAGAATGATCGACCTGACCAATCTAAAAAATGGCTTTGTCGAGATTTTTTTTTTGCAACTGAATCTTCGTGAGTAGTACTTTTATGCATAAAATAATCAGCTTCGTAACTGTGATGGAAGTTATGAAAAAGTTGGTCTAAAGTGAAAAAATTACGTTCGGTAAATTATGGCTTAGCATTTTAACTTTAAATAAAAAATTTAAACAGGAAACTTCATGATTCCTAAGTAGGCTTCAAGAATGCGCCAGACTCTCAGCTTTCATAATCATAAAAAAATTAGCACTTTAGACCAACTTTTTCATAACTTTCATCACAGTTACGAAGCTGATTATTTTATGCATAAAAGTACTACTCACGAAGATTCAGTTGCAAAAAAAAAATCTCGACAAAGCCATTTTTTAGATTGGTCAGGTCGATCATTCTCAAAAAATCAGAAAAAAATTCGTAACTCGAAAACTATGAAAAGTCGCGGAACATACATGGGGGTGATTCGGATACCCCACGATACGAGGGACCTAAATTTTATTTTTGGACGTCAATGTTCCGGCCACCCTGTATACAACTTTGCCCTAAGCTAAAACCTTTGTGAGAGCTGGAGTCTGAACTAGGCTCGGAACCTGTATGACAGATCTCCAGGCTCGTGTGAGCCCTTTGAACATTTATCAGATTTAACGGCATCTAGATTCAGATTATACATATATCACTATTAGCCAACATTTTCGAATTAGAGAGTTTAAGTCTGTAATAAAGGTGGTTATATTCGTGAAGTGTTATGAAAGGTGATGTTATTCTGGGATTGTGTGAGTAGTGTCTGAATGTGTGAGGGTGTTATGTGTGTATTATGTGCATGTAAGGTCAGTATAATAAGAGTTTGTGGTTATTAGTAAATATGAGTGGGATGTACGTTAGGAATTATTTAAAGGTTTGGATGATACTTTCTGTACTTTCATAGTCCATATTCAGCAGCCAGTTCCTAACAGTAGTTTTGCATTTATATTTAACCATTGAATACATATGTAAGATTGTATTAACTTTGTTGTATACATAAGGACCAAGGAAGTAAAAGAATCGTTGAGCTAGCTTTGAATGAACAGCAATGAACGAACACACTGTATGCTTTCGTCTCCAGGCTTCGAACTTTTCAGGATTATAGGAATTGCGGGAGTGAACTGTTAGTATTGAATTTAGAATGAACAATTTACGGATAGAGAGGACCTGCGCCCCACTGTTTCACCCGCATAAGTTTCGATCCCGTGGGAATATCGGGATAAAACGTATCCCATGTGTTAATCCTGGTTATAAACCATCTGTGTGCCAAATTTCATCCAAATCCGTTCAGTAGTTTTTGCGTGAAAGAGTAACAAACATTCATCCATCCATCAATCCATCCATACATACCTACATACAAACTTTCACGTTTATAATATTAGTAGGATTATAAAACGTTTATCATGTATTTTTTGTCATAATTGAACGTGTTTATAAACTTTTGACCTAATTGTTGATTGTCATCATAATATAAGTAGGTCTTCATTTAACGGGTTTTTTTTATCCCAAGTCAATACGTCCAGTAGGATCTCGTGAACACTAACAGACAAACGGACAATAACAATTTCTTCAACGTTACGTTCGTAGCGTCACGTATCACCGCTATTGGGACCCTAGGCACAAAAGATAACTAAGTAGATCAGTAGAATAACCAAAAAGGGAAGTGTCTAAGGGCGAGTCGGCCTCGCATACAAAGGGTTCCGTACCACAAGGCAAAAACGTCGAAAGAAACATGTTTCTTGTATAGAGACCCCTTTTTAATTTTTAACTTTATTTTATTTTTATTATTTGTTGTTATAGTGGAGGCCTGTGTCCCAGCAGTGGGAACATTATAGGCTGAATATGATTATGTTTATGTGGTTATAACTGTGAAAATTTCAACTGTCTACCTATTACGGTTTATGAGATACAGCCCTGTGACAGATAGACGGACGGAGGGCCGGGCGAATGGACGGATGGACGGACAGCGGAGGCTTAGTAATAGGGTCCCGTCACCCTTTGGGTACAGAAACCTAAAAAGGACCAAGATTAATTATTTAGTATAATCTGCTAATTGCCTTTTCTGAGTTTTCGTGGAAGGCATACTAAGTATTCCTCGAACATGCTTCACCCAAAGAAAACCAAAGCTAACCCATATTAAGGCTCCTGGAGATAGGCGCGACACGACCGTGAGACGTGGTTCTGGTAGAACAATGTCAATGAAGTTTTTATAGAAATTGTTCTATTAGAGCCGCGTCGCACCTGTCTGCGGGAGCCTTTAAACAACAAGAAACCAGGATAAACCCACGCTTGTCTTAAACTCAAGGATGTGTTGAAGAAATTAACCTAAAATATTATAACAGTATTACATTTGGAAACAAGATATTTGGGTCCCAAGACTATAGTTACAGTTTCTTATGCCTTTGGTCCGCGTTGCGTAGGAGGAATACGAGTAACATGGATTAAATTTCTGAATTTTAAGATATTTAGAGGGTTGAATGAACTTTTATAAATGGTACCTAATAGAATTTCGACATGAACAGCGCATAAAGTTTGTTTCTAATTTACTTGATTAAAGTAATTATCTCGTTTGTGAGGCTGAGAAAGATTTATGTCATAACTTTTTATACCAGTGGTGGCCCAATGGTAACGGTCGCGACTTACGAGTTACAACTCGTAAGTCTTATGTTCGAGGCGCTTTACTTTGTGTGACTTATTTCATCACGACTGCTCTCAAAACGGTGAAGGAAAACATCGTGGGGAAACCGGCATGTCCTAGAACCAAACATTCGAAGTCATGTGACATCTACCAAGCTGCACTGAGTCCGCGTGGTGGATTACGGCCCACTCCCTCTCACAGAGAGGAGACTTGTGTCCCAGTAGTGGGAACGTTATAGGCTGATTATGCTTACATATGTTACTTTTTATTGTTTTTAAGAGTTCTATTTTCAGCAATTTGAGTTGGTGATCGGCATTTTTTTTTTAAAGTTTAGACAGATGATTGGCATTTTTTTATGGCATTACTTAGTTATATTTCTTAGGGGCTCGTGACTAAATAATAACAGTCGCACGGGTCGATCTTTAAGGTTAAGTAACACTTACCGAGGTTTGTCCGTGGATGGGTGACCATGCATAACATACCGAAACCCCTCCGTGTCTCGGACGGCACGTTAAGCGGTTGGCCTCGGCTGTCATTTGTAGATCTTTGACAGTCGTTACGGGTAGTTAGAAGCCCGAAAGTCTGACAACCAGTCTTGCCAAGGGGTTGTAACATAATGTACATACTCACGGTTATCTACATTCATTCCTCCAGGTCAGACAAGCATGCCGTTACCGTTAGGCGCTGATCTGACTATTCCTCACGACACCAGGTCAAGTTTAATCCATAATCAGTACACACAGTCATCAAACTTCAACATAACACTACGACGATTTAGTAACATCCAAGGGCTGGAAATTGCGCCCACACTGATTGATATCATTTCTCCTATAAACACTATACTTTTAATACGCTTTTAATACGAAATAACTATATATGTAATTGTATTTTATTAATTTATTTTATTATGACAGTTCTGACAACGACGTTTGTCAATACGTCGCCATGACAAGTTTGCTTATAAATTCTTATCAGCCTGTCACTTTTAGCTGAAAATATATTCAAACTATTGCAAATCAATACTGGCCATAATATTTCAAATTCATATTTATTTCTTCAAGTTGCTGTTCTGCGAGTTTACCTGTGGAATCCAAGCAACGCGGTGACAGTTCTGTTCTAGTTCGAGTTCGAGTTGGAGTTCGAGTTTCGCCTCTAAAAGGAACCCTCAAAGTAGTGCTGGTACTCCGGAGTCACCTAGCCAGGGAACTCTCTGACTCCGGAACCTGTCGTACCAGCGCTGCACCTTCGTCCTCCGTCCTCCGTACCAGTCGGACCGCTGGCGTGCCTCGCCGGAACCTCCTGAAACTACTGGCCTGCTCTCAACCGAGGGGCGTCTCTCCTGGCGGGCTGACCGCGTGCTGCCGAGCCTGCTCACTCTCGCGCCGCCGTGCCTGCCCTACCGTGCGGCCGTGCTGCGACCTTCTACTGTCGCGTGGGCCCCTACCGTGCCTGCTCTCCCGTGTTGCCGTGCCTGCTGTCACGTGTGGCCGTGCTGCGACCTTCTTCTGCCGCGTGGGCCCCTACGGGTATCCTCCGTGCCGCACACGCACCAGCACCTGACTACGCCTGCACCTGCACCTGTCACCGGCACCTGCCTCGCGTCGCGTCTACTTCTTCAGCCTCCTCAACCCACCAATCACCCATCTTCATCCTTCCTCACCCACACACTATACACCACTGACCAAATCATCTCCATTTTTTATATAATCTTTACTTTTATTAAATCTTTAATTAACTTCAACCTCCCTTTCTTTAATTTAAACTTGTCGTGTAGCGACAAGTAACTAAGATTAAATTAAAGAAAGGGAGGCCGAAGTTAATTAAAGATTTAATAAAAGAAAAGATTATATAAAAAATGGAGATGATTTGGTCAGTGGTGTGTAGTGTGTAGGTGAGGCAGGATGAAGATGAGTGATTAGTGGGTTGAGGAGGCTGAAGAGGTAGACGCGACGCGAGGCAGGTGGCGGTGACAGGAGCAGGCAGACGTGGAGAGGTGCTGGTGCGTGTGCGGCACGGAGGATACCCGTAGGGGGGCCCACGCGACAGTAGTAGGTCGCAGCACGGCCGCACGACACAGCAGGCGCGCAGGCACGGTAGGGGCCCACGCGACAGTAGTACGTCGCAGCACGGCCGCACGGGAGGGCAGGCACGGCGGCGCGAGCGAACAGGCACGGCAGGGGCCCACGCGACAATAGTGGGTCGCAGCAGGGCCGCACGGTAGGGCAGGCACGGCAGCACGCGGTCAGCCCGCCAGGAGAGACGGCCCTGGTTGAGAGCAGGCCAGTAGTTTCAGGAGGACGGAGGACGAGGTGCAGCGCTGGTACGACAGGTTCCGGAGTCAGAGAGTTCCCTGGCTAGGTGACTCCGGAGTACCAGCACTACTTTGAGGGTTCCTTTTAGAGGCGAAACTCGAACTCCAACTCGAACTCGAACTAGAACAGAACTTGAACTGTCACCGCGTTGCTTGGATTCCGCAGGTAAACTCGCAGAACAGCAACTTGAAGAAATAAATATGAATTTGAAATATAGTGGCCAGTACCTATTGATTTGCGTAAGTCTGAATATATTTTCAGCTAAAAGTTACATGCTGATGAGAATTTATAAGCAAATTTGTCATGGCGACGTATTAGACGTCGTTGACAGGACTGTCATAATAAAATATATTAATAAAATACAATTAAATATATAGTTATTTCGTATTAAAAGCGTATTAAAAGTATAGTGTTTATAGGAAAAATGATAGCAATGAATGTGGGCGAAATTTCCAGCCCTTGGATGTTACTAAATCGTCATAGTGTTATGTTAAAGTTTGATGATTAAACGTGACCTGGTGTCGTGAGGAATAGCCAGATCAGCACCTAACGGTGACGGAATGCTTGTCTGACCTGGAGGAATGAATGTAGATAACTGTGAGTATGTACATTACGTTACATTTTCCCCCCGACCCTAGAAAATTTTCGACTCAGAGAAAATTTTTATGAAGCTTTCCAAAGTAAACCGTAAAACACAACTTCGCAGATTCATACATCTCCATTCAACCAATCGTACTATCTCTTTTAAGCAATCTCCTGCATTCCGGTAAGGGTGGAGTTCACATTCAATGACTGCCACTCTAGAAGGGTGTTTTATAAACGACGTTAAGGCTTCTTTAAGGAGTTGTCAGCCGCTCCAGACATGGAAAAAAAAAGAAAAGGTATTGAATTACTTTATACAAATTAAGTATAGGAATTAAGCTCATACAAGAGCGATAGAGTTAAGTAATAAGTTAAGTAGTAGTAGATAGATACATTTTTTTTTTTTTTGGTTTAGGCTTATTTAATGAGTAACCAACCGCTCCTGCAAGGGCTTATTTATAGAGTTGCAACCGCTCTTTAGAGTATATTTATAAGAATATATACAATAGTTAGTTAACTTAAGATTGGATAGCTTAGATTACCAATGGTTTAGAGCCAATTGATAAAGCATAACCAGTGATCAATGCAGTAGAGCATCATGATCATTATAACTATGGCTGTAGAGCCGTAGTTATAGAAAGAGTAAAAGATTGATGGAGTAGGCCATCATCTTTAAAAACCGTTTGGATTTACCAAATAGTTATAGTTGTGCTTAAGAGCACGAGTTAAATAAGTATAATAGAATAAAATTGATAATGTAGTGAGTGATGTTTATATACAATATATACATATCTTGATAATTAGTGTTTAGAAATGTTCAAATTAGTACAGTGTGCTCAAGTGATGTGTTAAGACGATAAAAATTTAGCCAAAAGGTTTAGGTGACACTAGACGAAGTGTTGTTTTAGAATTTAGGAAAATGTGAAAGTGATGGATATGTGAAAATTATGTAAGAAGACAAAGAAGGGTGAAACTTTAAAATGAAAGAGAGACCTAGGAGAATTGAAAGAATTAGAGCAAGAGGGAGAGAAAGAGAGGGAAAGAACTAATTTACATTGGGCGCCAGAATGTCGTGTAGCGACAAGTAACTAAGATTAAATTAAAGAAAGGGAGGCCGAAGTTAATTAAAGATTTAATAAAAGAAAAGATTATATAAAAAATGGAGATGATTTGGTCAGTGGTGTGTAGTGTGTAGGTGAGGCAGGATGAAGATGAGTGATTAGTGGGTTGAGGAGGCTGAAGAGGTAGACGCGACGCGAGGCAGGTGGCGGTGACAGGAGCAGGCAGACGTGGAGAGGTGCTGGTGCGTGTGCGGCACGGAGGATACCCGTAGGGGGGCCCACGCGACAGTAGTAGGTCGCAGCACGGCCGCACGACACAGCAGGCGCGCAGGCACGGTAGGGGCCCACGCGACAGTAGTACGTCGCAGCACGGCCGCACGGGAGGGCAGGCACGGCGGCGCGAGCGAACAGGCACGGCAGGGGCCCACGCGACAATAGTGGGTCGCAGCAGGGCCGCACGGTAGGGCAGGCACGGCAGCACGCGGTCAGCCCGCCAGGAGAGACGGCCCTGGTTGAGAGCAGGCCAGTAGTTTCAGGAGGACGGAGGACGAGGTGCAGCGCTGGTACGACAGGTTCCGGAGTCAGAGAGTTCCCTGGCTAGGTGACTCCGGAGTACCAGCACTACTTTGAGGGTTCCTTTTAAAGGCGAAACTCGAACTCCAACTCGAACTCGAACTAGAACAGAACTTGAACTGTCACCGCGTTGCTTGGATTCCGCAGGTAAACTCGCAGAACAGCAACTTGAAGAAATAAATATGAATTTGAAATATAGTGGCCAGTACCTATTGATTTGCGTAAGTCTGAATATATTTTCAGCTAAAAGTTACATGCTGATGAGAATTTATAAGCAAATTTGTCATGGCGACGTATTAGACGTCGTTGACAGGACTGTCATAATAAAATATATTAATAAAATACAATTAAATATATAGTTATTTCGTATTAAAAGCGTATTAAAAGTATAGTGTTTATAGGAAAAATGATAGCAATGAATGTGGGCGAAATTTCCAGCCCTTGGATGTTACTAAATCGTCATAGTGTTATGTTAAAGTTTGATGATTAAACGTGACCTGGTGTCGTGAGGAATAGCCAGATCAGCACCTAACGGTGACGGAATGCTTGTCTGACCTGGAGGAATGAATGTAGATAACTGTGAGTATGTACATTACGTTACAAACTTAGTTTCCTGTCGCTACACGACATTCTGGCGCCCAATGTAAATTAGTTCTTTCCCTCTCTCTCTCTCTCCCTCTTGCTCTAATTCTTTCAATTCTCCTAGGTCTCTCTTTCATTTTAAAGTTTCACCCTTCTTTGTCTTCTTACATAATTTTCACACATCCATCATTTTCACACTTTCCTAAATTCTAAAACAACACTTCGTCTAGTGTAACCTAAACCTTTTGGCTAAATTTTTATCATCTAAACACATCACTTGAGCACACTGTACTAATTTGAACATTTCTAAACACTAATTATCAAAATATGTATATATTGTATATAAACATCACTCACTACATTATCATATTTTATTCTATTAGGTTAATACATACTTATTTAACTCGTGCTCTTAAGCACAACTTGTATATATTCTTATACCTATATATGTACTCTAAAGAGCGGTTGCAACTCTATAAATAAGCCCTTGCAGGAGCGGTTAGTTACTCATTAAATAAGCCTAAACCAAAAAAAAATGTATCTATCTACTACTACTTAACTTACTACTTAACTCTATCGCTCTTATACGAGCTTAATTCCCTATACTTAATTTGTATAAAGTAATTCAATACCTTTTCTTTTTTTTCCATGTCTGGAGCGGCTGACAACTCCTTAAAGAAGCCTTAACGTCGTTTATAAAACACCCTTCTAGAGTGGCAGTCATTGAATGTGAACTCCACCCTTACCGGAATGCAGGAGATTGCTTAAAAGAGATAGTACGATTGATTGAATGGAGAGGTATGAATCTGCGAAGTTGTGTTTTACGGTTTACTTTGGAAAGCTTTATAAAAATTTTCTCTGAGTCGAAAATTTTCTAGGGTCGGGGGGAAAATGTAACATAATGTACATACTCACGGTTATCTACATTCATTCCTCCAGGTCAGACAAGCATGCCGTTACCGTTAGGCGCTGATCTGACTATTCCTCACGACACCAGGTCAAGTTTAATCCATAATCAGTACACACAGTCATCAAACTTCAACATAACACTACGACGATTTAGTAACATCCAAGGGCTGGAAATTGCGCCCACACTGATTGATATCATTTCTCCTATAAACACTATACTTTTAATACGCTTTTAATACGAAATAACTATATATGTAATTGTATTTTATTAATTTATTTTATTATGACAGTTCTGACAACGACGTTTGTCAATACGTCGCCATGACAAGTTTGCTTATAAATTCTTATCAGCCTGTCACTTTTAGCTGAAAATATATTCAAACTATTGCAAATCAATACTGGCCATAATATTTCCAATTCATATTTATTTCTTCAAGTTGCTGTTCTGCGAGTTTACCTGTGGAATCCAAGCAACGCGGTGACAGTTCTGTTCTAGTTCGAGTTCGAGTTGGAGTTCGAGTTTCGCCTCTAAAAGGAACCCTCAAAGTAGTGCTGGTACTCCGGAGTCACCTAGCCAGGGAACTCTCTGACTCCGGAACCTGTCGTACCAGCGCTGCACCTTCGTCCTCCGTCCTCCGTACCAGTCGGACCGCTGGCGTGCCTCGCCGGAACCTCCTGAAACTACTGGCCTGCTCTCAACCGAGGGGCGTCTCTCCTGGCGGGCTGACCGCGTGCTGCCGAGCCTGCTCACTCTCGCGCCGCCGTGCCTGCCCTACCGTGCGGCCGTGCTGCGACCTTCTACTGTCGCGTGGGCCCCTACCGTGCCTGCTCTCCCGTGTTGCCGTGCCTGCTGTCACGTGTGGCCGTGCTGCGACCTTCTTCTGCCGCGTGGGCCCCTACGGGTATCCTCCGTGCCGCACACGCACCAGCACCTGACTACGCCTGCACCTGCACCTGTCACCGGCACCTGCCTCGCGTCGCGTCTACTTCTTCAGCCTCCTCAACCCACCAATCACCCATCTTCATCCTTCCTCACCCACACACTATACACCACTGACCAAATCATCTCCATTTTTTATATAATCTTTACTTTTATTAAATCTTTAATTAACTTCAACCTCCCTTTCTTTAATTTAAACTTAGTTTCCTGTCGCTACACGACAGGGTATCGTGTTACCCAGATTGTGAAGGTCAGATAGGCAGTCGCTCTATGTAAATTACTGGTATCCAGTTGCATTCGGTTAGACTGGAAGCCGACCCCAACATAGCTGGGAAAAGGCTAGGCAGATTGATTTACTTATCGATGGCAAAAAGTTCATATAAGTATAATATGTTTCAGCGGGATCGTCCGAAAGGGTTACCGCTACTCCGGAACATAAAGGGCAAAGGAAGGAACATGAGTGGGTTTTAGTCAGTAAGAGTCTGACACTCCCTTCCGCTCCACCCAGAGCGGGAGAGGTCATTTTATGATTTCCCATCCGGAAAAAAAAAAAAAAAGTATCATATGTTGGGCCTCTGCACTCACTGACGCTTCAAGTGTACAGGTGACAGGGTTTGCAGCGCAAGATGGAAGGTGGGCGATTGTCTGTTTGGAGACGCTGCATACGCCCTTGGGATCTGAGCCGTCCATGAACCCCTATCTGAGAGGTGTCTTTGCTCCGGGCGACTTGGGTTCGAAGTATATTTAGAGATTCCCAAGTCGGCCCTATTAAATTACCTTAAACAAACACCAAATCGAATCATTTAAAACTAAAAATAAACTCATAGAAAATCGATTAGTTCTAAAGGATCAGGGGGTTTACTCCGAAGTGGTATCGGCCGAATATTCAGCCGTTTCCTGCTACGAAGTTACTATTTGGTTCGGTCGGTCCCGATCCTACACTCCTACACTCTTTGGAATATTGACTATGGTCCCGACCCAACTGAGCCGATCCGAATATTTTTTTTAATTTTTCATTAATATTCGGTTCGACCATGTGTCGTTCCGATCCGATCATTCGCACTTTGCACTTCGTAGTAGACCCCCTGGTCTACTCTCTAAGTCTGTCAACGAAGGGGCCCGTTCGAAAGTAGTTGGACCGTCCAAACAAGTGTCAAATTCTGTTCTTCGAACGGAAATAACGCATCGGGATTAGGAAGAACTGTTTAATCGTATTGTCATTCATTCTTAGTTCGTGCCCCGAACTAATCTTATCACCGTAAGAGATACGGAGTAGGAAACGCGGGGGTATTCCTCGAAGCGCGCCAACTTTGAACCGCACCAAATGAACCGCACCAAAAGTATTCTTCGAAACGCACCAACGATGGAGTATGAAGAGCATGAAGGAATCGTCGTAATAAATGATATCGGTAGACGTTTTAACTGTCCTAATTGTTTATTTATTTAAACTATCAAGAAAGCAGAAATGAACTGGAACTAGGTTCTTAAGCGACTTACATACTACTTAGTTGAATTTGGTTGATAAATTGGTGCGCTTTGAGGACTACTCCGGAAATGCCCTTAAACCTCAGCCGAAACTACGGACTTCGTGCTTAGCAAGTAGACCACCAGTGCGCTTAAATGGAATCACCACTAACTAACTTTAACAACTCGTTCAATATATTCCTATATTGAAACAAGCCGTAACCATTTAACAAAAAACACATTTATCTCTGAGCAATAAATCACGTTGAACCGAAAAGCCTCTATTTAGTGGATAATGTAAAAACTATTAGTAGTAATGCGGGTAGGATTTATTAATGCCGTATCTACGTATTTTTGGGTCACATAGAATCTATTTTGTTGACGGGCCTCGTGGTTTGTTGTTTGTGACTTATTTTCAAGGTCTTCCTGTTTATTGAAATACTTAAAAAGACCTGAAATAATTCGTTATAGACAGTGGCAGGGATATCGACGTGCAAACTGTAACCATGAATTCAGCGCATGGTTCTAGAATCACTAGAATTTTTTCATCGGCTATCAAAAAAAAAATCTGCTGTTTCATGGAAAAGTATAAACTCAAGGCATTTAATTCAAATAAACTAATTACAGGCACTTTTAAACTGTCAAGGGGTCGGTCAGTCAGAAAGATGAATCTAGTTGCCAATTTCAAAGCTTAGTAGCTTATGGTTCTCGAACGGGCATGAAACTCCACGGACGCTCTTTTAAAAGCAAAATATAAGTTCCTTATTAACATTCCGAAAACAAGGGTTCTTTTAGGACTTCTTAATGTCGTAAGATTAAAAGAGCATTGAATACATAACTACATATTGTCTTAACCACGTTTGGCATACGGATTAGTGAACACAGTATGTTGCGGTTAGCAAGCGGGCAAGAGTTCAATTAATACCTTGGTCACCGTTTACGACGCCCACAGGTGCAAACCTTTACTTTTCCAGAATCACTATTTACTGCACCTCTTAATTTAATAGTGACTCCATAAATCGCAATAATGGCTTCGAAACTGCCTATAAATCGCCAAAGACTTTTCTCACCTCTACTACAAGGCAGATATTTCAGTTTGTGCCAATCTTCGCCAAAATTCTCGCGGCTAGAAGGACCAAATGCTGTTTATCCGCCATTTCTTATTACGATGTCCTTTTGGCGCCAAGTCTGGGAGCAGTTAAACGCCAAGTTTTTGGGACACTATCTATGATACATCATAATGAAAAAGTAGTTCTGTGGATATTGTATTTCGTCGATTTTATTCATTGGAAAAACTTGCCTTGGCCAAACCTTTGTGGATTATTGGCCTGCAAAATACGTATCGAGAATTGTCGAATCCAGATCGGCACGTAATGGTCTCTGTTGTTATTTCGGACATTAGTTTGGGTTGTTGAAGTTATGTTAGCCCTATGTTAGAGTTTATGGGCTAAACTGTCACATATATTAGTATGTTTTTGTAGTTATGGACGGTAATAAGGAGCTATATTTTAGATGTTGGACAACATCAATAAAGTGCTTATCTGTTCGGTGGGGCAAAAGGAAAACTTTTTGTTTTTCTGGCAAAAAAAAACCTACCTCTTTATCACCAGCGGTTGTGTTAGCCATCTGTTAAAAACAAAGGAAGCCAAGCCGTAACATAACACCATCCCTGTAATCCCCGAAGGATTAGGCATAGGTGTACCTATATAGTATACCTACATTCGCCAGTTATGATTAAATACCATGTAATAGGGAGCGACCCTATTGTCATCAATCTGGCACAGATCCAGACTCCAGGCTGCTGCTAAGAAATTCATGATGGAAAAACTCTATAACACTTTACCGATCTAGAAATCGGACCCAAGCTCCTGTTTAGTAGTAGCGCTTGCGACCAACCGTTTGCCAAAATTCCAAAGAACGCAATTTCTCCATGACTGCCTGCCATATGCATTTACTGAACTTCCAAATGACGTCATATTCAGTAAGTTACCTTCGCCTTTCACGTCACAAATTAAAGCAACTTTAGCTCTTAAAACAAAGTTATTCCCTCGGCATCTGACTTTTAGAGCATGTGGGTGGGACCACTAATCAAAAAACATGAAGTTCACCAGCTACAAGGTTGCCTTTCTCGCATTTATATATAATTTACTACCACGTCCTTATGCATCTGCTTTTGTGAAAGGTACTGCAAAGGCGTCTTGAATTAACTTATAAAATGTAAGCCTTCCTTAAATATTATGTTCGGAAGCAGCATAATCAGCCTGTACTATGTCCACTGCTGGGACACAGGCCTCCTCTCTTTGAGAGACAGTGAGCAATAATCAACCACGCGGGTCCAGTGCGGGTTGGTGAATTTTTGAAAACACAAAACGGTGTAGGAAAACATCGTGGAGAAGCGGCTTGTCCAAGAACCAATCTCTTAGCTTCTGCGGCTTATTTTAAATGCGTATTTTGTTGAAGTGAAACTTCTTTACGCACGCTTGGCTTGGGGAGTAAGCTGGCGAACGCGTGACGTAAGCGTTACGAAAAGTGTGATCGGGCGAGGCGAACGGGAGTTGAGTGGGGATATAAGCAAGAGAGAGCAGTGCGCGCGCACATTTTCTTTCTCTCTTTCTCTTATAGCTAGTTAGTGAAATATGTATATATCTCAGTCAGTAGTTCGTTTGCGAGTTTACTAGCGTTATGCGAACGGTGATTCTTTGGTTATTTTTCGTAATTCTATTTCGTTTTGAACAATTTAATGAACTAATATTTTGAGAAAGAAGTTTCACTTCAGTCGTGTGGTCATAAGCACACTCGGTTTTTTTTTTCTCCTTTTTACTTTTGACGCTTTTAAAGTGAATGTCTTTTTACATCGTTTTCACATATCTATTATGTTCGGTCGGGCAGGTTGGGCAAAGTGATATTGGATTTTTTCATCAGGAATTTCTCAGTACCAGCCCGCAGTCTGGATATGTTCCCGATGGATGATAATAGGGTCGCCCTCTATTAAGCATAATCATAATCAGTCTATAATGGTCTCACTGCTGGGCCACAGGCCTCCTCTCTTCGCCCCGTATTACATGGGACTTAATCTAACTGACGAAATGTTGGTGTACTGAAGGTACACCTCTGCCTAACCCTTCGAGGTTTACAGGCATGATGTTATGTATGACTTCCACAATCGGTTGATTGTGGAGATCATACATAACATAGCCATATACATAGTATAGCCGATTCCTAAATCCGAACTGAAAAGAAGTCCAGTCGTACAAATCGAACTACATTTTACTGAAAACCTCTAAAATTGGTTCAGTAGTTTAAAGGAAAAGTTGAACAAAAGGCTTGTAAACTAGCGCAGTAGATACGTCCAAAAATAGACAGATGGATAAACTCACTCGCATATTTAAATGTAAGGGTAGCACATACATAATGCAACGCAACATGCAAGTCAACGTGAGTCCGTACGAATTGTACTCGCGAACAAATCAATATGTAAAGAATATAGAACATGTTCCGATGCAAGACAACCAAGGGTACTTACGTCACCATTGCATGTTAGACTACAAAAATGTAAGTATATTTTTCGCCCAAGTTACCTAAAAAGCAAAAAAGGATTGTGTGGTTTTATGAAACCACGGTAAAAGTGAAACTTTAAAAAAATAAAAACCAAATATAACAACTAAAAAAAAAAAAATAAAATAAAATAAATAACAACATTTACATTAAACGCTGACAAAAACAAACAAAATAGCGTGGAGCACTGGCACAAATGAGTAATACCATAGAGAAAGTAAAATTATCCCTACTCCGCGGCCGACCGTCACGCGACATGGAACAACATCTGCCTAGCGTTTTCCCAACTATGTTGGGGTCGGCTTCCAGTCTAACCGGATGCAGCTGAATACCAGTATTTTACATGGAGCGACTGCCTATCTGACCTCCACAACCCAGTTACTGGTTAATACGACGCGACACGCAACACACAGACGAAAAAGTGTGAGACGATGTAATAAAAGTTTCACTTTAAAAATAACTAATAGAACATGGTTTTGCTCTAAAATTGAAAGCGTTTAGGATAGAAAGGTTAAATAAATAAGTTAAGCTAGCATACCGTAGTGAAAACTAGGGAAATATTCAAATGTAGTGAAAATAAATATAATTGGAGTAGAATAAAACATTCTGGCCTGAGATTCGAACCTAGCAACTACAGTCTATTTATTTTGGTAAATGTTTAAATAAGTGATGGACTAGATACGTGTCTTTTATTAGAATAACTAGGTTCTGCCCGTGACTTCGTCCGCGTGAAATTTCTTGCTCCCCCGACAGTCGGAAATAACGGTAAGCGAAACAAGCTAATTACCGTTATTTCTGATTTTTTTCTTTTGGCTATATTTTGGGCTATTTAGGGCTATATTGGGCCGATTAGGCTATAAGATACACAAAAAAACATTTCAAATCCGAGTGGCAGTTCCAAAGTTTAGCGCGTTAAAACAAACAACAAACAAACTCTTCAGCTTTATTATTAGTTTAGTATATAGATTTGTTGTCCTTGTGAACTTGTCCGCTGTGTCGATGGCACGAAAGTCAATTAAAATTTTTTGGCCCAAAACTTCGCCAATTCCACCGCATATTTGGAGGCAGCGCAGAGGTCGCTACTTTACGGCGAAGTTTTCCTGATCTGTCTCAATCTGTCAAAAATAACTCCAATTGCTGTTTGGTTATGTAAGTTTAAATGTTTGTAAACGCAACCACAATACAAGAGAAATTCCTTATGTGGGGGCAACGTTTAAAAAAAAATCCTACATTTTTGACAAGTTTTTGACATTCATTGTCGCTGAGATGAAATTACTACGAATTAGCCTTTTTTTTTTCTGGTGGGAAATCATCAACTGACCGCTCCCGCTCTGGGTGGAGCGGAAGGGAGTGTCAGTCTCTTACTGACTAAAACCCACCCATGTTCCTTCCTTCGCCCTTTATGTTCCGGGGTAGCGGTAACCCTTTCGGACAATCCCGCTGACCCGGCAGGCTTCGGCCCTAAGGGGCCCCTCGTTATGCTGACATCTCTTTGAGGCGCGCGTGGAACACTTACGCGCCGTCCGGCACGGGCCTGGTCCTGATCGGGCGGTGAGCTACCCATTGCTCTCCGCCCGCAGGCCCGCGCCTACGGTGGCCGGTAGTCGTCACTCGACTCCCGACGCCCGGGGCGTCTCCCGCGGCGGCTAGGACGGGAGGCTCTCTCCCTCATCCGTCCCGCCACCTCCTTCGCTAGCATGACTGCTTCGCAGAAGGAGGCGACTGCCTCCCACTCCCTCTCGCTCCGGACCATGGCTTGCACCAGGGCCTGGCGCGAGAGGCCGCCGCCGCTGCCGATCGCCTCTACGAGGACACGGCGATGCTCCGCCCAAGCGGGGCAGACCTCCACTGTGTGCTCCACCGTGTCCTCTGGGCGATCCTGGCAATGGTGACACCCGGGCGTTTCCTCCCGCCTAATGATGTCCAGGAACCTCCCGAAACTTCCGTGTCCGGTGAGGACCTGCGTCAGGCGGTAGGTGAGGGCGCCGTGGCGCCTCTCTAGCCACTCCTCAAAGAGGGGTCTTATCGCTGCTATCGCGGCGTGCCCTTACGAATTAGCCTTCAGATAGCAACAAATAAAAAACAAATAGAAAGTGTAAAGTCCGATGTAAGAAAATAGCAGGAAAGTGTGCCTCACGGCTGCACCAAAACGGCCCGGTTCAGCAAAAATGCCAGACAACTTGTGCCTGACGCTGGTTTTCAACTGGACTGGACTAATACTAGTCCATAGCGATGATATTATTGTTTTTTTTTTCATATTAAGGCATAATCTGCTTGCAACTTACTCATTATACACCTGCTATTCTGTTCTCGCATTTGTAAGATTTTAATCCAAATTACGGACGGAAAGACCACCCAAGTTTTGAACTTTAAAATTTATTTAGAACTAAGCTGGTCAATGTGGCCAAATCATACTTATGGTGGTTTTGTATTTTTTCCCAGGTCTAGCGGTGCCTTTTGTGGAGCTGACAGTGACCCACGCATCGGTACTAACGATCCTCGCGATCAGTTTTGAGCGGTACTACGCGATCTGCGAGCCACTGCGCGCCGGGTACGTGTGCACCAAGACAAGGGCGACGCTGATCTGCGCGCTGGTGTGGTTCTTCGCGGCGTTGTTCACCAGGTAATTTTAGTGGCAAATGGTCAGTGATGGTGTCGTTTTAATGGCTGGTGTATATTTGAAGGTACTTTGAGTTTTAATGAGTTTTAGTCTTTGGATTAATAAATAAATAAATTGCAGAGAGACCTTTTTGAAGCTTTTTCTCTTTTAATTCGGGTTTACGACATCATACGTTTTGAAGCCTTATTAGCCCCTATTGAAATTGTTTTTTAATTAGTACGGACCATCTCTAACCATTTTACTTTGATTAAAGATAAGGAAATTAGCTTTAAGTTTAGTATAAGCAATGTAAAAATGTAAAGTGATTTTTCAAAACTCTGATTGGTCAAAATTGCCATATATAACAAGCAAGACTTTAAACCAATGAATATTTGCATAAAACCGTGTTATTTTTGTGCGTGAAGCCTTAACAGTGATTAACAAGAAGGTGCTAAGTGTGCGCGCTTGACTGCCGCGTTCGGAACGCAGCGTGGGAACGCTGCGTTGACTGCAGCTTTCTTAACGAGTTATACACTTTTGCTATTAACTTTACACCCAAAATGGACTATGGGCGTTGGTTTTGCTTTAAGCTAAGATTTAAATAATATATTTTTTTATTTATTAGCCGTTAATATCCCACTGCTGGGCAATGGCCTTTCTACACTCTTTCCACCTCTCTCTGTTCAGAGCTGCCGAGGACCAATCTTTATTAAAGGAGACCTGATCCCGCCATTTCCGCAGACGATCAATAAATAATATTGTGCACAATAAATTGGTATAAAATTTATATTCTATGGGTAATTTATCATTTTGATAGCGCGAATCCGTTTTATCCGTTTCGCGGATTTTAAGACCAGATATTATATGAGACGAGAATTCATGTCCCGGAGGGTAGAAAAACATTATTCATATGTCAATCATTGCGACGAGTTATTGGCATGTGAATGTGAAAGCTAATACATTTTCCCTGTCTTCCTAAATCCCAATATGTAGATCTGTCAAATCATTGGAACATAAATCATGATCAGGGACGCCTTTGATAGAATTCCCATCTCTTTCAGTGTACTTAAGCTCTAGGAGTCTTAAAATAATAATCAATCAACTCAGAATATCGCAGTCCACTGCTGGACATAAGGCTTCTCCCGGGCTGCACCACAACACCCTGTCCTCCGCCTTCCGCATCCAGTCGTCCGTCCCAGCAACCTTCTCTAAGTCGTCCCAAGTCCCAAGAAGTGGCAGTGGGCTGGCCTTGTTTTTCGAAGGACCGATGGCCGTTGGAACAGAGGAGTCCTGGAGTTGAGACCGCGAATCGGCAAGCGGACGCCCCACAGTTAGATGGACAGACGACCTCAAAAGGACAGACTAAATGTGGAAGGCGGAAGACAGGGTGTTGCAGCAAGGGAGAGGCCTATGTCCAGCAGTGGACTGGGATAGGCTGAGTTGATTGAATAAAACAAAACGAAAAGAATCATACGGCCTCAAAAAATTCTTCCGCATCGTTGTCAACAGGAAAACTGCCCAAAATGCTGGCAGCATTGCGACGTTGTATGAATATAGGATAGTTCCGAGATCAAAGAAACAATCTTTCTTAAAAGATAGTTCAAGAACACGCAGAAGTTTATTCTAATCTGTTCTTAAAACTTTGGCTCTACTTAAAACTGCGGAAAGCTCCGTTTTGACTTGCACCACTTTTGCCAACTCTTTTGTCGGCGCCAGCGTCCCTACACATCGGTTCATTTGCCTCTGTAATAAATAAGTTTCTCGTGGAACGCCACTTCGAACTCCAACAAACTTTCATCGTCGTTCCACACACTAAAATTCACATATTCAGCATTTTCTTGTCATTTTATTGATGTCTTCATTTCATATTCTTCGTTTATGCGATTTGGATACTGTTACTTGCAGTCCTGGTATTGGAATCTTATCTTCTCCATATGGGTTTTAACAATTCAATTGGTAGTTTTACGGGGCTCTGTATTCGGCACGACTTGGATAAAAAATAAAAAAAATAAAAATGTGTGCTTTTTATTCTTTCCATCTAAGAGCTTTTGCAAATCTATCAACAAAATGTCTTAGAAGAAGATGACATATTTATTACAATAAAAGTATTCACTAATGAGCTAGACATTTCTTACTTTTTGTACAAAATCCACTTATATTACTATAAAGGTTAACGTCCACTGGTCAGCACCGGCTGCAACGCACGGATTTTGGTGTGTTTGTATGAAGAAATGAACCGAGCTTTCGGTGCGAGCGGTACCGATAGTGGACACAATGCTATATGAATTCATACCTAGCAAATCAAAATGCGTGCGTGTCTTGTGTGCGTTGCGGCTGGTGCGGACCAATGGACGTTCACCTAATAGCCAAGTCCTTTAATTTACGAACCGTTATTGGTTAAAATTAAGACCCTTGTATTTTTACCAATAATTAAGCAAAGACCTTTGCATAGTAGACCTTCCGATATGGAAGTTATCACAGATAAAATTACCTTACGAATCTATTTATTTTATGCCCAGTGTGGCAGTAAAAATGCTACCACTGGAAAAGCAAAACGATTCGTTTTTGTTTATAGGAACCGAGAATAAACCAAAACTTTCGTCAATTGCAACTCTTACATCATTTTGAACAAATAACTCCATTTTGGGCCAAAACTTAGAAATTGATATCATTATTAGGCACTAACAACTTTTCTTATTAGGTATGGAAAGTCATTGTTTACGATTATTGGGAACTAAACTTAGGACTCGAAAACATCTAACACCTACGCTTTCATAAAGAGGAGACCAAATTATTTTATGACTTGGGAACGGCATTGTCAAAGTTTGCACAAACAAGCATAATTCTGGCTCTGTAATAATGAAGTAAATCTTGGTGTGAAAATGAACGTAGAAGAGCTTAGAATTACGGCTACCCACCTATAGGCTTGAGATGTGTAGGTACTGTGAAGCTCTCTATGAGCTTCAGGGTATCGGGAGGAATAGATTATATCACAGTTTTTAACGTATGTTCAATCATTTATGCACCAAATAGGCTATAGTCTCTACACTACTCAAATATCTTGGCCTTGAGAGTTAGAAAATTGTTGACCAATATATTATTTAATAGTAACAATTTTCTTAGGTCAATGATAAAATAGGCAGTTACAAAGTGGCGTCTAAAGACTGAAAGACGAGATGTTGGTCGCCCGGTGGCGAAATGGGTTGACGATATTGTTGCTATCGCGGGTAAATCCAGGGGGTCTACTACGAAGTGCAAAGTGCGAATGTTCGGATCGGACCGACACATGGCCGAACCGAATATTATTGAAAAATGCGAAAAAAGTTCGGATCGGCTCAGTTGGGTCGGGACCATAGTCAATATTCGAAAGAGTGTAGGAGTGTAGAATCGGGACCGACCGAACCAAATAGTAACTTCGTAGCAGGAAACTGCCGAACATTCGGCCGATACCACTTCGGAGTAGACCCCCTGGATGAGGCTGGCACAGGAGCGTCGTGATTGGCACAAGAAAACAGAGGTCTATGGCCAGCTGTGAGTGAAGTAGGCTGTGGATGATGATGAATGATAAATTAATAAATTTCGAACAATCATTCTTCGGGTTTTCAGGTTTATACAAATAATATAGCAAAAAATATCGAGGATCAAAATATCGCTTTTTCATTTTCACCAGCTGCTTTCATTATTATTCTAGATAATAAATCAAACAAATCAGAAATTCGGCCTCATTCGCAGAGTATAGCAGATGGGGTTTTGACAGCGCATTGTTTTTTTATTATTCATTTATTCAATAGATTCCATTTCGTTCAGTTTTTTTAGCAGACATTGTGTCACTGCTGCTGTCAAATCTACATCACATGAAATCACATCTGGTGTTAGAAAGAGATAAAAACCGATTGTGACTTGATTATTTCCTGGCGAGTCGTTAAGCCCACATTCGCACGAACGTCAAACTATCGCGGCGGGATTTTATCGCGCACGGGGTTTTCAATTCTCAGTGTTGAGCCGAGCATTGTGAATCTAACAGAGCGCATTTCACCGCGTCAAAAAAACACACAGTTGGATTTTCAACTCTCAGAGCTAAGCGGTGCGTTGAAAAACCAGTACGCGAAAAAAATCGCCGCAGAAAAAACGCGCCTGGGCTAAGACGACCAATGTTCAATATAACGTCGTTCCAGCCATCCTGTTACTAGTTTCAGTATTGCAATTCCCACTTCCAATACGAAATGGATTCTTGTAACAACGTTTTTAGTTCAGTTTAGGTTATATGGAACGTTTGCTGTGTATTTGGTAGTTTCCTTTGGCTTTAACAATTTGGGTTAGATGCTAGAACAGTTCAGTAGTTGAGAGAGAGTTTGGAATTATTTGTTTAAACTGTTGATCCAATAATACAGACAATTTGGTATGAACGTTTTAAGAAGCATAGATATAAAGTGCAGTGGTGACCCAGTGGTATCGGCCTTTTTTTCCGGATGGGAAATCATCAAATGACCCCTCCCGCTCTGGGAGAAGAGGAAGGGAGTGTCAAACTCTTACTGACTAAAACCCACCCATGTTCCTTCCTTTGCCCTTTATGTTCCGGGGTAGCGGTAACCCTTTCGGACAATCCCGCTGACCCGGCAGGCTTCGGCCCTAAGGGGGGCCCCTCAAATTATGCTGACAACTCTTTGAGGCGCGCGTGGAACACTTGTGGTATCGGCATCGACTGACGATATAGGACTCACGGCCAGACATCGACAAGTTTGGCATCTTTGTAAGTCATGAGTGTATTTAATTTAATCACCACTGCTCTCAAAACGGTGAAGAAAAAAAAATTATGAGGAAACTGGCGTGTTCTAGAACCAAAAATATCGAAGATATGTGATATCCACAAACCGCACTGGGGCGGCGTGGTGGATTATGGCCCAATCCCTCTTACAAAGAGGAGGTTTGTATCCCAGCAGTGGGAACATTATAGGCTGATTATGATATAAGAAAAATTGCTAAGGTATGTACCAAAAGTCGCAGTGGGCACGGCACATTGCTCGCAGAACAGATGTTCGATGGAGCCGAAAGGTTCTGGAGTGGCAATCACGTGCCAGAAGACGTAGCGTTAGAAAGCCTCCCACAAGGTGGACCGATGACCTGGTAAAGGCTGCAGGAATCCGCTGGATGCGAAAAGCACAGAACCTGTCGAAGATGGTGGTGCTTGGGGGAGGCCTATATCCGGCAGTGAACGTCTTTCGGCTGAAATGTTGATGTTGATGATGATACCAAAAGATTGCATTTGTCATAGTATTTTTGAGCCGTAAGCTGTGTGTGTAGCTGACTGTAAGGTCGAATTGTAAGGCCTAAGAAACGCTGGCGTGATGATTTGGACTCGTTCCTCACCGATTAGCCAAAGAAGGCGAAAGATAAAGAGAATTGGTCTAAGGGAGCTTTGACGCAGCACTTGGACAAGCTAAGTTAACAAAAGAAACGAAATCTTCATTTCGAATCAATAATATAATATTCAATCTTTCGAATAAAAAAATTTCAACGTTTCTTATGCCATATATCCTTAACCTACTAAAGTAAGATTCTCATCAAAACTTTTGACCTTAGGTCCACAGAAAATACCATCTAAAAATAATACGTCCAATAATCATATCTAAAATTGTGTCAACACCAAAAACGTTGTTAGTCTAGTACGTCTATAGTTGTCTATAGTAAGTACTAAGCCTATGACTTCAACGAACTCTATTACTGACAGTAATTCTGTTTCCGATGGAGAAAACTTCTTTGGTGCTCCTTTGAGTCAGGTCCCAAAGGTTTAATGTTGTTACACTTCATATTATTGTTGGACATGTTAGTTGAAAAGAGGCTTATTTCTTCTTTCCTTGTATTTCCTGGAAAATGTTTCTGCGAAGAGCTGTTCGAATGTTCATTTGTAACTTGTGTAGGGTATTTTGACAAGGCATGTCTGTGTGAGTCTTTTCACTCGGTATCCTTGCGTGTTTCGTAGTAGATTCTCAAAATAGTCAATTAAACCAATTACAGGCACTTGTGAGTTGTCAAGGGCTCAGTCAGTCAGATAGATGTAGCTAGTTTGCCTTTCGAAAGAGTAGTAGGTTCCTATGGAAAAGAATGGGAAAGAAACTTTTATCCTTGAGGTGAATAAATTACTATTTATATTCTAAAGTCATTAAGAACAAAAATGATCTATTAGATAATATTATTGGGCGTACTTGTACAGATGCCAGCACATCGAGCTACTACAATCTGTCAAATTTCTTTAATAAATTTTCAACGTTATCGCTAAAGCTTTAAGGTTCAAGGATGATTGGGAAAATTTGACAGTTTCGGGTAGCTTGACCTGCTGGCGTCTGTACTTTTACTTATCATGATCATCATTTCAGCCCGGGATCTCCCACTGCTGGGTACAGTCCCCCCATTCTTCTGTATACTTCCCGGTTCCGTAGTTTTACTCAAAAAGAGCTTAAACCCAGTTTCAGGACTACGGAGTAATAAGCTTACATTTCCTAAATATTCTAAGTCTATTTGAAATTAAAGTTAGACCTTAGCTCCAGCTTCTACAACTATAACTTTTTCTCTCGACCTATATTTCTGTTAATCTAAAATATTTCCCGAACAGTTTAACGAGTTGAGCTATAAACCTCAAGTTTCTTGTCCTCGTGAACAATTTGGACATATTGTCCGAGCTACTTTAGACATGGCGCACACTATGCGACATGCGACTGCGACAGCTCGGTGACTAGACGCAATGATAGGCTGCTTAGTTTTTTAAATGGAATCTCGCAGACCAGCCTTGGAGGTCGTCGTCTGCTTACCGGTTTTGGCTGTGGGTGCATCAATAAATTAAGGAATCTAGACAGGATTTAAAAACTTAAAACCTATCGCTTAGTTTTTAAGTTTTTTTCTACACGCTAAGGGCACCCCCTGTGGGGTACTGACCTTGCTTTAGGGCGTCGCTGGGGGAAAGCAACAAGGGACATCTTGGATCGGATTATAACGACCGACTGCGCCCGACAATTTTCATATATTTTGTTCAAAGCTCCGAACGCAGCACGTGCACATCCGATGAAAGTCGGATGCGACCGGTCGTCGTCTTGTCGTAGACTCGCAGTCACATGTGGCATAGTGTGCGTGGTGGTTTACTATTTTATAGCTGAACGAGCGCCGGCTACATATATACGTGAAGCTATAAAACAGCTGGACGCTTGTCATAACGTTACTTGCAAGTTTCTGCGCTTTGCATTTTATTGGCTGGCAACCATAAAAGCTAGGGTTGCCACCATTCACTGAATTGGTCCTAAATTGTTCATTATACTCGGGAAAAGTTTTGGCGATTTTCATGCTGTAATTTTGTTGGAGTTTATTCGCTTTTATTAAAGTTACAGTGGGTTTAAATTAAAAGTGTATTTCAGTTTCATACATTTACTGTTAAATAGTATGTACTTGTAGTATTTGTAATTATGTATGTAATTTTGTGGTCTTGTACACTTTGTAACATTTTGTATATATAGGAAACACTCTCCTCTTCACTATAAGGAAAGTGTAATAGTTACAAAAACCCGTCTGTTCTTTCTAAAACCCATCCACAACAACATTATTAGGTCTATTTCTGTACTGGAAACTCCACGTCAAAAAATCATCACCATTCTACTGTCCTCATCCCAATTTATTTGGCGTCGGCGCATCATGTCTTTTTCTTCCATACTTCTCTATTAGTCGTCATCTCCGTAGTCATACCCTTTCAAACCATATCATCATTCTCACAGTCCATCTATAGTTTTTTTGGTCTTCCCCTGCTCTTAGAGCCATCGACATTCATACTCAAAACTTTCCTGATGATATCTTCCTCATTCCTCCGTATCACGTCAAAAAATGTATACCTATTATTGTTCTTTATATTGAAAGCCGCACAGTCGTTCCACAAAAGGCTGTCTAAACAAAACGCCTTACATTTCCGCTGGGAAATGTAAGGCGTTTCGTGGTTGCCGAACCACGATATTCTTTTCACAAAGAATCCCTTACAACTAGTAGACTGGCTTTTCCAGTACATTATTCTAAAGAATTTTTAATACCACAGCTTATTGCAGTTCTACACGCGACGTTGTCCCCTATATTGGTTCCGAGTTTAAATAATAGATGGCGTTTTGCAATAAATCCTTCGTTGAGCCGCCATATTGGCCGTCTGTCGTTCGTTCAGTTCAATTGTTTGAACGTTCCGTTTGAATGAATGAATGGAACTGTTCTTAATTTGAAATTCCGTTGTTGTCGTTGCGGAAAATTATTATTATCGGTATTTTATTCTTTGATACAGTTCTGTTATTGAAATTATTATGGTAGTACCCATTTTTTAATGACTACGGAGTAACGGAAAATTGGCGTTGCTAGAAAGCAACGTCAATTCTATAGACTCCAAGTTTCAAATGTCGTAGTTAAGAATAGGACCAATTAGTCCTTTTGGGGCTAGAATAAAGAATTACCTCGCCCCAAAAGGACTAATTGGTCCTTCTAGTCAAATTTGACTAATAGGACTAATTGGACTTAAATTAGTCCTTTAAAACAATATCCGTAAAACTTCCAAAAGTTTTACCAATTTAAAATTATATCCGTACTTAGTTGACTTCAAGATGTTTATAGAAATAAAGTAAAATTCTGAAAAGTCGGTTGTAAGAGTTATCTTACATGATACTAATTTCATGAAATTCTAACGGCTTCTTTTCAAAATTTTCATTCGGCCTTTCAGATGTACACAACAAATATTTTAATCATAAACTATGATTAAAAATATACGTATTTCAGACTATAAACTAAAACCCTTTGAGAAACAAGGTTCGTACCGTTTTACGCTTTACTTTATGAATGTTTGTGACAGCTATTGTGTGTGTTGTGCTTTATTTGTCTGTTTGTTTGTTGGTTTTTAGCACTGGAAACATATTTAGCATACGCCTCAGTAGATTTAAAAGCTGCAAGAAATAAAAATGACGAATTATTATATAAAGTCAGACACAGAGATACAGGTTCATTCCTAGTTCAGGTAGAATCCAATCATATCTTACCTACCTCTAGTTTTAGGCCCTATTTTGTAAATATTTATGTAAATCAATTATTTCAATAAACAATAAACAATAAACAATAAAGTATTTACAGCTAGTTTATTAGAGACGGTTAAAACGATGGAAATAGAGAAAAAAAAACAAAAGACACGTAGTTAACCGCTGACAGAGAAAAGTTCGTTAAGAAACACACTATTATAGAGGGCGCGCGAATCGTTCAGAAACAACGAGGTTAGGTTTATGTTCATATTCTAATATGCAAGACTTTTTTTTTGGATGGGAAATCATCATATGACTTCTCCCGCTCTGGGCGGAGCGGGAAAGCATATCAGACTTTTACTAACTAAAACCCACCCGTGTTCCTTCAGTTGCCTGTGCCAGGGGCCACGGTATCTCTTTCGAACAACCCGCGGCCTTGGCAGCTGCTTTATCCTCTCGGTGTATAATCTACTATGAAATCTATTTTCACTATCTACACGTCTACTCTGAACTAGATTGCCACAAACTTTCTTCCGGGTTACTACTACAAAGTAACGACCAATGTGTCATCAAATCTAAAAGAATCATTGAAACAGTTCTGTAGAAAAATATTCCCAAAATATGCAAGACTCTCATCATTTGTCACAGATGTATCCACTGTATTTGAGTCCGCGTAAAAGCGCTATAGTCGTTGCAATATTCATGAAGTTCAAGGAGTTTCAAGTTTCTGTAGAAGTTGAACTCCTTGAGGTGTGTACACCTTCAAGTATCTACCTACCTGTGTTCTATAAGTAATTACCTACACACACATATTTCAATTTCTACTTACGAGTATTAAAAACTGCAAAGTCAATTAACGCCATACATCATGTAGTGTCAGTCGACTGACCTGAAAGCTTGAAATGACGTTCAAAAGCAATAGGTTCGCGACCTGTCCCCATTTGAGCCCGCGGCGATGTTTAGCAAGATAAGCGAGGTTTTTGCAAGTCGCCATTACAAATGGAAATTAAACTTTGGCAATATTAATTGAAATTCTTTGTACGAAGCTTTTTGTAGAGACAATTGATTAATGAAATAGAAAAAAGTGGGTACTAAGTAGGTTAATTATTTTGTCCTCAAATAGTAGACGTACCTACAGTCAACAAAAGAGATACGTATACGGGTCAGATAGGCAGTCGCTCCACGTAAAATACTAGTATTCAGTTGCATCCGGTTAGACTGGAAGCCGACCCCAACATAGTAAATGGTTAGGCAGGTGATTATGATACGAGTTACAATCAACTATATCTAACTATTCTTTGGTTGATGTTCTGCATGTGCTAAGTAAATAAAGAAGAGGTGATTACCTAATCTTTTAGTGATAGTGTATTTATCACTAAAATATTAGGTAATCACCAGAAGTACCTAATTTGTAAAATAACGCAGTCTTATATGATTAAAATAGGGTATTTCTAAATGATTAGTTGTTTCCTAAATATCAAACAATTTTATGAGTGTACCCCTACACAATATTATCATATAATAGAATAGAATTTTTTCATCTTTTTTATCATAGAAAATATTTATATAATTTTTGAAAGAAATCTTACAAAATGAATAATAAATTATATATTACTATGGCTTGTTGTTATGACATGTATGCTAAATATATTTTCATGTTTCCACTAACTGCTTGTATCGCACTATCATATTTTATTTTTATTGGATTTTTCTGCACGAGTATTTGAAATGTTTATCTATGAATTGTGTTTTATGATATATGGCAAAATATATAAAAAAATATTTTCCTGCAGAATAATAAAATTTAAACATATTATTTCAAATACGATAAGACCATTAAATCAAATAAAATGCTTGCAGAAAGCATTCATAAATATCCAAAGTAACGGGACAGGTATAGTTAACTTTTTACTGACTCTTCAGTTTTTATAAGAAATGGTTATTGTAAGAAATTATTTTTAAAATGTTACAAGCGTTTAATAAATTTATCGTACTCAAACAATAACATTTTAATGTAAGGGTCAAAAATTTAAAGACTATTTAGGTCCTACACCTAAAACATTACTTACAGGATATTAAAAATCTAACAATTTTTGGTCCTTTGGTACATACATCAAATTACCTATTCAGGGACAAAAAATCAATATCGAAATTAAGTTAAGTAGATTTTTAGACTCGTGCTTAACTTTAACTTTTTAAGAAATTTCTATTTACCTGGATCTTACACACCAAAAACCTTTGATCAAATACAGGTTGCTGATTTAGTCACCTGCATCCGTCAAGGGGGTGATTCTAGACGTAATTCTATACAACTTTCACTATTAACCCGAATGATAAAAAGGGGAAAAATTCATACATGCATCAAAATAGTCTGTCTGCTGTTGTATAGGAATTAGTTTTTTTTCGTCAACCTGTTTCTTAAATCGAAACCAAATAAAATATATTATTAAAAAAAAAAACAAAGAAAATCATTCCTATTGAGTAGAATAAAGAGTGGGTGGCTACTGTACCAAAAGATGCTGACCAACATCTAACACAAGGACAGATGAGCCATTAGCACAGCCTCCAAATTGGGCTCGACCCACTTTCTATTCGCTAAAATATTTAAGGTCCATCCATTACATAAAAACAATAAACTTGGATGCTCTGGTTATGAGTACCATCTGTCATATTCAACGAGCTTGAAAAACGAGCAGCATTTTATTTGATTAATTGTTTTTTATAAAGCAATTAAAATGAAATAAAAACTACAGTGTATAGCAAAAAATATGAAAAAGCTGCCTACAAAATGTTTTCTTTTGTACCTACCTACTTTTTTATGTATTTCCTCAGACACATTGGAGATGCAAGTTTTTAACATGGTAAATTAATAAAAATAATGACAAATATGCTGCTAAAATTTTCTTTTCTAATAAAATTACCATGTATAAAAATTATAAATTATAATATAAAAAGTAGTATAAATTATAATATTAAAATTATTATAAAACTTATTATAATTTGTATTAATTTAAAAATTATTATAAATTATAGTTTATTTTTTATTAATTCAATGAAAGTCTTCTTTTTTTAAATTATTCATTGTAGGTAGGTAGGTATACAAAAAATAGGATTATGCATATGCTCGTCTATAAGGCGGAAAACAAGGGGGCATTATTAAAAATGGTCGATTAAACACAGATCATAAATCAGACTGTCACCAAAATTTATACACTGCAGCTAAGATTTATATCTAATTAATATTATTTATATTAATAAAATATGTTTAACGTGTCATTTAACTCTACGCATAACATCATAATGAAGAATTTTAATGATCAACAGGAAATTACGTATCATAAACGTCTGCATGATTTAATATTATTTGCAGGGGATAATGGTGTAGTATGTAGGTTGATTGCATAGCATATAAATATTAGAGAAAGCGACGCATCATTATTAGAACTCCACCTATTAATTTCGTAGATAGATAGACTCTTCTGTTGCAAAATCATCCGTAGTTTTTCTGTTAGCTTTGTAGATATCATGATCATAATCTTTCTTGTTTTCAGTCCTATCCTGGCCATTGCTGAGCATCACACCGTCACTCGTCAGGACGGTACCGCCTACGGCCAGTGCCTCACACAAGCTGTCACCTTCTGGCAAATCACGTTCTTCATCGCCATGATCATCCTTCTCTACGTACTACCTCTAATCATCCTCATAGTATTATACAGCGTTATAGCCAAAAATTTAATCACTGCAGCTTCGAAAGTTGTCATGAACAAAACTGTGGACCCTTACAATACGAGAGCTAGGAAGCAGGTTATTCTGATGCTCGGGACTGTTGTGTTATGTTTCTTTTTATGCCTCATGCCTTATAGAGCTCTCACGCTATGGATAATAATAACACCACCAGAATTCTACGAAGATTTCAGCCCAGAGAAATGGTATAACATTCTCTACTTCGCCAGGGTCATGCTCTATATAAATTCGGCGATCAATCCTATACTATACAACTTAATGTCTTCGAAATTCCGCATCGGATTCTGTAAGGTCTGCTTATGTTATAAGAGAAAGCTAGAAGATAAGACGAGGCGAGCTCAGAGGACGATTACAAATGGATCGACGACGAGCAGCAGCTTGACGCGAACGACGAACAGTTTGAAGAAACTGTTCAGTCAAAGAAGCAGCATCGACCGTACTGACACAGAGTCGGAAACTAAAGATGAAATAGAAAAGGGTCTATTTGATAGAATATTTCCCAACAGAACATTTGTGAGACAGCAATCGGCGCCTGTTTGTTCGAATACAAAGCCGGTCATAAACAGGATGAGGAGCGAAGGGAATATTGAGATATCTGAAGTGGTTGACGTCGAACATAAAATTGATCGCGAAGATTGTAGGGGAGGTGATGCTGGCAAGTATATCGGTCATTCCAATAGTAAAAATATTAGGTCAGACAGTGAGGTTGATAATTTGGGTCGAAGCCACTCTTTGAGACGTAGCGTTTTAATAAACAGTGCCAAAGCTAGGAGCATGGATTGTGAGAAGAAATTCGTGTCGTACCAAAAGATAAAAGTCGACTGTGTGGTCGCTTTTCAGAAGTCTAAAAGTGTTGATTATGAATTTCCTGAAAGTTTTGTATGATGTTTTTTGTATGTCACAGGGATGTTGTTTGTTCTTTGTAGTTTTACGCTTGAGTCGGCGTGCGTAGACTATTTTTATCGAAGGGCATTATACTGTAGCAACTTTAGGAATCATAATATATGCTTTACAATATACTGATAAAAGTCAAGAAAAAACATACCAGCGGGGTTTTAATTGACAATTTGTCGCAATGGGTTTCATTTTGACAGTTCACCTAAAGTCAATTCAAACTAATGTTTCAAATTGATGTTATTTCAAGTTAAACAAATATCAACTTTATTTTAATGTTGATTAAGTTGATTTCAGAGCGACTAGCACTATTAAAAAAGTTATAAAAATGTTTGAAATTGCAGCGTAAACTGCACTTTATTGTGTAGGAATTAAAGTTATTTTTCCATAAACTCATATTTGTTTACATTTTTGGCAAATAAATCGCGAATGCAAATTACATTCATTGCGTTATTTTCATTGTTGAGAACACGAATTTTTCACACATACGAAGCAATGTATCAGCAATATCCTTCAAAGCTCTCGGATTGTGATTGAAGGTGTGTTACGTATTCAGGTGCTGAATAAACAAATTGTAAATTTTGCAAGAAAATTGATATTTTTAGTAGTAGGTAAAGTGTTCCTTTATGTGGTATAAAGTTTACTGGCACCCAATAAAATATTCTTGCGACACAGGTGTACGTGTTAAAATGCCAATGCTTTTACTGAATTACTGTTATTTCTTAAGATAATGCTTCTAAACGGAGGAATTATGATAATGTACAAATTATGGAGTAGGTAATTTATATTCTATAAACAATCTGTATATTCTGCTTTCGGCTGAATTTTTATTTAGTTCTTTTTATGTTGATACCAGTAGAAAACATCAGGAAATGAATTGTTTATTAATTTGACTATCTTAAATTGTCCGTATATTCAAGTCACAGCCTTCATTCATTAACAAAGTCACAATAAGCCTATAATGTTCTCACTGCTGGGATACAGGCTTTCTCTCGGTGAGAGGGAGTGGGCCGTAATCCACCACGCGGGCCCAGTGCGGGTTGGTGGATGTCACATGTCTTCGAATATTTGGCGAACCTACGACCTACAACTAGTAAGTCGCGGCCGTACCACTGGACTACCACTGTTCTCATTCATTAACAGATGTATAAAATGTTTATAGCAGGGAAAATTGACGTAGTGTGTCAATTTGATAAACAATTTATTTCCCTGGCTGTACTTGTCAAAATGCACATTTATTTTCCAATTGTGTTGAAAACCCTATTATTTATACATTGATTTATCCAATATGTTTTATTTTGTTTCAATTTAGCCAGTTTTTTTTTAATGTTGCAATCAAATGTACGCAATTGGAAAGTATGTAGCGGCTTGGTATTAAAGCGTTTAGTAAACCTAGCTCCTATACTTAAAAGAACCAATCTTGTCATACCTGCCAGTAGAAAGTAATTTAGCTCTTATTTATACAAGGTCAAATTAAATTATTCAGCGAAACTCCACTGACGTGATAAGTTTCGGTATCTATACATGACTTATAAAAAAAAAAACTTTTTTTAGATAAACCACGTCTTCTTGAATTATCAGTTTAAACATTAGTCTGTTAACTACACATACCTACGTGATGGGTATCGATATCTAAACATAATCAGCCTATAATGTTCCCATTGCTGGGACACAGGCCTCCTCTCTGTGAGAAGGAGTGGGCCATAATCCACCACGCGGGCCTAGTGCAGATTGGTAGATGTCACATGTCTTCGAATTTTTGGTTCTAGGACATGCCGGTTTCCTCGCGATGTTTTTCTTCACCGTTTTGAGAGCAGTGGTGATGATATAATTTACACAAAATAAAGTCCACTACCTGCGGTCGTTGAACGGGCATTCTTTGTTTTATCGTGTTTAGTTATCGATACCAATCACATTTGCGGAGTTTCGCTAGCCAATTTAATTTGACCTTGTATACCTATTAATAAGTACCTAGTAGTACCTAGTCGAAAATATGGCACATCGAGTTTTGAGAAGATCGTCGCCTGTGTCACTCATACCCAGGGCTTCAAATATCGGTATTTTTGGGAACCGGTGCCATTGGCCTTGTTGTGATACCGGCACCAGAGTAGTACCTGTATGAATTTGTAGCGGTATCTGTGTACAACGCCACATGCAAACAACGCACGCAAATCCTGCATCTCGCAAGCAGAGTTTACCGCGCAATTAGCATATAAACAAATTTCCCAACATCAATCGTTGGGCAGTTACCCGCCGGACACAACACCCGTCTGGCCGGAGGATCCTCCCTTTTCTATAGAGTATGAGTGAACTTTACACCCTGTTCCTCATACCTCTATATATTGATATTTCTAATCAATATCGGTGCTGTACCGGTACCAAAACCGGTACCAAACCAATATTTCCGTAAGTTACAGTGAGAAAACAGATATAGTAAGAAAAAAAGGATAGTTAATAGGCATTAGATAAATAACTTCAAGAAAAATAACTACGTGGTTCCACGTATAAATATGAGAGTTGTGGTATTCGCCGGGTACTTGAATTTGGTACCGGTACTTGTTAGGTGGAGTACCGATGCCAGTCTAAATCAAAATCAAAAGTCATTTATTCAAATTAGGCTAAGAATCAGTCCTTTTCGAATGCCAAAATTACATAAAACAGCCACCCTTCCCCACTTCCTAGTGCTTTCGCTGGGGAGAAGAATTGGCGCAACAATCTCCCCAGCGGCTCAGCTGTCTGGAACCGATACTCGACTGGGACCAGTACCCGTCTACCGCAACCCAAGTGCCGAAATGCCAAGTACCACTAAGTACCGATACAGAACCTGTACTTTTGGTACCGGTTCCCCGCCTACGTGTTTGACAGTCTCCTTCTAAACGTCGATGTGCCATAACAGCCGGTACTATACTTAACTTTATAGATCTAGTTTGAAGAGTATATTATGACAATTGTATTTAAATGTTTGTCCCCTGTTATAAATGTGATTGAAAATGCCTATTTATTAAAATATTAAAGAAAATAAACGAGATATTAATATAATAAGTGCCAAAGTATATACGTGTTTTCTTATTTTACCTTTTTTACGAAATATCTACTTTTAATAAAATACGTGAGAGACAACGCACAGCCAAAATCACTTGGTCTGGAAGCATGAAATACACAAGAGTCCCTTATATAACGAAGGTGAGCAGGGAGGTAGTATTTTTTGAAAATTAACACACACACACACACATTTTGCTTTCATTCCTATAAGGGAATGAAAGCTTGTAAACATGGAAATTTAACATTTTTGCCCATCCCTTAGGGCACACGGCTTGTAATGACAAATGATTTTATTTCTGTAAGTAGGTTTGTACAAACACTTTTACACGTCAATCATATTTTTAAAAACTAGACGTCGCGGTCGGCGTTTAATATCTGACTACTCTGAGAAGAAAGGCCGAAACTAACTCAGAGGTCACAGTTTCTTTTAAAGTCCAGACATAATCTTGGTCAGATCATGTAGATTGGTCAATTGTCTTTTGAAGAAAGAACCACACAGATTGAGTGGATATGTCCAGTCAGTGCACGCATTTATCAGTAACCATGTAGCTCAACTCAACGTAATAAAGCTGTAAGGTAATAAAGCTGTAAGGTAATAAAGCTGTAAGGTAATAAAGTTGTAAGGTAATAAAGCTGTAAGGTAATAAAGCTGTAAGGTAATAAAGCTGTAAGGTAATAAAGCTGTAAGGTAATAAAGCTGTAAGGTAATAAAGCTGTAAGGTAATAAAGCTGTAAGGTAATAAAGCTGTAAGGTAATAAAGCTGTAAGGTAATAAAGCTGTAAGGTAATAAAGCTGTAAGATAATAAAGCTGTAAGGTAATAAAGCTGTAAGGTAATGAAAGCTTATTGAAACTTATCAGTGGTCAATGTCATAACTAGAGCTATTGAAGCTCTAGTTATGACATTTTGTTGATCAGTATTTCAGCAAACGGGTAGTAAAATATATCTACAAGTTCTACAACATCACACCACCAAACACCCCAATTAGAATATTATGTCATAATAATAAGACATATATGTATCTTGACTTGGCTCGCGAGGTTGTCGACATGTGGGATGTGGACTCAGCAATCATTGTGCCGATAGTCGTGACAGCCAATAGGTTAATAGCCAAGAGCCTCGACCAACACCTGAGGAGGCTCTCGGGTAGCTGGATCAAGGGCTTGATTCAGAAAGCGATACTTCTGGACACGGCTCGCATTGTCAGAAAGTTCCTCTCTCTGGAGCCCTGACCGCCGGTAGCTTGAACCCTGTTCCCGATACCGGTGGGCTATTTTTTATATTTTTAAATATTTTTTTTTTATATTTTTGTTTATAAAAATATTTAAAAATGTAATTTGGAGGTATTTAAATGGAATAAAGACACATATAATCATAATACAAACACTGAATTTTAATATTATATATAAAACATTGTTTATTTATTAAATTAAGTTTTTTTTTTTATTGTTTAGTTATACTGATTGTGGGAGAAATTTGTAGTCGCATTACAAATCTACGCACGCACACAGTTCCTCACGTACGGGTCTAGCGCAGTAGGTACTTCGTCCATTTTTGTTTATTTTGACTGTATGTACAACGGAAGTGTAACCGCAGTTTACGTAGTTTTAATTATTTTTGGGATAAAAATTACCTATATTAAAAGATAACAGAAATCGATTCAGTAAACGATTCTGAAGAAACTAATTTCAGAATGTGCATTATTTCAGTTACACATTGTATATTACACATTCTTTGTGTAAAAAATACGGATTTCAATTCTCTTAATAATCTATTAAATTGTGTCACTTGGGGAAGTAGCCATAAAAAATTTCACCATCTTTTATTGAGCTGTAAAATATTTCATTTGAAGAGCAAATGTAACAAAGATGGTGAAGAAGTAATCATTGCTTAAAATAAATTATGAATAAAAGTTTGGACAATTGTATAGCCTATTGGCTAGAGTTTCTTTTGAATTAGGTACTTGTTTCCAAAGAATAATATATCTAATAATGAGAAATTCCTAGTGTCCCCGGGGCAACGTTTTAAAGAAAGAAAAAAAAAGAAAGAAAGAAAAGAAAGAAGTATGTTAGAAATGTAAAGTCTGTCTTAGATCCGTTTTCATTTCACGCCTTAATGGCTGAACGGATTTCGATGTTGGTACACGGATAGACCATGACCACATGTGTTAGGACATAGGATATATTTGGGATGGGATCATTTTCGACCTACAAGTGGGCGAAGCGGACCCTAACATAGTTGGGAAAAGGCTAGGCAGATGGTGATCTTGATGAAGACGTGGGCGAACACGCTGGCTTAAGCTAGTATACAATATTAGATGGATTATCTTAATATGTATCATAGCCTATAGTGCAGTCTCTTCAATTCATTATATCCTCGACCAGACTCATCATCCATCATAATCAGCCTATAATGTTCCCACTGCTGGGACACATGCCTCCTCTTTGTGAGGGTAAGTAGGCCGTAACCCACACGCGGGACAATGCGGGTTGGTGGATGTCACATGTCTTCGAATGTTTGGTTCTAGGATATGCCGGTTTCCTCACGATGTTTTCGTTCACCGTATTGAGAGCAGTGGTGATGATATAATTTACACAAAGTAAAGCGCCTGTCAGGGTTCGAACCTACGATCTACAACTCGGTAAGACGCAGCCGTTGCCACTGGACCATCGCTGCTCTCATCATGCATCAGCAGTCACCGACTCTTCAAAGGTCGTTGCCTACTTAACCTGGGGGTCTTAAGATTGTATGTACGATCACCAAAGGAGATAAGTAACCAGGGTCGTCGGATATACTCATAGTTGAAGTTTTGTAAGAAACTGATGGACGTTTTCGAATAAAATTTAATTTAATTAATAGAAAACAAACAGTTCATTTATCACATTCAATTTCATTCGAAAACACCCTCCGGTTTTTTACTAAACTTCAACTATATCCGATGAACCTGGTTACTTATATCCTTTGGTTACTAAAGAAAGAAAGAAAATACATTTATTTGCGGCAAACATGACGCATAAAAAAGAACATAAACACAAAAAAAAATTGGGGGTAAACATGCGTCACAGACTACTATACGACAGAGCCCCAGCGCTGGTTTTCAGCGACAGCCGGCGTTGACGTGATGACGTCAACCAGTGCAGCATGCACTGCACTGTACATTATAAGTTAAAGACGAGAAACACTAAATTCTAATATGCTAAAACAATATGTGAACAACATGAATGATGTATTCTTAAACAATACGCTCACCAAAAACTAAGCTATATCTATAATTTATAGCTCATCTGGAAGATTTAGCAGACAATGCACGCTATCACAGCCTGTTAAGTTATGGCGGAGTTTAAGTTATTGCACATTGTGTTCTAACAATGGGGGGATAGGGTTGCCACGAGATCGATGTGACGTGGAAAAGTGAATACCTAAATATTTAGGGTACCCTGAATTAGGTATCTACTGCAATAAAAGAATATGAATCATCAAGTACAGATAATGAATTTATATTGAATTTTATAAGCAAATTAAAGCTAAACACTTCAAAAATCCAATAACAATCTAATAATCGTTTTTCACTTCTCCTTTCGCAGGTCTGCTGGAAGAAATTTCTTAAGAAATAAGCAGTACTTCTGTACTCAAATTATAATTATGTCATAATAGGTGCGCCCTGCGGTTTCACCCGCATAAGTTTCGATACCGTGGGAATATCCGGATAAAACGTATCCTATATGTTAATCCTGGCTATAAACCACCTGTGCGCCAAATTTCATCCAAATCCGTTCAGTAGTTTTTGCGCGAAAGAGTAACAAACATCCATCCATTCATACAAACTTTCACGTTTATAATATTAAATAGAAAGTAGGATATATATATATATAGGATAGGATAGGATAGGATAGGATACGATAATATATTATAAATAATAATAATATAGTAGGATCCCTATATATTTTACTGTGTGTACATAAATAACATGCTATTTCACCATTTATCTAAGCATTCTCACAGCTTCACCATCAAAGTCAGATTTCTCAAAGCTGCGACAACCCTTATAATGTGGGCGTTAAACATGAAGGCAGCCACTGAATTATACAATTTGTTTACCAAGTTAACCTTACGGCTGTTTGCAGAGGGTTCAAGGGTGTACATACACTCGCTCACATCATATATCACAGAGTATATCCAGGACACCAACACATTATGTCAACTACAGGTTCCTATGTGGATCCTTCAGGAAGTACAGTACCTACTTTGATACCCATGTGAGTGATACACTACGCTTTTTCTCGTGAATAAATAAAGGTGTACTTAAGTATAGATTTCCCATGAAAAATATGCACTTCGGGAATGATCGTCTGTCTTCGGATACACGAACATACAATGTTGAGATCTAATATAGAGCTGATACAACCATTGAAGTACTCGCCTAGTTTGTATTACCATGACTACAAATTTTAAGAGTAACAACTCTATGCAATTCTACAAAACTTTTCTAAACTTCTGAATGTCAGATTACTATCTTCGACTACAGTAGGTAATCCAACAGAGAGATAACTTCTTCCAATTGTGCTATGATAGGTGCACTACTAAAAAGCGCGGAAGTACGGACGCCAGCACATCAAGTTACTACAATCTGTCAAATTTCTTTAATAGATTTTCAACTTTATAGCTAAAGCATTAGGGTTCAAGGTTGATTGGGAAAATTTGACAGTTTCGGGTAGCTTGACCTGCTGGCGTCTGTACAAAACTTAGAAGCTTCGCCTCTGTGGGGAGTTACTCGGTGTTTAAATTCGTGCTAATTCGGAAACACGAAGGTTACCGAACCGCGTACCTTTTCTGGTTTGGATTTCTCCTTAGATTTCTTGCACGTACTCATACTATGCTTTGGAATGGGCAACCAGCTTCATCGTTCTGACTGACCGACCCCTTGATAATCAAATCAAAAGTGCCTGTAATTGTTTTATCTACAAAATTAAGTTGTTGGACCGATTTTTCGACCTTTAATTTGTTGGATTTGTGTCCGCCTCGAATAGCATAATAACTATTAAAGCATAATCAGCCTATTATGTTCCCAATGCTGAGACACATGCCTCCAGTCCTTCAGTCCTCTCTGTGAGAGGGAGTGGAATCCACCACGCGGGCCCAGTGCGGGTTGGTAGATGTCACATGTCTTCGAACTTTCGGTTCTTGGACATGCCGGTTTCCTAACGATATTTTCCTTCAACGTTTTGAGAGCAGTGGTTACGAAATACATTACACAAAGTAAAATGCCAGCTAGGGTTCAGACATACAACCTATAACTCGTAACTCGGAGCCACCACTGCTCCCGACATTTAAACACGGGAAAAATAATAATACTGAATATTTTAGTTTGTAAATAGTTTTAGTTAATTTAGGACATAATATGCTTATTATAGAGAATTCATTCCACGAATAAAAATTTATAATACTGACGATTGATTCTGAGGCAGTACGTAGTTCTCCGGGTCGGCTAGTTTGAAATAAATGCTTTGTGTTGACTTGAGAATTAATATTCATATATTATTAATCAGGAGGATTCAGAATGCCTGACAAAATATTGAATCCATATAAGAACTGACGTACAATTAATTTTAGATGAGGGTCTGTGGTCTGTGCCAATTTTATGTCACAGATCTAGCACAAATACATTCACTGAAAAATAGGAAAGCCAAATTATACTCAGTGGGAAAAAATACGATAAACTAAAACTTTTGGTTCAAACCAAATTGGAAATATTTCAGTAATATTGGCAGTTTGTTAATGAAATGCTATACGTTAATGATTAGCATTAACCGTATAGCATTTCATTAACTAGAACTATATTTTTTAAATTCTGGCTGTGATTATAAAAATATGACACAATTTTGAGCTCATCCTAACGTAGTTATTAAACTGTAAGTAATCCTACTATCCTACTATATAATATTATGAACGTGAATGTTTGCATGGATGGATGGATGGATGTTTGTTACTCTTTCATGCAAAAACTACTAAACAGATTTGAATGAAATTTGGCACACAGATGGTTTACAACCAGGACTAACATATAGCACACTTTTTATCCCGATATTCCCACGGGTTCAAAACTTGCGCGGGTGAAACCGCGGGGTACAGCTAGTGATAAATAAAATTAATAATTCATAACATCCGACAAAAATATTTTGAAGAACGGCCATAGTCAGAAAGGTCACACATAGCGTAACATCACGCCCGTATTCCCCGAAGGGTTAGGTAGAGGTGTAACTGCAGTGCACATTTCGACAGTTATGTTACAGGAAGGTCTACTAAAAAAAAAAACAATCTGCCTAGCCATTTCCCAACTATGTTGGGGTCAGCTTCGAGTCAAACCAGATGCAGCAGGATCCCAGTATTTTACATGGAGCGACTGCCTCCACAACCCAGTTGCTGGGTAACACGATACATCTTGGCAAGACTGGTTGTCAGACTTACGGGCTTCTGACTATCCGTAACCACTACCAAAGCTACAAATGACAGCCAAGACCAACTGCTTAACGTACTTTCCGAAAGGTTTTCAGAAAGGTCTACTATACTCAAAAAAAACATCCAGTCGAATTGAGAACGTCCCCCTTTTTGAAGTCGGATAAAAATAGCAGCCGCGCGACTTCATTATGAAAAAACATGAAAGGACTTTTTATAATGAAGCTAGGTATATTTTTCTTTATTCCCCGAGATGGTACCACTTGTGATGATAAATTAATTTAATTTGCGCAGACAAATAGAGAAATAGGCTTCATTACTGAGGAATATTTAAACAAGGTTAATATCGTGGGAGCTAAAAAGCTAAAAAGAATTTACAAGCTTCTTGTTTGGCGGACGTATTTATTTTATTCGGGAATCATTTTGCAGGTGGCGTTTTGTAGTTTCTGCTTACCTCTATGGGCAATAGCTGTGAGTTTTTGTGTGTGAAAACATCGTCTTACTCCAGGATGTCGTCAGAATTTTTGCCGAAGAATACTAAAGATTAGGTAGACTCCATCCACATTTTCCCAGTTATGTTTAAGACTCATGTGTGAGCCTATTGCCATCAACAGGGCACGAAACCAGACTCAGGGCTGCTACTGAGAAATTCCCGATCCTCCACTCCTTCTATCAAAGTCAAAGTCAAATCATTTATTTCAAATAAGCACATAAAAGGCACTTTTGAACGTCAAAAATTATAATAAAATAGAATTGATTCTAGTCGCCCCTTCTAATAGGTAGTTTTCGTATGGAGAAGAATGGGCAAGAAACTCCATCATCATCATCTCATCTTTCGCGAGCTCGCGCGCCATCTTTCCAGTTTTGACGGAACCGATCCAGCTCGACCCGTCGTCTTTCCAGTTTTGACGGAACCGATCCAGCTCGACCCGCCATCCCCTACGTGGCCTGCCGCGACCCCGCCTCACTGTCTCAGAGCACCAGTTCTGTGATATTTGAACAAACAGCTAGTCCGTAGTCTATTTATTTATTGATATTAATGTGGAAACAAACAGTTACACAAATATCTTAATAAAAAGAGATGACATAGTATGTGTAACTCACGACATTATCTACATCTTAAAAGTACTACATAATTATTATTTTCTTGTCCTAGCGACGAACATTAAAAAGAAGGAAAACTTTTGAAGTTTTGGTGGCACGGAACCCTTGTTGCGCAGAATCCGAATCACTTGGCCGGTTTTAATACATATTTTATCATAAAAGAATAGAAAACCTTGATCTTTAGGCTCTTAAGGTGGGACCTTTAGGCCAAAACCATATTTCTTAAGCCCAGGCTTCCGCCTGCTAATGGAAAAACTTTGTAATAAGCATTTAAGTGTTATGAACAAAGTCAAAATCAAAGTTTTTATTTGTAAAACGTGTAAAATAGGTGTTTGAAATAGAATAGGTACAGAGATCTCGGTTTTGCCGTTAACGGCGTACAAATATCAAGTAGGGAATTTACGCAAAAGCATGCAAATTTACAATTAAATATTATTTTTTTTGTTAAAAATTAAATGACAAGCCACGAGTAACAGAGTTTACTATCCTCTATCAACACCCACTTATTTCTCTTTAATTTCATTTTTATTTTTTATTGAGAGGAACGGCAAATAGTTACATTATAAGGACTTACAACTAGTTTAACAAAATAGCAATTTGGTTATAAAGTAACCCACAACACTGTCCACAAGTAGTCATAGAAGTTTTAAAAAAAAGAGCTAATCGCCAGGAACATTAATAGCAGTGCGTGGGGAAAATACTTAATTGATAAGAAAAAAAATATATAAATATGAGAAATGTATAAAAAATTAAGGATAATTTGTTCAAAATAATAGTAGAAAGATAACAAAATTATACAATATTAATATATTAAGGAGCACTTGTTGTGGTATCTAATAGGGAATGGCGAATGAGGCTTTTAAATTTACTTATTGTGCAATTAAAGATATCTACTTGTATGTTCACAAAGGTACTGTTGTATGTGTAAACCATATTAATTTACCTACTAACCAAGTCCCTTGCTAAATATTTGTCGCCTTGTATTTTTAGGATATAGCCCTGTTATATCTCTGTAGAATTTCGAGTGACGTCATAATATCATCAACCTCGTCATCATCATTCAGCTGAAATACGTCCACTTGGACCAAGCATTTTTTTTTAAACGTTGCCCCACACTAGGAATTACTCCTGTATCGTGGGTGCGTTTACAAACATTTAAATTCACATACACAAACAGCCAGGCCCGGAACAACTACCCGTAGGCAATAAAAATATTTGTTCCGTACGGGAATCGAACCCGCGACACGCAGCGCAGCAGTCGATCGCTAAGCCACTGCGGCAACCGTGTCGTCTAAAAAATTTACTTAAGTAAATTATTTTAAGAACTTCAGGGTAATATTACTAAAGTTATTGCGGCGTGTCCTAGAACCAGAAATTTGAAGACATGTGACATCCTACTCCTGGACTGCATCAAGGACAACTACTATTATCCAGCTTGCGATGTAACTTTCACATACTTATACCTACTTACAGAGATTGTAGTCGTGAAAAAATACTTCAAAGAAACTATTCTGTTCCAATTAACTGTGACTCGCAAACTTAATGAAGAAATTCTTTAGAGTAGTGGGTTAGCACAACGGGAAAACGACGGTTAAATCAAAGCTTAGAGGCAATTAGTAGATCGGAATGTACAGACGCCAGCACATCAAGCTACTACAATCTGTCAAATTTGTTTAATGGATTTTCAACTTTATCACTAAAGCATTAAGGTTCAAGGTTAATTGGGAATTTTTGACAGTTTCGGGTAGCTTGACCTGCTGGCGTCTGTACCTCGGTGTAGGGTAACCTTTTTTCATCTGTCTTACAATAAAGTGAAGAAAGCCTGGATGTTTGGAATTAAACAAGCACTGGGAAATTACCACTGAAGGTTGCATGTGTCGACCTCAGGACGAGCTGCTTGAGGAGTGGCTAGAGAGGCGCCACGGCGCCCTCACCTACCGCCTGACGCAGGTCCTCACCGGACACGGAAGTTTCGGGAGGTTCCTGCACATCATTAGGCGGGAGGAAACGCCGGGGTGTCACCATTGCCAGGATCGCCTAGAGGACACGGTGGAGCACACGGTGGAGGTCTGCCCCGCTTGGGCGGAGCATCGCCGTGTCCTCGTAGAGGCGATCGGCAGCGGCGGCGGCCTCTCGCGCCCGGGCCTGGTGCAAGCCATGGTCCGGGGCGAGAGGGAGTGGGAGGCAGTCGCCTCCTTCTGCGAAGCAGTCATGCTAGCGTAGGAGGCGGCGAGACGGATGAGGGAGAGAGCCTCCCGTCCCAGCCGCCGCGGGAGACGCTCCGGGCGTCGGGAGCCGCGTGACGACTCCCGGCCACCGTAGGCGCGGGCCTGCGGGCGGAGAGCAATGGGTAGCTCACCGTCCGATCAGGACCAGGCCCGTGCCGGACGGCGCGTAAGTGTTCCACGCGCGCCTCAAAGAGTTGTCAGCATAATCTGAGGGGCCCCTTAGGGCCGAAGCCTGCCGGGTCAGCGGGATTATCCGAAAGGGTTACCGCTACCCCGGAACACAAAGGGCAAAGGAAGGACATGGGTGGGTTTTAGTCAGTAAGAGTCTGATACTCCCTTCCGCTCCACCCAGAGCGGGAGGGGTCATTTGATGATTTACCATCCGGAAAAAAAAAAAAGGACGAGCTGCTTCTCACACAGACTCTCTTCATATTTTGGCTACTGAGACCAAAACCACAAACATACGTACCTAGTTCCTAGAGAGGAAAGTTTTATAAAAATGTGGATGTTGTTTTAGTATCTGGTGGTGTCTTACAACTTCCACGCGAACGAAGCAGACGCGGGCAGAAGCTAGTTTGAAATAAAATTTAAAAAAACTGTGTTATTATAGTTTTTATTTTATATAAACATACATAGAAAGATAGTATAATATGTAATACAAAATTTTACTGGCTATGGCAACAAACTATAAAAAAATGACCACATAAAGTAAAAATGGTATGATGAAAACCAATTGACAGTGGTAAAGATTATTTTAAATGTAAATCTAGAAAGACTTGCTCCAAGTGAACCCAAAGTTCGGTTCCCAGCCAGTATTGAAGTGGGGAGTCTCCATCCGTCTGAAGCCACTAGAGAAGTCAAAAGAAGTAGTCGGATTTCTGTAGAGATTCAGGTTTCCCATTGCGGAGTAGTCCTTACGGTCAAAGAACGGCGTACTTGCCATGCCCAGAGACGCTCCCACCTTATCCTTGTACATGTAGTCAACTCCACCGCCGACAGTGTTGAAGTTCGGCACATTTGGGACAGCAGGTATGTGCCGAGTAAGAGAACCGCGCACGTCAACGTTATGGTTATCATTGTGGAACACGTTCAGTTTCCCAGCACCAGTCCAAGAATCTTCGCGTCCGGGAACATTTTGCTTCATCAGCGTCAAGCTGTGACCGTCCTTGTTATCAAGTTGCAGCCCGAGGCCTTTAGCGGAATTTTCCAAGTTACTATTAAAATCCATAGTACCGAGGGCACTGAGTCGATTCTTCTCGTTACCAACTATTGGTACTTTACCAACTAAGCCCATGTTACCGTCGGAGTTGAGGGTGACGCTGCTTGATTGTCTGCGGGTCCTAGCTAAGTTGCCGGGATGGTAGGATTCTTCCGGCTCAGGTAGAAGATTTTCTTGGTCGAAAACTGGGCGTCCTTCTTCTTCAAAGCCGAGGAGGTATCCTTGGTCGTATCTTTGGTCGTCCCATGGCAGATGTCTGGCGCTTGCAACCACGAAGACTGTTGCTAGTACGAACTTTAGAGCGAACATTTTGTTTAGATATTTGTTTAAGTTTATCTTGAAGTGTTGAATGTTCAAGAGACGTTGTCGAATGATGCTTAGAGTCCTGAGACGCATATTTATACTGGGTGCTGAGTGAATTGATAAGGGATATGAGAGTCCCGAGTCAGAGATATACTTATTACTAGATGTGGCGAACTGGCGAGCCACATATTACAAGATACGCACAATATGTAAAAGTAGTTTGTTCCATTTTAAACAAATAGTAATCTATTTTCTCGAGAGCTAGCTATTTGGACTAATAGATAGTCGTTTTATGCGTCGCCCACAATGCAAGAGTGGCAATCAACATCAGTGTTTTGCTGAGCATCATTTACAAACGACACAACATACGGATTGAGTTAATAGTTTTGATGACTTTCTTTTCCATAAACGTTACATTCACGCCCTCCTATTACTAAACTACGCTCAACATCGTCCAAAGCCACATACAGCAGCATACATAATTCTCAGTGTCCCAAGGAATCCCCAGTTCCCAGCGATATCGCAGCTGACCGCACTTGACCACAAGCAATAATAGCAACGTATGTAATAATTACCTAATTATCAGTTCAGTTCTCTCTCGCTTATCGCTAAGTAGGTCAAGACGGTGTAGGTACCTACTGAAAGTAAAATGTTCATAAGGTAATACAGCATGTATCAGAAAGGTGCGGTCTTATTTAAGGGTGTGGTACAGGCCATCAACATCAAAATATTTTATTTCACATAACCCTACATGGGCCCTAAAGAAACGTCAGAAGCTAAGTGCACGGATCCAATTGGTCGTTTCCTATGGAGAAGAGCCGACTAGAAACTTTACAGTTTTTTTTCATTTTTTTTATTAGCCATTAATGTCCTACTGCTGGGCAAAGGCCTCCCTAATCTCCTTGCATCTCTCTGTCCAGAGAAGTGGCCAAGAACTAATCTTTATTAAAGGAGTCCAGCTGATGAGCTGGACTCCTTTAATAAAGATTGGTTCTTGAAAGAGGTCTTTTGGGTGGTCTTTTGAGGTCTGTGGGTTTTCTTTGGGGGGTTTTTTGGGAGGGGACTTTAGGGGGGGGGGGGGTGCATTGGTTATGGGGGGAGGGGGTGGGTCTTTGGTTTTTAAAAACAAAAGATTTTTTTTTTTTTAAATAATGGGCTGTAGCAAAATTTTCAAATTACAGTGTAAACAGGTCCAACCAACCAACCAACTGAATAACTTTTTTCCGTGGGACCAATATCGTAATCGCGAAAATAGTTAGTGGTCTCATAAATTTGTATCGAGTAGGTATTGAAGGGTTTTATGAGACAGTTGGTATTTTTTTCGCGATTACAACTTTGGCCCCATGGAGAAAGTTGTTCAGTTTGATGGAAGACCATTTCAGACAACAATCGACATGGTCTTCACATGATCTGACCAAGATTATGTCTGGACCTCAAAAGAGACAGTGACCTTTGAGTTTGTTTCGGCCTTTCTTCTCAGAATAGTCAGATAGGAAACGCCGACCTCATCTAGTTTTTGAAATATGGTAAACATCTAAAAGTGTTTCTACAAACACAATTTACCTTAAAAATGTGAAATAAGGCGATATATAACTACAGTCTCATACTTTGTAAGGTATCCTCATATGTACAGACGCCAGCAGGTCAAGCTACCCGAAACTGTAAAATGTTCCCAATCAATCTTGAACCTTAATGCTTTAGCGATAAAGTTGAAAATCTAATAAAGAAATTTGACAGATTGTAGTAGCTTGATGTACATCGTTCACATGTTAAAGGTACTTTTGACCAATCAGAACGTTGGATCGTCGCTAATGACAAGCAATTTCGATGAATCGTACGAAGGGATGAAATGCTCAATTTCAGATAAAGCTTTTTTCTAAAGCAATTCATTTTATGGGTCACTAACTGTGCCCGTGACTTCATTCGCGTGCATATTGGAATTTATGGGGGTTTTTTTGCGTAGGTCTCAAATTCTTTTTCTAAAACAAAGGTAGCCTAAGTACTTCTTATAATATCAGCTATCTACCAGTGAAAGTCCCGTTAAAATCTATCTATCCGTTTCGGAGATTAGCCGGAACAACAACAGACAGACATAAATTTTAAATATTGTTTTTTGTTACAAGTAGCGGAAATACTTTAATATGCATTTAGTAAAAACCATTTTTTTGACATTACAAACGGACACTTCAGTTTTATTTATTTGTATGTATAGATTGAGAATATAAAATTCAGATAAATATGTTCAGGTATATTTTCTGCTTCAAGAGCACATTTTTAAGATTTAAAAGCGGTTCGATTACAATTCTATTGCATCATTCAGCATCGGAATAGGTAATCGCATCCACGTTATAATGTTATTAACTCAACTTTTTCTCTTCCACAGCCCCATCCTTGCTGTGGCGACCTTCACGTACGAGGTCTACGACGACGGCACGCAGGTTCCCGTCTGCCTCACTCAAGCAGACACCTTCTGGTCAGCACTCTTCTTTATCCTGACCATCGCAGTCTTCTTCATCGTCCCCCTCGGAGTACTCCTCGTCCTCTACAGCGTCATCGCAAAGAACCTCATGGAGAACCCCGTCATCATAGCACAGAACACTAAAAACACTAACAATACAGGCAATGTAGTACGATATAGGAAACAAGTCATCCTTATGCTTGGTACTGTTGTCTTATCATTCTTCCTCTGCCTCCTACCATTCAAAGCACTCACGCTTTGGATCATCGTATTCCCACCAGAGACAATAATGTCATTAGGTATAGATGGTTACTATATACTTTTATATTTTTGTAGAGTAATGTTATATTTAAATTCGGCGATCAATCCCATATTATACAATTTGATGTCGTCTAAGTTTAGGGAGGGATTCGTAAAGCTGTTAAAGATAAATAAGTTGATGAGGTGTAGCAGGACTTTAAGGGAGACAATGCAGAGGCGAGATACTTTCAACACGACCACTTCAACAGGATTTTCTAGCAGTCAGAATACATCAGATTCTTTTTGGAGAAGATATAGCAATAGGACGTCGTCTCAGAAAATGTTTGTTAACAAAGAAAGTAAAAAAGTCAAAGAGGAGACTGTGCAACAAATGAAAGTAGGAGAAATCATAAACGTAGAGAACACAAGGAGAAACAGTATGAAAATGGTAGCAGCCCTAAATGAAACCGACAACGACATATATGCGGAAGTACACGATAACAATTACTCTAATGAATTAGCAATAGACACTGCCAATGAGAACAATAAACAAATACAAATATTAAACCTAGATGTAAAGACTAACAATGTTTATTCAATAACTTTAGATGTAAGTGATACGGTAGAGGGTAGAAACAAATTCGTTTGTATACCAACACTTGATAGAGAGAATAATATATTTATATACGATTATAGAACTAAGGAGAGCTTTGTATGAAATGTTTCGTTTGATGTAGCGAGCTTGGCAGGAAGCCAAGCAGTTCAGTGCATTTACTTAAGACAAGCAAATATATTTACGATCGATTCATACATCACTGGGCAAAGATAATCGTACTAAAATGACCTGAATAGATTCTTATGTGTATTGCTATTAACGCGATATCTATTTGTGCCGTTGATATGAACGTTTTGGCATCATATTACTGTAGGAATTCTCATGTTTGTTAGTTGGTGATATCAATCAAAGGCCTTTGACATATCGTTTTGTTCGGGAATGGCTTTCAATGTTCCAATTTCACACGCAATTTACGGGACCATTAATTAGGTTGCGAACAGTTCCGAAACAGCCTACCTACAGATGGGGCTATTAATTAAAGGTACCTATTTATTTGGCTTATAGGGTCAAATTAAATTAGCTGGCGAAACTCTGCAGGCATGATCGGTATCAATATATAAATACGATAAAATAAAAACAAAACACGTTTCAATTTTTTTTTGGCCCTCAACGGCTATTTGTAGTGTTGTTACTTGAAGTTGAGAAAATCTGTTTTATTTTGTATTATCGTGTTTTGATATCGATAGGTACCCTCGATATACGTTTACCCAATATTTTTGTGGTTTTTTAACTGATATTTCAAGTGACTACATCACTAACTATGGTCGATGACCCCACAAAAAATATTATCAAATTAATTTCTTTTTTGATTAGATATCGATACCATTCACATCTGCGGAGTTTCGCTAGCTAATTTAATTTGACTCCATATATGTATGTACTAGGTAGATAGGACCTAGATATATGGGTTTAATATTCTTGATACTAGATCAGTGTTTAAAATTGGGCTTGAAAATGAAGCTTGAAAGACACTTCAGAGATCTTGGGACTAGACGAAAGTACACACTTAAAATGAATAGCTTGATAGTCTAGTCTTCAGAGACTCATGCTTTTAATTTAAAGTGTGATACTTTTGTAGTTCAGTCTTCAAAACCAACAAATCGTCTAAGTGAGTCACCCTTTATTTTGCAACTATTGTACGTAATATGTATGTCATATAATCAGCCTATAATATTCCCACTGCTGGGACACAGGCCTCCTCTCTGTGAGAACTTATTCCACCGCACGGACCCAGTGCGGGTCGGTGGATGTCACATGTCTTCGAATATCTGGATCTAGGACATGCCAGTTTCCTCACGATGTTTTCCTTCACCGTTTTGAGAGCAATGGTGACGAAATTAAATGCACAAAGCGCCTGTCTTGTTTTGAACTCACGAACTACAACGCGTTTGACGGGGCCGATACCATTAGGCCATTGCTCTAGGTAAAGGTATATCTGATGTGTTCAAAATGATATGTTTTGACGTCTGTAATCAATTTTATATTCAGAAATGTATTCATCCATTTGTATAATCTAATGTTCCAAAAGCATCTACCAATAGTAAATTAAATTAAGCGTCTATAAATATGATACAGTCTCCTGTTCCTCGCGCACTCTCAACGCTCTCTTGGACGCTAAGCCTAACTCTGGTGTTCGCGGCTGAATGGAAGAAGATTTTGTCAGAATGTCTGGAGTATTGTGAGATGAGCCTATGACTATCGAGTAGAAGAAAGCAAAAAATAAAAGATGTAATAGGTTTATTTGTTACAAAAACACGTGCATAAAAAAATATAATTAATTCTAATCTGGAAAAATAAAAACAAATATCTATAATCACGAGCACAAAGCAGAAATAGTCGACGGTTGCATGTCATGACTGTGACAAGACTCAGCATGATGCTGTGATATTTTTGCGGGACTATTTGTATAGGTACTTTTCGTGTGTTGGTGTCTTTAACTAATGTAATTGGCCCTGGCCATTTTAAGTTAAAATAAATAAACATAATGATATAATGATCATTGACCAGTGACGTACGAATCGATCCTCCATACATTACAATTATCCGTCTTTAAGAGAAATGAAAGCTCAAGTTATCTCGTTCAGTCATATTTATCTTGCATCCCATCCCCTGACAGTTTGATATAGTGCGGCCTATTTGTCATATATATTCTATGAGGAATGGCCTAACACGGAAACAGTTTATTTCGCCTAACTTAGGAACTTTTTGTATCGCTGAGTTTGCTACATTTCCGGTACTTGGTGAACTAATGTCTACGTATTCAGTTGAAGAAGAAATTGGTGTAAAAGCTTGTTTGGTTTTAGGATCTTATACTTTGTGATATATGTATGTACTATCGCCAAAATCTATATCTGACCACCGTAAGGACTATTCCTGCTTGCAGCGCATATTCCTCTTTTGTTTTACTTACGGACGCAGCTGTGGTCATCATGTGCACGGGATTTTGTTTTCAAAATGGTCAGATATAGGTTCTGACGATAGTATATCTCAAATAAAACGTCAACCCCTACTGTGCGGAATATTATTTATATTCCTCTGGTTTCCCGCAAAGGTTTTGTAGCACTGATGTATAAAATTAACGATCCTTCATATTGCAAAATAAAGAACAGCAGAGTAATTGCGTAACACACTAACAGTGGCATTAGCTTTCATTTTGATAGTTCAGCAACGTTCATTGCGTTATTTACGTCATTGATCGGACAAATTTTTCGAACATTTATGAAGCAATGGATTAGCAATATCCTTTGAAATGATTCAGATTTTGATTGATAGTGTGTTACGCAACCAAAGTGCCGTAAAAACTGTACAAGACAGAAACTTGGTAAATATTATGATCTTCAATGTGAAGATTGTGTGGAGATACAGTAATGAATGAAAATCCAGCCCTCATCGAGTCATGTGCTGGCGTCTGTACCTAATTATTTGAAAATATGAACTTTGATAAACTGTTAGTTAAGAAAGGTCAATATAGGTTCTTTCACCTGACGATATGTTTAAGCTTTGATGAGATTTTAGGCTTACAGTAACGGCACCATTCGATAAACGATCTAAGTAGTAAGCCAGACAGGTGGGCCTTTTTACAAATTGAAATTGAATACGTGAGGTAAATAATAATTGGATTGAGTAAATATGATCGGAGTTTTGTAAAGGAGCAAGAATAAAATGATTATAGCGGTCATTGGCCCATTTTCTAGCACTCAAAGCATTTATTTCAATTAAACTATTTACATGCACTTTTGAATTGTCAAATAGTCGGTCAGTTAGTCAGAAAGTTGAAGCCCATTCCAAAACGTAGATCTCTATGGAGAAGAACGGGCAAGAAACTCCAAGGACACTCTTTTAAATCAAGACATTACAAAGTCCTCGGTTAATTATTCTTGTTGCTTCTATATTTGAGAACAATATATAAAAAAAACAAATGAAGAAATAATTCAAAATATAAGGTTAAACATCATCAACATACACTAAGTGGAAAAAATACGTATTATTGAAGCTAACTCAAAAACCACATTTTGCGACAGAGCCCCTTTTATAAATGACGGAGTACTGAGGGGTCTCTCCTTTTTTTGAAGACGGTTAAATATCTGAAATAAAATCCGTTAATATCTATCGTGAACTTGCAGGTATTCCAATAAAGAAACACCGTACATAGTTTCTTATTTGGGATACTACGGAGAGGTATCAGGGGAAGGGCAATGTCCGTTATTGTCATGCTAAAACGCGGCAACTATAGCTTTTGACTCAAGTCAATTTACGTTGAAAGTTTCCTTACGAATACATATTTTTCTAAGCACTTAGATGCAAGAGAAGTCGATGCTTATATTTTGACTTTAATTCCGTTTTTATTTACAGTTTGATATATAGGGTGACAGGGAAATTCGACGTATTCCTTGAAAGGGCTAATACTAGAGATCATTAGCAACAAATTAAGTCCAGGGAACTAGGGGTCAAACTGGATAGTTCAAAAATAAAAATTTTGCTATTAAAGACCTTTTTTCAGAGATTATGTAAGTTTTGCAAGCATTTTTTTTTTAATGATCACTCATTTTCAACATTCAGCAAAGTATCAATTAAATGTTGGAGTGGAGTAGTTTTTTCTCATAATTAATTGTTTTTGGTAACAACAGAAAATTTCAAAAAAATCGAAGAACCGACACAGCTCGGTAACCATCCAGTTTCGAACCCTAGTTAACTGGACTAAATTTGTTCCTAATGACCTCTAGTATAACGCCTTACAATGAATACGTCGAGTTTCCCTGTCACCCTGTATAAATGATTTTATTTCTGTAAGTAGGTTGTACAAACACTTTTATACGTCAATCATATTTTTAAAAACTAAGAAGAAAGGCCGAAACAAACTCAGAGATCACAGTCTCTTTCAAAGTCCAGACATAATCTTGGTCAGATAATGTGAAGAACAAAAAGAGTGCTTGGAAAATAACTTAACATCACAATGTGTAAGTTGAAATAAATATTTTTGTATTATGACGGCTTGTTTCCCCGAAGGGTTGGGCAGAGGTGTATCTACAGTACACGAACATTTGGCCAGTTACGAGTATGTTTAATTTGGAAAATGGGAGATTTTTATCAATGCATTTTTTAAATATTTATAATTTCATACTGATCTCATTATATTGTGTATGTCTAATTTTGTAATTGATTATGTTTAAAGTGTATTATTTTTATTTATATTTGATTATTTTTAATTATGTCATTGTAATGTCTGTCTAATTTTAGTTGTTGATTTATTTTAATGTTTTATTTGATTTTAATTTTGTAATAGTTAAGGACTATGGACATTGTCTGAAATAAATTAATTGTATTGAATTAAAGTTAATTTGCGATTATATTTTAAATGGCTCAACTTGAGCTTTAGATACATTTTTATATAAACGAGAATATTTAGATTACCAAAACGAGAGCTTTCATTTCTTTAAAAATAATTAGAATTGTGTTAGCGATTTACAAAGCATTTTAATTTACTATAAGACTTCTATACATACGTACTTTTTATTTAAAAACATTTTATGAATTTATAAATTAATTATTTGTGAATAAATAAAAAAGTGTTAACCAAAAAAATATTTTACTTTGTGTTATGGATGTTATTATTACATAATAACGTGTTAAACCCGGTGGCCAGTTAAACGACGTCCAAGGAATATTTATATAATACTAGCAGCTCCCCGCGGCTTCATGCGCATAATTGTCGATCCCGCAGGAATATCGTGATGAAAAGTACCATATGTGTTATACTGATGTATAAACTATGCCACTGTAAAGTTTCATCAAAATCCGTTCAGTAGTTTTTGCGTGAAAGAGTAACAAACATCCATCCATCCTCACAAACATTCGCGTTTATAAGATTAGTAGGATTTTAGAAGCCTTTCCGAAAAACCCCCGAAAATGTTTAGAGGTTATTTATAGTGTAGGAGCTAGGTGGTTTTTAAATAATTTTTGCAAAATTGTCATTTCACATCAGATTTTTTATTTTTCTCTTTACGTGCCGCATTTTTTGAAAATATTTTTTTTTATTATACTTCTTTCAATTATGATCTACGATCGATAAAAAATACTATCTGTCTAAATGAATAAAAAAATATTTGGACGTCGTTTCACGGGACACCCTGTATATTAAGTAGAACATAGATTAAAAACGATGTCTAAAGGGAACGAATTATAGAATGGAAAGTAGGTATAAAACTGTCTAAAGTAAGGCAATCGCGAACCAAGTCGGAAAATGTTAGTTGTTAAAGGGATGTGTGTATAGAATGCTATATATTTTATTACAATGTAATAATAAATAAATTAGTTAATATTATTTGTACTTGATGGGATTCACGTAGATGCGATAATAAGCCTAGGACACACGAGCGGTTTTCTACGGCGCACCAGGATTACAACTCTCGGTATCGAGCCGAGGATTGAAAATCCAACAGAGCGCAGCGCATCCTAGCGTGGCGAAAAGCAGACTGTTCGATTATCAACTCTCGGTACTAAGCAGTGCGTCCGATATTCAGTGCACGAAAAAAATCGCCGCGATAAAAAATCAACAGTTCGATCAAATGACAATCTATCTCACATTCATACAATTTATAATTACTCATTTAGCTCACAAACTAACATCATACGTATGAAAAACCGTTAAATAATAATGTTAAATATCAAACAGTTTGCAATGTCGATAATATCGATCGCAGGATGTCAGCAGCACGTACCTCCTTGGAGAATTACATAAAAACAAACGGACTAAAAGCCTCCTATTTAATCAGACACGAGCCCCTCATATCATTATAAACTACAGTTCCCTACTTAATACGTAATGACTTGATTGGGCCAACAAGGGATGAATATCAAACGCGGGATGATTACAGAAATACAATAGAATCTGATAATGTTCAGAGGCACACTTGAAATTAAATTATTCTTGTCGTGTACTAGAAGCAATAGTTTCAGAACTTACAAGTTGGTTGATCTACATTATGTATGTTATAATGGTAAATCTATAAGTACAGACGCCAGCACATCAAGCTACTACAATCTGTCAAATTTCTTTAATAGATTTTCAACTTTATGGCTATGGTTTAAGGTTAATTGGGAAAATTTGACAGTCTCGGGTAGCTTGGTGTGGTGGCGTCTGTACATTAGCGATGTAACTTAACTGAGCCACTTTCTATGCGTTATTTACGTTGTTGAGCAGACAATTTTTTGAACATATGAAGCAATGGATCCTTCAAAATTATTCAGATTGTGATTGATACTGCGTTACACAATTAGGGTGCTGGTCCAATCTAGGTTCATTCTGCAACTTTTAGTCAATTTAAAATAACCAAAAAATATAAATATGTGTTGGAAGAATGAAATGTGCCAAATGAAGGCTATCTATAAATAAAGTGTATGAGGACTGTAATCAAATATTACAATTATGTGTTAATTTGATCACGATGATTGTGAAAAGACAAAACAGTAAATAAGCACTACCTACTTGTTATTTTTATCCTTTTTTTTTTCTTCAAGGGTTGAGTGACGATTGATGACAAAAAAAAAATATTTAATACCTAATTACTATACAGCATGTATCATAAAAGTGTGATCATATTTAAGCGCGTGGTACGGACCATCAAACTGACCAACTTTGCCCTTGGGACCAACGTCGTAATCGCGGAAAAATTATCACCTGTACCATTTGGATCGAGTAGGACGTGTCGTATACTATTTTATAGCTCGTGTGACCTAAGCCCGCACTTAAGTCACGCTTTTCTGTGTGTTATTAAGTTTTTCAATTTGATGGTCTGTACATACATACATACATAATCAGCCTATAACGTTCCCACTGCTGGGACACAGGCCTCCTCTCAGTGAGAGGGAGTGGGCCACAATTCACTACGCGGGCCCAGTGCGGGTTGGTTTGTACCCTTATATATTAAATATGACCAAACATTTCTGATACACGCGGTATAAATCAGGTAGTAGATATAAATCAGGTAGTGCGTAGATATCGCATATGTGTAAATGCAAATATAATTAAGTAATTAAATATTTTGTATCCACATAAAAAAAAAAAATTTGATCACCTAGCTCTCCTATAAAACAGTAACCTTTTTTTTAATTTCATCTATTTACCTGGGTATAACAGTGTTCATAATCTCAGATAAGTTACATTCCATCGCCACTTAATCAGTTATCTACTTTAGTGAAATGTATTCTGAGTTGATTTTTGAGTGACCATTTGTAACAATAACCTAAAAAGTTTTTGGTTGCAATGGAATTTGAACTTTGTTATGTATGATATTCCGTTTGTTGTTCCGTAACATGAAAAATATCCCAAATTAGGAAAACTGCTAATTTTGTCTTCTTGCAATCACGAATATCCACGATGAATGTAATTAAATTGTATTCACTTATTGCCTGTTAATGTGCAAAGTTGAAAATACATGTAATATTTAAATGTCTGTGTTTTATTTTCTCCTAAAAATAGAGGATGTGTGAGTATGAGCACACTACAGATGAATGCTGCCTACCCTTTTCCCAACTATGTTGGGGTCGGTTTCCAGTCTAACCGGCTGCAGCTGAATACCAGTATTTTTACCACACAACCCAGTTACTGGGTAATACGATACTCTTTGGTAAGACTGTCAGACTTTCGGGCTTCTGACTACCCGTAACGACTGTCAAAGATCAACGGATGGCAGCCGGGATCAACAGCTTAACGTGTTAGGGTCGGCTTCCAATCTAACCGGATGTAGCTGAATACCAGTATTTTACATGGAGCGACTGCCTATCTGACCTCCACAACCCAGTTACTGGGTAATATGATACCCCTTGGTAAGACTGGTTGTCAGACTTTCGGTCTTCTGACGATCCACGAATGAGAGCCCGACCCAACGGCTTACTGTGCTTTCCGAGGGACGGAGGGGTCTTGGTATGTGAAGATGGTCACCCATCCAAGGACCAACCGCGGCAAGCGTAGCTTAACCTGATTGATCGACGCGTGCAGCTGTAATTGCTTAGCCACAAGCCGTTATTACTTAGCACATGCGGCAAATATGTCCATTATGAAAAATGTAAGTACTTATCTTAATTAAAGTAAGTACCGACGATATTACTGGAATCAGGACTTCCCAATTATCAAAGCAAAATATGTCTTTTTTACTTCGTGTTATCAGAGTTTCCACTCCGTTATATTAACATAATAATTATTCATTACACAGATAACAAAGTAATGTATCAGACGGGCGATTCTCGTAATTTTAAGAACGTTCACAGTCTGATCTCAGTCTCAATCTGTCAAAAATACGTCTAATTTCCCCACATTTTGGCAAGTTTTTGACATTTTTTTTGTCGCCGAGATGAGACTGCGACTAGATTTGGAACGTTATTTTGAAAAAAAAAAAAAAAAAGTTTTATCTTACGAGAATTGGCCTTCTGATCTGCCCTCACAAAGCAATTAATAGGTGATAGGTGATGGCGATTAATAGGGCATGGCGATCAATGAGAAGAGGCCTTTGCCCTGTAGTAGGATAATTATAATAAAACTCGGGTATTTTTTTGCTCCAATTATCTAAATTGAATGGTTACGAAAGGTCTTATGGCAAGGTATTGCTGCTGACGTTCCATAGTGGCTAAAAATGATGCCGGTTATGGGGCACAAGCTTGATTACTAGGGTTCAAGATATTGTACATAATTCCTGTTTACTTGAGCGGCTTGCGTCTATAACCAGATGTACGAACGGAAACCAAGCAAAAGGAGTATTTAAGGATCGTAGCAGGTGGCGCTCTTTTGTGTCTGCCTTCCCCACGGGAAGGATGCGTGAGCTTGTGTATGGCCTGCAGTGCGATTCTGTAACCATCTCACCGTGAAAACTTAGGTGAAGTGAGCGTGGAGTGAGCTGTCAATCCAACTAATGCTAGGGATTGACACTATTGACAGCTCAATCTAAGCTCACTTCACCTAACTTTTCACGGTGAGATTTTTACAGACTCGATCGGCAGTTTACCAACAAATCCAAATTATTATGCTTGTGAAAGAAGTGGTTCTCGTCAATAATACTACGAGTAGATCAAATCAAATCAAATCAAAAGTCATTTATTCAAATTAGGCTGAGAGTCAGCACTTTTCGAACGTCAAAATTACAAGAGACAGTCCCCCAAAATCGCCCGCCCTTCACCACTTCCTAGTGCTATCGCTGGGAAGAAGAAGTGGCGCAACAAACTCCCCAGCAGCACTGCTGTCTGTTCAGTTAGAAAATTGATTGTATACAATACTAGGCACCTATGTTAAGTAATTAACATTACAAGACACAGAACATAAAATTAAATATTTGCCATATGTCAGCTAGCTACGCCAATATACCAACAAATATATTAAAAAACCATACGTACTCAAGCTAAAAAGTAATTAATTAAAATTAAAATGTAAATAAAAGCCTCCAGGCATAAAGGGCGTGACAGCTTACATATTTATTCATTGCTGGGTTCTGTTCACATAGCTGTCACTTGAAGTCACAAATGATAAACTAGGACCATCGAAGTAAAATAGATAAATAAGTTAATACTAATAACAATAACCTGTCAGTAAGCTAATTCTGGAGAAAGAACATGAACATTGTCTTGCGTTAACTAAGGCAACCAACTATTCTTATCGTGTAAGTAGTCGTTGATGGAATAGTATGCTTTTGAACGAAGAGATCGAAGTTTCGACCTATTATAGATTACGCCTTAACAGTTGGACTACTGCTGTTCTTCAGTTTAAATTAGACTAAAGCTTAGGTTGTACATTTTAATAACTTTACATACATTCCAACATCAATTAGGTACCTACACCATTTAATTGAGAAATAAATACATCGAAAAATGCAGATTTTTATCAATTTTAATTTGCATAATTTTATTTAGTCTCTTTTAGTATGGATGCATTAAAATCACAATTTAACGACTTTCGAACGATCCGACATAGCTATTAAGATAACAAATAAAAAGGTTTTATGCTAAAGTTAATTATAATTTATAAGTATTTCTAGAACGTGGTGGCCCAGAACGGCTCCGACTTACAAGTCGAGTCGTGGGTTCGAACTCAGGCAGGCGCTTTACTTTGTGGAAATAATTTTCATTTCAACTACCCTCAAAACGGTGAAGCAAAACATCTTGAGGAAACCGGCATGTCCTAGAACCAAAAATTCGAAGACATGTGACATCTACGAGCCCGCACTGAGCCCGCATGATAGATTATAAACCCACTGCCTCTCGAAGAGCTGCTGTGTCTCTGCAGTGGGAATATTATAGGCTGATTGTGCTATGAAGTATTTTTAAGGCTATAATAGACCTATAATAGACCATTCTTAACAGACCAGGAGACCTAATAAGCTTCTGGAGGGAGGTGGGCTGGTTGGAATAACCACCGACGGCCGCCATGGCCCACGTACAATGGTCCACCTGAAGGACTAAGTGCGGAAACCAATCCCATAACATAGAACATAGAAGGCTATAATAGGTAGTGCATTAGATCTACGGATAGTTATGCGAGAGTATCGAAGAGGAAAACCAACATAATGTAATGAGTAAGTTTTGATAGGTATACATATATATATGTAAACAATGGACCAGTTAATCAGCATAAGTAGGCACTTCCACTGATAAGAACATACATACAAAAAATACCCACGTCCAGGGATGAACCAAAAATATCTGCAGTTAAAAGCAAAAGTAAGATACAGACTACATATATAAACTCACGCCTTCTTCCCTTGGGGTAGGCAGAAACTACAGAGCGCCACCTGATAGGATTCTTACATACTCCTTTTGCTTTTACGTGTGGTCATACACACACGCGCGTTGCGAGTACTACGCACCTATAAACAGACTAGTTGTAAAATAATAAACAGAAGGGTTTGTGGTGACCTTGAGGTATACCTATTTCTTAACGCCTCGCATATATATGCAAGTGCATGCAGACATATGCAAACGACGTATGTTAGCGTGGAAGATTCTAAAGGTCTGCGCAACCGAGGCTCGCACCCGACAGGCGGTAGGTGACGAGAAGAATATCATAATACCTCAACAAAAGCACCTGCCATCTAATCTCTTCTCTACCCCTGGTTGACTAGTAGAGAATGCCTAATGCATTAAGTCCGCCTTTGTAACTTTTTGTGCGAAAAGTTCAAATAATTAAATATTTTTTTTTTATTATTATTTATGTACACACAGTAAAATACATAGGGATATGACATAGTTAAAATATGAGTACAAAGGTACTGCTTATTTCTTAAGAAGTTTCTTCCAGCAGACCTGCGAAAGGAGAAGTAAAAAAGAAATGTAGACAATAGTGTGTGAGAACAAGGAGAGAAAAATATGAGTGTGTGAAGTCTAAAACTAAAATATTAAATATATCTACACATATAATGCAGAAAATTACATAAGTATACTTAAATAAATACATAATACAAAAATATATAAACATATATATGTACAAATACTCACGGTATAGACGAAAGGTAATGTTCTTATAATATATAATATAAGTATTTTACATAAATTAGGTACGTTATTTTTAAATTAAAATTAGTATAAGTACATTTAATCTAATTGGGGAACCGTTATTATTATTGACGTTTTCCATTTATCGCCCCACAACGAGCATAGTTGCCTTCACACACTATATGTAAATAGAAATAAGTAATATGTAATGCCTCTATATGTTCAGCGGGATTGTCCGAAAGGGTTACCGCTACCCCGGTACATAAAGGGCGAAGGAAGGAACATGGGTGGGTTTTAGTCAGTAAGAGTCTGACACTCCCTTCCGCTCCACCCAGAGCGGGAGGGGTCATTTGATGATTTCCCACCAGAAAAAAAAAATGCCTCTATATGTATGTGTAGGGTGAGTGTGTGAGGGTGTGTGTTGTGTATATGATTATGGATGTCAGGAAGAAACCTGACAGTTAACAATTCATACCCACTTATGCTATACAGATAATACATTTTGATTGGGCGGGAATCGGAGTCGCAAGACAATCATGTCGCAGCTGTGCCAGTGCCCCAACTATTCTGTGCAAACGTGACAAGAAAATTTCTGAAATCCGACTTGGGCGTAATGTCACACAGTGCATTAGCTCGGCGAACAAAGTTCATTTCTTCTTTGAAATATAAATCAGTGTGTATTTCTTTTCTGTACAGATAGAGATCTTTCTAAGTGTAAAAATCTGTAAGATGGTGTCTTTACTACTTGTCGTAACAATATTATTAACATATAGAACACTGGCTGCGCCCCGCGGTTTCACCCGCATAAGTTTCGATCCCGTGGGAGTATCGGGATAAAAAGTATCCTATATGTTAATCCTGGTTATAAACCATCTGTGTGCCAAATTTCATCCAAATCCAATCAGCAGTTTTTGCGTGAAAGATTAACAAACATCCACCCATCCATCCATAGAAACTTTCACGTTTAGAATATTATATATGTATATTATATATATATTAGAACACTAAATCAATACAAGGTGTCGTTTTAGATCCTCGTCAAATTCAAGGAGGTAACTATGCTACTGATTCTCGACACGAATCAATAATAAAATAAGTAGGTATTTGTTTTTTCTATTCCAGAGACGGGGATGTGTGGGACACGCATTTTAAAACTTAAATAACTAAAAAAACAAGTATGTATTCATTATTTACCAGGGATATTAATTTTATTTGATTATTTATGTATTTCATAACAGCCTCCTGAAATTTGACGAGGATGCAAAACAACAGCTTGTATAATAATAAAGCGGAAGAGTGTGTTTGTTTGAAAAATTATTTTTGAGTAAGGCTATAGGTTATTTAGCATCGTGCTAAGACCTTAAGGAACCGAGCAAAAAGAAAAAAGAACGCTAAGGGAATACGAAGTAAAAGCGCGGGCAAGCGATACGATGCGACGGAGTGAGTCAGGGGTACGAGAAATTTCAAGCGGACGAAGTCGTAGGCAAAAGCTAGTACTAATAATAAAGCTGAAGCTGTAATGACGTCACGCTGAAGTAGGTACACGAAGGCTGCGCTGAAGATCACGTCGGGCACCAGTTTAGAGGTATGAGGAACAGGGTGTAAAGTTCACTCATCCTCCATAGAAAAGGGAGGATCCTCCGACCAGACGGGTGTTGTGTATGGCGGGCAATTGCCCAACGATTGATGTTGGGAAATTGTAACTATGTTAATTGCGCGGTAAGCTCTGCTTGCGAGATGCAGGATTTGCGTGAGGTCAGTATGACGCGTTCTTCGCATGTGGCGTTGTAGATACCGCTACAAGTTTGTTTGTTTGAACACGCTAATCTCTGCAACTACCAGTCCGATTTGAAAATATTGTTTGTTCTAAAATTCCACAGGCTGTTTAACATCAAGCTACGACTCTTAGGAGCCGAGCAGACAGAAAAAAGTCACAAGGAACGCTTAGCAAAAACGAAGTAACAGCGCGGGCAGGCGTTGCGACGCAGATGAACTCGCGGGAAGAAGCTAGTAATAATAATAATAATAAAAGCGGTACTTCTGGACACGGCTCGCATTGTCAGGAGGTTCCTCTCTCTGGAGCCCTGACCGCCGGTAGCTTGGACCCTGTTCCCGATACCGGTGGGCTACTATTTTTTATATTTTTAAATGTTTTTTTTTTATTTTTTTGTTTATAAAAATATTTAAAAATATAATCTGTAAGTAAGTAAATGAAATAAAGGAAATAATAATAATATATTTATTTCCATCAATGTAGGTACAACAATTTCTTAATCTAATAACAATTTAAATCTTATTATAGAGGTTGTACGCAGTTACATAGAATTATGGAATTCTCTAACTCCTAAACTAAGTCAAGCTTGTATTATAGGACTCAGTGAGCTGTTAACTTAGACACAACCTTGAACTTATGCAACTGTAGGACATAAATAAAGTTATTGCTTAAAACAAAAAAAAAGACCCAAAACTAACTGTAAAGTTATACAAAATGACATCAATAAATACTTATTTACTACTTACATATAAAAAAACAATACTAGATACCTATTAAGTGGAGATTTTTATCGCTCAGTCAAAAACTTTTAAACAATATTTTATTCGAATTTTAATAAAGCCACACAGAACATAATCCCTACCAAATTATGCATAATTTCCATAGTAATATTCGAGTGTACCCTACGCATAATAACACGAATACAGACGAGTAATATTAAATGTCAAGTTTGACATTAATTCTGGCATTCTAATGCAGTTAGAAGTTAATCTCTTGGCATAACGAGGGACACCCTCAATGGCGGTAGACGCATATCTAGTTGTTTTGGTAGATTCATATTGATATCGTCTGGGGTTTTAGTAAACAAATTTTGTGGTAGAGAAACTAACTTACGATTTATTTATGGAATACTACATAAACATAACGTCACGTATGAATTTTCTGAAGGGCAAACAGAGGAGTGGGTCCGTATCAACATGCGATTTTTTATCGATGCGATTCAATTGTCTGCTTAGCGCCGAGAGTTGAAAATCCAACGTGTATTTTTCGCACCGGAACGTACTCTGTTGGATTTTCAACTCTCAGCTCAACAACGAGGGTTGAAAATCCAAAGCGCGATAGAAACTCATCGCGTTAAGAAATCGCCCGCACCGTAATACACAATATTTCGACTGTAATGTTATAATTATGTCCCATGGAATATAGAGCGAGTCCATTGTCAATTACCGGACACAGGTGCAGACAACTGAGGGGCAATTCTCGTAATTTTAAGACCGTTCACAGTCTGATCTCAGTCTCCATCTGTCAAAAAATACTTCTAATTTCTCTACATTTTGACAAGTTTTTGACATTTGTTTGTCGCTGAGATGAGACTGCGACTAGATTTTGAACGTTTTAAATTAGGAGAATTGGCCTTCTGCTGGCTGCTACAGAGAATTTGCTGAACTCTTAGCTGAACGTATCCTGTACCTAACGCGCCGCTGTCGTGCTGGCCATCACTAGAATAACGAGGCAAAGAGAACAAATGAGAACAATTCAATTTTAATAAAGCTAACAAACTTTCAACAGCACCCTTATTGCGTAACGCACTATCCATCCCAATCTGAGTCATTTAGAAGGATATTGCTAATCCATTGCTTCCTGTGTTCGAACAATTTGTCTGCTCAGCAACGTAAATAACGCAATGAATGTTGTTGAACTGTCAAAATGATAGCCTTTGCTTCTGATAGTGTGTTACGTAATTACTCTAACTTAAATATCCACTTCACAATCCCCAGACGGACGTAAAGATGATAGAAACTCTTCTACATATGGCAATAAGGCTTATACTCCCATATGCAGACTGAAGATCGCATATCCCGTGTACACCAATGACGTACGATGTCCTTATAGGGAAATAAAACTTAATTACTTTTACAAACATACTTTTATGATACCGTTACCATTAATTTAATTATTCATGAAGATTGTAGATAGGGTCCAGAATTACGTTTTTTAATTTACTCTGATTAACGAACCCATTTAGAATTTTTACTTTTATGGTTCTTTAATTGATTTTAATATTATGTTTTGAAATGGGAAGGATTAAAATTCGTAGTTTGTACAGGATGTTTACAAAAAAAACCGACTTCCAAAAAAGACACTACAAAGTGAAAAATAACTTTAATTTCGGAAGTCGGTGGCAAACAACGAAAATGCGAACCCAATGACACCGACTTCCGAAATTAAAGTTATTTTTCACTTTGTAGTGTCTTTTTTGGAAGTCGGTTATTTTTTTTTTGCAAAAAAGTTTTTATTTTTCACTTTTAAGTTGTAATTTTCACCAGTAATTTTGGTTTAAAAAAACGATGTGTCGGTCCATAAAATTTGAGGGTTGCCCTCGATTTCTCCAGGATCCAATCATCAGATCCTGTCTTGGTGACTATGGGACCACTTCAGAAGTATCTCCTTTCGAACAAAAAAGAATTTTCAAAATCGCTCCACAATTGGCGGAGTAATCGCGTAACAAACACACAAAAAAAAAAGAAAACATTCCGTCGAGTTGAGAACCTCCTCCTTTTTTGAAATCGGTTAAAAAAAAAACAAACATCTGCCTGTACCAAAAAAGTTCTGTAATAAAGTAATTTTACAGCAAAGTAGCCAGTGTGATAGCATCTTAATATGCACTTTAAGTGCTACCGAACTTGAAGTACCAAACCAGTTGGGGACTGAAGTATTTTCGGCATGTTTGCTAAATTGGCCATACATGCCACACGGCTACACATTTCCAGTTTTAGCTGACCTCGCATTGTATAAGTTTTTCGTACAATCAGAAGTCATCTTATACTGGTTAAGTGTAGTCGTGCGTACATGTGTGGGTGTATAGAAATATTGAATATTTACTACGTAGATCTCGTAAGATGTAAGAAAGGAAATTATGATAATGGGCGTTGTGGGTGTCGAAAAGGCGTCAGGGGTGGTTTATCGTGAAAATGTAGTCAGCATTTCCGTGAGCATTATATGTAGGCATAGCAATAATGAAATCAGGACAGACTAAACTTAATAGCAGTAGAGTAGAACTCCTTGAGAAAATTCAATCAATCTGCCTAGCCTTTTCCCCACTATGTTGGGGTCGGCTTCCAGTCTAACCAGATGGCTCAGATGCAGCTGGATACAAGTTTTTTACATAGAGCAACTGCCTATCTGACCTCCACAACTAAGTTACTGCGTAATACGATACTCCTTGGTAAGCCCTTAGTTTGTTACCCAACTTCAATTCGAATGATAATCAAAAATGTTTATCTCCGACTTTTTAACTCTCAAGTTTAAATCAGGCTTGGTTCTAAATTATTACGAAACTTTTTTCAATGTTAGGTTTAGCGCGCAGGTTTTAAAAACTTTTAAGCGGATCCAGGCAACATATAAAGGTCGCCATTTTGATATTCATAAATCTCTCAGATCATCGCCGGTTGGAAGTCGTATTTTTTCGCGACCGAATAAATGTTTTAAATCTTTTCTGAGTGCTCGTACTTTTTGCACTCCCATTATTTAAGTAACGAATTTTGTAGGCTTGTAACATTAGCATTGGATGGACCCATATAGGTAAAGACCACTTTAGGACGAAAAAGAAGAAACTCATCATCCATAGCTCACCCACTGCTGGCTGACCTTGTTGACCGGCCGAAAGTGCAGTGTGCTGCGCCAAGGTTGCTGACGAGGCTGGGGGTGATGACCAGGTATGCGCGGACGCTGCATGCTGTTGGTCAGGATACCCGTTGAATCCGTGAGTGCTGGCTGGGTGACTCGCTGCTCTAAAGCTTGCGGGAGTGATGAAGACGTCACGCTGAAGTATGTACACAAAGGCTGCGCTGACGATCACGTCGGTGTCACCAGTATAGAGGTATGAGGAACAGGGTGTAAAGTTCACTCATACTCTATAGAAAAGGGGGGATCCTCCGACCAGGTGAGTGTTGTGTCTGGCGGGTAATTGCCCAACGATTGATGTTGGGAAATTGTATCTATCTAGTTGCGCGGTAAACTCTGTTTGCGAGATGCAGGATTTGCGTGACGTCAGTATGACGCGTTGTTCGCACGTGGCGTTGCAGATACCGCTACAACCTCTCTTTTCTTGTGCCAATTTCTACGTTCCTGTCCCAACCTCATCCAGGTTCTACTCGCGATGGTAACAATGTCTTCCGCCCACCACACCGCCGGACGATCGACACTTTATCTTCCAGTCCTTGGACGCCACTTGGTCACTGCCTTACCCCACCTGCCATCTCTGCATATTACTAGGAGTCCTGCCTACCTCCATTCGAATTCAATAATTCCTTTGCCGATATCGAAAGAACGTATCAGAAGTACTTATACAGGGTGGCGGGGAGGGACTACGACACGCAAATTGTAATTATGAATTCAGAACATGATTCTAGCCCCCTAGCGTAAAAATATTTTCTAGGACATACAAAAAAAACCAGCTGATGGTCCAGAATCATGTTCTGAATCCATGGTAACAGGTTGTGCATCGATGTTCCGGCCACCTTGTATATATACACATCACGTCTGCGGAGTTCCGATAACTAATTTAACTTGAACCTATAGAAGAAAACATTTACGCATAAAGCCATTTCACAAAATACCCCAAACTAAGCGAATAACGCACTTAGTTGGTCGTATTTTGTGAAATGGCTGTATGCGTAAATGTTTTAAGTGAATAACGCACTAAATACAACCCATTGTCTCACCTTTATTTGCGCAATTAATTAAGTAAAACAATGATGTCGGAGATAGGGGCATAGCTAAACACCGTTTGTCACACCCTGACAATGACAAATGTTCCTAAATACTGGTTATACGAGCGATGCTAAGCGAAGCGGAGTGGAAAGAAGACATGTCTCGTTTAGCTCTTGGTGTGCTCAAGTGTTACTGTTAAGTTTAGCTAAGTAACAACTATCTACTTATCTATACTTGAATTGTATATAGATGGACAGATGGATGTTTGTTACTCTTGCACGCAAAAACTACTACATGGATTTGGATGAAATTTGGCACACAGATAGTTTATAGCCAGGATTAACACAGAGATTAATACTTTTTATCCCGATATTCTCACGGGATCGAAACGTATGCGGGTAAAACCGCGGGGACAGCTAGTAGGATATATTTTATGTAAAAGAAACAAGAAATTTCACGCGGGCGGATGCTGGCATACAATCTAAGTATAGAAAATTGACAGCAATGCCAATAGAAAGAAACTTTAGATAAAAGCTTTTTCTACATTTTGATCCTTGCTGACTGAAATGAAAACTTGTATTGTTGATTTTGGTCTGTATGCAAATATCTTGCGTTTTTTACTTCTAATAAAACTAGAATTGGATGGCGAAGAGTTAAAATATGTAAATAATTATCTCGTTTCTTGAAGTACATTTTATTGTGCAATGCGCTTTGCATTTTGAGCTCAATTAATTTATATGCTTCGCTGAGAGAAGCACTAAACGAATCAGCCTTTTTCGTGTCTTCATTTAATTTGGGAGAAATAAACGAATTTAACGTAAATTGAATTGAAGAGTAATTATTAAAAGAGAATCAAGTGCATTTGCAGGGTGTTGTGGCGCAGCCTGGGAGAGGCCTATGTCCAGCAGTGGACTGCGATAGGCCGAATTGATTGGTTGATTGAAGTGCATTTGGGTAACCTGTCCCTATTGGTTACCAACACACATCAAACACCCATGTGGAATGTATGTATGTTGACCATTTCTTAGTCTCAGTGCTCGATGTGCGTTCTTTCACTCCTCAACATCTGCCTAGCCTTTTCCCAACTATGTTGGGGTCGGCTTCCAGTCTAAACGGGGGCAGCTGAATATTAGTATTTTACATGTAGCGACTGACCTCCACAACCCAGTAACTGGGTAATACCCTTGGTAAGACTAGTTGTCAGACTTCTGACGACCCGTAACGACTGCCAAAGGTCTACGAATGACAGTCCGGACCAACGGCTTAACGTGCTTTCCGAGGCACGGAAGGGTCTGGATATGTAAAGATGGTCACCCATCTACGGATCAACCGCGGCAAGCATAGCTTAACATGATCGATCGACTCGTGCGGCTGTTATTATTTGGCCACAAGCCCCTCCTGCGCGTTTCTTCTCTACAGGGTCCAATTAAATTAGCTAGCCATACTTCGTAGTTGAGATGTAATGAGTTTCGCTAGCTAATTTAAATTGACCCTGTATATGGGAAAAGGCCCTTTTCCCTGCATTAGGGCAGTAACAGAACCATTCGTCCAAATATGAGGTACTAAAACCACAAGTGGCTTTGTAGTTTACTGAGCTCATCTCATTTCTAGCTCAGCTCGATGTGGTACCTTTACAGGCAAACGCCACCTTACTTAAGTGGTGCTACTGGCGCCAAGCGCCAAAACTGTTACGTTAACAATTTATTAAGGCCAAAAACAAATCGTTTTAGATTAATCTTTTAAGTTGCCCTACATAAGAATTCTGTATTTTTGGCTTCCTTGAGTGGAAAAGGTACGCATTGATTTTCTCGATAAGCACCTGAGTTAGTTTTTTCTCAGGGATTTTTGGCTTATTAGTAGATTCGCATTTCGGGCGAGTCAGCAAAAACGATTGAATCGGATATTCAAAAGTGACGATTCGCCCGTTTCGGGCGAGTAAATTTGTGCGAATCGGCTAGTAAGTCGGACTTTTGGCGAACTTACTTCTTTGAAAGTACGTAAGTAGTTTCTTCCATACATTTTCTGCTTAATTAGTTAAACAGCATGTATCAATTAATCTACCCAGCCTTTTCAACTAAGTTGGGGTTGGCTTCCAGTCAGACTTTTGGGCTTCTAACGACCCGTAACGACCGTCAAGTATCCACGAATGACAGCCAGAACAAACTGGTTAACGTGCTTTCCAAGGCACGGAGGGATCGGTATGTAAAGATGGTCACCCATCCACGGACCAACTGCGGCAAGCGTAGCTTAACCTGATCGTTCGACCCGTGCAGCTGTTATTACTTAGCCACAAGCTCCTTATTAAACAGTATGTGTCTTTGTAATTATTTGATGTCTTTGTAATTATTTGACACATATGTCGCATTGTCGGTTATATTAAATAGGGCCCTGATAAACTTTATATTTGCGATCTACCAACCCGCACCACCCACGCCTTGACGCCCTCGTGGCAGATTACGGCACACAGGGAGTAATCTACCACGTAGCAGTAATCTACCACGAGGGCGTGGGTGGTGCGGGTTGCTCATAGAGATGAGTCCTGTGTCCCAGCAGAGGGTATAAAATAAAGTTCGTTTTTTAATCACAGATTAAAAAATGAAAATCTGACATTTAAGTCTTTTAAGTTTGGGTTTTTTTAGTATAGAAATCTGACATTACAACTGTCAAATTAGTGTCTGGGTTTAAAAAACAAACTTTAGGCTGCATGTATGAATGTTATGTTAACTGTATCAGGCATGATGTATAGCGGTCATTTCTCCTTCTTCTTTTAAATCTAGGCCGGCAGTGTTATCGTACTTCCTTGCCTACATTATAAAGAAAACAAGAACAACAAAAACAAATCGAGACAAAACACAACACTATTAGCATATTCAGACAACATCAATGACTGCCGCACTGCAGAGTGTTTGACGATGAGTTATAGACTATAGACGTAGCATATTGTCATAGTTGTGATACTTGATAACGTCAATCATTCAAGTGTATACGTCGCTCTTCGTCACGATATTATGTAGGCTATATTATATTATGAAGGCTGCTGGATATGGGGGACTAGGTGGAGGTAGACTTGTTTCTTCTTTGTCCCATGTTTAAACCTATTTTTGTGTGGTAATCTTCTAGGTAAAAGAAAGTCATCATCTGCCTAGCCTTTTTCCGGCTATTTTGGGCTAACCAGATCCAGCTGAATACCAGTATTTTACATGGAGCGCATGGCCTATCTGACCTACACAACCAATTTACTGAGTAAGACGATACATCTTCTAGATAAGAAAGGAGAGGAGTGAGACTGAAAAGAGACTGGCAGGCAATGTATCTCAAATGGAAGCGTTAACCATCTTGCTGCAACACCAAAAACCTTCCTCAAAACGAAAAGAAGAGATAAAAACAAATCTCGCAAAACCAAACAAAATTAGTATAAGCAGACATTATCAATGATTGACGCGCTGCAGACCATTTGACGATGGGTAATAGATGAAGCATATTGTTGTGATAGTTGATAACGTCAATCATTCCAGTGCTTACGTCGCTCTTCGTCATGATATTATGTATACGAAGGCTGCTGGATATGGGGCAAGGACTAAATAGGTAGACTTCTTTGTCCTATGTTTTAACCGGGTTTTTTTTAGGCATGGTAATCTTCGTGGAAAAGAAAGAAGAGGAGCGAAACTTACATGGGAATAGGTAGGCGATGTATTGGTAGGTAAATGATTGCTGGTCAAAACTATTATCTGAATCGTTGCTAACGGAGAAAATGCGACGTCTTTGAAGACCCTGGTAGAGATGGCGAGACGAGGCACCAGGCGGAGAGTGGTGCTCATGCTCAGCAGTAGGACTGTAGGTATGAGTGCATAAAAAATCAATCAATCAATCAAATTCTTTATTTCAGACCAAAGATCCATACAGTGCTAGTCACCTTAAAATAATTGTTAGTAAATAATAATGTATTAAATTAATTGGCGACATGGACGACTGTGCGCTCATGTCTACCCGCCCAGTGTCTAATAAATGCACCTTGCAGGTCGCATCTTAAAAACCTTCTCAAGTCCCCTCCCCACTCCACCGACTTCTACTCCTACTCCTTCACAGTGCACGCGGTGCGGTTGTGGAATTCACTACCGCCTGACATTAGGGACTGCCAAACTGTTGCAGTTTTTAAAAGAAGAGTAAAAGAACACTATCTGTCCACTTCATCATAGTTGTGTATGTATTTTTTGTTTTATTTTTTTTTAGTATGATATAATTATTATTATTCTAGTGATATTTATTTTAGTAGTATGTATGTATGTACGTTTATTTGTATGTATGCATATTCTAGCAATTTTTGTTTAGTTTTGAAGAGAAATGTTTTTGATTGTATGTATTATTTTTTGTCTCCTTTACTATTTCTCACGCTGTCTACATCTCTGTATCTATTGTCCTGTCTCGGGTGTGCTGGAAGAGATTTCTTGTGAAATAAGCATCACCTCTGTACCTATTTTTTTCTGTTCTGTTTTTCTTGTCTGTTTATATATGTGTGTACATAAATGGTAAATAAATAAATAAATAAAAAAATAAATGGCCCATCAATTTTGTCCGCCGATGGCACATGTAGCAAGTATCTTCTTCATGGATAGGTATATCCTACATCAGGGTGATCCTGATTCTAATATTTTAAATGTCTACCTCTCTATGTACCTACGTAATCAAGCTATCTATATGCCATCAAACGCGATCATTCGACAAAAACATACCTACAATGACAGAAGTCTATACGGTTTGAAGAAAACATGAGTTTGATACCATAGCGTTATTAGAAACACAACTGACATCTTTTGGGACATTATAGCGTGATGTGGTGAGGCATGGAATGGCTTAGCGTGGTGTCCTGTAGTTTCTGCCTACCCCCGGGGAATAAGGCGTGAGTTTATGTGTATGTACCTCATCGTCATCTGCCTAGCCTTTTCCCAACTTCGTTGGGGTCAGCTTCCAGTCTAACCAGATGCTGCTGAATACCAGTATTTTACATGGAGTGACTGCCTATCTGACCTCCACAATCCAGTTACTGGGTAATACGATACCCCTTGGTAAGACTGGTTGTCAGACTTTCGGGCTACTGACGATCCGTAACGACTGGACTGTCATAGATCCTCGAATGACAGCCGGGACCAACGGCTTAACGTGCTTTCTGAGGCACGGAGGGGTCTTGGTATGTAAAGATGGTCACCCATCCACGGACCAACTTGATCGATCGACTCGTGCGGCTGTTAGTACTTAGCCACAAGCCCCTGTGTATGTCGCTATAGCGTACCTAAAATAAAAGCATAGGGAAAGTGACATCTAATATAACTTTGGAAAATATTTAAGGTCTCTAGTAAACAGAAATAAAAGTTAAGTTCAAGCGCGCTTTCGTACAAAACAATTAATTAACGCAAGCGCTCCAAAACTTTTTTTGAACACTGTATTTCGTTTCAACCCCGACCGCAAAAAATTCTAGAGAAAAAACCTTTGCACATCTCACACACAATTCGCGACATAAAATACTGCACAAAACTCGGTACACACTAAAAGTACCGATTTATTTCGCATAACAAACAACAGCCATTCATTTGGTACTTTTCAAAACGTGCTAAAATAAAATGAAAGTCTCCGTCGGGCATTTGTTTTGGAGCGCAGTTTTTCTCGCATTTTGCTAGCGTCACACCTACTCGTAGATGCGTAAAACAATGTTTAAATGGATAGGGATGTGCTGCGCTGCATAGCATTTTATCGGCTGTCGATGTATTTGAAGTGAAACTTAGGCGGCGATTCGATAATTGGACGAGAATTAAGAGTGAAATTTCAAGGACGCGTCACGTTTATGTACATTTTTTTACATGAGAGAGAATAAAGATATAACTCTCTCTGTCTCTCATATTAAATCTCTCTTATTCTTTATTTTTTAAGATGTTTCGCTTGTATCACGGGTACGGTGCTACACGTGCATTTTTTTTTAAATCTGCATTACTTTGCTGTTCACTATGTATTTCATCTTTCTCATGTAAGCTTTCGTTAGATATTGGTAGGTAGTTAATATCACGGTAAACACAATTTAATTCATTGTCGTGTTAGCAGGATGATTTAAATTTATCTTGCTGTATTAATAATACCAGCCGGTCAGTGCCCCACTGCAGGGAAAAAGCCTCTTCCCATAACAGAAGGCACAAGCATTAATTACCATGCACGCTTAATGTAAGTCTAAACTCGCCAACCCCTCTTAAAGGTTAGCGATTTCAGACTTATATTAACTGTCCAGGCTTCCTCACGATGTTTTTCCTTCACCGATGTCAGTAATGTCTTAGCTAAACTTAGAAAGTATATATGAATTGAAAAAGTTACATGGGTACTTACCCGGATTTGAACCAACAGACCCATTAAACGGCCTTAACCACTAGGCCATCACGACATAAAATATGAAAAAAATTAAAGAAAAACTTTGTAAAACCATTTAAGTACAACCAAGGAACATTTCACTTGTGTCATCTACAGTTGGCACCCTGACATTCGGGTAACGTTTATTAAAATTATAAAAAAACTTGGTCCAATATTGTTCATGCGGAACCGTTTTTTCATGTCAAAGCCTTATTCAGTTTTGTGAAAGAGACCCAAAATTTAAAAGGTCTTTACAAATTATAGCGATGAAAATAAAATTATAAATACGAGAACCATTTGAATTCGTACTCATAGAACGGTATGTATTGCTCTTCCTCCAAAAAAATTACTCGCACACACACAAAGGGTTTTTTGCCTTGTTGTACGGAAGTGCCACAAGGCAAAAAATGCCGAAAAACACATTTGTTGAAAGACCCCCTTTTTTTCCGGATGGGAAATCATCAAATGACCCCTCCCGCTCTGGGTGGAGCGGCAGGGAGTGTCAGACTCTTACTGACTAAAACCCACCCATGTTCCTTCCTTCGCCCTTTATGTTCCGGGGTAGCGGTAACCCTTCGGACAATCCCGCTGACCCGGCAGGCTTCGGCCCTGAGGGGCCCCTCGTTATGCTGACATTTCTTTGAGGCGCGCGTGGAACACTTACGCGCCGTCCGGCACGGGCCTGGTCCTGGTCCCCTTTAATTATTAACTCCATCCAACCATCCATCCATACATACATATAGCGACAGTAGACGTGTATACACACTGTGAAAATTTCAACTGTCTACATATTTCGATACATGAAATATAGGCTATATTTCATGTATCGACTGACAGACAGACGGACGGACGGATGGACGGAAGGACGGAAGGTTGAATGGACGGATGGACGGACGGACGGACAGCGGAGGCTTAGTAATAGGGTCCCGTTGGTACATTTTGGTTACGGCACCCTAACAACGTTACTAGAAAGTTAAAAAAGGTCGATCAAGATAAGATAAAAAAAAGATTATTTTTCCTGCATAATTCACCTTTACCTTGTCGAGTTGGGAAAAGAAAGGTCATCGAATAAAAACTAAGCAAAACCTGCTTAAAAGTACCTAATGTTTATCAATGAGGGTTTTAGTTTTTTTATTGCAATTACCAAGGGGTCGTGTTACCCAGTAACTGGGTTGAGGATTTAGACGTATGAAGAACAAGATGTAAAGTTCACTCATCTTCCATGGAAAAGGGAGGAAACTCCGACCAGACGGGTGTTGTGTCTGGTGGGCAACCGCCCGACCATTGGTGTCGGGACGTTGTATGTATATATGCAAGTTGCGCGGTAAATTCTGCTTGCGCGATACAGGATTTTGCATGACGTCAGTGTGTCGCGTATTTCGCATGTAGCGATGTAGATGCCGGCAGTCGCTCCATATAAAATACTAGTATTCAGAAGCATCAGGTTAGACTGGAAGCCTTTTTTTTTTTTTTAACGTTGAGAAATGCTCATGCATTCTGCACTACCACGGGGAGATAGTGCAGTTTTGACGGCACGGTTGGTGCAGTGGTTAAGCGATTGACTGCTGCGCTGCGTGTCGCGGGTTCGATTCCCGCACGGAACTAATATTTGTATGACCTACAAGTAGTTGTTCCGGGTCTGGCTGTTTGTGTATGTGAGTTTAAATGTTTGTAAACGCACCCACGACACAGGAGAAATTCCTAGTGTGGGGCAACGTTTTTAAAAAAAAAAAAAAAAGTTATGTGGGACTCTATCCCACTAAAACTCCACGGTGTCCTCCTCTGCCGCTTACGGCGGGAACACGGGCACGCCTTAGCACTCATCCGTGAACCCGCCGCGGCCGTCCGTCACCGGACCCTCCTCTGGGGATTACTCCCCAGCACTGGCGCACCAGAACACATGGCACGCCGTGACCACCCCAGGGACCAAACCAGCACATGGGCGCCAGACGACCCCGTGTCTGGGCACCCTTGGTCCCCCTGCGACGGGTCAGGTCATTGGCCCCGCCGCCTGCCAATTTTCGGCCGCAGAGGATAGGGAGAGCGGCGCACCGCAATACCGACACTCCTCCCCCGCCGCGGCCTCCAACCCTCAGCCGTGATGCCTCCCATACCACATCACGGCCCGCCTCAGTTGCGATGTCGCCCAAGCGGCACCGCAACCTACTTGTAGGCCGCTTCGTCGTCGGCTTACAGGCAAAGCCCTGACGAGCGGCCCCTAAGAGCTAGCTAAGAGGAACCCGAGGAGGGGCCTCGGGTTCCTCTTAGCTTCACCGTGGTTGTCCAAGCCACGGCTACTGAACCCCCCCGCCTCGACAATGCGGGAACCCACCGGGGGGGCAGACTGGAAGCCTACCCCAACATAGTTGGGAAAAGGCTAGGCAGATGAAGTTGACGACGCGTTGAATAAACCTCTAAAATATCGTCCTCAAATAGGTTGCCTAGAGTTTATAACACAGAATGAAAACAAAATAATAAAATCACACTGAACACTAAAAATCTTTATACACAGATCGATCGAAAACTCTTTGACGGATTAAGTGCTTTTGCAACTTAAACTGGGGTGAGCAGCTTATGATGATAAATAACATATTGAAAAGCAATATTGAACTCAAATTATAGAGTATAAAAGTTGTATTTTATAAGATAAAATGTAGATATATCATAAGCATCATATAGTGTTTCCATTTTAGGTTACAGGCCTCCTCTCTGTGAGAGGTAAGTATGTTATAGGATTTTCAAAATAGTTTATTTTAAATACATGCATAATTAAAATATCCCTAGATTGTGTTGATGTGTGTATATTAGTTTACTTACAACTTTACTTTTCACATTTTTTTCCCTATTAAATTTATTAATACAGGATAACCTATTGCAATAGTGTACTTATTTAACTTTATTCCTAACTTATTATTAAAATTTAATTATCAGATTTATTACAAACTTTATTCATTGTGAATTCACTCTGAGATCATTATCGATATCATCGTATCACATCCCTAACCCCGAAGGTCAGTGTGAGAGGTCAGTCCTCTGAATCAGAAGCTTTTTGCCCGACAATAACACCTAAAAACCAGCCCTATTACGGTCATAATGGGCACTGTAATGCATGTGTCGTTGTAACTTTTAGTTTGAGAGTGGAAGAGGTTTGTACGTAAATTGGAAAACATCGGGGACAGTTTTGGTGCAATTGTTTCAAAAGATAGAAGCGAAAACTTTAAAGAGCAGGGTATATTTACAAAGAAGTAGATCTATGCACCAACTAAAAGTAGATATTGTTGCTGACCAGCAGTGCGATTCTGTAACCATCTCACCGTGAAAACTTAGGTGAAGTGAGCGTGTAGTGAACATGTCATTCCAACTAATTCTAGGGATTGACACTATTGACAGCTCACTCTAAGCTCACTTCACCTAACTTTTCACGGTGAGACTTTTACAGAATCGATCGGCAGTACAGGTTTGTATATAAACAAAGTCACAGTCAAAGTACTTATTTCAAATAGGCACATAAAAGGCACTTTTGAACGTCAACAATTACAATAAAATGGAATTGACAAACCTACAGACACCGGTCTCTCACAAAGTTAGTCCCTTTTTTTTATTTTTTTTTCTGGGTGGGAAATCATCATATGACTTCTCTCGCTCTGGGCGGAGCGGGAGGGCGTGTCAGACTTTTACTGACTAAAACCCATCCGTGTTCCTTCTGTTGCCTATGCCAGGGGCCACGGTATCTCTTTCGAACAACCCGCGGCCTTGGCAGGCATCGGCCCTAGTGGACCTCGTCAGTTCGTGCTGACATCTCTTTGAGGCGCGCGTGGAACACTACGCGCCGTCGACCCGGGCCTGGTCCTTGCCGGGCGGCGAGCTGCCTATTGCTCGCCGTCCGCAAGCCCGCGCCTACGGTGGCCGGGAGTCGGCTGGTAACTCCCGACGTCCAGGACGTCTCCTGCGGCGACTAGGTGCGTGAGGGCGCAGAGATTGCCTCTCCCTCACGCGCTCCGCCTCCTCCTTTACGAGCATTACTACTTCGCAGAAGGAGGTGACGGCTTCCCATGCACTCTCGCTCCGTACCATGACCTGGACCAGGGCCGGACGCGAGAGATCGCCGCCGCCGATCGATAAAGTTAGCTCCTTGTTCGTACACTACTGTTTTTCTACACAAGTTATGAACCTAATGGTAAACTTGTCGTTAATTTAATAATTTACTAGCAAAACTTCAAAGACATGTTGGGTAGGTACCGATATCAATCCAAAGCAAAACAAAAAAAGTAATTTAAAAATCTGATAAAAAAAAACAAAATACTGAAATGCCAACCAACCAACAAGCCATTTTATTAGATTTTTGGTAATAAAATAAAATAGCCCAAATGATTCCCATTTCAGCTTGCCCAGTCGAGCGAAAAGGGCTATCTCAAAAACGGACGATAGGCAATCGAAACAATGAGATGGTGAGCAAATGAGTTTTTATGATCAAATCACTGAAATTGAAATCTCTTCAGTGAGATTGTTACGCAAAATGGCCTCTTATAGAAATTGATTCTTTGTGTTCAATAACTTAAGAATAAAATATTTCACTGTTTTTTAACCAAAAAATATTGGCATGTCTAACAAATCAGATAAGATATATACTGATTTGAAAACGAATCATAGTCCCCGTTATTTATTAAGCGTTGCTTGAAGTTAATTAATGATTAACGTCTTCAAAGCCATCCATCGTAAGACGCTTAAACGTCTCTTAAAGGGCTTTGAATTCCCGCGCCATTTTGATTTTTATTTAAAAAAAAAAAACGATCAAAGTTAATCACGTGACATCCATATCAACTTTGATCAACAGACTTTGAACGTTAATATCTCGGAAACGTGATGCTTTACCGGGCGCTTTAAATCAATCACAATTATAGTCTCGATTGACAACTCAAAAGCTGTTCTAAAACTGGATATCGATAAAAAAAATATAGCAAAGGGCAACTCTAACTACACTATTGTATTCTAATTAGGTATATCATTACTTATTTTTCGGTACAAAATTTTGAGTCTCAAATCAGTATCGTACTTAAAAAAACTTTTTTTTTATTTTACAGGACGGTCAGAAGTTTGCTATTGCTCTCTTGATTCATGCTCCTGCACTTGTCCCAATAATAATCAGGTGTTTCTTCCATACGAGTATCAACCCTAGATGGACATATAGTGATCTTATTGATGATGTTTTTCAAAAAGGTGAGATGCTTTGTACTCGCAAACCCCGTGTGTGTATGACCAGATGGCCAATTCCCGTAAATGAAAAAAACTTTTTTGCAAAAAAAAAACAACCGACTTCTAAAAAAGACACTACAAAGTGAAAATAACTTTAATTTCGGAAGTCGGTGTCATTGGGTTCGCATTTTCGTTGTTTGCCACCGACTTCTGAAATTAAAGTTATTTTTCACTTTGTAGTGTCTTTTTTGGAATTCGGTTAGTTTTTATTTTTCACTTTTAAGTTCTAATTTTTACCAGTAATTTTGGTTTAAAAACCAAACTACTGAACCATTTTGATGTAATTTCTATGGAACCAATCTGAAAGCATATCCTTACAAATAAAAAAAAAAAATTGCAAACCGGCTTTTAAATAACGGAGTTCTGAGGTAACAAACATAAAAAAAAATACAGTCGTATTAAGAACCTCCTCCTTTTTTTAAATCGGTTAAAAACATTCAAAATCTAGTCTCATCTCAGCGACAATCAATGTCAAAAACTTGTCAAAAATGTAGGGAAATTAGAGGTATCCTTGACTGGTTGAGACTGAGATCAATCTGAACATTCTTAAAATTACAAGAATTGCCCCTGAGATTTACGAACGAGTAGAACGAATATGTAAGTATCGTAGCAGATGGTGTTCTGTAATTTCTGCCTACCCCCCCGGGACGAGGGCGTGAGTTTATGTATGTATGAACCTCTATCAGTAATCCCAGTTTTCACTTCCTTCAAATAGGTATTAGGAATATCATTTCGTACGGAGCTTTTAACTTTGTTTACGAACATATTTATAGCCCTTCCTACGTTTTAAGACGCATCTTGAAACACCCACCTTTCCATTAAGTAAATAACCTAGTTTTAGTAAACTCAACATTTATAACAGGTACTTTACGTAATATTCATAATACCTCTTAGCAATTTTAAATGGTACTTTCGTATTTACAATGATACTAGCATTAGCACAATTGAGGTTTTTTTGTAGGTATCAAAGTAAGTAAGAGAAAATGCTGCTAAATACTGCTAAATAATCGATCGATAGCAATCGCCCCACGAGGCGATCGAAGGTTGAGAGCTACGCTTGCCGCAGTTGGATCGTGGGCCATCAATTACATATCAAGCAAGATCTCTCCAAGCTTCAAAAAGCACGTCAAGCCGTTGGTCCCGGCTATCATTTGTAGAACTTTGACAGTCGTCACGGGTCGTCAGAAGCCCGAAAGTCTAACAACCAGTCTTACTAAGGGGTATCGTGTTACCCAGGAACTGGGTTGTGGAGGTCAGATAGGCAGTTGCTCCGTGTAAAATATTACCCAACCGGAAACCGTACCCAATATAGTTGGGAAAAAGGCGGATTGAGTATTAATTTATTTTTAAAGAACTCTTAATAAAACCTAAGACACATTTATTGAAGTGTCTCTAAAAATAATGTCTTAAACCTTTCAGTTGTCTGAATGTTAAATGAACGAACGAAGACAAGACTGAATGAGATAGAGCAAATTAATGAATGAATAAACACAACATTTTATAAGATATTCCGGCTGTTGAAACAGTGCAAAAGCGCTTTTGTTTTAGAAAAAGAAATAGCTGCTCTACTCAGAATATAATTTTAAATTAACCTAAATTAGGTACGGTAGAATTCGAAATTGTTCTGCGAACCAAAACGGTTAGCCTTTTTAATGGCTGAACTACAGGAGTTTACAGGACCTATTTTTGAGAGAAAAGTATTTTGGTGTTTGTACAGGGTGGGCAAATAAGAGGCATACACTTTATTTTTTAAATTTTATTCTATGAAATATAAAATTACTAAGTATTTTTATTTAAATATAGTGTTTAGGGCCGGCAATTCAGCATAGAAAATAATCTTAGACAAATGTCCACCTCAAGCAGCATGGCAGGTGTGAACCCTTTTCACTGCGTTTTTCATGACATTTTCACACATTTCCTGTGTTATTTCAGTGACTGTGTCTCAGATATTTTGTTTTAATTCTTGAACGTTAATTGGCCTGTTAGCATAGACACATCCCTTTAGATAGCCCCACAAAAAAAAGTCAGGAGCTGTTAAATCCGGGGATCTTGGGGGCCAATCAATGTCACCGTTTCTCGAAATTAATCGACCCGAAACCGTCCTTTTCAATGTCTTGATTATGGCTTGTGCCGTATGACATGTGGCCCGTCTTGTTGGAACCACATATTTCCTAAGCCCAACTGATTCACTTGATGTAAGAAAACTGCTTTATCTGTTACAATGCCATGCTGCTCAAATTTAATCACTAAACGAGTTATTGTTAGCCACGAAGGTAAGGGATTTTACCAAAAATTTGCCGCAAATTTCTTAGAGTTTCCGCAGTACATGATTGGGTTGAGTAGAATGTTTTAATAATTAAAACACTTTGTTCAGTCGTAAAACGCTCCATAACAAAGCCGGATCTACACAAAATAATTTTCATGAAACAACTGTCATATTTGCCGCCAAAACAAAAGTTGTATACAACTTTTTTTGCCGCCAGCAAAAAAAAGTTGTATACCTCCAAGTTGCCCACCCTGTACTATTTACCTAGGTGGGAAATTGCTAATTACTTTTAACTTGGAAAATTAAAACCTTTCATTAGTTAGCTTTTTTATGTTTATTCTGAAAACCTCAAACGTCGGTAGAGGAAAAGTCCTTAATTAAACGAGATGGACTTAAAATCACCATTATCTTGCCCTTGCGCATCATGTCTTTTTCTTCCACATTTCTCTATTAGTCGTCATCTCGGTAGACATTCCTTTTCTACTTCTAGCCATACCATCTTTCTCACGGTCCATCCAACATTTCTTTCTTCCTACTCTTAGAGCCATTGATGGACTTAAAATACAGTCTGAAATCGCCAGCACGCATCGTGCAAGGGTAGTGATCAATGCTCGCTCCATCTTTTCAGCATTATCTCACATGATGTTAACCTTTGCTGTCAGAGCTATGCCAATTTAGCTCTATTTTGCATGAGAAGACGGTTTGCTCTGGCAGTGGCACAGTAAGCGTAATCAGCTAATAGTGATCCCACTGCTGGGACACAGGCCTTCTCTCTGTGAGAGGGAGTGGGCCGTAATCCACCACGCGAGCCCAGTGCGGGTTGGTGGATGTCATATTTCTTCGATGTTTTGGTCCTGGGACATGCCGATTTCCTCACGATGTTTTCCTTCACCGTCTTGCGAAAAGTGGTGATGAAATTAAATACATGAAATGGCACGGTGTCAGAACGATGTTATCAAACCGCTCTCCTCTTTGTTAACTTAAACATTATGACACTACCAAGAATTATTCTTACAGAACCCGCAGGTTGTTTCTCCCTGACATCAGTATTCAAGAGTAGTGTGTATAAATTTGATTCAACAGGGGTCGTCAACCTGTTCCTCTGAATAACGTATCGTGTCACTCGATATACATACGAGATGTTTTATCTTAAGCTCGAAGCACTGGGGACTCGATTTGCAAGTGATGTGGAGTTAGAATAATACAGCGGTTGGTCTTGTTTTTAAACCAGAGGGGTAATTCTCGTGATTTTAAGAACGTTCACAGTCTGATCTCAGTCTCAATTTGTCAAAAAATACTTCTAATTTCACTACATTTTGACAAGTTTTTGACATTTGTTTGTCGCTGAGATGAGACTGCGACTAGAATTTGAACGTTTTAAATTACGAGAATTGGCCTTCTGATTTGTACCACATCGGTGGCAACACTTTGACCTTAAGCTGGCGGAGATTCAAAAAAATAACCGATAGTGGACGAAGGATCGCGAGTCCGTACGCCACGATCGCGACCCGCTCTTATGTAATAGTTTTGATTGTTTTTTTAACCGACTTCAAAAAAGGAGGAGGCTTTCAATTCGACTGCATTTTTTTTTATTACCTCAAACTCCGTTATTTATAAGCCGATTTGCAAAATTCTTTTTTTATTTGTAAGGATATATATTTCAGATTGGTCGCATAGAAATTACATCAAAAACGGTCAGTAGTATGGTTTTTAAACCAAAATTGCTGGTAAAAATTTCAACTTAAAAGGGAAAAATAAAAACTTTTTTGCTAAAAAAAAAAAACAATCGACTTCCAAAAAAGACACTACAAAGTGAAAAATAACTTTAATTTCGGAAGTCGGTGTGGTTGGGTTCGCATTTTCGTTGTTGGATGCTGTCGATGCCCCAACATAGTTAAAGCCTGCACAATAGCCCAGCCTTTTCCAAATATGTTGGGGTTGGCTGCCAGGCTAACCGAATGCAACTGAATACGAGTTTTTTACATAGAGCGACTGCCTATCTGAACTCCACGACCCAGTTAGTGGGTAACACGGTAACTCTTGGCAAGACTGATTATTAGACTTTATTATTTATTTAAACTTTTCACACAAAAAGGTACAACGGCGGACTTAATGCCTTAGGCATTCTCTACCAAAGGTGATGAAGGGATTAGATGGCAGGTGCTTTGGTTGAGAGGAACAATGAAACAAAACTCTTAAAACTATCTAGTTTTAAGAGTTTTTTTATCATTATTCACAAACACAAACACATAAACAGGTTATATAGGCATACATAGTATTACTCATCATCATCTGCCTAGCCTTTTCCCAACTATGTTGGGGTCGGCTTCCAGTCTAACCGGATGCAGCTGAATACCAGTATTTTACATGGAGCGACTGCCTATCTGACCTCCACAACCCAGTCACTGGGTAATACGATACCCCTTGGTAAGACTGGTTGTCAGACTTTCGGGCTACTGACGACCCGTAACGACTGTCAAAGATCCACGAATGACAGCCGGGACCAACGGCTTAACGTGCTTTCCGAGGCACGGAGGGGGTCTTGATTTGTGAAGATGGTCACCCATCCACGGACCAACCGCGGCAAGTGTAGCTTAACCTGATCGATCGACCCGTGCGGCTGTTATTACTTAGCCACAAGCCCCTCTATACATAGTATTACTATAATATATAATTATAATATATATACATATATGTATATACAAATTCAAGGGAGAGAGGTGTTGAGATGACTCTACGCTATTTGTTTCGAAAATAACCCTGACTTTCGGACTCCTGACTACCCGTCGTATCTGACTTGTGGAGGTCAGATAGGCAGTCACTCTATGTAAAATACTGGTAATTTTTATGGTGTACATAATAAAGAGTATTTTATTCTGTTATATTGTATTTTATTATATTCTATTCTTAGTATAGAAACTCCATAAAACTTTCCTTATGTTTGAAATTCATATTAAATATAGTTTATTGCCAAAACAATCCTGGTGTTTATGACATACTTTTGAAGAGATCAAATACTTTTGTTCTCAAAGTGTTCCATAGATTGTTGATACAGCTCTCGTTCATAATAACGAGCTATTTTTAACATAACAACAAAACATCACGCCCTGAAACTAGGCGTCATGTAAATTAAAAGCTTTAGATTGAGAATTAAAAATTCTTGGTGTTGAGACTGTATTTGATAATTGACATCATCATCTGCCTAGCCTTTTCTCAACTATGTTGGGTCGGCTTCCAGTCTAACCGGATGCAGCTGAATACCAGTATTTTACATGGAGAGACTGCCTATCTGACCTCTACAACCCAATTACTGGGTAATACGATACCCCTTTGGTAAGAGTTGTCAGACTTTCGGGCTACTGACGACCCGTAACGACTGTCAAAGATCCTTCATTCTTAAAGTTAGTCGTAAAGTTCTCTTTCTCTTTCCAACGAAAGAACTTTACTAACAGTGCAAAGTGCTGACAGTTCGCCAATTATTCATTTTAAGCACCATCATTCGTAGGCATACTCAACTTCCATACAATCCTGTCGAAGTCCTTACCAAGAGACGCAAACACACAGTCTGTAAATCAAGGTCCTTCAAAACCAGCTTTAGCCGTAGATTCGTTTGTTTCCTTTACAAACAAAGTCAATAAAGCCATTTCCATCTTCTCCTTATCCATATTCAATTGTAAAACGAAAGTCCAAAACTGGCTTCATTCTCACGATTATGAAGCCACTGAGAGGATCTTGGAAGTCATCTCATAAAAAGCAGCTCGACATGTCCCAAGTAGCTATACCATATTAAGACAAGTTTTGAATATCATACACACACTACGCACCCACACCCACACACCCACACTCTCCCTCACACATCCACACCCACACTTACACACCCACACCCTACTTTGCTGTCTAATTAATTAATTATTTGCTTTGTATTTTCCTTGTTTTACATTATTTTATGGTTTTTTTTTTCTTTCATCCCATCTCAATATCATATGTCAGTAGACGTGATAAAAACGTCTTGTGTGACTTGTCCGTGTAATATGGCGGCCTGGAGACCTGTAGCACAGGTATTCCTAGTACAGGCTCCAGTCTCCACAACATCAATGTATTTTTGTATACACAATTATGTATTGTACTAACGTTTCATTGTGTGGTGGAGAAAATAAAGTTTTTTATTATATTTTATTATATTATCATATTTGATCTTTGTCTGACATAAAACTGTGTGGCATGGTTCTTATTAAAAAACATGAAATTAGCAAAGACCTATTTTTAATTCACAGTTTCTGAAGTCTATTATAATGGGCCTCATAAAAATCACGTAACTAAACCATAAACTATTTCAAGAATATGGCTATTTGTAAGTGCAAAATCTAATATGCAAAAACTACATACAAATACCTACTTGATATAATATATACGATCACAAAAGGAGATAAGAAGAATAATATTTAATTTAAATAATAGAAAACACACAGTTCATTTATCAAATTAAATTTCAATCGAAAACATCTAGCGGTTTCTTACTAAACTTCAACTATATCCGACGACCCTGGTTACTGGTGGTTGGCCCTGGTTTGGAAGTACCTCTTTTGGTGACTGTACAACTAAATATGGTACTGTTATTATTTAAATCTTAACGTAGAGTTACAGTTGGAACAGTCAAACTTCGCTTAACACCAAGTTAAGACGAACTTAAACAGCTCTCATTATGAACTATAATTTAGTTTAATGAGTTCAAAACATACGTCTTTAGTATATTGGTTTAAACAATATATTTGGAGTAAATACATCAAGCCTGTGTACCTTTATGGGGTAGCTTGAAAAAGCCTTTTTCACAGAGATTGTGAGAGGGAGTGGGCCATAATCCACCACGCGGGTCCATTGCGGATTGGTGGATGTCACATGTCTTCGAATGTTTGGTTCCAGGATATGCCAGTTTCCTCAATATCTTTTCCTTTAACGTTTTGAGAGCAATGGTGATAAAATAATTTACATAAAGTGTCTGCTTGGATTTGAACCTATGACCTATAACTCGTGAGTCGCGGCCATTACCAGTGGGCCACCACTGCTCGTCTATAAAAATTATAAAATACACACAAAAGTCGTGAGCAACAACTAGTATAAAACAATCGCCATACAAATAAAATAGGCAATAATAGTTCCTTCTTTGTCAGAAAATCAACGATAACAATGTTAAAGTCCATTAAAAATCGACTATAATCGTCAACATTTTAACACACACGGAAACACCAACACTTTGCGACAGCTTCCCTAAGATTTGCCACAAACTGAAACATACCCGACACTTCGGTCGACATAAACCCTAGCCACCAATAAGCCGTAAGATCCATCGTAAATGATTTTCAATCAAGTCCCGGCGTTGTGGCGTGTCCCGGAATCCCGGACTTCTGAAGTGCCGTCATAAGGCCGGGAATGGTCGCTTTTGTCCGGGATAGATGATGATGTTCGAAGTCAGTTATCGTGGATTTATGTAAGGAAAGATGAGGTTCTAGAATGGTGCATTTTATTTTGAGAGCTTGGTTCTAGTTTTATTAAAGGTTTATAGATAACTAGCTGCGTCCCGCGGTTTCACCCGCATAAGTTTTGATCCCGTAGGAATATCGGGATAAAAAGTATCATATATGTTAATCTTGGTTATAAACCATCTGTGTGCCAAATGTCATCCAAATCCGTTTAGTAGTTTTTGCGTGAAAGTGTAACAAACATCCATCCATCCATTCATCCATCCATCCATACAAATTTTCACGTTTATAATAAACTCAAACTTAACCTCAAAGTATTTATTTCAATTAAACTAATTACAGGCACTTTTGAATTGTCAAGGGGTCGATCAGTCAGAAAAATGAAGCTAGTTGCCGATTCCAAAGCGTAGTAGGTACCTATGGAGAAGAACGGGCAAGAAACTCCATGGACACTCTTTTAAATCAAAATAATATGGTTACAAAGTATTGGTTACATCATTTAGGTATGTTAAAATATAAGTAGGAAAGTAGGATTAGTAGGAAGTAGGATATAGTAGGATGACAAAGTCTCCACACAATGGGTGCCTGAATATCAACGGCGCCGCCGAGGCCTGCCCTAAAAGAAATGGCGAGACGACCTGGACGCGTACCACGAGGGCTGGCTCGAGGCGGCGCGGGAAACGAGTTCCTGGAAGGACTTGGAGAAGGCCTTTGCCCAGCAGAGGGACAGTATAGGCTAACGTAAAAAAAAATGACCACAGTGTCCTAAAATATTACGTAGTAGGTAGTAAATAGTCAAGAAAGTTAGATAAACAGACTAAACCTGCATCTAGTGGTAACCATGAGGTGTAGGAAAAATATACATTATCTCCTAAAATCTTACTTAATTGTGAATACCTATTACAGGTTGGTGAGCAGCGGTGACCGGTGACCGTGATTTACGAGTTGCAGGTCATAGGTTCAAATCCAGTCAAGAGCTTCACTTTGTGTAAATTATTTCATCACCACTGCTCTTAAAACTGTGAAGGATAACACCGTGGAGAAACCGGCATGTCCGAGAACCAAAAATTCGGAGACATGTGACATCTACCAAGCCGCACAGGGCCGCGTGGTGGATTACGACCCACTTCTTCTCATAGAGAGGAGGCCTGTGTCCCAGCAGTCTGAAGTCGCGGCCGTTACCTCTGGGCCACCACTGCTCGACAACCATAGCAAGATCGTTTTTTTCCATTAGAAAAACCGATCTGGATTTGTGTCCGATTAGTGGCAAAAGGCTCGCTCCCATGTAGGAGAAGCTTGTAATCGAAAAAAAAACTCACCTTTCCGAACATCACCAATAAGGTCACAAACCTCACCGTAGGCGCGGGCTTGCGGGCGGCGAGCAATGGTCAGCTCGCCGCCCGGCAAGGACCAGGCCCGAGTCGACGGCGCGTTGTGTTCCACGCGCGCCTCAAAGAGATGTCAGCACGAAGTGACGGGGTCCGCTAGGGCCGATGCCTGCCAGGGCCGCGGGTTGTTCGAAAGAGATACCGTGGTCCCTGGCATAGGCAACTGAACACGGGTGGGTTTTACTCAGTAAAAGCCTGACACGCCCTCCTGCTCCGCCCAGAGCGGGAGAAGTCATGTGATGAGTCCTCACCCAGAAAAAAAAATGGTCACAAAACCTATGAATACATCCTATACCTAAGTTTGCTATGCACTCCTATTTCATGCCTTAACCATGCTTTCAGCAATTACGCACTATTCATTTCCACTTTTTACAAACAAAAGGTATACTCATCAGTGTTCATAGATTTTCAATCAAGTTGTAAGATCGTGCCTCAGTGAAGGTTCAATATCAGCTGTTACTCGGCCGGGAATGGCCGCCTTTTGTCGGGAGCTGAGCATACAGCAACGGTTCCCTTTGTGAGGAGCCGAGATATCATGATGATGCTCTTCGTTACCGAGTTATAGAGGAATTTGGTCGGAGTTCTGCAGGATGTTGGTTGAGGAAGTGAAATATTTGGTGATAAAGAAACCTAGATAAGGAGATCAGGCTTGGTATTTGAATATTATTTTCGAGGATGGATATTAATATATGTATATTGAATTAGCTACTTATGAACAGACACACTTTGTCTAAGTGGGCCCACGTGGCAGATCACTGTCTCTCACTGAGAGGAGGCCTGTGTCCCAGCAGTGGGAACATTATAGCCTAATTATTTATTTTATGTATTTATTTTTCTGTGTGTGTGTCAGGCGGTAAATGAGATATTTATGGTCCGTTATAAAAGTATCTGATGAAAATGTAAATAAATAAGAAATAATTTAGTAAATAGTAAGCAGGTGCGGCAGTAGGTAGTTAGTAAATTGAAAAATTATCGGCCAAAATTTCACTCAGTTCGTAGGCACTACAAATTAGCATCCACAACCAAGTACGTTGCTGTGTACCAAATTGTTGTGATCCATTTGTTTCCATTTTCACATGATATGTACTTTTGGAACAGTCTAAGATAGGCTGTTAAATTACACTTAGTCACAGTAGTATTTAGGCCACTATTACTGCAACCTACAAAACATTAGGACTCGGAATTAAGGAAGAGACAACCACTTGTCCTAGTTACACACTTCGATGCTCAAACAATGGAGCATCGCGCATTCGATCATCGCTCTCTCAATGCAACCAAGTTTAATAACAAAATTTAGTTATTTAATCATTAACTTGTTGCGTATCCTTCCGTATTTACTGTAATTAAAGCATTTCTTTTAGTTTTTGTTGCGTTGCATCGTTAGTGAATGATGGAATGCTATAATTGATTCGGACATTGTTTATTGGTGCGAAGTGGGCGGTAAGTGGAGAGGAAGCATCTCTCTGCATAAAATGTGTACCAGAAAGGTGTGATCAAATTTGAGGGTGTGGTACAGACCATCAAACTAAACAACTTTCTCCATGGGACCAACATCGTAAATCGTAAATCGTAATCGCGAAAAAAATATCAAACTCTCAACTGATCAACAAATCGCGCTGCACTGCCTTTTAATCTATAGACTACGGTACAGTGTTGTTAGTTGATATGATACAACTTAATATACTTGCTGGTCCGTAGATAATAAGAGTTAGCTATGACCAGCATTAAGTAACACTACACTGCACTGCACTGCACTGTTTTTGTTGCATTGCATCGTTAGTGAATGATGAAATGTTGTAATTGATTCGGACATTGTTTAGGTGCTAAGTGGGCTAAGTGAGACTACTCAGAGAGATCTCTGCATAAAATGTGTACCAGAAAGGTGTGGTCAAATTTGAGGGTGAGGTATAGACCATCAAACTGAACAACTTTCTCCATGGGACCAACATCGTAATCGCGAAAAAATAGTTAGGTTAGCAACATATCAGATATCGTAAATACAAGTTACTAGTGTAGTTTCAACCTACGTCCCAATAGTACCTATAATGCACACACAAGACTAGAAATTAGTGGCTAGTCCGAAGTACACAGTAGTCAGCATGTAGCTGTTATTCAATATATATCACCCTAGACTGCATAGGTAAACCAACAATTACATAGATAGACAGTTTACACAGATAGATTTGCATTTTACCGCTGCCAGCATCAGATGAGTTCCCATTATGTACACACACACACAGGTTAAGACAAAAGCAAGAAAAACTTATTAACTATACCGCTACGATGGATAGCGAGAGTGTGCAAGTGTTCAGTCCGGTCAGTGTGTTAGGTTTGGTAGGCTAGTTAGAGTTGGGTGCCACTGTAACGACTAGAGCTATCAAACTAAAATAAACCTAAATATGTGATAATAATAAACACACACAACAACACAGTACAGTGCAGCACAGGATAGTATAAGTCCGCGTGATGAGTCAAGCGTTCTCCGCGAACTTAGGAATCGGCGGACCACTTCACGTTTCGCCCAAAGTCTTCATATTTGTAAGGCAGTTTTGACAACAAAGAAATTTGAATTCGTGTTGTGGCGAGACTCCCAATAATAATAATAATAATTTATTTATTTAACTTGACAACATAGGTCCAGTGGTTAGTACAACAATAACTTAGCAACTAAGGGTAAGTAATATTATTTAATAAAAAAATTATTCATCCGTGCCGCACGAGCAACCGGACAGCATGCCTAAATATTGGCGCATTTCTTCCCAAATTCTACCACATTTAGGCTTATTATAGAACAGCCAAGTTTGATACTTAGACCGAGCCTCCCCATAAGCGCCTCGCACGTGCTTGTTCCAGCCTGCCACTCGTCTTACTTTTTGAGGTGTCACCAATGTGACCCTCAGAATGAAATCTGTTTTCGCAAGGATTTCCCAACAATCTTTTGGGCCTTTGTAAAGTAAGTTGCCAGGACACGTAGGTACAGCAGCCTAGCGTCATTGGAAACGCATGTAGCAGGACGGTCCGGTTGGTGCAGTACCGCAATCTTTAAAACAACATCACTTCCTCCTCTTCTTCTCCATCTTGATAAACCTTTATGTTATTGTGCTGGTCATCAGCTTACATATAATATCATTAGCAGTCATTCCGTTTTATTTAATTACCTATATATAGACCAATGTAAACAAACAACATAATTGTATTTTGACTTTACGTTGACGTGACAAATATCGATGACATTGACAAATCAACATGAGCTATGCATTCCGTTATAAGGAGGTCATATATTAATGTTAATAATAAAATAAAAATGGAGTTACAAAATCAAGTATGATTATTAAATTGATAAAGTTAATGAAATATCTTTATAATGCTGCACAAAACATGTTTTTGCCTTAAAAATCATTTTTAAAGATGGTCAAACGTACATACATTAACGATTACATAAAAAAATCGCATCGTTATGTGGAATGGATTATTGTCCCTAGACTCGCGATTTCAGATCGACTTGTAATGAGAATAGATGTTTTTGGATATCTCACCGTTTTATAAGCGACATACGGAGACGAGCGGCAATGACGTCATGCGACACGATCGCGAGATTCGCGAGAATTGCCTTCTTGGATCTTTCTCTTTCACATTTTATCGTTCATAAAAACGGTCGTAAATAATTTTCAATCAAGGGTCGATTTTTCAGTAATTCTTCAAATCGTCACGTTCTGAAGATTATTAGACTGTGTCGCTTTAAAAGTAATACTTGAAAGTTTTTTTATAACTTACAGTATAATTTTTCAAGAAGTGTTGCTATGTTGCCATGTCGCAAAGTTGTAGTTGCTAGGTTCCATATACTTAAAATATAAAAATGTCCTATCCTACTAATATTATAGATCCTACTTAATACGCTCGCTCTAGCGGTGCACCATGTAGATCTCACCTAAGATCTATACTTAAATCTCATCCTCATAAAACGAGCTACTACTCTTATTCCTTCTCTGTCCATGCTGTAAGATTGTGGAACTCACTTCCGCCTAGCATTCGTGATTTGCAAACTATTTCTCAATTTAAACGTCGATTAAAAGAGCATTACCTTTCCTCTATACCGTGAGTATTTATATATATATATATATATATATACGTTTATATATTTTTGGATTATGTATTTATTTAAGTATACTTATGTATTTATTTATTTTTTTTTGCATTATATGTGTAGGTATATTTATATTTTAGTTTTAGACTTCACACATTCATATTTTTCTCTTCTTGTTCTCACACACTATTGTCTACATTTCTTTTTTACTTCTCCTTTCGCAGGTCTGCTGGAAGAAATTTCTTAAGAAATAAGCAGTACCTTTGTACTCATATTTGAAATGTCTTATCCTTATGTGTTTTACTGTGTGTACATAAATAATAAAATAAATAAATAAATAAATAAAAATAATATAATATAATAATATAATTATAATATTGTAATCCTACTATCCTATTTCCTACTATACTACTTCCAATCCTACTATATATAGTATATATATATATATATATTATATAATATTATAAATGCGAAAGTTTGTATGGATGGATGGATGGATGTTTGTTACTCTTTCACGCCAAAACTGCTGAACAGATTTGAACGAATGAAATTTGGCACACAGATTGTCTATAACCAGGATTAACATATAGAATACTTTTTATCCCGATATTCCCACGGGATCGAAACTTATGCGGGTGAAACCGCGGGGCGCAGCTAGTAACTTATAATTGAACTAGCTCTAGACTCTAGTAAAGAATGGCTGGAAAGATTTGGGGAGGGGAGGGTTTGCTCAACAGTGGGTAAAGTCGGGCTGTGGATGATGGATGATAGAAGATATAGGTAGATTTGAAAACTAATTAAATAGTAATAGGTATACTTACGAAACTTACGAAACGAGGGGATTGTGGCTAAGTAATAGCAGTTGCATGGATACACTGATCAGGTTAAGCTACGCTGGCCGCGGTTGGTCTGTGGATGGGTGACCACCTTTTTTTTTTTTTTTTTGGGATGGGAAATCATCAAATGACCCCTCCCGCTCTGGGTGGAGCGGAAGGGAGTGTCAGACTCTTACTGACTAAAACCCACCCATGTTCCTTCCTTCGCCCTTTATGTTCCGGGGTAGCGGTAACCCTTTCGGACAATCCCGCTGCATGGGTGACCACCTTCACATACCAAGACGTTAAGCCGTTGGTCCCGGCTGTCATTCGTGGATCTTTGACAGTCTGACAACCAGTCTTACCAAGGGGTATCAGAGTCAGAGAGAGAGGTCAGATAGATAGTCGCTTCATGTAAAATACTGGTATTCAGCTGTAACCAGTTAGACTGAAGGCGACCCCAACATAGTTGTGTAAAGACTAGGCAGATGACGAGGTATACTTACGAAAAAACTAAAAACTAGTTATCCTCATACTGGTAGTGGGTACTGGCGTTACTACATTGAATGATACTGCTAATTAAATTTAATAATTTGACGGCACGGTTGGCGCAGTGGTTAAGCGATTGACTGCTGCCCTGCGTGTTGCGGGTTCGATTCCCGCACGGAACAAATATTTGTATGACCTACAAGTAGTTGTTCCGGGTCTGGCTGTTTGTGTATGTGAGTTTCAATGTTTGTAAACGCACCCACGATACAGGAGAAATTCCTAGTGTGGGGCAACGTTTTTTTTTTAAAAAAAAAAAAAAATCATAGCCCAAACAATAAATTAGCTCTCAAAAGAAAGGTTTTTGTTTGTCATCGTTATGTCTCTGCTCACACCTGACGATGCAAGCGAGATATATTTAACACAGATGTGTAACTCTGTGTATTTGTACCGCTGCACCGTGATTCATTGACATCAAGGTATTTTTGTAAAAATTAGAGCATGATCTTTTGCGGGGATTCGCTGAAACGATGACGGATTCGATGCTCGAAGTAATTTCATCAAATGCGGTATAAAGATATGAGGAACAGCATTTAAAGTTCACTCATTCTCCATAGAAAAGGAAGGATCCTCCGAGCAGACGGGTGGCAACTGCCTGACTTCGTCTGAGACAACCATGGCTTAAATGGTTCTAAATTGTCTGTACTATCTTTGCCTTAAAGCTTTGCATCCATCCTCCAATCTCCCTGTAAAAGGTATAACAATATGCATTAAACAAAAAGTCAGCGTTCAGCCGAGTGCGTACAGAATGGGTTTTGGTGGTAAATGGGTCAAATGAGAACTCTTTCCTCCTTAATCTTTTCCCACACACACAATTACATTTGTCCCCCAAATCCTGCAACCCCTAACTTATTATCCCTTATATTTCGTTCTAAAGCGGCAACATCACCGGGAGCCCCACGGATAGTTAACCCAATTTGCTGTTCCGTACGTGAACACCATTTTGATCACTCATTGTGGCGGTTACTGTCCACAAATAAATTATGACATTAAAAGTTCGCCGAGATAATTTTGCCACTTGTCTGGACGTTTTTTCGTGGTAAAAGTTCGTTGGACAAAGGATGCGGACCCGGTGACAGTGGTAGAAATAAATTATTTGGGTAAGTACTGGTATTCGTAAGAATTGAAATAAAAAAGGTAAATAGGCTGCCAGGGCCGCGGGTTGTTTGAAAGAGATACCGTGGCCCCTGGCATAGGCAACTGAAGGAACACGGGTGGGTTTTAGTCAGTAAAGGTCTGACACGCCCTCCCGCTTCGCCCAGAGCGGGAGAAGTCATATGATGATTTCCCACCCAGAAAATAAAGAAGATAAATAGGGCGTTAAAGATAGAGGGAAAGACAAAGATTGGTCTTTTGATTGACAAAGAGGCCTTTGCCAAGCACGCAAGCCAGTGGAACATTATCGGCCAAAAAAAAAAAAATACAGAGGGAACTAAAAGAAAACGAAAAGTAGGTATTTCAGCGGAATATAAGAAATGAAAACGCAATGAAAATATGAAGGATATGAATGGAATTTCGTAGGACGGTACCGATGCCAAAAATATATTATTATTACTATTAATCATTAATGTCTCACTACTGAGCAAAAGCCTCCCTACTCTCTTTCTACCTCTCTCCAGTCCAGAGCTTCCAAGCACCAATCGCTATTAAAGAAGCCCAGCTTATCCCGTCATCTCCATCTGGGCCTGTCGCGATGTCGTTAGCTACTAAGCGGAACCCACTGTGTACGGAACCGTACATTGCTTTAACGATTTACGCACCGTGCATTCTGCAGACACATCATTTTGTACCTATTATTGCAAATAATGAAAACATATTTCAATAAATCTATATTTAACGAACATTCACGGCGGTCGGTTTTATTTTATCATTACAATAGAATCGCCCCGCTATCATATCACTAAGTGTAGGGATCCCCAGGGACATTTATTTTGGTACTTCGAGCCAGATCCTAAGTTTGTCCCATTGATTTTTTGTTTTTCCAGTCCAATTCCATGGCAGCTTTCCGATTGAAGCAGAAATATCCATGCAGAAAAAAATACAAGTAATGATAACGTGGTCAATAATTGGCTATTTTGCCTCGGTAATCATTTAACAGAAGATCCGCTCCTTGTCAAAAGGTAAACAATGTATTTTGTGACAAGCAATGTTATATCCAAAACAAACCGTTCTTCATTCGTTAAAATAATTCACGGAAAGCACCACTCACACACTCCATCCAATAAAGTTCTTTATAATTAAACGTTGCAACAGTCAACACTGTTTAAAACGTAGTTGCCGATTAACTTAATTATTCAGATGTTCCCATTTGTACAGACGCCAGCAGGTCAAGCTACCCGAAACTGTCAAATTTTCCCAATCAACCTTGAACCTTAATACTTTAGCGATAAAGTTGAAAATCTATTAAAGAAATTTGACAGATTGTAGTAACTTGATGTGCTGGCGTCCGTACGTCGTCGACGGCTACAGTTGCCTCTGCCGTTGCCGCGTGTCGCTCGTGTGTATGAGCATTTAAAATCGAAGTTTGTCACCATCAGCATCATCTTCCTGCCCTTGTCCAATATTACTTGGGGTCAACAAAGTTAATAATTTCTTCTTTTTTTACAGTTACGGAAATTAATTGTTAAGCAAATTTACACCCTATGTCAATTTGCCGCGTTACAGCCTTTTGATACAGCTGTCAAAGAATGATAGAATATGAAGGTTTTAATATACGGACATTTTAGGTTGGTCAATTTGCTTAAAGTAAAGAAAGAAAGAAAAAAAAATATTTAATAAATCCTACCTATTTTTCTCTTCTGTACTTATTTTTTCTGTTCTGTTTTTCTTGTCTGTTTATATGTGTATATGTGTGTACATGAATGGTAAAATAAAAAAATAAAAAATAAAAAATTAATTCCCCCTTTTTTTTCTGTTGGGAAATCATCAAATGACCCCTCCCGCTATGGGTGGAGCGGAAGGGAGTGTCAGACTCTTACTGACTAAAACCCACCCATGTTTCTTCCTTCGCCCTTTATGTTCCGGGGTAGCGGTAACCCTTTCGGACAATCCCGCTGACCCGGGAATCAAATTATGCTAACATCTCTTTGAGGCGCGCGTGGAACACTTACGCGCCGTCCGGCACGGGCCTGGTTCTGATCGGGCGGTGAGCTCATTGCTCTCCGCCGCAGGCCAGCGCCTACGGTGGCCGGGAGTCGTCACGCGGCTTCCGACGCCCGGAGCGTCTCCCGCGGCGGCTGGGACGGGAGGCTCTCTCCCTCATCCGTCCCGCCACCTCGTTCGCTAGCATGACTGCTTCGCAGAAGGAGGCGACTGCCTCCCACTCCCTCTCGCCCCGGACCATGGCTTGCACCAGGGCCGGGCGCGAGAGGCCGCCGCCGAATTAATTCCCCTGACTTAACATAAGTCGTAGCCCTGAAGTGGGCAGTAACTAGCCAGTATTTTAGACCAAGCCACATTTCCTTTGTTCTACTTACCAAGTTAAATGAACAGTTAATTAAATTAAAAGTTGTGCATATTATCGTGACCACCGATGCTCTTAATTACTGCGAGTTGTATCGAACTGCAACAGAGCAAGTATCCAAGTTCCACAAACAAGCAAATTGCGACTAACCGCAAATACTTCAAGTCGCTGCACTGAAATGTGGGGCCAGGAAACAAGGAGCTGGCACGGTGCGATGTAGCCGACAACGTATTTTGGCGCACATACAGTCGCTGGGCACGTAAAACCGTAAAACAACTTAACTTCCTCACATATACCTACTCCATGAGGGGAACAAAGATCAACATCCTACTAATATTATAAACGTGAAAGTTTGTATGGATGGACGTGTGGATGTTTGTTAATCTTTCACGCCAAAACTCCTAAACGGATTTGGATGAAATTTGGCACACAAATAGTTTATAACCAGGATTAACAGATAGAATACTTTTTATCCCGATATTCCCACGGGATCGAAACTTATGCGGGTGAAACCGCGGGGCGCAGCTAATAATTCATAATGTTACAATTAACTTTGTGTCTGGTTAAGGTCTTACTCATTCTCCAAAAATATAACAAAATCAGCTGTTTTATAGAAAAGTGTAATATCTATGCGTTTAAAATGTATGGAGCCCGAAATAGACAGACTTACAAATCTCCATTGTTGTCCGCTCGCTTTATGGCCCAACTGCAAGTGAACGCGAGTGCAAATCGAAGCAAGTTTGAAGCACGCAAGTTTTAATAGAAGCGAGGACCGCAGCATGTGCTAATTATTGAAGACCTCTGCTGATAACGCGAGGAATGCTGGGCTTATCTTAGCAACGAAGAATAAAATGTACTGTCGACTTGCGAAAACTAACTATAATTAGAACCTTTTTACTTGCTACGGATGTAAAAAGACACTTAACAAAGCTAAGTGTCACTGGTACTTTTCACCATTGTCATCATTTTTTTTTTGTACTGGACCATACCCCCCGCCCTTCGTGACCAGTTCAACAACGCGTTCAGGATGATGTTGGCGCTCTCCCGTTATTGCAGCGTATCGACTATGTTTGCGGAAGCGCACGTGGATCGCTTCCACGCCACTTTGCGCAAGAGAGGCACGTCGCTGGTGCGGCGAGTGCGGGGGGGCGCTAGGAGCATGCTGGCTGCGCTCGCGGTAAGACTGGATTGCTCCATCATCTCCCATTGTTGTGAGCGACATGTGGCAGGCTGATGCGACTAACAAGCCCATCTCTTTTGTAATTTGTTCATTTAATTTGTATCTCAATTGTAATATTTTATTCAAAACTAGTTTTTTAATTAATTTTTTATCCAGGCATCCTACCCACATAGCAAAAATAAAAACATAAGACAATATAATCAATGTAACTTGTACTTAATCTAATCATATTAGTTGTATTTCAATTAGATTCAGCAGCCTATCTCATTACTCTATTAAGCAACACTAACTTCTAACAATTATTCTTCCATTTCTAGCTTTCCCTCCTTTTGTCTGTCTGTCTAAGTAGTTCTCACCGTTCTTTTAATTTTCCTTTCAGTACTAATTCCTGAAACCATGCCTGTGATGACCCGTAAGGCTGTGGCTCAGGAGGTGGAGCTTAGATTGAGAACGACCGTTCATGAACTTGAGGCTTCAGAGAGAAAATGTCAAGCGCTGTTAGAGGAGAGAGAGGAAAGTGAGAGGGAGGTAGAGAAAGTCATATGCAAAAACACAAGCTTAAAACAGGAGCTAGTAGACTTACATCTTCTGTACCTCAATGTTGTCGATGAACGGGATCAACTAAGGGTTGTCACAGATGGCTTCAACAACTGCAGTAATCTATACGAGGAGGCTTTGTGTAAGATTAGGGACCTGGAGGATGAATTAATCCATGCGAATGTTCAAATCCTAAAATTACAGAAAGATAAGGAACATTCTCAGATCAAAGAAAGTGACCATTTATTTAATGAATTGTTAAATAAAAGCTGTAACCCACATTCCATGACAACAATAAACCTAACTGAGGCTTCCTTACTGAAACATAACTATAGTCATAAAATGAGTCAAAATAAAATAAAAAAATATGCAAGACTGAATAAAATCATTAAAAAATGTAATAAATTTAAGAAACAGCAAAATCATTCTTCCAAAAATATTCAATTAAGGAAAGAACGTGTTACTCTTGTGAATAAGTTGAAGAACTATCAAATTAAATTAGAAGATAGTATAAATATTTATGAAATAGACACTCAACGCTTACAAACTGAAATTCAAGTTCTTGATGACTCACTAAAGTCCCTTTATAATAAATATATATGCTCTCACCACCAAATCAAGGAACACATCCTTGCTACAAACGAGTTGGTAGACAGAGTGGACTTGCTGACTCTCAGCAACACTCAGTGTACCTGTCAGAGGGAATCCAACCTTGATGCTCTCCAGCCTGAGGCCACGGAGGACCCGTCCCAAGTTGTGAGTGCTCTGGACTGTATCCCCAACCAAGATATACCTGATATTGTGCAAGAATTATCTCAAGCAATACAGTCAGCAGCTAGTAGTGTTTCCTCTTATAGTAGTCAAGTATGTTATCAGTCAGTTATGTTTTCAGATAGTATAGGAAGAGGTTTAGGGAAATTAGTTAGTGACAACTTTAGTTCTAATACTCAAAACTATTGTTTACCTGGGACATCCTTCAAAGAAATAATGACATCAATTACAAGAAATCAATATGATTCCAATACCAACATTACTGTATTTGTAGGTAATAGTTCACAGGTCAAAAAAGAAGTTATCACTGACAGTGTTTCTGAGCTTTTAAAGATAAATTGTAATAAAATTATTTTGTGTGCTTTTCCATATTTTGAGAGATTATCCAATAGACAAAACAATTATATACATATGCTTAATAACCATATGCATTTCTTAGTAAGTCATTACAGTGACAAACTTATATTTTTTGACACCAACAGTTTTGTTGATAAATTGAAATCGACAAGGAATACAGTGTATCTGCCCATTAGGTTTAGACATAAAATAGCGAGGCTATTAGCTTATATAAACTCAGACATAAGTAGTATGTCGAAGTCTTGTACCATAATTGACACCGCAAGTATTAGTAATAATTCTAATGTACAGGTGGTTACCCGAAATAACTGTAGCACTAATGCTATAACTATTTACAATGGTTGTACGAAAGAGGATCCATGTGTCACTTTGGCAAATACTTGTCCTTATGTGGGGTCCACAAGTAGTCGGATATCATTGCCTGGTGATGGCTTGGGAGTCTTGGGGCTCACTCTGGATGTAGATTTAAACTAGTTAGTAAGACAACAGAAGACACTAGTAACAATATTGTTATACCTACCAACAACAAGGTGTCTTCTTGCTCTCAAATAGTAAAATGTAAAAAAGGGTCTGAGCAGAATTCCTTGAAATTATTTCATCAAAATATTCAAGGTTTTTCTTCCAAACAATTAGAAATTGAGCTATTTTTAGAAAAAACTATGTTTGAAATTATTTGTTTAACTGAACATTGGTTGAAAGAGTATGAAATGCTAATTCATTATAAAAATTATAGTGTGGGCAGTTGTTTTAACCGGAAATCTATTCTGCGTGGGGGTTCACTAATCTTAGTTAAAAATTCTGTTAAATCTAAGACTCGTAAAGATATAGTTGATCTTTCGGTAGAACATAACGTTGAACTGTCCTGTGTTGAGCTAGATAAGCATGTTATAGTGTGCGTTTACAGACCCCCTAATTATCAAAACTACTCCATATTTGAGTCAGTAATGGAAGATGTTCTAGCAAAACTTGGAACTGGCAAAAAATCGCTAATTATCTGTGGTGACTTCAATATTAATATCTTAGAGAATAGTTCAAATAGCAGTCGATTATTAAGTCTCTTTAAATCATTCAATTTGTCAAATGTGTTTTCAGAACCAACCCGCGTAACTATAAATTCTGCTACATGCATTGATAATGTTTTTTGTTGCTGCGAATACTTAGATAAAGCCATAGTAAACTATCTCCCTTCTGATCACAGCGGTCAAACCGTTGTGTTCAAGTCTAATACACCAGTACAAAAAATTCTGATACAAACTAGACAAATAACACCAAGCAGTCTAAATAGATTTAATAATCACTTAATTAGTAAGTTAAGTGTACCAGGCCATATGAAAAACAATGTAAATGAATTATATGAGAGGTTCTTTTCGGTAGTACGCACCGAGTTCAATAATACTTTAAAAAAGAAAACTAAAACTATTTGTCCAAGTTTTTTGTTCAGTAACTGGGCAACTAAGGGTATTAGAAAAAGTAGGGAAAAATTGTTTGAGCTGTATGGTCTTAAGCCTTATATTAACTCTGAAACTTTTAATAAATACGTAGCTACCTACTCTAAAACTTTTAAAAATATTTGCAAGGTAGCTAAAGCCTTGTATATTAGCAACAAGATCAAATCAGCCGATAATAAAATAAAGACGGTTTGGAAAATTATCAATGACGAAACTAACCGGAATAAAAGACATAATAATGATTTCACAATAGAGACTTCGCGTGGTCTCATAAGCAATAACAAAGAAGTTGCTCAAGAATTTGTAAATTTCTTTACCAGTATCCCACATACAACCACTGGAATCTTAAATTCCTCGCCCTTGCGTTCTATTAATTTATTAAGAGCAAACGTCTCATCCTGCCAGATTGAATTTAAATTCAACCATATAAACCCCATAATAGTAATAAAAGCTTTCAAGCAAATCAAGATCAAACTAACCGAAGATCTATGGGGAATGTCTATCAAAGTTTGTACCTCCATTATTGAGACTATAGCGCCGTACTTAGCCATAATATTTAATTTGTGTGTGGATCAAGGAGTCTTCCCAGATCTAATGAAATACAGCAAGGTGATACCCCTTTTAAAATCGGGGGACAGTAAACTTACCAATAATTATAGACCCGTATCCGTGTTACCGGTCTTCAGCAAGGTGTTTGAAAAGGTGATGCTGAACCAAATGCTCAATCATTTTAACACCAACAGAATATTACACGACCAACAGTATGGTTTCACCAAGGGACGTTGTACGACTGATGCCGGTATCACCTTAATAAAACACATTTTTACAGCGTGGGAAGAGTCCCAAGACGCCATAGGAATTTTTTGTGACCTCTCCAAGGCTTTTGATTGCGTCGACCACGAAACCTTACTTTTAAAACTTGAGCATTACGGAATAGGAAAACTTGCGCTCAGTTTAGTAAAATCTTATTTAAATGATAGACAACAGCAAGTTCAAATAAATGGTGTCAATTCACTCGGTTTAAAAGTAAAAATGGGTGTTCCGCAAGGCTCGATATTAGGTCCTTTCCTCTTTTTAGTTTATATAAATGATCTACCCCATTTGTTAAAAACCCAACCACAGATGGTGTTATTTGCTGACGATACTTCCTTGATCTTTAAAATTAATAGACGTGCATCAAATCTTGACGACGTAAATAACGCCCTACTGCAGATCCAAAATTGGTTCACTGCTAATAATTTAGTACTAAATGGGAAAAAAACGAAGTGTATAAGATTTTCTTTACCAAATGTCAAAGGTAGTCATTGTGAGATAAAATTGAATCAAGAGAAACTAGAATTCGTCGATGAAACTGTTTTCCTGGGGTTCACGCTCGACTCAAGGCTTCAATGGGGTCCTCATTTAACATCCCTTGCAGGACGACTAAGTTCAGCAGCGTATGCTGTGAGAAAAATCCGTCAACTTGCTGATGTCGATACCGCGAGACTGGTCTATTTTAGTTACTTTCATAGTATCATGTCGTACGGTATTTTACTATGGGGACGGGCTGCAGACATCGAGTCTATTTTTATTCTGCAGAAAAGAGCCATCAGAGCCATATATAGCCTCCGCAGGCGTGACTCTCTAAGAGAACTGTTTAAAGATATTAACATCATGACGGTACCTTGTCAATATATATATGAAAACATTATGTACGTAAGGAAAAATCTACATATTTTTAGTAAAAGAGGTGAAAGACACAATTATATCACTAGAAATAGGGACCAATTAGTTCAACCAGGTTTCAGGCTGGCTAAAGTAGACTCATCTTTCATGGGGTACTGTTTAAAATGTTACAATAAAATACCTCCCCACATAATTGAACAGAATGAAACGAAATTTAAATCTTGTATAAAACGCACACTATGCAGCCAGGCATATTATAAATTGGGAGATTACATCGCTGATAAAAATGCTTGGCTAAACGCTGGTCCTGCTCCACAGGACGCATAAATAAATTGATTAGCATTTGAAAGTACTGTTGGAGCCGCTGAAGATTGTAAAATACTATTTTTGCATTATATAAATTCAATCTCCTAGTATTGTATAATTGTATAGCTCATGTGTGAGTACTATGTAGGTACATACTATAAAGCTACCATTTACTGGGTACGTCTTTCATTGACTTGAATGTGCCCTGGCGGCTGAGAGTATGTCATGCTCACTCAAATGTCTCGCTGATGGTGGCACATGTGTTGGATCATTTAGCTCCCTTCAAAATGGTTGAGCTGAATGGTGCTAATCCGTGCGTCATGTTCGTGAACGGGCGCCGTCAGTGGGGACTGGTCATCTCTTTGCTGCCATGGCTTATTTTAATTTAATTTAATATTTGGATTGTTTTAGGCTTTTCATTACGGATGCTTTTAACGTTCTGCATCGTTCTCACATGCATAATTTTTAACATGAATGATGTAACTAATACTTTGTAACCATATTTTGATTTAAAAGAGTGTCCATGGAGTTTCTTGCCCGTTCTTCTCCATAGGTACCTACTACGCTTTGGAATGGGCAACTAGCTTCATTTCTCTGACTGACCGACCCCTTGACAATTCAAAAGTGCCTGTAATTGGTTTAATTGAAATAAATACTTTGAGTTTGAGTTTGAGTTTGAATTTAAATTATTTTTTATTATTTTGTATGACTGAATTATGTAACTGAATTGAATTAGTGGATTGTGTATCTAATGTGACTGAATGAGCGTATTTTATTGTATTATGAGTCAGTGATACTCGAATTAAAATTATTTTGTTTTTTATTTTTTTTTATACCGGCCACCTAATTGTGTAACACACTGTCAATGACAATCTGAATCATTTTGAAGGATGTTGCTAAACCATTTCTTCATAATGTTCGAAAAATTTGTCTGCTTCTCTGCAACTACGTAAATAACGCAATGAATGTTGTTGAACTGTCAAAATGAAAGCCATTGCTACAGTAAGTGTGTTACCCTGGGAACCTTCTGGTTTCGGAGATATTCAAGGTTCTTTTAAACTTTTATTCACGAAACCAATTGAACGAGAGTTTTTTTAGTTATAACTTAACTTTAAATACTCCCACTCTCTTGCACCAGTGCGCATAATGTTTTGCGCGCTTCCGTAAACTGTGATTTTTCACAAATATCAATATAATATATTGCTTACCTAGCTCACTATTCCCTGACCCTCAAGACACCGTGTACCCCGATCTAGGGATTCTACGTCCCGGCTTCTACGTCCAGGCTGAAGGCAGGAATTGTTTTATGTAATTTTGACGTTCAAAGAGTACCGATTCTCAGTCTAGTTTGTATAAATGACCTTAGGTATTTTTTAATTTTTATTTTGAGAAGAATGCTAGACAGGCAACGCTTAAGCAAGAAAGGACTATCTAATATATAAGTATACAGGCAGATACGATGAAGTTTCTATGAAATGGCAAAGGCCAAAGGTCGAACGTCAATCTCAGCTGTCTGCAACCTATTTTTGATGGACGAGATTCTAACGACGTACTGACGTACAACAAGATGGAATACTTAGAACAGTTCTGAACAGTTTTCAAGTCTGATTGGTAGGTCCAGAGATTAGCACGTTCAAACAATCAAACTCTTCAGCTTATTTATTAATATAGATATACATATAGATAGTAGTAAAATAGTTTTTTTTTTCCTTATTCTATAGGAGTTATCATATAGGAGGCCTTTACCCAGGATTGGTACAGCATAGGCTAATAAAAAAAGTGATATTGGGTTGCATAACTTGCACAGAAGTAAATGATTCACCTGAGGGCCTAAACGAGTTGCAATTGCTTTCAAGGAGTTTCGTATTTCTACAACGACTCTCAACAGAAATGACATAAGCTTTTCGGTAGCTTACATATGTTAATCCTCGGATATCTACAACGACTTTCAACAGAAACGACATAAGCTTTTCGGTAGCTTACATATGTTAATCCTCGGATATCTACAACGACTTTCAACAGAAACGACATAAGCTTTTCGGTAGCTTACATATGTTAATCCTCTTCAACGACTTTCAACAGAAATGACATAAGCTTTTCAGTAGCTTACACATGTTAATCCTCGGATATCTACAACGACTTTCAACAGAAACGACATAAGCTTTTCGGTAGCTTACATATGTTAATCCTCGGATATCTACAACGACTTTCAACAGAAACGACATAAGCTTTTCGGTAGCTTACATATGTTAATCCTCGGATATCTACAACGACTTTCAACAGAAATGACATAAGCTTTTCGGTAGCTTACATATGTTAATCCTCGGATATCTACAACGACTTTCAACAGAAACGACATAAGCTTGAAATTTGGCACACATATAGTTTGTAACCTGGATTAATACATAGGACACATTTATCCCGGTAGTACGTTCCCGTGGGATAATTTCCGACCGCCATGCAGGCGAAGCCGCTAGCAAAAGCTAGTTATGCATACAGTAGCAACACTGCCTGGCGGCAGAAATAAGTATAAAATATTTCTCCAAATAAAATTAAAGTAAAATAACTCCCGGATATCGGTTTCAGTATAGCAACGTGTATTTCACACGTTTACGGACTGTATAAATTGTATAAATCCGACTTTAACTAGTTTTAGACTTTACTGGTTTCCCCCGGGATTGCGGAGTTCCGTAAAATCTCGATTTACTGTACGAAATGTGTGGTAAAATAACTGGAACAATAATTTACAGTCAAAATAAAGTTAGCATTAGGTACTGCAAACGATATTCATTGACGATTTTAAAAGCTGACAAAGACAAAGAAAAAATTAAGAGATCTTCACGAGTTGGCGAATTTCTTAATTACATACTTATATACTCACGCCTTGTTTTAATAGGGGTGGGCAGAAATTATAGGACGCAACCTGCTACGATCCTTACATACTCCTTTTGCGTCTTTTACATTCATACACAGGTCATTTCTTACACTTCGGCCGACGAGATAATGCGTTCTTGACACCTGTCAGTTTCATACAAACGAATACGTGTTTTGCGAATTTGATCTTTATATACTGACAGGTATAAGGAACGCATTCTCTCGACGGTCGGACTGTGATCTTATAATACATCAAAGTTTGGTTAGTTATACCCTGTCCATTAGGTTAACCATTTTCTGACAGCTGTCTTAGAACGTAACTATTCCAGATTACGTAAAAGTTAACTTTAAAATCCGTAATTAAATAAATGCATAAACTGCCTTATCTTATTGAATTATCTTATTTATGGCTCCTTACAGACATAATACCGTACGTGTATCAATCAATGAAATGTGTGTTGCTGCAATCACTAGTTCACATCTGCCAAAAAACGGCTTACCTAATGGACAGGGTATACACCATTTATGACTTAAGAACGCATGAACCGATTTCTAGCCTCCGCCCCGAATATAAGATGAGATTCAAACATGGGAAAATTTCACGGCAAAAAAATAATGAAGATAATTCATTTCTCGAGAACGGATTAGGTACTGATTTCAACCATTTTTTTTTTTTTGCACAATTTATTGATCCTGAAGCAGTACAAAGTTCACAGGGTCACCTGGTTAGAAATATAGAAAAATTATCCTAGCCACTAATAAGTGCATAGGAGCCAAACAAAGCGAAGAACAACATTTTTATCACCAGCCAAGCTGACAGCAACATTTATCACAAAAAAAAAACTACTTACCAAAACAAAAATTTTATTTTTATTTTTTTCAAAATTGAATTTTTATTCGTAACTACTTAAAGTTAGACCTTCGGACAAGAGCCTCCGATGGTCTAAACGTGCTCGGAATAAATACTGTAACTTGTTCAATAAAAAAACTAAAAGTTTTCCAACACAATTTGTTTTGACGCAAGAGAAACGCTTCTGAAACTAAATTGGCGTAGGTCGAAAACTCTTGTTGGTGTATTTTTTATTAAAAATGTGTGGGTGGCTACATCTACATCGACACATGCGAACTATATAACAAACTGACCTCACGCAAAATCCTGCATCGCGCAAGCAGAGTTCACCGCGCAACGCTAGTGCAACTGCCCGACGATTAATGTCAGATATGCTAATATCTGACAATAATCGTCAGGCGTCAGTTGCCCACCACCAATCGGAGGATCCTCCCTTTTCTATAGAGGATTAGTGAACTTTACAATCTATTCCATAATACTAAAAATGTGTTACTTTTGTGATTAAGGGAATCGAGGCTAAATAACACCGCACAGCACCGCACCTCCTTCCTCCTGGGTCCTTCGAAGATTAAGTTACGCTTACCGCGGTCGGTTCATGGATGGGTGACCATCCATTACATATATTGAGACCCCTCCGAGGCTCGGAAAGCACGTTATGTCGTTGGTAATGGCTATCAATTCTAGATATTTGACAGTCGTTACGGGTAGTCAGAAGCCCAAAAAGTCTGACAATCAGTTTTACCAAGGAGTCTTACCAAGGGGTGGCGTGTTAGCCAGTAACTGGGTTTTGGAGGTCAGGTAGGCAGTCCCTCGTTCTTGTTGAATACTATAGACCAAACTAATATATTCTAAGTATCATAAATCCTCAGAGCAACTTACAAATAAGCCTTATCTAAAGCTAAAGGTAAATCTTTACATAAACGCAATACTCGCTGTTATTACTACCCAGTAAGCAACAAGAGAATTAATGGAAACGAAAGGATAATGCTTCGGGTTTTAGGGATACCAACTTTTAGGTAAACTATTTACTTTCATAGATTGATTTGAAAATAAATACAACATGGCAATGCCGCCAGTCTCTTGGGTACATTACCAGTCGACAGCGATGCGGAGGAATATTACGACATCATAAGTTGTTGTTGTTATTGTAGTTTGTTAATAGTATTAGTTAGGTTAGGATATTTTACTTTTATAGTTTGCTAGTTTATTTAGTATTAGAAGTTTAACCATTTAATAAATAAAGAATATTTAATGGAAAAAAATGAAAACAGAACTTCTCTGATCTCACTTGTATTCTCAAAAGTAGAAGGCAGAGATGTGTTGCATTTTACAAGGTAGCTCCAGCTAATAGAGTACGAGCGGAAAAACCTTAATTTCCTAAACCCTTAAAGAAAAAGTTGTTGTATTTTATAAAACAACATCAATTTGTGTGGTGGTGTGGCGGTGTTTGAACTATTGAAAAACTACGTCGTTGGTTTAGTAGTAGCCAGCGCTAATGCTGAGCATGATGGACCTAGATTCGATTCCCCGGATCGGGCAAAGTGTTTTTGGGTTTTCTATCGCGAATTTCTCAGTAGCAGCTCGGAGTGTAGATTTGTGCCCGGTTAATAGCGACAGGCTCGCCCCCTGTTACATGCGACTTAAACATATCTGCCGAAATATGGGTGTACTACTTGTATATGTACACCTCTGCCTAACCCTTCGGGGAATACAGACGTGTGTTATATTAGGTACAATATATGTAGCTATCACAAGACATAACAACTGATAGTGTTTCTCTATTTAATTAACGTATACAAGTGGCAATGCTGCCAGTCTCCTGGGCACGTTTCCGGATGACAGCGATGCAGACCATTACTTCGACGCCTAAATATCCTTTTGTTTTTGTATTTATTTATATAGTTAGTTAGTTAATGTTTTAATTTAGAACCATGTGTATTTAATTGAAAAAAACTGTGTTCAAAATCTTTTCAGCTCGAAAAGGTTGGCAACCCCACCTTGTAACTGAAACCTTGATTGGCACCTAACATCGAAAGCTTTGAGGGAGGCGTATTGCCAAATTGCACTTTACCAAATTGCGATCAACGGGTTACGTGAAAGGCATTTTGTTAGGTAATACGCGGCTTTATGCTCTTTGGTTCGAGTGATTTCGTAAGTGAATAGTTTTAAGCTAGATTTATTACGTTTGTCTATGAGCATTGTTTTCTACGAAAATTCTAGTGCCGGAGATGGAAATACCTGAATTTCGTAGAAGCCCTATGCATTAAGCCGACCAAACCGTACTGGGCCCGCGTGGTAAATTTATAAAATCTGCTCCATTGCACCTGTGAACTTGACGGAGAAAAAATTAACTAGAGGTAGTTAATTTTTTCTTCATTTGTGTAGAAAACAATACAGTAACGTGCCAAAATGTTGGGAATAGTTTATAACATTTGAACGGCCATTCCCGTGTTTTTAAGAAATAATGCAAACGGCATTATTATCATAGTCACAACCTGCCAAAATTAGCTCTAAACCTACAATTTTGTTTGTTTTTTTGACATTGATTGGCGCTGAAATGAAATTGCGACTATAGACCAACCGCTTAACTGAGACGTTGCCTGAGGTAGTAGCGCGGTGCGGGAGGGGTGTAGTGACGTGATGCGAGAGCTCAGGGATTCGTCAACTTGTGACAACTATCACCATTCCCGCACCGCGCAGCTACCTCAGGAATATTTTGTTCAAAAGATCGTTTAAGCATTCCTCTAATTACCATAACATCTTTATGCAATTTTTCCTCGCCAATAAAGTAGAAAAAAACATATCAATTGGTTCCCGCTGACGATATAAGCGGGCAAAGATAAAAATATGATAAACAAACTTAATATTATAAATGCAAACATGAGTTTGTTTGTTTATTTCTTTGCTACGCTTTCATAGTAAAACAGCTGAACGGATTTTGATTAAATTTAGCACATGGCCTGGAGAAGGATATAGGCTATTACTTTTCATCCAGGATCGCAGACGTAGTCGCGGGCAACAGCTAGTAGTGGAATTATATTCTAATCTCAGTCACAGCCCATTAAAAATATCTCTAACCCTACAATTTTGTTAGTTTTATTGACATTGATTATCGCTGAGACAAAATTGTGACTACACACACACACGTAAACAGAACACACGCACACACAACACACACACAAATAACCGGTTTTAAATAGAAGAATCTTTTGTTCAAAAGATCGTTTAAGCATTCCTCTAATTACCATAGCATCTTTATGCAATTTTTCCTCGCCAATAAAGCAGAAAAAACATATCAATTTGTTCCCGGCACGACATAAGCGGGCAAAGATAAAAATATGATAAACGTCCCGAAAAATCCAACTAGTACCATGAATAACTTTGTTCATATGAAATTCATGAAAAGATACCAGCGTCAAAGAGTTTGTGGCACATTCTGCTGTTTATTTATCCCTCTTTGTTATGAGGAATTTATCATGATATTGTACGGTATTCTCTGCTTTTATGGCAACACTGTAGTGTAGCATTTTGTGCAGTTAAACCATAGTAAACATAAGAGGGTTTATTTTAGTTTAAACGTCAAAAATGTATGGTTAAACTGCCGTTAATCCGCGCGTTTTTTTTAATATAACCGACGAGGTATTTTAACGCTAGGGGTCCTGGAATCATACTGAATTCGTGATAACTATTTGTACGTCGATATCCCTAATTACACCATGTATTATCGTTTTTTCAACCAATGTCTGCAAATTCCTTTTCCCTTTTATTTTCCACGAAAATACAGCGTGTTTTTCCAGAACGTTCTTAAAATTACGAGAATTGCCCCTCAGAACACTGTTTAAAACCGGCACAAGTATCAATTTTAACTGCAACAAAGTGTGTTGCAGTTAAAACGTATAAATGTGCACATCAGTAAGCGACAACATGCGGACAGTTTGAGATATGTCCGAGACGAAACTAGCAGACGTCATATTTATAAATGTTGGGAGTGGACGTCCAAATTATCAGCGGTAGCGGAAAGATTTTGTTATGTTACCGTTTTAGAACGTTCAATGGTTAAAAGTTCGTTTTTTGTATCCCAGATAGTAATCTAACATTTAAGTCTTTTGTGTTTGCATATTTTAGTATAGAAATTTGACATTACACCTGTCAAATTAGTATCTAGGTTTAAAAAACCAATTTTACTATGTAACATCATAAATGTTCCATTAGGAATTTCTTACTAACAGCCCAGAGTTTGGGAGCCGGAGGTGTGATACCCCCGTGCCTCAGAAAGCAAGTTAAGCCGCTGGCCATGCGCCTGATCTATCTACGGTCGGATTGCCGTCCTATCGGGCTGTGAGAGTGAAGGACGAGAGAGTGCACCTGTGTCTGCGCACACACATGTCCTCTATAAATAATACCTCCCGCGTTGAAGGCTGGTCTCTGCTGAGATAGGTCGCCAGGGCAGAATTTCGGTCTGGAGGACTATTACCTAACACCAAAATTTTATTTCTTGTACAGACGCCAGCAGGTCAAGATACCCGAAACTGTCAAATTTTCCCAATCAACCTTGAACCCTTGCGCGATAAAGTTGAAAATCTATCAAAGAGATTTGACAGATTGTAATAGCTTGATGCGCTGGTGTCTGTACCTAATCATTTTTTCTTTGTAAATGCTTATTTCTACATGTCATGAAGAGCTAATATGGACGTAAAAGCTTTTCTTGCGATAGTTTGAATGTTATAATACATAAATTAGGTAGACTTATTTGGCTTTCACTAGGAATGGAGTGCTTTGGAGTGCGATTATATCTGAAAAAGACTAAACCAGCCTTTAAGAAATAACATGTCGCAGGACTTAATATATTCCTCTTCTTCCAAGTTTCTTTTATTTTAATTTTCAACTTGCACCATAACCCCATAGTGAATGATACGAACATGTAAATATTTATATGAGAAATATATTTTTGCCGCTACTATGCATATTCCCGTTGTTTACCCTCCAACCTGTCACGGGCTGGACTATAAATAAGGCAAAAGTAACAAACGTAAATAAGCAAGTCATTAGTTGAACTTCGTGCCATTTATTTGTTTAGGAAGAACATAAGTCGAAACAAACATTATTTAAATAACACTAAAATAACAAACATTGTTTGAAAATCTATTTGTGTTTTGGAACGAAGTATAGAGTTGATAATGCGGAGTTTGACACATAGTATACTTCGTTCGACGGTGGCCGCACAGCTGTTGGACTAAAGTGGAACTGGGCTGGCCACATCTGTCGAATGTCGGGGCAGCAATACACAAAAAGTACCACTCAGAGCATCCCAAATAGCAGGAAACGACTGCACAGCAAGCCCAGAAAGAGATGGCGGGATGAGCTGAACTCCTTCTTAAAGGATTTTCCCACAATCGCCCGTAGACCGGGGAAAGTGGAAAGAGGGAAGCGAGGCTATTGCCCAGCTGCGGGACAACCATAGTCAGCCTTTAATTTTGCAACTGCTGGGACACAGGCCTCCTCTCTTCGAGAGGGAGTGGACTGTAATCTACCATGCGGGCCCAGTGCGGGTTGGTGGATGTAACATGTCTTCGAATTTTTGGTTCTAGGATATGCCGGCTTCCTCACGATGTCTTCCTTCATCGTTATGAGAGCAGTGGTGATGAAAACATTTACACAAAGTAAAGCGCCTGCCAGGATTCGAACCAACGACCTACAACTCGTAACTCGGGTCAGTCCCGAGTTACGAGTTGTAGGTCTACCACTGGGGTTCTACTACGAAGTGCAAAGTGCTAATGATCGGATCGGACCGACACATGGCCGAACCGAATATTATTGTAAAATGCGAAAAAAGTTCGGATCGGCTCAGTTGGGTCGGGACCATAGTCAATATCCGAAAGAGTCTAGGAGTGTAGGATCGGGACCGACCGAACCAAATAACAACTTCGTAGCAGAAAACGGCCGAACATTCGGCCGATACCACTTCGGAGTAGACCCCCTGGGCCACCACTGCTCCAAATGCGCAATCACTTTTCCAAGCCACGCTTGACAACATTAAACGGTTTATGTATTCATATCTGAAACTTTCATAAAACTCGTAAGAATATTAAAAACCCTTCCTATTGAGAACCATCTGCGAATAAATTGACAACACATATAATAATATCTGTGTCACCCATAAATCCTCCATTTTTAAAAGATTCCTCCAAGAGTATTAAAAAAAATGTCTCATCATAAATGCAGGCAGACGTATCTTCGCTTTATAGAGGTCTGAGTACTTTCTTATAGCTAACATTTCAAGGGAATCTGACCACTAAAGAACAATTGATAGAGGTTATATCAGCGTGTAGTCATGTTTAAGGAGAGGGTACATGACAGTTTATGGTCACTTCAACGGGTTACATTATGACAGTGATGCCACGCGATCCAGTCTGGAAGGACGTCCCACAGAATTGAGTTCAAACTGCCTTTATGGGTTACAAAATTGAGATTTAAAGAAGAACGTTTTATAATTGGCTGCAGGATATTCAGTACTTATATTTGCCTCCCATAAGGTGGAGCGACGACCTTGTGAAGGCCGCAGGAACCCGTTGGATGCGAGAAGCACAGAACCGGCCGAAGTGGAGGTGCTCGGGAGAGGCCTATGTCCTATTCAAATTTGTTTCAAATTTATGGTATTTCAGTTCTTTTATGTTATTAATATAAACTTTATTTTATTGGTAATGGTAATTACTCTGAACTTCTCTGAAATCAACTGATTTCAGAGTGACTATTGAAAAAATTACAAAAATGTTTGAAGTTGTAGCGTAAATGAACTTTATTGCGTAGGAATTAAAGTTATTTTTCCATAGACTCATATTTGTTTACATTTTTGGCAAATAAATCGCGAATGCAGTATAATTACCCTTTCTTTATCTTCATCCTCTTTCTAGTCTCCACCTCATTTTAGCGACAACCGTACTCAAATACACGTGCGACACTCATCGACGACAGCTGCAACCGTCGACGCGTGTCGGCGACAGGCGTCAACGCGTGTATCTCGTATCCTTGAGTACGGTGCTCACTAAAAGTATGCACACTAAAGAAAAATACCAAATTTTTCTCCATACCCATATCACTCAACAAAATTCACATGACAAATCTCGTTCCCACCGCAACAATAGGTGCCATCTTGTAAAAGTCGTGTCGTGTAAGATTTTACGTCCAATTCTTTGTCGGCTAGGGGGTTGAATTGCTGGTTTAACGGCAGTCCTTGACGGATTTACGCACTGAAGACATGTGCTTAAATTTTAGTTAACAGCTTACAGACTTTTTCGTTTAGGTGAGCTTGAACAGTAGCTGTGTCGTCAATTACTGAAACGTTGAAAGGAAATCGTTCATCGTCGTCATCGATCGTGAGGGGATCGTCGGTTGATGGCAACAGGCTCACCCCCTGTTACAACGGATGTAAACATTTATAGAGGTATGTGGAACAGAGTGTAAAGTTCTCTCATTCTCAATAGAAAAGGGAGGATCCTCCGACCAGACGGGTGTTGTTTCTGGTGGGCAACTGCCCGGCGATTGATGTCGGGACGTTGTATATATGCTAGTTGCGCGGTAAACTTTGCTTGTGTGATCCAGGATTTTGCGGTGCCTACTTGATCAAATGGTCTTTTAATGTTATTCCAATGTCATGTCTTTATAGGGTTGCTTTGAGTTTAGCACGAGGAGGTAACACAAGAATATTTCACAGTAGCCATGTGGATTTTTATCACAGCCAGAATTTTGAGCAAGAAGCTTAGAAATGGTTCTTAAAGCAATTGGATGGATTTGGATGAACTTTAGTGTAGGAAATCCTTATACAGTGCTTATATTCCAATAATTTTGATTTATAAAGCTGTCTTATATCTTGAGAATGTCCTTAGGCTAAATATTGACCTATTTTGTTTAACGGGCTCAGACGGTAGACGCTTCGGGCGAAACCCGAGCCCTTTATCGACGATAAAATGTTTTCTTAAACGGAACAGACCATAGGAAAACGAATGGATAGAGTAACATGAAACGGACTAGAAATTGATACTTACTCCAGAATATAGAATTTTCTTTTATTCATTGACTTACATCTAATATGTATAGGGTGGCCAACTCAGATGTATGCAACTTTAGATTTATGATTTTTTTTATAACAAACTAAATTAACCAGATGTTTTTCTATAATTAATTAATCCCTACGTGCCGTCACATGTCTTCGAATATTTGTTTCTAAGACATACTAGTTTCCTCGCAATGTTTTCCTTCAACGTTTTAAGAGCAGTGGTGATGAAATAATTTACACAAAGTAAAGAACCTGTCTGGGTTTGAACCTACGACCTACAACTCGTGGCCGTTTCCACTGGGCCATCATTGCTCAAGAGACAAAGCACCACTACTCAAGGGACTGCACAAATGGTACTCGTATGTAGCAACTCGAAAACTCGAAAAAAAATAGAAATGACTTGTAAAAAAATTTTTTGTCGTTTTTCAATTTGAAAGTACTGCGATGATGGTCTGGTACTGCGGTGATTTGAAAGTACTGCGATCATGGTCTTTTATGGATCTTACTTACGGTCATAATGAATTTCTTGGATTTTTTGGCACCAAATCAGAACGGTGGCAAAAAAAGGTGGCTCCCCTATACATTCAAGACCAATATCAATACATTCATTGAATCCAGGAATCTAGGACACACATTATCAACCGATTGGTCAGAGAGACCATTCGCAAGATGGCGAAAGTCCATAATATCGGTTTCATATAACCCATTTCACAATATCGAGCTGAAACTGAAATAATAAGAGCAGTCTGAAGGTCGAAGGATAATGTCTCTTTGTACGAAAGGTCAAGTGCGGCGACCCTCAGTTAAATAGAGATGGAACAAATTCGAACACAGGATGAAAGTGTTCGAACTCGAAAGTTCGAAATAGGAATTGGAGACTGGAAATTCTGTTGCAATTGGTGCAAGCTAGTTGGAAATGTGTATGTAGTGACGTTGCTTTTGATACTAGTGTTAAGAATGATTTCTTTAGTCAGAAGGCAGAACAGTAGATTAGTGGATGGAACATTGTTAGCGCGAGGAGCAATAAAAGAGTGGACTGTATTTTAGGGGCAATGGTTTATTGCCGTTATTACTCGTATCTACAATATAAACTTCCCGGACAAACAATAAATTAGGCTTTAGGAGTATCGTCCGTCGCGGTGGAGTCCATAGAAGCGAGTGGTTAACGGGCCGAGCCGTGTCGTCGTTGCGCCGTGCCTTAGCTTGCCGATGATGCGCTGATCACGCTGCCTGCTGGGTTCGATTCCCAACAAACATAGTTTTTTTTTTTTTTCTGGTGGGAAATCATCAAATGACCCCTCTCGCTCTGGGTGGAGCGGAAGGGAGTGTCAGACTCTTACTGACTAAAACCCACCCATGTTCCTTCCTTCGCCCTTTATGTTCCGGGGTAGCGGTAACCCTTTCGGACAATCCCGCTGACCCGGCAGGCTTCGGCCCTAGAATCACCCGACCTCAAATTATGCTGACATCTCTTTGAGGCTATTCGACTTAATTGCCTACACCAAAGTCTGCTTGTGTGTTTGTTTATTTTGGACGTAAAGCGTCTAATATGTTGTCCCTAACTAAAGTCGAATTCCGAATGTTGACCAAAAATTCATCCCCTCCCTAGTAATAACCTAAAATACGGAAACGATAACATGTTTGGGTCGCAACAGGACATTCGTACTAATTGAGGTCTGTGGGAGCAAACGGAAGTTTTAGCCCAGAAGTGTAGTGGCAGAAAGATTTTATTTTTATTTGTCTTGTCTGAGAAAGTTTGGGATTTTAGTAACTAGCCAGTGAGATAAATCTACGTGGTAGACATTTAATTACCTACTATGTAAAATATTATCCCTTGGTTACCGGCCGAGCCCTAACCGAAAGCGTCGTCACGGGAGTAGTACGCGACTTTTGTGGACTTTTAGGTAATAGACAATACGGGCTGGTGTCCGCAACTCCACGTCAATGCGCCTACTTTGCGTACGTCGCAGTCTTTTACATGATATGACATAGTCACGTCGAAAATTGCGTCGATCGCGTACTCGCGCGACCATCGCTTTTGGTTGGGACGCGGGGTCAAGTGACATCGACTACGGAGAAAACAAATATAAGAAGTTGTACTCTGCTCTAATGACACCACCACATTTTTTCCTATAGAGACAATGAGTTGAGTTTTCCAGCTCTCTCCAAAGGAAATCCTCTCCAACGGATCATCATTTCAGCCCGGAATCACCCACTGCTGGGTATAGGGCTCCCCTTTTTTCTACCATACTTCCCGGTTCTGTGCGTCCTGCGACTTTGACCATATCATCATCCCAACGCGCTTCTAGACGACCTTGGTTTCTTTGGTCTAACCTTGACCTCCATTCGGTCATAGCTTTACTCCATCGGCCATCTCCTCGTCTAAATAGTCCACTTGAGGCGCATCACCCTGTCCCCGAAGACGTAGACTTTCGACCTACGACGGATTTCGATGTTAGGCACTCGATCTAGTAGGGTCTCCAAAGGTCAGCAGGGCTTCCTTAGTAGGCTAGTTACATGGCACTTCCTAAAGCCTAAAGTCCAGCAATAATTATCAAGTCTAACAATTGAAAGCTGAAAATCCGTCACATTTAGTTTCGACCAAAGCCTTTGGGAAGTAATTAATGACACTAGGAGTTTAGCCTAACTTGACCATTTACCCTTTAGAGGTGATTATGCGATTTCCGCATAATTTAAAGGGACTAATTTGATAATTTATTGCTGCATTATATTTTAGAGGCTGTTTCCTTAAGTGAAATAGCTGGTTAACTGTGAGGGGGTTATTAAGAGGTGTTATAATAATTGGCTGGTTGACAAATTTTTTATAATTATTTAAATTGAAGCCTCACCAATAGCTTGGTATAACCAGTTTTTTAATATCTTCGGAAATTAAAAAGATATAAGCGTTCAAAACTCTCAATTAGACAGAGAGGGAAATACTGAATTGTGACATCATAGTTCCGTATCGCCATATAAATTACTTACAAAACTTCGTTTTGCGAGAAAGAGATAGACAATAGTTATTTGTGCAACAAGAGAGCAAAGTAGTTTTTTGCTGCGAGTGCTGATTTTGAATCCTGAGCAAGCGAAGGATTCAAAGATTGAATCACGAGCGTAGCGAGTGATTCTAATGTTGAATCCTGAGTATGGCGAGGGATTCAAAGGCACGAGATGCAAAAAAACTTTGCTCTCGTGTAACACACATAACTTTTCACTTCAGCAGCGAGAACACTTTAGGAGATAAAATAATAAACAAGAATAGATTGAAATAACTATTTATTGTGAATCAAAATAATTAACATTGTAGCTAGATACCAATTCTATAATATGGAACATTTTAATAGTTAAAAGTAAAATTACTGCAATTCTACAAATTTTATTCCCGCTCTTTTTATTTAAATTAAGGCGTGTTCGGAAATAGCACCCATGATATTTTATTATTCAAAATAATATTACGTACCTAACATTTATTGAAACTACAAATAAATATTTACAAGTTAAATGTCAGTTTTATTTGCAGTAAATACTTATTTTCGTTTAAATACAACAATAAGTTAAAAATTCAATAAATTACATTAAAAGACATAATTTTCTTTTTGCAAAATTTCTTTAGTTAGTACGAAATTCGGAACGTGTTTGTCTTTGAGGTCGAATTCAAAATCCGAACTTCGAAAGGGCTGGTCTCTGTCTCTCTCTCTTTCTAATGGAGGGAAAGAGATAGAGTGTGAATGTTTCGAATTGTATGATTAACCCAAGGCTGAATAATATATATTTGCGGCTTTCTGAAAAAAAAATTAAAAAGTTACTTTGTCTCACTCAGTGAGCAAAATCGCATTTTGCTCACTGATTTCACGCAGCAAAACCTACATGTTTGAGCTACTGAAGTGAAAAAAGTTTTTATAAGTTATAATTTTTTTATTTTTCGACCGATTTCAAATTTGATTTCGAATTCTGTTATCGTATCACGCATGTGAATATATTATCTACTAGAATGTATAATGTATAGTATTCAATATCATGCAACTATCCAATTGTGATACGCCATAAACACGATTGGGTAGTTATTAGAGTCGACGATTTATATATATAGTTATTTCATTCGGGAAAAGAAACAGTTGAACAAACATCCTAATAAACAAAAAGTGAGAAAAAATATATGCGTAGCTCACGACGTTATCCACATCTTTAACATCCTACTAATATTAAAAACGCGAAAGTTTGTGTGGATGGATAGATGGATGTTTGTTACTCTTTCACGCAAAAACGACTTACGTCTATATTAAAGGAATACTTTCCTTCACCGTTTTGAGTTCAGTGGTGACGAAATTATTTTATTCCCTTATGTATCAACAAAAATATGTGTGACCTCTCAAATCGACATAAAAATAAACAATGTCCATTCCTCTGGGTAATAAAATCGTGGCAAAATATTTAAAGAGGCAGTTATTACAATTTCAGTCGGGTCAGATGAAACGGACTGTTGTGCAGCTACAACGATGAATAATTTCACATGTCAGCAAGTCTATTCTGTGAAAATTTCACTGTAAAAACTTTGGTGATGTGAGTTTGCAGTGAGTTGTCATTCCACCTGATACTAAGCATTGACTGAAAAAAAAAGAAAGAAAAATTTAAAATACGTTTATTTGCGGTAAACATGACGTAGGGAAAGAACACGAATTCAAAAAGATCAAGTTGGGGGGAAATATGCGTCGCATCCACGCAAAACGGCCATCTTTCAGCATAATGCTGTGACCCTATGCGAGATAGAGCCCCAGCGCTGGTTTTCAGCGTCAGCCGGCTGAGGCTGGTGCTGTATGCGATGAGATATAGTAACACGATCATCATTGCATCTTCCTAGCCTTATTCCAACTATGTTGGGGTTTCAGTCTCACCGGATGCAGCTGAGTACCAGTATTTTAGATGGAGCGCTGCCTGCTGCTTTTGCCTGGAGTAACACAATAAGAAATAAAAAAGTACATAAATACACAATACCTAGTTCTAACTGTTTATATAAACATAAAATGTTTAAAACACTCCAGGCAACGACTCGTGCGCCTCCGGTCTCACTTTAATTTCACTTCACATAAATATTCACGGTGAGATCTTTACAGAATACTACAGATACCGTTTCAGCCCTTTCATCAATATTGGTTGACGTTTTAAATTAAATTTGGTAGGTGTAGCAGATTGAATGATTATTCGAATAGGAGCTCAAGATGGGCTAAATAAATCGTCACTGAATCAGTTATCTACTTTAGTATAATGAATTCTAAGTTGATTTTTTAGTGACCATTTCTAACAAAATGGTCCTAATAAGTTTTTGGTTGCAATGGAATTTGAAGTTTGTTAAGTATGATATTCAAATTGTTGTTCCATAACTTTCCAAAATATTTCCGTCTGCTGCCAGCAACATTTTTCTGTCACAAAACAAATTCTCCACACTGTTCTCGTTGATTCTTCTAATCCTTCGCATTGCGAGTAAAATCAAAGGAGTAAGGTCACCCAAGGAGCTTACCAGCTCAATACGACAACACGATAAAGTTGTTGGGTCGTGTGGAATGCTGTTTATTTCGTTATGAAATAGTTCTTTACGTTATTAGAGGAAACATTCGGAGTGAGAAAGTGGGCGGAAACGCAGAGACTAAGTTTTTGAAGTGAAACTTCTTATACCCTGTCCATTCGGTTAACCGTTTTTTGACAGCTGTCTTAGAACGTACACATTCCAGAGTACGTAAGTTATAAAATGCGTAATAAAAATAAATATATAAACTGCCTTATGTTATTGAATTATCTTATTTATGGCTTCTTACAGACATGTAATACCGTGCGTGTATCAATCAATGTATTGTGTGTTGCTGCAATCACTAGTTTCATCTGTCAAAAAACGGTTTACCGAATGGACAGGGTGTAGGCGGCGATTCGATAATTGCACGAAAATTGATTGTGACATTTCAAGGACGCGTCACATATAGGCACGTTTCGTTACATGAGAGAGAAGAAAGATACAGCTCTCCCTCTCTGTCTCTCACACTAAATCTTTCTTATTCTTTATTTTTTAAGAATTTACACTTCTGTCACGTGTACCGTGCTATTTTCAAATTTTTGTTTGTGTGTATGTGGTGTGCCTTAACCTGATCCAAATTAATTAATTTCTTTTTTTAGAGGAAATTTATAATCTCGAGAAACGGGAACATTAGCGTAAGGTTATTTTTTACCTCAGAAAGTGCCACACTACAGAAAAGTAGCTATGTAGTTTCATGAATGAAGAGTGCGAAACTCACAAACTGATTTCCCCCAACACAGCTGTACTATGTTCACCAGAAGACCTGATAAATACAGTCATCTGCCTAGACTTTTCCAAACTATGTTGGGGTCGGCTTCCAGTCTAAACGGATGCAGCTGAATACCAGTATCTTACGTGGAGCAACTGCCTATCTGATATTGGGTAATACGATACCCCTTGGTAAGGCTGATCGTCAGACTTTCGGAGTGCGGTTAGTGGAAGTGCTCAGGTGCGGTTCGGGCAAGTGCTGTGGAAATCAGTGCTCTGAGTGGAATACCGTAACGACTGTCACAGATCCACGAATGACGCCGGGACCAACGGCTTAACGTGCTTTCCGAGGCACGGAGGGGTCTCAGAATGTAAAGCTGGTCGCCCATCCACAGACCAACCGCGGTAAGCGTAGCTTGTATAAATCGAAAATGCGTGGAAATTAGAGTTCAACTTCGTGAGGTTTTTCTACCGAGATTTTCATTTGATGGTCGGGTACTATTAGAACGCTTTCTTATTTTGTTCCTGTATGTTTAAATGTTTCTTTGTTGATCCATAGAGGTCAATAAGTAAGCGGCTTGCGATAGAGAAAATGGCGACGATATAAACAGCTTTACTGAAACTAACATTTCATATTTTCTATCGGAATCGCGTGTGAAATGTGGAGAAGAAAGAAATTCTATGGCTTTGTGGCTTCGCGATTTAGCTAGCTTTGATACTAGAAATTCTATGGCTGTGTGGCTTCGCGATTTAGCTAGCTTTGATACTAGAATTGAAACATCGTGAGGAAACCGGCATGTACTAGAACCAAGAATTCTAAGACATGACGTGACATCTACCAACCCGCACTGGGCCCGAGTGGTGGGTTACGGCCCACTCCCTCTCACAGAGAGGAGGTCTGTGTCCCAGCAGTGGAGACGTTATAGGCTGATTATGTATTTATGTATGTATGATACTATTAATTGGAGGAAGAGTTATTTGGTTTTATTCTTTGCGGAAATTCTCAGTTTTAAATTGGTTTCGAATTGTGTATGGTTGACTGTGACCATTTAAAAGGGATAGGTGGATACTGAAATATGTCAAAGAAAGGGTTCACTGACCTTGAGTGCGGGTTAGTAGATGTTACATGTCTTCGATTTTTTGTTACTAGGACATGCCGGTTTCCTCACGATGTTTTTTTTTCCACCGTTTTGGGAGCAGTGGTGATGAAATTATTTACGCAAAGTAAAGCGCCTGTCTGGGTTCGAACCCACGACCAACTCGACTCAACTCGACTGTGACTCGTAAGTCGGGGCTTTTATCACTGGGACACCACTGCTCCTAAAATGCCAATACACAATCCATTTGCCAAATTGCTTCATTCCATTCTGACATCAGTCTGAGTTTTATTTGTCCAACGCCCATGAGAAAAACTGTGACCGTATTATTACAAAACGAAATCTAATTTTAATTCCGGCATAAACCTTTGCCAGTTTGGATTTGAACTTTATTTCGATTTAGGCAAAGTTCTTAATACTAAAATGGAAATTTAGCACCGAAAGAGGCTGTCTTTTGTGTCTAAAGAACTGCATTTCTATAAAAGTTATTCTTAATTTAATAAACGGTCACATTCACAGTCTGATCTCAGTCTCAATCTGTCAAAAATACCTCTAATTTCCCTAAGTTTTTTACAAGATCTTGATATTTGTTTGTCGCCGAGATGAGACTGAAACTAGATTTTGAACCTTTTAAACTACTAGAATTATCCTTCTGATCTAAAGAAAAACCTTGTTTTATAATATGTGCCTGAAAGTTGCGTCCCGCGGTTTCACCCGCATATGTTTCGATCCCATGGGAATATCGGGATAAAAAGTATCTGTTATAGAATGTTAATCCTGGTTATAAGCCATCTGTGTGCCAAATTTCATTCAAATCCGTTCGGTAGTTTTTGCGTGAAAGAGCAATAAACATCCATCCATCCATCCATCCACACAAACTTTCACGTTTATAATATTAGTAGGATTACTGCATAAATCTACAGCCAAGCATTAATCTCATACGTGAATTTTTTCCTATGAAACAAAGCCTGGAAAATGTAACTTTGTCGTTAGATCCTGGATTATATCGAAATTCGACAAAATTTCTCGTTCGCCTGTTGTCAGATTATCCTTGTTCGGTAGTAACGAGACAGTTAGTGGGTCGCAGGTGGTTATCCGGACGCTTTGAGTATGCCGACGTACCGACAGCAGAATTATAAAACTCGTGAAGATACTTTTAAAGGAAAATCGAAGACATCATCATCTGCCTCGCCTTTTCCAAATAATTTTGAGATCGACTTCCAGTTTAAACGGATGCAGCTGAATACCAGTATTTTATATGAAGTGACTGTGTTTCTGTACTCGATACTGACCCTGTACATAGGTACAGGGACCTATAGAGGTCAAGAGAATGGACAGTAGCATCCACTTGTCTGCTCATTATAGCTTTCTCCGGTTTCCAAGCGTGGTAATTTGTTGTTGACGGCACGGTTGGCGCAGTGGTTAAGCGATTGACTGCTGCGCTGCGTGTCGCGGGTTCGATTCCCGCACGGAACAAATATTTTTATGACCTACAAGTAGTTGTTCCGGGTCTGGCTGTTTGTGTATGTGAGTTTAAATGTTTGTAAACGCACCTACAATACAGGAGAAATTCCTAGTGTGGGGCAACGTTTTTAAAAAATAAAAATAAAAAATAAAAAAATTGAATTGTAAAAATATTATTGATTGGGATTGAGGGGTGTAGGTAGTTAACCGCCAACTAACTTACATAATACTAAACCTGATTATGAATCGCATTGATTTTGGTGGTGGTGTACTCCTTGTAAGTTGCAAGAATGACAGTACCCTGCTGAATGGTTAATCGTTTCCCCATAGCATGGCATGCTCTATTCTCTTATTACTCACGCCAATTCACGGATTTACTTGACAGAGTAATCTCCACAAACTCACAAATAAGTCTACCGTTTACTAACATATTCCGGTCGTTGCTAACGCTACACGAATACCGAACAGGGCCCGATAGACGAAGTTCCGAAGCTGTGCCTTCGAGAGGCATACGAAATCGACCAGCCTTTGTCACCAGCACTGGGTCCAAGATACTAAACCGATTATTGGTTGGTCGACCGATGTTAAAGCATTTTGGTATGGTAGAACTCCTCGTGAAAGGGTTACTTACTGTACAGTAGATGTTGGGTGATGACGTCACAGGTTTGATGGAATCGATTTGGGGGGAAACTAGAACAGCGTTTAGAATTTCTATTAGCCCAGCCAAACAAAAACAAATCAACCAAGAACATAGACTAACAAACAGATTTTGACATCTGCAATACCAAAGGGATCGCACGTGTGTTGCCACTACAAAGAGCTGCAATGTCTGATGTAACTGTAATTACTCCGGCACCCATACCCCCAAATCTTATCCCTAATTTCATAACACACCGATTACTCACACTCTGAATGATTTTGAAGTTTATTGTTAATCCATTGCTTCATTTGTTCGAAGAAGTTGTCTGCTCAACAACGTAAAATAACGCAATGAATGTTGTTAAAGTGTGGTAAGTATCCACTACCACTGGGTCTAAGATACTAAATTGTATTGATTGGTCGACCGATGTTAAAGCGTTTTGGAATGGTAGAAATCCTTGTTAAAGGGCTGGTGTCCGGTAAATGGATTGCTGATTATCATGTCAAAGGATTGATGAGATTTGCGGGAACTACAAAAGCGTTTAGAGTTTCTGCGTTAACAGTCCAAAACAAATAAACAACATACATATATGTAGGTACCTATTTCCCATGGGAAAGGCAGAAACTTCAGTATGTCAAATGCTACGATCCTTACTCTAAACAACTATTTTTCCTTTGTTTAGAACCTTCACAGCATAGAAATGTACAAAACGATTGCTTACATCTATGGTTCACAGTCTGATCTCAGTCTCAATCTGTCAAAAATAACTATAATTTCCCCACGTTTTTGACATTTATTTGTCGCTGAAAAGACACTGCGAATAGATTTTGAACATTTTAACCCGTTGAATGCCGTAATTAAAAAGCCATTGTGTCTCGTGTGGATCTACGTCTATCTTTTTCCTTTGTCATACGATGGGTTAAATTACGAGAATTGGCCTTCTTTCCCTCTTGACGAACACCGATTACGAGTAGGTGAACTAACGGACGAACTAAGAAACCAAGAAATTGTAATGTAACAACGTACGAACCTGTCCAAAACCCCCGCAAAGATCGTCTGATCGGCTGATGGCAGCCGGATGAGAGTTGCCGAGGATGAAATAAAATGGCATGTGATCGGGGAGGCCTATTCCCGGCAGTGGACTGTAATTGGCTGATGACAACGAGTTAAATGAGAATGATTTATGAAACAAGTAATTATTATAATATTTATGAAACAAGTAATTGTTATTAACTTTTTTATGTGAGCGTATTTTTTTTTTAGTTTTCATATAGAATTTTGTTTTGATTTTTGTTTCTACGATTTAGAGTTTTAATAAATATGTATAACTATAATTTTGCTGTGCCCTGACAGGGTCTACAACGGCTCTTAGCTGTAAGCCTTTTGTGAACATCTTTATACCTTGTGGAATGCAAATAAACGAATATGAATATGAATATTCCTATACCTACTTCTTCTTTTGAGCAAAAATCACTGTCACCACAACAATATGTATAAAAAATAGCTTCCGCCCGCGGCTTGTCCCGCGTGGTATGTCGATAAAAAGTAGCCTATGTCGTTCCCCAGGGTTCAAAGTATCTCTATATCAAATTTCATCAAAATCGGTCCAGCAGGCGGACAATTAAAATTAAATAATATGATTTTTTTTATAAATACCGTATATACTTTCATAAGTATTTGGTAAAAAGCTATTATTTTGACATTACAAGCAGTCACTTCAATTTTATTTATTTGTATGTAGTATGTCGACGGCACGGTTGGCGCAGTGGTTAAGCGATTGACTGCTGCGCTGCGTGTCGCGGGTTCGATTCCCGCACGGAACAAATATTTGTATGACCTACAAGTCGTTGTTCCGGGTCTGGCTGTTTGTGTATGTGAGTTTAAATGTTTGTAAACGCACCCACGATACAGGAGAAATTCCTAGCGTGGGGCAACGTTTTTTTAAAAAAAAAAAAAAAAAAATGTATTATTTGTATGTATGTATATCGTTGTTCAATTCATAAACACGGACTCGCGGTCGGCAACAAACCCACGCATCCACAAATACAGCGCTATTTATAACTTACAATGACAGATCAAAAAGTCGTCAACCTATCGTTTTCAAGAACTTTACAATACATACATACAAAATAATACTTTATTTTCGGGCTCTTATTGGCTTTAATAGCATATCAGGATAAAAAGATATCTCCTTTTGTTGATCTTCTCTATGAACATAGGTATTATTTTGTTTCTCTAGACCTGTGTATGTCTTTGAGATCCGAAAAATTTTGCAGCGAGCAGAATTTTTTTGGGTATTGTCATACCAACTAGATTGTCTTTTAATAATAGTTTTAAATAGACACATTGGAAATAATTCGTAATTACCTATTGTCCTAACTAAGATTGCATGTACGTCACCAAAAGAGATAAGAGATGTCGTCAGATGGCGGATAATAAAATAAAATAAAATTAATGAACACGGGGCCTCATCACCGAGTCAGGCCTAAGAAACACTGGCGTGACGATTTCGACTCGTTCCTAACTAATTGGACGGAGAAGGCACAGGACAAAGAAAAGTGGAAAAATATGGGGAGACCTTTGCCCAGCTGTGGGACAATATACTTTGAGTAAAAAAAAAAAGATGTGTATTCTTCCCATTCTCACGTATGGTTCTCAAACATGTCTTTGACAATTCAGCAGAGGTCCACGCTGGAGGTTTGCCTGAGAGCTAAAAAAATAAAAGAAAACAAACAGTTCATTTGTTAAATAAAATTTTATTCTAAACATCCATCGGTTTCTTAGTAAACTTCAACTATAACCGACGACCCCGCAGTTACTTATCTACTTACCTAAAAGTGCTGAAAAAAATAATTCAGTTTCAGTTAGATATTGTATACCATGTACCTGAATAGGTTCATGTGCCGTAGAAGCTTAAAAATATATATTTGCTAGGCTCTAGCCTTTCAATTACATCTTCACTTCAACGTAACCAAATCGGCAGAAATATCCAAACTACCAAATATTATTATTTTGGTGCAAAATTCTGAAAGTTTTCATGAAAATTGGAGTGATTATTTGTTCGGAGCCAAATGGGCTGAAAAAAAAGTCTATATTGTGAAAGTTTACAGTGTTCTCGAGTTTTGCGCACTTGCGTAGACAATGGTCGTAGTTTCGAACTGTATCGAGTATGTTTTATTGAATAGAAAGAGTTTCTGTTGTAAGAGGAGAGCGGGTTGACGGCATATAATTTGCGGAAATTGTGTTTTTAGGGTTCCGTAGCCAAATGGCAAAAACGGAACTCTTATGGATTCGTCATGTCTGTCTGTCTGTCCGTCCGTATGTCACAGCCACTTTTTTCCGAAACAATAAGAACTATACTGTTGAAACTTGGTAAGTAAATGTATTCTGTGAACCGCATTATGATTTTCACGCAAAAATAGAAAAAAAAATTTGGGAGTTCCCCATACTTAGAACTGAAACTAAATTTTTTTTTTTTCATCAAGTTCATACGTGTGGGGTATCTATAGATAGGTCTTCAAAAATGATATTGAGGTTTCTAATATCATTTTTTTCTAAACTGAATAGTTTGCGCGAGAGACTTCCAAAGTGTTACCTACCACTTTGGAAGTCTCTGTGTGTCCCCCCTGTAACTTCTAAAATAAGAGAATGATAAAACTAAAAAAAATATATGATTTACATTACCATGCAGACTTCCACCGAAAATTCGTTTGAACGATATCTAGTAAGTAGTTTTTTTTTTAATATGTCATAAATCATAAACCGCAATTTGCTGCTACGGAACCCTTCATGGGCGAGTCCGACTCGCATTTGGCCGCTTTTTTTATTTATTTATTCTAAATTCCATATTTGTTTTGAGATAAGGCTCGGAAACCCAGATCTATCGTTTACCGCATCATTAAAGCACAAAAGTAATTCCGAGTGCAGCAGACTGAACAGTTACAGATACAGAACAGTACAGACTTTGAAAAGAAAATAATAATTCAATGGGCCTGATTGAATTATTATTTTCTTTTCAAAGTCTGTACTGTTCTTTATCTGTAACTGTTCAGTCTGCTGCACTCGGGATTACTTTTGTGTGGAATAAGAAGAAAAATTGGAGGAGGATGACGTTCACGTCAAATAGAACAACCGTTGATTCTGACCATCCATCCATCCATCTGAGGAAAGTATTTATACTTTCCTAGCTTATTTTGGTGGGGCTAACAGGCCTTGTACACACCACCAACACCATATCAAGCTATACATTTCCACTTTTAGCTGATCTCGCATTGCACAGAGAGTAGAGAGGGTGAGAGGGGGGTGAGGGGGTTTGGGTGGTGGCGGGTGAGTGTTCTATTCTATTCTATTCTACAGGCTTTTTGTAAAATGAGAAGTCAGCTTATACCGTAAATGCAGTATAGCTTGATATGTCGTCATGCTTAAAATCCACATTGAATTGTTTCAAGTAATATTCATCATCATCATTAGCCTATATTGTTCCCACTGCTGGGACACAGGCCTCCTCTCTTGGAGAGGGAGTGGGCTAAAATCTGCCACGCGGGCCCAGTGCGGGTTGGTAGATGTTACATGTCTTCGAGTTTTTGTTTCTAAGACATGCCGGTTTCCTCACGATGTTTTCCTTCACCGTTTTTTGGGAGTAGTATTCTAGCCTAGTAATATTCCAGGCAGTGTAATATATACGCTACAAGCTTATATTTTAAACGAAGCTCAATTTCGAAACAAAACTCCTAGTGAGGTCATTACCACCAGTAGGCCGTCTGTCGTAACCCTACGGCACGTCACTACGAGTCGTAATGCCTGCACTCCTTTACAAATGTAGGTAATTCACGATGTACCTGTATATATGGGCCGTTGATAGAGGCGCTGCTTGCAAAAACTAACGACCCTCGGTAGTGGTGCTTCGTAAAAAAAACGACAAATTCCATTTCAGTCCAAGTGATTGAGAAACCCGAGTAACAATTCACGAAGAACTAAGAAGAAAGGGGAGAATTCTAAAAATATTAAAGACAATTTAAAAAAATACATTTTGTCCACTTTCACACGAACAGGCTTATAGAGGTATGAGGAACACGGTGTAAAGTTCACTCATCCTCCATAGAAAAGGGAGGATCCTGGGACCAGACGGGTGTTGTGTCTGGCGGGCAACTTCCCAATGATTCATGTCGGGGAGTTTGTATATATGCTAGTTGCGCGGGCGTAAATACCGACAACGATCGAAAGTCGCCCGATGCGAGCCGAGGATGCACGAAGCGAAACGAAGTGCCCTTCTACACTCTCATCTTCGATCAACTTCTCGAGTAGTGTAGTGCAGGGTTCACGAAGCCAGTTTACAAAGTTTAGTTCCTAGTTCTGCCACAGGTCAAGTTACATTGGGCGCTGTTTAATGGTGCAGATTACGCTGGGCAGACGATTGTCGGTTTATCCGGAGAAAAGAAAAGGGTACCTACTACGGCACGCGATAGTTTAGTGTTATGTTAAAATCGTTTTTATGTTAACATGACTTTTTTGCGATAAATTGAAGATATTGTACTCATTGCAATTTAATTCTAATCTTGTCTGTAACATTATTCTGCGAATCTGTTAATCCACAATATTATTATTCTGCTGAAAAACCAGGTAGTAAAAACAAATCCCATCTTCCATCGCCACTTTTCGTAAAAAGCCTTACTTAGATAGTAAGAATTTTTACCTACGCAGGAACGTTATTTTTTCCGGTCAATAACTAGAAAACCATTTGCTAAGTGGTTTTCTGACCTAGCTAGGTAACCACGCAACTTTACTTACGTCAGATACTAATATTTTAACTCAGAAATACGTTTAGAACACCATAACACAACGCCGTTGAAAACATAAAGAGTAATAAAAACACGAGAAAAGGACTTACAGTCCGGTCATAGGTAATTTACCTCTGATTTTGCATTACTGTCAAAATCACAGTGATCTTTATCATCATGGCAATAAGGTTGCTATTGGATGGCTGCCATTGCCAAGTCTGTCAAAATCAGAATGATCTTTATATTCGTCGAAAGAGCTGTACATAGCACGTTATGTCAAGTTATGTGAATGAGACTTTTTGGCGGATAAAGGCAAAGGTACCAATACTAGACAGCTCGAGAAGTCAAATCAACGTTTAATTTTTCAATTATTTTTTTATTTACATCAAAATATAAATTAGGTACGTAATTTATCAGCGAATAGTCTTAAAATAATATTAGTTATGTAGGTACCTACACGTTTAATGTATTTTTTATTAAGAACTTGTTTTTTTTTAATGCATACAGTTTGACGTTAGTGTTTCATTTCAACCAACAACAATTTTGTTGTTATACATTAGCCACCATTACCCGTTAATTTATAGAACGTATAAACTCCTAAGTTTTAATAGAACTTTGGAATGTCTAATTAATGTTTAATTACCTCGCTTGTTTAAATATTCGGCGCGGTTCTAACGCGCGGGAAATTTAAATGAATTTGGAACGAATGTAGAACTGTAAAACGTTGTGGTCTTCATTATTTTACTTTTTAAAGTGTTCTTAACCTGCATTCGTGCATTTCTTTTTTTAAACTGTGGTCGCGTTCGTGAATATTCCCTTTATTTTTCACAAATGAGTTTTTAATGTTCAATGTTTTTCGGATGTTATTTAGTTTTAATGTGAGTTTAATCTTGTTTGTGCTTATCTTGCACTGCAAGGAAAAACACGTCATAATATTGCGACCCTCTAAAGATATTGCCCTCACATAAGTTTTGTGATAAGTAATGCCAAAACTTACGGTATATGGGGGAATATTTGATTTGGTGCGAATTATTAGAGACTACTAGATCAAAATTGATGATTTTCGATCTGCAAATTGTTACATCTCACGTCCCAAACTGTCATTCCATAATTTTGACATGTCTCAACTCCAATCAAAGATGAAGTCTAGCACACTAGTTTGTATTGAGTAAAAATCGATTAGACATAAATATTTTTTTAATTCGATTTAGCACCGTGTTTGCTAATATTTATTTTTTATCTTCGCAGGGTGGGTGGTAACAGCTGAATGAAAGTTGCCAAGAGGCGTATGCCAATGGACTGCTGTAGGCTGATGATGATGAGGATCTGTCAATATTTTGGTCCCACAAATATTTATTATTCAAAATAGAATAACTGCCCCCTGCTTTCGCTCAATACAGCAGTTAACAGTTGATTCACAGCTGCGAATCACACTGTAGATATAATCGTAAAATCAATTTATTACCCATAAACGAGCGCTTCTACATTCTAAGATACATTATTTATGGCCAGTTGGCATTCTACTGTTTACGTAGATGTTCATTCTGTTGGAAAATAGAAATGATTTCAAAGTTTCAACTAATTTTGATAATCGAAATTAGAATAAAGGCTCCCGCAGACAGGCGCGACGCGACATTGCGACGCGATTCTTGTAGAGCAATTTCGATGAAGTGTTCATAGAAATTAATTTACTACCGTTGCGTCGCGCTGTCACGTCGCGCGTGTCTGTGGGAGCCTTTTAGACCGTGATAGTAGGTGCCTGCCTAAAGAACCATTATGTGCAGACACCGGCACATCAAGCTACTACAATCTGTCAAATTTATTTAATAGATTTTCAACTTTATCGCTAAACCATTAAGGTTCAGGTTGATTGGGAAAATTTGACAGTTTCGGGTAGCTTGACCTGCTGGCGTCTGTACGTCGTTGATTGAAACACCGCAGATTAGCTACTTCAACAATTATTATATTGTAGGATATAAGAATGAGTACCAACATTATAAATGTGAAAGTTTGTATGTTTGTATCTCAATCACGCAAAAACGGTCGATCGGATTTGGATGAAAAGCACACAGATATGTAGTTTATAACCTGGATTAACACATAGAGTACTTTTTGAATCCCGGCAATACGTTCCCGTGGAAAGCTAGTGTTAAAATATAAATAAGCAAAATCCACGCAATTGCTTAGCAATAAAATTCCCTTAAGACTAGCCTATACAGGGTGGCCGGAACATTGACGTCCAAAAATAAAATTTAGGTCCCTCGTATCGTGGGGTATCCGAATCACCCCCATGTATGTTCCGCGACTTTTCATAGTTTTCGAGTTACGAATTTTTTTCTGATTTTTTGAGAATGATCGACCTGACCAATCTAAAAAATGGCTTTGTCGAGATTTTTTTTTTGCAACTGAATCTTCGTGAGTAGTACTTTTATGCATAAAATAATCAGCTTCGTAACTGTGATGAAAGTTATGAAAAAGTTGGTCTAAAGTGAAAAAAGGGTCATTCGGATACCCCACGATACGAGGGACCTAAATTTTATTTTTGGACGTCAATGTTCCGGCCACCCTGTATAAACTCCCTGCACCACTTTACCTACAATTTGTTGCTAATAGATTAGTCCTGGATCCCTACCCACTCTCCTAATGATTTGAACTATTAACCCAGTTTCTTTTACAACACAATTTATACTTTCCCTTCTTTATCCGTTGTTTTTAGGGTTCCGTACCTCAAAGGGAAGAAACGTCACCCTTATAGGATTAGTTCGTTAACTGTCTGTCTGTCAAGACCCTTTTTCTCAGGATCGCGTGGAGCTTTCAAGTTGAAATTAATATCATATACGAAAAAAATTGAGCTTCTAAGTGCATGCAATCAAAAACATACGGCGATTTATGCGACATATTTTGATATATGCCAATAAATCAAAACCTATTCGGTACTTCCAGTTGACCTAGTATCATGAAATTTGACAAGAAGGAAGGCCTCACAGCATAAGTAAAGGAAAAAGTGAATTAGTATTTTTAGCACATTTTTTTTGCGATTATAAACTTACTTTTGCAGTTGGACAATTGACCGTGACGTATAACGAGCGTATGAGAGAACAATTTAACTACAAAGCATTTATATATTTACTTACATAACTATTACAATATTTAACACAACTAACTATTTACTACTAGGTACTTACTAGATTAAAGTTAAAAAAAGAAAGAAAGGTTCTGGAGTGCCGACCGCGTACCGGATTTTGGAAGGCCTCCCACAAGGTTGATCGACGCCCTTGTGAAGGCCGCAGGAACCCGTTGGATGCGAGAAGCACAAAACCGGTCGAAGAGGAGGTGTTTGGGGGAGGCCTATGTCCAGCAGTGGACGTCTTTCGGCTGAAATGAAGATGATGACTAGGTAGATGAAATGACTAACTATAGGTACAAATAAATAAAAAAACAAAGTTAAGTTTGTTCTTAGGATAAATTCATCGCAACTACGGAACCCTTCATTGTGCGTGGTCCGACACGCACTTGGCCGGTTTTCTATTAAAAGAAAACCTCCTAATTTGTGGATTATCCACAAATAGGTAAGGTTTTGATATTTTTAAAACTTTATCGGTATCAGATTACCCTAATTACTAAGTCTTCATAGGTCTAAAAATATTCGTTCCTCCCTTGATTGTATTAGGGGTACCAGGCACCAGGGTAACCCGCGAAAATCTAATTCTGAGTTCAGCTATACGTTTACTGACTGCTTGCACTGACTGGACTGCTCCACAGAAATCCGTGTGGTACTTTCCTCAAAAGACCATTTCAGATATCAACCTATATTATGGTCTTCACATGGTCTGACCAAGATTATGTCTGGACTTTAAGAGACTGTGACCTCTGAGTTTGTTTTCGCCTTTCTTCTCAGAGTAGTCAGATAGGAAACGCCGACCTCATCTGTCTTTTATAATATGACGTGTAAAATTGATTCCGATATCTTAGTAACAAAATAAACGATTTCATTTAATTATAGTTCCTGAATTGTCTCCAAACCCAAGTGGGAAAATGTAACTCCTACCTGGTAAAGTGGGGCTTCCTCGACGGAACAGCAGCAAGGTGTGGAGCTGTGTCACAAACTATGCTCCACAATCCTGCCCTTGGTGTCCCAAAACATGCAGTCTAAGTGACCTTTACGCTGCCAACGACGTCTTCGTTGAAGTAGCAAATTTTTGGGCCAACCAGCAGTGCGATTCTGTAACCATCTCACCGTGAAAACTTAGGTGAAGTGAGGGTGGAGTGAGCTGTCATTCCAACTAATGCTAGGGATTGACGCTATTGACAGCTCACTTCACCTAAATTTTCACGGTGAGATTTTTACAGAATCGATCGGCAGATTTAAAATACAGCGACATAAAACAAGAAGATAGGTTACAGTTACTGTAACGATTAGCCTGCATCATCCGACTGCTGGGCCCTTTTTGTTATAAAACGTTGCCCCACACTAGGAAATTGTGCGTTCGTGGGTGCGTTTACAAAAATTTTAATTCACATACACATACAGCCAGACTTCGGGGGACTTGGCGGGCTTGTGGCTAAGAAATAACAGCCGCACGGGTCGATCGATCAGGTTAAGCTACGCTTGCCGCGGTTGGTCCGTGGATGGATGACCATTTTCACATACCAAGACACCTCCGTGTCTCGGAAAGCACGTTAAGCCGTTGGTCCCGGCTGTCATTCGTGGATCTTTGACAGTCGTTACGGGACGTCAGTAGCCCAAAAGTCTGACAACCAGTCTTACCAAGGGGTATCGTATTACCCAGTAACTGGGTTGTGGAGGTCAGATAGGCAGTCGCTCCATGTAAAATACTGGTATTCAGCTGCATCCGGTTAGACTGGAAGCCAATCCCAACATAGTTGGGAAAGGGCTAGGCAGATGAGATGATACAGCCAGACCCGGAACAACTACTTGTAGGTCATACAAATATTTGTTCCGTGCGGGAAACGAACCCGCGACACGCAGCGCAGCAATCAATCGCTTAACCACTGCGCCAACCATGTCGCCTTTGCCCAGCAGTGGGACGATGCATGAATTCCAGCTTTTTCGATCCAGGGCAAAAGTGGAACACTGGTCGTTTGTTTTCTTCAGCTCGTCCCGCCATCTCCGGTCTGCCGCGACGCCATCTAGCTGTGTCAAGGCTCCACGTAGTAGTCATTTGGTGATGAAGATAGGGACCTACATCTATTTCTTCTAAATGCCTCCTTGAGGCCTCTCGCGCCCGGCCCTGGTGGAAGCCATGGTCCGGGGCGAGAGGGAGTGGGAGGCAGGCGCCTCCTTCTGCGGAGCAGTCATGCTAGCGAAGGAGGTGGTGGGACGGATGAGGGAGAGAGCCTCCCGTCCCAGACGCCGCGGGAGACGCTCCGGCGTCGGGAGCCGCGTGACGACTCCCGGCCACCGTAGGCGCGGGCCTGCGGGCGGAGAGCAATGGGTAGCTCACCGTCCGATCAGGATCAGGCCCGTGCCGGACGGCGCGTAAAGAGTTGTCAGCATAATTTGAGGGGCCCCTCAGGTCCGAAGCCTGCCGGGTCAGCGGGATTGTCCGAAAGGGTTACCGCTACCCCGGAACATAAAGGGCGAAGGAAGGAACATGGATGGGTTTTAGTCAGTAAGAGTCTGACCCTCCCTTCCGCTCCACCCAGAGCGGGAGGGGTCATTTGATGATTTCCCACCCGGAAAAAAAAAGAAACAAAAATGCCTCCTTGAAACTCGATCTTCATAGCCAGGGGACATAGCACTGTCGACATCCGTACTTCTGCAAATTCACTGACTTTTTCGAGAAGGAATCTAAAAAAATGATCTCACATGATACAGAATATTAATATTTAATTGAATATGACCTCGTTGACTATGCAAAAAGTAGTTTTCTACCCTTCTTGCATTTTAAACGTCATAGTTTTAAGCCCACGACTGTGCCAGTTGATTGAAATTCCTGAAAGTTGTGGGCGTGGAAATCAATCCGACATTTTGTGAAGCAAATATTTGATTTCGAAAATGGCATTTTGATTACAAGGATGAAACGTGGAATTTACTTCTAATTTGTAACGTAATTTTCCGGGAAAAATCGTTTGAATTTCTACGTAGTTTATGTAGCTAAGGCACCTGTCCCACTGCCGACGAGGAAGCGCAGGATATCAACGAATTTCTCGCTTAAGGGTCAGTACACACCGAGACGCGACGCGACGCGACGCTGCGCGCACACTTTAAAACGACCTACTGCACCGCGCAACGTATTCTGAACTCTCACAATGCAATGTGTACCTTTTCGTGTCGAAAATAAAGCATATTTTGAGTCACTCTTTTAAAGTGTGCGCGCAGCGTCGCGTCGCGTCGCGTCTCGGTGTGAACTGACCCTAAGGAACGTACGGACGCCAACACATCAAGTTACTACAATCTGTCAAATTTCTTTAATAGAACTTTTTTTTACTTTTCAACTTTATCGATAAATCATTAAGGTTCAAGGTTGATTGGGAAAATTTGACAGTTTCGGGTAGCTTGACCTGCTGGCGTCTGTACTAAAGATTGTAGGTCCCATCTAACTAAATGAGATAGGTAGGTACCTACATATTAATATGAAGTTTATTTAATTGTATATATAGATAACTAACTTTTTGCACTAGATATTAAATTAAATGACTAACTAACTTACTATACAAATAAATACAAAAACAAAGGACACTTAAGCGTCGATGTACTCGTCCGCATCGCTGTCATCCGGAAACGTGCCCAGAAGACTAGCAGCATTACCACGTTGAATGGCAATGCTAATTTTGGCCAAAGAAAGACCCAGCCATAGATATAGGAAAGAAGATTTCTATGGACCCAGCCCTCTGGTCACGTAAAGTCAAAGGAGACGCGCACTCGGGCCCCGTGACCTGGGGGTCTACTCCGAAGTGGTATCGGCCGAATGTTCGGCCGTTTCCTGCTACGAAGTTACTATTTGGTTCGGTCGGTCCCGATCCTACACTCCTACACTCTTTCGAATGTTGACTATGGTCCTGACCCAACTGAGCCGGTCTGAACGTTTTTCGCATTTTTCAATAATATTCGGTTCGGCCATGTGTCGGTCCGATCCGATCATTCACACTTTGCACTTCGTAGTAGACCCCCAGATCGTTTCGACCCCAAAAAACGGCTCAAAGCTGTAATTACCCAATAAGTATGTATTTGATCGCCGACTGTCGACAACGACTGACTGGTCAGATAGGCAGTCGCTCCATGTAAAATACTGGTATTCAGTTGCATTCTGTTAGACTGGAAGCCGACCCCAACCCAGTTCGGAAAAGATTAAGCAGATTGATTCGATTTCATTATACCTTTTCAATAAGAAAAAGCTCTGTCTACCTACGCAAGTAATTTCAAGAAGCTACTGATGTAGGTGGAAGCCTGACAATCTTGAATCGGGGCCGTTTTGATTGATTCGCATCTGGAAAATTTTATAAAAGTGTGTAATATTATATCAATCAGTGATACGTCAATCAATCATGTTGCTCGTTAATTTCAGTTTTCGCGCCTATTAATTTTTAATACAAATTTCACCAAAATGTTTAGTCATTGTGTGTAAGATTGAGAGATTACAGATTATTTTATAAGCTCAGACGGCCCGTCGAAATATGTCCTACTAATATTATAAACGCGAAAGTTTGTATGGATGGATGGATGGATGGATGTTTGTTACTCTTTCACGCCAAAACTACAGTACGGATTTGGATGAAATTTGGCACACAGATAGTTTGTAACCAGGATTAACTTATCCCGTTATTCCCACGGGATCGCAACCTATGCGGGTGAAACCGCGGGGCGCAGCTAGCTATGACGATAAAAAATTAAATCAATAAAAAATAGCATAGCAAAACGAAATTATTGCTTCTTCCATAGCCGAAGCTAAAAAAACACTCAAAAGTCACAATTTCTGCAACACTGACGAGCCCAGTCACAAAAGATACCATCTTCCACGACCTACCAGAATAAAAACTCCTTGCTTCTTTTATGAATAAGATAAATCCTTCGGCAACTCTTTTAAATTCAATTCTTAAACCTTCCTAACCCCGTTTGGCCCGGAGTGAATAAAAACAGAGCACTCCCGATCAATCAGGCAAACTATCAAGAACAGTCGGCCATGGAAATATGGCCTTTATTGCAAAAGACGAGAGAATAAGGCTGCTTTTCCACCAAAGATGTGCTATGTTACTTGCTATGGTTGCGTTTGATATCCACCAATCATATGCATTGGTCCACATAGCATAGGACTGGTGGAAACGGGCTCAACTAAGCTATGTTTTTTATATGGAAGGATGTGTGCTATGGATGAGAGATATGGATGTGCGAGTGGTGTAGCTATGTGCAGAGCAGCCGCTCCCCGTGCCTATTAGTGGAAAGAGTCACATAGTATCGTAGCATAGCTTTCACATCTTCGCAGCATAGCTGTATAGCACATCTCTGGTCGGAAAGCAGCCTAAGTTGGATATTTTCTTACTGACAGCTCGATCTGCTCCACGGCGATTTTCATGTCGGCTTGGAACTGCCTCACAGCAATGCCTTTTGTTACAGAGGAATGAGTATTTGATCAGCTGTTTAGTTTTTTGGAGACCAGTGGTTAACGGCCCCGATTTACGAGTTATTTTTCGTGGATCCAAACCCAAGCAGGCGCTTTATTCTGTGTAAATAATTTCATCACCACTGCTCTCAAAACGGTGAAGGAAAACGTCGTGAGGAAACCAGTATGCCCAACCAAAAAAACGAAGACATGTGACATCTGGCAACCCGCACTGAGCCCGTGTAGAGCCACTCCCTCTCGAAGAGAGGAGGCCTGTGTCCCAGCAGTGGGAACATAATACGCACATAGGTAATGCTGTTTACTTGCAACGTGGTGACACAAAATCTTAGCAAACAAGGACCATAATCGGTAAGTCAATGTGCTAATGTCCCTTTTTGATGGGAAGCTTCAGGTTAGCCATCGAAATTCCAATTTTCTTACGGTTTTTGCAATTGCACAGCATCAGAGGGGCAATTCTCGTAATTTTAAGAACGTTCACAGTCTGATCTCAGTCTCAATCTGTCAAAAATACGTCTGATTTCCCCACATTTTGACAAGTTTTTGACATTTGCTTGTCGCCGAGATGACACTGCGACTAGATTTTGGTCGTTTTAAATTACGAGAATTGGCCTTCAGGTTATATCTAACAAAGTTTATGTTTTACCTTTTCTGTCAGAAACCTAAAAAAATGCACTTACGAGTATCATAGACTGGACGAGTTAGAACCTTTCATAGACTTGACCAATTAGAACCATTGAACGCTATGACGAATTAAAACAAAAATGATATTTGTTGAGCCTGGACATAAAAGAGTTCAAAAAACCACGTGACGAATTAAAACTATCATCAGACTTGACCAGTCAGTTACTAAATCCCGTCTACTATTATGCGTGGCGACTTTGACAGTACCGGGAACACTTAGTACTGGAGTAAATTACCTGCCGAAGATGCCTCACTGCAATACCTCACGGTCGCGGCTTAGCTCGCTACCTCGATGTCACCTCCATGTAAAACACATGCATTCTAATAGACACGCACGTACAGACGCCAGCACATCAAGCTACTACAATCTGTCAAATTTCTTTAATAGATTTTCATCTTTGTCGCTAAAGCATTAAGGTTCAAGGTTGAATGGGAAAATTTGACAGTTTCGGGTAGCTTGACCTGCTGGCGTCTGTACATGCCAGGCATCGAGGTAAACCCCCTAAGCAGTTTGCGATGTATCGCAGTGAGGCATCCTTCGGTACGTCCGTGGGTGTCTATTAGCATTCATCATCATCACATTCATCTTCTGCATGTAATTACCCTTACTTTGGAAGACCTATGATAATACTAACCTTACATAATTCCTTTTTATGTCTCTGCGAAATGAACCCGTAATATTCTGCACAAATAACACCGCACTGCCGCTGTACTATTTCACAACTACAATAAATATAATCTACTAAATATGAAAACTTTGCAGAATTTTCCTTTTCAGGTTTTTATTCATTGGAGTAAGTCCAAGATTTAAAGGTTTCCATTGAGAAAATTAAATTAAAATGCGAATTATTCTTAAAGTTGGTCCCATTCCATGAAGTTTAAATTATCTGCGGTCGTACTGTCTTGCCCATACATCCTCTGGGTTTTGCAAAACTTGATGCTTTTTTGTTTTTCTGATACACATCTTCAGAAACCCGGAGTTTGGAGTAGTGCCGTTTAAAGCAATTGGCTCATCCGTCACTTCGCGGCATGTCATTTCAATGTCTACATTTTCCAGTACGTCAGTTATTATCAGTTAAAAAAACCGGCCGAGTGCGAGTCGGACTCGCGCTCGAAGGGTTCCGTACCATTATCTATAAAAATCACGTCTGTTGTATAGAAGACCCCCTAAATTATTATTTTATTTTAATTTAATTATTTATTTTTAAAGTGAACATACAACTAAATATTCTGTGAATATTTCAAGCGTCTACCTATTGCCGTTATTAATATCGAGAAAAAAAACGGTAAAAGAATCACGTTTGTTGTATGGGAGCCGCACTTAAATATTTATTTTATTCTGTTTTTAGTTTTGGTTGTTATACCAAGAGGCAACAGAAATACATCTGAGAAAATTGCAACTGTCTAGCTATCCCGGTTCATGAGATACAGCCTGGTGACAGACAGACAGACGGACAGTGGAGTCTTAGTAATAGGGTCCCGCTTTTATCCTTTGGGTACGGAACCCTAAAAAAACGAACACACCTTTCTCTTGACGGCCGTTCCTAACACCTTATCAGTGCGACAATTCTAGCAGCTAATAAGGATCAAATTCGCAAAATCGGACGGCCGGACTGTAGGTTCTTTTAATACAACCTATGTAAAGAGCTTCAACGATTGACATTCATCAAATGCAGTCAGTATCGCTCCGAACCTCACTGACAGGCCAATCTTCATATCTCAGCAAAAGCTATTCTTGTATAGCGTAGGTGCGTAGCTCGTTCCGATTCCCGATCCGAGGCAAGAAGTAAGTATTTCCTTTACGTACAGACGCCAGCAGGTCAAGCTACCCGAAACTGTCAAATTTTCCCAATCAATCTTGAACCTTAATGCTTTAGCGATAAAGTTGATAATCTATTAAAGAAATTTGACAGATTGTAGTAGCTTGATGTGCTGGCGTCTGTACATACATATTGGAACCAGTACGGAAATATCAATTTAAAATTGGCTTTACAAAAGAGCTGCAGTGGAATATATCTATATTTGGAGCTAAGTGACTAAAAACCGGGCATTTTCGATCGCAGTGGTCGCAGCGGATGTGCGGAAGTTCGGCTTTTTTGCTGGTTTCCGAATGTTCCGATCGGCCAAGCGAAAATTGATTTGTTTTGTTATGTGTGTTTTATAATCACATTAACGTATTTTTGTTTGAAATTGAGGGAGTTGAATTGGAAGTTGGAGCTGACCGTTGAAATGTTTGCTATTGCCATTATATGCCTTTCATCCTGAATAGACTAGATTTAAAAAGACTCCTTAGAGGACCTCCTATTCTAAGTAAAGATCGTGTGTAGAACAGACTTTCCTTGGCAGGAAGCGACGGGAGTTTCCTGTATTGTATACCTTCAACTAAAGATCCGGATGCATTTTCTAATACATCATCTCAGTTCTCAAGATTCCAAAATGCGACTCACATGATTTTCAATTTGTATAAGGCAGATCAATTTAATATTATTTATTAACCCCTTCCCCTTTATAAACTCTAGGTTTCACCCGCATACCTTTCGATCTTTTGGGAATATCGGGATAAAAATTATCTTACATATATGTTAATTCTGGTTATAAACTATCTGTGTGCCAAATTTCATCCAAATCCGTTCAGTAGTTTTTGCGTGAAAGAGTAACGAACATCCATCCATCCAAACTTTCACGTTTGTAATATTATAGTAGGATTTTCAAAGGACCTCCTATAGGTACCAGAAAAATCGATTGAAAATCTTAAAAGTATTTGTAGGCCGAAGTTGATAAATAAAGAACAGTTTACCTTTCATAGGAAATAAATTGCTTTTAGTTAGCCTGTCCTGATTGCACGCAAATGGGAGCAAGGCTCTTCCAAATCCAGCATTAAGTCTTGTAAAACTTTTTTTATTTACCTACCTTACGGTTTTTATATCCTGTTGGTTTATCCTTTTGCTTGTTTGATTTTGTTTCGTTATTCCTTTGTTTTTTTTTCCTACAATTAACCTTGGTTGGCAGGGCCGTCTTTCACCGATTAGAGGCCCTGGGCACATTAGGATAATGTCCCCTATGACCATAATAAAGCACTATTATCACCTCCTATCCTGCCCTCTGTGTCTCAAAACATGCAGTCAAAGTGACCTCTGCGCTGCCACTGTCGACGCCGTGCAAGTGGCAAAGTTTTGAGCCGACAAGATATGAAATTCAGTCGTGCCAGCGACACGAAGAAGAAGAAGAAGCACTATTTGGTTGATTGACTGATGGTTTTTTTTAAACAGTTAACCTTAAAGGAATATAATTATAATATTATATAGGTACAATTTTTATATGTCCATTGTTTAGTAAACATGCTGCATTCGGTAAGCCTGATTTTAGGACTGAGTAGGGACTAGGGGGCCCCAATCCATCGCGGGGCCCTGGGCACGTGCCCAGTGTGCCCAGTGGGGAAGGCCTGTTGGTTGGTGAAAAGGGTATGTAAATGGGGATATGCCATAGGCAGTCCAATTACATAACATAACATTACGCTTGGAATCCCTGAAGGGTTAGGCAGGAGTCTGAGGTTAGTTATGTTTAAGTCCCATGGTGGTGAGCTTACTGCCATCAACCGGGCACAAATCCGGACTCCGGGCTACTACAGCTGCCAGCTGCTACTGCTGCTCCAGGCTGCGGGCCCTATCAGAATACCAGCGCTGCGACATTTATTTTTAAATGTCGAAGCATCATGCTGAGATAGGAACCTTTTGGCCTCGTATAGGACTTTCTGTTTCATTTTACCATTTATTACATTTTTTTTAAATATTTGTTCTATTTTTATTTTTAACTGTGTTTAGTTTAGTTTATAATCCTGTACGAGTCGCAATAAATACTTTTTCTTTCTTTCTTTCTTTCTACAAAGAAACTACAGATAGGAAAATCTCAGTAACACTGACCGACCAGGAATCGAATCCACCTCGCGCGCTCAGTGCGGGTCAGCAGATGTCACATTTCTTCGAATTTTTGGTTCTAGGACATGCCGGTTTTCTCACGATGTTTTCCTTTACCGTTTTGAGAGCAGTGGTGATGGAATAAATTACACAAAGTAAAGTGCCTTTATATATACCTGGGTTCGAACCCATGACCGGTCATTACCACGTCACCACTGATAACTGCTACTGCTAGTATTTATATATTATTATTAATTTATTGATATATATAGGTACTTTATTGTACACCACAAATACATAACATAAAAAATATATCAAACAATAAAAAATATACAATGGGCGGCCTTATCGCTTTCTGCGATCTCTTCCAGGCAACCTTGGAATGGACAGTGATTTTCCAGGACATAAAATGGGGCTGTCGTTGGTGCAAATATTATTATTTACTTTTTAAACGTCAGTAGTATATAAGACAGTCTTCTCGTGTTTTAGCTGGGAAGAAGAGATTGCTCCCTAGGATAAGATTGAAACTGAGGTATAAATTATGTACTTTACTTTAGAATTTAAAAAATCTGGCACAATATCAGCTGAAAGTAGTAAGTTGGCAACCCTGGGGGAAACCCCGCAAATTGTTTGGGACGCATACAAATGGCTGTGTTTTTGTAACCACATCGTCTCAATTAGCACAAAGAGGTTTTGTTACTGGCCACACCGATTTATACCTATGCAATATTTACATAATTTAAAAAGCTACTGGTTTTAATTATAATAGTATAAACCAGTACATAAAAAGGAGGGCTGTAAGCAAAGGGCATCAAAAAAATCTTCCGCAACGCTGTCAATAGGAAACGTGCCCAAAAGGCTGGCAGCATTGCCACGTTGTATGGCAATGCTGATTCTAAATTTTAAATATTTTTTCCATTATAATTGGAAACCTTCCGGACTTGTGGACTCCTTTAACAAAGGAGTCCAGCTCATCCCGCCTTTTCCGTCTGGGCCTGCCGCGATGTCGCTTGCCATTAAGCGGGACCCATTTTCCATTAAAACATTAATAAATTAAATCCTGGCCTTCACCTTCACAAATGTATTCCAAAATCATAAATTACGAATTAATATTCCGATTCTTCGATAATTTATTGTTTCTGACAGCCCTACATTTACACGAACGAAATTGAATGTAGTGAAATTGAAATTAACATTGATAAATCTACAGTAAAGATACCTATATTCAAATTTTATTTGTTTCAAATTGATGTCATTTCAAGTTAAACAAATATCAACTTTATTTTAATGGTTTTTAAGTTAATTTCAGAGTGACTATCACTATTGAAAAAGTTATAAAAATGTTTGAAGTTGTAGCGTAAACTGAAATTTATTGTGTAGGTATTAAAGTTATTTTTCCATAAACTCATATTTGTTTACATTTTTGGCGAATATGTCGCGAATCCAGATTACATTATTTACTATGTAGTTTCAGATTTATGAAGGAAAACATCATGAGAAAGGACTTATAGTTAACTAGCTGTGGCCGCGACTTCGTTCGCGTGAATGTCAGAAAACAATATTACGTGTCTCTTTACTAATTCTTTATGTAAAATAAAAGTAGCCTAACTTAGGTACTCTTTATAACATCAGCTATCTGCCAGTAAAAATCCCGTCAAAATCGGCCCAGCTGTTTCGGAGATTATCTGGACCAAACTGACAGACATTTTTTTTTTGTTATAAGAACCGTATTTACTTTCATATACATTAAGTACAAAAGCTGTTATTTTGACATTACAAATAACCACTTCAATTTAATTTATTTGCATGAAGATGTAAGTCTGAAATCGCCAACCCATCTTGAGGAAGCGTGGTGATCAATGGTCGTGCCTTCTCTGTATGAGAAGAGACCATTGCCCTGTAGTGGGACAGACTAAGCTGGTATTATAAATAGTCTTCTATAAACTCCACGCTACATATGTAGGAACATTCTGGGACACAATCACAAGAGTCTTTACAGGCGCAACTGGCAAATTTTTGGGGGAGTCCACGAAGTAAATTTCGTGTGGCTTGCCTCAGTTCAAGTTTTGGGCATGACCCCCGTGACCCTAGAACCCCCTAAAACCGGGCATGAGTCTGGCTGGGACATCAACGGGCAAACTGTAACCATGAATCAGTACATGGGTTTTTTTTATAACCGAAATTCCTACGGGGGTCTAGACACGTGCTGAATTCATTGATGTCCATGCCACCCTGTATTGAAGTGAAATTAGAGATGAAATATCTAGAGCATTCCATCTAGTCTGAATCTAGGCAGCTCAATTAGGTAAAGACGCCAGCACATCAAGCTACTACAACCTGTCAAATTTCTTTAGTAGAATTTCAACTTTATCGCTAACTAATAATAATAATAATGATGTTTATTTCGGACCAAAGAATCCATAGAGTGTTAGTACCAATCACCCTCTGCACAAACTGCTTTACAATTGGAGAGCCGAAACTCTCCGCTACAGTTCTCAGGATGCTGTTGCGACTGTCTCTTACTCTCCTCAGGAGTGACGCTGTTTTTTTGCGAATAATCGCGTGAAACCCGTCGGTACGAGCAAGCGCAAACATTTCCGACGCGCTGCAGTAGCGAGGAAGTCCCAACAACATCCTGAAATCATTATTATACTGAACGCGAAGGACATCCAGAGACCTTTTAGTGTAATTGACCCATAAATTACTCGTGTACAGACTGGCAGTACGCCTTGAAAATAGTTATTTTTACTAGGTCCGTACACCGAGCAAATCTACGGGCCAACATGTTGCACCGGACAGCGAGTGCCCTGCGCTCCCTCTATATCTACATGGCCCTTAAGGTCATCGGAAAGAAAGGGACCTAGCTATTTAAAAGTGGATACCCTTTTAATTACTGACCCGTTTACAAGTAGCTCGGGTTTACCCACTTCACGGCATTTGCCACCGACCTCAAAGACCATGTATTCACATTTCTTAACATTATAAACTAGTCCATGTGCAGCAGCGTAGGCTTCACAAGTCTTTAGCAACTCTCTGCTTGCCTCCACAGACAGCATTAAAGTTGTAAAGCATTAGGTTCAAGGTTGATTGGGAAAATTTGACAGTTTCGGGTAACTTGATGTGCTGGCGTCTGTACAAAGGGCCTATCATGAATAAATCTCTCGAATTCCCTAACTCTATTCCTATTCCTATGAAGGAAGAGGTCATTCACCCCGTCAACAAATGCCGAAAAAAACCGCCGAATGCCGAATGCGTGATCGGCCTTTGCATCCAAGCTAAAGAAAACCTTATCTTACAAGATAAGTGATTCAACCAAATCCAATATTCGGTAACATGCCTCCGACTTACCATAATCAAATATCATTTCTTTTTTACTACACATAGTGACACAGCTACAATTTCGAAAATGAAGATTTACCTTGAAGGGATCTTTGTTGTACAGACGCCAGCAGGTCAAGCTACCCGAAACTGTCAAATTTTCCCAATCAACCTTGAACCTTAATACTTCAGCGATAAAGTTGAAAATCTATTAAAGAAATTTGACAGATTGTAGTAGCTTGATGTGCTGGCCTCTGTACATCTGTGTGGTGGTACAGGAGGATTACCATTATTATTTATTATTTATTTGATATCGACATGATCTCCATCAAAATGGATTTTACAGCTCAAATTGACACAAACTGTTATCAAAACCGAAATGGGTCGGTCATTTTATACTGAATATGAAGTGATTTCAGACGAGGATGTAGGACTCAATGTCACACCCTAATCATTTTATATCGACACCATTTTAGTGACATTTCAGCTTAAAATAGTTTTATTAAAAGTTAGATCCTAGTCTATGGGATGATGTGAGACAAAATTAAATATGGCGACCGGTTTCACTGTCAATCTAGCCCTTGAAAGATCAGCAGCCTAATTGCGTAACCATTTTCGGCAAATGGTTGAGATTAATTGGTTTCGTTTCGATCGCTTTTTGTTTCATTTTACGGTTTTCTTAAGCACATATCGTTCACTCTTTAGCGTATCAAAGCAACAGCTGTTGCTATTACATGATAGTGGAGTTTTTACGCAATACGAAAATCGTAAAATGAAACAAAAAGCTATCGAAACGAAACCAATTAATCTCAATCATTTGTCGAAAATGTGTTACGCAATTAGGCTGCAGGGCCCCAATTCTGTATGGTAATTTATTTCCCGCGTAATCTACCACGTGCAAACCACGTACGGTTGTCAAGCGAGGTATTTTGACAGTTTTAAGCCACGCCAACTTCGCATTTTTCGCGCGGTTTCGTTCATTGTGTCATAGAGATAATAGCATTTCATTATAATTTCTTTTTTTATATTATTTTTAAATAATCCATTTAAAATTCAAACTTTATTAACTTTTTATTAACAGGAATAAAAATTAAAACTTTCAAAATCAAAATTCATTTATTCAAATTAGGCTGAGAATCAGCACTTTTCGAACGTCAAAATACAAAAGACAGTCCCCCAAAAACGCCCGCCCTTCACCACTTCCTAGCGCTATCGCTGATTTTGATTTTCTTGTCATCTTCAAACGATTCACAGAAACAGAACGATATTTACGCATTTACTGATTTGTGGCGCAAGCGGGTTTACTTGTCAAGAGGAATGAATAGAGTCGGTCATTTTTTGTCAGAAAATGCAAACAGAAGATTAAAAGAATATATCCTTAATAAAATATGGATATCACGTGATCAACTCTGAACAGTAATATCTCGGAAAGGTGACGCTTTACGGGGTTTGGTCTTATTACAGTTTCCGTTTGCATTGATGTCAGCTATCAAATTTATATAGGTTACAACGGGGCCGCCATTTTGATAAAAAAAAACAAAATGGCGCGACAGAAGGCATGCCACGGATCTACAAACCCCCTTGTACTCAATCAGATGACACTTGACAGCCATAATAGTCATCGTGTTATTTTTGCTGATAGGAGTTTATAAACTAATAACATATCTCTCACCAATCTCTCATATTATCGGCTTAAGCTGCGCCGAAGAAAAAGCTCCACCCAGAAATAACCCAACGACTCCTAATCACTCCAACTATGCCAACCATAAAGCCTGTCACACTCAGTTAACGGCTACTCCACATCTCAAGAGAAGCCACAGCGAAGCTATAAATCCGGCTGATGTCACACTATATGACGCGACATAAAAATGTGAACGCAGCAGTAACTCTTGAACAACTAAAATCGACCTTACTGCTACGGAATAAAGGCGATATCAAAGAAAAATTGTTGCTATGAATGTGCCGCGTCTGTGCCCGCAGTAAATCTGTCTGTCCGTACGTTCGCTAAGTGCTTTGTGGATATTATAACTTTTAAATGGATAGTTTTGGTTTTGATATTGTGAAGCTGAAGAATTTATGGATACTGCAGCTGCTGAGAGAAACCTGAAGACATTTGTGGGAGATTTTAAATTGCCAGACGGTTTAAAAAAAGGCGTGAAAAAAAGAAAAATAAAAGAAAAATTTATGGTATTTGGGACACACACAGGAAATACAAATAGTAAAAAAGAGCACTGCGTGGAAATAGAAACCTACTTTTGACCGAGTCCAGGGTACAGATGCCAGCACATCAAACTACCCGAAACTGTCAAAATTTCCCAATCAACTTTGAACCTAATGATTCAGCGATAAAGTTGAAAATCTATTAAAGAAAATTGACAGATTGTATAGTAGCTTGATGTGCTGGCATCTGTACCTACCTACGGTAAAGTTGCGGCTATTGACAGTTGATTGTGGTAAAATAACATCCCCATCATCATACAGTATCTCTGCCTCTGTAATCTCACTGCTGGCCTCAGATTGTCATAGGTCTTCTGCAAAACTATTCTCCATTCGACAGGCTTCCGAGTCGAAAATGACACATTCTCGGTTACCTGATTTGCCCAGTCCCCGACAGCAAATAGCCTTCGGAAGAATAGCGGCCATCTAATAATACTGCAGGTACAGACGCCAGCACATCAAGGTTCCCGAAACTGTCAAATTTTCCCGATCAATCTTGAACCTAATGCTTTAGCGATAAAGTTGAAAATCTATTAAAGAAATTGCTGGCGTCTGTATTACTACTGTTCCGTTGCAGGGTAAAGGCCCCTTATCATACAGAGAACGCATGAGCATTAATCAATGCGCTTTCTCAAGAGAGTGCGGTTATTTTTAAATATAATATCAGGTTTTCTCATGAAGTTTTCCTTCACCGATGTCAGTAATGTCCAAGATAAACTCAGAAAGTACTTATACCTATATGCACCTATGTATGTACTGGTAGAGAATGCCTAAGGCATTAAGTCCGCCTTTGTACCGTTTTGTGCGAAAAGCTTAAATAAATAAATAAAAATCAAAAAATTGAAAAAGTCACATTGGTACTTGCCCAGGTACCCCAGGTGCCCTTACCCATAACCTCGTGTATCAGAGACGAGGCCTTAATCACGGGGCCATCACGACTTTTCGCAGTCGCGCCGTCGTCCATTTGATTCAAACTGTAAAAATATTTAGGTTTCGTATTTGTGTACAGTGATTAGAGGACTCTTTCGACACACATTGATTGATGTTCGATTCGGCACGGAACCGTATCTAATGATTGTGAATAGATGTCACCATCATCTGCCTAGCCTTTTCCCAACTATGTTGGGGTCGGCTTCCAGTCTAAACAGATGCAGCTGGATACCAGTATTTTACATGAAGCGACTGCCTATCCGACCTCCACAACCCAGTTACTGGGTAATACAATACCCCTTGGTAAGACTGGTTGTCAGACTTTCGGGCTACTGACGACCCGTAACGACTGTCGAAGATCCGCTAATGACAGCCGGGACCAACGGCTTAACGTGCTTTCCGAGGCACGGAGGGGTCTTGGTATGTGAAAATGGTCACCCATCCACGGACCAACCGCGGCAAGCGTAGCTTAACCTGATCGACCGACCCGTGCGGCTGGTATTACTTATCAGTGATTTTGTTTCTCATACCGTGTTTACTTTTAATAATCATCACAGCTACATACCTACCTAACATAACACAATTAGATTTGAGTTAGTAACTTGACCACATGTAATTTAGAGACATGTAACTAACTCAGTGTGATTGCCAACCAAACTCTACACGATTCTACGCAATGGCGCCGATTCTCTTGTTAACAAACTAAACTAAATTTAAGTTCAGTGCATCTTTTTCTTTCTATTTCATTAAGAAAAGGACGAAAGATAAATTTTAGTTTAGTCCTGACAAATTAAGATACTCCATAGACAGATTAGACGTGATTAAAAACATGGCTACTAAAAATACGTCAATTTACGTCAGGTACTGACTAATTTGACAGATGAAAAAGAGGCATTGAACAAAAATTTTGTTTAGTTTGTGAACAATGGAATCTGCGCCATTGTATATTGTTTTGAAATAAATGACATAAGACCTAAACCTCAAACTCACAGACCAAACCACATCAAACTCCAGCACCTATAGCTTATCCGTCAAACCCATATTCCGAACACTCACACGAAAAAGCCTTTAACCTAACCGAACGACCCATAAATAGCGCCTCTGACGCCTTTCATCCTAGGTATCGTGTTGAGCCAGCCTAATAAAACCACCTGAGACAAAGTACCTACTCGTTTAAAAGCGGCTAAATACCAACGACCGCAGTTCGGGGGCTGTCGTCAATTTACGCTCCCCCAAAATTGGCTTCAGACGGGGGATAGAGTACACGGTTAATTAAAAGAAAAAAACGTGTAATTGATATTGTTATTGGGAGCTTTTGAATATGTTTAAGTGTGAATGGATAACATTAGAGATAGAAAAAAAAATAAGTAGATACCTTTATTTGCTGTAAACATGACGCAGAGCAAGCACACAACAAAAATACAAGTTGGGGAAAATATGTGTCACCTCCACGCAAAACGGCCATCGCTCAGCATAATGCTAAGACCCTATGCGAAACAGAGCCCCAGCGCTGGTTTTGTGGTTTTCAGAGAGGAATAACAAAGTGCACAAAAACTGGAAGCCTCTTATGTTGGACCTCTTTAGAGAATAAAGAATCCATTAAAACAAAAAAACGACCCGTCGTTCCCGTACACAGAGCAAAGCCCGGAATACGCATGCCTGTAACTTGCACAAAAGTATGCAAGTAGCTTGCAAACAACTTCTGATTGGTGAATTAGGTGAATACTATGCATGTGTTAGATTTTGTGTATATATGTAACTAGATGTTCAACAATGATATTTAATCTTCGTTACTTATTAGGTAATAAGGGATAATATAAACAAAAGGATTCAATTCAGAATAACATTATATTTAGCTTTGTAGTACATAACAACTGACTATCGTAGTAGTGTTCGTTGTAGTGTAAGTGAGTAACGTTACGTTACTATATACCAACCATAATTAATAAACAAGTTATTATGACCCATATTTTAAATACACCAATCATCATAATAACATTACATTACTCATAAATATAATATAAATATAGAATATACATCATCATCAACAATAGATCAACAATAGGTAATAGAATCATACCTTAGATGTTATCGTCTTGAAACTCGAAGAGCAACTGAACTCCAGAGTGGCTCCGCTCTTTTATACCCGTTAACAAACAAGTATGATTCACAAGTGACAGTTGAGTCAAATCAGTGTATGAATAAGTTTGTTATTAAATCATTTAGTAAATTCATTAATTAACTTTAATATTTGAGTATAAGATACTAAAAAGATAATAATTACATTTATAGGTATATCAAGTATATTTTTTAAATATTAGACACCTAATAATTACATTAATATATCACATGCAAGCTACTTGGTAACTTTCGTGCAAGTTACAGGCATGTGTATTCCGGGCTTTACTCTCTCTACGTTCGATCCCCAGCAAAATAAAACAATGTGACAGCAGTCCACTTACAAATTAAATATTTCATCAAGTGGGGTTCACAAACTGTGGGGCAATAAACATTGCAGTGTAAATTGTAAAATCAATTAATTTAAACGTCCATTTGGGAACAATTTGTGGACAATTATTTGCTATGCTGCCACAAATATTTGCTCAGCTCTCATTCACTTGTTAAGTCCACATTACCAGATGCTGGTAGGGGGAAAAATTCACTAACGTCATTTGTTTTAATTGATTTCAACTGAAGCACGCTGAATTGTTTGTTTAATCGAGAGTACTTATGTGGGTAGACAGGTACCTGAAAACTAATCTCGATTTTTAATTAAAAACTGGGAACGATTTTCAGTCTATGTTCCAAGGTTTAACTTCATTTAGGTCGTCCGTCCATCTACCTGGGAGACATCCCACACTACGCTTGCTGATACGCGGTCTCCACTCCAGGACTCGTCTGCGTCCTAAAGAAGGTGGCTGGGACAAACTGGACGCGGAAGGCGGAGGACAGGGTGTCGTGGAGCAGCCTGGGAGAGGCCTTCGTCCAGCTGTGGACTGCAATAGGCCGAGTTGATTTAGTTTCACTTATAGCCCACTCCCTCTCGAAGAGAGGAGGTCTGCAGGTCAATTGCGTAACACACTATCAGTAGCAATGGGTTTCATTTTGACAGTTCAACAACATTCATTGCGTTATTTACCTACATTGCTGAGCAGACACATTTTTGGAACTTATAAAGCAATGGATTAGCAAATTCCTTCAAACTGGTTCAGATTGAGATTGATAGTCGTTACGCAATTAGGATGCTGTGCTGTGTCCTAGCACTTGGAACATTATAGGTTGGTTAAATACAGATACACTTATGTCTCACTCTTCGGGGAATACAGGCGGGCCGTGTTTATGTTAGATTTTAGTATTTTTATGCAGAATGGTACAGACGCCAGCACATCAAGCTACTATAATCTGTCAAATTTCTTTAATAGATTTTCAACTTTATCGCTAAAGCATTACGGTTCAAGGTTGATTGGGAAAATTTCACATTTTCGGGTAGCTTGACCTGCTGGCGTCTGTACCTACTAATTCCATACCAACTTGATCTTGTTTGCTTCGACCACAACCACGTAACGAACTACGAACTTAACTACTTACCTACCAAGAACCACAAATACTTACTTTGCCCTTTTCATAAAATTAAATCAACATCTCACGAAACAGTAACCTATCTTCGAGAGTTAACCCAACTCAATCAGCTTCCGAAGTCATAAACTAGAGAATGCGTCGGCAATTACGAAGCTATCGGGTGGTTGATGGACAACTAATAGCATTGGGGGCTACTGCAGCTAAACTTTATTAAAAGAGGAAGATACTTTTATTGGATACGACTACGTGACGATGACGACAGCGACAAAATATTAAGAAGACACGAAGTCGACGTAGGTAGAGGCAAAGGCTTCCCCCAAATCCTTCCAGGAACTCTTTTCCCTTGCCACCTCGAACCAGCCCTCGCGGTACGCGTACAGCACCCTAATTGCGTAACACACTATCAATCAAAACCTGAATCATTGGCGGCACTCATCATTGCTGGAATTAATAATCATTTTTTAAGGATATTGCTAATCCATTGCTTCATATATCCGAAAAGATTGTCTGCTCAACAACGTAAAAAACGCAATGAATGTTGCTGAACTGTCAAATTGAAAGCCATTGCTACCTACTGATAGTGTGTTCCGCAATTACGCCGTAGGTCATCTCGTCATCTCTTTCTGGGCCGGACTCGGCAGCGCCGTCCATCTTCAGGCACCCATTAAAGAGTAATAGTCTTTTATTGTGCACGACTACGTGACGACAACGATGTTAGAAAGAGAGGAATACGGCGTAGGTTTTAGATGCGTCAGCTGGTTGATAGACAACTAATGGCTTGGGTCCTCTAGGTCTCTACTGCAGCTAAACTTTAGGTTAGTGTTTCGTCTATCAATTACAAACAATACCTACAATAAAACTACTTTAGTAACTAGGTTCTACTGCGACGGACGCAGGACGAGACGACAGCGATTCGATCTGCAGAAATGGCAAAAAAGAGGTTTATGATTGATATAAGTGCCGCCATCTGTCGGTAGTAAAATAAATCTCCGCGCATCTCTAGGAAACTTTTCAGATTTACACGAACAAAATAACTTTTCTGATGTCGAATAACTGAGACACCAGAAACGTTATCGTGTTCGTTATCTTTCGGTCGTATCGCTAAATAGCTACTTTAGATTGTGGCATAGGCATAGCGTTATCCATAAGCGGTAACATGCTCCAACGCCCGAGTCAATTTCATTATGGACACCAAAGCAGCATCGTTATTGAGTTACTAAGCTATTATGGGAAGCTTGTTATAATAACTACATTCTCGTTGGTGTAGGATTACTATTACTCCCCCCGGTGGGTTCCCGCATTAACGAGGCGGCGCGGCTCAGTAGTCGTGGCTTGGTCACCCACGGTGAAGCCAAGAGGAACTCGAGGAGGGGCCGCTCGTCAGGCCTTTGCCAGTAACGACGACGTAGTGGCCAACAAGTAGGTTGCGGTGCCGCTTGGGCGACATCGCAACTGAGGCGGGCCGCGACGTCGTATCACGGCTTAGGGTTGGAGACCGCGGCGGGAGAGGAATGCCGGTATTGCGATGCGCCGCTCTCACTACCTTCCGCGGCCTTGACGTTGTCGCCACCATCTGATGGCGGACGCGGTGGGGACGCAGGGGAGGAGGAGTTTTGGTATGACGTTGGCCTCTATCCTCTGCGGCCGAAAATTGGAAGACGGCGGGGCCAATGACCTGACGCGTCGTAGAGGGAACAAGGGTGCCAAGACACGGGGTCGTCTGGTGCCCGTGTGCTGGGTTGGTCCCTGGGGTGGTCACGGCGTGCTATGTGTTCTGGTGTGCCGGTGATGGGGACTACTCCCCAGAGGAGGGTCCGGTGACGGACAGCCGCGGCGGTTCACGGATGAGTGCTAACGCGTGCCCGTGTTCCCGCCGTAAACGGCAGAGACCGTGGAGTTTTAGTGGGTTAGATAAAGTCCCACATACACTATCTTCCCGTGGTAGTGCAGAATGCATGAGCATTTCTCCACGATACAAAAGAAAAAAGGGTTAGGTACCATTACTACGGCCGGCGCATTTAAATAACTAACTTCTAACTGTAAAATTTCTTTCTCCCCCGACCTACACCGTCGCATGGCATCGCCTGCTCGCTCTATTACTTCGTTTTCGATTTCGTTCTGGCTTTTTTTCTCTTTGCTCGGCTCCTAGGGTGTTAAACGGCCTTTGTCAAGAATTGAGCTATCAAATTAAAAAATATTTTTTCAAATCCGACCGGTAATTTCAGAGATTAGCGCGTTCAAACAAACATACAAACAAAGAAACTCTTCAGGTTTATTTAAATACATTTATTCACATTTAAACTACTATTTTATTATAAGTCTATATATATATATAACATAATATACATAGATGCAACATGTATGTATGTGTGTACCTACATATCATAGTAGGTATACCTACCCTTCACAATAAGACGGCTGCAATCGCTGGAACAGATTGGATGCGGGAGGTGGAGAACCGGTTTTTGTGTTTTAGCGCAACTTATAATATTATAATTAGGTCGAGGCTGTCACGACTAACTGTCATCATTACACTTTTATCAGTCCTTTCAAATATTTTACCTCTGATTTTGCATTATAGTGATCTTTATTCTCATTGCAATAAGGCTGCTGTCAGGGGCAAAATAACTGTTTTTTTTATGACTGCAGCAGTTGAAGCAGTTGACGACACGGTTGGCGCATTGGCTGAGCGATCGACTGCTACGCTGCGTGTCGCAGGTTCGATTCCACCACGGAACAAATATTTGTATTGCCTACAGGACTTGCCTGTGGTTGCCTCAATAAATTAAGGCCTCCAGCCAAGGCTTTCAAAACTAAAACTAAGCGACTACACGCTAAGGGCACCCCCTGTGGGGTATGGATCTCGGCTTAGGGTGTCTCTGGGAGAGGTTAGCAAGGGACAGCCTGGATTGGAATTAGCAAAATAACATTGAAAGCACTGTAGAATTATTAATTAACCGCTCTTGTGTCTCCAAACCTCGTCTAAGTTCACAAAGAAAACATAAAACTTGCTTAACAGCGCCATCCGTTGAGATTTGAGGTAACTTTAATAGAAACGATTGAAATGAACACTTATATACAATAGGTAACCATTTTATTCAGTAAAACAATGACATTACTTACAATATAAATTAAATCATACTTTAAACACCAGTGTTGAACTTACAACCAACATTTTATACATTTAAATGCGATATCAAACAAATGAATAAATATAAACTTTAAACATAAATAATATTCCACTTATTGGCTGACCAACATTTGTAACAAATGACTGGCCTGGAATATTGGCCCAATACCTATCCTAGATGTTAAAACCAGCCAGTAAGTAAGGATACAAATAATTTAGTATTGATACTAAGGATTAAAGTTGTCAAAAAATAAAAGGCACATTTTGACATTTGAGAATGCGTTCTTGACACTGTCAGTTTCATACAAACGAATACGTGTTTTGCGAATTTGTATTGTAATTTCTTTAATAACTACTAGAACTGTCAATGTCAAAACGGGCCTTTTATTTTTTGACAACTATATGGAATGAAATTTTTACTTTGTTTATATTTTAGTGTGACTTCCAGCTTAAGAGGAAACACAGTCACATGGTTCTTTGCGTTCATTCCATACCAACATATTCCTCTGTTTTCTCCCTGGTTTTTACAATATAATATAAATCAACCACTGTCATATCCCTATGTTATGTTCGTATGAAATGAAAAGTAGAGGCGATCCTTTTATTGGATACGACTTCAAGACAATCTGATGACAGTGATGTAACTTGTAAGTGAAAAACATGAGCCGTACCTAAGTAGAGAAGTTACAAGTAACGCCATCTGTTGGTGGTCAAATATTTATCCATGCACCTCTGTTTTTTTTCTCTAGAGAAATCAAATCCTGCAATTAAATGTACAACAGAATGCCAATGACCATGTGACCACATTTCCTTTTAGAAATGACTGAATTATTGACTGATGGCATGACTATTAGTCATGCCAAAGGCAACACAAGAATCAGCAATTCAACTTTTTTGTCTTAGATGAGATTTGCTGATCAATAAAGGTCCAAATGCCTTGCACAGTGCAAGGTCATCAACTCACAATTTGACTGAAATATGCTTACAAACTAACCTAACTTAACTTTAATATACATGTACCATTCCGTAAATAAAAGTCCAGAACAATACATATGTGAATAGTGCTCCAAAGAATCCGTTGGTCAGTAAGCTCTGTCGTGACACATAGTATTTGCTCCATTTTGGTCCCGTCTTTACCATAAACATCACCCAGAGGCTGACAACTGCGAAGACATAGAAGGCAAACCCGTAGAGACCTGTTAGGCCTAGGACACCTGGAAATGAGACATTGAGGAATAAGTATTGTAATTGGAAGAATTTAAGGAAGACCTTTACCCAGCAGTAGTTTACTCCTGGGCAAAGGTCTTCCCTATTCTTAGATGTCCTTCTAAGAATATATATATGTAAGCAAACCTCCACAAAATGATGAACTAACTCGGATTCTGAAAGCTCCATCTGATCAGGAGGTCTGCAGTAAATTCTTAATCTCATTTTCATCTAATACAATAAATTTGTAAGTTGTGAAAATAACATCAATCAACTTTTTAAGATATGTCGTTTTCCGAAACTGCGGATGAGTTCTACATGGAACTACCGCATCATCATCATTTCATCTTAAAGATGTTCACTGCCAGATATAGGCCTCCTCCAAACACCGCCACTTCGAACGGTTGCTCCAAGCATCCACATAGTTACCAATAATCTTCAAATCAATTTGAAATAGCCTAGTCTTACCATCAGTGCTAAACGTTAAGTTATTCATAAATAAGCAGTAAACACTTCACATACTTATAAGTAGTTTTACATTACAAACGCGAGTTCTTAGCTAAAGCATGAATGGAGACAAAACTATTCTAATAATATAGCTCTGGCAACAAAAAAAGAAACCACGCAACTAACTAAATTCACTGTGGTGGGTTATTGTAATGTTATACAATTAGCACTAAGGAAATGCTTTAATAAGTGAATAAATAATGTATTACCTGCGGTGGAACCGGACAACGCAGCCATAGATGTTCTACAGTATTCCACGACCACAGCATTGTTCCTAAGCGCAGCGTCGCTGTACGCAATGGGCTCGGACTTGATGTTATCTTTATTCACTTTAGCTACAGACATCTTTTATTTCACTGTTTTAGTGGTTATTTCGGTTAAATTGAGGAAACTGGAAATTATAATCAATTTCGAGCAATATCATGAGTTTTTAGTTCAGCGTTTTGACATTTATATTTCTTAATTCTGACAGTGACATTGACAGCTAGTCGATGACAGCTAGAAATGTGACAAAAGCACTGGTTAAAACTGACAGTTAACCTAATATCAGCTGATTGATTGTTTATGGTTTACATTCATGCAATGGGCACTTTTATTTGTTTACCTACCGTAGGATTTGGTAGCACAAATATTATTTATTTTTTAAGTTAGTTTGCACAAATATTTGTTATAAATAACTTTAATGGAAATCACGGAGACTTTTTGTATTTTTATTTTTCTAATTTCCGTTAACAAACCATAAACATTTAATCTGACATTAGGATTTTCAAAATCAGTATTAGTGCATAATGATTCGTGGTTCAGTACATATTATTTTTTAGACATTATGAGTGAATCGTCATCTTAAGCCTGTTTCCACACATTTCTGAAGCCTGCATTGGGTAGCCGATGATAAAATACAATGCATAGAAAGTATTCGCATAAAACTTTTCACATTTTTAAGTATTGCCGCGGCACAAAATGATTGCGAAGCTCTATTCTCACTAATCTCTATAGAACGGTTTTCTGTATGTCCTATTCATGTTGGAATATTCGGTTAGTGGGTCGTCTCAGGGGCGGAGTTTTAGGAGTTGGAGTATACGCTTAGTGACACCTAAGCGTATACTACACCAACAACTTAAAAAACTAAAAAAAAATTTTGGGGCAATGATTTTCCTAAAAAAAATTTCTTTCGGAAATCTGAACATTTTGTTGCAGTTTCGGGTTAACCTTGACCGTAATCCTAAACTAGTTAGGTTCTGAGAAGCATGGCCCTACGACGCACTGTTTCCGAATTATGGCCCTCCTAATTTGATTTTATTTTATATAAAACGCTGTTTCCAAAATGGTAGAGCTACCATTTTGGAAACAGCGTTTTCAATTCCACACACACACACACACACAGCAATTTGTTGCTCTAGTGGAAAACAATAAGTTGATGTAAAAAAACCCGCGAAATAATGAGAAAAAAAAAAGTTAATAAAAATTCTGTCGCTCGATCTTTCAGCTTGCGTATCCTTATGGCAGAGGACTTAGTCAAATTTTCTGAGATTTTTTTTTAACAGATTTGGGCATTTTTATTGCAGCACCTATTAACCTTGTCCATAGAAACCATTTAAGTTCTGATGAGATCCATGGTCCTACGACGCAGTTTCCGAATTATGGGCCTCGAAAAAATTTTCACATTTTTTTTCTCAATATTTGACACCACGAGGCATGGGCCGCTATTTTAGTGGTTTGCAACGAATGCCTGAGCCTTAACGAATCACCGCAATCGATCATCGAATTCGATGCTTTGACGGATGCTCCGAGGCCCTACATGGCATTTGCAAAACCATTCCTAGCACATGCTTCTCGATGTCTGTACGCTGCCTACGTCTAATGATTAATATTCATTTCGGAGATGACGTCTTTGTTCAATTAATTCCAAAGTAATTTATTGAAAAAAGGTATGACATATTAAAACTGCTTGATCCAACCGTACTTTAAATTTATGAATTATTTGGTTAGAGACACTAGCAGCTAATTAGCTAATTGCTAATTTCCAGAGTGATTTAATATTTTGTCAAAACAGATGAACGAATTATTAGGTCCATCTACCGAAGAATGAACAAACGAATTGAGAACCTCTCTTTGAAATCAGTTAAAAATACAAGCTTTCTCTGGTTTCTTTGTTTTTTTCATGAATGTGCCATCACTATTAGTCAATGGTAGTCTAGTATTTTTTTAACTGAACTTAATTTACTGAACCCTAAAAACGAACTATTTTGAAAGTGTCGGTAAAACAGTTTGTGATAAGCAAAGCCATTGAACTGTGGGGAACTCTATACATGTGTGTATATTCAGCGCAAAAGTTCTCGTTGTATTCTTACTCACACAAACACGGCATATTCATGTGTTTTCGCGGCACTGAAGAGCGTCGGTATTTTTGTGGCGGAACTTATTTTCGTTTGTAATTCTAAATATAATGCCTTTTAATCAGTGTTTATAGTTTTATTCGTGAGATAATTTGTGATAACGTTTGTAGAAAGCACAGTGATGCTTACTGTGGGCTGGTTCCGCTCAATTCGATGTATGGAATTATGATGGCGCGTGTTTGACTGTGTAACTGAGTGCTTTCTCGTAACAAATTAGGACTTTGCTCGAACGATATTTGAGCGCTGACGATTATAGTTAATATTCCTGTTTCTGTGATACAAAGTGATCCTGAATCTGGTGTTGAAACAATTGTATCTGGAAACATCATTGTGTAAAAAAGGATATTAAGTTTTCGATGTACTGTGGCTCAATTATGCACCAAGGAGACCGCCAATCTGACGATTTGTCTTGTGCGAATTGCAATCACTGACGCGACTAAACAGAATAAAGCGGAGGTGAGTCGACATTTTATGATTTCATTCAGAAAATAATCCATTTCCACTTACAAAACATGATTTTGTGTTCAAATATTGAATTAACCTATTTCATGAGAAAAACGAAACTTCATTTCGATTCTTTTGTTTCAGAAAACTAAGTGAAACGATCTGGGGCGGGCGTAACCTGTAAATATTGATCTGTCGTCACATTTCGCGTTGTATTTTTCTCATAAATATGGGATTGAAATAAAATATTCGTGATTTGGGGCGATACTTGCGATGTGCTATTTCGTTACGTCAGACGAACATAGAAGGGCCTAGATTGATTGAAAGAGGTCATAATGGACGAGTCTGAGGATAACATGAGTTCTGAGGACTTGAAGGCATCTGATAGTCCTCTGACTATCAAATCAAAACCAAAGAAAAGGTCACTCATTGAACGTGAACTTGAAACTAGTTTGACTTCCAGAATAACTTCCCCGGTGTCCATCGGTGATGGTACTAGCACCAGCCGCTATGGCAGGGCTCGACGGCTCAAGTCTGAAATTGAGCACTCCGCTGACACCAAGAAAGTGTCTGCTGAACTAAAGTCACCACAGGCCGACAGGTCTCCGGTGAAGACACAATCACCTGTATACAAGATGCACGCATCAAATTCTCCATTGAGATCAGAACCACCAAAATTAATTGGTGTTGAAACTTTTCTGGAGAATCAAATAGAGACTATTTACCAAGAAAACATATCATTAAGCCGTTTTGGCACTGAGGAAGTAAAGAAGACAAGCCCGTCTCCTGCTAAGAAATTCCCAAAAGTCTACATTAGAAAGGACCTCATCCAAAAGAGGGAATCGGATGAGAATGTAGCCTTTATCAAAAATATGACATCACCAGTCAAAAGTGCAAAGAAGTCTTCCAGTACTCATTTGAATAATATTTTAGAACGGTCCTCCGAAAGGTACAGCATTGGTTCCGCTAAACAGCAGAATGGATTCTTAGATAATTCTTCTGTGGTCAAGACTCTGGACTTTGACAGTAAAAAGAAGAAGAAAGAACAGAAGGATACTAAAACTCTGTCAAAGAGTGATTTGTTTGATTTGGAAGCCAAATGCGCCTATCAAGTTGGAGACATAGCCTGGGCTAGAATGGGTACCTATCCATTCTGGCCTTCCATTGTAACTAGAGACCCCTCAAATGGGATTTTCGTTAAAAAGAAGTGTAAGTATAAAAAAAAAAATTGGGAATAACTTGCTCCAAACAATTACAGCTGACAAACATTTTCCTATATGTACGGACGCCAGCACATCAAGTTACTACAATCTGTCAAATTTCTTTAATAGATTTTCAACTGTATCGTTAAAGTATTAAGGTTCAAGGTTGATTGGGAAAATTTGACAGTTTCGGGTAGCTTGACCTGCTGGCGTCTGTACATGTGCCTATAATAATTTACTGTCAGGCATGCAATACATATAATAATATGCTCATTTATGATGGTTTCAGTAATTTTTATCTAAACTTCCTTTAGTTAGAATATGCTTTGCAATTTAATTTTTGTGGTATATTGTTATATGGTAAAATGGTAATCTGTCTATTTACAAAACTATTTCGAACAACCTTCACAGGATCACAGGGATACTGATGCACTGCCTGTTACCATGGATTTAGAACACGATTCTGAACGCTACTGCGTTAAAAAAAAAAAATACTGCGTAAAAAAAAAAAAAAAAATGTTATTTAAAAAAAAAAATGTTTATTTTGACCATGTAGGTATTGCACTTTTTTATGATACAGCTGTTTTTTCTTTGATAACTGTCGAAAAATTTCTACAATAAGGGCTGATTTTCACGGAATAAAACTGACGTCTGACAGTTTTTGTATGGAAGAACTGTCAAAAATTCAAAATTATTCCTCAGATAAAGTTATCTGGTGTTGGAAAAATCTGCCTAGTCTAGAATCATGTGCTGAATTCATGGTTACAGTTTAATTCTATAGTAGAAATAACTTCGGTTATTGGAACTGCTTATCTTTACATAAAGATTGCTGCTATTTATTATAATAATATGTATTATATTATTTCCATAATAATGCTGTGCAAGTGTATTTTACACACCCTTCATCTTATAACACCCTATGCGAAACTAGAAGTATTGGTAGTGTTGGCGTGTCTTTATAGGCTATTTAGTGTTACATATTTTAATATTTTGCAATTAGCAATAACCAAAACGCTGCCAGAAAGTTGCCAATCTCAAAAAAAAAAAATGTTTGTCCTTATATACAACACCCATAAAAAATAAGGGGTTGTTTTTTTTTTTTGCCTAAACCAACAAAGATATTTAAACTGAATCTACAATAGCAACAGCATTCTTGTTTTTTTTTTTTTAATTCTGTTCTCTTTGCTAAAAGCATAGCTTATTTACAACTGACATACTTGACTATTTCTCTCTACATTCTTGAAAAATGAAAAATTTAATCTGTGATTTGATAACAATTTAAGTTTCATTGACAGCAGATTACAAGAAACACGGAACTTGGAACAGAATATTATTTATGATAGTTGACAAAAAGTTTGTCAAAGTTGAAAAAAAAGTATCTCTACAATACTTTTTTATTACTAAGAGAATAAATAAAAAGAATATACTAACATAGACTAACATACCTTAAACTCACAACTGCGTAGCTTCCATCCAAGAAGTCATAATGTTTCTAATACTCTACAGAACAGCCCAAATCTAACCTTCCTTTATTTCATTCTCCGCAGTATTTGGCCGAATAGAACGTGACGTCATCCACGTGACGTTCTTCGGAGACAACGGGCGACGCGGCTGGATCGTTGACACTATGCTTCGGAAGTACCTCGGCCAGCTCGAGTTTGAGAATACCCGGCAGAATTTTACACCTGAGGTTTGTTTCTGTCTTTATCTTGTGACACAAGGTTATCTCCTGAACTTTTGTTAGTGATATGAATAAATTGATTTTTGTTCAGCCTTGACATTATTTTAAATGTTGATGTTACCAATCTTTATCTTAGTTTCTATCATGTGTTACAATAATGTGAAGAGAAAAAGAATTCAACTATTTATGTACACACATTTAAACATACAAGAAGAAAGGATCAGAAAAGTACGTACAAAGGTGACGCTGTGCTGGAGGTGGTGGTGAAGTTTGTTGTCTCTATTACATTGATTTGAATTTACTGTTAATGTGGAAACCTACTTGACGAATGAAAATCCTCAATAATATGTTTATTCTTTTTCAGGATAAGAAAAAAGACCCCAGACTGTTTGCAGCATTTTTCGTATCAGAAAAGAAACAAGCCTTATGGAACAACTCGGTAGAAGAAGCAGAGATGCTGCTAAGAGAACCAAAGAGGTTGAGAATAGACATTTTCAACGACATGCTAGAAAAGTCTAGAACTAAAGTAAAACAACAGAAGAGCGGGAAAATCTGTAGAACGGACAGTGACGTGTCTTTGAGCGAGAGCTTGTATGACAGCCTGTTTTCAGAAGACGACGGTAAAGCGGATAATACCGAACGGTCTAGAAACAGGACAAGGAACAAGTCTTTGGACATGTTTGAAGTCGTCACAGCCTGCCTCGATAACATGGCTGCTAAAACTGGCATCACAAAAATCCAAAGACAGTCTCATATGGACAGGTGGCTACAGAAAGCCAAGTCCAAAACTCCAGAGAAAACCCAGGCTAAACCCCCAGCTCCTCAAGTAAAAGTGGAGGAAAAAAAAGAAACTAAAGTAATTAGTTCTAAAAAAAAAAAAAGTTCGTCTAAGTCTAAAGTAGCAGTAAATAATCCTTATAGTTTAAGAAAATCTATGACCGAATCTCAGAATCTGATGCCATTTCTAAATGACCATGACTATAGTAAAAATGTTGTAGAGGTGACTGATTCGGATCACAATTCTACAGATACAGATAATTATAAGAATTTCGCTTCTCAGGAACCTACTGACGTTGTAGCCCCCGTTGAAAGTGTAAGTACTAAACCTGAAGAAAGTGATAAAGAGGAAGAAACTACAGTAAACGAAGATACTACAGATAATAAAGATATTAAAGCAGAAAATCCTACAGAAACATTACCAAAAATGAATGGATCATGTGAATCTTCTGAGGGTGAAAATAGTCAGGACAGCGTTATAAGTGCAGCAACATCTCCAGGCAATAATAATAGGACAAAAGGCGGACACGCGGCAAAGGTGTCTTTTTATAAAGATGAAGTAGAAGAGACTGCTGAAAATCCTGTAACTACTAGAGATCAAATGATAAGCCCTGTTTACGAAGATTCATTTGAAGAAGACCAATACAGTCGGGCCTCAATTGATGGAAGTCACACAGAAAATGAAGATATCACTCCTAAAAGTAAACCTGCAAAAGCTGCTGCTGACTTACAGGACGAAATGACAAATGATGATTCATCATTTGAAAGTACTGAGCCAAGATCCAAGTCAGTTGATGAAGACAGCGATTATAAGCCTGATTATGAAACTGATGATAACGGCAGTTTCAGTGAAGCTCCTCTCACTAACGACAGTATACTAGATACCCAACATGATATTTATGATGATGATTCAATATCTAATGTGCCTGTAAAGAAAAAAGTCGTCATTGAAATCGATAGCAGTGTTAGTAATGGCGAATTTAACAATGAAATAACAAATGATGTGCCTTCTAAATTGAGTAAGGAAATTATTTTAGATGTTTATGGAACATACTCTGTTTTGGATCGTGACACAGAAGTTTTAGAAATTAAACAAATTAGCAATGGAGTAGACAGTGAAGTAGAAAGTAGCAATCGGTTTGGTTTTTCTAATAAACTCGAAGAGGATACAATTAAATTTCCTGTCTCTATTAGTAATATTAGTGATGAAATCCCAAATCGTGATATGGTTGAGAGTATTACAAGAAATGGTCCTCTGCATGGTCGTTTGAATGTGAAAGAGATTGATATGAACACTGCCAAAGAAGTTCATATACCTATTTTCAAGCCAGATATGATCAAAGAAAATGGCTTTCACGACGAGGACGCTCATATGAATGGTGACATAGATTTGGATTCGCTCTCTATTCATTCAGAAGACAGTGTGACGTCAACGAAATCTGAGAGTAAACGCATATTACGCTCTAAAGATAAAAAACCAGAAGATCCTTTAGAAAATGCAGAATTTGTCAAATATCTAGAACTGAGACAAGATGCAATAATGGACGAAAATCCGGAGTTAACGCAAAAAGAAATTGTCGCCTATTTGTATAAAACATGGCTTTACGAGGAAAACTCAAAAACTGATGATAAAAAAAACGACGATTTGCGAGAATTGAATTTAGTTAAAGGACTGAATGAATCTAAACCTGAACAGAAAAAGAAACCAAGAGAAAGGGATCAAACAAGACAAAGGAACTCTCATAAAAAGAACTTGAGTCTAAATAAAAATATGATGCAGAGATTCTTACATAGAAAGACAAGAGGCGAAATAAAAATGGTGTATACAGATGTAGATAGAAATTTTCAAATCAATGAAGACACCGACAAGTCTTCTGATGAACTCGACGAAGTACCTTCACCGGCCTATGAATTACTAGACGACGATAAGCCTGAAAGTAGTCAATCATCTACTTCAGTTCAGGATACATTCCAAACGAATGAAACAGAAATTGCATTAGGATTTTCTAGCCCTAAACCTCAAGAAGATAAAGTCGTAAGTGCGGAAACAAAAGATGTGAAACAAAATGAAGATACCCAAATAACATTGACAAGTACTGATGAGCAGAAGATAGAAAATACTAAAGAAGTATCGCCAATCAATCATTCAAACGCAGTGCAAGTTCCTTTTCCACAGGAACCAGAAAAAAGTAACACCAATGATCATTTTGACGCAGACTCTATTGATTCAGAAGATAGCGAGGCACCCCTTATTAAGAGCAAACTGCGATCAAATGCTAAAAAAGAAAATTGCTTGAAAGAAGACGTTAAAATTAAAGACGAAGAGGCTGACACAATTTCTATAACTTCCGGAGACAGTGAAATGTCTATAACTAAACGTAAAAAGAAATTCCCTCCGAAGAAAGTCGAAACTGCATTAGAGGATCCCGATTTTGTGAAATATTTAGAACTACGACAAGACTCCTTGATAGACGAAAATCCAGAATTGTCGCAAGATGAAATCGTCACATATTTGTATCAAACTTGGTTGTATGAAGAGAATACTAAGTCTGAATTTAAGAAAAACGATGATATTGAACAGTCTGGCTTGGTGAAGGGACTCGAAGATGCGGTACAACAACCCAAGAAAGTTAAAAGAAAAGTCAAAACTGAGAAAGAAACTGAAAAAGATGAGAAAAGAGAAAGAGAAACTGACACTGATGTCGTACCAAAAGATAAACCTAAAAGAAAAGTAATAAAACCTTATTACAACGAAGAATTTTCAGATATTGAAGAAGAGCTGGAAGTCTTCGCGATATTCAAACCTAAAAATAAACAAATTGGTGAAAATGGAGAAGAATCTGAAGAACCAATTCCCGAAGGAAATGACATTGATGAAGTAGAACTTTATTTTGAAGAATTAGCTCAACCAAAACCTAACGTTTTCAAAGGTCTCATAAGAGAGAAAGTATGTGAAATATGCGAGATGACTGGCAATCTAGTCAAATGTAAAGGCTGCAATGCAATGTTCCACGTCGATTGCGTAAATAAAGAAGATGTAGAAGTAGAAAATCCACTCCCGTCCAGAGGGAGAAGGAGAAAGAAAAAGTTGGGTCGGAAACCGAAAAACTCCGATGAATTTGACAGTCAAGATGAGAAATCCCAAGATGTTTCCGAAGAAAGCATGTCAATCGATGAAATACTTGAAACAGAAACGTGCACAGTCGACGCTGAGACCCTAGAAGCTCAGCTAGAAGCCAAAATGAAAGAACTACTCGATAAAGAAAACGAAATAATCGATTACGATTCCTACTCGAGCGATGATGGCTGCGATTGGAGCGATACAGTGCCAGGCAAATGCGAGATTATCGATATAAAATTAAAACCTCGACGCTCAAACGATACAGACTACTCCAATTTCAAATGCAAGAACTGTCAAAAATACGATACACCCGTATGCTTTGTATGCAAATCTGCTGTGTCTAAATCCGAGGCGACTTTACGGCAAAAATGTCATGTGCCGCATTGTCATAAATACTACCATTTGAAGTGCTTAGACCACTGGCCACAAACTCAGTTTAATGGAGGGGAGCCTTCGAAGACTAATAAGAAAATAAATGAGTATTTTGAAGCTCTGACGTGTCCTAGACATGTTTGTCATACATGTGTTTCTGATGACCCTAGAGGCTGTAAGACCAGATTCAGTGGAGATAAGCTGGCGAGATGTGTGAGATGTCCCGCTACTTATCATTCTTTTACAAAATGTCTGCCGGCGGGAACGCTGATTTTGACCGCGTCGCATATTATCTGTCCGAGGCATTATGAGCATAGGTGAGTGTTTATTTAGATTTTGATGTTTTTCATGCTGTTTAAATTGATGTAAATCGTTATAAATTCGGACACTGAAATAGCACATTGCGCGATTACTCCACCATTGGAGGAGCAGTGGTGGCCCAGTAACACGTAATTCGGAAGTTGTAGGTCGTGAGTTCGAAGCCAAGCAGGCAGCAAGCAGCAATGCTGTGTGAAGAAAAACATCGTGAGGAAACCGGCATGCTCGGGCCCGCGTTGTGAATTATAATCCACTCCCTCTCACAGAGAGGAGGCCTGAGTCCCAACAGTGGCATCATTATAGGTTGATTTGTGCTACATTATTATAATTTAAGTTGACGGCACGGTCGGCGCAGTGGTTAAGCGATTGACTGCTGCTCTGCGTGTCGCGGGTTCGATTCCCGCATGGAACAAATATTTGTATGACCTACAAGTAGTTGTTCCGGGTCTGGCTGTTTGTGTATGTGAGTTTAAATGTTTGTAAACGCACCCACGATACAGGAGAAATTCCTAGTGTTGGGCAACGTTTTTTTTTATAAGAAAGAAGAAAAAGAAAGTTTTATTGTTATTTAACTAAACGTTAAAATGTTCGCCTTTCCACCCTCAGGCCCGGCAAAGTCCCGTGTCACGTGAATACAGGCTGGTGTTTTATATGTGCGTTGGGCGGATCGCTGATATGTTGCGAGTATTGTCCCACGTCCTTCCACGCAGAGTGCCTTAACATTAAGCCGCCTGAAGGTAAGTTGTTCTAGATTTTTTAATTATTCATCCGATTTTTGTCATCGTCATCATTTCAGCCGAAAGGCGCCCACTGTGTGACGTCACTGTCTATGGCGAGACATGTAAGGTCTATTCAAATTTATGTTGGAAATTGATGTTATTTTAAGTGAAACCAATATCAACTTTATTTCAATGGGATTTAAGTTGATTTCAGAGTGACTAGCATTATTGAAAATTTTATAAAAAATGTTTGAAGTTGTAGCGTAAACTGAACTTTATTATGTAGGAATTAAAGTTATTTTTCCATTAATTCATATTTGTTTACATTTTTAGCAATTAAATCGCGAAGATTAGATCATAATTACTAGTGGTCGCAACCGCTATTGCTGATCATTAGGTCTTGGGTTCGATTCCCGGGTCGGGCAGTGTTATTGAGGTTCTTCCATCTGGAATTTCTTAGTAGCAGCTCGGAGTCTGGATTTGTGCCCAATTGGCAATAGGCTTGCCAACTGTTACATAGGACTTAAACATAACTAGCGAAAGTGGGTACACCGTCCACCTCTGTCTAACCCTTCAAGGAATACAAACGTGATGTTATGTGTAAATTCAAAATCCTATCAATAAGAACATTATTGTACTACGTTTTAATGCAAATAAAAAATATCCTATTCTATACCCCGTCCATTTATAGGTAAACCGTTTTTTGGCAGATGGCACTAGTGATTGCAACAACACAATACATTGATTGATACAAGTACGGTATTTATAATGTCTAAGAAGCCATAAATAAGATAAGACAGTTTATATACATATTTATTCTATTACGCATTCTAAAGTTAACTTTTACGTAATTTGGAATATGTACGTTCTAAGACAGCTGTCAAAAAACGGTTAACCTAATGGACAAGCAAATCTTGAACGTTTTTAGGCCAAACCAAATATTTCGACACACGATTATGTCATACAAACATTAACATGAACGGGAATTAAGACCTTGACCTCTTCGGGACGCTAACAACCGGCCGACTGCCGCGCCGCCTGTAGATTCTTCAAGCATAAATACATACGCGATTGTATTCAAATTAAAGATGACGTGTTTTTGAATAGAAAAAAATATGAAAAATGTAACCACTTGTAACTTTTTGGTTTAAAACAGGGGAAGGCGTGCATGGTTTAATTTTTCTGACGATTCATAAGTGCCTATGTAGGTTTATGCGTAATAAAATATTTTGATTTTGAATGAAACTTGAAATAAATTGGCTTTTTAGACTTTCTTGAAACTCTATTTCATACTAAATAAAGTTCAAATTCCATTAAAACCAATTTTTTTAAAGACCTTTTTATTACATGGTAACTAAAAAAACCAACTGAGAATCCATACCGTTAAAGTAGGTAGGTAGTTGATTAAGGACTGATTTCACAATCGACAGAAAATTTTTATTCTTCGAATAAAGTTATCAGATGATTGAAAAATCAGCCTTAAATGGCGGTGGAATGTAGATTATCTGAGATTATGAATTCAAGCACTTATAACTTATTTTTTTCTTGTCCCGAGTTTTTTGTTGTCAGCACGGAATCACGAGTTTTGTGACGATTACATGTACCAGCACATCAAGCTACTACAACCTGTCAAATTTATTTAATAGATTTTTAACTTTATCGCTAAAGCATTAAGGTTCATGGTTGATTGGGAAAGTTTTACAGTTTCGAGTAGCTTGACCTGAAGGCCAATTCTCGTAATTTAAAACGTTCAAAATCTAGTCTCGGCGACAAACAAAAGTCAAAAACTTGTCAAAATGTAGGGAAATTATAGGTATTTTTGACAGATTCAGACTGAGGTCTGGGGGTCTACCCCGAAGTGGTATCGGCCGAATGTTCGGCCGTTTCCTGCTACGAAGTTACTATTTGGTTCGGTCGGTCCCGATCCTACACTCTTTCGAATATTGACTATGGTCCCGACCCAACTGAGCCGATCCGAACTTTTTTCGCATTTTTCAATAACATTCGGTTTGTCGGTCCGATCCGATCATTCGCACTTTGCACTTCGTACGTAGTAGACCCCCAGACTGTGAACGTTCTTAAAATTACGAGAATTGCCTCCTGCTGGCGTCTGTACCAACTAATGCAAAATGGCCTTCCCTCAGTAGTTTTCTTGATAAAATTAACTAAATACTTCCATTTGTTTGTTCTTAGGTGGCTACATGTGCGAAGACTGTGAGACGGGACGACTACCGCTATATGGAGAAATGGTCTGGGTCAAGCTTGGGCATTACAGGTTAGTAATAATGCTCCTCAATAGCTTTACTGTTAATGAAAAATCGTCTTTTATCAAATGTGTCTGTGTCATCTTTTCCTCTAACAGAAGACGCGTATTCTACATCTTTGAATACATTACTTGTAGTTTGTCGCCCAATCTGAAACCACTCATGGTTGGTTGTTATCAACATCTATCTATGCTAATAATAAAGCTTTTCCTGGTTTGTTTTGTTGCTTGGAAGAGATCGCAGAATGCAATAAGCCCGCCCATTGTATCTTTTGTAGTATTTGATGTATTTTTGTAGTGTATACAAAACGCTAAGTAAACTCGCAAACGAACTACTGACTCTGATATATACATATTTCACTTACTAGCTATAAGAGAAAGAGAGAAAGAAAATGTGCGCGCGCACTGCTCTCTCTTGCTCCTACACTGATACAGACAATAGGCCTGCACTGTGCTTAGATATACGGAACGTATTTGGCTATGAGAAGAAGAGATAAAGAAAATGTGCGCGCGCACTGCTTTCTCTTGCTTATATCCCCCACTCAACTCCCGTTCGCCTCGCCCGATCACACTTTTCGTAACGCTTACGCATGACGCGTTCGCCAGCTTACTCCCCAAGTCAAGCGCGGGTAAACAAGTTTCACTTCAAAAATAAAAGAGGTTTTTGAGTACTTTATTTATTCTTATGAAATGCCAAGCTTACAACTGGAGAATGTTCACATACTTTTGGTAAAATCCGCTTAATATAGAACTTACTCCACAGATGGTGGCCCGGTATAATCCTGCATCCGTCAGAGATACCCGAGAACATTATGGCAGTGAAGCACAACCTCGGAGAGTTCGTGGTGCGGTTCTTCGGCCAGTACGACCATTACTGGGTCAATAGGGGACGCGTGTTTCCGTTCCAAGAAGGTGAGTTCGTTTTAATATTAGTAAATCTAATGTTAAAATATTCGTTCGTTTGTTAATACAGTTGTTTTTATTTCACGAAGCGACGCGTGCTTTACTTGTAATAATCAAGTGTGCAAACACGCTGTGAATGATATGAATTACATTTTTTTTCACGTTATGTGTTATGTTTATTGTATTAGGTTGTTATGCACTTGAAGCCGACCCTAACATAGTTGGGAAAAGGCTAGGTAAAAAAAAAAAATGTGTTACGTTGATTCAGTAGCAAGAAAGGACTAGCAATTACCTTTTAAATTAATGCTTTCGCTGTGCGCTAAGCAGTTGCAACAGTTAAGCAATCGTCGTAAACAATATGTAGGTCATAACACTGGGAAAGAGTTGAATTACAAAACGCGACTTACTAACAATTGTGTGATTGACCAATTGAAGAATAACTGCACCAAATTGCAGTTTAAAACGTTAAACTACAGTTTGTATCTCAATTTCTTTTGTAGTACTTCATTATTTAAGTAAGTAATAATCCTGCTATATTATATTATATCTTTATTTCAACTAAGTACATATAAATTACATGTTTAAATATTTTTATAAACATAAAGATAAAAAAAACATTTAAAAATATAAAAAAATAGTAGGAACCTCCTGATCCAATATATTATATTATTATTATATTATATTATTATTATTTATTTACTATATTATATTATTATTTATTTATTATTTTATTATTATCCTACTATATATCCTACTAATAATATTATAAATGCGAAAGTTTCTATGGATGGATGGATAGATGGATGTTCGTTACTCTTTCACGTAAAAACTACTGAACGGATTTGGATGAAATTTGGCACACAGAGCGTATAAAACCACGATTGCCATATAAGATACTTTTTATCCCGATATTCCCACGGGATCGAAACTTGTGAAACAGCGGGGTGCAGCTAGTGTATAATAATCTGTTTACAGGTGACTCTGGCCGTATATCAAGCCAGAAGTCTAAGATTGATGCAGCCTTTACCACCGCCATGGAACACGCGCAGAGAGCTTGCGAAATTCTAAAAAGTAAGTATGGACTTTAATTTTAATTAAAACCAATACAATGGCCTTTTTACGAAAACACAAGCAAACGCATCTTGTGTCGGCACTACCTAGGAAATGGCCATTTTATTTTATTTGTTTATAAAGGTACACCAACGGCTTCTGTATACAAAATATCAAATAACAGTATATAACAGTCATGGGCTTATACAGTTACCAATAACAGGTGAACCAACATTCTCAAATACAGTGATAACCTAAAGTATAAAAATTAAGAAAAAGAAAAAAAAAATAAGTTCGAAATGTATAAAAATTAAGTGGTAACAAACTTTTAAATTTGCACACAAATGCAGCGAGCAACAGAATTGATGAGGAAGTATCGGATTCCCATGCAGCAGTAGGAGTTGATGCTTGTATTTGTGCAAACTGTAGTGCTATTCTGTAAAATAAACTCACCGTGAAAACTTAGGTGAAGTGAGCTTGGAGTGAGCTGTCATTCCAGCTGTTGCTAGGAATTAGCAGTGTTGACAGCTCACTTCACGCTCACTTGATGAGACATGGTGAGTTTTTTACAGAATAGATCTGCTGATGGGCTTATAGGGTAGTGCGTTAATGTACTGCAATTTTATTGTAAAAAATATAAATTTCACTTTAACTGTTATAATCTTACAACTGAATGGCTTTCAGGCGCTGCCCCAAACGAGGAAGAATCTCTAGACATAGCGTCATCCCTCCTCCCGCCTCACTACGTCAAGCTAAAGGTCAACAGACCTTGCGGGTCACTATGTGGTCGGAAACTAGAGGATCCTGAGAGCTCACTGACGCAGTGCGAGTGCAATCCTAACGACGAGGACCCCTGTGGGGCTTACTCGCAGTGTCTTAATAGGTAAGGAGATGTAGTTATCGTATTTCAGTGTTATTCCAAATAATACCAGCCTATTATTGTCCTACTACTGGGCAAAGGCCTCTCCTCGTACAGAGAAGGCACGGGCATTGATCACTACGCTTGCTCAAGACGGGTTGGCGATTTCAGACTTATATTATAACTGAGGTGTTGCCTGAGGTAGCTGCGCGGTGCGGGAGGGGTGATAGTTGTCACAAGTTGACGAATCACTGAGCTCTCGCATGACGTCACCACACCCCTCCCGCACCGCGCTGCTACCTCAGGCAACGTCTCAGTTAAGCGGTTGACCTATAACTATAAGTCCAGGTTTCCTCATGATGTTTTTCCTTCACCGATGTCAGTAATGTTCAAGACAAACTCAGAAAGTATTTATGAATCGAAAAAGACACATTGGTACTTGCCCGGACCTCGTACGAGAGGCGAGGCATAACCACTGGAGTATTTTCAATTGTCAAATACCAAAATGGCAGGAAACAACCGCGCGGCAGGCCCAGAAAGTGATGGCGGGATGAGCTGGACTCCTTAGAGGATTGGCCCACCATCGCAGTAGACCGGGAAAAGTGGAAAGATGGAAGGGAGGTCTTTGCCCTGCAGTGGGACAACACAGACTCATAATAATAATAATAAAATACCGTAAGCAAGATCATGACCTATTTCTGATGCCAAGCCCAATATAGCCTATTTTTGCTGTAAGTGTAATACAGGCATATGATTACAAATTTGTCTCTAGGGTGGACGATGCCTCTGCTATGGCAGATGTGCACAGGCGACCCGCCTGCTTGATCGCCACCCATATGACCGCAAAGTGAGGAAGTTCGTGCTGTTCGCTCAGCTCACTTGGGCTACGTACGCACTGACAGGTGGCTTGCTAAAGCGCCTACACTGTCCACTAGGTTAGCCGTTTTTTGACAGCTGCCTTAGAACGTACATATTCCAGATTACGTAAAAGTTAACTTTAAAATGTGTAATAAAATGAATATACAAACTGCCTGCCTTATCTTATTGAATTATCGTATTTATGACTTCTTACAGACATTATAATTCCGTACGTGTATCAGTTTACCAAGAAACCCCATATTTATGTGTATACACTATAATACAATTGATATGGTAAAGCTCTAGGCAGTGGGTTTGTAATTTTGACGTTCGAAAAGTGCTGATTCTCAGCCTAATTTGCATAAATGACTTTTGATTTTGAAACCAGTGCATACTTTATTTTTACCCCGATTTCCGCTATAAAACCTGCAAAATTTAAATTAAAGTAAACAAAGCGGCTTATTTATGTTTTGTTATTATTTTTATTAATATTTAATAATAATAGACACAGACATAGAAACCGCACCATTTTTTATTCGACAGCAATAAGTCGATCATTGATACTGCATTCAAATTAAAGTGAAATTATCGACATGTGTGTTGTAACGTTGCTGCAACCAGTTCCATCTGTCAAAAAACGGTCAACCTAGTGGACAGGGTGTAGAGCCTAGCGAGGCACTTTGCGATTACCAAATTAAACGAACGCTCTAGAATTTTCGCAACCGGCCGCGGTGCGAATTTTGCGCGTTTGCTAGTCGCCTAGCGTGTATCGTAAGATGTTAAGGCACAAGGCGCTAAACAAGCCACATGTCAGTGCGTACGTAACGTTAAAGTCGGCTCTCATTGAGCAATAAAATGCTCAGTTTTCATCGATAATGAACCAAATTTCAACAGAAATAGATTTGAAAATAGTTTGCAAGAGACGACGCATGCGGTCTCTCTTGTACTTGTACTCTCAGTGTGCTTCACTGCAAAGAACATGCTCGAGCATTTTGCTGCTCAATGTGTGCTAAGCAAACCGTAATGTGTGGACAAAAAATTAATACATTTTCTTTCACAGAATGTTGCTAACTGAGTGCGGGCCGACCTGTAGAGCGGGTGACAGGTGCAACAACCGCGCGTTTGAGAAGCGACTGTACCCCAAGCTGGTGCCTTACAGAACACCCAGCAGAGGTTGGGGGCTTAAAACATTAGAAGATGTTAAAGCAGGTAGGAACAACTCTCAAGGTGCAACCATGAAACACATACCGCCCAGTAGTGATCGACCGTTATAGATTTAGTTATACGGGGTGTCTATGGGTCAATTTATCTTTTTAATCTTTGTTTTTTTTTTTGCTTCGCCTTTTTTATGTTTTTTTTTTAATACTTGTTTTGTGTCTTTTGTTACACTGAATAAACTTTTTATCTATCTATCTATCAAGGGTTTTGGTAAACTGGGTAACTCACACAATTGGATAATTTGGTTCTTGGTAAACAAATCGATTGAGGGGCCCGTGGCTAAATAATAATAGCCGCACAGGTCGATCGATCAGGTTAAGCTACGCTTGCCGCGGTTGGTCTATGGATGGGTGACCATCTTTACATACCGGGACCCCTCCGTGCTTCGGAAAGCACGTTACGCCGTTGGTCCCGGCTGTCATTCGTAGATCTTTGACAGTCGTTACGGGGAGTCAGAAGCCTGAAAGTCTGACAACCAGTCTTACCAAGGGGTAAGACCCATTAACTGGGTTGTGGAGGTCAGATAGGCAGTCGCTCCATGTAAAATACTGGTATTCAGCTGAATCCAGTTAGACTGAAAGCCGACCCCAACATAGTTAGGAAAAGGCTAGGCAGATGATGATGGTGAACAAATCGATCATCATCTATGTGGCTCTTTTATAAAACATTTAGTTACGTGTTAAACGTGTGCATAATCACTTTTTTTCCCGAGGCGTCATGGTAGGTGTACAGGTTGGCAGGACCGTCGACACGCACTGTATTATGAATTCAGCACATGATTTCACATTTTCGGTTATCAAAAAAGAAAACCGCTGTTTCAAAGAAAAGTACAAAACCTACGCGGTTAAAATGTATGGAATATCTATTTTCTTTTTTTGAATAACCAAGTTACGAGTCATCATCTGCCGAGCCTTTTCCCAACTATGTTGGGGTCGGCTTCCAGTCTAACCGGATGCAGCTGAATACCAGCATTTTACATGGAGCGACTGCCTATCTGACCTCCACAACCCAGTTACTGGGTAATACGATACCCCTTGGTAAGACTGGTTGTCAGATTTTCGGGCTTCAGATGACCCGTAACGACTGTCATAGATCCTCGAATGACATCCGGGACCAACGGCTTAACGTGCTTTCCGAGGCACGGAGGTGTCTTGGTATGTAAAGATGGTCACCCATCCACGGACTAACCGCGGCAAGCGTAGCTTAACCAGATCGATTGACCCGTGCGGTTGTTATTACTTAGCCACAAGCCCCCCAACCAAGTTACGAGTAACACTAAAATAACCCCTGTCTATCTATTTACAGGACAATTCGTGATAGAGTACGTGGGCGAGTTAATAGACGAAGAAGAATTCCGTCGTCGAATGCGAAGGAAGCATGAGATCAGAGATGAGAACTTTTACTTCTTGACGCTGGACAAGGAGAGGATGATCGATGCTGGACCTAAAGGGAATCTTGCTAGGTGAGTGATCTGGAAGGATGAGTCGAGAGGTTCTTGCACATATTAAGACATGATTCCACATTGACAGGGATGAGACCTGCAGGGCGATTCTGTAATCATCTCACCATGAAAACTTAGGTGAAGTGCGTGGAGTGAGCTGTCATTCCAACTAATGCTAAGGGATTGACACTATTGACAGCTCACTCTAAGCTCACTTTTTTTTTTTTTTTTTTAACGTGGAGAAATGCTCATGCATACTGCACTACCACGGGGAGATAGTGCAGTTATGTGGGACTCTAACCCACTAAAACTCCACGGTGTCCTCCTCTGCCGCTTACGGCGGGAACACGGGCACGCCTTAGCACTCATCCGTGAACCCGCCGCGGCCGTCCGTCACCGGACCCTCCTCTGGGGATTACTCCCCATCACCGGCGCACCAGCACACATGGCACGCCGTGACCACCCCAGGGACCAAACCAGCACATGGGCGCCAGACGACCCCGTGTCTGGGCACCCTTGGTCCCCCTGCGACGGGTCAGATCATTGGCCCCGCCGCCTGCCAATTTTCGGCCGCAGAGGATAGGGAGAGCGGCCAACGTAATACCAACACTCCTCTTCCCCTGCGGCCCCACCGCGTCCGCCATCAGACGGTGGCGTCCCCGTCAAGGCCGCGGAAGGTAGGGAGAGCGGCGCACCGCAATACCGGCACTCCTCCCCCGCCGCGGCCTCCAACCCTCAGCCGTGATGCCTCCCATACCACATCACGGCCCGCCTCAGTTGCGATGTCGCCCTAGCGGCACCGCAACCTACTTTTTGGCCGCTACGTCGTCGGCTTACAGGCAAAGCCCTGACGAGCGGCCCCTCCTCGGGTTCCTCTTAGCTTCACCGTGGTTGTCCAAGCCACGGCTACTGAGCCCCCCCGCCTCGACAATGCGGGAACCCACCGGGGGGGACTCTAAGCTCACTTCACCTAACTTTTCACGGTGAGATTTTTACAGAATCGATCGGTTGTGTCTGCGAGCACACTTGTGCACTATAATATCTCCCGCGCCGAAGGCTAGTCTCCGTTGAGATTGACCGTAGTGGGCGAAATACGGCCTGGAAGACTTTATTTATTATATTTAAGACATGTTTATGTTATGTTTATACTCCAATTTTCTGTATGTGTAAAATGTCGAATTGAAAATAGTAATAAAGAACGAGTTTAAAGAATTCATTTCTAAGAGTACGGGTTTCTTCATTTTCTTCACGCTAATAACAAACAGCCGGTCGATTCTGTAAAAATCTCACCGTGAAAAGTTAGGTGAAGTGAGCTGTCAATAATGTCAATCTTAAGTATCTAGCATGGTGGGATGACACTGACAGCTCACTCCACGCCCACTTCACCTAAGTTTTCACGCCAATCAATGCCTTCTACAGTATAATCCGGCTCGAAGGACCAAAAAGATGTAGGATCTTTACACCTTTTAATGATGATAGTTGAGTGATACGCAAGAATACGTAATAATAGATTTTATTGATGATGACATTAATTCAATGATAATGAGTGCACGCGATTTGAATGATATTTGTGTACTAAAGTATAGACCGCGCATAGCGAGTAAAGTGCTGACAAAATGATGTCGAATTTGTACGTGTTTGCACTGTACAGTCACGAGCAAAAGTATGTATACACTTGGCTTTATTCAACAGCGATTTACTCCTTTATTTTTGAATGAAATTGTATGTTGTTACGAACATAGTATTTTAGAACCCATAATCCCCCAACATCCCCCAAAATCGTTATTGAAAGTTTCGAAGTGTTGACATATTAGTGCTCGTGACTATACAGTGAGGGTGAGATGGCTACAGGATAGCTCTGGAGTTATCACGTAGGGATATGAGTGACGAGAGAGGTGAATATTATAATAGTCATCTACCAGCGTAAAAAGGTTGTTGCAGAAAGAAACAGTTCGGGCTCATTCGATTACTGCCCTGTTGCTGTTGTGGTCGCAAGCGCAACTGCTGAGCGTGGGGTCCTGGGTTCCATTCCCGGGTCGGGCAAAGTGTTATTGGGAGTAACCGATTTGAAAAACAAATAGTTCTCAATTGTATTTTTGCCGTGCGGTATTGTCTAAACCTTTTGAATGGCATAATCAGCCTATAATGTTCCCACTGCTGGGACACAGGCCTCCTCTCTCGAAGGGAGTGGGCTGTAAGTTTTTATCAAATTAAGTAACAAATGTATTCTTTCAGGTTCATGAACCACTGTTGCGAGCCAAACTGCGAGACACAAAAATGGACAGTGCTAGGTGATGTTCGCGTGGGACTGTTTGCCTTGTACGACATACCAGCAGTGAGTATACTTCTTTACCGGCTATAATATTCCCACTGCAGGGGCTGAGTCCTCCTGTCTGTGAGAGTTTCAGGCATCACACCAACAAAGTTTCGCCTAGATGTGACTTAGGTTGGCAGAAAGCCGTATGCTGCTGCTATTGGTAAAAAAAAATGAAAAAAGTCCGAAAGCAGATGGATATGGGCTACTCTAAAAACGTCCAAAAGGCAATTTGTACATTATCTTCAATACATTCAGCTGGACGTTTGTTTGAAACTTGCTATTGCACAAAATTTATTTGGTTTTCTGCTTTAAGAAAAAATGCACGTGGAGCATCGTACATATAACCCTAATGATTGATGTTTCATGAAATAGTCGATAAAAAAAGTGATATGAACATAGAGGGTTTTATTAATGATAATATTTCTGTAAATATATATACTTGTTACGCTCGCGAATCATATTTTATTCAACAATAACATGCGAAAAACGTAAGAAAATTTGAATTTCTCAGGATACCCTGGCGCTTCCCCCGTAACACAAAAAATCTTGAAGATTTAACAAATGCAGTAAACATGAAACTAAAGTGTTATTCCTATGTTACAGAACAGTGAAGTGACATTCAACTACAACTTGGAGTGCGCCGGTATTGAAAAGAAGCGCTGCATGTGTGGAGCCAAGCGGTGCTCCGGATATATTGGCGCTAAACCTAAACAAGTATGTATATTGTTGTTCAACCAGGCTACATGAACCTGCTAATATGTATGTTGTTTAGGACATAATGTTTTGTAAATACTACTAACATATATCGCAGTCCACTGCTGGACATAGGCCAAGCTGTGCCACAACACCTGGTCCTTCGCCTTCCGCATCCAGTCTGCCCCAGCCATCTTCTTTAGGTCGTCCATCCATCTAGCTGGGGGGCGTCTCTCACTACGCTTGCCGATACGCGGTGTCCACTCCAGGGGATCTACTACGAAGTGCAAAGTGCGAATGATCGGATCGGACCGATACATGGCCGAACCGAATATTATTGAAAAATGCGAAAAAAGTTCGGATCGGCTCAGTTGGGTCGGGACCATAGTCAATATTCGAAAGAGTGTAGGAGTGTAGGATCGGAACCGACCGAACCAAATAGTAACTTCGTAGCAGGAAACGGCCGAACATTCGGCCGATACCACTTCGGAGTAGATCCCCAGGACTCGTCTGCTCCACCGGCCAACGGTCCTTCGACAAACATGGCCAGCCCACTGCCACTTCAGTTTGCTTACTCGACAGGTGCACAACGTTTTGCAGAATCTCTACATTGCATTGTAGTAGCTAAATTAGCATGCGTATTTTCTATTTACCACTTTTCTGTCCGTCGCTGTAGTCATCAAAATGCCGTTGTTATTTTGTTAGGACATCTACTCTAAAAAAAGAAAGAAGTGTTCTGAAATTCAACCCAACTTCATGGTTCGAAACTAACGCAATCCTAAACTAAAACTACTAAACTTTCCAGGACGAATCTCAGTCAAAGAAACCAAAAATACCGGGCAAACGGACGTACAAGAAAAGAAAAACAACCGAAGAATCACCGTCGACGAAAAACAAGCCGAAACGCCCCATAGGCCGACCACCGAAGCCGAGAGAACTGACAGACATTGAAAAAGACGTATTAATAATCCGGAATGCGACGAGCGGCATTTCAAGTGACGAGTCCTCCCGAAGCATGAGCTCGGAATACGAAAGAAATCCTAAAGCGTTGAAGAGAAAACGAGTTAGCTTTTCTACTGAAGAAGTTACAACGCATGAAGGTTCAGAGTCACCAAGTGTCAAAAAACCTAAGCTGGATGAAAATGCTGATGTTGGTGATTGAGTAAATTGAGTTATTATAGTCGTTGCAAATTACGAGCGCGTTTTGTGACTTTTATGTCTTTCACATTAAGGTTCAGAATTGCGCGTTCGTGGAATGCAACAACTATACAGGATGGCGGGACATGGACGCACAACCTGTTACCATGGATTCAGTTTATGAATCTGGCTTCTTTCTTCTTTTATTTTTTTTTGTCGGTTATTATCCAAATAATCAGCTGTTACATACAGAATTGCAATAAATAAATAATAAAAATCTTTTATTGGCAGGCATCGTAGGCCCGCGTGTTAGTATTACAAGTAACTTAAAAACTATGTTAGTAGTAGGTAACAAATTAGGTACACAAATACAATATTAAACTAAATAGGTCAAAATGTATGGAACAGCAATTTTTTTTTTGTAACACAGTTTGCGTTTCAATGTCCCTGTCACCCTGTATGTTGGTATGTGTTGGTGCAAAATGTGTGTTGAACTTTTAAAGGATGTTATAAAATAGTTGGAATGATATAGGCTGATATAAAAAATTATAAATAGTAACGACTTAGTGAAAGGAGTATTAAGTTTGTTTGCCTTTAATGCACATTTTCATTTTACTTTCATGATAACAGTTTTAACCGAAGACCTATTGTGCGAAAATGTGCTCTGATATCAATGCACTATTTTGTCAGCGATAATAATTGAGCTAGTTGACTGCCAAGTTAAATTGTTCGTACATGTATTAAAATCAGAACTTTCATTCTTTGACAAAATCAAAAATTCATTTATTTAGGTTGAGATCAGCACTTTTCAAACGTCAAATTTACTTAAGACAGTCCCCAAAAACGCCCACCCTTCACCACTACCTAGTGGTTTCTCTAGGAAGAAGTGGCGCAACAAACTCCCCAGTAGCAAACGATGGTTGTATAGTATACCATCTAATTCAACAGATTACAGCCCTCCACAGATTTATAAACTAAAGGGAGATATGGTGTGGCTGCCCAACTGTTCGAGTCCGGCTGTCGCCTTCAACTACATATGCACTAAAATACGAACACGCGCTCACTCACGCTATAACAGTCACCACACTCAACGCGATCCAATCGCGTAACGCAGATCGCAACGTTGCGACACACAACTACATTGACAATTCTTATTGACAAATCAACGGCACCCGCGTTTGTTTCTGTTTTGTGCATACATTGTTCGCATGCGCCACGCCCCCTTGGCATATTTCCCTTTAGTTTATAAATCTGTGCAGCCCTCTTTCCACAATGATCATGTCTTTATTAAATCTACCATCTACATTGCGGATATCTGTCAGTGCTAATAAGTGGCTAATAAAGATCAAAGTCGCAAAACACTTATTCGTTTGTATGAAACTGACAGGTGTCAAGAAGGCATTCTTTCGACTGCCGCACTGTAGTTCACAGTGTGGAAAGCAAATAAACATGGAGTATTGAGCATAAAATGGCTATAATACGGAAAATTTAAGTAGGGTGTCAATTTGCTTAAAATTTTCTTGACTGTATAATAAAATTAAAATCATGTGAACACTACTGTTGTTGATATAAATTATCATCGGCCATCAGTAGTGTCTATTCTGTTAAAATCTCACCGTGAAAACGTAGGTGATTTGAGCTGACTTTCCACCTGATGTTGAATAGTGCCAATAAACTATTGACAGCTCACTTCACCTAAGTTTTCATGGTGCGATTCTTATAGAACAGACCAGCAGGGTAATTGCGTAATAAACTGTCAGTAGCAATGGCTTCCATTTTGACAGTTCAACTCTGTTCGTTGCGTTGTGTACATTGTTGAGCCGACATTTTTTTCGAACAAATGTAGCAATGGATTAGCAAAATCCTTCAAAATTATTCAGATTGAGATTGATAGTGTGTTACGGAATTAGGTCGCGTCCGATTGGTCCAAATTATCTTAATATACAAGTTCATAAGTTTCATTCTCCAACCATATCAACATTACATCAACAAGATAATCAAAGATTGTATTAATGTAAATATTTAGTTATTACAACATAAGTCAGAAAATAGTCTGATGCAAATGCAAACAACGCCTTTATTCATAGGTAAATAAAGTTCATAATACTGTAACAATCATCATCGACTTAGGAGGAATTATGTTGTGGAAATGCCAAATTTTTCAGGCTAGGATTAGACTAAAACATGTTTCTTTGTGAAAAAAGTGATTCTGTGATGAGAGTAGGATTTTTCTAAGTAATTTGTAATATGTGTAGTTTAAAATATATATTGTTACCCGAAGACGTAGACACTGGGGGGCTAGCGAGACAGAATAATTAGGTTAAATAAAATATTAAAATTTATATCCGTTTTTTTTTTGTGACTATCATATCTCCTCATCCGACTCGTTTTGAATCAAACATTATTTTTGACGTGCAAAACTGTAGTGCAAGTTTGGTCCAGTGGTGACAAGACCTGGGGGTCTACTACGAAGTGCAAAGTGCGAATGATCGGGTCGGACCGACACATGGCCGAATCGAATATTATTGAAAAATGCGAAAAAAGTTCGGATCGGCTCAGTTGGGTCGGGTCCATAGTCAATATTCGAAAGAGTGTAGGAGTGTAGGATCGGGACCGACCAAACCAAATAGTAACTTCGTAGCAGGAAACGACCGAACATTCGGCCGATACCACTTCGGAGTAGACCCCCTGGTTGATTGTCACACTGACAGCTGTCAGGAACGCATTCTCTTGACGGCCGGACTGTAACAGGTAATGTATATTTCAAATCTTTTATGACGACGGAAGTACCGACCGAGTTTCGTTGCGGGAGTTCCCGCAGATATAACCTACAACTAGTTGTTAGTAAATAAATAAAATACGCCATAATAAAGGTAAATAGTGTCTTTCACATATCTCGGGACCCGAGAGTCCCGGACCTTTGGAAGATGTACGACGCAGACTCAGAGGCCCGGTAGACGTTTTTAATGAAATGAAGCACCAACCGAGTACCTAAATAATCTTTATTATGAAAGCTGTGTGGAAATCATACTGACGTCAGGCAAAATCATGCATTGCGCAAGCAGAGTTTACTGTGCGACATGCATTTAAACAACATCCCGACATCAATCGTCGGGCAGTGACCCACCAGACACGACGCCCGTCTGGTCGGAGGCCCTTTCCTATGGAGGTTGAGTGAATTTTACACCCTGTTCCTCTTACCTCTATATACCTATTGACCGACTTTCGTTGCCAAGTCCCTACAGCAGGTTCCTATAAGCTCTACCAACAACATTGGCGCCGATTCCCTTGTTCACAAACTAAACTAAATTTAAGTTCTTTTTAACAGTATCTTTTTAACTAATATTTATCTTGTCCTTTTCTTAATGAAATAGAAAGAAAAAGATGCGCTGAACTTAAATTTAGTTTGTGAACCAGGGAATCGGCGCCATTATTATATAAATAAAAAATACACCATTTTAAAGATAAAAATTCTTTATTATGAAAGATGTGTGGACATCCTAAGAATTTGTATCATGAAGGTGAGGGTACAGGTGAAATACAAACAGCACACAACTGTGTACAGAATCTTGTATCGCCTTTCGTTGACCATCGAGAGAACTTTGTATTTTTTCTCGAAAAACACATCTGTGCACCATAGCAGCTGAAACAAAGAAAAAAATATGAATAAAATTGATTTGTAGTGGATAATTTATTAATCCTACTTTAATATTATAAATGTGAAAGTTTGTATGTTTGTTACTCAATCATGCAAAAACGGCTGAACGGATTTGGATGAATTTTGGCATACATTTTATAACCTAACACATTGGATTCTTTTTATCCCGGTAGTACATTCCCTTGGTATAATTTCCGACATTCACGCGAGCGAAGGCGCTGGCAAAAGCTAGTATAATATAAACGTCACGCCTGTGATCCCAAAAGGGTTAGGTTATTAGTTAAGTTCGAAATGGAGTAGGTTTATACGAAATATCCATGCCAGTATATACCCTTTGTACAGACGCCAGCACATCAAGCTACTACAATCTGTCAAATTTCTTTAATATATTTTCAACTTTATCGCTAAAGCATTAAGGTTCAAGGTTGATTGGGAAAATTTGACAGATTCGGGTAGGTTGACCTGCTGGCGTCTGTACATACACGTTTTTCTTGCCGTGACAAAGTACGGTTTATTTGCCGTGTGTAGGCACGGGTGTCAGTGTTGTATAGATCACTATGGAAGTTTGTTGACGACACGGCGCCACTAACGCACGGTGCCGTCGCCGTATACCACAGAACCGTGTCATATACAAGGTCACACGATTTTTCTTCAGCGCGGTTAATACGCCGTACCGTAAAGAAACCGTGCCGTGTACCTACAAATGGCCTGAGTCTGTAGGATCAGCGACTGATCAAGAGTTCTGCCCGCCCTAGGCTAATTATGAGGACGCGCCCCCGCCAGGTGTGTTACGGTCGGCCTAAAAAGTAGTATATTAGTTTTGACTTTGTTTACTAGTGTGATAATTTTAACATGGTTCATACTAGGTACAGTCGCCTGCAGAGAAAACGGGACCCCTCAACGCTCACTTTTGTAAGGCGGGGGGGGGTCGTTTTCTCTGCAGGCGTCCGTACCTATAAAAGTTTTCAGATTGATCTGCAAGCGAAACTAACGTTGTCATCTAATCTGCACGACATTTAACCTTAGGGTGGCAAACCATTTTTTTAGCTGGCATACATAAAGGCAAAGCAACTCACGCATTATATGCCAAAAGAGATTGCCACATTCTTGAATCTATCAAATCCCGAACAGTACACAGGACATTGCTTCCGTAGAAGCTCTGCCACCCTTTTAGCAAATTCTGGTGCTGATCTTACAGAACTGAAACGCCACGGAGGGCGGAGGTCCAGCACAGTAGCAGAAAGCTATATCGGGGATTCAATTGAAAACAAAGCCAAAAGATTCAGCCGAATAGCTGACAGTATAAATCTAAAACCGTCTACTGTTGAGCCTTGGGCGCCACTATCTCCGGCGCGCCCTTCAACATCGAGAGGACAACCTTGTGGAACGACTACATTACAGATTTCTCAGCAACAGCAACCACAAAATATGGCGACTTTGCCAAACACCCAAGTCTTATCTAATACGACCGTTTCAAAACCAAACAAGAACATTACACTGAATTTCGAAAACTGTTCTAATTTCATTATTAATTTTTAATGTTTATAAATAAATCCTTTGTTCTCTTATTACCGTTTATAAAATAAAATGTGATAAATAGTATACTTACTACTATTTATTTTCTCGCAGTCAATGGTAAAAAGTAGAGTACCTACATAACTCGTGAAAAAAAACAATTCATCTTGGTCCTTGTATCCCTCGAATTAAATCTCCTTTTTTTCACTTGTTGTACGTATTATCTAATAATTTTTTATTTTTTTTAAAAGTTCGAGTCAATAAATAGCTAAATAAACATTTCTTCATTTTGAAATAATATTTTATTACATATTCATAATAACTCATTTTCTAAGGCTAACTAATATATTTTATAGTTACTACGATATGATTTCATATTCACTAGTGAACGCACAATTATCTTTACTATCTAAATATTTTTTAATCTCTAATAATTAATTCGTTAGGAAGTTACAAAATATTTATTTAAAACTATTAAATATTTGATTGGCAACGGGCTATCAAATCATTTTGTTGGCGTAAATAAAATTTAGTTGTCGGAAGAGATTTTTTTATCAGTGTACATGCAAAGACACGATTTCAGCGCGCCCCCCCCGATCCTCGCGCCCTAGGCTGCAGCCTAATTAGCCTAAGGGTTAATCAGGCCCTGTGTAGGATAGCTACTATGAGTGACGAACTCGATTATGGCTAATTGTGTGGTATTTAATAGGACACGCTGTACTAAGAATCAGTACTCACTCTCAAGGATCGATCTACCAAGGACAAGCAACGCCTGCCGAAGTCGATCTGTGGATGGGTGACCGTTTATTTTATACCGAGACAGCTAAAGAGGCTCTTACGTTACGTTACGGGTGGGCATTGACAAACCCGAAAGGCTGAAATCAGTCCTACGCAAAGTCAAAGTCAAATCATTTATTTCAAACTAGCTGCGCCCCGCGGTTTCATCCGCATAAGTTTCGATCCCGTGGGGATATCGGGGTAAAAAGTATCCTATGTGTTAATCCTGGTTATAAACTACCCGTGTGCAAAATTTTATTCAAATTCGTTCAGTAGTTTTTGCGTGAAAGAGTAACAAACATCCAGCGATCCATCCATCCATAAACTTTCACGTTTAGGATAGACCACAGATTTATAAACTAAAGGGAGATATGGTGTGGCTGCCCAACTGTTCGAGTCCGGCTGTCGCCTTCCACTACATATGCACTACAATACGAACACGCGCTCACTCACACTATAACAGTCATCACACTCAACGCGAGCCAATCGCGTAACGCAGATCGCAACGTTGAGACACACAACTACATTGACAATTCTTATTGACAAATCAACGGCGCCCGCGTTTGTTTCTGTTTTTTGCATACATTGTTCGCACACCGCCACGCCCCCTTGGCATATCTCCCTTTAGTTTATAAATCCGTGGGATAGACACCTAAAGGCACTTTTGAACGTCAAAAATTACATTAAAATAGAATTGATTCTAGTCGCCCCTTTCAAAAGGTAGATTTTGTATGGAGAAGAATGGGCAAGAAACACCACCGTTACTCTTAATTTTTTTTCCAATATTTTGCATAGGTACATTAATTATATAATTAACGCAGGGAGGGTACTCACCCAGTCTCTTGTGGTGTCGCATAAGCAGTCGCTCCATGTAAAATACACATATTCAGCTGCATCCGGTTAGACTAGAAGCTGACCGCAACATAGTTGGGAAAAGGCTCGGCAAGCAGGCTTTGTGCGCGTCAGATGTTTGCCTTGGGAAGTGGGAACCATGGTACAGACGCCAGCACATCAAGCTACTACAATCTGTCAAATTTCTTTAATATATTTTCAACTTTATCGCTAAAGCATAAAGGTTCAAGGTTCATTGGGAAAACTGACAGTTTCGGGCAGTTTGACCTGCTGGCGTCTGTAATACGTCGAGGCCAACTGTACCTACTTCCTCTTGGAACTCGGTTTAAAAAAGAATAGGCAAAGGGATACTTACAGCGCCAAAGAGAGCACAAAATACGCATCCACTTTTGAGACCAAAACTGAAGTTAAAACTATCAGGATCACCGACGTCTAGAAACCTTTTGATCATCGTGTTACTTTTGATCCTCGTCAGCGAATTTCTTGGAGAGGAAAATAGATACTCTTAAACAGTAAATAAATATCTTTTTATAGCAAATTCTTGTATAGGTTTGACCTTTAAAACAGCATTCAGCGAGCATTTCAAAAAATGTAATGACGTTTGAAATTATATCTAGAGAACATTGCAAAGACTTGATACTTCATGTGTTGTTGAACTATCTATTCCTAAGTTTGTCTTGAAGAGGTTATTAACATTTTGTCTATGACAGGAGTTTAGTTTCTAAGTAGTCTACAAACTGATTGAGGCAGGGAAAATCTTCTTTTACGAGTATCTAAATAAATAAGACAAAGTTGGAACAAAGACGACATTCGCTCGAAATAAGCTTCGGTCAAAGCGATAAACTAAAGCCTTTGAATAAATTGAAATGAATCGCAGTTATTCATTTAGATTACTAGAAATACTTAGTGTCAGTAAGCCCGCGTACTTATTTATACACGTATTATTTGATTTTCGAGTTAAAAACAGTGCGTTTTTTGGCGCGCTGGGATACACTTTGTTGGATTCAGGGATTCATTGGATGGCTCAACACAGAGAGTTGAACATCCAGTGCGCGTTAAAAATCGTCCGTGCTACGGGGGCTAATTGAATATACTTCTCCGGGCGTCGGGAGCCGCGTGACGACTCCCGGCCACCGTAGGCGCAGGCCTGCGGGCGGAGAGCAATGGGTAGCTCACCGTCCGATCAGGACCAGGCCCGTGCCGGACGACGCGTACTGTTCCACGCGCGCCTCAAAGAGTTGTCAGCATAATTTGAGGGGCCACTTAGGGCCGAAGCCTGACGGGTCAGCGGGATTGTCCGAAAGGGTTACCGCTACCCCGGAACATAAAGGGCAAAGGAAGGAACATGGGTGGGTTTTAGTCAGTAAGAGTCTGACACTCCCTTCCGCTCCACCCAGAGCGGGAGGGGTCATTTGATGATTTCCCATCCGAAAAAAAAAAGAAAAAAAAGGGAATATACTTAGCTGATGCCCCAGTCGACCGCAATCAGTCCACTGCTGAACGTAAGCTTTCTAAGAAAGTGATCAAATTTGGACCTAGCATGAACGCGCAGCGAAAAGGTAACATCCTTATATTCGAATGACTCAAAATTGGAAATCTTCTTTTCGTGTCGATGGTACTCTTCTTCGATGTTGTATATTGTTAGTAGCACGGTTATCGATAACGATATCGGATGTCTATGGTTAGTAGTATATACATAGTATCTATCTATGGCTTTCTTCAGGTCATCCAAGGTGCAGGTGAATGGGACTTAGGGCGCTCCGGAAAGTGGGTCATGGTCTAATACAGGCACCGCACTTGGACTGGACGGGTCAGTAATTCCCCACGTCGACAAGTTTCGCACACAACATGTACTTAGTTTTAAGACTTGATTCATATCTATGGGTGATACTTATTATGTTTGTCGCAAAAAAAATAACCAAAATGTTAAAGGATAGTCGTAGGTTTCATTATACGTACCTACATTTCATTATGTTCCATTCCAAAATCTTTCCAATTTACGTTAACTATCACGATCTCAACGGGGTTAACAGTACGTGCAAGCAAGTATGAGGAACAGGGTGTAACGTTCACTCATCCTCCATAGAAAATGGAAGAACCATCGACCAGACGAGTGTTGTGTCTTGTGGGCTGCTGCTCGACGATTGATGTCGGGACTTTGTATATAATTATGCTCGTTACGCGGTAAATTCTGCTTGCGCGATTCAGGATTTCGCGTGACGTCAGTCTGATGCGTAGTTCGCAGATCGAAGTCAAGAGCAAGCCCATTCAGCAATAAAAATAAATTAAATACACGCGACCTTGAGTTGGTCGTCAGAGGATTCCATCCTGTAGGGGAAGGGGGATCTACCCACGCTATAGAAATGAAATACTACCAGTAATATTTTTCGAAAATAACGCAAAAATCGCAGTCACAAAATAGAAATCGAATTATAGGGCGTCAGAAAATAAAATTTCCATATCCTGTTTGAAAGGCAAGTTGAATGTCAGATAATTGTCAAAGAGCCCGTCGTAATGATGCAAAGAGGGATGTAGTAAATTTGTAGGTACCTATTAGATGTTTGGAAGTAGAACCAGTGTTGAAAAGGAGATAGTTTTTTTTGTTCGGCGATTAGGCTCACCAAAAATGGTGGTGTATACTAGTGAAACGCATGTTGATTTGTTCCTTATGATCTCTAGATTACAGTGGTAATAATAAATATACTTCTTCTAACAGGAATACTGAGAAAAACGATCATATAATAACCTTAACCCAAAAAATCATTAAATAGTTATTTGTGCAACAAGAGAGCAAAGTAGTTGAATCCTGAGTGTGGCGAGGGATTCAAAGGCACGAGATGCAAAAAAACTTTGCTCTCGTGTAACACACATAACTTTTCACTTCAGCAGCGAGAACACTTTAGGAGATAAAATAATAAACAGGAATAGATTGAAATAACTATTTATTGTGAATCAAAATAATTAACATTGTAGCTAGATACCAATTCTATAAAATGGAACATTTTAATAGTTAAAAGTAAAATTACTGCAATTCTACAAATTTTATTCCCGCTCTTTTATTTAAATTAAGGCGTGTTCGGAAATAGCACCCATGATATTTTATTATTCAAAATATATTACGTACCTAACATTTATTGAAACTACAAATAAATATTTACAAGTTAAATGTCAGTTTTATTTGCAGTAAATACTTATTTTCGTTTAAATACAACAATAAGTTAAAAATTCAATAAATTACATTAAAAGACATAATTTTCTTTTTGCAAAATTTCTTTAGTTAGTACGAAATTCCGAACGTGTTTGTCTTTGAGGTCGAATTCAAAATCCGAACTTCGAAAGGGCTGGTCTCTGTCTCTCTCTCTTTCTAATGGAGGGAAAGAGATAGAGTGTGAATGTTTCGAATTGTATGATTAACCCAAGGCTGAATAATATATATTTGCGGCTTTCTGAAAAAAAAATTAAAAAGTTACTTTGTCTCACTCAGTGAGCAAAATCGCATTTTGCTCACTGATTTCACGCAGCAAAACCTACATGTTTGAGCTACTGAAGTGAAAAAGTTATTGTTTAGTGAGTAGGTTGGCCTCATCGGTATTAAGTATAATGAAAAACTATTTCCTTTATTTTTGTAGGGATGAAAAAATATTCAATTCAAAATCTGCCTCGTTCGTCCCCTTTTGCTGCATCCGGTTAGGCTGGAAGCCGACCCCAACATATTGGGGTAGGTAAAAAGGCTAAGCAGATTGATTGGGGTAGGCAAAAAAGGTAGGCAGATTGATAGGCCGTGAATTTTTAATTTTCAATTCTCGAATCGATCCCCGATTTTGGAATTGTACCAAATTCATGGCAAAAAGCTCGCTAGTTAGTAAGTAAGTTTTAAGCGAAATGTGAGGGTTTTATTAAAGTCCTCTACCCTCCTTCAGAAAATACAGGTATCTGGGTACGAAACAATGTAATTTAAGATATCACCTAACTACAGTCAGGGCTTGTGGCTAAGTAATAACAGCCGCGCGGGTCGTTCGATCAGGTTAAGGTACGCTTGCCGCGGTTGGTCCGTGGATGGTTGACCATCTTTACATACCAAGACTCCTCCGTGCCTTGGAAAGCACGTTAAGCCGATGATCCTGGTTGTCATTCGTAGATCTTTGACAGTCGTCAGTAGCCCGAAAATCTGATAAACAGTCTCACCAATGGGTATTGTATTACCCAGTAACTGGTTTTGGAGGTCAGACAGGCAGTCGCTTCATGTCGCTCCATCCGGTTAGACTGGAAGCCGACCCCAACATAGTTGGGAAAAGGCTAGGCAGGTGATGACGTCAGGCTTCCTAAATCCTACTTACAAAATTAATTTCGATCCTATTACTTTTCCAATATATAATAATACATTTCTATCGCATATTTTTCTTAAATTTTCTGTTATTACCATATCAGTACAGCCATGGTAAAAACATAATATTTACGAGTTTATAAGGAAGTTGAATTTCGCTATCGGCTCAGTACCCAATTTCCGGCATCGACGGGATTTGATGAGATGTACCCTAACTACCTCTCTCTATGTACGATATAAAATGTGATTAGGATATCCCATTTATCATCCTGAGACGTTTATTTTTGTACCTACTTGATGTTGTATCTTCTAGGGTCTGTGGAGCAATATACTTACGGATCAGGTAGGCTACAGTAATTACTATCTAGCATCTAGCCTGTAATGTTCGGACTGCTGGGATACAGGCCTCCTGTTCTTCGAGAGGGAGTGGTAATCTACCACGCAGGCCCAGTGCAGGTTGGTAGAGGTCTTCGAATTTTTGGTTCTGGGACATGCTGGTTTCTTCACGAAGTTTTCCTTCACCGTTTATGAGCAGTGCAGTTCTTTTTTATGCGTCAACATGTTTGCCGCAAATAAATGCATTTTCTTTCTTTCTTTCTTTCTTTCTTAATAAGAAGAGAGAAGGAACTTAGGGGAAAATAATTAGGGAAGAAGTGAATAGTAGGTAATAAGTTTACTATATCCAAAATTCTCGCTGAAGTCGCAAGCTGAAGTTAGTCTTCCTATGTAGGTAACATACAAGATTAGGAAATCCTATTTATTATCCCGAGACGTTTATTTTTACACTTGACGCTGTGGTGTATACAAGAGGTATGATACGCAGTTTTATTAGTAATGGAAAGAAGCTGACTGTGCGTGATTTTAGAGTTATCATGAACCGACGGGGATGGCTTACTTGAGTTATTCGTGTAATACTTTGGCCATTCTTTTATATTTGTTCCAAAGTCTAGATTTGTTCCCGGTTGTACGAATTATTATATATATGTCGCAGCCGACTGGTTTAATTAGCCGTTTAGTTAACCGCCTAGCCTTTTAACTAAACGGCGGCCGTTCAGCTATCGGCCTGAATGATATTTAGTAAATTATAGTTTAGGTTGGAACTGTAACTAATTAAGCGCGAGTCGAATTGGTCGCAGTAACTAAGCCAGAGCACCCCGACCAAATGGGTTAGGTTAGAACTGTGATCAACCGCGTGCGAGCCGAGAGAGCGAAGCGAGGCGAGCACTACTTCCAAAGGCCAGGCGGTTGACTAAACGGCTAATTTAACCAGTTGGCTGTGACATTATATACGCTCCCGGTTGTATGAACGTTCGACTTTGTTGCCTGTTTTCCCCGGAGGGTTAGGCAGATATTTAAGTACGTATATTTCGCATGTTATACTTAAGCCATGTGCATCCGATAAATAGTAGTCGATCGATAGATATTTGATGATTTGGGGTTCGGAGGAAAATATAGACAAAGTCCATTGGATTAGTAACAATTTTGCTGAACATCTAGTCTTAGGTACAGATACAGATAAAAATTCAATTCAAGTGTGCAGCTGCATCCACCTACGCAAAGACAAAGACAAAGACGGAGTTATTCTTCGGAGTTGGTACATATGGATAAGTTCGACACATCCGCCGCTACTAGCGGCATACGAATATTTACAATGTGAACCTAATGTACACGTGGGTATAAGACCTAACTTATATACTACTTATACTCTAGTAAAGACAATCAGGGAATCCCACCGTTCTGCGAACACACTGGTAACACTAACAACATAATTGCCAAAAAATCCACATCCAATTAATTTTTTTTTACGTATTAGACAGTTTGAAAATATTTTCACTATTTTCGTGATTATTAGACATATTATACATCAGCTCTCTTACCATTTATAGCAGCTACCATAAGGTAATGTCGGCCCCAGCTGTATTTTATGAGCGTACATTTGTATGCGACCACGTCATAGCTCCGCGGATGACGTCACGGAGACATGAATCACGTCAGATTTATGAATATGGCGATTTGATTGGTTGTTGCTTGTGTATCAGTTTTCTTCGTCCAAAGGTAATTTTTCAACCAAACCAACCAACCTACCTTTCGGGGAATACAGGTAATTACTAATTTTAAATCTTACCACCGCCCTGTCTATGGCTTCATATGTTGGAAAAATTGTCGGCTCAACAACGTAAATAACGCAATGAATGTTGTTGAACTGTCATAATGAAAGCAACTACTTACCCCGCAGGAAGGCATCGATTGCAAAGATAAATTTTAATCACACTAATTCACTGTATTATATCTACAAGTACGCTGGATTAAATAGTATTATACGAAATGACAGTTGTTTTAGTGCCGATTCAAAGCGCCCCCCCTCGACCGTCTCAGGAACTAAAATTTACACATTGTTGCAAATGACCGTTGAGTTGTTTTGGTTCGTCTCTGACGATTTAGGTCTATATCGTGGACTAAGACGTCTTTTTGTGTATTTTATGTTTACGATTAGATTTATCACGAGAGTATGCGCATTTTATAAAACTCGCTATCAAAAATATTAGTTCCACGGACGCTCACGTTGCTATCAGCACAAAAATGGCGAAAATCAAATTTCTTTGTTTTGACATCGATATTATGAAGTCCAGTGTACTTGTTTATATACGAGTAGGTAAGTGATCTTGGTCGAATACAAATCATTCCTATTTGCGCATAGATACAACCCACACATTCTACAACAATGCTGTAAACCAAATCAATATCGATTCATGTTCATCTTCTACATTTTACTTTCATTTGTACGCACGAACATAAAGCTTTCTCCCTATGAAATCGAATGGAAACGAAGAGAATCGATCATATCGCATGAAATAAACATCCGGCAGGTAACGGGGAGGCGATGAAGCGAATCGATTCAGCAATCGAATGAGTCCCTCGAGGTCTTTGAATGGGATAAACAATTGACTAGCTAGCCCTTCGGAAAAACTACGTGTTTTTGGAACGAAGAGCCTTATTGCACGTACACTCGTACGTGCTCTGTACACTTGGCATAGAGTAAAGTAATATACACCTGGGAATGAGAGGTAGACCGAAAAATATGTAACATTTTGACCGACACGAAACTGTTGTAACGTCGAAACAAAAGGTAAGGGAACTTCTTTCCAAGCGGTGGGATAATTGAGCAATACACTAACAATGGCAATGGCTTTCATACATCTGGTCATACATGCACGTCGGTTGTTATTACTACTGCCTGATTTGATAAAAATGAGTAAGAAAATAAAACGCATACTTCAGTTCAAGTTGAGTAGATTTGCTAAGATACATCTTCAGTAACAAAACAACACTACACACAATTTTAAGCTTCATCTAAACGTACTAAGGAGTAGCTTAGTAAGTGGTTCGTAAGTAGCTGCTTATACTCCAGATAAATATATAATGTATGTGCTTTGTGCTTGTAACTAAGGGCTTGGCTACACCCCCCACTTTGGGTTCATTTTGTGTAAAGTGAAAACGCCCATTCTTTGTTGGTATAGTGAAATGGTGTAAACAAACAAGATGTCTGCTTTGTTTTATGTGAAGAATCCAAAATGGAACTGCCATGCTATCTTGGTACTGGTAGAGAATCCTCAAGGCAATATGATTATTTCGGGGAAATATGACGATTTGCAGCAAACTATTGCAGTTTTTAAAAGAAGAGTAAAAGAACACTATCTGTTCACTTCATCATAGTTGTGTATGTATTTATTATTTTGAGTATGATATAATTATTATCATTCTAGTGATACTTATTTTAGAAGTATGTATGTTAGTATATTCTCGTAATTTTTGTTTAGTTTTTAAGTGAATTGTTTTTGATTGTATGTATTATTTTTTTGTCTCCTTTACACGCTGTCTACATCTCTGTATCTATTGTCCTGTCTCGGGTGTGCTGGAAGAGATTTCTTGTAAAATAAGCATCACCTCTGTACCTATTTTTTCTGTTCTGTTTTTCTTGTCTGTTTATACAACGTGCCGCTACAATGGCGACATTAATTTAACACACGGGTAGGGCTATTGGTCGGTAATCTTAAAAGTTATAACAACATAAAAAAAAACATAACTTGAAAACTTCCACCTGCGCCGCTCGCCGCCATAGGGCTCTCTCTCTTTCCTTCAATTCGCCTTCTATTTGCACGTTATTTGTTTTAATTACATTGATGCGATGTTATGATCCGTGACCCCGGCAAATGACCCCTGCGCTACAGTTTTTTAAGTCAGGTTGCTCTAAAATGCTATTTTAGAAAATTGTTAATAAATAAATAAATATTAATGTTTAATTAAATTAAAATATATTCATACAACTAAGACGCGAAACCGTATACGTGTGTTAAATTAATGTCGCCATTAAAGCGCCACGCTGTATATGTGTGTACATAAATGGTAAAATAAATAAAATAAATAAATAAATAATTTCGAGAGCTATATTGATATTTTAAATGATTATAATTTTATTAAGAGCAGTAGTGGCCCAGTGATAACTGCATTCAGGCCGTGCGAGATGGGTATCATGATAACACAAAAAATAAATAAATTTGATGATTTTTCTGTGGGGTTATCGATCGCAGTTAGTGTAGTCAGTTGAAACATCAGTTTAAAAAACAGTTTTTCTGTGTATACTTTACAGAAGTATCGATATCTAAACGAGAAAAATAAAGAAACTAGATTTTCCCAACTCATATTTAAAGTAACAACACTCCCAGCGGTCGGTAACCACCCAAAAAAAAAACATCAAATCCTACTTATAATATGTAATTATGAACGTGAAAGTTTGTATGTATTGATGGATGGATGGATTTTTGTTACTCTTTAGCGCAAAAACTACTAAACGGATTTGGATGAATTTTGGCACACAGATGGTTTATAACCACAATTAACATATAGCATACTTTTTATCCCTATATTCCCACGGGATCGAAACATATGCGGGTTAAATCGCGGGGCGTAGCTAGTTTAACATAAAAAAAGAAAGTCATAAAGAATGACAACATGACAACAACAACAACAACAATGTCATGAAGTAATAGCGCGGCCAGGCGACGCGATGTGACGGGGTGGGTCGGGAAAACAAGGAATTTCACGAAAGCCAGTTAGGTATTGCCGCGGGATCGAAACTTATGCGGGTGAAACCGCGGGGCGCAGCTAGTATTTCATATTTTTATTTTATCGTGTACCCATCTCGTCTGCGGAGTTTCGCTATCGGTAGCAAATTTGATTTTACCCCGTATAAACGTACACCATTATTTTAGCAGCCAACGCATTAGATTCTCCTCTAAACCTCCTCTTACATGTAGACCCCGCCTTAGTGCGTAAGTGCCGTAAGAGGTTCAGCGAGGAAACACTAACCGCTTGGGAGGGAAACACTGCCTTTTATCGCGAATACTTAACCTTCCTGCAACCATAGAGTACGTATAAAGGAGACACCTGAGTTACATACAGTAGAGTTAAGATAAGTACTTTAATACTTGGTCTGTATCATCATCTTAGTTTAATCAAGGTCGACTGCCCCGTTGGTCTCGTGGTCGCAAGCGCGACTGCTGTGCATGGGGTCCTGGGTTCAATTTCCAGGTCGGGCAAAGTATTATTGGGTTTTTCCATTAAGAATTTCTCAGTAACAGCCCGGAGTTTGGAAGTTGGTGGTGTGATACCCCCGTGTTTCGGAAAGCACTTAAAGCCGTTGGTCCTGCCCCTGATCTCTCCCCGGTCGTGTCGGATTGCCGTCCCATCGGACTATGAGAGTAAAGGAACAGAGAGTGCACCTGTGTTTGCTCACATATTTGTGCACTATAATATCTCCTGTGAACCTGGGGGTCTACTCCGAAGTGGTAAATGAATCGTATCGGCCGAATGTTCGGCCGTTTCCTGCTACGAAGTTACTATTTGGTTCGGTCGGCCCCGATCTTAGAGTCCTACACTCTTTCGAATAATGACTATGGTCCAGATCCAACTGAGCCGATCCGAACTTTTTTCGCATTTTTCAATAATATTCGGTTCGGCCATGTGTCGGTCATTCGAATGTGTCACTTCGGAGTAGACCTCCTGGCTTATCTTCGTTGAGATTGGCCACCGTGACCGAAATCGATCGGGGGATTTTATTTTTATTATATTCAAGGTCTTTACACGATATGGGTACCTACAAACATTAGTTCGTAGGTACCCAGACTCGTGATTACCTATTGTTACTTGTCCTTGTAAATCGTTGGTGTGCCTCGCTTAGTGGAATAATTTTTTTTTTAAACTGCTCTTGGGATCTTTTCTCGTATCGTAGGGGTGTTTAGAGACCCAAACTGTACCCTAATTGCGTAACACAACTTCAATCACAATCTGAATAATTTTGAAGGATATTGCTAATCCATTGCTTCATATGTTAGAAAAATGTGTCTGCTCACCAACGTAAATAACACAATGAATGTTGTTGAACTGTAAAAATGAAAGCCATTACTACTGATAGTGTGTTACGCAATTATTCCGCTGGTCTTGCACTTTAAAATATTCAAAGCTGAAACAAAAATAGGTGGTGGTGGGCGATGGTGGGCCAATCCTCTAAGAAGCAGTCCAGCTCATCCCGCCTTTCCGCACTTTCTGGGCCTGCCGCGCGGTCGTTTCCTGCCATTTTGGCATTTGACGATTGAAAATACTCCAGTGGATAAAGCCTCGCCTCTCGTACGAGGTCCGGGCAAGTACCAATGTGTGTTTTTCGATTCATATATACTTTCTGAGTTTGTCTTGGACATTACTGATATCGGTGAAGGAAAAACATCATAAGGAAACCTGGACTTATATTTATAGGTCAACCGCTTAACTGAGACGTTGCCTGAGGTAGCAGCGCGGTGCGGGAGGGGTGTGGTGACGTGATGCGAGAGCTCAGTGATTCGTCAACTTGTGACAACTATCCTATAGGCCTATAGTACAGTAGTGGACTATTAGGCTTAAGTAGGTATAATAGGGCACTTTATCCCATGTGGGAGAGTCAAACGCAGTTCCCTATCGCTAAAGCCACTGCGCCAATTGTATTATTATGAGCAATAATATTTATTATATATTTTAGGGATATATTATAGTGCACAACTGGAGAGGCTTGTGGCTAAGTAATAACAGTCGCACGGGTCGATCGATCAGGTTAAGCTACGCTTGCCACGGTTGGTCCGTGGATGGGTGACCATCTTCACATACCAAGACTCCTCTGTGCTTCGGAAAGCACGTTAAGCCGTTGGTCCCGGCTGTCATTCGTGGATCTTTGACAGTCGTTACGGGTCGTCAGAAGACCGAAAGTCAGACGACCTGTCTTACTAGGGGGTATCGTAATACCCAGTAATTGGGTTGCGGAGGTCAGATAAGAAGTCGCACCATATAAAATACTGGTATTCAGTTGCATCCGGTTGGACTGGAAGCCGACCCCAACATAGATAGGAAAAGGTTAGGCAGATGAGATGATTATAGTGCACAACTCATAGATATAGATTTTTTTAAATTTTTGTTGTTTAAAGCCACAAGTGTGTGCGTAGACACAGATGCACTCGCTCGTCTCTCACTCTCATAGCCTGATCTCTCTTCAGTCGTGGCGGACGTAGACGTCCCATCAGACTATGAGAGTGTAACAAAATCTCAATATTGTATATGTCGCATCTTTGATTTATTGGTTTATACGCTCAATTGATTTTTATAATACCGGTGAACGCAGTGACGTCACATGTCACGCGAGCGGAATCGGTTGGAGGGGTGTCGATTTTAAAATAATAAAAGCGCGAGTCGCAAGAGGACTTGCCTCAGAACGATACTTCAGATCGGACCTCCAATCGGGATCGTTGGTTCACAGGTACCTTATTAGTATTGTCTCTAACTATTATAACCTTTATTAATTAAACTGTGCTATTATTCAAATAAACCTTTGTGCAAGTATTTGGTATTCTACCTTTGGAATCTCTACCTCAAGACCATACTGATGATGGGCGAGCTGCGCAGACCTCTCAGCCGTCTTTATATATATTATGATAGTGTGATTGTATGAAGCTGGGTGTCAGCTAGATATCTAGTCATCCTACTACTATGCCTAACAAGAATACGAACACAACTTATTCTGTTACGAAGATCGACCCAGATATCACATTCTCTTGAAGAGTATTTTCGGTACTTATCTTTGTTAAGGTAATACTTCAATTATTTTTCGGGAGGTAAGACAAATTGTTGTACTGGAGTTCTTTCTTTTCTTTCTTAATCTTGATGAGCTTCCTTATTGTAATCTTAGATAGTAAATGTACATTTAGTTCAAGGATAAACATCTACACAGAACACTTGTGGCTAAGTAATAACAGCCGCACGGGTCGATCGATCAGGTTAAGCTACGCTTGCCGCGGTGGTCCGTGGATGGGTGACCATCTTCACATACCAAGACCCCTCCGTGCCTTAGAAAGCACGTTAAGCCGTTGGTCCCGGCTGTCATTCGAGGATCTATGACAGTCCAGTCGTTACGGATCGTCAGAAGCCCGAAAGTCTGACAACTAGTCTTGCCAAGGGGTATCGTATTACCCAGTAACTGGGTTGTGGAGGTCAGATAGGCAGTCGCTCCATGTAAAATGCTGGTATTCAGCTACATCCGGTTAGACTGGAAGCCGACCCCAACATAGTTGGAAAAAGGCTAGGCAGATGATGATGATTTTAGTACGTATCATTAGAAAAAGGCGCGTCCATTTACCAGACACGATTCCAAATTCCTGTCTGCGAGCTTATAACTTCTGACAGAAAAACAGATTTTCTGCCTGACCCTGGCCCCTGCCTACCACCAAGAATGTGTCGTGACCAGCACTCTAGTTGCGTAATACACTATCAATCTCAATCTGAATAATTTTCAAGGATATTGCTAATCCATTGCTTCATAATTATGAACGACAAACGTGTCTGCCCGTCAACGTAAATGACACAATTAATGTTGTTGAACTTTCAAAATGAAGCTCATTACTGCTGATAGTGTGTTATGCAATTACCCCACCGATTCGAGGATTCGAGCATATTGGCGCTAATTCCCTTGTTCACAAACTAAACTAAATTTAAGTTCAGTGCATGTTTTTCTTTCTATTTCATTACGAAAAGGACAGAAGATAAAAATTAGTTTAGTCCTATTTTAGAGGTATGAGGAACAGGGTGTAAAGTTCACTCATCCTCCATAGAAAAGGGAGGATCCTCCGACCAGACGGGTGTTGTGTCTGGCGGGCAGTTGCCCAACGATTGATGTTGGGAAATTGTATCTATGCTAATTGCGCGGTAAACTCTGCTTGCGAGATGCAGGATTTGCGTGACGTCAGTATGACGCGTTGTTCGCATATGGCGTTGTAGATACCGCTACACTGTCAAATTAGTCAGCGTCAGACGTAAATTGATCTATTTTTAGTCGTCTTGTTTTTAATCACGTCTAAAAAATGTCCATGGAGTATCTTAATTTACATAATCGGCCTATAATGTTCCCACTGCTGGGACACAGGCCTCCTCTCTGTGAGAGGGAGTGGGCCGTAATCCACCACGCGAGCCCAGCGCAGGTTGGCAGATGTCACATGTCTTCGAATTTTTGGTTGTAGGACATGCTGGTTTCCTTACGATGTTCTCCTTCACCGTTTTGAGAGTAGTGGTGATGAAATAATTTACACAAAGTAAATCGCCTGTCTGGCTTCGAACCTACGACCTACAACTCGTAAGTCGCGGCCGCTACCACTGCGCCACCACTGCTCCAGCGTTCAGACAAACAGACACAGTAGGAATATCTTAATTTGTCAGGACTAAACTAATATTAATCTTCTGTCCTTTTCTTAATGAAATTGTAAAAAAAAGATGCACTGAACTTAAATTTAGTTTAGTTTGTGAACAAGGGAATTGGCGCCATTGTATTTTGCGACTAATCGATCATAGAATCGCCATTTTATTTGCTTATTCCTTCACAAAATATTTATACATATACCGCAGAGTATTTTCTAACTTATGAACAATTACAACAAGTCCCTACTTTGTTAACTTAAGCAATACTTGAGTAATTCGGGGATAAAAGAAAAATAGATATACGGACTCTTCTTTTATTACGGTTTATCTTTTGCCTTTTATCTTTTCTTGCTGAACTTGGGATATAATAATTAAGATAAATATTGAATTTAGGTAGCCGTTGTTAAATCAGATTATACAGGATAAATTTTTGACCAGTGCGCACTCTGTGAAAACAGCATAATGATTCTAGAAGTCTAGCGTGGAAATTTTTCGTCAATTATTTAAAAAAAAAGTTATTCAATACATTTTGACCGCGTAATTTTTTCAAATTTATTTTCACAATTTGTACAAGAATAGAATAGACGGTGACCCCCAAACTAGGCATTTGCCTGTATCTTGGGAGGCAGAGTTGCGACATTTTCAAAGTGATTATTGCAAGACAGGAAAACAAAAACTAAAATTTAACTAAACTGAACTCAATTAAAATAAAATCTTAGAATATACATTGCCATCAGCGTGAGATCAACATAAACAGAGCAGATTTTTTTTTTGGTGGATGGTTGTTTGTAACTCTTTCACGCAAAAACTACTAACCAGATTTGGATGAAATTAGACACACAGGTAGTTTATAACCAGGATTAAAACATAGAATACTTTTTATCCCGATGTTTTTACGGGATCGAAACTTATGTGGGCGAAACCGCGGGGCGCTGCTAGCGCATGAATCCAACCTTTTCGCAAAAGTAAAGCTAATTGAGACAGATGATTATTTCGTACATATCCAGTAAGGTTTGTCTCCAGGGAGTGTTCGGTGATAATGCGATTATTTGGCTCGGGTTCGCAGTTACCGGCTCGAGGCTTCGCAAGTGAGAGCCACCACCAAGGCACACACCAATTGAATTAGTGGTAAATAGATCGCGACATAGATGTCGCGATCTATCTACTGTTTTAACGGTGTTTGTGGGTATACGATGTCATTATTTGGTACGTACCATGTTCATACATACATCGTTTTTTTTTAGCTTTTAATGTCCCACTTCTGGGCAAGGCGTCCAGGCTACGGACGCCAGTAGATCTACATCGGGTCCATGTAGGGCCCGGAAAAAGCGTCCGTGTAGCTCCTTACTCTGCCATACCTCCATGCGATCACTACTGGCTTGCGCCAGTTCTCTTTAGCCGAGGAGAGCGGGGTGAGGCCCTGGTCCACTGCGACTAAATCTCGATGCATCCCCACGTCGGTTTCTAGGAAATATTGACATCGATATACATACGTACCTAACGGTTAATTCTCCAACTGCAAATGTAAGTTTGTAATCAATTCATTATTGATGACTTCCCGTTGACCTAGAACCCTACAGGTTTTGATTTATTTACGAATATCAAAATATGTCGCATTAAATGGTCGTGTTTTTTTATTGCGTTGACTTAGAAGCTTGTGCTTGTGGCTAAGTAATAACAGCCGCACGGGTCGATCGATCACGTTAAGCTGCGCTTGCCGCGGTTGGTCCATGGATGGAAGACCATCTTCATATACCAACTCCATGCCTCGGAAAACACGTTAAGCCGTTGGTCCCTTCTGTCATTCATGGATCTTTGACAGTCGTTACGGGTCGGCTCGTCAGTAGCCTGAAAGTCTGATACCGGTCTTACCACGGGGTATCGTATTACCTAGTGACTGGGTTGTGGAGGACAGATAGGCAGTCGCTCCATGTAAAATACTGGTATTCAGCTGCATCCGGTTAGACTGGAAGCCGACCCCAACATAGTTGGGAATAGGCTAGGCAGATGGTGATAATGACTTAGAAAAAAAAAAATGGTATGAAAACAATGCAAAAAGAATAGCGCTTTCTTTTGCTTTCCTTCCTACATAAAAAAGGCACTGCAGAATTTGGGTCAGGATATTACCGGAAAAGGTATTCGAAAACTATCTTGTTCACAATTTTCTCCATCTCCCATACAAACATGAATCCATTATAAGTGGAGAACTTCATAACTTAACGCATCGTATTTGACTGCCTCTCATAAAAGTAGGACAGGTTGGATTTCATCTCTCTAAGTACAAGCTCAGACGAAAACGTGTCTATTCTCCAGAGGGTGCGAGTGCTTCAAAAATATATAAACGTGGGAAAAAAGCGTGTTAGGTACGAGCTTAAAGTAAGCAAAAGTAATATTTATATATACAGAGCGTCCCGCGGATATGCCACATGGAGGGAAAGTACAGACGCCAGCAGGTCAAGCTACCCGAAACTGTCAAATTTTCCCTATCAACCTTGAACCTTAATGCTTTAGCGATAAAGTTGAAAATCTACTAAAGAAATTTGACAGATTGTAGTAGCTTGATGTGCTGGCGTCCGTACCTTGAATATTGTAGATGGAACATTTTACTGAAAGAAGACATTATATGAAGTTTATTTTAGGGTTGAAGATTTTTTTATTGAAAAAAGAAATTGTTTGACTATTTTATAGGTATATTGTATTTAAATAACTATTAGAAACTGTGACATTAATTATATTATTGGATGATGAATCAAAATTATTTTATGTATTGAATGAATTGAATAGTTGAACATTGATAATTTATTAGTGAATGATGAACTAGAATTATATTATGTAATGGAAAAGTAAATATGTATTTTAATTATAATCTCTATACTTTTGCATGCCTTGTAATTGGTAAAATATGGCTGTTTCTGTATTTATATTATGTACCACCATGACTTGTATCCGTATTTGCAAAATAAAATATCTTATCTTATCTTATCTAAAAAACAATTTAAACTGCATTCATAGATATTTAAATAATTACATGGTTGAAATCGAACCGGTTACATGAGAAAAATAATCACCCTGTAGCTTTATCATACCGATCGAAAGGCTTCATCATAAGGATTATTTTTTGCTAAATAACATAGTGTCACAAATAAAAGGAAGACCATGAATTTTAACATTTGATGTGAAATATTGTTCAGAAAAATAAAAAGCTGACATTGCCGTACGTAAGGACATACAACTGACATTATCATAAGTACCTATTACTAATAAATGTACCCACTTGAGAAGTACGCATCATTTCCCTATTATAATTTAAATGCATGATAAAATGACAAAGAGATACGTATTTAGTAGGTACCTGGTTGTATGCAACACATCGAGCCGTATGTATGTAAAAAAATAATTAAGTAAAAAAATTTTGTTTACAAGAACCAGTATGAAAGTGTCCACGAACTACTCGTACAAGCAGAATTTAGACGTATTGTTCTAAATATCCATCACAACAAGATCAAAAAATCGACAGGGAGCGAAATAATCAAGAGTGCGACTTTGTATTCAACAGGAAGGGAATCATTTTGAGCATTTGATAAATTGATTAATTTTGTATTAAAAATGTTAAAATTCATGGTCTTCCTTTTATTTGTGACACTATGTTATTTAGCAAAAAAATAATCCTTATGATGAAGCCTTTCCATCGGTATGATAAAGCTAATAAAGCTACAGGGTGATTATTTTTCTCATGTAACTGGTTCGATTCCCGGTTCAACCATGTAATTATTTAAATATCTATGAATGCAGTTTAAATTGTTTTTTGAATTCAAATAATGTCTTCTTTCAGTAAAATGTTCCATCTACAATATTCAAGGTACTTTCCCTCCATGTGGCATATCCGTGGGACGCCCTGTATAACAAACAGCGCCTCGCGGTTTCACCTGTACAAATATCGATTCCATGGGAATATCGGGATAAAAAGTATCCAATGTGTTATTCTGATGTATAAGCTATATTACTGAAAAGTTTCATCAAAATCCGTTCAGTAGTTTTTGCGTGAAAGAGTAACAAACATCCATCCAATTTCCATCCATCCATCAATACAAACTTTCGCGTTTATAATATTAGTAGGATAAAGTAGGTTTTTAACTATAGGTACTCGTAGTTACGGGATCAGTAGAGTTCTTAACTTTACATATTATTATATAGATAGATAGATAAAACGTCATCGATCGTCATCGTCGTCGTTTTACGTCGTATATCAAAGTTAGTTCAGTTAGAAGAATCAAGTTCTTCTAACTGAACAGACAGCTGTGCTTTTGGGGAGTTTGTTGCGCCATTTTGCTGTTATTGTCGCTCCACAAACCATACACACTGTCACACACACACACACTCACATTTCATGATTGTTATTATTATTCTACTTCTTTAAAAAAATGTGTGTTATGTTTTTCTTTTTCCCTAGATTTTTGACAACAAACGATACACGTAATGGCTTTTATAATGGAGGAACACTGATTCTGAAGTCTGAAGTCAAGAAGAAAAAATAACAAGATTAGGTTTAGAGCCACAAGATACAAGCGATGCTTAGTTTGTGGCTCACCGAATCCGTCACAGTGTATTTTTACTTTTTTGAAGAATAAAATTTATTATTTATTATTATTATTACCTATTATAAACTTAGTTTTATTATTTTTTCTTTTTCCCAGTTAAAGCACTAGGAAGTGGTGAAGGGCGGGGGTTTTGGGGGACTGTCTTATGTAATTTTGACGTTCACAAAGTGTCTTTTGATTTTAATTTTCTGTTACAAGCCCATAAACTTTTTAACTCAATGGAATCTTCAAAGGCAACTGTTAATAACGTAATAATTTTTCCTCAACCTAACCAAGTTTGTAAAACAAACGGATAAACGATCATCATCCAGTGGGGTAATTGCGAAACACACTATCAGTAGCAATGGGTTTCGTTTTGACAGTTCAACAATATTCATTGCGTTATCTACGTTGTTGAGCAGATACATTTTTCGAACATATGAAGCAATGGATTAACAATATCCTTCAAAATGATTCGGATTGAGATTGATAGTACGTTAAGCAATTAGGGCACTGTTTATGATCGAAATGCAATGTTTATATAAGTAAGTAGATCTTTTACACGTCAATATTTTAAAAACTAGATGGCGCCGGCAATTCCTAGCTGTCTGATCCCTGAGAAAAAATGCGGAAACAAACTCAGATGTCATGGTTTCTTTTATATTGTCCACCGTGTAAATAGGTAAACATCAAAATACACGTAGGGCCTCGTTAATCCGGAGAGGCAAAAACAAGACCCTTTCCGGATTATCGAGGCGTCCGGATTATAGTATGCCATATTAAATGTTAATAAAACACATGTTTAACCTTAGTTTCTTTAATCAATTTTTAAATAATAGCATATAGACAAAACGTACATGTTCAAAATTACAACTATGTAAGGAAATCAGTAAGTTAAAATAAAACATTAGTTAATTCTTCTTGAAAAAGTCTGTAATACTCTTCTGTTTATAATTTTCGCACTTCATTTCGAAAGCCCGGTCTCTAAGTCGACGGAGAAACATAACTTCGTGGCTATCAAATTCGTTATCTTCAGCCCATTTTAAAGCAGTGTTTAAAGCTCCTACTGCCTCTGAATTACCAACTTTTGTGATTTTTTGAATTTCAACGCTATTGTCCTCATCTTCCTCATCGTCCTCACACATAGCCGCTCGCACAATCTCCTCATCAGTTAACACTTCATATCTTTGTAACTCGCTTTCGGCACCACCAGCAGCCCATTCTTGAGCTTCTGCCTCACTTATTTGAGGATCATTGGGTCCCCTCAACCTGTTAAAAAGCTGGGCTAAAGGAACATCATCTTCTGGTTCGTCATTATCAGTGAGAAATTCAGGGTGCAAATTCTTCCATGATTTGTTAATTAGCGATGTCTTAACATTGGCCCAGCAATTAGCCAAAAGAAAAACTGTGTCCTTTAAAGTTATCGATTTTAATGAGTCCATGAGGTTTTCAGAACATAATGCAAGACAGTTAACCAAAAGTGATTTGCGGTAATTTAACTTCACATTTTGTATAACGTTCTGATCCATTGGTTGTATACACGCCGTGGTGTTAGGTGGCAGGAACATTGCAAAAATGTGGCCGTCTTCAGAGACAAGTTCATCTGCTGATGGATGCCCAGGACAATTATCCAACAATAACAGTGCCTGAGGAGGCAAATTAACAGACAAAAGATGGCGGCGGACCGCGGGAACGAATTCCGTTTTAAACCACTCAAGAAACAAGTCTTTCGTAACCCAAGCATTTTTTTGTGCACGATAACAAACAGGAAGACGTGTTGATTTAAATGCCCGTGGGTTTTTTGAATTTCCGATAACAAGCAATTGAAGTTTATGAGTTCCAGCCGCATTTGCACAAGGCATGAATGTCACTCTCATCTTCATCATTTTCCTTCCGGAAGCCGACTGCTCATTGCCAGAGGCTAATGTATGATCTGGCAATAATCGCCAGTACAAACCAGATTCGTCAGCATTGTAAACCTGTTCCGCTGTTAATTTTTTTTCTCTAATAACTTTCTGTAACTCTAGTTGGAATGGTCCGATAGCGGCTTCATCATTTGACAGTTTTTCACCGGCCATTTTTAAACGTCTTATTCCGTGGCGTTTTTTAAATTTGTCTAACCATCCCCGGCTTGCATTAAATCCGATATTGGAGTTTGTAATCTGGCGATGAAAAATTCGAGCTTTCTCACAAATCATATCACCACTTACAGGAACATGCAATCGCCTTTGTTGCAAAAACCACGTAGACAAAGCATCTTCTAAAACAGGATTTTCCGATTTCTTCAGTGTTTTTCGTACACCGGGACCACGTTCTGTTAGGCTAACAAACTTCAAGAGTTTGTCTTTGTTTTTCTTTATGTCGCCTACAGTTGACCTGCCTATACCAAACTTTCGAGCAATGACAGGGTAGCTGTCACCCTTATCTAACATTTCTATAATCCGTAATTTGTCTTTTATTGTTAATGTCGAATGTTTACGTGGCGGCGCCATGATGTTAGCGAGCGCACTTAATTGACACTACGTATTACACGAAAGGCGATAAACAAAAGACTGACGGCGCATTGGCTCATGACAGCCCCCGCACCTACATGGGATTCGCGGGGGAGGCCCGGCGCGCCGAGCCTCCCCCGCGAATCCCATTGCCCGGCCGGATTACAGCGATCACCGAACAAGCGAGAGTCCGGATTACCGAGGCCCTACTGTATTTATATATATTTTTCACTAATGGGAAACTACGATATTGCCCAGCAAAGTGTAGTATGATATACTAGCTGCGCCACGCGGTTTCACCCGCAGAAGTTTTGATCCCGTGGGAATATCGGGATAAAAAGGATCCTATATGTTAATTCTGGTTATAAACCACCTGTGGTGTGCCAAATTTTATCTAAATCCGTTCAGTAGTTTTTGGGTGAAAGAGTAACAAACATCCATCCATCCATCTATATAAATTTTCACGTTTATAAATATTATAAATATAAATAAAAATAGTAGGAAGGATTAAGTAGGATAGGATTTTATGTTAAAACAAGAAATTTAACGCGAACAAAGTCGCGGGCAAAAGCCGTTGTCATAAACTCAACGCCAGCTACAAAGAACGATAGAAAAAAAAAATACAGCACAAATTGGACTGAAAAATTGATGATTTCGGTTTGTTTTATTGCACATTGTGTTATTCTGCTTTACATTTATTCCCTAAGCAACCTTTTCATAAACTCACAGCCAGAAACAGGTTGCCTATTCTTTGCGGAAAAAAACAATACCGCAACGTAAAATTATGCTTTGAAAAATACAGCCACGAAAAAACCTATATTGTCTGGCAGCTGTGTAATATAGAGGGTATTTTATTTATACCACGAATCGAATGGAAAGGAAAAAGTAAATTAAAAATAAACAGAACGGGCATGAATGGGAAAATAAACGGGTAAGTGCGAGTATTTACGTATGGCATAGGTTCCGGGTTTTTTTTTTACGAGCCTGTGACAAAATTTATGGTACACAGCTTGATTTATGATGTTCTTAACCGTAACTGCAAGAATGCCATGTAATAGATACAGATAAGCAGACAGACAGACGGATAGACAAAGATGATCGGAGGAATAGAATCCCGGTATTAGAGATTATAAGACCCTGTTCTCAGCTACGAGCGATGCGACTTGCGTCAAGCGTCAAGCGTCTGTCACCCCGTAAGTGTTGACAACGTGTTGCTCGTGTATTTGAGTACGGTGCTAAAATACACTAGCCGCATGTTGTCGACGGCTGCAGTCCCCTCTGTCGTCGACGCGTGTCACTCGTGTGTATGCACGCTATGTCGCGTCACGCTGACTCGTTGTACGCTTAAACCACTTCTTTTATTTGTTTTCTCCGCAGTCGTTGTCACAACAGTGTTAGTTATAGGTCCTGTCAGGGCCGCGGGTCGTTCGATATCGTGGCCCCTGGCATAGGCAACTGAAGGAACACGGGTGGGTTTTAGTCAGTAAAGGTCTGACACGCCCTCCCGCTCCACCCAGAGCGGGAGGAGTCATATGATGATTTCCCAGCCAGAAAAAAAAAAGGTTTAATTATAGGTCCTGTTGGGCACAGTTTGCATAAGGAACCCTACTAACTGTTTCGTTTGAATAAATACAGGTCTAATTTGCTACAGAAAAGGTCCAACCGATGAAGGGCTTTTATTTCGATTCAATATGTCAACAGATTTTTTCAATCAAATTAGTATTTGGAAAAGGTGAGTTAGGATATACCAATGTGTTGTGACCTTTACAGTTAATATTTATATCTGAAAATGAAAAGGCTTATTGTTCCTAGGAGAGCTGTGAAAATTGTGTATGTATTTCATGAATATAACTATTCTGTGATTCCTACGCTTGCCGAGGTTGGTCTGTGGGTGGGAGACCATCTTTACATACCGAGACCCCTCCGTGCCTCGGAAAGTACGTTAAGCCGTTGGTCCCGGCTGTCATTCGTGGATTGTTGACAGTCGTCGTTACGGGTAGTCAGAAGCCCGAAAGTCAGACAACCAGTCTTACCAAGGGTATCGTATTGTCCAGTAACTGGGTTGTGGAGGTCAGATAGGCATTCGCTTCTTAAAAAATACTGGCCAGTTGGCTAACAAAAAAAAAAGTGATTATTTACTTTAACACAAAACGGCTAAAGCAAATTACATTAGTTAAAGACACAAACACATAAGTTAAGTACAATAACGAAAAGTATACAACTAATCGACAGTCATGCGCTCAACTCACAATACTCCAGAAATGCTGACAAGATCGCATGCTGATAGAAGCTGCATGATCGAATCAGAAGTGAAGACATCCGCAGGGGAACCAAGTTAACCGGCATAGCCCGAAGAATTGCCAGAACAAATGGCCGATGGGACCAAAAGGTTCTGGAGTGGCGACCGCGTACCGGAAGACGTACCATTGGAAGGCTTCCCACAAGGTGGACCGACGACCTTGTAAAGGCCGCAGGAACCTGTTGGATGTGAGAAGTACAGAACCGGTCGAAGTGGAGGTGCTTGGGGGAGGCCTATGTCCAGCAGTGCACGTCTTTCGGCTGAAATGATGATGATGCTGACAAGATCGTCTCCCATTCATCCGCGAACACATCACAGTCAAGCTTAGCGTCCAAGAGAGCGTTGAGTGGGAGGGACAGGAGACTGGGCTCGAGTGACAAAAATCAAAAGTCATTTATTCAAATTCGGCTGAGAATCAGCACTTTTCGAACGTCAAAATTACAAAAGACAGTCCCCCAAAAACGCCCGCCCTTCACCACTTCCTAGTGTTATCGCTGGTAAGAAGAAGTGGCACAACAAATTCCCCAGTAGCACAGCTGTCTGTTCAGTTAGAAAATTGATTGTATACAATACTAGGTACCTATGTTAAGTAATTAACACTACAAGACACAGAACGTAAAATTAAATTATTTGCCATATGTCAGCTAGCCACGCCAATATACCAACAATATAATAAAAAGCTATAGGTGCTCAAACTAAAAAATAATTAATAAAAATTAAAATGTAAATAAAAGCCTCCAGACATAATGGGCGACTCCCAAGCACGGCGAACATGCCATGTTACGGCTATAATTTATCGAAGCAAAAAGATGGGGCAGTTCGAACATCAATCTATCTGCTACGAGGGTGATACTGAAAGTTCTTAGAAAATAAAAAACTGAACAAACTAGCAAGTTATTAGTTTTACTATATCTTTTCAAAATAGTGTCCATTTACATCAATACATCGCTGCATCCGATGGAACCACTGAGAAAAGCACTTTGCCCACTCGTCCTTAGGGCTCTCTTCGACGGCATTTTGAAACGCAGCCACTGCTTTCTCGACGTCCATAAAACGTTTTCCTCGAAGTTTTTCTTTTATTTTCGGAAATAAATAAAATTTGCAAGGTGCGAGGTCGGGGCTATAGGTTGGGTGACCCAGTAGTTCCACGTCTGACGTCGCCCAGTAGTCGATTGTTTGCTTGGCGGTGTGCGACGAGGCGTTGTCGTGGTGAAGGAGGATCCTACTGCGAGGTCGTTTCTTCCGAACTTTTTTCAAGACAAGTGGCAAAGAATTGTTAATGTACCACTCTGCTGTAACTGTTGATCCTTGTTTTGATCCTCTAAAACAATTGTTGCGTAATGACCTGTCCTTCCGAAGAACGAGGCCACCATCTTCCCACGCTTCGACCTCACTTTAGTTGGCACCTCCTCGGAAGGAAACACCCAGACAGCAGACTGTCTCTTAGTTTCAGGATAATAACATTAAATCCAGCTTTCGTCACCCGTAAGTATGTGGAACACAGCATTTGAGTCACCTCCGTTAAATCTTTGAACCATTTCACGACACCAATCAACATGACGGTGCTTTTGAGCCTCTGTCAAATTATGAGGTATCCACCGGGCACAAAGCTTCCTGACCGCTAAATGTTCATGGAAGATTTTGTGCACTTAACTCATACCGATGCCAAAGCTTGTCCGAATCTGCTGATAAGTGACTCTTTTGTCAGTCTCTATCATACGCCGCACAACACTGATGTTATCTTCAGTCGTCGCCGTAGAAGGCCGTCCCTCACGCAGATAATCGGTGAGATTAGTGCGACCACGTTTAAACTCATTAAAACCGTTGTAACCAGTGGCACGAGATGGGGCTTCATCGTGAAAGGCCAATCGAAGTCTATCATAAATTTCTTGGTGACTTAAATGAAATCGAAAGTCATAAAAAATCATTGTACGAAAATTTTTGATGTGACGCAGACAATTTTCAATTTGCCGCCAAATCGTAAACAAACGAATAAAATACGTACACAATAATATTGGCAAAGAGATCCATTTTCAAAATTTGAACTTACTTTTTTTTTATCGTTTACAAGTGGCCAGTTCTAAAAACTTCCAGCCCTCGCCCTCGTAACACCGTTTAAGAAAGGCCTATCAATTCTCAGTTCAGATAATCTGTTCTCTAAGATGTTAAGACCAAGCTTGGTGTGATTAGTTGTCGGAGAAACAAAGGGGGGCGTTTGCCTTTATATCCGCTCTTAGCTGCTAATTAATTACATAGAGAATCTACTTGGCTCCTATTCTAATGAAATCGATCTATACAGGGCGTCCCACGGATATGCCACATGGAGGGAAAGTACCTTGAATATTGTAGATGGAACATTTTACTGAAAGAAGACATTATTCTGCATTCATAGGTATTTAAATAATTACATGGTTACGAGCAGAACTTAGACGTATTATTCTAAATATCCACTACAACAAGATCAAAAAAATCGACAGGGAGCGAAATAATCAAAAGAGTGCGACTTTGTATTCAACAGGAAGGGACTCATTTTGAGCATTTGATAAATTGATTAATTTGGTATTAAAAATGTTAAAATTCATGGTCTTCCTTTTATTTTTGACACTATGTTATTTAGCAAAAAATAATCTTTATAATGAAGCCTTTCGATCGGTATGGTAAAGCTACAGGCTGATTATTTTTCTCATGTAACGGGTTCGATTCCCGGTTCAACCAGTCGGATTTGAACAATTATTTTTGCATTTGATAGGCCAAATTTTTAAGGAAGGTTATTTAAGATCACGCTACAATTCCTAGGAGTCGAGCAAAAAGAATAAAAGTCAGAAATCGAAGTGATAGCGCGGGCGGGCAATAGGATGCGACTCGGGTGGCTTAATTCCATAGAGAATCTACTTGGCACCTATTATAATTAAATATATCTGTACAATAAAGATGAAGAGTTTGTTTGAACGCGCTGAACTGGAACTACCAGTCAGTTTTCCCAAAATTCTTTTTGCACTTGATATAAACGATTTTTCAATAGGCAGTGGTTCTCTAACCTAACTAACGTGAAAGTTAGTCTATACTTTATGTTCACCAACCCATGTTAAGAGTTTCCTCACTTGTGGTCTACAATCAGCTCGGTGTCAAAGTATAAGTATCTACAAGCCGAGTTCGAACTCAATCTGCATAGGAGGCGAGAGTCGCGTGTTTGCAGCTGTTTGGTTGACTCGCGTTAAGGTTGGAGTTTTCAATCATCGTTTAATGTAATGGATTTTAGTTAAGAGATCGCTCTTTATCTTCAAGAAAAGACATCTCAAGTGTATTTCCCGAAGGAGTAGACAGACGTAAATAGAAATAACGTCTAAAAGCGACGGTTTAAAAGTAACCCAGGCGCCGCGCAAAAGTTTTGTATAAAAGACTTTAAAAGATATTTAAAAATAATATTTAAAACTATCACTATCTCCCTGTCAGGTAGCGAACATTCTTTTTTTGGCTCAAAAAGTTTTGTAGGCGTTCTTATTAAATACTCATTTATCGACCAAAATATTTATTATTGTTACGTTTATAAGGTAACGGTTGGTGGAAACAAAGCCATAAAAAATATAATCAACCGATTTGAGAACCTCCCTTTTTTTGAAGTGGTTAAGAAGAGTATTATTGTTCTTGCACACACGGCCAACGGACTTTGGGGAGCTGGGTACATGTTATAAGTGTCATTCCAGCGTCAGGTATTGCACCTGGCATATGCTGAGCTGGACTTGGTGCAACCATGAGACATACCGCCCAGTAGTGATCGACCGTTATAGATTTACTTACACGAGGTGTGTACGGGTCAATTTATCTTTTTAATCTTTGGTTTTTTTTTTTGCTTCACCTTTATGTTTTTTTTTAATACTTGAATTGTTTCTTTTGTTGCACTGAATATACGTTTTATCTATCTATCTATTTACTATTTATGATGGGCAAGACGTATCTAATCAAAAATAATTTGATCATCCGGCTAGAGCACAGATTTATAAACTAAAGGGAGATATGCCAAGGGGACGTGGCGCGTGCGAACAATGTATGCACAAAACAGAAACAAACGCGGGCGCCGTTGATTTGTCAATAAGACTTGTCAATGTAGTTGTGTGTCTCAACGTTGCGATCTGCGTTACGCGATTGGCTCGCGTTGAGTGTGGTGACTGTTATAGTGTGAGCGAGCGCGTGTTCGTATTGTAGTGCATATGTAGTCGAAGGCGACAGCCGGACTCGAACAGTTGGGCAGCCACACCATATCTCCCTTTAGTTTATAAATCTGTGGGCTGGAGGCTAAGTATATTGCTATGTATTAATAGATTTAGAAAATTCTATTCTAACCAGCCTGTATTGTCCCACTACAGGGCAAAGACCTCCCTCTCCCTTTTCCGCACAATTTGAATCTGTCTTTTGCCAGTCCCTACGGTAGGAGTCAAGCTCGTCCCGTCATCTTCGTCTCGACCTGCCGCGATGGCGTTCGGCGTTCATTGGGACCCAATCGGTGGTTCTCTTAGCTCAATTGTCATCTGACATGCGGCAGACATGTCCGGCGCAGTCCCACTTAAGTTTAGCTGCTTTCTGGGTAACGTCTGTTATCTTGGTTTTGGCGCGCAGTATTGTGTTCCTTATACGGAATATTGCACAGAATATTTCTTTATATTTAGAAAATAATTGATCTTAATCCATTTGTATTTATTTTGATCAAATAAATACTTATATTATGGAGAAGAGCCGACAAGAAACTCACACACACTCTATATAGACTATACTCTTTATAGACTAGCTTCTGCCCGCGGCTTCGCCCGTGTGGATGTCGGAAATCATCCCACGGGAACATGCTACCCAGACAAAAAGTAGCCTGTAAAGCCTATCAAGGCATTAAGTCCGCTTTATACCTCTTTTGTGTGCGAAAATTTTAAAATAAAGTTTAAGTTTTAAATAATTAAATATATGTTACTCCATAACATCAGCTATCTGCCAGTGAAAGTCCCGTCCTATTTCGACGATTAGCCGGAACAAACAGACAAACATTTAAAAAAAATGTTTTTTTTTATAAGTAGGTAGCGTGTATATTTTCATATTCATACGCATTTAACAAAATCTGTTATTTTGATATTACTAACAGACACTTTAATGTTATTTATTTGTATAGATAGGTACCTATTTAAAAATTAGCATCCGGTTGAACTGGACGCCGATGGTCATTTTCGCTCAACGTCATTTTCTCAAAACGTCATTTTCGCATAATGTCACTTTCGAAAAAAATGGCTTGAATGACATTCTACGAAAATGACTTTCGCAGAATGTCATTCAAGCCATTCTTTTCTCAGGAGAGACCTAATCAAACATCAAACTTTTCCAATAACGCAAATGTTCTGTAGTTTTTGCCTACTCTCATGGGAAAACGCGTGAGTTTATTTACATACAAACACTATTCGTGATTAAAATGTAGTCCAAAAGAGTTATTTATACATTCAATCAAACAATATCTTCAAGCCGAAAAACATCATTTCCTTAACATTCTTCAAGCGAACGGAAAATGTGGAAACAAGGTTACATTGTTTATTTAGGCAACACGACAGGATAATACAATTCCTACTAATATTATAAACGCGAAAGTTTGCGAGGATGGATGTATGGATGTTTGTTACTCTTTCACGCAAAAACTAATAAACGGATTTTGATGAAACTTTACAGTAAAGAAAGAAAGAAGAAAGAAAGAAAATGCATTTATTTGGCACAAACTAAAAGACACACAACGCACCAGATACACACATCAGATAAAACAAACAATAAAAAAAAAAAAAAAAAAAATAAAAAGTGTGAAGTCCGATGTAAGAAACTAGCAGGAAAAGTGTGCCTCACGGCTGCGCCAAAAAGGCCCAGTTCAGCAAAAAAATGACAGACAGTAATATAGCTTATACATCAGAATAATACATAGGATAGTTTTTATTTCGATATTCCCACGGGATCGACACTTAAGCGGATGAAACCGCGGGGCGCAGTTAGCAATATTATAAACGCGAATGTTTGTGAGGATGGATGGATGTTTGTTACTCTTTCAAACAAAAACTACTGAACGGATTTTGATGAAAGTTTACAGTAATATAGCTTATACATCAGAATAACACATAGATACTATTTATCCCGATATTCTCAGGGAGTCGATATTTGTACGGGTGAAACCTTGTGGCGCTGCTAGTTAAATAGATAAATATTAGTTTTGCTTACTTTAAGCTCGTAATACCCAACACACATTTTTCCCACGTTTATATATTTTTGAAGCACTCGCGCCCTCTGGAGAATAGACACGTTTTCATGTGAACACTTAAGCGGGTGAAACCGCGGGGCGCTGCTGGTAAATAATATATTATTTACCTAATGTTGAAGGGTTATCGTTTTTTAAGTTAATTTTGTTAGAAAACTAGCCTGCGGGTTTTCTAATTCGGGGTTAAGGTACTCGATATTGACGTTTTTTAGATTGTTTCATTGATTTCACGCTCGTACCGATGTAGCTTGCAGAGTAAGCATACTGATGTGGCAGTGGGCTGGTTATGTTTGTCGAAGGACCGAGAGCCGGTGGAGCAGACGAGTCGAGTGAGGAGGCGACTATTCAAGAGATTTCAAGAAAACTATCAAATACAAAGACTCATCATCTGCCTAGCCTTTTCCCAACTATGTTGGGGTCGGCGTCCAGTCTAACCGGATGCAGCTGAATACCAGTATTTTACATGGAACGACTGCCTATCTGACCTCCACATAGGCTAGTTACTGGGTAATACGATACCCCTTGCTAAGACTGGTTGTCAGACTTTCGGGCTTCCGACTTCCTGTAACGACTGTCAAAGATCGACGAAGGCAGCCGATCCAATACAAACACTGCAACAAGAATACAGAATATTCAAAACTCGTGTTCAGTGTCGAAGTCACAGATGTTTTAAGCGCGTTCCGTAATTTGGGACTAAAACAGGAATTTTGAAAGACTTTCGAATACTACTTAGGTACTCATTCGTACTTGTAACTTTTAATTGGAATGTTGCGTTAAGGCTAATGAGGGTGTTGATAACTTTCCACTAACCCCTATTTTAAATACGTAAGTAGTTTGTTCACATATGTATTGTGTTTTCCGTGCCTCGGAAAGCACGTTAAGCCGCAAACAAAAAAAAAATAACAGCCGCACGGGTCGATCGATCAGGTTAAGCTACGCTTGCCACGGTCGGTCCGAGGATAGGTGACCATCTTCACAATATCAAGACCCCTCCGTGCCTCGGAAAGCACGTTAGGCCGTTGGTCCCGGCTGTCATTCGTGGATCTCTGATAGTCGTTACGGGTCGTCAGTAGCCCGAAAGTCTGACAACCAGTCTTACCATGGGGTATCGTATTACCCAGCAACTGGGTTCTGGAGATCAGATAGGCAGTCGCTTCATGTAAAATACTGGTATTCAGCTGCATCCGGTTAAAATGGAAGCCGACTCCAACATGGTTGGGAAAAGGCAGGCAGATGATGATGCTTCTTCTCAGCGTGTCAATTAATCCACAACATAGAGGAATAGGTATTTTCTGAAAGGTTAGAAGGGCCTACAACGGGTAGGTTTATCAAGTTACATGTCCGGCATGGGGCTTGTAAACGTTTCTTAATTATTAATCGACTTCAAAAAAGGAGGAAGTTCTCAATTCGACGGTATGTTTTTTTGTGTGTTTGTTACGCGATTACTCCGCCAATTGTGGACCGATTTTCAAAATTCTTTTTTGTTCGAAAAGAGATACTTCTGAAGTGGTCCCATAGTCACCAAGATAGGATCTGATGATTGGATCCTGGAGAAATCGAGGGCAACCCTCAAATTTTATGGGCCCACACATCGTTTTTTTAAACCAAAATTACTGGTGAACATTACAACTTAAAAGTGAAAAATAAAAACTTTTTTGCAAAAATAAAAACCGACTTCCAAAAAAGACACTACAAAGTGAAAAATAACTTTAATTTCGGAAGTCGGTGGTAAACAACGAAAATGCGAACCAAACGACACTGACTTCCGAAACTAAAGTTATTTTTCACTTTGTAGTGTCTTTTTTGGAAGTCGGTTTTTTTTAAAAAAAAGTTTTTATTTTAAATATTGTAATTGTGTGCCTAATTTGTTATCTACCACTAGCATAGTTTTTTAAGTTACTTTTAATACTAACACGCTATAGATCTACGATGCCTACCAATAAAATATTTTTATTTTATTTTTATTGTAACTTACACTCACATTCGCAGTGTTGGCCCAGTGGCAACGACCCCGACTTTCGAGTTGTAGGTCGTGGGTTCGAACCCAGGCAGGCATTTTACTTTGTGTAAATAATTACATCACCACTGCTCTCAAAACGGTGAAGGAAAATATCGTGATGAAACCAGCATGTCCTAAAACCAAAAATTCGAAGATGTGAGACATCTACCAACCTGCACTGGGCCCGCGTGGTAGATTACAGCCCAGTCCCTGTCACAGAGAGGAGGCCTGTGTCCCAGTAGTGTGAACATACTCTCACACATAAGTTTTCATCAGTTATTATTACGACCGATTTCGCTCGCACGTATTTGGGAATAGTTCTAATCTAACCTAACCCGTTTGGTCGGGGCACCCTAGCTTAGTTACTGCGAGAAAAGGACAAACAGTTAAAAAGTCCCCGACTTTCGTCCCGCATCCCGCGCGGGACTCGCTTCAGTTTAGCCAGAGCCTTAAACTTTTCAATGTAATATCATCATTATGAACAAGAAAAGATGTAGTTTCCATTTCGAACTACTTTCCCTCCATTCTAATCTCGGTGTGAAAGGAATAATTCTGTGCAATTTTCTTATCTTGCACAAGCCATAACTTTCATCTAAGTTATTGCCTAGAGAGTGGAGCAATTTTTAATTCCTTTGTTATTGCTCCGCGAGATTTCAGGCTATAACTTAGAGCTTAGCACCTTTCTTGGGCTTTTATTTGCATCTAAAAGGTTTATTTGTGTTGTGAAGATGAAAAGTGATATGTAAGTGTTGTTTGTTGTTGTTTCTTGGGGATGGCAAGCTGTAACGCATTACTGTGGCTTATTAGGAAAGAAAGAAAGAAAAATAGGTTTATTTGTCACCTACACTTGCATACAGAACGATAAATATATCTATAATCACAAGGACGAAGCAGAAATAGTCGACAGCTGCACCTCATGACTGTGACAAGAAGCTTTTCACTCAGCATGATGCTGTGCTATAGGGGATTCACAGGAAGTCAGATCAAATGATCGTCCATTCGCACGAATTTACTCACCCGAAACGGGCGAATCGTCACTTTTAAATAATATTATTTTTTCTATAAGCGACTCGCGCGTAGTTAATTTATTTGTGGGTGAGTCGACAACTCCAGATATATGTTAAGGCAATTGGCATATTTTCAGTTTTATGCAACAAATTATAACACCCCGTCGTTTTTGCGTCGGGGGTTAAAAAAGAACACTAGCGCACAGAAGTGATAAGAGTTAAATATTATAAAACTTGTACATTTTTCTTACCGTCATTACATAAAATTCAAAATGTGCCAATTGCCTAATACATACGTATTTCTGGAGTTGTCGACTGACGATTCGCCCGTTTCGGGTGAGTATATTCGTGCGAATTAGTGCAGGACAAACAAAGGCCTCTTCCTTTCCTGCTCTCAAAATGGAGGAGGAAATCATTGTGAGGAAACCATGTCCTAGAAAAAAAACTCGAAGACATGTGACATCTACCAATCCGCACTGGGTTCGCGTGTTGGATTACGGCCCACTACATCTCACTGAGAGGAGGCTTGTGTCCCAGCAGTGGGAACAATATAGGCTGATTATGTTAAAAGGCCACTTCTCAAACAGAAACGATGGACGAAAAGAACGGACATCGCACCGTAATTGCGTAACTTTCAATCAGTCCAATCCCAAGGATTTTGGAGGGAATTGTTAACCCATTGTTTCATATATACGTTAGAACCCCTCCCCCTCCCTAACTGCTTCGTTGGTCTCGTGGTTGCAAGCGCGACTGCTGAGCGTGGGGTCCTGTGTTCAATTCCCAGGTCGGACAAAGTGTTATTGGATTTTCCATTAGGAATTTATTACTAACAGTCTGGAGTTTGGAAGTTGGCGGTTTAATACCCACGTGTCTGGGAAAGTACGTAAAACCGTTGGTCCTGCGCCTGATCTCTCCCCGGTCGTGTCGGATTGCCGTCGAGAGTAAAGGAACAGAGAGTGCACCTGTGTTTACGCACACACTTGTGCACTATAATATCTCCTGCGTACATGGCTAATCTCCGTTGAGATTGGCCACCGTGACCGAAATCGGTCGGGAGATTACTTTTTTATGTTTGAAACATTCGTTTGCTCAATGCAACGTAAGGCATTAGCATACGCGTGACGACTACCGGCCACCGTAGGCGCGGGCCTGCGGGCGGAGAGCAATGGGTAGCTCACCGCCCGATCAGGACCAGGTCCATGCCGGACGGCGCGTAAGTGTTCCACGCGCGCCTCAAAGAGATGTCAGCATAATTCGAGGGGCCCCTTAGGGCCGAAGCCTGCCGGGTCAGCGGGACTGTCCGAAAGGGTTACCGCTACCCCGGAACATAAAGGGCGAAGGAAGGAACATGGGTGGGTTTTAGTCAGTAAGAGTCTGACACTCCCTTCCGCTCCACCCAGAGCGGGAGGGGTCATTTGATGATTTCCCACCAGAAAAAAAAAGGCATTAGAATAGTAAGTTATACAGGCTGTCAGGACATTGACGCGCAACCTGTTACCATGGATTCAGTACATATTTCTGAACCCCGCTACGTTGAAATTTTTCGTCAGTTATTCCGCGATCTAGAACAATTTATTTATTTTATTATTTATGTACACACTGTAGCGGTATCTACAACGCCACATGCGAACAACGCGTCATACTGACGTCACGCAAATCCTGCATCTCGCATGCAGAGTTGACCGCGCAGTTGGCATACATACAAACGTCCCGACATCAGTCGTTAGGCAATTGTCCGCCAGACACAACACCCGTCTGGTTGGAGGATCCTCCCTTTTCTATGGCGGATAAGTGAACTTTACACCCTGTTCCTCATACCTCTATACTGGATCCACTTACTGTGCGAGCACTAGCGAGTAGGTAAGCAGATAGGTAGGTACTTGCTGGGGCACAGATGAATATGAATAAAATGCGAATAAGCTCCAAGTAAAATATATAGGGATATGACATGATTATAATCTGAGTACTGCTTATTTCTTAAGAATTTTTTTCCCGCAGACCTGCGAAAGGAGAAGTAAAACAGAAATGTAGAAAATAGTGTGTGAGAAAAAGAAGAAAAAACACATATAATGCAAAAAAAAAATACATAAGTATACTTAAATAAATATCAAACCATGTGCTAAATAATTCATGGTTACACTTTCCGCGTTGACGCCAACCCGCAGTTGCAGTTTACCACCCTGTATAATACGTGGTCAGCAATCACGTTTTATTTCAAGCAAACAGTTTTATTAGGCTTTTAAAAGTGTAACAGCTAACGACTCATTAACAGATTCTCTTAAAAATAAACAAAACAAACAATAATAAAGCCATTAATTAATGGAACCGCATAATGATAAGTGATAATAGATGGTCACTTACATCCCCACACAGTCGTAAACAATGGAGGCTTTTAGCTGGCTAAGTTAAAAATGTTGCTCTATCTATAATTTGTATATGAAGTTTGAGTTACGCACTGGGAAGACTGACTGCTTCTGTTAAACTTTGATCGATATTCCAGAAAACCATATTTAAATCCAAACGTTTGTTTGTTTGACCATGTCTACATACCGAGACCCCTCCGTGTCTCGGAAAGCATGTTAAGCTGTTGGTCCCGGCCGTCATTCTTGGATCTTTGACAGTCGTTACGGGTCGTTAGAAACCCGAAATTCTGACAACCAGTCTTACCAAGGGGTATCGTGTTACCCAGTAACTGGGTTGTGGAGGTCCGATAGGCAGTCGCTCCATGTAAAATACTGGTATTCAGCTGCATCCGGTTAAACTGAAAGCCGACCCCAACATAGTTCACAAAAGGTTAGACAGATTGATTGTTTGTTTGTTTGACTATTAGAATATAATAGAACTAGCTTCTGCCCACGACTTCGTCCGCGTGAAATTTCTTGTTCGCATAACCTACTCGCGCTATCACTTCGTTTTCGCTTAGCGTTATTTCTATTTTTTTGCTTTTTGCTCGGGTCCTGACAATTTTAGCGCGATGTTAAATAGCCTTTCTCTAAAATTGGGCTATCAATTGCAAAAAAAAATTTTCAAATCGGACTGGAAGTTCCACAAATTAGCGCGTTCAACAACCAAAAAAAAAAAAGAAGTCGCTGACGTCACCCAAAAAGCAAACGAGCTTAAGTGGGACTGGGTAAATCTACCACCATGTGGGTCCCAGAAAACGTCGGACGACACCGAGGCAGAACCAGAAGAACATGGCGGGACGAGGACGAGCTTGACGCCTACCGACAGGATTGGGCCACACTAGCTCAAGACGGAGGGGAGGAGAAAGGAAAGAAAGGAGAAAGGGAGGCCTTTGCCCTGCAGTAGGACAATAAAGGCTAAAAATAAATAAAATAACAGCAGTAAAACAGCCTAGTGTTTCATGTATCGTCCGCCATTACATCGCTAACAGACCCGTACTTTATTGAACTTTATTTGACTGCGGGAGAATTGAAGCGGATTACGGCTCGTAGAGAGAACTGAGCTAAGGTTGGACCTCGAGGTAATATTAGATTTGTAACAGATTAGAATGCAATCTCTTACGTTCTGAATCGAAGTTTATACTTTAGCATTTTTCTATTTTTCGTTTAGTATTGTATTTTTTTATGTTGAAGCATGTGCTTGCACTTTATGCCTATTGCGTCCAGTGCGGCTTGTTGGATGTCACATGTCTTCAAAATTTTGGTTCTATGGCATGCCTGTTTCCTCACAAAGTTTTCCTTCACCGTTTTGAGAGCATTGGGATTCGAACTCACGACCTATGTACAAGAACTCGTAAGGTGGGGCCGATACCATTGGGCCACAACTCCACTTTGTGGTTAAAGAAATTTATTTCTCAATAAGAAATTACAAAGATTTCACTTAGTTGGGAACATTTTTAAAACTTAGATGTATTATAAGAACACGTTGTTGACACCGCTACGATCCGGACGAAGCGTTTCGCTTCGTCGTTTATACCGCGTACATCGAAGGACTGGAACAATTTGCCTGCGGCGCGCGGTTTTCCCGTCCGATTATAATTTAAGTGTCTTCAAGGCTAGAGTGAATAGGCTCATAATAAATTAGTGCGCTTTACCATCTACTCACTGCTTTCCATCAGGCGGGATCGCAGTCGAGCAATAGTTTATAACATAAAAAAAAAAGTATCATAACTATATTTCTGTCCACTCATCATCATATGCCTTTCCTCAATTATGTTGGGGTCAGCTTCTAGTCTAACCGTATGCAGCTAAATACCGATATTCTACATGGAGCGACTGCCTATCTGACGTCCACAACCCAGTTACTGGGTAAAACTAGACCCCTTGGTGAGACTGGTTGTCGGACTTTCGGGCTTCTAGCTACCCGTAACAACTGTCAAGGATTCGTGAATGAAAGCCGGGCTTCTGTTCAGTAATCCAATAAAATATACCCTTTCCTTTGTTTAACTTAATAAAAGGTTCATTTACGATGTATTAACTGGTGAATAAGTTAGTATTTGTATAACATTCAGTTTGTGGTTCTTAGGAATAAGCCGCCTACATCCTGCGTAGGAGTTGTATGACTCGAATAAATAATGATTTTGTATTAAATAAAAGTAATCAAGTTTTTCTTGTTGGCTTAGCAGTACGTGGGTTGGTAGGTCTTGAGATTGTAATTCATTTAGTATGGTACAACTATGCTTTTTTATAATTGAATTGTCAGAGAATAAAAAAAATATTTTTAAAAACAAGCTTTTATTTTAATAAAAACGTAACCTAAAAAAGAAAGAATAACGCGAACTAGAAAACGGACTAGAACTAGAAAAGAAAAAAATAAATATAAGTGACATGTTCCATACACAATTATTTTACATTTGACGCGTTTTTGTATGACGTATCTTTTCAAAATGTAAAATATAATTATATAAATTCTAAACGCTTAAGGCGTATTTTGTAGTACACCTGTATAACGGATAGCGTACATCAGTGCCTAAAGCTTTTACAATTCATATACCCATATTTCACCAGAATAATAGTAATAATGTAGGTATGCAAACTGTCAGCTCAATCGGATACCCACAAATGGTCGAAAAATGGTTTGCTTGACGGACAACTTACAAACATATATACGAACAGTGCAAGTTAAATAAAAGCTTGTAATAAAGGCTATACAAAACGTAAACATCGTGATACCTGCTTCGTTTGCTTGTATATGAAAACCCGTGCTTTCAAATGCAGCACGTGTCGCGCACGAAGTTTGAGGAGGACATCTTCTGTGCCTGTTATTTGAATGGTATCTATCTATAAATCATCATCAACATCGTCATTTCAGCCGAAAGAAGTCCACTGCTGGACATAGGCAGCCCCCAAGCATCGCCGCTTAGACCGGTTCTGTGCTTCTCGCATCCAGCGGATTCCTGCGGCCTTCATGAGGTCATCGGTCCACCTTGTAGGAAGCCTTCCAACGCTACGTCTTCTGGTACGCGGTCCGGCGGTCGCCACTCAAGAACTTTTCTTCCAGATCTATAATTAAGTCACTCAATTAACAACAGCATTCAAAAAAGATAGCTGCCAGAGCGGACTGTCCCTTTCAAAGACACTGGGTGGGGACAGTCCTAGGTCTGAATTAAGAATAATAATAATTACTGTGTGTTTGACGGCACGGTTGGCGCAGTGGTTAAGCGATTGACTGCTGCGCTGCGTGTGGCTGGTTCAATTCCCGCACGGAAAAAATATTTGTATGACCTAAAAGTAGTTGTTCCGGGTTTGGCTGTTTGTGTATGTGAGTTTAAATGTTTGTAAACGTACCCACGACACAGGAGAAATTCCTAGTATGGGGCAAGGTTTTTATAAAAAAGGCTAAAAAGACTGTTTGAAAACTAACAATAGTAATAAACTATTTACATAAGCATTCTGTTTTCTGTCGTTCATCTGTAATTTTATGGTATATACAAGGTTCATTGTAAAATACTAACACTCGTAGCAACTCGCAACAGCAAATTTCTTTTATGACTTTTAATTATTAATCATCAATTTAAAGAAAAAAGTAACATAATATAGTCAAAAATATTTAAATTTATCGCTCTAAATGTCTAAAACTCTACGCGGTACAAAATAAAGCACTAGATCAATACGGGGGCGGTACTTACTGCAAAATACAGACCTAAATGTGTTATTATAATAAAAACTTGACATTATGTTTGGTAAATTTATTTAGTTTTATAAAAATTCATAGGGCAAAAGTTGTTGTTTATGATGTTACTAATATAGTCCTACGAGGTTATTAGCGTTTTAAAACTGTATATAGAATATTCTATCTAGTCCTTCCTCAAGAATCTCTACTACTTCTCATTGTTCTTGTTGTTCAGAACATTGGAAGAATATTGAATTATAATAGAATATTGGAAGGGCTCAATAGAATATTCTATATACAGATATAGAATATTCTATCTAGCCCTTCCAATATTCTACTTCTCATTGTTCTTTACAGCATTGAGTTATTCATTAGATTTTAATGATATGAGAGAGGCAGATAAAATTTTAAGAAAGATGCAGACAGGAAAGACAACAACAGCTATTGAAGTGAACCATCACTTATTTTATAAGCATTTTTATTAATGATAAATATTGTGACACTGGCCCAACATTAGCAGTAGTCTGTTTTACATATAAACTGAACCGCACTCCCTCTGTAATTCCTCCCTGTTCCCTGCACAGTATATCGACAGGTAAAGTGGCGCGCCGCCGCCGGTACGTCGCCGGTCGACGGCCCTTTTTTAAAACCATATACTCGTAGAATGGATACACACACATTATTGGATATGGACACCATACACACTGCACTATTGTGAGTGTACGACAGTGTTTTGTTTTTGAGTGGCTGAAAGTTGATATTTGAGGGACGGACGGTGAAATTTTGGAGGACGCAACCTTATTCTTGGCTTCGAAAAGCGAACCTTCTGCACATGTGGCTTCCCTGACACCTCATTAACCGCATAACTATGTAAATGTCTATTAACTGCTCTCAAATTACAGTTCAATTCAATTCATTTATTTCAGAAAATGTCCATGGTCCTTACCTATTACAAAATTAAAATCATTCAATTCATTTATTTCAGACAATGTCCATGGTCCTTAACTATTACAAAATTAAAATCAAATAAAATAAATCAACAAACAAAAATTAGACAGACATTACGATGTTTATTTATTTTTTACATGCTTCATTGACATAATCTTTTTATTATTGAACATTATATACAGACAATTCTAATTTCAGCTCTTTATTACTATTTGTAATAGCAGTCATGTCACTTGGTTTTAATAGGTTTTTATATTTTGTCTATCCTTTTGATAGATTCTTCTATATTTTGTAACTGTGAGGACTTTGTAGGCTTTGTAGACTTTAGATCTATAGACCATTTTTTATTTTATCAAGTACCTGGTACCTACTTGCTGACAGGCCTACGCTGTCCTCACATACCTACTGTAATTTGAAAACATTGTAAAAGCCAATATTTTTAAAAGAGTAACCGTGGAGTTTCTTACCTGCTCTTCTCCATAGGAAACGACCAATTGTAACCGTGCACCTAGCTTCTGACGTTACATAAGTGCCCATGTTGGTTTATGTGATATTTTTATTTTTTTATTTTGATGATTTTTGATTTTGAACAGAACAATAGTCAGAGACATGTATGGCTAGAAGCTCTATCTGTTCATCCATTAGCACGGTTCTAGTTTCGCCCATTATTATCAATGTTCTATTTGCGTAGCTACGCAAAGAACGAAGACATTTGAATATACAGTCCATTCCAGTTATTTTACCATTGATTTTGCATCACTGTCAAAAGTACAGTTATCTTTACTGTCATTGCAATAAGGTTGCTGTTGGGTCTGTCAAAATCACGGTGATCTTTATGTTCGTTACAATAAGGTTGCTACTGGTTTGCTGTTTTCAGAGGTAAAATAATTGTCAAAGGACTGTGTTTACGAGTCGAACTACGATCAATACGTGCAGCTACCGACTGTTATACCGATATTTTTTATATGTTTAATAATTAATAGTTACAACTAAATAAATAATTGATCAAATGTTATTATAATACATATTTGTACGCCGTAAAGGTAAAACATGATTGTGATCCTTTCTGCAATGTGCTTAATATCTTGCATGTTTTGTGTGTGCATACTCATGTTTCTGACAAATAAATGAACTCTGAACTCTAATATACTTCAGCTGTAATGCACCATTATGATTAAAAAAAAAAAAAACAAGTTATCCTAAGGGATTACTTGATCGATTGAATCAGTTAGTAAAACCGTTATAGTGAAAAAAAAAACAAACAAACATTTTAAACTAGAATTTTAAATGATAATGTGATGTGTCACAGCTGAAGTAAAAATGTCAACTAACTTTTGGAGGCCACTGCAGCTGAGGAATACTGGACGTCTATTTTCATTACTTGTAGGTATAATTAATGATGATTATTTATTTATTTATTTATCCATTTATATCAGGCATCAAGGCCCATACAAACACATACAATACAATATTAATATAACTTAAAATACTATAAAACCCACCCACCCAGCTTGTAAGTAGGTAAACTTACCGTTAACTTTTCGTGTCGCGATCACAAACTTTCCTGGCCGGGCAAACTTCAATCAACGCCTTGGAACTCTGAAGGCATGCAAAGTAAAAATCTGTTTTATTTTTCATTACGCTTAAAATAACTAGAAAATATGTGTAACAAGGTATAATATAATGAAATAAGAAGCTGCTGTTGTTCATTTTGCTTCAGTTTTTTTCAGTACATACTTTACTCTTTATTAAGTTTAGTAAAATACCTACATATATAACAGCCGCAGGGGTAGATCGATTAAGTTAATCTACGATTGCCGCGGTTGGTCCATGGACGAGTGACCATCTTTACATACCGAGAACCCTCCGTTCACGGAAAGCACGGTAAGCCGTTAGTCCTGGTTGTCATTCATGGATCTTTGACAGTTGTTACAGGTCGTCAGAAGCCCGAAAATCTGGCAACCACTCTTACCAAGGGGTATCGTATTATATGTGTGTGTATATTCAGCTGCATCCGGTTAGACTGGAAGCCGACCCAAGTCTTACTAAGGGGTATCGTGTCCGATGGGACGGCAATCCGACACGACCGGAGAAAGATCAGGCGCAGGACCAACGGCTTAACATGTTTTCCGAGACATGGGGGTATCACACCACAAACTTTCAAACTCCGGGCTGTTACTAAGAAATTCCTAATGGGAAAACTCAATAACACTTTGCCCGACCTGGAAATAGAGCCCAGGACCCCACGCTCAACAGTCGCGACCATGAGACTAACGGGTAAGTTTATCCAATACAAAGTTACGGAAGAACTAGTTAGCTCGCACAAAGTTACGGACGCCCGATACCAATGAAATGCTTCCACTTTGTAACTTGGCAATTGATAGCTTTGAATTCTACAGCGGCGATCAGTTTCAGGGATTCTAAAGTTTACCTGCAAATGGTAACGTTACCCCTTTCTAATTGGTCCTGTATTATTTTACAAAAGGGAAACGACTTAATGCTTCCTCTCCCCTAACTCATTTATTTTGCTGTGCCCGACAGGGTCCATATGATCTAATTATAAGTTTCACACCTAAGAATATCTACATGTAGAGTGCAATAAAAGTATTAAGTATTAAGTACTTTAGTACGTAGGTCACACCAATTATCACAACAAGAGAACCTGAGGTGCGATTCTCATGATTTTAAAAACGTTCTGAGTCTGATCTCAGTCCTCTAATTTTCGTACTATCTGACAAGTTTTTGACATTGATTGTCGCTGAGATGAATTGCGACTAGATTTTGAACGTTTTTTAATTAAGGGAATTGGTCTTTTGCTTAGTAAGAGTTTCGCAGATGGCTCCGCCCTGTAGTCTAAATGTGGTCATCATCATCAAAATCATATCCTCCCTTCGAGAGGGAGTGGGCTGTAGTTTACCACGCGGGCCCAGTCCGGGTTTGTAGATGTCACATGTATTCGAATTTTCTGTTCCAGGGCATGTCGGTTTCCTCACGATGTTTTTTGGTGTTTTTTGGTGATGAAATAGTTTACACAAAGTAAAGCGCCTGTCTGGATTCGTACAGACGCCAGCACACCAAGCTACTACTATCTGTCAAATTTCTTTAATAGATTATCAACTTTATCGCTAAAGCATTAAGGTTCAAGATTGATTGGGAAAATTTGACAGTTTCGGGTAGCTTGACCTGCTGGCGTCTGTACCTTCGTAATTATTATTGCAAGCCTGTATATCACACTGTAGGGCGAAGGCCTCCCTACTCCCCTTCCACATCTATCTGTTTATTAGGGCTACTAAGAGCCAATCCTTATCAAAGGAGTCCAACTCATCCTGCCATCTTCGTCCGGCCCTGCCGCGATGTCGTTTGCCATTTAGAAGGACCCAGTCACAAAGATAACTGACGTCACCCAGGGAGTGACGTCAGTTATCTTTGTGATGGATCGAATGGTCGTATTGCTAACTCGATCTGTAGATTTGATACCCAGAATACGCCTTTCAGTCCAAAAAGAAGTAATTAAAAAAAACTGTGCCACACTAACAACCCGACCGGTGTCACTTATTAGTGTTGCTTTGAACGTGAAGATCTATCGATATGAAGTTTGGCCACCTCTATACTAGACCACGGACGTGATCGATGAAAGACCTCTAGTTTTAATGAGGAACCACTTGATCGCTAGTGGTGTCAGTAAATAAGTTATCGAGATTTGAAAGATAAATATATGAAAGGATGGTGATGGTTTTATTACGATAAAACATTCGTGCTCCACAGATGGAGGGGGAATTTACGAGGACTTCCTAGTAGAAAAAAAGTTAAATTACCATTAAATTACGATGCGGATGAATTTTTCGACGCTATATTTTAGTTTGTAAATAATTTTAGTTAATTCAGGATATAATTTTGTTATTTAGTGTTAGCTTACTTTTAATAAAATGTTAACCATCAAGTATTTTATTCTTACTAAGGGAGCCCGTGAGCAACTTAGTCGCCCACCTTTTTTGTCTCTGTCGTTGTCTCCTGGCCGACAATTGGACGATGCCTACAACTTGTGACAGCAACGCTACTTTTTTGTTAAATTTTCGGTTAAGTGGCAACTGAATAACTTTTTTGTCGCCATGCGCGAACTTGCATTGCAACCAACAGATGGGCGACAGTTGCATCCAAACCCGCAGACAAAAATGTCTCTCAGCTGTCGCGTCGCTACATGCGCGCACTTTCATACCACCCCGTAGACTTGAAGAAAGAAAGAAAGAAAGAAAGAAAAAGTATGTATTGCGACTCGTACAGGATTATAAACTTAACTAAACTGAATACAGTTAAAAATAAAATTAAAACAAAAGGGTCCTAAAGGGTCGCCATGTTTAGGAGATCAGAGAGGCAGTTGCTCTATGTAAAATACTTGTATTGGCTGCGTCCGGATAGCCTGGAATCCGACTCCAATATAATTGGGAAAAAGCTAAGCAGATGATGAGTTCTTTCACAGTGTGCAGTGAAGCGATGAAATCGAATGCTATATTTCTAAGGTGTTTGATAGTGAAAATGCATGACGAAAAAATTTTAAACAGATTGACGGGATGAAAACGAAAATAAAATAACACAGATTGGAATGAAAAACTCATCAATATTTGTTGTTGATTTGAAAAACACGTTCACGTTCAAATATTCCACCATTTCTATGTTTGCATGTTTATTTGTAGATAGTTTGACGGCCATGAAACATTTTAATCTGCTTCGAATTTTTGCATTGAAATGTTCTCTGGAACATTTATTCCTAAATACGTGTCGTATGGAATACAAGCAGGTGCTGAAAAACTGAGTCAATAATAGTTATATTTTTTCTTATAACTGTTGGGTAATTGTGCTTAAAATGGCAATGCCATTCATTTTGATAATTCAACAACATTCATTGCGTCATTTATGTATTCTGATTTAGATTTTTCAAATATAATCAAGAAATGGATGAGGAGTTTCTTTTAAAACCCTTCGGATTGCGATAAATAGTATAATGCAACCTGTACCTCAATTGCGTAACAGACTTTCAATCATAATTCGGCGGATTTTGAAGGAAATCCCTAATACATTGCTTCATATGTTACAAAAATTCGTCATATCGACAGTGTAAATAACGCAATGAATGTTGTTGAACTAAGAAACTGACCTTATCAAACCTAGTCTGTGTCCAGCACCCTAATTGCGTAACACACTATCAATCTCAATCTGAATCATTTTCAAGAATATTGCTAATCCATTGGATACTTCATATTATGTCCGAAAAAATTGTCTGCTCAACAACGTAAATAACGCAATGAGTGTTGTTGAACTGTCAAAATGAATGGAATTGCCATTGTGAGTGTGTTACGCACTAAGCCTACCCGATGCTTATTGCTGGTCACTTTTTAGACCTGTGTTAATGATTGAAAAAAAAATGAATAATTGACATTGAAATGCCTCCTCAAAATATGTATGTATATTGAAACAAATACTACATAAACTCAAAAAAGCTTTTTGTAGACCCCACCTACGCAGCCGTAGACCCCACCTACGCAGCCGTAGACCTCACCTACGCAGCCGTAGCGCCTTCCAAACTATGCCGCTACGCCGTAGCATGGCGCGTAGCGAAGCGTAGGATGAAATTTAAAACGTAATTGGAATGTTGCGTTAAGGCTAATGAGGGTGTTGATAACTTTCCACCAACCCCTATTTTAAATACGTAAGTACATAGTTTGTTCACATATGTATTGTGTTTTCCGTGCCTCGGAAAGCACGTTAAGCCGTTGGTCCCGGCTGTCATTTGTTGATCTTTGACAGTCGTTACGGGTCGTCAGTAGCCCGAAAGTCTGACAACCAGTCTTACCAAGGGGTTTCGTATTACCCAGTAACTGGGTTGTAGAGGTCAGATAGGTAATCGCCCCATGTAAAATACTGGTATTCAGCTGCACCCGGTTAGACTGGAAGCCGACCCCAACATTGTTGGGAAAAGGCTGGTTACCTATACACCATTACCATAAACCATTTCCAACCTACATAGTCATTCACATTTAACCAAGCTAAAAGTGTGGTTAGGTACATCACCATAAATAAAAATTGCGTGGTTACACACAATTACATACTCAACACGGCTTTCATGTTAATTAATTAGCAGAATCGTAATAAAAATTGTAAAAATCTGGCGTAGTACATTTTTATGCTTGAAACTCATTTCAGTAATTACATTTTTCTACTGTAAGCTTACTCTTTGCAACAAAGGTAGGGGTGTATTTCATTTAAAAGTTTGTGTAATTAAGGGCTGATTTTACCAACGCCAGATGACTTTTATTCGAGGAATAAAATTGACGTCTGACAGTTTTTGTATGGAAGAACTGTCAACATTTCAAAATTAGTCCTCTGATAAAATTGTCTGGCGATGGAAAAATCAGCCCTTAAACAAAAAAAATTGTGGATTCAGATATTTAATGATAAATAATAAATTATTTTATTTCTGTAAGTAGGTTTGTACAAACACTTTTACACATCAATTATATTTTACAAACTAGATGAGGTCAATGGCTAAATAATAACAGCCGCACAGGTCGATCGATCAGGTTAAGCTACGCTTGCCGCGGTTGGTCTATGGATGGGTGACCATCTTTACATACCGAGACCCTTCCGTGCCTCGGAAAGCACGTTAAGTCGTTGGTCCCGGCTGTCATTCGTAGATCTTTGACAATCGTTACGTGTAGTCAGAAGCCCGAAAGTCTGACAACCAGTCTTACCAAGAGGTATCGTAGTACCCAGTAACTGGGTTGTGGAGGTCAGATAGGCGGTCGCTCCATGTAAAATACTGCTATTCGGCTGAATCCGGTTAGACTGGATGCCGACCCCAACATAGTTGCAGATGATGAGATGAGGTCAACGTTTCCCATCTGACTACTCTGAGAAGAACGACCGAAACAAACTCAGACCTCCCAATCTCTTTTGAAGTCATAATCCTGGTCAGATCATTTGAAGACCATTTAAATTGATGTTTGAAGCGGTCTTTTGAGGAAATAACCACACAGATTGAGTGGACCTGACCAGTCAGTGCACACACTTGTCAGTAATCGTGCAGCTGAACTCAAAACTTAAGGAGCTCAATGATTCGACCAACAATTTAAAGGTACCAAAGAAAGGGCATTTAATAAATTACTTTTGAACTACGCTTGATTGCGGTCAAAGAGAAATTAATAAAATAAAATTATTAACGAAGCTGGGTGGGTGAATTCTGATGATTTATTGGTTTACATATGAATTATTAATCTTTCAAAGTCAACCTTTTGCAAAATTAAAGGGTTCAAAAATAAATACCTACCGTCTGTTCACAGTTATTTTAGGTATCTCTGATAGTAGGAACCTAACAGCAACCTTAGTGTACCATGAATAAAGATCACAATGGTTTTGACAGACTTGTCGGTGGCAGCAACCCAACAGCGACCTTATAAGAATGAGAATAAAACTCACTGTTATTTGGACAGTGATGCAAAATCAGAGGTAAAATAACTGTGAAAAAAAAGTAGTAGGCGTTCAGCTTTTGATCACTTCTCCGCTCTTATGCTAGGTATACACGCAGTGACTTTAGTCACCGGCGACTCGCTGACAATTTCATAATCACGTTCTCACACTGATTTTGACATCGCTAGCGACAAATCGGCTGTCAACATTTGTGTGTGGACGTGACTTTCGTGCTCACATACACGAGCAGCACGTTGCCAACGTCAAAGACAGCTGCAGCCGTGGACGCCTCGGCTGGTGCCGTCATCAGCACTGCTCTGTAAACGTGAAGGAAAACATCGTGAGGAAACCGGCATGTCCTAGAACCAAAAATTCAAAGTCATGTGACATCTACCAACCAGCATTGGGCTCGCGTGGTGGATTACGGCCCACTCCCTCTCACCGAGAGGAGACATGTGTCCCAGCACTGGGAACGTTATAGGCTGATTATGTTAATTCAATCTTCTTTTTGTTATCTACGACAGCGGCAATAAAATAAACTGGTTACAAATTACGGTTAATTACAGCCCAGCCCTGTAAAGATTGTGAGGGTGAGTTTTCGGTGTTCGTATAAACGTGGGAAGAGGGGCTTGTGGCTAAGTAATAGTAGTTGCAGATAAACCCTGAGACCTTTTCGTTGTGTGGCTAAAACTAAATGTGAATTAGATTAAGTGCTTTAGAAATAAACATTAAAAAATAACAGCCGCACGGGTCGATCGATTAGGTTAAGCTACGCTTGCCACGGTCGGTCCGAGGATAGGTGACCATCTTCACAATATCAAGACCCCTCCGTGCCTCGGAAAGCACGTTAGGCCGTTGGTCCCGGCTGTCATTCGTGGATATTTGACAGTCGTTACGGGTCGTCAGTAGCCTGAAAGTCTGAGAACTAGTCTTACCAAGAGGTCGTATTACCCAGTAACTTGGTGGTGGAGGTCGGATACGCAGTCGCTCCATGTAAAATACTGGTAATCAGCTACATCCGGTTAGACTGGAAACCGAACCCCAACATAGTTGGGAAAAGCCTAGGCAGCTGAATAGATGCTCGTGTAAACGTGGGATGAAACAAAATTAATCTTTACTTGAGTGAACCATTCACTCGAGTGGAGTTTCTGATATTGGCCTAAAGCTATGTTTTCGTAGAAAAGCGGTGACCACCCACATAGCGTCCGCAATTTTCCGGTGAATGACGTCACTGAAAGGTTGTTTATGAAAGTAAGTTGGTGTGTTTTCCTAAATAGCGTTTTTAATACCCTAAAGTCAAACCCCGCTGGTCAAAGATTTAGATAGCTAGATTTGCTCTCTCAAGTACGGAGAGGGCAAATCACGCGTAAAAGTATTCAAACTGAGAAGAGTGACCTCACACATTATTACATAGCGTTGACATGACAATCAAGTCAAGTCACTGTGTCACTGAGTGTTACAGGTGTCAAAACGAAACAGAAACGCGACTATCGTTTGACACAGTATCTAACGATTTAAATCTTTGCCGCTGTCATCATTTCATGACAGCTGTCACTGCGGCCGTTATGTGCGGTCACCGCTTTTCTAGGAAACCGTGTGCATAAAAGCTGTGAAAAAAGTTGTATCGGAAACTATCCTTTATGACGCACTAAAGTTATTTTTACAAAATCACACCAATTGGAATTCATACAGTATTATACAATGACACAGGTTTTTCTTTCAGCTGTAACTAAGCCCACCCTCCTTTTTAGGAAAATCGTACACTTTTATAATGTTTGTAAATATGTGAGCACCATGTATCTATCACACGAATCTACCTTTTGGAAGGGGGGCGACTACAATCAATTCTATTTTATTGTAAATTTCGACGTTCAAAAGTGCCTTTTATGTGCCTATTTGAAATAAATGCTCTGGCATTGAAGTCTTAAAATAACATGGTTAATCTCTCAATATTACGCGTACAAACTTACATTTGCTGTTGGATTGTATGGGAGAACAAGCTTTTCAACTGCAAAGTTAAGTTTGTCCTTCAATCCAGAATTGGAAATTCGGGCAGCCGAGCACAGCTGTGAGACGGAAGCCTCAGGGCACGAGTCCTACTCGTAATTGTCCTGTATTTTGTTCTTATTCCAATAAACTCATTATTTTTCTTTCTCCTTTGATACAATCAATATATTTGTCCGCAGCTATGGGTTATAGTTGAGCTCTCGCGATCAGAGATATATATAAATTCAACATTTGAAGGTGCCGACGCCCTCGTTCTTACAATTGCATGGGTACTGCATTTATTTGTGGTCGTCCTCTTCTTAATCGCTTGTGGTGTACTAATGCTTGGGATTATTGCTGTAAGTAAATAAGATCTTCTTGGTTCATATGATTAGCCTTGTAGCGGTATCTACAACGCCACATGCGAACATCGCGTCATACTGACGTCACGCAAAATCCTGCATCTCGCAAGCAGAGTTTACCGCGCAACTAGCATATGTACAACGGCCTGAAATGAATCATCGGGCAATTGTCCGCCAGACACAACCCCCGTCTGGTCGGAGGATCCTCCCTTTTGTATGGAGGGACACTTAAAGTGAGCTGTCAATAATGTCAATCCCTAGCATCAGGTGGAATGACAGCTCACTTCACCTAAGTTATCACGATGATATTTTTACAGAATAGCACCGCTGCAGTGCGATTCTGTAACCATCTCACCGCGAAAACTTAGGTGAAGTGAGTGAGTGAGCATGGAGTGAGCTGTCACTCCAACTAATGCTAGGGATTGACACTATTGACAGCTCACTCTAAGCTCACTTCACCTAACTTTTCACGGTGAGATTTTTACAGAATCGATCGGCTGCTTTTGTTTTTTAGCAAAGGAGTGTTCCCATCCACGTCTACGTCTGGACTGCATTTATATTCAACTGCATTTGTATAGTGATGACAATCGTCTCTATTACTGCTGCAGTAATAAACACTGGGAAATTACCTAAGAGGACAATTATGAAACTAGTGATCGCTGTTATATGGTATACTCGTAAGTTTGATCATGGTTTTTTATCGCAGCAGTGTTTTTTCCTTCAATCCCTCTGATGGCCGTGCCTCGGAAAGCACGTTAGTGTTTATATATGTTGCAGATCATATACCAAGACCCCTTCGTGCCTCGGAAAGCAGGCAGGTCAGAGAGGTCAGATAGGCAGTCGCTCCATGTAAAATATTGGCATTCAGTTGCATCCGGTTAGACTGGAAGCCGACTCCAACATAGTTGGGAAAAGGCTTGGCAGATGATGATGTGTTATAACTAAATTATCTAATGTTTCTTCGTTCACAGTATACTTCTACTTCATAAGTATTGCGAACAGTTATAAAGCTCGGATAGTGGTCGACTATCATTTCTACTTTACGTAAATAAATCTCTAAACTTATGATATGAGTTTTATTTCTGTAACAGAACTCGCTTATAACAAAATAGCATCTGCCCGCAACTTCGTCCGCGTAAAATTTCTTGTTCCCTCGACCCACACCGTTGCATCGCATCGCCAGTCCGCGCTTTGAACTCATTTTCGCTTAACGTTCCTACTTTTTTTCTTTTTGATCGGCTCCGAAGAGTCCTGGCGTAATGATAAGATAAGATAAGATATTTTATTTTGCAAATACGGGTACAAGTCATGGTGGTACAGACGCCAGCACATCAAGCTGCTACAATCTGTCAAATTTCTTTAATGGGTCTTCAACCTTATTCATAAAGTATTAAGGTTCAAGGTTGGTTGGGAAAATTTGACAGTTTCGGGTAGCTTGACCTGCTGGCGTCTGTACATAATATAAATACAGAAACAGCCATATTTTACCAATTACAAGGCATGCAAAAGTATAGAGATTACAATTACAATATTCATCATTCACTAATAAATTATCAATGTTCAACTATTCAATTCATTCAATACATAAAACGATAATGATAGATGTTAAATAGCCTTCCTCAACAATTGAGTTATCAAATGCAAAACTAATTTTTCAAATCCGGTTGGGACTTCCAGAGATTAATGCGGTCAAACAAAAAAACTCTTCACATTTAAACATGATATATACATATGAACTGCCCCGTTGATCTCATGGTCGTAAGCATGACTGCTGAACGTGGGGCCTTGGGTTCGATTTCCGATTAGGAATTTACCAGTAGCAGCCCAGAGTTTGGAAGTTCCATATACGTGCCGCGGATAGCACGTAAAGCCGTTGGTCCTGCGCCTTTTCTCTCCCCGGTCGTGTCGGATTATCGTCCCTTCGGACTATGAGAGTAAAGGAACATAGAGTGCCCCTGTGTTTGCGCAAACACTTGTATACCTACTGCATAACTTTGTTAATCTCCGTTGAGATTGGACGTCGCTCGCTGCCGAAATTCGGTCGGGAGGATATTGTAACCCATAATGATTTTCGTTATCAACCTTGTATTGCCTGTACCGACAGTGTTCAGAGGTATGCTCGCCCCCATATTAAACAACAAACGCCAACAAAAACAAATTAAACATACGTCAATCCCGACTCAAAATGCACTCAACCAGCCCTTTAGTTATGTCCATAAACATTTATAACAAATTGCCAAATGTCATTAGAGAAGTAAACAAAACTAATTAAATTGAAACAATTTTTGGAATCCAAGTCATATTACTCAGTAAAGGAGTTTTTAGATGACAAATCGATTGCAAAATAAAATTATCTATATATCTCGTATACACCAAACATTATGAAATATATATAATATAATACGGAATATAAAAAATCTAACATAGATATGAAAATATGAACACATACATAATAACATAATAATTTTCCTGCATATTCTTACGCAATACGTAAAATAACTAATACACTATACCTCAAACCTCAAACTCAAACAATTAAATATTATTATATATATATATATATATGTATATATACATACATATATTTAGTTATACACCCAATTAAGCCCATCTAATAATATTTAATTGTTTGAATTTTGAATTGCCACTTAGCTCTCTTCCTCTCTCCTAAATTTTGCTGTGCCCGACAGGGTCCATATTGATCTTTTACCTTGTATACATATGGAATACAATAAAGATGTGGGTATTAAATGGGACTTAGCTATAGGTACATTATCATCATCATCAGCTTATAGCAGTCCACTGCTGGACATAGGCCTCTCCTATTGCACGCCATTCAACTCGATTTTCGGCAACTCTCATCCAGCTGCTACCAGCCATCCTGCGAAGATCGTCGCTCCACCTAGCCTGAGGGCGTCCCACCTTACGCTATAGTTATACTTCTGTTTAACCCTTTGAGGAAATACAGGTGTGATTTTATATGTTCTCAACACTCGCACTGGGCCCGCGTGTTGGATTACGGCCCACTCCCTCTCACCGAGACGAGGCCTGTGTCCCAGCAGTGGGAACATTGTAGGCAGATATGCAACACCCTGCAGCGAAATATTGCGGTCATATTGTCCCAAGATATCGAACTGTGTTCTTTGAGGGGGCAACTGTCTTTCTTCGAAGCCTGTTTATTTTTTCGGGGTAAACCTGAAAACAAAAGCAAGGACTTACCTGTTTCAATAAAATCTATTTAAAAATGAGACACCTATTTTGAGTCTATATATTTTTAGCAAAAAGCCGAAAGAAATTGGGTCAGTAAGATTACAGTTCCCTAGATCAGAACCACTACTATAGCTAAGCCTCTTAGATATGGCGCACACTATGCGACATGCGACAGCTCGACGACTAGACGCAATAAGAAGCTGCGGCCGAAAATCCTACTAATATTATAAACGCGAAAGTTTGTATGGATGGATGGATGGAAGTTTGTTACTCTTTCACGACAAAACTACTGAGCGGATTTGGTTGAAATTTGGCACACAGATACATTATAACCAGGATTAACACATAGGATACTTTTTATCCCGATATTACCACGGGATCAAAAGTTATGCTGGTGAAACCGCGGGGCGCAGCTAGTGTTCATATATTTTGTTTGTAACTTTACATACACTTGGCGTCGAGTTTCAGAGTCACTAGTTCACAACAAAAGGTTAGGGGGGTCACACGCTCTAGCTACTTGTCGCAGCGACTATACGCATGGTGTTCCCGAGGGTAGTCAGATACGCTTTTTTTTTTTTCGGATGGGAAATCATCTAATGACTCCTCCCGCTCTGGGTGGAGCGGAAGGGAGTGTCAGACTCTTACTGACTAAAACCCACCCATGTTCCTTCCTTTGCCCTTTATGTTCCGGGGTAGCGGTAACCCTTTCGGACAATCCCGCTGACCCGGCAGGCTTCGGCCCTAAGGGGCCCCTCAAATTATGCTGACAACTCTTTGAGGCGCGCATGGAGTCAGATGCGCTTCGCCTTCGCATGATAGGCACCAAGGCATCCATATTTACTTACAAGGTGAACAACAAGACCGTCTCTCTCTAATACCCAATACCTTAACATAAAAAAAAACATCAGGGCTGTATACCCCGTGGGGCTAAGCAAATATGCACCTATAGTACACCCAAGATAGTACCCCAGTAATAGGGGGCGAGCATATACTCATCAACCGGGCTCAAAGAAAATGATTGCTTCCTGAAAGACGTCTGTCGTAACGACAAGTCGCAGACGCACACGACAGCTCTGCGTCTAGTTGCAGATGCGAACGACAACTCTGCGTCTATTCGCAGCGACAAGAGGCACAGTTTGCGCTAGCACTTATTCTTTACTATAAATCAGTAGCATAAATGCCTATAACATTCCCACATACTCACCGAAAAACCTAAATATACAAACCCAACATATTTCAATCTACCCACATTTACAGAGTGACATGGAAAAACTTTCACCCTCTACAATATATCTTACTTATTCAAGTTGTTCTCTAAGAAAGCGTTCATTTTACTCGAAGTACTTTAAGCTGCCTACGCTACCGACTACTTAGTATTTACTTAAGGTGCTTGACATTTGATTAAGTTCTCCTTAACCTGTAGACTCCTTGTCACTTTAGAATCTTGATTATATTGTATTGTACAGGTCGTCCCACGTTTTGTTTTATATAAATACTCGTACATTATGTATTGTTGTACTTAAATATATGTGTACTGTCAGCATCGGAAGTCTGTTAACGTTCACTGTATTAAATTAAAAGTGAACACAATGGTTAAAAAAAACCAGCCAAGTGCGAGTCGGACTCGTTCACGAAGGTTAGGAAAAGAAAAGAAGAAGGGGAGGAAATTATTGTATACTCTAAAAATTATAAACACGTTTCATGTAAGGTATAAATTTATCTAATTTTATTTTTATTATTTGTTGCTATAGCGGTCATACGTATTGGTACGCACTCTGTGAAAATTTCACGTGCTTACCAATAGGTAGTCACTTGGAATTTGGGCTGTATCTGTGACAGACAGACGGACCGACGGATGGACAGCAGAGCCTTAGTAGTAGGTTTCCGTTTGGCAGCCTTTGGGTACGGATCCCTAAAAATGAAAAATATGAACTGGTAATTAAAAAAATTAAACCAGAGCCATGTTTAATATAACTCACTTTCACCTTGGCCATAGGCTAAGCATTGTCATACAACATGGCAACGCCGCAACCGTCTCTTGGGTTCATAACCAGTCGACAGCAATGCGGATTAATTTTTCGACGCCATATTTTAGTTTTAAGTAGTTTAGGATTATATTTACTTTAATTTTAATAGTTTGTTAGTTAATTTATTTAAGAAGTTTATATAATTTTGTTAATTTTTTATTTATTTATTTATAAGTGTATCCAGTGTATATTATGTTTTTATCGTAAACATTTAATTCAGAATTTATTATACCAGAATTTAAAACAAAATGACGGTTTGACATATTAATAAAAAAAATTATCAAATTGTCACATTTTCAATAATAAAGCGAAATGACACCTGTCAGTTCTATTAAATAGAAATAACTAAAGAAATATATTCTATTCTATTCTATAGGCCCCAGATTTATGAATAATTTTGTTTCAATTTAGATTTTACATCGACTTTCACTTTGACCTTACAGCGAACGGTGTTACAGCTTACCACGACAACGTAGCTGGCGTAGCGACTTCGTAGCATATATCGGCTACGGCGTAGACAATTCGTAGCACTTCATTATTTACGTATTAAAGGTTACAATAATAGTCATCCCACATTGTATAATACATTCTTCTATTAATAAATTATATGTGAAGTATTATTGTCTGGCATCAAAGGATGGTTATATTCTATATTTATATATAACATTTCTTTTACATACATCTTTACACTCACGCTTTCTTCCCGTGGGGATAAGCAGAAACTACAGAACGGCAGCTGCAGGCTATGTCCTTTTGCTTCATTTACGTTAATTCCTGAAAGATGAATATGTGTCGATCGGGGAGTTGTTTTTAATATTATGCCTCATATTTTCAGCGTACGCGGGTTGTGGAGGTCAGATAAGCAGTCGCTCCATTTAAAATTCTAGTATTCAGTTGTATCTGATTAGACTGGAAGGGAGAAATGCTCATGCATTCTGCACTACCACGGGGAGATAGTGCAGATATGTGGGACTCTAACCCACTAAAACTCCACGGTGTCCTCCTCTGCCGCTTACGGCGGGAACACGGGCACGCCTTAGCACTCATCTGTGAACCCGCCGCGGCCGTCCGTCACCGGACCCTCCTCTGGGGATTACTCCCCATCACCGGCGCACCAGAACACATGGCACGCCGTGACCACCCCAGGGACCAAACCAGCACATGGGCGCCAGACGGTCCCTGGGGTGGTCCCAGGGACCAAACCAGCACATGGGCGCCAGACGACCCCGTGTCTGGGCACCGTTGGTCCCCCTGCGACGGGTCAGGTCATTGGCCCCGCCGCCTGCCAATTTTCGGCCGCAGAGGATAGGGAGAGCGGCCAACGTCATTCCAACACTCCTCTTCCCCTGCGGCCCCACCGCGTTCGCCATCAGACGGTGGCGACCCCGTCAAGGCCGCGGAAGGTAGGGAGAGCAGCGCACCGCAATACTGACACTCCTCTCCCGCCGCGGCCTCCAACCCTCAGCCGTGATGCCTCCCATACCACATCACGGCCCGCCTCAGTTGCGATGTCGCCCAAACGGCACCGCAACCTACTTGTTGGCCGCTACGTCGTCGGCTTACAGGCAAAGCCCTGACGAGCAGCCCCTCCTCGGGTTCCTCTTAGCTTCACCGTGGTTGTCCAAGCCACGGCTACTGAGCCCCCCCGCCTCGACAATGCGGGAACCCACCGGGGGGGAGATTGGAAGCCTACCCTAACATAGTTGGGAAAAGGCTAGGCAGATGTTGGTTTTCAGCGTACGCGACTGATGGCTGTCGTCAAAATCACAGAAATCTTTATTTTCATTACAATAAGGTTCCTGTTGATTGTTGCCACCGACAACTCTGTCAAAATCACAGTGACCATTATTCTCGTTAGAATAAGCTTGCTATTAGATTGCTGCTGTCAGATGTTAACATAACTGTGGAAGGACTGAAGAAAAAATAAAAAATCACATTAAAATAGAAAAAAATATAATTAATTTGATTTCTTCAATGGAAAACAGAATCCCCATAAACACGATACTTATAACTGTTCACCACACTTATGTAATAGAAGAACACTGTGGACAAATAAAGAAGGAATTCAGTAAGACATACATATAAACGGTAAATAATAATAGCCCGCAGACCGATTTCGGTCACGGTGGCTAATCTAAACGGAGATTAAACAGGCGCACTCTCTGTTCCTTTACTCTCATAGGCCGATAGGACGGCAATCCGACACGACCGGGGAGAGATCAGGGGCAAGACCAACGGCTTTACGTGCTTTTTGAGGCTTGCGGGGGTATTAAACCACCAACTTCCAAACTCCGGACTGTTAGTAAGAAATTCCTAATGGAAAACCCAATAACACTTTGTCCGACTTGGGAATCGAACCCAGGACCCCACGCTCAGCAGTCGCGCTTGCAACCACGAGACCAACGAGAATAGAATAGAGAATACTCTTTAGTGTACACCATATAAATTACAAACAAAAAAAAAAGACATTTTACAAAGGGTGATACAATGCGTTGTCTTATCGCTAAGAGCGATCTTTACGAGGCAGTTAAATAAAAAAAGAAACGGTAAAAAATAAACGGTAAGTATTTAACTGATCCTCTAAAGACTTATTGAGCTACTAATGATGTACACTGCTGTCATAATTTTGATGACAGTCATCACTGGCGCCGTTATTTGCGATTACGGCTTTACTAGGAAACGGTAGCTATAGCCAGTGCGAGCTAGCGCACAGGACCTACTGTTTGATGTTTCATCAATTCAAAAAGCAAGCCCAAGTACCACGTGCACTTTTTAACGCGCTAGAGATGCGCTCCCTTGGATTCTCAACGCTCGGCTCAACGACGAGAGTTGAAATTGCATTGGGCTCTAAAAAAATGTCACGTGTGAACGTGGGCTAATAACGAACTTACAACTATGCCATAGAACAGCCATTGTCAGCAGCGTAGCTATCCTCTTAGTCATCGTAGTCCTTGTGACCTGGGATGCAAACGATATCAAAACTACCGCTATGCATATACAGTTGAAAATCAATGCGACCCAGACATATACGTTGATGACTTTGAATTTGTTCTGTAAATAATAATAATAAAGTTATATTTGAAGGCGCGTCCCTAGCGCCATCTATTTGGATTATTTGAAAACCTTATTTTGACATATAAAAGGAGTTATTGATATCAGAGGCGTTAGGTTTAGAAAGAAAATAAGATGCGGACGAGAGTGGCAACGCGGGTGTCACTAGTGGAACGTCAAGCAGCCATCTGACTCGTGCAGTTTTCGAAACGAACGTTGGCGTAGACAAGACGGCCACGACAGATCGCTTACGTCCTGGGGGTCTACTACGAAGTGTAAAGTGCGAATAATCGGATCGGATCGAGACATGGCCGAACCGAATATTATTGAAAAATGCGAAAAAAGTTCGGATCGGCTCAGTTGGGTCGGGACCATAGTCAATATTCGAAAGAGTGTAGGAGTGTAGGATCGGGACCGACCGAACCAAATAGTAACTTCGTAGCAGGAAACAGCCGAACATTCGGCCGATACCACTTCGGAGTAGACCCCTAAATCTTAATATATTTTCATCCGAGTTAAATTATGATATTTTTGTAATTTAAATTGAGAGTCCTGATTATAAGGCTGCTGATCGAAGACCTTGTCTACTTATTTCTAGAATACTTCGCACGATTACCCAGTTTAAGATAAGTGATTCTGATACCCACGAGCCTATATATTGTTCAAACTAGGATCCAGATTACATGGCAAGGTAAAGTGTAAAGTACAGGCGTAAAGTTTCTTAATGTAGTAGTGGGTGCCGTATCATAGATATATTACGAGATAACCTATATTTAGAAATAATCTTTCCGAATAACAAGAGGAACATTTGGTACTAGCTTTTATACCACGGGAACGCGCTACCGGGATAAAAAAAATATTATATGTCCTAGCGAGATTTGCAGGGCCAACGTGGCCAGAGATCGCTCAAGACGACAGGGAGGATTGGAAGGAAAAAGGGGTGGCATTTGCCCAGCAGTGGGACAGTATAGGCTAACGAAAAAAAAAGAATATCTTAACCCAGGTCATGGTCTATGTGTATGCCAAATTTCATCGAAATTCGTTCAGCCGTTAAGTTGTGAAAAGTTATAAACAGACAAACAGAGTTACTTTCGCATTTAATATCTACTAGCTGCGCCCCGCGGTTTCACCCGCATAAGATTCGATCCCGTAGGAATATCAGGATAAAAAGTATCCTATATGTTAATCCTGGTTATAAACCATCTGTGTGCCAAGTTTCATCCAAATCCGTTCTGTAGTTTTTGCGTGAAAGAGTAACAAACCCATCCATCCATCAATACAAACTTTCACGTTTATAATATTAGTAGGAAGTAGGATTATGGATGGATAGTATGGATAGTGATCAGACGGGTGAATGACCTACAAAGCGCTGGGAGTCCTGGATAAGACTTGGTACACACCAACCATAGAGAAATATTATATAGTCTTTGATACACACTAAGAAAACATGGCACAAACGGGAGGAGGTCTGTTCTTAGCAGTGGGTGGAGCAAGGCTGCTAATGACGATGATTAATGATATTTTGATAAAATAAGTACGGCGTTAAGATGTACAGGGTGTCTGGTGGCAGCTTTACGTTTTCAAAATTAAATAACTAACTAAATACTTACACATAATCAGCCTATAATGTTCCCACTGGACACAGACCTCCTCTCGGTGAGAGGGAGTGGGCCGTAATCCACCACGCAGGCCCAGTGCCGGTTGGCAGATGTCACATGTCTTCGAATTTTTGGTTCTAGGACATGCCGGTTTCCTTCACCGTTTTGAGAGCATTGGTGACGAAATAATTTATATAAAGTAAAGCGCCTGTCTGGGTTCGAACCTACACCCTACAACTCGTAAGTCGCCGCCGTTACCACTTGGCTACCACTTCTTCGTAACTAACGTAACTTTTTTTTTTCTGGTGGGAAATCATCAAATGACCCCTCCCGCTCTGGGTGGAGCGGAAGGGAGTGTCAGACTCTTACTGACTAAAACCCACCCATGTTCCTTCCTTCGCCCTTTATGTTCCGGGGTAGCGGTAACCCTTTCGGACAATCCCGCTGAGTAACTAACTACTTTACGTATCGTTTTAATGAAAGTACCTATAGGAAGACAGAGTAAAGATGCAGATTTTTTTTTTTTTTTTTAATTATGTCATCCAAATGTCTTCCGTCGAGTCCGAAACGGAGCCTGGTATTCCGCGCCAAACTCTGCAGTAAGCTCGGTTGAATTATGCTGGGGCATTGCCTTGGGGCATTGCACTGAAGCATCAAAAATCTTTGCATTGCAAAGATTTTTGATGCTTCAGTCGAGGGTTACGGGTTCTTGGAGACCAGTAACGGCTGTTCTGCTTATTAACGAGCCCGTTTAAGTGAAAATGAGCCTCGTTGCTCCAAAAAAATCCAATTCACAGTGCGAAAACGTTCGAACATCGTGTCACAAAATTGTTTGCGTAAAACAAAGACATTTTCTTTCAGTTCTTGAACGGTTTGAATTTTAAAAGCATGGAACTCCAAATTCTTTTTCAAAATTTAGTCGATAGTCGCTCTTGGAAATCCCCATGAGGCTGCCCTTTTCCGTATTGATACTCGTGCATTTTCACAAAAACTCTGTGCCACCAGCTCAATACTTTCGGGAGTCTTTGCAGATCGACTAGGCCCTGGACGGGGGGTATTCATTGCCGAACCAGTTGCCCGGAACCTCTGTACCCAGGAATGAATTAAATTCACACTCGGCCCATCACTTAACTATCGAATATTGAAGTGCGAATAAAATTGTCGACGAGAGATAATGTAAGAATCATTGTTCTTGAAAAATGCCTCGATGGCGAACGCGTGATGACCACCACTGCGACATTGTGACTGAAAAATCCGCACGATCGGTGATTCCAATGGTAAACGCCCCCGCACCGTTTATTAGTTTTTGAAATAATCGTATTTAAAAATATAAATCTGTAGATTGCTATCTAAAACGGAAGGATAAAGTGTTTAAACAGACGAATTGCATTTGGACGGCACGGCAACAGAAAAAATGCAGTTTTGATGAAGTTCTATTGCAGTTGACTTATCTGCATCGAAACTGCCAATTCACTGCCTCGACAACTGCAAGCTTTCTACAAGTGGACTGCGCTGTCGACTGGCAGCTTCGATACTATTGTAATAGAACAAGACTACAAGCGAACTGCAATGTTGCAGCTAGCGTGCAGTTCAAATACAGTCTGTCTGTTGAGATACTTTAGGAAGGCCTGCATCGCAGCAGTGGAAATATTCTTGGCTTATTTATTTATTTATTCTCACACTTGAACGCCATACAGCAATTACACCAATAGAGCAAAAAATCACTTCATGTGCTGCTTTCCATCCATTCTGTGCGCGGTGGACATCGAACGAGTGGCGATGGATCACGCACCCTCACTCAGCGTGCAAGTGCAGCATTTTTCCATAGCCCCCTATCACTCCTTCCATATTGCGCACATTCATTGCGAATATTTAAAAACTCAATGATTTTTCGAAGTAAATACAGTAAAATTGAAAAAAATATTGTAAATATATAATGTCAACGTTCCAGTAGAACAATTCCTCTTCTCCAATTTAAGAGATAAGCTTTTTTGATACCAGAAAAATAACATGATAAATGATTTTATTTCTGTAAGTAGGTTTGTACAAATAGTTCATACTCACCGCAAATATGCCAAGCATGAGCACACCACAGGACACCAAGTACGTAGTTATCACGAATAAGTGGATCATTTTCGCGTATTTAAATAAGTTGTCTTTATCAGGGAATATTGTAGCCATCGTCCTTTCTGATCGTGATAGCTCCACCAGGGCCCACACCTGAAAAAAATAGGATAAAAATTCAAGCAAAGATGAAAGTCGATGATAAATGACAAGCGACATCGCGGCAGGCCCAGACGGAGATGGCGGGATGAGCTGCGGGTGATTGCGTAACACACTATCAGTAGCAATCGGTTTCATTTTGACAGGTCAACATTATTCATTGCGTTATTAACGTTGTGAAGCAGACACATTTTTCGAACCTATGAAGCAATGGATTAGCTATATCCTTCAAAATGGTTCAGATTAAGATTGATAGTATGTATTTTACTCAATTAGGGTGCTGGATTCCTTCAACAAGAACTGGTCATTAGCAATATTACATAGAGGGAAGTGAAAGAGAGTAGGGAGGCCTTTATCCTGCAGTGGGACATCACACGTTTTTAATAATAATAATAAACAAATCAAGTATCTTGACTTGGCTCGCGAGGTTATCGACATGTGGGATGTGGATCAGCGATCATTGTGCCGATAGTCGTGACAGCCAATGGCTTAATAGTCAAGAGCCTCGACCAACACCTGAGGAGGCTCTCGTTGGGCAGCTGGATCAAGGGCTTGATTCAGAAAGCAGTACTTCTGGACACGGCTGGCATTGTCAGGAGGTTCCTCTCTCTGGAGCCCTGACCGCCGGTAGCTTGGACCCTGTTCCCGATACCGGTGGGCTACTATTTTTTATATTCTTAAATGTTTTTTTATCTTTTTGTTTATAAAAATATTTAAAAATGTAATTTGTAAGTATTTAAATGAAATAAAGGAAATAATAATAAATAAAGGTGGAAGAAGATTACTTTATTTTATTATTAGATAGGGAAATGTTTAATATTGTTCATCTACCAGGAATCTGCCACGCTATTCTGTAAAAATCTCACCGTGAAAAGTTAAGTGAAGTGAGCTTAGAGTCAGCTGTCAATAGTGTCAATCCCTAACATTAGTTGGAATGACAGCTCACTCCACGCTCACTTCACCTAAGTTATCACGGTGAGATTTTTACAAAATAGACCGGCTGGTCAATTAGATAATTAACAGTGGTATGTATGGTAAGATGAGTTCATTAATCCTCTAGGACAGACGCCTACCCTAAGTTATTTGTGTGTGTTAGTTTTTTATTTAAGTCACAACAACGATGAAATGAAATGAATTGATGCAAAGAAATGATGAAATGAAATGATGAAATGGAACGATCTAATGAAATGATGAAATAAAATGTAGAAATGAAATGTTGAAACGAAATGATGAAATGAAATATCTAACTATGAAAACATCATTAAGACACTTTTATACAACAATGTCCTGGTCTTCAAAGCTCCGTTTGTGTTTACAACTAGTCAAATGATTCACGTGTAAGACCATAAACATAAACACACAGAAAAATTCTCCCAACATTTCTTTATACAGATGACGTAAATGTTGAAAACACAGCGAGTGCCAAGTCGGGTGGTGCATACAGACATTATGTAATTCTGAACTGCTCTTTGCATACAAATGACTCGTACCTGAGAATCTGAGCTCTGAACTGTCAGATGTTTTGTTTACATTCAACAAATATGGCGTCTTTTCACTTGGAACATTGAAGGTAGTGTGTTTTTATGTGTTTTTGAGTGTACTAGAACGTGAATACTGTGTGAAACCTGTGTTGTAGTGCTGGGGGTCTACTACGAAGTGCAGTGTTTATGATCGGATCGGACCGACACATGGCCGAACTGAATATTATTGAAAAATGCGAAAAAAGTTCCGATCGGCTCGGGACCACAGTCAATATTCGAAAGAGTGTAGGAGTGTAGGATCGGGACCGACCGAATCAAATAGAAACTTCGTAGCAGGAAATGGCCGAACATTCGGCCGATACTACTTCGGAGTAGACCTCCTGGTCTCAAGAGCCTAACTTCCTCAGACATTAACCTGAATGGTCTTCATATAATCTGACCAGCACCATAATAGCGTAATACACTATCAATCTCAATCTGAATCATTTTGAAGGATATTGCTAATCCATTGCTTCATACATATGTTTGAAAGATGTGTCTGCTCCACAACGTAAATCACGCAATGAATGTTGTTGAACGGTCAAAATGAAACCCATTGCTACTGATAGTGTGTTACGCAATTACCCCGCAGTACAATGTTATTGAGTGGACTTTTAAAGAGACTTGACCTCTAAGTTTATTTCGGTGTTTCTTCTCAGAGTAATGGACTAGGAAACACCAACCTTCATATTAGTTTGTACAGGGTGGCAGGGAGATCGACGCGCAAACTGTACCATGAATCCAGCACATGGTTCTAGACCGTTTAGCGTAGAAATATTACGTCGGTTATCAAAAAAGAAAATGCTGCTGCTGTATGATAGAAAAGTGCAATACCTACGCTGTCAAAATGTATGGTACAGTATTTTCGTATAATGTCTAAAAAATACCTTTATTGATAAAAAGCTACACGATTTCCGAATGTCGTAAGAAATTTAAAATGCCATAGAAATGCTCTCTAAACGGTGAAGGAAAACATCGTGAGGAAACCGGCATGTCCTAGAACCAAAAAAATTCGAAGACATGTGACATCTACCAACCCGCACTGGGCCCGCGTGGTGGATTAAGGCCCGCTCCACCTCACAGAGAGAGGAGGCCTGTGTCCCAGCAGTGGGAACATTATAGGCTGATTATTATGTATGTATGTATGAAAATGCATGTTTCCTGTGCGCGGAAGGACATTAAATTCTCCTCCAGATACACCAGGTTTGGTTGTGACAGCAGACTTTTCGTTTGATACAGGATGATCTATATTTGGCGACATTCTCGTTTCACGCGGAAAAAGTCGCGGGAAGAAGCTAGTGTTGACATAAAACCCTGATTAGCGATAGTTGGACCGTTACACATTAAATCAGATCACAGTTTCCGATTATTTATCAGACGGCTCCCAAGTTGCAAGTGAGCAAGTTACATCTGTACAAGTTTCAAATTCAATTTGTTACTTGCAGTAGGTACATAGATTAACACGCTTGCCGCCGTTTAGCAGTTTGATTCGTTAGAAGTAACGACATGGAAACACAACGGCTAATGAAAGAAAGAAAGAAAAGAAAGAAAAATATTTTATTCTGCACAAAAAAAAAACGCAAATACAAGTAATAAAAAAATAATAATAATATAAAATAAAAAAACGAAAAAAGACATAAGATACACATAGGACACAATGGACATGTGACTTAAACATAACTGACGAAATAGGGGTGTACTATAGGTACACCTCTGCCTAACCCTTCGGGGAATACAGGTGTGATTTTATGTTATATGTGGAAACTTAACGAATAAACGAAAATACCGAACATCACGTGCAACATCATCAGCTGCCGAGCCTTTTCCCAACTATGTTGGGGTCTCGGCTTCCAATCTAACCGGATGCCGCTGAATACCAGTATTTTACATGGAGCGACTGCCTATCTAACCTCCACAACCCAGTTACAGGGTAATACGATATCCCTTGGTAAGACTGGTTGTCAAACTTTCGGGCTTCGGGACTACCTGTAACGACTGTCAGAGATCCACGAATGACAGCTGAGACCAACGGCTTAACGTGACACGGAGGGGTGTCGGTGTGTTAAGATGGTCACCCATCCGCAGACCAACGCGGCAAGCGTAGCTCAACCTGATCGATCGACCTGTGCGGCTGTTATTATTTAGCTACGGGCCCCTCACGACATCACGTGCAACATCATGCGTATGTTTTGTTGTAAGGGAGTCGGCAGAGGAGGCGGAGGAGGAGTTATGTTTACAGGTCCTAACTTCTACTACTTCGCAGAGTAATCACTTTGGAAACACCGAACTCATGTAGGTGCTTTTAAAACATAATTTAATTTTGACTTGTATAAGTTTTTTGAAGCAATTTACAGAAATGTATATCATTTATCATTTACTAGCTTTTGCCAGTTGCTTCGCCTGCGTGGATGTCGGATAATATCCCTCTGGAACTACTGGGTTTTAAGGACTATGTATTGATCCAGGTTATAAACTATCGGTGTGCCACGTTTCATCAAAATCCTTTCAGCCGTTTTTGCGCCAACCCGGAACAAACATCCAGACAAAAGGACAAAAATTCTAAAACTATATGAACGAGGGAAAGATCGAGGATTGATTGAGGGAGTGGAGGGAGACTTTTGTCCAGGAGTAGGACAGCGTAGGCTAGTAAAAACAAAATGAACGTACGAAAACTAACTATTATCGTATTTATCTCGTGCCGAAACAAGAGTGCTAGATACCTACTAATAGATTCACAAGAAACAATGTACTTACAAAAGACAAAAAGCATATTATAGCAACACCTGCCTTCAGTGGGATGCAGCAACAGCATTTGTAAGGGTACCCGAGATAGTCTATCGGAGATCTGTAGCGGGGCTTGAGAGGACTGTCGTAGATCTCTGCTGGCGGAGGAGGATATGCGCATGTTACAAGGCTGAAAAAAGAAAGTGGGGGGGAGTCAAAAGAAGGAGAGGAATCTAAAATTATTTCAATACAGCCTATAATGTCCCCACTCCTGGGACTTAGGCCTCCTTTCTTCAAGAGGGAGTGGGCTATAATCCACCACGCGGGCACGTGGGTTGTTAGATGTCACTTGTCTTCGAATTTTTGGTTCTTTATTTCCTCACGATGTTTTCCTTCACCATTTTCAGATCAGTGGAGATGAAATTATTTACACAAAGTGAAGCGCCTGCCTGGGTTTGAACCTACGACCTACAACTCGTAAGTCGCCACTGCTCTCATAAAACATAAAAAAACATCATTACATCTACCCTCTAGGATCTAGAATTCTAGAGGCTAGATGTACTTACCCACAAAGACAGTGTTTGCAGTCTGGCATAATCTTCCAGCAACTTGTTCTTAAAATAAACAGTTTTTCAAAATGCTTATTTACCCTTGAATACACATAAAGATGGACCACAAATAATTCACATAGTTATTAATATTGTAAACAGTTTCCCATCACGGCTGATTGATTAACTATTTTAGTATTGACTTTTTTTTTAATAAAAACAATTTTTTTACTTACAAATACAATAATTTGAAACAATCATTTACAATACATGATTTTCAGTTACATGACGTTTCATTTTTTTTAGAACACTATAAGACGAAGATAATCTGCTACACTGTTGTGTATGGGATACTTTATTTATAGTACATTCTAATTCCATGCCTACACTAGAAGTTTTGTCTTCTATACATATTAGGCTGGGGTCTATCTGACCATACGTCGATCGCGACCGACGACGAGGATATATATTATGTGTGATTTAAAGAGGTCGATCAATTGATATTCGGCATTCGATTTGGCATAATACACCCAAAATATCTGTGTATATTAATTAATTATTAATTAATTAATTAATTTATTATTATTAATTAATCAAAATTTGTACAAGAATAGAATAGACGGCGACCCCCAAACTAGGCCTTGCCTTGCATTTGCCTGTATCTTGGGAGTCAGAGTTGTGACATTTTGAAAGTGTGGTACTATGAAAATATAATTGATTCCAGCAGTGCGATTCTGTAACCATCTCACCGTGAAAACTTAGGTGAAGTGAGCGTGGAGTGAGCTGTCATTCCATCTAATGCTAGGGATCTACTCTATTGACAGCTCACTCTAAGCTCACTTCACCTAACTTTTCACGGTGATATTTTTACAGAATCGATCGGCAGGTGCCTAAAAGAGCATACAAAAGGTGGTTTCATATGGAGAAGAATGGGCAAAAAGCTCCATATTTCTTCTTTAAAAATGTTATGCAATATTTTTATGTACAGACGCCAGCACATCAAGCTACTACAATCTGTCAAATTTCTTTAATATATTTTGAACTTTATTGCATCATTAAGGTTCATGGTTGATTGGGAAAATTTGACAGTTTCGGGTAGCTTGACCTGCTGGCGTCTGTACTTAAAATTAATATAGTACAGGTTCGGCAACTTGGAGTTATACAACTTTTTTTTTGCCGCCATTTTGTTTTGACGGCAAATGTGACAGTTGTTTCATGTAAAATATTTTGTGTAGATACGGAAAATTTGTTATGGAGTGTTTCACGACTGAACAACGTGTTTTAATTATTAAAACTTTCTACTTAACCCAATCAAGTATTGCGGAAATTCTAAGAAAATTGTTGCCAATTTTTGGTACAAATCACTTACCTTCGCGGCTAACAATTACTCGTTTAGTGATTAAATTTGAGCAGCATGGCATTGTAACAGATAAAGCAGTTTTCTAACATCAACTGAATCAGTTGGGCTTAGAAAACATGTGGTTCCACAAGACGGGGCCACATGTCATACGGCACGAGCCATAATCGAGACATTGAAAAGAACGTTTCCGGGTCGATTAATTCCGAGATCCCTGGATTTAACAGCTCCTGACTTTCTTTTGAGGGGCTATCTAAAGGGATGTGTCTATGCTAACAGGCCAATGACCCTTCAAGAATTACAACAACATATCTGAGACACACTAGTCACTGAAATAACACAAGAAATGTGTGAAAACGTCATGAAAAACGCAGTGAAAAGGGTTCACATCTGCCATGCTGCTACAGGTGGACATTTGTCTGAGATTATTTTTCATACTGAATTGCCGATAAATACTATATTTAAATAAAAATACTTAATAATTTTTATATTTCATAGAATAAAATTTAAAAAATAAAGTGTATGCCTCTTATTTGCCTGTACAATAGGTATTAGTAGGTAAGATACTGTGCGATCGTACCGTAACTGAATCGCTTCTGACCCTGGGGGTCTACTAAGAAGTGGTATCGGCCGAATGTTCGGCCGTTTCTTGCTACGAAGTTACTATTTGGTTCGGTCGGTCCCGATCCTACACTCCTACACTATTTCGAATATTGACTATGGTCCCGACCCAGCTGAGCCGATCCGAACTTTTTTCGCATTTTTCAATAATATTCGGTTCGGCCATGTGTCGGTCCGATCCGATCATTCGCACTTTGCACTTCGTAGTAGACCCCCTAGTTACAATTGCGTTTGCGACAAACGGCCAAAGGTAGCAAAGCAGACGCGCGTCAACGAAACGTGCTCCAACGTGTCGCGTTCGTGCGTAAACGTGCGCACAAAGTCGTAGTCCGAGGGCGACCGCCTGGACACGCTACAATTTCGGCGATAAGTCCCCTCTTTGAGGAGTAGCTGGAGAGGCGCCACGCCATCCTCACCTTTCGCCTGTCGCAGGTCCTCACCGGACACGGTTGTTTCAGGTTAAGGCGGAAACGCCAGGGTGTCACCACTGTGTGGATCGCCCGGAGGATACAGTAGAGCATACTCGTGGCGGCGATCGGCGGCGGTGATCTCTCGCGTCCGGCCCTGGTCCAGGCCATGATACGGAGCGAGAGTGCATGGGAAGCCGTCACCTCCTTTTGCGAAGCAGTCATGCTCACAAAGGAGGAGGCGGAGCGCGTGAGGGAGAGGCAATCCCCTGGACCCTGGCCCTGGACGTCGGGAGTCACCAGCCGACTCCCGGCCACCGTAGGCGCGGGCTTGCGGGCGGCGAGCAATGGGCAGCTTGTCGCCCGGCAAGGACCAGGCCCGGGTCCACGGCGCGTTGTGTTCCACGCGCGCCTCAAAGAGATGTCAGCACGAACTGACGGGGTCCGCTAGGGCCGATGCCTGCCAGGGCCGCGGGTTGTTTGAAATAGACCGTGGCCCCTGGCATAGGCAACTGAAGGAACACGGGTAGGTTTTTAACACAACAGTCAATTGCTGCTGGCTGTTTGTGTATGTGAGTTTAATGTTTGTAAACGCACCTACGATACAGGAGACATTCCTAGCGTGGGGCAAGGTTTAAAAAAAAAAAAAATCATTTGACTTTTACGATATCCGAAAGATGGGAGCGACTCTGGATTATTCAAATTAATACGTCTTTGGTTTGTTACGAGTATAAATATTCTATGAAGCTTAACTCGTGGGATCAAATCTAATCTTGCTTAATTGAATAGCCACAATATCAAATTATTAGAATTATTAATTTTTGAGGCTGTTAGGAATGGTCTACTGATTTTGAATAATTTATATTAATAACTAGCTCTCCTTGCGTCTTCGTTCGCGTGCATGTAGGAAAACAAATTGGATTTAAGTAGTTATAGATTCAATTTTTTTTGCACTTAACCCTAATAGACCTGGGGCTCTGTCTCGTATAGGGTTTTGCGTGGATGTGACGCATGTTTTCCCCAACTTGTTATATTTTTTTGTGTTTGTGTTCTTTTTATGCGTCATGTTTGCCGCAAATAAACATATTTTCTTTCATCTTTCTTTCTAATTCTTTTTCTAAGATAAAAGTAGCCTAAGTTACTTAATAATGGCGCCGATTCCCGTGTTCACAAATTAAACTAAATTTAAGTTCAGTGCATCTTTTTCTTTCTATTTTATTAAGAAAGGGACACAAGATAAATATTAGTTTAGTCCTGTCAAATTAAGATACTCCATAGACAGTTTAGACGTGATTAAAAACATGGCTACTTAAAATACGTTAATTTACGTCAGCCGCTGACTAATTTGACAGGACTAAACTAATATTATCTTCTGTCCTTTTCTTAATGAAATAGAAAGAAAAAGATGCACTGAACTTAAATTTAGTTTAGTTAGTAAACAAGGGAATCGGTGCCATTAGCTAGTAAAAATAGTGATTGTCCTTTTCACAAAACTTTTAATAATCTGAGAGTCGATACTCGATATAGTTATGGGCCCGCGTATCCACCAACCCGAGGGCCCGCGTGGTTGATTATGGCCCGCTCCCACTCACCGAGAGGCCTATGTCCCAGCAGTGGGAACATTATGGGCTAATTATGCTGTAAACATAACTAGCAAAATGAGAGGCGTGATGTTATTGGGTTGTAAAATTAGTATAAAAAGAACATTGGCGCCGATTCTCTTATTCACAAACTAAACTAAATTTAAGTTCAGTGTATCTTTTTTTTCTATTTCATTAAGAAAAGGACAGAAGAGGTATAAGATAAATTTAGTTTAGTCCTGTCAAATTAGGATACTCCATAGACAAATTAGACTTGATTAAAAACATGGCTACTAAAAATACGTCAATTTACGTCAGGCGCTGACTAATTCGACAGGATTAAACTAATATTTATCTCCTGTCCTTTTCTTAAAGAAATAGAAAGAAAAAGATGCACTGACTTAAATTTAGTTTAGTTTGTGAACAAGGGAATCGGTGCCAATGTCGCATTTTAACATAAGATTTTACTGCAATAATTTCTTGATAAACCCACACAATTTTACTTCAAACACAACCTTCACACACAACTTTTCTTCAGTTTATAACGAAATTGACTGGTCGAAGAACAATCAAATTAGCTAGTTCCCGCAAGTTCTAAGGTAGAAATGCCGCCTACTCAGGCTTTAGCGAACACGGTGAGAAGTTGAAAACTTGGAACTTTATATTTTCTGACTCGCCACTAGATATTGCAGAAGTAAGTTTCGTATCAGCATCATCATTCTCCTGCCCTTATCCCAATTTATTTGCGGTCGGCGCAACATGTCTTTTTCTTCCATACTCCACTATTAGCCGCCATCTCGACAGTCACTCCCCTTTTTAACCATACTATCATTCTCACAGTCCATCCATCGTTTCTTTGGTCTTCCCCTACTCTTATAGTCATAGCATTAAAACTCAAAACTTTCCTCACGACATTTTTCTCATTCCAGCCGATCGATTCTGTAAAAATCTCACCGTAGAAACTTAGGTGAAGTTAGCTTAGAGTGAGCTGTCAATAGTGTTAATTCCTAGCGTAAGTTGGAATGACAGCTCACTCCGCGCTCACTTCACCTAAGTTTTCACGGTGAGATGGTTACAGAATCGCACTGCTGGTTAAGTTCTATTTAATGTGTGGAAAATGCTCTCTTGGTTTAAATCGCTGGGTAGGCAGTGTATTAAAAATGTTGTTGTACTAGCCCGGAAGTTCGATAACATTAATATCGTAATTCGTTAAAATTGCAGTTTGGTTACGGAAAACGTAGTGTGGAAACCCTAATTGCGTAACACACTATCAATTTCAATCTGAATCATTTTGAAGGATATTGCTAATCCATTGCTTCATTTATGATCGAAAAATGTGTTTGCTCAACAACGTAATGAATGTTGTTGAACTGTCAAAATGAGTGGAATTGCCATTGTAAGTGTATTACGCAATAAGCCTACCCGATGCTTATTTATTATTATTTAATTAATTCAGGCACAGTGATCCATATTCATGTTAGTATACTTAAAAATTATGTTAGTAACCAAAGATTAAAATACATGCCACAATAATACTATTATAAGTAAAACTAAAATTAAATAACCGGAATACATAAAAAACAAATTTTAAAATAATTTAATTAGCCAAAATCGCAATAATCTTTAAATTCATTAAAATCTTTACATTTGAAATTAATTAAAATGAACACAACTTAAAATCAAAATTTTCATTAAACCATAAAACAAAATAATATAAATAGAAATATAAAATAAAATAACCGTATCATCCGTAATCACTTCAGTCAGTTTATTGCGGGTCACTTTTTAGACATGTGTGTTAATGAATAAAAAAAAGGAATGATACAAAATTGACATAAAAATGCCTCCTCAAAATATGTGTGTATATTGAAACAAATACTACATAAACTCTAAAATCTAATGAATGTGTAGACCCCACCTACGCAGCCGTAGTCCCACCTACGCAGCCGTAGACCCCACCTACGCAGCCGTAATGAAAGCTATTGCTACTGTTAGTGTGTTACGCAATTACCCCGCTGAACTTGAGAACAGACACTGAACAAGTGTATTCATTGCCTGAAGGCACCTTCTTTGTTCAAGAAGAGGCCTTTGATGCCAACCAAGTAAGATACAAGTAAGATTGCGAGCACAGATTATGAAAGAGGGTATGATAAAAGAAGATATTGCATTACAAAATATATGTGTGCTGTGTGCCCTCTACACGCGAGTGGCACTCACTTGACCCGCATCCCGGTCGGTCGGTAGGGCTGGCACAACTGATAAAATTATTTTTAACCGACTTCAAAAAAGGAGGAAGTTCTCAATTATTCGGATTTTAATTTTTATGCATATATAACTCCGTCATACGAGTATATAGACGGATTTGCAAAATTATTTTATCAATGGATAAGGTATGCCTCAGAGGTATGCCTCAAAATACCCAAGCATAGTTAATCAAAATATAAATTTGATTAACTTTGCTTGGGTAGTTTTTGAGTTAGATTCAATAATAAAAAAAAATCCACTTAGTTTATAATTATTGATGATGTTTTAATAATTTCCTGTCATATTTACATAGTAAGTAGTGTTAAATGAATTTGTGTGGGGTAGGAACATCTTAGTAGGTACAATTGACGACACGATTCGCGCAGTGGCTGAGCTGCGTGTCGCGGGTTCGATTCCCGCACGGAACAAATATTTGTATTGCCTACAGGTAGTTGTTCCGGGTCTGGCTATTTGTGTATGTGAGATTAAATGTTTGTAAACGCACCCACGATGTAACAGGACTAATTCCTAGAGTGGGGCAAAGTTTTTTAAGAAAAAAAAAGAACTAAAAAGTGAAAAATTAAAACTAATTTTACCTAAAAAAAAACCAATCGTTTTCAAACACAAAAAAAAAACACTACATAGTGAAAAATAACTTTAATTTCGGAAGTTGGTGTTAAAATACGATAATGCGGGAACCAACGACGCGACGCCGATTTTTCAATTTGTAGTGTTTTCTTTGGAAGTCGGTTGTTTTTTTTTTTTTTTTTGTAAAAGCGTTTTTTTAGTTTTAGTTTAATTCTTACGGGAAGTTTCAGTTTGGATGTTCTAAATGGACAGTTATTACGAATTCAGAGAATGATTGAACGCGACGTAACGTTGAAGTTATTTTTCTAATGCCTTTTAACTATCCTTTTTACTTATTATATCTGTTTTCATACTCTAAAATAAGGAAATATATGTTTGTTACAGGTTTTGCTACCAGTACCGATACTTATTATAAATACCAATTGTATACATTGGTACTACGTCTGGTACCGGTACCAACAGTAGAGAATGATACTACTCTGGTACCGGTTTTCACACCAAGGCCAATGGTACCGGTTCCCGAACATACCGGTGTTTCAAGTCCTGCACCCTAATTGCGTAACACACTAGTAATCTCAATCTGAATCATTTTGAAGCATATTGCTAATCCATTGCTTCATGTGTTCGAAAAATTTGTTTGTTCAACAACGTAAATAACGCAATGAATGTTGTTGAACTGTCAAAATGAAACCCATTGCTACTGACAGTGTGTTACGCAATTACCCCGCTGGCGGCGATATGTAAATGTGGCTTTAAGAATATTCTTAAATAATGTTAAAATCATCCTATGGCGGTATTCTGTTTATTTCACGCTTTTATTATTATTCGTGTAGGATGTTTACATGTAACGGTTGACGTCTTTTAGCTGATCATAACGGACATCCTGGATTATAATTATCTTTTCAGATGTGAAAGAAATATATAATTACACGAGGAAAATTTACAGATCCCAATTTTGTTGACTGTTTTTGTAGATTTTTACTTCCTTTTGAAAGATGTCGCAAACAATCTTTTCTTGGTTCCCAAAAATGATTATTATCTCACCCTTTACTGTACAGTGTACTATCGCCAAAATCTTTATGTGACCATTTTGAAAACAAAATCCCGTGCACATGATGCGTCCGTAAGTAAAACAAAAGAGGATCCTTTTTAGGTCGACCGATAATTATTAGTCGACCTAAAAAGGATGCACTGCAAGCAGGAATAGTCCTTACGGTGTACATATATAGATTTTGGCGATAGTACACTGTTAGAATTAAATATACTCGTACCATATTGGTTGAGCCACAACATTATCATTCATCAAATCAAATCGTTTATTGGTTTGCAAACGTGGGTGCACAGATGTTTTATTATAAGAGTTCTCCATGTTCTACCATCACATGGGACTGTAGTCAGTATAGATAAGGAAGTAATGAAAACTTATTTCAATTACCCGTGCGTGCCAACCCTAAGCAACCATCCTCACGAGTCGGACGTGTGAAGGGCCATGGTTGCCACTTCTTTGTTTTCTTTGGGTTCCGCCGTCTTTATAAAGTTTATAAATAGAATATTTTAGCCTTACCGGATCTTGGGTTAACACGTTTAGGTCGACTCACATTGTATGTGTTATTTATTTTTAGATTTTTTTTTTGAATATATCAATAGAGTAGACGTGGTAAGAATATCTCAAGTTTTCTGACATTATGTTGTAGAGGTATTATAATACAATGTGTTTATTTAAATGCCTTAAAACTATCATTACAGGTCTTAACCTAATACAGCCAAGTCACACACACAAAATACACCTAAGATCATAAAGATCGTTGTTTGTAACTTATTGTAAACAATAGTACTTTTGCGTATTCACCCCAGTGTCATGTAAATATATCAATTTCGACCTGAATATAATTGATGGTGAGAATTGCTCGAGTCAGAGGGGTTTTGGCCAGCAAGTTGGTTCTGGGTGATGGTACGACCAGCTACCTTCTTTAGGTCGTTTGTCCAGTCGGTCTTTCTCCAGTAAGCACTGAATATTTCAGTAAAAACAAAATCTTTCATTGCTTGTTTCTTATGTTAACAATGATTTGCTATTAAAGAAAATACCGTGAAGACATCTGGATTTTATAATATGAAAAAAAAAAATGTTTTAGATGAAGACCAAGTTCACCTTGAGAGTCGAGAAGTTGGAGTCGCGCCACAAGATTAACTTCAAGTCTTTTGTGGTGCGGGTTCCGACTCACCATCTGGAGACTTTCATGAAGGAGGAATTTGGCCGATGGGTGTCGTGTGTCGTCGTTTTCGCGGAAGGCTACATGACACCTCGACTCAGCGCAATACGTCGCCGACCCAACGTAGTTAATTTTGTAGAATAAGGTTTTTTGTATGTATTAGTTTATTATCGTATAAGATTATTTTGTGTATTTTATCTATAGGCCTTAGTTGCTGAAATAAAGTGATTATTTATTTATTTATTATTTATTTTATTTATTGTCTATTCTATTTCTGTTCTATTAATTGCTGTCCCGTTGGTCTCGTGGTTGCAAGCACGACTGCTGAGCGTGAAGTCCTGGGTTCGATTCCCAGATCGGGCAAAGTGTTATTGGGTTTTTCCATTAGGAATTTCTCAGTAACAGCCCGGAGTTTGGAAGTTGGTGGTGTGATACCCCCGTGCCTCGGAAAACACGTTAAGCCGTTGTTCCAGCGCCTGTTCTCTCTCGGGTCGTGTTGGATTGCCGTCCTATCGGACTATGAGTGTGAGGGAGTGCACCTGTGCTTGCTCACACAATTGTGCACTATAATTCCTCCTACGCCGAAGGCTAGTCTTCGTTGAGATGGGCCGACATTGCCGAAATACGGTCTGGAGGACAATATAATATATTGCGGAATGAAATTACAATGGCAATGCATCTCATTTGAGAATTCAACAACATTCATTACGTGACTTAGGTTGTTGAGCAGACGAATACATCAAACATTTTTTTTTTAAACGTTGCTCCACACCAGGAATTTCTCCTGCATCGTGGGTACACACAAAAACAAACAAAAAACAAACACACAAACACGACGGGGGTAAACATTTAAACACACAAACAGCCAGACCTGGAACAACTACTTGTAGGTCATACAAATATTTGTTCCGTGCGGGAACGAACCCACGACACGCAGTGCAGCAGTCAATCGCTTAACCGCTGCGCCAACTATGCAGTCGAACATTGAAGCAATGGATTATCTATTTCCTTCAAAATACGTCCGATGTGATTGAAATTGCGTTAGGGAATTGGGGTGCTGGTTTAGTAATCAAGAGGTCTTTGCTTTACAAAAGCTCAGTTATCAGTTCTCATAATATACATAATAATCATAATTAGCCTATAATGTTCCCACTGCTGGGACACAGGCCTCCTCTCTATGGGAGGGAGTGGTCCATAATCCACCACGCGGGCCCAGTGCGGGTTGGCGGATGTCACATCTCTGCGAATTTTTTCTCTAGGACATACCGGTTTCCTCACGATGTTTTCCTTCACCGTCTTGAGACGAAGTAAAGTGCTTGCTTGGGTTCGAACCCACAACCAACAACTCGTAAGTCGCGGCCGTATCCACTGCACCACCACTGCTCTCAGTGTTTACTGAATACTTTAAAGTGCCTGCTTGAGTTAGAACTCACGACCAACAACTTCGTAAGTCGCAGCCGTTTCCACTGCGCAACCACTGCTCTCAGTTATCAGCGCCAAGCAACAATAAACAACTACTTTGCTCAAGTGTAACAAAATATAAACAATTTTTAAAGCGAGTCCATCTTTCTGCTTCCCAGCAAAATTATTAACAGTCACGCAAAGAAAAATATAGTCGTTGGACGTCAAACGGGCCACCATTTAATAGAGTGCCGCCATCTCTAAATCTAGCTTTAAAAAAAAAGCAAAACCAAATGGCCGCCAGGAGGAACGATAAATCTTCATTCAATGTAGATAAAGAAGCTAGAGTAAATAAAACTAGGAGATAAGAGTGGCGAAAGGTTTTAAAACACTTTGTTTCCGTTTACAAACCTCTTTGTGTTTATAAAAGATTAGCTGCAGGAAATGAGGGACACGAAAATACATGTTGTTTTTGGAAGATATTCTAATGAAGATAACTAGCCTGTATTGCCCAACTACGGGGAAAAGGCCACCATCTCCCTTTTCCACACAATTCTGTCTTTTGCAAGTGTCGGCCGGTCCTTACGGTAGGAGTCAAGCTCGTCCCGCCATCTTCGTCTCGGCCTGCCGCGATGGCGTCGTGCGTTCAGTGTGACCCAATCGGTGGTTCTTTTAGCCCATGTCATCTGACATGCGGCAAACATGTCCGGCCCAGTCCCACACAAGTTTAGCGACTTTCTGGGTAACGTATAACGGTATCTTGGTTTTGGCGCGCGGTATTGGAACATATTGTGTCTATTTCAATGCCTCGTGGGTCTAATGGTGACAACTCTTAGTGTGGGCTCCGGAATTTGATCGCGATCAGCGGTAGATACTTCTTCCGCTATAATAATATCCTTATTCAACAAGTAACATGACTCACTCAAGTAACATAGGGGTAAGGAATAGTGCTAGTAACAATATTCCTTACCCCTATGTTAGTATTCCTATTCTAATCACTTAGCCTAAAACCATGAATACATATGAATCACTACCACACACCTAACACTAAGGTTGTAGCAGCGACTCACATAATTATAAACAAGCGAGTCTGCTCGCCATACAGAATAAGTTTGGGGCTGGACCGCACGCTGCGCACCAGGGAAGCGCATGGTTTTCTCATCGTTGTCTAGAAACAGTCGACAAGCTATAATAAGGCAATTTGTGCTAAGACTTATATATGAGAATATGTAGCTATACCGGATGAATTTTCTATCGTCTCGAAAAATAATATGGGGTGTTGTGTAAGTAGAACAGAAGTCATACAAGTGAATGAGAGAGCGCGGGACGCGAGTGTGAGGGAATGCGCGAGCGCCTTGTGCGTAATTTTTACATTTTTTTTTTGTTCAAAAATTAAACTTAAGCAAGTTTAAGTAAACTTTTCAGTTTACTTAAAATGTTTTGTATTTATTGCTAGATCAATTTCTTTTGTAGGTTACTGAATAATAAAAAAATATAAAATTTCTATGCCAAAGGTTCCGTTCACCTATTATTGTACCCTATTTTTTTTAAGACGGTAAAAAATTTCTCACAAAATTAGACCATCCCCTTTCTTTACCTTTCATGGATTTTGCAAAAGGTCAAAATATAAGAAAGAACAAGTACTTACCGTCAGGTCAAAAGAATAGAAGCACATACCGTCTGCCTACGCTACAAATAAATTCATTATAGAAAAAAAAACAAAAAATGAACTATAGATATAGTTTATATATATACTCGTAAATAGTTTGCTCTCTAGATAAGTAGTTATGATTTATGTCATACTAGATTTTGTTACACTCAGTAAGCGTGAATGACATAGATTTCGGCAAATCTACTTATTTTTTGGAGCCTGCCTAGGAGAAAATAAATAATTGATTTTGATTTTTTTATTTTTCATTTTGACAGTACAACAACATTCATTGCGTTATTTACGTTGCTGTGCAGAAACATTTTTCAAACAAATGAAGTAATGGATTAGCATTTTATTATTCCTTAAAAATGATTCAGGTTGTGATATAAACTAATTTAAAGTGTGTTACGGGTGCTGGATAGTCGCTTCTTTGATCCTGTGTTTTCTATAGCGAAGGACTGACGAGAAATATGAATTATCTTTTAAAGTATTCCTTGAACGTATTGTATGATATTTTCATCCTTGTCCATTGCAGTCGGGCCATATCTCTACAGTCCACGGCCTCGAAAATAGCGATGAAGGCCATTGTCTAATCCTATTTTTTTCTAAAAATAGGAATAGACCGTTAGAGTACTAGATGCCTTTATAAAAGGTATTCTATTTTTCATTCTTGTCTACTTAAGCTGGGCTGGCTTAAGCCGGGTATGCATTGTCTGAGGCCTCGAAATAGCAAAGAAGGCCACATCCTTATTAGAATCGTTCCTTTGATGCAGTGTTTTCTTTGAGCAGAATGGGTAAATACGTCGAGTTTTCTGTCCAAGTATTATTTTGCCATCCTTGTAAAATAGCCTTCATGATTGAAGTCCAACAGTCTGTTTAGCCTGTGGCCTCAATTCCTACTAATATTATAAACGTGAAAGTTTGTATGGATGGATGAATAGATGGATGGATGGATGTTTATTACTCTTTCACGTAAAAAATACGGAACGGGTTTGGATGAAATTTGGCATACAGATGGTTTATAACCACGATTAACATTTAGGATACTTTTTATCGCGATATTCCCACGGGACCGAAACTTATGTGGGTGAAACCGCGGGACGCAGCTAGTATAGCTAAAAAAGTCAAGTTTATTAATTTTATTTGTTCCATGACAACAGATGCTTCTATCTTTACTATTGTTACTGCTTTTTGTGAGAGCTTCGACAAAATTAAATTAAAAGACATTGACATTACGTCTGTATTTCGAAGGGGTAAGCAGAGGTGTCTAGTACCTTTCACCAGTTATGTTTAAGTCCCACGTAAGGGGGTATCAACTGGGTACAAATCGAGATACCGGTTTGCTATTAAGAAATTCCAAATAGAAAAAAATCTATTTAACACAGAAAACAATGAAACATTGGAATATAAAAAAAAACTTTTATCACATAAACTTGTACACGAACATACCCATACTTTGTGGCCTCGTAATAGAGAACAAAGGTCTTGTTTGCTGGGGTCACTTCCTGAAAGTTGTGTCATAGTTCCAGAGGGAACAATTACTTCGTTCGATTCACAAAAGTTTCGTCCCGAGATATTGAATATTATTCTAATAGAAAACTGTAGGTAAACTTACAAACAAAATGCTTTTTTGGAATTTGAGCATTGTGGGAAGATATCTCCCAGAAATGAAAAAGAACTCTATGTACTGTAAAGGTTGTCCGCTAAAGTGGATCTTATGGAGTGCATGCTGGCAATAGATTAGCTCTGGTCATATTCGAACAGTAAAGCAAGTTTAGAACGAGGTTTCAAATATTTTGTATTAGGATTTTTTGTTTAGAATGAAACAGTGCTAGTTTAGTCGGGAAAATGTAAAGAGGTTAGAGATTCAATCAAAATAAACGTGAAAAAACCGTAACATTGTTTGATTTCTTAGAAGAGCTCATCAGATCCTCACAGTACCTATAGAAAAAAATACATGCATGAAATTTTGTGTATTATATAATTTATTATGATTGCCTTGCTGGGTTAGCGGTGCTCAGCGAGAGGTGCTGGGTTGGGATTACCATGTCAGGCCAAAATAACGTTACTGGTTTTTCCTTTAGGATTGTTTTAGTATCAGTCTGGGGTTTGGATTTGTACCCGGTTAGTGATATTAGACTTGCCCTCTTACGTCCGACAAAATGAGGGAATACAGGCTTTATGTTTTGTTATGCTTTCATTCATTCTTTCTTATAAAAAAATCCGCATTTAAATTAAATCTCGCATGACGTTAGAATGTGCTATTCCATGGCCTTAAGGATACAAACAAAGGCCACGTTTACTGGGCCGCTTCCTTATTACTCGCCTCATTGATCTTTTCGGAAGAAACATATTCACATACAACGTTATTCAATATCTTATTTATTACCTACTCTTGCCAATTAATTTAATGAAGCAAAAAGAGGAGATTGGTCTTTTATTTAATTAATAATACCGGATTTGGTAGCAGTGGTGGCCCAGTTGTACATAGGTCGTGGGTCGAACTCAAGCATTGCTTTACTTTGTGTTTCATCGCTACTGCTCTCAAAACGGTGAAGGAAAACGTCGTGAATTCGTCAGGAAACCGGCATGTCCTAGAACCAAAAATTCGAAGACATGTGACATCCAACAACCTCCACTGGGACCGCGTGGTAGATTACAGGCCTCTCCCTCTCTAAGAGAGAAGGCCTGTGTCCCAGCAGTGGGAACACTATGGGCTGATTACGCTGCCAATTAATTTAATGAGGCAGAAAGGGGAGCTTGGTCTTTTATTAAATTATTACGGGATTTGGCATGGATTTCAAGCTGATACAAGACAACCTAAGGTCTTTGGGGCCACCATCAAGCGATTGGAACAAGGAATTATGTGGTGCTTTCCACCAGCAATGAGAAAGTACTTTCCCACAAAGTAACCCTTGGATAAAAAAAAGTTAACTGTAACACCGCAAATACTTGAAATTGCACTTATTGTTAATGCTTTCCTAAGTGTTTCTTTTAATGGTTGTCTGGAAGAACTCTTAGCGATAAAACCGCCGCCTGTGCTGTCTTTATTGTATGTAAATTGCTACTGTACTTCCTTCCAGTGTACAATTGAAATTATCTTGTACTAGGTTTTGTGCGTGACTTCGTTTGCAATTCAGAATAGGAAATAGCCTATGTCCTTAACCAGATCATGACCAAATTTCATCCAAATCCGTTCAGCCGTTTTCGCGTGATTGAGAAACAAACAAACTAACTTTCGCATTAAAAATATTAGTTAAGAATTATCTGACCTAATTATGCTTTGTTTTAAACTACGATACTTTTCTAGATTTTTTAAATATCGTTTTAACATGTATAATTTCAACTTCAATTATGTAACCATTATTTAGTTTTATAAGTGAGTGTTTCTTGCCCGTTCTTTTCCATAACTTCTTGACCAACCGACTCCGGTTCCGGGTCAGAAAGAGTTGCCCATTCCAAAGCGTAGTTGGTACTACCATACTTTAACAATTCAAAAGTAGCTGTAATTCATCATAGCATTAACAGCTTATAACGTTCCCACTGGACACAGTCCTCCTCTCTATGAGGAAGTGGACAGTAATCCACCATGCGGGCCCAGTGCGGGTTGGTAGATTTCACAAGCCTTCGAATTTTTTGGTTCTAGGACATGTCGGTTTCCTCACGATGTTTTCCTTCACCGTTATGAGAGCAGTGGTGATAAAATTAAATACAAAAAGTAAACTGCCTATCTGGGTTCAAACTCACAACCACTGGTAAATCACGGTCCTATACCACTGGAGCCACCACTGACTGTAATTGGTTTAATAGAAATCAATGGTTTGACACTTGTTGAAAACACTATTTCGTAACCTCTAAAAACAAGGCCACAAGGCCCCAGACGACAGACCACGAGGCCACAAGTATTAGTCCTTCCATTGTAATACCAGTGACGGATAACCAGTTCATTTGAAGGGTTAAGGAGCTCCATTTCTCTTAGTTAAGACCTTGTGAGATAAACAGCTGATGTATCCTGTTTTGATGAGACTTGTGTGCAGTTACGAAGGATACAAAGAGAAATAGGGAAGATAAGGATATTGTTGTAGTTTGTTATGACCTCCAGAGTTTTGGAGTTAGTTGGTAGGTTTAAATGAAGGACCAAAATATTTGTATGGTAAATATTTTCAGAAGATATTGTTGTTTTTATGGTGTTTGTTTGGTTATGGCTAGGAATGCCCTCGACGGAACTCGTGTAGGTAAATTATATTTAAACAGGGAAGCAAATATGAGTATAAATTATTATGTTTGTTTACTAACAAGTTACTTATACCTTTCTATGTTTGTGTGTCTACTAACAACCCTATTAAAGCCTTATATGCAATTACGTGGACTTTGGACGATTATATGCAACAATATAGCAATTTTATGGACTGTGTCTCGAAATAAAGCTCCTACTAATATTTTGAATGTAAAGGTATATTTGGATGATTGGTTGTTTGTAACCCAATCACGCAAAAACGGCTAGTCGGATTTGTATGAAATTTTTTTACCATCTTTTTATACCGTGTTTTTATGCAAATAAATATATTAATAATATTTAAAACGTTAAAAATCTAGTCGCAATCTCATCTCAGCGACAATCAATGTCAAAAACTTGTTTAAAATTTATGAAAATTAGAGTAATTTTTGACAGATTGAGACAGAGATCAGATGAACGTTCTTAAAATTAGGAGAATTGCCTCTCTGGTCATTTAAGTACGCTGGTTGCAAGTGCTAAGCACCTGACCTATCTTAAGAACATGTCAACATCATAGATTTATTATACCAAAAAATAATTTCCAAGAACATTCATTAATCTCAAATCTCAAATCGTTTATTGCGATCCATAATTAAACTTTAGTAAGCTTTAACATAAACGGACTAATTTAATTATTAAAATCGCATTGATTAGCATTAACTTAAACGTAAACCCACATTTTAGCTTCAATAATAAATGGCCTAAAAATGTCCTTGGCCAGTCCGTGGCCTGGCCATAAATTAATTAATATTGTCATCGGATATTGAGGTAAAATATAATTTATTCGTTATTATTCGGGCATGTTCGGCTGTTGTCGGCTATATTCGGCTGCTATTGGAGGATATTATTGAATGCTAGGAAAATTATTAATAGTGATCTGACGAGGTTTTTCATAAGAATTGCTTTTTCCACGGTAATTGTTCTGTAGGTCAAAATTACCAGAACGAAAACGTTGCAACATCATTAATCCTTCGTGCTGTCTCTGCAGCGCTGGTGCCACGTTGAAACTCGTATTCGTAAATGACACTAAGTATATTATAAGTTTTCCATATTGTGAACAGAACGAGGTCAAAGGAAAATCAAATGGCGTAAAAACAAATGAATCACTCATTTGTTTTCGTGCCATTTGATTTTTTTTTCCACATTCAATAAACTAACACACAAGCCTGAAGTAAATTTGAATTTGGAATTCCTAATCAAACGCCAGAGCGACAATTCCCATATTTTTAAAAAAGGTTCGCATTCTAATCTCGGTCTTAATCTGTCAAAAATACAATCAATTAGACAACGTCAACATTTTTGACAAGTTTTTTGCGACTTGAATTTGAACGTTTTTTATACCCTGTCCACTAGGTAAACAGATTTTTGACAGTTGGAACTAATTATTGCAGCAACACACAATCCATTGATTGATACACGTATGGTATTATAATGTCTGTAAGAAGCCATAAATAAGATAATTCAATAACATAAGGCAGTTTATATATTTATTTATTACGCATTTTAAGTTAACTTCTACGAAATCTGGAATATGTACGTTCTAAGACAGCTGTCAAAAAACTGTTAACCTAGTGAACAGGGTATAAGTACAGACGCCAGCACATCAAGCTACTATAATCTGTCAAATTTATTTAATAGATTTTCAACTTTATTGCTAATTCATTAAGGTTCAAGGTTGATTGGGATTTGTCAGTTTCGGGTAAATTGACCTGCTGGCGTCTATACAAGAGTCGGCCTTCAAATATTTGAGATCAAAGTGGCCAGTTCGACAAAACGCATATTACATATGTGTAAGGACGTAGTATAACCTGTGCTGAAGCCAATATACTGCTGTCATTTTCCTAACATAATCCCTTTAACCTTCCGAGGAGAAAGAAAGTGGCCTTTCCTCCAACTTAACCGGTGTTCTCAAGGCCACGATATATTCTTGGTTTGAGATTATTTTGGTTCATAAAAGCTCGAGTAAGCGGAAATTGCATATACTTATTAACTTTTGTCACGCCATATTTTCGGTAAAGTATTCATTGATGAAAGTGGAACGGAACGGGGTTATATTAATTGCTGTTTGGATTATCAAGACATTATGATTAGGGTGTTTATTAAGGTTGTAAAGGAACGATAAAACAACAATAGGTAAGTTCAAATATTGGGTTAATATCAAAAGGTTATGCAGGTAACAGACCCGTCTGTTTTTTGACATGACCGTAATTTTTCACGATCCGTAAAGCCGTCCGTAAACCGTCGTAGTGCCTATTGTGAAGAACAGGACTGGGGATATATCGGATAAGGGGAACTACCGCCCTATATCCCTCGCAACTGTGATCGCTAAGGTGCTGGACGGTGTGCTTGATTCTTGCTTAGATGATTATATCAAACTACATGACGCTCAGTTCGGGTTTCGGCCTGGGCTATCGACTGAGAGCGCAATAGTAAGTCTCAAGCATACCGTCCGGTACTATACCGATCGTAGGACGCCGGTGTATGCTTGTTTCCTTGACCTCTCCAAGGCTTTTGATCTCGTGTCTTACGATGTGCTCTGGAGAAAGTTGAGGGACAGGGGTGTGCCGGTGGCCGTGCTCAATATATTCAGGTATTGGTATGGGAACCAAACAAATTTTGTAAGGTGGGCTAATTCGCTTTCTGAAGCGTATAGGTTGGAGAGCGGGGTGAGACAGGGGGGTTTGACATCTCCCAAGCTCTTCAATCTATATATAAATGACCTCATTGTGGAGCTCAGCAGCAGGCGCGTCGGTTGCTCGATAGATGGTGTATGTGTAAACAACATAAGCTACGCGGACGATATGGTGCTGCTGAGCCCGACGGTGGGTGGTCTCAGTGAGATGCTAAAGGTGTGTGAGGACTATGCTGATGTACATGGTCTTCTTTACAATGTAAAGAAGAGTGAATACATGATCTTCAGGGCCGGCGGTGGATGTCTCGTTAATTCACCCAGTGTTACCCTAAATGGTTTGAGCGTAAATCGTGTCACTAAATTTAAATATCTGGGGCATTACCTTACCGACGGCCTTGAGGATGATGTTGATATTGAGAGGGAGCGCAGGGCTCTAGCGGTCAGAGGTAATATGCTGGTCCGCAGATTCTCCCGCTGCTCTGAGGAAGTTAAGACTACGCTTTTTAAGGCATATTGTCAGAGCCTTTACACGGGAAGTCTGTGGGTCAGTCACACCAAAAGATCGTTGGATGCCCTGCGCATCCAGTATAACAATATCTTCAGGATGATGTTGGGGCTGCCCCGATTCTGTAGTGCTTCGGGGATGTTCGCGCTATATCGCACGGATGGTTTTCACGCCGTTATTCGCAAAAAGACGGTATCCCTGATCTGCAGATTGCGTGGCAGCCGGAACAAAATCCTGGAGACTGTAGCGGACAGGATCTCATCCCCACTTTGGAGGTCTTTTGTGAGAAGGGTAATTTAGTATTTTAATTTAATAATTTTGATAAATGTAATTTTTAATGTATTTAATTTTAATAATTTGATAAATGTAATTTTTAATGTATCTAATTCTAATAATTTTAATGAATGTTTGAAACTAATATGGATCTTTTAGACATCTGAAATAAATGATTTTATTTTATTTTATTATTATTATTAAAGCTACGGTTCTCTAGAATAGTGATGGCCGCCACATAACGGCCGCAGAAAAAACGCTATCTAGAAAAACACACCGTCTTACTTTCATAAATAAAGTTTCAGTGACGTCATTCACCGGTAAATTGCAGATGCTACGTGGCGCTAGGTAGTTTAGTGGGTGAAAGTTGAAGTTTAGTAATAAACCGATGGATGTTTACGATTGAAATTTAAATTTGATAAATGAAATGTTTGTTTTCTATTAATTGAATTAAATTTTATTCGAAAACATCCATCGGTTTCTTACTAAACTTCAACTAGATCCGACGACCATGGCTACTTATCTCTATTGATTACTGTACCAATAACCCTTTTTAAAAAATCATTCCTTTTGAAGGAAAAGAGAGCTACAAGCTTTTGAAAACTATAATAGAATACTAGCGACCCGCTCCTGCTTCATACGGTTTTTACAACTTGCGAAAACGCAGAGATTTTGTAGCAACAGGAGTAAAAGGCTAGAGTGAATAGGCTCTTAATGCGCTTTACCATCAACGATTGCATCACTGCTTTCCATCAAGTGGGATCGCAGCCAAGCACTAGATTACATCATTAAAAAAAAAACAGATTTTCTTTATATTTTTTTAATGCCAATAATTTTTAAAATACACAACTTATTTTTTTTTTAATATTTTTCTGATAACTATTACGACTATTACCTATTACCCAATTCCAGCTTGACGTCGACTTCTTGGTCAGCCTGTATAACATCACGCTACGACCTTTAGAAGCCGAGCAAAAAGCAAAATAAATCAGAAAGCATGCTAAGCGAAGCGAAGTAATAGCGCGGGCGGGCGATGCGATGCGACGCGACGGGTCGGGGGCCGAAATTTCACGCGGACGAAGTCGCGGGCAGAAGCTAGTAAGAGATAATAAAATAGATAGATAAAGATGAAGCTACTATCCATCAATTTAAACCGGAGTGACATGCAACGAAACCCTTGGGATGAAATTAAATAATACTATTTATTTATATTTATAATATTATTTTCTCTATTCCCTTGAGAATAATACAGTTATTAATTTGTCACCGTTTCATCATAATTAGTAATGACATTCTGGTAAAACAAATTACTAGCCCACGAAATTATTTACAAAATAATTACGCGTGGTTTGTCCCTCTATTTTGTAGATAATTATTTTTAATTATAGGGGAGAATAAGTTGGTGATACTTCGACGTATTTTGGAAGTTTAAATAGTGATTGGAATATCCTTCAAAGATCTAAAAATAGATTCAAATTTATTTATTTGTACTAGGTGGAATGTAGTGGTACATGATGGTATAAAATTTAAAAAAATATGTTGTGTCACTATGTGCTACCTGTGGGTGTACAGGAAGGCCTATATGATTATAAAAATACTGCTAAGTAACAGTTTTAAATCTTTAACAATACACAAAACATAAACAAAGAAAATAGTACAAAATTAAGGTAACAAATATTATAGAGTCAACTTATGAACTAAAGTAATAAATTAAGTAATTTGCCAGATAACGGATGTAAAAAGACTTGACGAAACCGAGAGTCACTTGTACTCCCCGTCATTGTAATAATTTTTTTGTACTGGACCATCCTTGGGAACCTTCTGGTTACGGAGAAAAAAAGTCTAGAGAAGTAGGAATTTTAACCTTCAATAGGTTAAAATTCCTACTTCTCTAGACTTTTTTTTTACGAAAATCAAGTTTATATTGTTATAACACTTATAACATAGGTATTATAAAGGATGCATTTTGGAGAGTGTGCGCGGGAATTACATGACTTAATTCCGCCATCACCGTTCCATCATCGGACAACCCGTCGCATGGCGAGTTTCTACCCTTACGTTGTTGACACTGCTACGATCCGGACGAAGCGTTCCGCCTCGTCGTTTATACCGCGAACATCGAAGGACTGGAACAACTTGCCTACAGCGGTTTTCCCGTCCGATTATAATTTAAGTGTCTTCAAGGCTAGAGTGGCTAATAAATTAGTGCGCTTTACCATCAACGATTGCATCACTGCTTTCCATCAGGCGGGAGCGCAGTCAAGCACTAGTTTATATCATAAAAAAAAACACAACTTTAAATACCCCTACGACCCCTTTACCATTGCATGCACCCATAAGCACAATGTTTGGCGTGTGTTACATTGCAGACTACCGCAAACAGCATATTTTCACGTTTCTCAGCAATTATTTTTATGCAATGTTACGTTTTTCGTTGTACAGAATGCATAGTTGGCAGCTATGTGATGGGTCTTTTTACAGCCTGTATACATACATATACATTTTTTTTATTGATGGTCCTGCTCTTGACCTCGATCACGTCTGATGGCAAGCGATAATTGAGGTTTTATTGGAACGAGCGTTCACAGAAAATGCCTATTCACTCTTAATATAGGGGGCAATGGAGAGGACTATGTTCTTAGTGTTTCAATGAAGAGATCCGTTGTCTGTTGGGCAGACAATTTTTCGAACATATAGAAAATAGAAAATATTTATTGTCCAGGTAATACAGTAAGCAGGTTCACTGGTAAACAGCAAGTTAAGATGACATGAGTGGCTTAAGACCTTACCTACCTACAGCTAGGTTACAATATAGTATTTTGCTAGTGAGCCCCAAACTGGACAGTTAGTCTGTATCTTGGGGCTCGGAGTACAAATTCAAGAGTAGATACTAGAGAGGTGATTACAGGTATGGTAAGGTGCGTGTGTATGTGTGATGTTTGTGTGGTGTGTGTGATGTGTGTTTGGTGTGTGTGTGGTGTGTGTGATGTGTGTGTGGTGTTTGTGTGGTGTGTGGGATGTGTGTGTGGTGTTTGTGTGGTGTGTGTGGTGTGTGTGTGATGTTTGTATGGTGTGGGTGATGTATTTGTGGTGTTTGTGTGGTGTGTGTGGTGTGTGTGTGATGTTTGTATGGTGTGGGTGATGTATTTGTGGTGTTTGTGTGGTGTGTGTGGTGTTTGTGTGGTGTGTGTGATGTGTGTGTGGTGTTTGTGTGGTTTTTGTGCGGTGTGTGTGATGTGTGTGTGGTGTTTGTGTGGTGTGTGTGATGTGTGTGTGGTGTTTGTGTGGTGTGTGTGATGTGTGTGTGGTGTTTGTGTGGTGTGTGTGATGTGTGTGTGGTGTTTGTGTGGTGTGTGTGATGTGTGTGTGGTGTTTGTGTGGTGTGTGTGATGTGTGTGTGGTGTTTGTGTGGTGTGTGTGATGTGTGTGTGGTGTTTGTGTGGTGTGTGTGGTGTTTGTGTGGTGTGTGTGATGTGTGTGTAGCAATGGATTCAATATCCTTTAAAATAATTCAGATTGTGATTGATAGAGTGTTTTACGCAATTAGGGTGCTGGTGAAGGCCGCGGCAATCCGCTGGACGCAAAAAGCACAGGGCAGAATGATGTGGCGACGCCTGGGGACCTTTGACCAGCAGTGGACGTCTTTCGACTGAAATGATGATTAGGACATGGAGCATCTGCCTATCTAACCTTCACAAGCCAGTTACTGTTACATTATTTATTTTATAATCTAAGATATAGAGGAGAGTAACCTATATTGAATCGGCGCTTAAATTGTACCACTTCTGTATTTCTATCAAATTACACTGCTTTTTTGCATTGACAACTAAAAAGAGACCGTCGATCCAAAATGGTGGCGCATTTGTGGCGCTGCGATCGCCTCTTTTTTGTGGTACAATTTAAGCGCCGGTTCAATGTAGGTTACTCTCCCCTAATTTTAATAACCTAGATAAAAGTTCGGTAACAAAATGGCCGGAGGTCTTAAAAAAGAAAATAAAGGTCTTATGAAACATTAAAACGCGAAAGAAAAGACGGAATAAAAGTTACGCACTTTTAAAACAACTGAGCACTTCTTTTGTACTTTTCATCTTATTTAGAATTTGGGTGTCGTGGAAATAGACAAGCATTATATTCCTTTATTACGAGTATACATAGTTAATTGTTTATTTAATTATAGTTTCCTTCCTTTGATGTACAGACGCCAGCACATCAAGCTACTACAATCTGTCAAATTTCTTTAATAGATTTTCAACTTTATCGTTAAATCATTAAGGTTCAAGGTTGATTAGCAAAATTTGACAGTTTCGGGTAGCTTGACCTGCTGGCGTCTGTACTTAATTGTTGACAATCTAGTCCGATATAGATAAAAGTCAGCGGGGTAATTGCGTAACACACTATCAGTAGCAATGGCTTTCATTTTGACAGTTCAACAACATTCATTGTGTTATTTACGTTGGTGAGTAGACAAATTTTTCGAACATACAGGGTGGCAGGGATATCGACGCGCAACCGCTTACCATGGATTCAGTACATGATATTGGAACCCCCTGCGTTGAAATTTTTCGTCGGCTTTTTCTTAATTTTTACGTTTTTTTTCTGCAATCTCTTTTACTGTAAACTGTATAAAATCATTATTTCTATCTAACCCAATGAGATTTTTAATTAAAAAATAGTAAATTCACTTGTTTCACATAAAACAGCAATGTAAATAAAACTCGAAAGGGCAACGCGCGGTATCGCGGTAGGTAGCGCGCGCACGCCATCCGCGGAGCGTTTGATCGCGTTGTTTACAATACATTACTCAAGAAAGTAATTTTTTTAACCGATCATTTCCGAGATGAATGACCTTGGTAATATTTATGGCACCAGCCGATCGATTCTGTAAAAATCTCACCGTGAAAAGTTAGGTGAAGTGAGTTTAGAGTGCATTGGGGAGGCACTCCGGTATCACCGAGTGCCGCCCTACCTCCGTCGAATAGTCGAGGCGTATCTGACGGACAGAGCCGTCAGCTACCCCGGTCGCGATGGGGAGTGGAACCGGCGAGAGATGTCGTGCGGTGTCCCGCAGGGATCGGTTGTGGGGCCGTTCCTGTGGGACATCGGCTACGACTGGGTGCTGCGGGCCGACCTCCCTGATGGCGTCAGCGTGGTTTGCTACGCTGACGACACGCTGGTCCTGGCGCAGGGGAGGTCGCATCAGGCGGCGGCCGACGCGATGACACGCGGGGTTGCGATAGTCGTGGAGAGGATCCGGCAGTTGGGTCTCGAGGTGGCATTGCACAAGTCCGAGGCCATGACGTTTCATGGGCCCCGGAACGCGCCACCACCGGGATCCCAACTAACGGCAGGAGGGGTTCACATCGGCATCGAGACGACGATGAAGTACCTGGGTCTCGTCCTCGACAGCCGGTGGAACTTCGTCGAGCACTTCCGACGTTTGGCCCCCAAACTGGAACGGGCTGGGGCCGCCTTCAAGCGGCTCTTGCCCAACCTGGGGGGGCCAAACGCCTCCTGCCGGAGGCTTTACGCGGGGGTCGTGCGGTCCATGGCCATATACGGGGCCCCGGTGTGGGCGCGTTCACTGCGGCGGCGAGCCGCCCACTACCTGAACGCGCCCCAGAAGGTGGTAGCCGTAAGGCTAATCCGGGGCTACCGCACGATCTCGCGCGAGGCGGCAAGCCTCCTTGCCGGACTGCCGCCATGGGATCTGGAGGCGATAGTCCTCGCGCGCCTGTATGAGTGGCGCGCGGAGGTACTACGCCGGGGGGAAAGTCCGCTCCCGCGGCAAATTGCTGCGGAGCGGACGGACCTCCGGCTCGATCTCATGGCGACATGGAAAGAGCGACTGTCGCAACCCAGCGCAGGGCACGCCGCGATAGCGGCGATAAGACCCCTCTTTGAGGAGTGGCTAGAGAGGCGCCACGGCGCCCTCACCTACCGCCTGACGCAGGTCCTCACCGGACACGGAAGTTTCGGGAGGTTCCTGCACATGATCAGGCGGGAGGAAACGCCCGGGTGTCACCATTGCCAGGATCGCCCAGAGGACACGGTGGAGCACACGGTGGAGGTCTGCCCCGCTTGGGCGGAGCACCGCCGTGTCCTCGTGGAGGCGATCGGCAGCGGCGGCGGCCTCTCGCGCCCGGCCCTGGTGCAAGCCATGGTCCGGAGCGAGAGGGAGTGGGAGGCAGTCGCCTCCTTCTGCGAAGCAGTCATGCTAGCGAAGGAGGTGGCGGGACGGATGAGGGAGAGAGCCTCCCGTCCCAGCCGCCGCGGGAGACGCCCCGGGCGTCGGGAGTCCACTGGAGACTACCGGCCACCGTAGGCGCGGGCCTGCGGGCGGAGAGCAATGGGTAGCTCACCGCCCGATCAGGACCAGGCCCGTGCCGGACGGCGCGTAAGTGTTCCACGCGCGCCTCAAAGAGATGTCAGCATAACGAGGGGCCCCTCAGGGCCGAAGCCTGCCGGGGCAGCGGGATTGTCCGAAAGGGTTACCGCTACCCCGGAACATAAAGGGCGAAGGAAGGAACATGGGTGGGTTTTAGTCAGTAAGAGTCTGACACTCCCTTCCGCTCCACCCAGAGCGGGAGGAGTCATTTGATGATTTCCCATCCCAAAAAAAAAAAAAAAAGTGAGTTTAGAGTGAGCTGTCAACAGTGTCAATTCCTAGCATTATTTGGAACTACAGCTCATTCCACGCTCACTTCACTTAAGTTTTCACGGTGAGATGGTTCTGTAACCATCGCATCGCTAGCGTAACCTTTTCACGACGTTTGCGCGTCGAGGTCCCTGCCACCCTGTATAAGAATATGAAGCAATGGATTAGCAATATCCTTCAAAATGATTCAGATTGTGATTGAAAGTGTGCTACAAAATTAGGCTGCTGGTCCCTTGAACTGGAGATACAATTCTTGGACTCAGGTTCGTCCCAATGCTTTTTCTGCAGGCCAGTGCAGTAATCCTACTAATCCTACTTCCTGCCTACTAATAATATTATAAATGTGAAAGTTTGAATGGATGGATGGATGGATGGATGGATGTTTGTTACTCTTTCACGCAAAAACTACTGAACGGATTTGGATGAAATTTAGCACACAGATGGTTTGATTACCAGCGGGGCAATTGCGTAACACATTATTAATCGGAATCGGTTTCATTTTGACAGTTCAACAACATTCAATGCGTTATTTACGTGTTGAGCAGACAAATTTTTCGAACATATGAAGCAACGGATTAGAAATTTGCTTCAAAATGATTCAGATCCCGATTGATTGTGTGTTACGCAATTAGGGTGCAGGATTAACATATAGGATACTTTTTATTCCGATATTCCCACGGGATCGAAACTTATGCGGGTGAAACCGCGGGGCGCAGCTAGTAGTATTATACATGTGAAAGTTTGTGAATATGGATGGTTGGATATTTGTTACTCTTTCACGCAAAAACTACTGAACGGATTTTGATGAAACTTTACAGGGGGTCTACTTCGAAGTGGTATCGGCCGAATGTTCGGCCGTTTCCTGCTACGAAGTTACTATTTGGTTCAGTCGGTCCCGATCCTATACTCCTACACTCTTTCGAATATTGACTATGGTCCCGACGCAACTGAGCCGATCCGAACTTTTTTCGCATTTTTCATTAATATTCGGCTCGGCCATGTATCGGTCCGATCCGATCATTCGCACTTTGCACTTCGTAGTAGAACCCCAGGATACATAGGGTACTTTTTAACCCGATATTCCCGGATTGACACTTATGCAGGTGAAACCACGGGGCGCTGCTAGTGTTAAACCATAAGACGTCCACTGTTGGACATAGGGTTCCCCCAAGCATCACCACTTCAACCGGATTTGTGCTTCTTGCATCCAGTGGATTCCAAACGAGCATTAGACCTTACTATAAACGGGGTGAATAGGGATGCAGGGGTGAATAGGGATGCAGGGGTGAATAGGGATGAAACTTTCAAATGGATTTAACGTTAAAATAATATACTTTGTTGCCACCAAAGCGAGCAACCAAGTGGCCTAATGGTAACGGCCGTGACTTACGTGTTGTAGGCCGTAGGTTCGAACCCAGACAGGCACTTTACTTTGTGTAAATTATTTCATCACCACTGCTCTCAAAACGGTGAAGGAAACCACTGTGAGGAAACCGGCATGTCCAGAACCATGAACCAGAAAATCGAAGACATGTGACATCTACCAACCCGCACGGGCCCGCGTGGTGGATTACGGCCCATTCCTTCTCATAGAGAGGAGGTCTGTGTCCCAGCTGTGGGAACATTATAAGCTGATTGGGTTGCCAAAAAGGGCACTTAAACGTAAATTATAATACAGTAAACACATCAGAGTCCATTTTTGGCAGCAAACTATGTTAGTTTAATGTTAAAATCCATTTTAAAATATCTTCCCGATTCACGCCTGCATCCCTATTCACCCCGTTCAATGTACCAAAACTAAAGCCCAAAAGACCTTTTTCTTTGTCTTTGGCCGATCTATTTCCGAGCACAAGAAAAGCGAGGAGAGACAGAAAACTGTTTTTCATTCTTTTGTTCAACAAATCTAGACGAATTTTCAACTGTCAATCTAAACGGGGAAAATACTCTGAAAATTCGTTTGATAGAAATCGGAATTCGTTTTGCCGAATTCGAAATACAAATAATCGTTTTCCAAAAATTACCCAATTGACGTTACTATAATTTTTTTATACCAATATACAAAAATAACAGGCAGTCATGGGGCCTTCTGAAAGAAGTGAAAAAAAAAAACTATAAAATATCAATGGTTTTTTTTACTGCTGGCCAAGCGCAACACGTTAGGTATACAGAAAGAAAGAAAAGAAAGAAAGAAAAAGTATTTACAGCAGTCGGTGACGCGCCTCAAAAAGTTTTCACTTCAAAAACAATCACACAATTGCCCAAATAAAATCTGCATCGTGTATTCGAGTTCTTAGAAACGAGACTGCACTGTAGACCGTATTAACCGACCGTGTTTCCGTGACGAGCGGTTACGGGCAAACCTGCGCTATAAGCAATCATTCACTGCAGCGAGTCTTTCGGTCCGCGTCTCCAGTAAGTCTCGCGTCGCGCCGTGCGATGGTCGCATGCTTCTAACCGCCGTTATTCGCGCTCCAAATTCAAAAGTGATCCTTTGTGTGGAATACGTGTGTTGATTCAAATTTATTTTTTTGTTTTTAAATGTGTGTGTGACGGCTTTTTATGTGAGTGTGGATTATTTATTTTTTAACTACAAGTGGTAAGTTTGAATTGTATTTTAGTAAAAGTTTATTCTGAGAGGGATTTTCGTATTTAATTTAAGGTGACTGAAAAGTTTTTTAAAGTATTTCTTAAGAGTAACTAAACTGTGTATTATTTAAGAATTGTTTTACACTTTAATTTCCCCATTTTGGATGCCTACTTCTTTATAACTTAAACCTAAATAAATTATGAGCATAAAAAAACCTACACCAAATTATAACAAAATGAAAATATTTTCTAAATACGCAACTTTAATCATTTATTTTATTTACAAAACCTTTAGGAATAATTATTTATATTTTTTTATTTACCTGTATTGACCCGCTGCTGGGTGCAGGTCTCCCCATAACTTTTACCCGTTCCTTGTGTGTTGCCTTATACGGGCAGTGTCCTTATGAATAATTGCAGTGGTTAATTTGACGGCCATCAGAAAATATTACCTAAAATTTTATGTAAATATTTTCTGATGGACATTAAATTGTATTATTTACCAGCGTTAAATAAATAACATCAGGATTTTAACGCAACCGCCAGACACAATAAGTTTTAAAGTACCACTTAAAAGCATTTAAACGTTCGCAGGGCTAAACGCTGTTGACTATTGGTAGCAATAGTTAACTTACTCTTAATTAATCAATAATTTTTAATATCAATATATGGGCCTTGATGCCTGAAATAAATGGATAAATAAATAAATAAATTATCTACACTTAGGTAATAAATTATAGTTTTCTTAGTAAGTGGTGCAAGTGGTGAACGTCTCGCAAATTTGGGTACAGAATCTTGATCTCCTGAATGTGACGGATGTGGGATTAATACAAACAATTTTATCTGCACCGTGTTCGGAATTAACTAAAAGGTTTTGTGAGATAATGAACTATCACAAACTCACAGAATCTTTTACAAGTGAGTGATTCGCCTTCCTTGCTTTTAATAGATGCTAAGTTATCTTAATGGATAATAAGTTGATTAAGCAGAATAATATTGTAGAACAGTAGTTACTTTGTAAAAGGGTATGATGGGGTTGTCATATCTCTGATAAAAACCCCAAAATAAAATAAGATTAAAAAAAAAAAATCTTGATCTCATCTGTGAGGCTGTGATATTTGCTCAGTCAATTCCTTTCTTGGCCTGTTTCATTACCTATTAAGTTTCGGATACCTTATCTAGCAGATAGTGTTATACAATTTCTGTTATATAAATATAAATATTTTCATAATCTCATAACTATATAAATAAGCAAAAAAGGATATTTCTGTTTAATTTTTAATTTACGTAGTACCGAACATATAAACTGAAAGTCCCTTTCTGAACACTGCAAAAAATTAACCCTTAATTTTTTCAACCCTGCTGGCCAGCATGTTTAAAAAGTTGGCGCTACTAAAATGCCCCAAACTTGTAACTGGTGTTTGCATGAGAGTTTTCCTTTTGAGGATGTATTTATCAGGTTTTGAAACGAAGTCACTGCCATCTGATATTCACAATAGTTATTGGGAAACACATACAAATACATATATCAAAGTCAGACTGCCGAAATTCTTTAAATTGATCTACAAATAAAAAAAAAAAAATCGGCAATCTTGTAGACATTTCTGCGACGGACAAATCAAGTGACTTACTTGTTGACTTTTCCCCAAGATTTACATACAGAGATCTCATTGCGTAACAGTCACCCATCCACAGCCTGGCCGTGACAGGTGCAGTTAAATCAATATTTCGAAAGAACGGTTTAGCATAGCACCTGGATTGGAGGATTTTTAACAATAGAATATTCTATTTAATCAAGGTCTTAAATGAAGTAAAGTTAAATAAAGTAGGTAAATACATCGAGAGGAAACGAGCATTACGATTCTGTAACCATCTCACTGTGAAAAGTTAGGTGAAGTGAGCGTGGAGTGAGCTGTCATTCCAACTAATGCTAGGGATTGACACTATTGACAGCTCACTTTAAGCTGACTTCACCTAACTTTTCACGGTGAGATTTTTACAGAATCGATCGGCTGGACTTATAGTCAATATAAGTCTGAAATAATCCGTCTTGCCAACCCGCACTGGGCCCGCGTGGTGGATTACGACCCATTTCCTCTCACCGAGAGGAGGCCTGTGTCCCAGCAGTGGCAACACTATAGGCTGATTATGAATCCGTCTTGACCTTTACCCTGAAGTGGGTCAATAATAGACTGTTATTATTCAGGTAAATAAATACTAAGAAAGCAATACAAGCGGTTTGTTTACGTATAAACAGAAACAATGGTTTGTTTTTGAGTAATTTTGGTAAAATTAAAATGGGAAATTAGTTCTTTTGTGCCATCTTTTCAATAACAGTTACGTACCTATAAGTTATAGAAAACTACAATTACTGTTATAATGACTACTACAGTCCGGCCGTTGAGAGAATGTGTTCCTGACACTTATAACACACGTAGCATGACACCATAGACAAAATGACAGATTTCTTTAGAAATTTTGTCGATAATCTGTCATTTTGTCTATTCTATCTGTCATTTTGTCTATTCTGTCTGTGATTTTGTCTATTCTATCTGTGATTTTGTCTATTCTGTCTGTGATTTTATCTATTATATCTGTCATTTTTCTATTCTATCTGTCTTTTTCTATTCTATCTGTCATTTTGTCTATTCTTCCTTCGACGAAACCCATTTCTATAGTGGTCATGCTACGAGCGCTGGTATCACGAACGCATTCTCTCGATAACAGAAGGCCAATTCTCGTAATTTAAAACGTTCAAAATCTAGTCGCAGTCTCATCTCGGCGACAAACAAATGTCAAAATGTAGGGAAATTAGAAGTATTTTTGACAGGTTGAGACTGAGATCAGACTGTGAACGTTTTTAAAATTAAGAGAATTGCCCCTCAGTTGTCGTGTAAGAAAATCCTAGTAGCTTAAAAATATCAAATTACCAAAACACGTATTCGTTTGTATGAAACTGACAGGTGTCAAGAACGCATTTTGTCGTCGGCCGCACTGTTGAATATTATAATGTATGGAAGAAAAAAAACATGTTGCGCCTACCCAATATAAATTGGGCTCAGGGCAGGAGAATGTTGATGAATTTATGCAAAAAATTGACAAAAGTCTGTCGTTGATGTAGAAAGGAAAAAGCGTGTTGCATAAAAAGCAACTTGACAGTAGATTAAAAAAAACATTAATTTCAGTCAGGAAAATTGTGACAATTTAAAAAAAGGCCAGGATCGAGAAATGTACCTATGGAAAATGTCGAAAGGAAAGTTTTGAGTTTGAATGAGATATCTATAATTTATTTATTTCTTAAATTGGTTTAACCAAAGAAATAATGGATGGACTGTGTAAGATGATGTGGCTACAAAGGGGGTGACTACCGAGATGGTGAATAATATAAAAGTATGCAAGAAGAAGACATATTGCGCTGACGCGAAATAAATTGGGATGAGAGCGAGATAACGATAAATTGAAAAAAAGGCTTTTGATCACCCAGGATTTAACCTAAATTGATTTGCTACTAACATTTTGGTAATTGGTAAAAGGAAATTGTTTTTGGTCGTCAGAGTTGCACCAAGAACTGGGAATGGATCGTGACTAAATAATAACAGCCGCACGGGTATTTGTTTTTTTTTTATTACTTTTTTTTCTTGGTGGGAAATCATTATATGACGTCTCCCGCTCTTCGTGTCAGACTTTTACTGACTAAAACCCACCCGTGTTCCTTCAGTTGCCTGTGCCAGGGGCCACGGTATCTCTTTCGAAGCCGCACGGGTCATTCGAAGTTAAGCTACGCTTTACCGCTCGCCGGTCGGTTCATGGATGGGTCAGGTACGGATGCGTCTCGATACGTAATGGATGGTCTCCATTGCATATCGAGACACGTCCGTGCCTCGGAAAGCACATTAAGCTGTTGGTTTCGGCTGTCATTCGTAGATCTTTAACAGTCATTACGGGTAGTCACAAGTCTAAAAGCCAAGGGATATCGTGTTACCCAGTAACTGGGTTGTGGAGGACAGATAGACAGTCGCTCCATGTAAAATACTGGTATTCAGCTACTTCCGGTTAGACTGGAAGCTGACCCCAATATATTTGGGGAAAAGCTAGGCAGATTGACTTGGAGTAGCGCAAACAAACGGAGTCCCAGTAAAACCTCTTTGGTTACTTCACTAGTAAAGACATAATATCGTTTGTGTATTATATGTATTATTGACTAACGAATTGGAAATTACTGGATTTTGACATAATATGTACAGACGCCAGCACATCAAGCTACTACAATCTGTCAAATTTCTTTAATAGATTTTCAACTTTATCGCTAAAGTATTAAGGTTCAAAGTTGATTGGGAAAATTTGACAGTTTCGGGTGGCTTGCTTGACCTGTTGGCGTCTGTACGTTCATTAAATGGGATGTGCGTTCACCTGACAATCGTACGTAGAACTTTATCAAGCATTTCAGGCTTTCAGGTCCTTGAATTATTATTGCTAAATTAGGGAAGAGGTAAGGATAATGTTCCTGCATTTTTAGAACTAAAGAAAAATAAAAGCTGTTCTGTAAAAGCTCAACATCGAGCCATTTTAGTTTTTGCATTAATTTTGGCTAGTTAAGAATTTGTTAGATGTTTACATGTTAGCTTGTCAGTGTCCATCCAGGAGAGCCAGGACCCTTACCAAAAAATATCAAATTGCTAATCTATACAAAAAAATTGCATGCCTATAGCCAGTCAGCAATTTGAACTGTTGAACAGTTGTTAAAAACCCAACCACAGATGGTGTTATTTGCTGACGATACTTCCTTGATTTTTAAAATTAATAGACGTGCATCAAATCTTGACGACGTAAATAACGCCCTACTGCAGATCCAAAATTGGTTCACTGCTAATAATTTAGTATTAAATGGGAAAAAAACTAAGTGTATAAGATTTTCTTTACCAAATGTCAAAGGTAGTCATTGTGAGATAAAATTGAATCAAGAGAAACTAGAATTCGTCGATGAAACTGTTTTCCTGGGGTTCACGCTCGACTCAAGGCTTCAATGGGGTCCTCATTTAACATCCCTTGCAGGACGACTAAGTTCAGCAGCGTATGCTGTGAGAAAAATCCGTCAATTTACTGATGTCGATACCGCGAGACTGGTCTATTTTAGTTACTTTCATAGTATCATGTCGTACGGTATTTTACTATGGGGACGGGCTGCAGACATCGAGTCTATTTTTATTCTGCAGAAAAGGGCCATCAGAGCCATATATAGCCTCCGCAGGCGTGACTCTCTAAGAGAACTGTTTAAAGATATTAACATCATGACGGTACCTTGTCAATATATATATGAAAACATTATGTACGTAAGGAAAAATCTACATATTTTTAGTAAAAGAGGTGAAAGACACAATTATATCACTAGAAATAGGGACCAATTAGTTCAACCAGGTTTCAGGCTGGCTAAAGTAGACTCATCTTTCATGGGGTACTGTTTAAAATGTTACAATAAAATACCTCCCCACATAATTGAACAGAATGAAACGAAATTTAAATCTTGTATAAAACGCACACTATGCAGCCAGGCATATTATAAATTGGGAGATTACATCGCTGATAAAAATGCTTGGCTAAACGCTGGTCCTGCTCCACAGGACGCATAAATAAATTGATTAGCATTTGAAAGTACTGTTGGAGCCGCTGAAGATTGTAAAATACTATTTTTGCATTATATAACTTCAATCGTCTAGTATTGTATAATTGTATAGCTCATGTGTGAGTACTATGTAGGTACATACTATAAAGCTACCATTTACTGGGTACGTCTTTCATTGACTTGAATGTGCCCTGGCGGCTGAGAGTATGTCATGCTCACTCAAATGTCTCGCTGATGGTGGCACATGTGTTGGATCATTTAGCTCCCTTCAAAATGGTTGAGCTGAATGGTGCTAATCCGTGCGTCATGTTCGTGAACGGGCGCCGTCAGTGGGGACTGGTCATCTCTTTGCTGCCATGGCTTATTTTAATTTAATTTAATATTTGGATTGTTTTAGGCTATTCATTACGGACGCTTTTAACGTTCTGCATCGTTCTCACATGCATAATTTTTAACATGAATGATGTAACTAATACTTTGTAACCATATTTTGATTTAAAAGAGTGTCCATGGAGTTTCTTGCCCGTTCTTCTCCATAGGTACCTACTACGCTTTGGAATGGGCAACTAGCTTCATTTCTCTGACTGACCGACCCCTTGACAATTCAAAAGTGCCTGTAATTGGTTTAATTGAAATAAATACTTTGAGTTTGAGTTTGAGTTTGAACTGACCAGGTGCCCGACGTACACTGCTACAAGGATCTTTTGGGCCTTGAATGATGTTAACAAAGGGGCGCTGTTAGGTAAACGTTTATGCATTTGTTTTGTGAAATGTATTGAAAAAACAATATGGCGGTGTTAGTTCCGATTTTGGCCACGCGCCAAAAGATACTTGTAAATCCTCTGATTTTGCATCACCGTCAATATTACAGTGGTCTTGAATCTCCTGACAATAAGGTTGCGGTTGGGTTGCTATAACTGTCGAGTCTGTCAAAATCATATTGATCTTTATTGTTGTTGTAATAAGGTGGCTGTTGGGTTGCAGCTGTTAAAGGTAAAATAACTGTGAACAGACTGTATACATTCATGAATCGCCATTCGAGGAGGCTAAAACAAAATTCGAATTCAAGATCAAAGGAGGTTACTACCCTATAAAGTAGCAATGTCACCTCTTGACAAATAATCTAAACGTTTTAATTACTTCGCGGATCAGTTTGAAATCATTAGCAAATTCGTTTGGCGGCTTTAATTATTTTCTAACACTTCATGATGAGAACAATTTGTTTACGTATGACGTTATCAATTTAATAACGTTTACTTCGTAATCTTTGTGAGTTAGCCTCACACTGGGTTTACTTTGATTAATGAAGTTTCAAGCTTTAATGCAATGTTACTAAGTAACCAACCGGCACTGGGCCTGCACTGGACCCGCACTGGGCCCGCTCTGGGCCCGCATAGTGGCCCACTACCTCTCACAGAGGGGCTTGAGGGGTTAGTGGCTAAGTACCGAGGAGAGCCACACGGGTCGATAGATCAGGTTAAGCTACGCTTGCCGCGGTCGGTCCGTGGGTGAGTATGTACATACATACACACATACATACCGTGCCTCGGAAAGCACGTTAAGCTGTCGGTACTGGCTGTCATTCCTGGATCATTGACAGTCGTTACGGGTCGTCAGAAGCCCGAAAGTCTGACCACCAGCCTTACCAAGGACCCGGACCAAGGACCAAGGACCCAACAACCCGGTTACCTACTGGGTAACCCCAGTAACTGGCTTGTGGAGGTCAGATAGGCAGTCGCTCCACGTAAAATACTGGTATTCAGCTGCATCCGGTTAGACTGGAAGCCGACCCTAACATATAGGGTGAGAAGTCCAGTGACACAGAGAGGAGGCCTGTGTCCCAGCAGAGGGAACGTTTTAGGCTGATTATGCTGGTTTAATGAAGGTAATGACATCTGAAGCGTCATTCAGTGAAGTCATGAGACTTCAAGTGTAAGGTCTATCCTTCACAAACTAGTTAACAACACGTTGATAAGTGTCGCGTCGTGTACGTTCCGCCATTGAAATACGGAGTTTAGTGAAATTTGGGCTACTCATTGATGATTTGGCTACCTTTTCGTGGTTTGTAGATGTGCGGTGTAATGAATGAGGATCAATACTGACAGTGCGAATTCGACGTTATCCGTTGTATTCTATAGATGAAAACGTTTCTAAACCAATCGTGTCTATCAGGTGCTAAGGTTTAGGTACAATTTTTTGCATATTATTTGCCGGATTTATCTATGTATGTACTGTCACCAAAGGAGATAAGTAACCAGGGTCGTCGGATATAATTCAAGTTTAGTAAGAAGCCGGTGGATGTTTTCGAATAAAATAAAATAAAATTAATAGAAAACAAACAGTTCATTTATCAAATTAAATTTTATTCGATAACATCGATTGGTTTCTTGCTAAATTTCAACTATATCCGACGACCCTGGTTACTTATCTCCTTTGGTGAGTTTACCTTCGGAAATTCTTGATAAACCCCAAGTCTCGTTCATTATTATGTAATTGTAACATCTTTATCTAGATAATATTCTGTAGTTGAGATAATACGTGGTGGTACAGAATATTTTGATAATATTCTGTAGTTGAGGTAATAGGTGGTGGTATTGTACAGGATGGCAGAAAAATCGACGCGCAACCTGCTCGAGGATTCAGTACATGATTCTAAACTCCTCAGCGACGACATTATTCGTCGGTTATTAAAAAAAGAAATTGCTGTTCTATACATTTTGACCACGTATGTATTATACTTTTGTAGGAAACAGCTGTTTTCTTTTTGATAACCGACGGAAAATGTCTTCGCTAGGGGTCTAGAATCACCTACCTCCGTCCCTGCCACTCTATATTTTAATGGCACTTCTGGTGACTAGTGGTACATCTTTGACTAACCCTTAGGTACAGGCGTGATGTCACGTTATGTTATTATGGGGTTTTAACTTTACGGCTGTTAAAAACTTTGCAGGGTTTGCTGTGTTCTTTAGGTCAGGAAAATCCTACTTCGTACATATAATAATATTATGAACGCGAAAGTTTGTGAGGATAGATAGATGGATGTTTGTTACTCTTTCACGCAAAAACTACTGAACGGATTTTGATGAAACTTTACACTAATATAGCTTGCTGTGTTATTCTGATGAATAACATAGGAAGAGGAGGATACTTTATATCTGTACTGCTGGGGAGTTTGTTGCGCCACTTCTTCTTCTCAGCGTAAGCACTAGGAACTGGTAAAGGGCGGGCGTTTTGGGGGACTGTCTTTTGTAATTTTGACGTTCGAAAAGTGCTGATTCTCAGCCTAATTTGGATAAATGGCTTTTGGTTTGATTTTTATCCCGATGTTCCCACGGGATAGATATTTTACTGACACCTGAGACTACAGGACATGTCCTAGTTTGGGTGTCAGTAGTTTCACAGAACGTGCTTACACATAGCTTATTAATATAATATAAGTTATTTCAGTACATAATTAATGTTAACCCTCTTTTCTTTCCTTATTGTATTAGGTTTATGAAATAACGAAATTATTAAATTTATGTTGAAACCGCGGGGCGCTGCTACTAAAAGCCAAATGAATCCCAAGCAAAACCGCGTATTTTCTCATTTCAGATTAGCGTACGCGTTATTCATACTATCTTATCTCTATAACAAGATGTATTACTGTGGAGACTTCACTTAAGTTTGACTTGACTTACTTTCAAATCAAAGCAAGATGTTTATTTATATCTTCGATTTTATATTCCTGAGCTTTTTTTTTCCGGAAAAGGGAATGGAGGAAAATAAATACAAATAAACGAGAGAAAAGACAATTTGAGGGATCAAGATTTTAAAAAATCTGTTTTGAATTTGTCAAGAACAAAGTGTAATTTAATAGAGACTTTTCCTTGTTCTCACAACAATTATTAAGACTATTATCGTCATTTGGTAATATATAAAAAGAATACTCTTTTTCATGGCTAGGATTTTTTTTCCTCCATACCCTTTCACACACTTCTCTGTGTATTGCATTTTTATAATTATTTGGTCTATTTGTAATTAATGCTTCTCAGTAATTAGGCTCATGGAAGGCTCTGACTTCCGGTGTGTATGTGGTGTCTCTCCCCAGGCAATGGCTCGCCTCCCATCTTGCACCGCATGTCCTGTCTGTCAAGGTGAGGATCTAATGGCTGCGTCGGCGAATGCTATCCGCGTTGCTGAATTTTGGGTCAAACTTCAAGAAAAAAACTATATTTTCGCCATCGACACGCGAAGAAAAAGTAATTAGGCAACATTTTAAAGTGAAAGCTGTTCGCATTTTGCTTGCATTTTCAATATAAAAAGCGAGTCTCCATACGGCTACTGCCCGTTTTACCTAACATTCCCGAAAGTTGAAAATCCAGCAGCGCGCTTTTATTTACGCATTCATTTAGACGCTGCCTCACGACACGATGAGCAGTTTAACATTGAGACATGAAAATAAGACAAACGAATAAACATGTAGAACACCTAAACTTCTAGCATCAATAGAAACAAACATTTAAAACTAGAACCAAGACTACCGAGATCTATAAACGTTACTTACCACGTATAACATTGGCAAAGCGTTATTCTTGTCACTGTCGCACAACTGTCAAACTATAAGTGCAAAACAGTGGTCTATACACTGTCCACTAGGTTAGCCGTTTTTTGACAGCTGTCATAGAACGTACATATTCCAGATTACGTAAGAGTTAACATCAAAATACATAAAAAAAAAAAAAATGGCTTATCTGATTGAATTATCTTATTTATGAGTTCTTACAAACATTGTAATACCGTACGTGTATCAGTTCTGACAAAAAACATAATTATAATTGCTCACTAATTCGATCTGTCAAAAAACGGTTTACCTAGTGGACAGAGTATAAGACAAAACACGAGCTAAGTTGGTAACGTTTAAAGATCTCGACCTAAGACCTTAAACCTAAAGTGCTAGTCTAGGTCTTAAAAGACACATTAAGGCGAATGTAGGGTAGTTCTTAACAGCTTTAAACTGTCGTTTTAGGTGTTAACACCTGGGTTCGGCTTTGGTCGTGAAGGTGAGAAGTGCTTATGTAATAGGTTTCGTATTTATGAAATAATCCTTAAACGTAGGTACCTATTTAAGTTTATAATAAAACAACCTTTTGTATACCATTTTAGTCATTATTATTATTATTTATTAAAGTTGTCAAAAAATAAAAGGCCCGTTTTGACATTGACAGTTCTAGTAGTTAATAAAGATCAAATTCGCAAGACACGTGTTCGTTTGTATGAAACTGACAGGTGTCAAGAACGCATTCTCAAAATAATGTCAAAACGGGCCTTTTATTTTTTGACAACTTTATTAAAAGCCTTTGAAGTCCCACTGCAGGGCAAAGGCCTCCCCACTCCCCTTCCACTTTTATCTGTATAAAGCTTTTACACGTGTGGTGGTTTTTTTGGTCAGATAGGCAGTCGCTCCATGTAAAATACTGGTATTCAGCTGCATCAGGTTAGACTGGAAGCCGACCCCAACATAGTTGGGAAAAGGCTAGGCAGATGATGATGATGATATTTTTTTAAAATGAAGACTAAAAAAGAAGCGGTAGAAGCAATTTCTTTGATATTTGACAATAGCGTATCGCGGCAAATAAGGCTCAAAACAGCGTTTGATGTTAGTAGAATCGAATGACTACCAAGATAAAAGTAATTTTGCTTTAGTAACTGCAAAATTACTTTTATTTTGGTAGTCATTAAATTTTTTTTTTTAATAAAAAAAAACGTAATTTCGTTAGGTATATTGGTATAGTCACCAAAAGAGGGTGAGGGACTAGGGTCGTCGGATATAGTTGAAGTTTAGTAAGAAACCGTTGAATATTTTAGAATAAAATAAAATTAATAGAAAGCAAACAGTTCAGGTTTCTTACTAAACTTCAACCATATCCGACGACCCTAGTCCCTCACCCTCTTTTGGTGACTATACCAATATACCTAACTGTGCCACAAAAAAATTCAGCTTTTTACGGTGTCCTACGTTTGAGCAGCGCATTATTTCGTTCCACCTGATGCTATGGATTGACACTATTTACAGCTTACTCGTACTTCACCTAAGTTATCACGGTGATTTTTACAGAATAGAGGGGCGTAATCGAAGAACAATGATTTTATTTCGATTATGCTTCAGCTCTAAAATAACTATTTAGCATGTGTTTATACAAAAACACATAATATAAAACCCTGTCAGTCAAACTAGGATAGTTTAATTGGTTTTTGGATGACGTCTCCGAGTGTGGAAATTGTGACTGCATTGTTGTATTGGGTTCCCAACTGTAAAAATAAATGTAAGTGGTAATAAATAAATATACATCAACATTTAAAATGCTATCACATTAAATGAAGAGACTGTAATTACAATTTTATTTGCCCTCATTAAGTCCCAGCTTAGACAAATAAAACTAATGCCTACTTTCACTAACTCAAGACACCTAAATTAATGCCTAGATAAAAACGCGATGTTGGATACTCAACGCTCTGCTCTGCGCCTAAAGTTGAAAATCCAACAGCTTGCTTATACAGAGTGTATTAGAAGGGTGTGGTCAAATTGAATGGTGTGGTACAGACCATCAAGCTGGACAACTTTCTCCATGGGACCAACATAGTAATTGAGAAAAAGTAATCAGGCGTTTCATACATTTGGGTGGAGTAGTTATTGAAGTGTCGTTTTCGTGGTTTGCGAGGGTGTTGAAGCCGATAGTGAGGTCAAAATGAAAATCCAAGATGCTGTAAAAATTAAAAAAAAAAATCGTCTTTTTGAAATTTTCGCAGTCGCCATCTTGGATTTTTATTTTGAACTTTGTTCCTGCGGTCCTCAGACCCCACACGCTTTTTGGTCGAAGGATATGCTGGTTTCCTCACGATGTTTTCCTTCACCGTTTTGAGAAGAGATGATGAATGAAATAATTCACAAAGAGTAACCTGATACACCTTATATTCATTTAGATGTCGCTTAATGTTACTGAAAACTAGTATTAAAGGTCTATAAATACACTGCAGATGACACCCATTCCCTGAAGTCTAGACAAGTCTATTAGAATATTAAATTATCTGTCCTAGACCTACACGATCACAGGGTACAATCGTAGGCATCTCAACGCTGTTCAGACTTGTAATTTATTAATTATACAATCTAATGTTACAGTTACATGATACCACTGTTTCTCTAACGGCACAAATTATATAATATGAGACGTATGATCACGCCTGTATTTCCAAATGGGGCAGGCAGAACTGAAGGATTTTTGTGGCAGGGTGGATTAATGAGACGGGGCAGTCATCATTTGTCTAGCCTTTTCCCAACTATGTTGGGGTCGGCTTGCAGTCTAACCGGATGCAGCTGAATACCAATATTTTATATAGAGCGACTGCCTATCTGACCTCCACAACCCAGTTACTGAGTAATACGATACCCCATGGTAAGACTGGTTGTCAGACTTTCGGGTTTTTGACTACCCGGAATGACTGTCAAAGATCCACGAATGACAACCGGGACCAACGGCGGAAACTGGCTATATATAGCCGGCAACTTTTTTGTCGAAACGAATAAACGGGCAACAATTAATGATAAATGATTTATTTTCTATAAGTAGGTTTGTACAAACACTTCTACACGTCATTCATATTTTTTTTAAAGTTAAAGTTCGGTGTTTCCTATCTGACTACTCGGAGAAGAAAGGCCGAAACAAACTCGGAGGTCGCAGTCTCTTTTCTCTCTCTCCAGACATAATCTTGGTCAGATCATGTGAAGACCATGTAGATTGGCGTCTGAAATGCTCTTTTGAGGAAAGAACCACACAGATTGAGTGGACCTGTCCAGTCAGTGCACGCATTTGTCCAAAATTCGTGCAGCTCAACTCAGAACTTGAGGAGTTGTGTCCTAACACGCGGATCAAAATCTCTCCCAGCTGTCGCGTCGCTACCCGCCAGACTTTCATACAAATCCGTAGACTTGATGTGAGAGACAAATTAGTTGCGGAGTCAAAAGTTGCTCGTGGGCCCCCTCCCTTAAGGTTCCGGGGTCATTGGGAACGGCCGTGCGAAAGTATTTTTAGCTTTGAAGGAAATTCCTTCAAAGATCTACGTATTAATCAGAAGATTTATTTCGTGATTTATTAAGGAAAATAAAAGAGAGAAAATTGTCTCCTTTCTTTGAGTTTCAATTACAAACAAATTGAATATAATACTGCTTATTGAAAATAGCGTAGGAAGTATTTCCAAGCGATGCTGTGTTACGAATTGAGGGCTTAGTTTACAGGTGTACTTAAGACCATATGATTATGACTCATTTCAGCCTGGGTTGTGGAGGTCAGATAGGCAGTCACATCCTCAGGGTATAATGTTCCCACTGCTGAGATACAGGCCTCCTCCGTTTGAGAGGGAGTGGGCCGTAATCCACCACGCGGGCCCAGTGCTGGTTGGTAGATGGCACATTTCATCCAAGTTTTGGTTCTAGGACATTCCGGTTTCCTCACAATGTTTTCCGTCACCGTTTTGAGAGCAGTGGTGATATAATTTACACAAAGTAAAGTGCCTGACTGGCCTACAACTCGTAAGTCACGGCCGTGACCACTGGTCCACCACTGCTCCCAGGCAGTCGCTCCATGTAAAATGCTAGTATTTAGCTGCATCTGGTTAGACTGGAAGCCGACCTCAACATAGCTGGGAAAAGGCTAGGCAGATTGATTCATTTCAGCCTTGCTTTTAGGATAACAATGAAGCTACGATGCCTGTGGTATTGCAGATGTCCAGCAGTTACTCCCAAGTGCCTGCTCGTTCACAGCCCAATATGACCACGCGTCTTGACGTGCAACGACTTAATTATCGGCAAGGGACTACACACACGGTAGGCACAGTCCACAACATTATTTGTTAACTAAATTGATACCCTACGTCAAAGAACGACAGTTGTGATTTGAATATACGGACAATGTAGATTTGTATGTAGTCAATTTGCTTATTAATTTTACTTTACCTATTATAAGGATGAGTTTGCACCATTGATCACGTTTACGAACGCAATCTAAAGTGCATCTACCTCAGAGGACACGGTGGTGCACACGGTGGAGGTCTGTCCCGCTTGGGTGGAGCACCGCCGTGTCCTCGTAGAGGCGATCGGCAGCGGCGGCGGCCTCTCGCGCCCGGCCCTGGTGCAAGCTATGGTCCGGGGCCAGAGGGAGTGGGAGGCAGTCGCCTCCTTCTGCGAAGCAGTCATGCTAGCGAAGGAGGTGGCGGGCCTCCCGTCCCAGCCGCCGCGGGAGACGCTCCGGGCGTCGGGAGCCGCGTGACGACTCCCGGTCACCGTAGGCGCGGGCCTGCGGGCGGAGAGCAATGAGTAGCTCACCGTCCGATCAGGACCAGGCCCGTGCTGGACGGCGCGTAAGTATTCCACGCGCGCCTCAAAGAGTTGTCAGCATAATTTGAGGGGCCCCTTAGGGCCAAAGCCTGCCGGGTCAGCGGGATTGTCCGAAAGGATTACCGCTACCCCGGAACATAAAGGGCAAAGGAAGGAACATGGGTGGGTTTTAGTCAGTAACAGTCTGACACTCCCTTCCGCTCCACCCAGAGCGGGAGGGGTCATTTGATGATTTCCCATCCGGAAAAAGAAAGTGCATCTACCTACTCCAATTGAATGAAAATCACGCAACGGTATCAAACTCTAGTTAGAGATATCAAATCACACATTCTTCGATGTGTACTCGGGCTATCTTACACAAACATTTTATCTAGATTAACAATACTCAGGTAAACGTTTACGTACCTTTGTTACGGAAATTACACTAGAATTTTTATTAATGTTTGCAGTAAGAATTTGAAGATTAGCCCATTGTTATTCCACTGCAGGATATAGAACTCTTCTTACACAGAGAAGACACGGGTATTGAACACTACGCGTGCTCAAGACGAGTGCCACGATTTCAGAATTATATGGACGAGATTATTTAATTAGATTGAAAGTAATATATTGCCGCTGATTCTCTTGTTCACAAACTAAACTAAATTTAAGTTCAGTGCATCTTTTTCTTTCCATTTCATTATGAAAAGGACAGAAGGTAACTATTAGTTTAGTCCTGTCAAATTAAGATACTCCATAGACAAATTAGACGAGATTAAAAACATGGCGACTAAAAATACGTCAATTTACGTCAGGCGCTGACTAATTTGACAGGACTAATAAATTTCACATTTGTGATCTTATAATGCTTTGCCCGCGTGCATGAGATTACGAGAAGACGGGAAATCTTTTTCCATACAAACTTCGATCCCCTTTGAATCTCATTTTCGAAAGAATCTGGTTATTCAGTCAACAGCTCGTCCATGGTAATTATTTATGTTTCACAACACCATTATTTCTTAGTGTTAAGGGCGGTTTTCGTAAATCAAATGTTACACTTGATTTACGAAAACCTTACCCGATCTATTACAAAAATGTATTCTGTAAAAATCTCAACGTGAAAACTTGGGTGAAGTGAGCTGTCAATAGTGTCAATCCCAGGCATCAGGGAGGAATGACAGCTCTGTTCGGGTTTTCTCGTTGTTAACGGATACCCGTGTAGATGTTGTAGGTAGTTAGTAATGCACACCAAACAACTGTTGGGTCTTTTATTCATTTGTTTACCGTAGGTACAATAATAATGGTATAAAAAAAAAGAATACGACAGAGGGCGTACAAATGTTTGTAATGAAGTAAGAAAGTCAGCTAAGTATCAATAGTATAATTCACCTTTCAACAAAAAAAAAAAAAACAAAATCAAAATCGGTTCATCCGTTCGGGAGCTACGATGTCACACGTAGACACGTCAAACTTATAAGACACAGTCATTTTTGAGTCGGGGGTTAAAAATAAAATAAGCCTGGATAGTAAAAAAACAATTCTAAAGGATCACACGTTTCATAATAAAAATTAATTAGTTTATCAAGTTTATCTTTAGTTATCAGAAGGCCAATTCTCGTAATTTAAAACGTTCAAAATCTAGTCGCAGTCTCATCTCGGCGACAAACAAATGTTAAAATGTAAGGAAGTTAGAGGTATTTTTGACAGATTGAGACTGAGATCAGACTTTGAACGTTCTTAAAATTATGAGAATTGCCCCTCTGATAGCGCGTGATGGAGTTTTAGTTACGACTGAATCATCATCATCTCCCTGCCTTTGTCTCATGTTACTTGGCAAAACGTTTTCTTCTTCCATTCTTCCTTCAAGCTCACTTTGTAACTGAAGTTTTCACGGTGAGATTTTTACAGAATAGACCGGCTTATATCCGTACGTCTTCTTCCAATTGTGTTATTTGTAAGTTAATAAAAAACTATAAGGAAAGATTACATTTTCGGTATGCAGATAAGTGGATATAAAACTAACCGTACATTATTACTTATATCATAAACGTAATACGGCTAATGACTTTATATTGCGACTTATAGCAGCCTTATCTTTCGTTCTCCGTGTTATTAAAAGTTACATCATCAGAACAAGAAGAAGACAACCTTCGCTTCTTCAATGCTGAGAGGTGTCCGCCATTGCACGCCATTTTACCCGGTCTTGGGCCTCCCGCATCAATCAATCTGCCCAGCCTTTTCCCAACTATGTTGGGGTGGATTAGTCTCTTTTTTCTTTCTGCTCTGTAGAAATCCTCATGGACTTCCTCCATCTTGGGGGTGGCAGAGTAGTACGGATTCTTACCGGCAATTAGCAAAACCAACACGGTATTCCACCTCTGCCTATGGCCGGGGGTGCGGGATTCGCATAAGCATTTACCGCTCCCGGGGTGGACCAGCCTAACCGGATGTAGCTGAATACCAGTATTTTACATGGAGTAACTGCCTATCAGACAGGCAGTCACCTCCCCAACGAAGTTGCCTCCCGCATCCAACTCAGAAATCAGGAGAGCGAATCTTCGCTTGTCTTCGCTGATAGTTTGAAAGGTATTTTTAAAGTTTGAAACGCACCGGAAATACACCTTGAAATAGCAAGACAGTGTCCCTTTAGACAAAAGGACTTTGCTCTCTATTTTTTGACTATCTGTGTTGTTCAAAGATATCATAAACGTTACATATTTCGGACTAAAAGACAAAAGTCTCTCTCACCTTTAGTTTGAATTTTAGAGGTATGAGGAACAGGGTGTAAAGTTCACTCATACTCCATAGAAAAGGGAGGATCCTCCGACCAGACGGGTATTGTGTCTGGCGGGCAATTGCCCAACGATTGATGTTGGGAAATTGTATATATGCTAATTGCGCGGTAAACTCTGCTTGCGAGATGCAGGATTTGCGTGACGTCAGTATTTCGCGTTGTTCGCATGTGGGGTTGTAGATACCGCTACAGAATAATAACAAACCCGAATTTATCCATAAAGGCAAATACGTATTATTTTTCAAAATGGAAAAACAACAATCCTTTGAAATAAAGATTAATTAAACTCAAGTCAAATATTTATTCATGATGTGTTACTGAATTTATTTTGAAAGAAAAATATGAACGTAATTAATTTTACTTAATGAGTTTTGTTTTATTCATGAACATTTTATTATTTTTATTTAGAAAACATTTGTTTTTCGTAACCACAGATGCCTCCAATATAAAATTGGCGTTTTATTTGTATTGATACTTAAAAATACGAATCGTATTTTTACATTCGGACTTGTAATAACTTGTTAAAATACAAAGTGCATCAAATGTAATAATAATAATCTGGTGAATCAAAAGAAATTGTGCTTTATTATAGTACTAGCTACGTCCCGCGGTTTTACCTGCATAGGTTCCGATCCCGTATTAAAATCGGGATAAAAAGTATCCTACGTGCTAATCCTGGTTATAAACTATCTGTGTGCCAAATTTCATCCAAATGCGTGTAGTAGTTTTTGCGAGAAAGAGTAATAAACATCCATCCATCCATACAAACTTTCGCGTTTATTTTTTCGTATACGAGTGTTAGTAGGATTTTTATCTAAAATTTTCATTGAAAAACATTCATTTTGTGTAACATAAAGATGCCTGCAATGTATGATATGTCGTATTTTTAGTACTGAAGCTCAAAATTTACGAATCGTATTTTTATATCAGGACTTGTAATATCTTTATTAAAATACAAAGTGTTGAGAATTATGGGTCAATTGTTAATTTAATGCGCTTTGCACTAAAACATCAAAATTCTAAAAAGCAACTTAAAAATAGTATGCTAAGTCAAAATGTGTTGCTGGGGAGTTTGTTGCGCCACTTCTTCTTCCCAGCGAAATCACTAGGAAGTGGTGAAGGGCGGGGGTTTTGGGGGACTGTCTTATGACGTTCATTTTGACGTTCGAAAAGTGCTGATTCTCAGCCTAATTTGAATAAATGACTTTTGATTTTGATCTTTCAAAATCAAAAGTCATCTAATGGTGTTTTTCTTACCTACAGTATTTTTGTAACATTTACAGCTAGAGAAATGTAAAATCATGTCACATCATTGTTTTATCGTATTTGTCTCATATACCTGATTATTTCCCACAAAAGATTATAATCTGTATAAAAATAAATCCACTGACATATTTATATCTCTAACACATCTGCTGGCAGTATTTTTATCGTGACAATGCAAAAGCAGAATTTTATCGTAGGAGTATTTTAACATACGACTTACGCTAAGCAGTCGCTCCATGTAAAATACTGGTATTCAGCTGCATCCATTTAGACTTGAAGCCGACCCCAACATAGCATTTTTAATTTTTGAAGTGAATATTTGCTCAGGCGCGTTGAGCGATTTTTGGTTGAGTAAAATTTTATAGGTTCGCGTCACCGACATACTAATATTACAAATTTAACTGCCCCGTTGGTCTCGTGGTTGCAAGCGCGACTGCTAAGCGTAGGAGTTCTATTCCCAGGTCATACAAAGTGTTATTGGGGTTTCCATTAGGAATTTCTTAGTAACAGTCCGAAGTTTGGAAGTTGGCGGTTTACATAGTACCCCCGTGCCTCGGAAAGCACGTAAAGCCGTTGGTCCTGCGCCAGTATATCTGTAGCTATGATTGTGATGTGTTGCGATTCGCCAGTAGAGAAAGTGAATTTTAAAAGTTTTAAGATGCACTTTTTTTAAATTGCTATATTTATTAGACTTTTATTGACATTGCTATCAGCCTTGTCATAGCTAAATCTGCAAATACAATTTAAATGATTGATGCGTAACGCCAATATGAAAGATCAAGCAAATGATGAGTTCGACTGACTTACAAAAACCTTTACCGTACTTAGACCCTCATCATAATGACGTCACCATTTGTGACGACAAAAATGGGACTCGCCCAGCGAACTAGAGTACGCAAGGATTTTTTGGCGCTTAAATAACATTGATAGTGGGCATTGTTGGTAGACATTTGCAAAATCATCACAGAAATTATACTGAAATAAATAATATATTATATGAGAAATTATCGTCACAAAACAAGATGGCGTAGTCAGTTCCAAATTTGGCCACGCGCCACAATAACCTTGTACATATACGCGCTAAGCCGACGACAGTACCCCACAAGGGGTACGGACGTCGGCGTCGCGTCCCCCCCTTTTTTTGCCGTGAAACGATAATACTACGTTTTATCCGCCGTGTGTAGGTACGGTCTTCAGTGTTGTATCACTATGGAAGCTTGTTGACAAACACTTTTTTTCCTACGACGCGGTTTTACGCCGTACCGTAAAGAAACCGTACCGTGTACAAAGGACCTTAGCGAGTACTCGCTTAGTTTATAAGTTTTATACCCTTGCTGGAGGCCTTAATTTCTTAAGGCATCCACAGGATAGCCCGGTTAAGCAGCCGACAACCTACGTTGACCTACGAGAGGCAAATCCCAAAAAAGGGCTTTGTAGCATTGTAGTATAATGTGACAAAGTCTCGAGGCTTATTGGTAGTCGAAATCTAGCTACAACACACTAGAGTGGTTTCTCGAAATAGCTGGAGCATTCACGTGGAACGGATAGCGGTCAGTAATCTGAACTGATACTGGATGAACATCAATCATTCTGAGAGATCAAACGGAGTTCGATCTCTGATTGTAACTGCTTGATGTCCTCCAACGAACAAAAAATAGATGATCTTTCTAGACTTGTGAGTTAAAGGGTTTTTAGAACGTAGCTCTTACTGCATAGTAGTCTTCGTTACTCTTTAATGATATAAGGATTGAATGACATTGACAAGGAGGTTAAACATTTGCAGCAGCGGTTGGTAAACATTTATTGAAATTGTATTGAAAAACGATATCAAAAATCAAAATATTTTATTTCACATAAACCTACATGGGCACTTATGAAACGTCAGAAGCTAGGTGCACGGTTCCAATTGGTCGTTTTCTATTGAGACGAGACGAAAAGAAACTCCACGGTTACTCTTCTAAAAATACTCTTCTAAAAAGGCATAAACAATGTTTTCAAATTACAGTGTATGGGAAGACAATGTAGGCCTGTCAACAAGTACCAGGTACTTAATAAAATAGAAAACGATTTACATACAAATCTACAGTCTACAAGGCCTAAAAAGTTCTCACATGCATAAAATATAAAAGAACTAGCAGCGCCCGCAGTTTCACCCGCATAAGTTTCGATCCCGTAGGAATATCGGGATATAAAATATCCTATATGTTAATCCTGGATATAAACCATTTGTGTGCCAAATTTCATCCAAATCCGTTCAGTAGTTTTTGCGTGAAAGAGTAACAAACATCCATCCATCCATCCCTACAAACTTTCACGTTTATAATATTGGTAGGATAATAGGATCTATATAAAAAAAGTAATAAAATAATCTATGTCTATATTAATAATAAACCCGAAGAGTTAGTTTAAACGCGCTCATCTCTAAGACTATCAGTCGGATTTGAAAAAATCATTTTGCATTTGATAGTCGAGTTTTTGAGGAATACTAGAGAGAATAGGCTATTTAACATTACGCTAGAGCTCTTAGGCGCTGAGCAAAACGAAAAAATCTTAAAGAATGCTAAGCGCAAACGAAGTAATAGACGATGCGATGTAATGGGGGAGTAAGAAACTTCACCCGGACGAAATCGCGGGCAGAAACTACTAAAATATTAAAACCTATTTAATACAAATGACAGGATTGCCATTACAACCACTAAGATGGCGGCGCAGAAGATCTTTAAAAACAATATTTATGCATTGATCTTAATTTACCTTACTAGTGAATACGTTCTTAAAGTAGTTAGTTTATTTAATAGTAGTTGAACACAACTGCATGGTGAAAGCGGTTTTTCTTGGAACGAACTCAAACTGCTTTTAGTAGGATTACATAATTAATGATGACTTACCTTGTAATGGATGGTTTCGTTTAGAAGCGGCTCTTGAATAAGTACTAGTAAGTTATTAGGCATTGGATAGAACAGTTAGAAAATGTAACAGAAGATTAAATTTTTGGTATCTTTGCTACATACCAAAAATTTAATCTTTTCTTTATAATACAATAAAGTTTATATTTAGATGCGGTATCAACGACCCAAATCTTTTAAACGAGAACGTTTTACCTCCTCATACATATTTTACGCTGTCAATTAAAATGACTACCACTTTTCAGTCGATATCTAATTACCTTTGTGATACATGGACCTATTTTAGTTACATCACTTCATTGTCATTTACCATCTATTGGAAACTAATGAAAATGACCTTGGCCCGACTCGTATCAATTTAGGTGGACAATAATTATGTTTTTAGCTCAGTTGGCTCGATAGTAAACTAAACGTATTTAGAAATTGGCAATTCCCTTTTGTGAGCAGTGGTGGCCCAGTGACCAAGATTATCTGGACTTTAAAAAAGACTGTGATCTCTGAGTTTGTTCGGCCTTTCTTCTCAGAGTAGTCAGATAGGATCTAGTTTAAAAAAATATGAATGACGTGTAGAAGTGTTTGTACAAACCTACTTACGGAAATTAAATCATTTATTACAAATAAATAAAATTGAAGTGTCTGTTTGTAATGTCAAAATAACAGCGTTTTCCTAAATGCATAAGAAAGTAATTTTTGTCTGTCTGTTTGTTCCGGTTAATCTCCAAAACGTCTGGACCGATTTTAACGGTATTTTGGCAGATAGCTGATGTTTAAAAGTGTAACTTGGCTTATTTTTATTTCTGAAAAAGAAAATTATTGTTCTTTGGACACGATACGGGCACAGCCAGTCATCATTAATATAAATCTAACAGTATTAAATAATAAACCTCTGAAATTTAACTCGCTTACAAAATGAATGCCAATATCAAAGTTTCTCTGAAATTGCGACGGTCTTGAGAACTTCTCAATTTCGGACAGACGGTCAGACATTTATCATTTAAGTCTGGGTCAAGTTCAAGTCTCTAAAGACTTCTTGATGTCTTGCGAAGAGTACTTAGTGCTAAAACTGTTGGCAATTTAGCTGAAGATTTTCAGTTTACGTAAGAAAAGTCAGTTGTTGATATAGTATTTATACCTTTTTTTTTTTTTCTGGTGGGAAATCATCAAATGACCCCTCCCGCTCTGGTTGGAGTGGAAGGGAGTGTCAGACTCTTACTGACTAAAACCCACCCATGTTCCTTCCTTCGCCCTTTATGTTCCGGGGTAGCGGTAACCCTTTCGGACAATCCCGCTGCCCCGGCAGGCTTCGGCCCTAAGGGGCCCCTCAAATTATGCTGACATCTCTTTGAGGCGCGCGTGGAACACTTACGCGCCGTCCGGCACGGGCCTGGTTCTGATCGGGCGGTGAGCTACCCATTGCTCTCCGCCCGCAGGCCCGCGCCTACGGTGGCCGGGAGTCGTCACGCGGCGTATTTATACCTTTATATACCTTTAGGTATTGTAGATAAACAGGCAGTGAATGTTCATAGATAATAATATCTTATTTGTGAGATTCTAATATCTTTTTTTTGTACCTATTCCTACTGATTTCACGTGTAGCATAATCAGCCTATAATGTTCCCACTGCTGGGACACAGGTCTCCTCTCTGTGAAAGGGAGTGGGCCGTAATCCATCATGCGGGCCCAGTTCGGGTTGGCAGATGTAACATGCCTTCGAATTTTTGGTTCTCGGACATGGCGGTTTTCTCGCGATGTTTTCCTTCACCGTTTTGAGAGAAATGGTGATGAAATAATTTACACAAAGTAAAGTGCCTGAATTCTCACGTGTCAGGATTACATAAATTGCTTTTTCCAGTTGGATGACCATAAAAAGGGTAATCCAGGGAGGGATTCCACAAACAAAATTGCGTCTGATAAAATGTCATGACATCGTTTAGATTGTCTCAACCACACTCACGCTTCCAAAACATAAATGGAACCCTCAATTGAGCCCCATTCACGTGTAAACGGCTAACATTGAGCAAAACCTAACATATCCCTACAAACTATCGAAGATAAGAAGTTAGATACAGTTAAACCACAGCTGCCCTTCAGAAGTTTTAAGATATTTTCTGAAAATGCATTGTTAATCTATAATTTTTATATTTTTTTATATTTAACCATAGTAATAAAGAATAGAGAAGTACTTTCGCCAAAATCTATATCCAACTACCGTAAGGACTATTCCTGCTTGCAGCGCATAATATTAGTCGACCTAAAAATGATCCTCTTTTGTTTTACTTGCGGACGCAACTGTGGTCATCATGTGCACGGGATTTTGTTTTCAAAATGGTCAGATATAGGTTTTGGCTATAGTTGTTCCATGTTTATAACGGCTCCAGTGAAAACACAGGTAAACTGAGTCTGAAGTGAGCTGTCTATAGTGTCAATCTCTAGTATCAGGTTGAATGACAGCTTACTTCACTTCACCGAAGTTTTCACGGTGAGATTTTTTACAGAATCAACCGTCTGGTATGTTAGATCACATCATCGCGTGTTCGTATTTCCGATGATAGACGATGATTGTCGAAGCTCATACTTTTCTTGAGAGGTCAGTACAGCAATGCCAGCCAGGAGTATGCATCTCTGCATAATCAGTATATAATGTTCCACTGTTGGGACATAGGCCTTCTCTCCGTAAGATGAAGTAGATGACATATGTCTTCGTATTTTTGGTTCTAGGACATGCCAGTTTCCTCACGATATTTTCCTTCACCATTTGAGAGCAATGGTGATGAAATAATTTACACAAAGTAAAGCGCCTGTCTGGGTTCAAACCTACGACCTACAAACTCGTAAGTCGCGGCCATTACCACTGGGCTACCACTGATATAATAATATTCTACGTGAATAACCTAATCTAATAATATATCAGTAGCCTTTGTGATACCAATCAACAAGCATATCACATGATCATCGATTTCCATAGCCATATCTATTGAGATTAATGTGACCGGAGATTACAACGTGGATGTCACACAGCATATTTACATAATCAATCAATTTGATACATAAAACGAACTGTCATAACAAAAACCGGTCAAGTGCGAGTCGGACTCATGCTCCGTACGCTATTGATTTTGATTCCCTTGCGAGTGATAGACAGACGGACAACGAAGTGATCTTATAAGGGTTCTGATTTTCGTTTTGAGGTACGGAATCCTAAAAAGGATAAAATGTCTCTATTTGTGAAGTGATTAGTTGGGACAAATGTTTGCATGGCTTATCCCAGGTCTAATATGGGCGTGTTTTTCCCGCGGAGATCTTTTTTCGCGCTGTATTTTCAACGTACTGCTTGCAAGAGTGTGTTTTTTGACGCGCTTGGACGCTCTCGGCTCAACATCGAGAGTTGAAAATCCAGTGCGCGATAAAATCCCGCCGTGATATTTTTACGTCCGTGTGAACGTGGGTGTACAGATTGTTTTTTAGGGTCCATGTGAGATTTTTTTCTGTTATCAATCCCACGATACGAGCAAACATCTTTGGCAGGTTTGCCACTGTAAAAAAGTAGGGCTAGTGGTGCTCGAAATGTACCTAGTTAAGTATCATCACTTATCTGGTATCAATCAATCAGAATCAGAATCTTTATTTGTAAACATAGGTAGAGTTACACAGTGTGTGGGATGTTACAATATTGCCATAGGGTCTCTATGTTTTGCCATTAGGCGTACAAATACATTATAATTATCAATTTAAATTCAAATTAATTAAGTACTAACACAATTACTGATTATTATAAATTATAGAAAGCACCAGAGTAATGGATCAATAATTGTCAATAGTGCGCTATTTTATCGAACTAATGACATACAATCCCCTTTCACACCAAAAGCCACTTCGATTCGGGTGCCACAAGTCTATCATTCTGCCCCATTAATTGCAAGCATAACAGAATAATGCCATTATTGGATGGATCCAATTCGACGCGTCGTCGCATTGGGGGCAATTTGTTCAATTGTTCATCCCGGTGCATTCCACTGTCGATACGTTGCGAGTTTATTTGTCATGCTACGTCTATTTTATCTAGCTGTGAAGTGTAAATTATTGTAATTCGCATCAATGCCACATTGATTTTGTTTCGTATGTGTAACAACTACCTTATGAATATCTTTAATTCAGTTTTTTATCGCAACATGGGAATAAAATTAAATAATACTATACTTAGTGACGGGCTCGTGGCTAAGTTATAACAGCCGCACCTGTCGATCGATCAGGTTAAGCTTTGCTTGCCGCGGTCGATCCGTGGTCGGGTGCCCATTTTTGCACACCGAGACCCTTCCGTGCTTCGGAAAGCATGTTAAGCCGTAGGTCCCGGCTGTCGTTCTTGGGTATTTGACAAGTCGTTACGGGTCTTCAGAAGCCTGAAAGTGTGACAACCAGTCTTACCAAGGGGTATCGTGTTACCACGGAGGTGTTACCCAGTAACTGGGTTGTGGTCGTCAGATAGGCAGTCGCTTCATGTAAAATTCTGGTATTCAGTTGCATTCGATGAGACTGGAAGCCGACCCCAACATACGTAGTTGGGAAAAGGCTAGGCAGAATATGACTCTTTTAGTCACATGCGTTTCGTCCCTACTCATCACATGGGACCTAGTCAAACGATTTCCTTTCAACTTTTCTGTCACTGGCGCCACTTTCAGACTTCCCTTTATGTACTTATGTCTTACTTTATCCAACCCAACTCTGTTGGGGTCGGTTTCCAGTCTTCCTCCTGTCAATATATGATTACGTATTATTATGTTATATAAGGTAATTAACAATAATGCCAAAGATCAAGTTGTAGGTACAGTGAAGGCCAATCAGTAGTGTTAACGATAATTGATTTAACAAATAACTACAATCTCAGTAGATTGCCACCATTAGCCAACTGGAGCAGAAACTTCAATACAATGACGGTTAATGATATAATTGGCAGTATTAAATCGTTGCTTGTGGTTGTACATACAGCAAATTAAAGTGATAAGTAGGCATCATATCTTTGAATATACACTTAGTAAAAGTATAACTTGGTGGGAAAAGTCATCTGCCTTACCTATACATTCCTAAAAGTTATGTTTTCTAGATAGCCTGAAGAAGTAAAGCCTGAAAGTGGCACCGGTAACTGAAAAGTTGTGTGGAACTCGGACAATAATATGAGCATGTGATGCTGAGGAATGAGTACAATGTCGTGAGGAATATCTATGGCTATAAGAGTACGGGAAGACCAAAGAAACGATGGATGGACTGTGTGAATGATGATATGGTTAGAAAGGGGGTGACTACCGAGATGTCGACTAAAAGAGAAGTATGGAAGAAAAATACTTGTTGCGCCGACCCCAAAATAAATTGGGATAAGGACAGGAAAATTATGATGAAAGACTTTTAAGACTTGTCAACATTGTCTTCGTTGAAGCCTTCCATGTTTCAACGCGTGTGGTTCTAGAGTTCTAGGTCGACGTAACCTCGTACAGTATATCACATTTAGGGCTCATTTTTCAATCATCGGATAACTTTATTCGAGGAATAATTTTGAAATTTTGACAGTTATTTCATATAATAACTGTCAAACGCTAATTTTATTCCTCGAATAAAAGTTATCTGGCGATGGAAAAATCAGCCCTTAACGTCAAATGCAGCCGGACTGGTATCTTTTCGTTGTATTCTGAGGCGGAAGCTTTTGTGTAAACTATTTTTGACAAAGTCAGTTTAAAAAATCATTAGCTTTTTGCCAGGCAGTGGAACAACACAGGCTGATTTATTATTATTATTTATGTATTTATTATCCTCGGCCTAGCCAGGTAGACAAAAATGTATGAGGAAAAGGGTGTAAAGTTCACTCATCCTTATAAAAAAAGGAGGTTCCTCCCACCTGACAGGTGTCGTGTCTGGTGGGCTACAGCCTAACAAATTGATGTCAGAACTTGTATATATGCTAGTTGCGTGGTAAACTCTGCTTGCGCGATATAGGATTTTGCGTGACGTCAGTTTAATGCGTAGTTGGCTTGTAGCGATGTAGATGCCGCCACATCTTGATGACACCAGCCTGAGTCAAGTGTCCATTAGAGGGATTAAGTGGAGAGGAATATTAGATACTGATTGTTATACTATACCTATACACATAAAACTATATATATATACATAATTATACACCCAATTAAGCACATCTAATAATATTTAATTGTTTGAATTGCCACTTAGCTCTCTTTCTCTCCTAAATTTTGCTGTGCCCGACAGGGTCCATTTTGATCTTTTTCTTGTATATACCATCTTTATAACACATATGGAAAGCAATAAAGATTTGAGTATTGATTGAGTATTGGTTTTCCGCAGTAGTATATAATAAATATATTATAGCGGTATGGGAGACGAAACTATATTTAATTATTATGTCGAGCAGTGACCAAGTCGTTGCACCAACACACACAAAATTTCCAAAAAAATATGTCCATCGAGTTCGCCATCAAAATTGATCACCAAACCCAACCAATAGTAGGCCATTATTAATTACACGCGACAGAATAAAGTCATAACTCGTGTATCGTAGCTTGTCCATTTGTTCTACTCTGTTTACCGCACGTTCCATATATTTCGTCGCGGTATTGACATTGTTATAGATGACGCCGCGAGGCATGTCATCATTCATCTATAGGGATGTTTATTTGTTTTTCTAGATGTCGAAGGTGTGTCATATGTTTTAAAAGGCTGAATTTGAGAAGAAACGCGTGCTTTAATGTGTGGTGTATTGAGCGCATCGTGGCACCGGTCGCTTCGCTCGCTCGGCTCACGCGTCGTTGGTCACAGTTCTAACCTAATCTAACCCATTTGGTCGAGGCCCTAGCTTAGTTACTGCGACCAACTTTGAGAATAACCAGACAGTTAAAAAGAGGCATATTTGTTTATAAAAGCGTATCGCGTCCGCTTTTCATTTAAAACGTTTTTGGAGGATCAAATACATATTTCCCTTATGAAATTAGTATGGATCAATTACATACACGTGGCAGAATAAAGTCATAACTCGTGTATCGAACCTTGTCAATTTGTTCTACTCTGTTTACCGCACGTTCCATATATCTCGTCGCGCCATCGACGTTGTCATAGATGGCGCCGCGAGGCATGTCATGTATCATAAATCTATAGAGATGTTTGTTTGTTTCTTTGTGTGAGGGACAGGTGAATATATGTTGACTAAAGATGATTTTCAAAAACGAACGCAGGTTTTAGTGTAGTTTTACAGTTCTTTCACACATTATTTCTTACTATGAAGACTTTTCTTCTTCTTATGGCTATTGAGCTTCAGGGCAGAAACCCATTATTCGTTGTCCATTCTCCTTTGTATTGTAATCTTCACCATGGTTCTTAAGCAATATTGTTGTTTCAGCTCTACTCTCCTGCTCTATGATGGTTGAATGATTTATTCATTTAAAAATAGGTATATAGAGTAAGTATTGTTATATTGTGATGTGACTTATGCTTAATTATTAAAAAAAAATGTTGATTCATAATGCCATGACATCTTGAAGTTCTTTGTACCAATCTATTTGTTATTGTGGAGGGTCGTTAATCATACTTGCCAAAAAAAGTGCCACACAAAATATCCACATATAAAAATATCTAAACAAGCTTATAAATAGCAGATACCTTCAACATAATATCGTTGATTAATTTTGCCGTTCGAAAAATCGGTGCCTTTCAAAAGTATCACATTGTTAGCATATTTTCGGTAGGTAGGGTTGTATATACCGCAGTTCTTCGCGTTCATTTTTCATCGTGAATCATCGCGCTGTCACACGAAGTTCAGCTGGTAAAATTATTTTTATCGTCGATGTATAGCTAATAGGCAGAATAACTTTATTACTTATTATATTTATAGATAACTAACTATTTACACTAGCTGCTAAATTAAATGACTAATTAACTAAATATACAAATAAATACAAAAACAAAAGGACATTTAAGCATCGAAGTATCTGTCCGCATAGCTGTCATCCGGAAACGTGCTCAGAAAACTAGTAGCGTTGCCACGTTGAATGGCAATGCTAATTCTTTGGCTAAAGAACAACCCAGTCCTCTGGTCACGTGAAGTGTCGACCAGCCGGAGAGAAATTTCCTTAAAAAGCAGACGCGTACTCGGGCCCCATGACCCGTTTCGACAGAATAACTACATTTGCTATATTCGAGTTATCAAAAGTTGTCAGTCATCAAATCGAATGTGCGTCATTCATTATTATAACCGTGTTATCTAAAGGATTGATTTACTGTTAATGAAATATTATTAATAAGCTGTGTGCCCGATGGGATTTCTCATTGGCAAAAATCATGAACTTCCATATTTATAACCTTTAGGGGAGGAGTGTTCAAAAACCAGTCCTATGCCCAGTAGATGTAGGTAGATGTCACATGTCTTCGAATTTTTGACTCTAGGACATGTCGGTTTCCTCACGATGTTTTCCTTCACCGTTTTGAGAGCAGTAGTGATGATATTATTTACCCCCCTCCCCCCCTCTGGGTGGAGCGGAAGGGAGTGTCAGACTCTTACTGACTAAAACCCACCCATGTTCCTTCCTTTGCCCTTTATGTTCCGGGGTAGCGGTAACCCTTTCGGACAATCCCGCTGACCCGGCAGGCTTCGGCCCTAAGGGCCCCCTCAAATTATGCTGACAACTCTTTGAGGCGCGCGTGGAACACTTAAGCGCCGTCCGGCACGGGCCTGGTCCTGATCGGACGGTGAGCTACCCATTGCTCTCCGCCCGCAGGCTCACTGCCTTAGCGCTTACCTTCGATATATAAGCAACTCTGTTGTAAAATTTTATGCTTCTAGACCCAGCAGCTTAGGCGTCTGTGCGTTGTTTGTCAGTGAACGAATGAATTCAAGATTTTTATTACGTAAATTTCATTCCTCTAATGGACATAAGTTTCGTCAATAAACGCGTCTTATGTACTGAGATATCATAAGAGCAGTGGTGGCCCGGTGGTAACAGCCGCGACTTACGAGTTGTAGGTCGTAGGTTCGAACTCAGACAGAAGGATTACTTTGTGTAAATTATTTCATCACCACTGCCCTCAAAACGGTGAAGGAGAACATCGTAAGGAAACCGGCATGTCCTACAACCAAAAATTCGAAGACTTCTGATATCCGCTAACCCACACTGGGCACGCGTGGAGGATTACGGCCCCTCTCACCGAGAGGAGGCCTGTGTCCGAGCAGTGGGAACATTATCGGCTGATTATGATAATGTACTGAAATATGCATAACTGTAAGAGCCCAAAAGGGTAAAGGGTTCTACTAAAGAAGTTTTCACAAGAGACTACAGTTTAAGAAGCAACATTATGGAAGGACTAGCAGCACCCCGCGGTTTCACCCGCATTAGTTTCAATCCCGTAGGAATATCGAGATTAAAAGTATCCTATATGTTAATCTTGGTTATAAACCATCTGTGTACCAAATTTCATCCAAATCCGTTCAGTAGTTTTTGCGTGAAAGAGTCATCAAACATCCATCCATCCATCCATCCATGTATCCATTCATATAAACTTTCACGTTTATAATATTAGTAGGAAGTAGGATAGTAGGATAGGGTTACACATTGCAATAACAATTTTGCCTGAAATTCTTAGACAAACCGCTTTATTTAATGCCCAAGTTTAACGTTACTTCAACATAATTCATGTATTACGAGAATGTACGAGTAGCCTAGATGCGTGGTGTGGAGTGGAACAAATGACATGTTCCACCTACTTGGGTGTCGACTTGGTTAATTGGCTCATTTACTGTGACGTTTGAGGCGGATCTTAATTTATTCATGCTATATGCTATTCTTGGGATTTGAGGAACTGGGTATTTCTTCAATTGCCTGGCTTCTGGAGCCCTATTAAAGTTAAATTGGTTTGGTTAAAGTTTTAAGCGATTTGTTCGTTGTTCGTGTATTTACCCCTAAAGGTCATTTTGTATAGTTTGTTTTATCTTCTTTTTTTATTGCTAAAGGATGAGTTACTGGTAACGATCTACGACCTCGACTTACGAGTTTTAGGTCTCTAGTTCAAACCCTGACAGGGGCTTTACTTTGTTTACTTTGTGTCTTTGTATTTCATCACCACGGCTCTAAAAATGGTGAAGGAAAACATTGTGACGAAACCAAACCAAAAATTCGAACACATGTGAAATCCGCCAACCCGTACTGGGCCCGCGTAGTGGATTACGGATCACTAAATAGTGCTTGTGACGTCATAGTAGGTAGTCAAAAAATGGCACGCTTGTTTTTCTATATGTCTGTGCCTAGAACCAAAAATTCGAAGACATGTGATATCCGCTAACGCACACTGGCCACGCGTGGAGGATTGCTTCCCACTCCCTCTCACCGAGAGAAGGCATTTAACCCATTAGGAACATTGAAGGCTTATTTTGCAATCAAGCATTATAAACGTGTCAATAGACCTAAAGTTTCAGTATGAATCATGTTTTTATTCAGTAAATTCTCTTCTAAGTCAAATCACGAATATAGCAAGTAACCCGAAGGCCAATTCCCGTAATTAAAAACGTTCAAAATCTAGTTGGAATCTCATCTCAGCGACAATCTCTGTCAAAAACTTGTCAAAATGTTGGGCAATTAGAGGTATTTTTGACAGATTGAGACTGGCATCAGACTGTGAACGTTCTTAAAATTACGAGAATTGCCCCTCTGCAGTGCGATTCTGTAACCATCTCACCGAGAAAACTTAGGTGAAGTGAGCGTGGAGTGAGCTGTCATTCCAACTTATCCTAGGGATTGTCACTATTATTAACAGCCGATCGATTCTGTAAAAATCTCACCGTAAAAAGTTAGGTGAAGTGAGCTGTCAATAGTGTCAATCCTAGCATTAGTTTGAATGACAGCTCACTCCACGCTCACTTACCTAAGTTTTCACGGTGAGATGGTTACAGAATGGCACTGCAGCTCACTCTAAGCTCACTTCACCTAACTTTTCACGGTGAGATTTTTACAGAATCGATCGGCTGTACTCTTATTTTGTATCCCAATTTCTTCATTAGTCAGGCCTTCCTTGCTTAATTAATAAAAAGCACGAACGACATTTTTCAAACATCTCCATCCCTCTCTGTCCTCAAAGCATTGTATCTTTCTTTCTCTTTCTCGGAACAGTAATAAATGACCGTTTTTGTACGGTTCGGCACACAATCGTTAGCAAAGTACAGTTGTGGACATAATTACTTAACACATTAATCTTTTGGGACGATACCACAGAACTATATTACTTATTTTCGTTTTTTGTTCTGTAAATCATAATTTTACTAGGTTTTTCTTGCGCTATTTATGTCTCAGTTTTTCGTTATTCATTAACAGCCGCACGGGTCAATCTTCAAGGTTAAGCAAAGCTTGCCAAGGTCGGTCCGTGGATGGGTGACCATCTATTACAAACCGAGAGTCCTTTGTGTATTAGAAAGCACGTTAAGCCGTTAGTCCCGGCTGTCAGTTGTTGATCTTTCAAAGTCGTTGCACGTGTGCACGTGTCGATCCGCGTTTATATAAACTAATAGTTTCAGACGAAAACGAAACTTCTGGAAATTACTATTAGTGATCACTGAACGAGAAAATGAGGCACATAAAAAACATAATGGAATCAGTTTCTTCAGGCTGAAAACCTGAAAAGGCTTCGAGGAAAAAGAAACGCGAAACACAAAATTTTGCCGACTTCAGGTGAAGTTGTATTATTGCGCACAAAGTTAGCTTACGCTCCAGAAAATGTGGTTTTACCTTTGTTAAACGATGTAATAAAAGTTATGTTATAACTTCAAAAATCACCTAACTTATAAACATAACATCTCGCCTGCACTGGGCCCGCGCCCAAAGGGTTAGGCAGCGGTGTACCTACACCCACATTTCACCAGTTATTTTTACGTCTCATGTAGTAGGGGGAGAGCCTATTGTAAGCGAGCACAAATTCCGGGCTGATACTGAGACGTTCCAGATGGTAAAATCCATTAATACCTTGCCCGACCTGGGAAATCGAACCTAGACCATGCTCAGCAGTAGCGCTTGCGACCACTAGAGCAACGAGATAGTCATATGACGTCACCTTTAATCTTGATATGGTTGTCATAAATGATGAGTATAAAGGGTACCTAATTATTTAACCTAATTATCTAACTGAACAGACAGCTGTGATTAAAATCAATACTGACAAAGTTACAGACGCGAAACCAATTGCTAATCATAAATTGATTAGCAAATACCTAACTATTTTATTAATAAAATACATCCCATCCAGTCCAGTTATAAAACTACAATGCCATCTTGAATAACAAAAACTCGATGTTTATGGCACCCTGTACACCACAACAGGTACAGAAAATTATTATGGCTTTGAAAAACACAAATAGCGTGGGGTACGATGGCATCTCCACCAAAATAATAATAGCTGTAGCGTCTGAAATTTGCCACCGTTATTATATAAGTATTGTAGCTGGCACGTTTCCTGACGCACTGAAAATAGCGATCGTTAAGCCATTATAAAAAAAAGAGGATAGATAGCTTACGGAATATTACAGGCCCATTTCTCTGTTCCCTATCTTCTCTAAAATATTTGAGAAATTCATACAAAGGGAATTAAACAGCTACATAGATAAAAATAATATGTTATGTAATGACGACTTTTTATACACTGTGTTGACAAAAGTGGACAAAAAAACACCCGTATGTTAGCACATACCGGTGTTTTTTGTCCACTTTTGTCACAGTGTATAAAAAGTCGTAGAAATCGCAAAATCCCTTTTGCTCATTCCCTTTTGCTTTGCTTTTTTACTAAAATGTCATGGTTTACGTAGTCAAATACTTGAGTCATACCGCATAAGATAGCTCTTATGCGGTATGACTCAAGCATTTGACTACGTAAACGATGAAATTTTAGTAAAAAAAACTTGAGGCATATGGTATAAGAGGTAATGTTCTTAATTTAATTAAATCTTATTTAAATAATAGAAAGCAAAATACAGAAATCACTAGAATTAATACACACACTAAAAAAGAAGAGATGTAATTATCGAATGAACATCGCACTACTTTTGGTGTTCCACAAGGTAGTGTATTGGGACCTAAACTTTTTACACTATACATTAATGACTTGCCCAAATCAATTTCTCACCCTATGACTTTATTTGCAGATGAAACGACGTAATATCTTGCATGCTTTTGTATGTATACAATATTTAAACAAATAAATAAATCTAATCTAATCTAATGTGCTGCTGGGGAGTTTGTTGCGCAACTTCTTCTTTCCAGCGAAAGCACTAGGAAGTGATGAAAGGCGGGCATTTTGGGGGAATGTCTTTTGTAATTTTGACGTTCGAAAAATGCTGATTCTAAGCCTAATTTGAATAAATGACTTTTGATTTGATATATTTTAGGGTTAGTCATTGGTACGGCCAAAGGTAAAACCCATTAATATATTGCCCGACCTGGGAATCGAACCTCATGCACATTAGTAGCGCTTGCGAGCATTCGCATTCATCTCAAAATATAGGTATGTTCGCCGTGCCCACGTCCCATGTTGCTTGGGGTCGGCGGAACATGTTTATCTCGTCTAATCTCCCCCGTCAGCCGTCACGCCAACATTCACTCCATTTTCGTTCATGTTATTATCATCCTTCACACAATAATAATGCAGCCGGTTGTAACTGTATATATTAATATAATTCGCTGTCTTCAATATTTCATTTAAGATAAAAGATAGATATAATATGACCACGAACAGCCTATAATGTTCCCACTGCTGGGACACAGGTCTCCTCTTTATGAGAGGGAGTGGGCCGAAATCCACCACGCGGGCCCAGTGCAGGTTGGTAGATGTCACATGTCTTCGAACGTTTTGGTTCTAAGACATGCCAGTTTCCTCGCGATGTTTTCCTTCACCGTTTTGTGAGTCGTATATGTGTATAGATTTTCTAGCCTTTTCCCAACTGTGTTGGGGTCGGCTGCCAGTCTAACCGGATGCAGCTGAATACCAGTATTTTACATGGAGCGACTGCCTATCTTACCTCCACAACCCATTTACTGGGTAACACGATACCCCTTGGTAAGACTGGTTGCCAGACTTTCGGGCTTCTGACATTACGACTGTTAACGATCCAAGAATGACAGCTGAAAACTTTCCGAGCCACGGAGGGGGTGTAAAGATGGTCACCCATCCACGGACCTACCGCGGCAAACGTAGCTTAACCTGATCAATCGACCCGAGCGGCTGATATTGCTTAGCCACGAGTCCCTCAATTTTGACACGTTTAACGTATCCTATTTTAGAGGTATGAGGAACAGGGTGTAAAGTTCACTCATCCTCCATAGAAAAGGGAGGATCCTCCAACCAGACGGGTGTTGTGTCTGGCGGGCAATTGCCCAACGTTTGATGTTGGGAAATTATATCTATTCTAATTGCGCGGTAAACTCTGCTTGCGAGATGCAGGATTTGCGTGACGTCAGTATGACGCGTTGTTCGCATGTGGCGTTGTAGATACCGCTACATCACTCCCCTCCGGAGACCGGAGGTCGATAGTGGGCTGAGTCTTTGTATCTTGCGATGCTTGCCAGGCCAGCTGAGGTTCCTGTGAGTCGGAACCGGTTGCCGCATAGTTCACGGTGAGTCGGAACTGTCTGCGGAGATGTCCCCAGTGAGTCGGGGAGGCGCTGCGTTATACTCCAGTGCGTCGGATGTCGTACAGCGCCGGGTTGAGGCTGACTGCTGCGTCGACCAGGAGAGGAAGCTCTTCTTGTTGACCGGCCGAAAGTGCAGTGTGCTGTGCCGAGGTTGCTGATGAGGCTGAGGGTGATGACCAGGTATGCGCGGTCGCTGCATGCTGGTGGTCAGGATACCCGTTGAAGCCGTGGATGCTGGCTGGCTGGGTGACTCGCCGCTAAAGCTTGCGGGAGTGATGATGATGACGTCACGCTGAAGTATTTGCACGAAGGCTGCGCTGACGTTCATACTCGGGGTCACCAGTTTAGAGGTATGAGGAACAGGGTGTAAAGTTCACTCATCCTCCATAGAAAAGGGAGGATCCTCCAACCAGACGGGTGTTGTGTCTGGCGGGCAATTGCCCAACGTTTGATGTTGGGAAATTGTATCTATTCTAATTGCGCGGTAAACTCTGCTTGCGAGATGCAGGATTTGCGTGACGTCAGTATGACGCGTTGTTCGCATGTGGCGTTGTAGATACCGCTACACTATTAATATTATAAATGTGAAAGTTTGTTTGGATGGATGGATGGATGTTTGTTACTCTTTCACGCAAAAACTACAGAACGGATTTGGATGAAATTTGGCACACAGATGGTTTATAACCAGGATATATATAACATATAGGACTTTTCATCCCGATATTCCCACGGGATCGAAACTTATGCGGTTAAAACCGCGGGGCGCAGTTAGTACTGTAATAATGTATGTCTATATTATTTGAGAAAATCAACCTTGACATTTATGTATGTTTTATCTAAGAAAAACGAAGTATCGTTCAAAGAGAGAATATTATTAGTATTAGCTACAGGTGATCGATCGGTAATATATTCTAGACATGAACGAGTAGCTTTACTTTACTCTACTTATGGTAACAAGGTTTTTATTACTTTACTCTACTTATGGTAACAAGGTTTTTATTCAATTTATACTTAAAAGCATCTATGTATAGTCACCAAAAGAGATAAGTAACCAGGGTCATCGAATATAGTTGAAGTTTAGTAAGAAACCGATGGAAGTTTTCAAATGAAAATTAAATTGATAAGTGAAATGTTTGTTGTCTATTAATTAAATTAAGTTTTATAAACGTAGTCGTAAACATCCGTCGGTTTCTTATTTACACTTCAACTATATCCGACGACACTGGTTACTTATCTCTTTTAGTGACTGTAAATTATAACGTGAACCTTATTTTTCCAAGTCTTGCTAAACCATTTTGGCTAAGAATATCACGACGCTTGGAAGGATTAGGCAGAGGTGTGCCTGTAGTATGACCTTATTCATATTATATTCGTGACGTTTGAAACACAAGCACGTGCTGAAAAACTAGGTCAATATTATTTATATTTTTTCTTAAAATTGCTGGGTGTACTTCAAATGACAATGATAATTTAACAACATTCATTGCGTCATTTACGTTTTTAGATTTCGATTTTTCTAACAATATGAAGTAATGGATAAGGAAAGAACACATGACGACAGAAATCCACCACGTGGGCTCAGTGCGGGTTGGTAGATGTAACATGTCTTCGAATTTTTTGGTTGGATGATGTTTTCCTTATGATGTTTTCCTTCTTTCTTCGTTTTGAAAGCAGTTGTGATTAAATAATTTACACAAAGCAAAGCGCCTGTCGGGGTTCGAACTTACAACCTACAACTCAAATCTCAAATCGTTTATTGCAATCCATAATGTACAATTACAGGTGGTAAATAAAAGAAAAATAATAGAAACAATTATGGACCCTGTCGCGCACAGCAAATTTTTAAATAAGTAGAGAGAGGAAGAGCGCTTTATTAATTTTCTTTGTTATTCAGTTACAGTTATTTTATATCCTATTAATTATTTTATACCTATGTATTTATATTTCCATTCATTCACTTATTCTATTATTATTTTATATGCTGGTCTATCTATACATTTATTATTTATTTAATTTTATTGAATACTCGTAAGTGGCGACCGTTACCACCGGGCCACCACTTGGATTACCCACTCCCTCTCGAAGAGATGAGACCTGTCTCCTAGCAGTGGGAACATTATAAATAAATAAATAAAATTAGTTTAATTCAAGTAACAAGACTCATATACAAACAGATACATACAAGGATACAGACAGGATAACAGGCACAGACAAAAACAGGGAGTCTACTACGAAGTGCAAAGTGCGAATGATCGGATCGGACCGACCCATGGCCGAATCGAATATTATTGAAAAATGCGAAAAAATTTCGGATCGGCTCAGTTGGGTCGGGACCATAGTCAATACTCGAAAGAGTATAGGAGTGTAGGATCGGGACCGACCGATCCAAATAGTAACTTCGTAGCAGGAAACGGCCGAACATTCGGCCGACACCACTTCGGAGTAGACCCCCAGGCTGATTATGTTATGTTTCTCACCCAAACCTTCGCCACTTCCACGGCGCTGTCGGTGGCAGCACAGACGTCACTTTGACTGCATGTTTTGGGACACAGAGGGCAGGATAGGAGGTGGAGCATAGTTTGCGACACAGCTCCACATCCATACCGTACTGCCTTTCCGTCGGGGTAGTATAATGTTGAATGTGGAGTGCGGAAAATAATTATAAAAAAAATAATAATAATAATAATAATGGCTGATTTCGAGAATTAAATGAAACTAAGTACACAATTATTTCGCAAGAATAAAAAGTATTTTAATAGAACATTTGATAATAAAGGAGCACATAGATTAACGTTTAGAAAAATAATATGTACCTAAGCGGGAACCGACTCATAGTCAGCCTATGCCTAATGTTCCCACTGCTGGGATACAGGCCTCCTCTCTTCGAGTGGGAGTGGGCTCTAATCTACCACGGAGGCCCAGTGCGGGTTGGTACATGTCACATGTCTTCGAACTTTTGGTTCGAGGACATGCCGATTTTCTCACGATGTTTTCCTTTACGTTTTGAGAGCAGTGGTGATGAAATTATTTACACTAAGTATAGCGCCTGTTTGGAACTGATTCACCAGTACCTACCCAATGCTCTGAATCGGTGCCTACATAGAAAATATTTCTTTCTTATTTTTACTCCCTGTATAATTGAAGCGTACCCAAAGGTATAAGTTTATATAGGTACGTCACTTAACGGTAACGTAGGACTGACAGTAACAAAACCAATTTTCTATTTTTGGTTTATCTTTTTGTAGAAAATTGGAAATCTGTGCTGTGGGATTGTTTGAAGATGTATCGGTTACATATCCATACTAATATTATAAATGCGAGTAACTTTGTCTGTATTTGAGTCTGTTACCTCTTCAGATCTTAACGACAGAACAGAATTCGATGAAATTTGGCACCTGGGTTAAGTCATAAGATATTTCTATCCCGCAGGGTGATTGTGTTACAAACTAACAGTAGGAATGGCTTTCATTTTGACAGTTCAACAACATTCATTGCGTTATTTGCGTTGTTGAGCAGACAATTTTTTCGAACATAAGAAGCAATGGATTAGCAGATTGTGATTGATGGGTGCTGAGTTAGGTAATAAAAATTATTTTTACTTCGGTAGTACGTCTCCATGGGATAATTTCAGACCTCCGCGAGGAGGAAACCGCGGGAATAATTTAGTTTACATATAACTTTATAATTGTATGTTGGATGATAAGTCATACAGCTTCATTTGGTGTGACGAAGTTTGAAATTAGTTGTTTTGATCATGCCAGGAGTCATCGCGACGCGACCTGCGGAGCGACGGACCTACGAAAACAGCGGATTAATTGCGTAACACATTAATGGCTGATTTTACCAAAGTCAGAAGGCCAATTCTCTTAATTTTAAGAACGTTTACAGTCTGATCTCAGCCTCAATCTGTCAAAAATATCTCTAATCTCCCTACATTTTTAACAAGTTTTTGACATTGATTGTCGCTCAGATGAGATTGCGACTAGATTTTGAACGTTTTTAATTATGAAAATTGGTCTTCGGTATCTTGGTATTGATATCTTTTTACCGTGGAATAAAATTGATATCTGACAGTTGATAGAACAGTCAAAAATTCAAAATTTATTCTCAGGATAAGACTTGTTCCAGATAAAAAAGTTTAGTAAAATTCGCCCTAACAGTTGCAATTGCAATGAAAGGTCATTTTGACAAACAACAACCTTTATTACGTTACTAGCTGCGCCCCACGGTTTCGCGCGCATACGTTTCGATCCCGTGGGAAAATCGGGATAAAAAGTATCCTATATGTTAATCCTGGTTATAAACCATCTGTGTGCCAAATTTCATCCAAATCCGTTCAGTAGTTTTTGCGTGAAAGAGTAGCAAACATCCATCCATCCATACAAACTTTCACGTTTATAATATTAGTAGGATATAGGATAGGATTTAAGTTGTCGAGCAGCGGAATTATTCAAACAAAAAAAGGCTTATGGATTTTCTTTAAAATCCTTCGGTTTATGACAGAATAATATTAGTAGGAAGTGTGTTACGCAATTGGGGAGCAAGTGACGCGCGCGCGTGGTGCTTGACTTTTATATTTCTGTGCTCTTGAAGCAAGTGGCGTCACAATTCGCAGCGCTCAAAGCCGTGAACGAGGTCTTAGTTCAAATACAGTGGTTCAAACGCCATTTTCATTTACCTAAAAATACAAAACTAAACAATTTTCCTTATCCGTTGCCATGTTCAACAAGTGCTTCAATTAATTGTTTTCCTTCACCATCAAAACACAATACAGATTGTTTACACAAATGGATATTGTGTCAAAACGACAAGAGCCAATGTTGTCATGTTTCTGTTGTTACTGTAAACAAATATACTCAATTAACTCTGTTATATTGTTTAGGCTCACCACTATCTCTTCCTTTAGTGTACTTCCAGACCGTATTTCGGTCATGAAGGCCAATCACAACGGAGTCTTTGGCGGGGCAGATATGATAGTGCACAAGTGTGTGTGCAGACAGAGGTGCACTCTCTCTTCCCTCACCATCATAGTCCGATGAGATGGCATACAATCCGAAACGACCGGAGAGAGATCAGGTGCAGGACCAACGGCTTAACGTGCTTTCTGAGGCACGGGTGTATCACACCGCCAATTTCCAAACACCGGGCGTTATTAAATAACCTGTTCGTTTAATGATGTTACGACATAGTCAAGCAAGCATGAGCGTCCGAGCATGCGGTCCTGCGTTCAGTTCCTAGGTCGGGTAAGGTGTTGTTGGGTTTTCCATGAGCAATTTCTCAGTAACAGCCCGGAGTCTGATTTGTGCCCGGTTGATACTATAAGATCAGATCACTCCTTGTTACCCCGAAGGGTTCGTCAGAGGTGTATATAAAGTACACCATATTTTGCCAGCTATGTTTAATTTCCATGTAATATCCCAGGATGATTATCCTTAGCTACTTATACTTTGGGCGGGTTGTTTCACGCCCACTTGACGCACGTGTATACGTCAAAAATGGCGCTAACTATCGTCAAACAAAAAAAAAAGGTTATTTCAAATTAAAATTACAAAATTATGGCGTTGCCGTACGTCAAATAATAACGAGTACGTAATCGTTATTATTTGACGTAGTATTTGACATAATATTACGTGAACCAACTGTTTGAAACAACCGGCTCTTACTTATTTGTATTTTAGAGTTAAGCTGTTAGTGGCATAACATCAATCGAAAAAGGATGATTCGATTATGAATTCTATGTTTGCTACACTTACGTACCAATTACGTGTGATATTCATCGAAGTAAAACTCTTTAATCTTCCTTAGCATTTCATACTGCCTAGCCTTTCCCAACTATGTTAGGATGGGCTTCCAGTCAAACCGGATGAATACCAGTATTTTACATGGAACGACTGCCTATCTGACCTCCACAACCCATTTACTCGGTAACACGATACCCCTGGTAAGACTGGGTGTCAGACTTTTGGGTTATCTGCCCGCCCGTCAAATGACTGTCAAAGATCTACGAATAACAGCCATAAAGTGTTTTCCGAGGCACGGAGGGGTCTCGATATGTAATTGAAGGTCACCCACTGATCCACGAACTGACTGGTGGTTAAGCATAGCTTAACCTCCGATCGACCCGTGCGGCTGAAAGATCAAAGATCTCATCAAAGATCTATGAATGACAGCCAGGATTATCGGCTTAATCTTCCGTAGCGTTTGCTAAACCTAAACCGATGAATCTAAGAACAAGAGCTACGCCAATTAAACTTCGTCAATATTGACGATTATCTCGTTATAAAGTTTACTTTAGTTAGAAAGCTGAGAGTACGGTGTGGGACCACAGTTTAATCTCTTAAGGGGGACGCGCTAATTAGAATAGAAACTCTTTCGGGCATAAATAACAGAGATAGTTCATAATGATACAGTATTTTTTTTTTTTGGGTACGGGCCCTATATTGCCAATTGTCCTTTACTTTCGATTTTTTCGCAATTTTCAGGTCAGTGTTAGGTTGTATGTTGATTAAAATATGATTCGCGACCGTAACAAATATGGCTTTACAGAATTATTATTAGAATCAGCAATACAACTCCTTAAGTTAGAATTGGCCTCAAACGTCATGATTTCATGAAATAGTCATTCAATAGAGTAATATGAACTTTAAGAGATGTATTGATAATTTTATAGCCCTAATTCTATAAATAAATATTTGCTGTGGCCACGAATCATATTTAGATCGACATACAACCTGATATTGACTAGGAAATTGCAAAAAAAGGAAGAAAATTTGAATTTCGCGGCCTACTCTGACGCTTTCGCCTTAAGTTTATGAACTACGACTACGGACCACTAAACTGCACTTTTCATAATTAGAAACTCTCATACAGGCTGTCCTACCCATCAATTAACTCAGCCTATCGCATTCCACTGCTGGAAATAGGCCTCCTCCAGGCTGCGCCACAACACCCTGTCCTCCGCCTTCCCCATCCAGTCTGTCCCAACCTTCTTAAGGTCGTCTGTCCATCTAGCTGGGGGGCTCGTCTGCTCCACCAGCCATCGGTCCTTCGACAAACATGGTAAGCCCACTGCCACCTACCCATATAATAAGGCAAAATATGGCATATACAAGATGGAGACGACAAATTCTTAGTTTTCATTAAATCTAGAAGCTAGCACCGTTGTGTAAAGTTTTAACTTTCCAGGATGTAAAAACTACATTTTAAATCTTATAAGGATATCTAAGGCTCGTATTACAAAACTTGAGTCAAAACTTCATCATTTTACAACTAGTTTCAACCAATGAAACGACTTTAAGAAAGTTACTTGTGTCTTCAGGTTTAGTATACTTGTGTCTTGAGCGTGCTTAAATCTCGTGCTTTTAGCAAAAATATGAACTTTATTTGATCATTATCAAACTCACATAAATACTTACACATGCAAAATTTGGAACGTTATAAATTATATAACCTCATAATCAGCCTATAACGTTCCACCACGCGGACTCAGTGCGGGCTGGTAGATGTCACATGTCTTCGAATTTTTGGTTCTAGGACATGCCGGTTTCCTTACGATGTTTTCCTTCACCGTTTTGAGAGCAGTGGTGATGGAATAATTTACACAAAGTAAAGCTCCTGTCTGGGTTCGAACCTACGACCTACAACTTGTAAGTCGCTGCCGTTACCAACGGGCAACCACTGCTCCAACACAGATGAACAAATTCTATTTTAACATTCAAAATCAAAATCAAAAGTCATTTATTCAAATTAGGCTGAGAATCAGCACTTTTCGAACGTCAAAACTACAAAAGACAGTCCCCCAAAAACGCCCGCCCTTCACCACTTCCTAGTGCTATCGCTGGGAAGAAGAAGTGGCGCAACAAACTCCCCAGCAGCACAACAGTCTGTTCAGTTAGAAATTTAACTGACTAGAAGGCCAGATCAATAAATTGGAATAATCCAATTTAATGACCAAACTCAAAATAACCCAACCATTAAAGCTTGTCCAAAGTTGCCCTAAAATAAAATACATCAAAGAAATTGGCTAATAAATCGGCAACCCTCAGCTGTGGTGAACCATTTTTTCTTAGTCGGTCAATTTATAAAGGTAGCTGGGGGTCTACGGGGGTCCACACGATTTTTCTTTAAGAGCTAAGCTTCAAAACTTTGTAAAAAAGCGGCCAAGTGCGAGTCGGGGTCGCACACGAAGGGTTGCGTACCACCGGGCACCGTATAATATTTAACACTTTTTATATACAATATTTTTTAAAGGCCCAATCAAATACAATACATTTTTTTTGTATAAGGAATTTTTATTATTTGTTGTAATAGCGGTCATAATAGCACACATTCTGAAAATTTAAAGTGTCTACCTATTACGGTCAGAAGATAGTCAGCCCTGTGACAGACGAACGGATGGAATGACAGCGGAGCCTTAGTACCTAATAACGGTCCCGTTGGCGGGTGCGGAACCCCACAAACGGTCAGAATGAATAATTTAGAGGTAAAGGTTGAATAAGTTACTTTCAAAGTGGCTAAGACGTATTTTTTTAGAATTTCGCCACATACCTTTTCAAAGTTTTAGTTTAAGGGGATGCGCCAATGTAGCTCTCGAAAAACAAATTTTCTTATGTTTCTTTCAATTTTCAAGTCAGTGTCAGGTAGTATGTTGACTAAAATGTGATTAGCGACCGTATCAAATATAAGAATAAAACAAGCGATAGTTGCTACAACTGGCCGCTATATAACTGTACTTTGGGGGTCGAGAGGAAACTAAAATTTGGCTGGAAAAATAAAATCCACTCTCAACCCCCAAGGGTCGAGAGTGGATTAGACTATAGTTAGGGGTCCAGTGGAAACATTATTGATTGGGGGTCGAGGGGCCGAGAGTGGACTAAACCTATTTTTTTCCGCCCATATAGAATTTCAATCAGCATATTACAGGCTATATTGTATCGTTTCAGCCAAATTGACCGAACAGATAGTTCCTTACATTTTGTGCGGGGTTATTTAGAAAGGCCGTACCCAAAAATAAATTACTGTAGCATTATGAGCCATGTCTATCTGCAGTGCGATTCTGTAACCATCTCACCGTGAAAACTTAGGTGAAGTGAGCGTGGAGTGAGCTGTCATTCCAACTAATGCTAGGGATTGACACTATTGACAGCTCACTCTAAGCTCACTTCACCTAAGTTTTCACGGTGAGATTTTTACAGAATCGATCGGCTGTTATGCCTTCAAAGAAGCGTAACAGGCCGACATATTATAAAAATAACAATTAAAAAAAAAAAGAGCATCATTACAAACGCAGAAACATTGTATAGGTTCATTCATTTCAAAAAGTGTAAATAATCTTTTAGAAGATACGATTTAACTTCCTCTTATATAATTTTTCTTCAAGTGAATTCACACATACTTTTTTAGGATTAATTAAACTACTCCATGAGGGTGTTGACTGTTCCTAAATTACCCTAGGCTTATAAAATTTTCGTTTTTCCTAATTATGCTAATATTACAGTTAAGAATCGGTTCCAGTGGCATTGCATCGGCATCGTGCTCTTTTGGAGACATGGTCCCTAACGGTTCTTTCGAACTGATAAACGTGACGAAGCGGCTTTTCCTGCGGCAACCAAGCGACTGTCCTTGTCTGACTATGGGGCGGCTAGTTCCAGCGGCATTGCGTCGACATCATGCTCTTAAGGAGACATGGTCGGAATATCAGTCCTTGGACTGGATATTAGATAGATGTGGTCACCCAAACCCCTGGAAGTTCACCCTTTGCACAACAAGCATATCTGCAAGACACGTGTTCATGTCCGAATTATTGGTCTGAGATAAAGAATACAACATTCGAGAATTACTAGATAATAGAGTTGAGATTCGAAACTCAAGAACCATCATTTAATAGAGTTTTGAATAATCTCTCTTAAGGCACTATTATTGGCCGAACACAACGTCCAAGAATTATAGTACTAGGATTTACTAGATAATAGAGCAGAGTCAAAAATTAAGAATTATTAATTAATAAAGTCGTGGATCAACTCTCTTGAAGGTCTACAGATAGCCCCAAAGCACCCACCCTTCACCACTTCCTACTGTTTTGGGCTGGAGAGAAGAAGTGGCGCAACAAACTCCCCAGCAACACCTCTCTGTCTGATTAGTTATAAGAACTTTAATAAATCTATCAGCTTAGGATAATTATTATAATGAAGGACTCACAGAGTCACACCAACAAACACACACTATTAAACACACTTTAACTACTAAATTAGCCTAATCTGGGCTCCAATCCACTTAATAACTAATGCTCGCTATTTCGCGACGGCCCACTCGGACATAGCCTCTTGGTATTCCCTAAATCTCCTAACTTAACTAGCGTGGACTAGGATATCCGTATCCTAAAGCGGTTTGACCCCGACTGCCCCTACGTCTTCGTTATAATTCCTCATATCCTCAAAACACCATTCTCAGGCGCTCAGCCCCTTTTCAAAGTCTCTCATTTTTTTAACAATTTCGCAATTGTTTTAAGGGTATCGGGCCCACGGCCTACGGGACCATCTTATGGTCACTAGATGTGTGGCTAATATTGTGCGTTGCGTTGAGGGTCTCGGCGTTTTTAGAATTCGTACAAAATATTGCATCTTAAGTGACGTAAAATATCGATTTCTACCGACGACTGGCCATAAGTGCCGGTCTGTTTCCCATAAAATATTAAAGGCAATGGGTTTCTAAGAAATTCAATATTGTTTTACTATTTTAAAGAAATCGGATATTTTGTTATTGATTAGGGTACCGTGTCGAGCTGTCAGACCATAAAATTGAGATTTAATGCGTTTCTATGAGGGCCGATAGCGTGTGACAATTTTAAAATTAGAATTTATAATAAGACATTTAGTTATTAAATAGGAGTAAGTGACAGACAGTCACAAGGGCAACAAAGATCAACATAGTTCATAATACTACATTAAACTTTGTGCCTCGGTACGCTGTTAGCCATTCTACTTTACTTTGACCATACTTTAACCTTCATTTTGAAAACATAAGAAATTCGTCCATTAGCCAATAAAAGGGGTGTTTCTATACTTCACAAAAACCGACCTTTAAATCTAACACAGCTGTAGGTAACGTACACTTTTTCTTGCTCATGCAATTTACTATGGGAGCCCACTCGATTTTTCTCTCAGAATTATTAAGGGCCAAAACTTTGTACATAACGGTCAGAATGAGTAACTGAGGGTTAGACCTTTGCATACATTGTTATAGTTCTGTGGTTTAAAAATTGATAGCGTCTGTTTTTTTGGTCATTTTGCTTGGGGTTTGCTTTTGTTTTTTATGTTTTACAATACGAGAAATGGTGTTAGGTTGAAAAATAGTGTGAAAGTCAAAGTTAAATCATTTTAGTACCATATCAGTATCGTATTACCCAGTCACTACATACTGGTACATACCGAGAACCCTCCGACCGAGAAGCCGTTGGTCCCAACTGGCATTCGTGCATCTTTGACAGTCGTTACGGGTAGTCAGAAGCCCGAAAGTCAGACTTTCGGGCTTCTGACTCCAAGGCACGGAGGGTTCTCGGTATGTAAAGTTGGTCACCCATCCACAGACCAACCGCGGCAAGCGTAGCTTAACCTGATCAATCGACCTGTGCGGCTGTTATTATTTAGCCACGAGCCCCTCAGAAGGTCCCTTTAAGACCCCTTTAAATAGCGGAAATACTATAGTAGACGAATCATTTTTAGGCCTAGGATGCTAACATAAATCACTAGTCAACTTTTTCGGCCTATTACATTTCCAATGAAAAATGTAACTAGATCCGTTTCTACCTATGAATGATACAGGAATATGCATTAAGGTAAAGGTAAGCCCAAGTATAAATAATACATTGTAAGGGGGTGTAGACCGCCAGATGGGCGGGTTGAGTTATAGACGAAACGTGGTGCCGCGAGCCAAATGCGATTACGATACGCTTAGAAAATGTTGAATGTGTACATATTTTATGCTGTTGTAAAATATTTTGTTGGACAAAGGTAGAGTTGGACTGGATCCAAATGGCAGTGTATAGATATTAGTGGGATAAAGAACTGCGAGCTTAGTCAGTCGGTTATTAAAGAGTGATGAAGAAAGTTTCAAATGAATAAGACATTTTAATGGAGAAGTATATGAGTCTCGGCTATATATCATATCATAATCTGCCTATAATGTTCCCACAGTTGGGATACAAGCCTCCTCTCTTTGAAAGGAAGTGGGCCGTAATATACCACGCGGGCCTAGTGCGGGTTAGTTGATGTCACATGTCTTCGAATTATTGATTCTAGGACATGCCGGTTTCCTCACGATGTTTTCCTTCTCCGTTTTGAGAGCAGTAGTTGTATTTTACTTTGTGTAAAAACCAATAATCATTTACTTAATTTGTCACTTTTAGAACGTCCAACGTTACAAAAAACAGCTCCCAAATCGCCAGTCCTTTTTCTTCCAATTTCTCTTTCATATTTTTCCCAATCTACTTGGTGGTGTTCTAGCTGGTAAGTAGTGCATCAAACTCCTCAGCAACAACAGTGTCTGATTATTTTTCACGCATGGCGTCGCATTAATTGAAATTAAGAAGTGATAGCAGTGGTAGCCCAGTGGTAACAGACGCGACTTACGAGTTGTAGGTCATAGGTTTGGACCCAGACAAGCGCTTTACTTTGTGTAAATTATTTCATTACCACTGCTCTCTAAACGGTGAAGGAAAACCTCGTGAGGTAACCGGCATGTCCTAGATTGAAAAAATTCGAAGATATGTGACACACTGGGCCCGCGTGGTGGTTTAAGGCCCAGTCCCTCTCACAGAGAGGAAGCCTGTGTCCCAGCAGTGGGAACATTATAGGTTGATTATGTATTATTTAAGAAGTGATAATCCTTAGCGATGCCTCCATCATTCATCGTCATCGTTCATTTGTGATTTTCTCGAACGTTTATCTCAAAATATTAAGTAGTAGGTAAATGGCAAATAAATACGAATTGCGAGAATCTATGTACATAAAAATAGTTAGCAATATAGGAAGGGCATTAAATTCTCCTCCAAATACACTAGGTTTGCTTGTGACAGCGGACTTTTCGTTTGGTACAGGGCGCCCTATATTTGATGGCATTCACCGTTAATCTTAACCAATAATTATTTGATTTGTAATACGCAAAAAATTGAGTCAACCAAGCTTAATTTGATGTAGAATTCGGTAGCAAAAAACGTGGAGCGAAACCTAAAAGTGTGCTTCGGGAATAGAACGTTCAATGGGGTCACTGCTGTTGGAAATGTAAATTTTAAATGCCAAACGTAGTAATTTGTGTGTATCTTGAATTGAATAAAAAACCTGACAAGTGCGAGGCGAACTCGCGCACCGAGGGCTCCGTACAAATTTGTAGGTATGTAAATAGTTTTTTTTTGTTATGTAACTACAAATTTACGGTTTTCGAATTTTTCCTTTACTTGTGCTACATGATATTGCTTCTTGCCAAATTTCATGATACTAGGTCAACGGGAAGTACCCTATGGGTTTTTATTTCGGAACATAAACATTCGTATCTTTTGATTGCGTTGACTTAGAAGTTTTAATTTTTTTTATTGATTCAAGGCATTGCAGCCCTGATTATTTGGTATTAATTTCAACTTGATAACTCCACGCGTTTTTGAGAAAAAGGGTCTTGACTGACGAACAGACAGACGGACAACGAAGTGATCTTAGAAGGGTTCCGTTTTTCCTTTCGAATTACGGAACCCTAACCCTAAAAAAGAAATCTATGTTTTCCCAGAGTTTAAAAATTAGAAGCTTCAGGGTCTTAGTCAGTTGGAGTTCAAAATAACCATCCGCTCTCCCCAGACGGAAGGTATCCATGAGGATATCCCAACGGAAAAAAAAGGCGATGGAAAAAAGAGATGGAACTGTTGAAGGAAAAATGATACTGCGGAGAAATAGTATTTGTAATCAAAGGACATGCGACTTTAAAATTGAAATTACAAGTAATATCATTATTGGTCATATAAGCTATCACTTTAATTTGGGCGAAAACGGACGAAAATCTAGTTAGTGCGAAAAAAATCCAATAGATTTTTTAAAGTTGTCCTGTCTCGGGTGTGCTGGAAGAGATTTCTTATGAAATAAGCATCACCTCTGTACCTATTTTTTCTGTTCTTTTCTTGTCTATAAAATAAAAATAAAAAGTGCTTGTATGTCATTTTGCGAAAATTTAAAACGCCTGTGAATTTCGATACCGATGGGTACGCACGGCTACATATATCAAGCTATACATTTCCAGTATAAGCTGACTTCTTTGTACGAAAAATCTATACAATGCGAGGTCAGCTCAAACTGTCACATGTTCAAGTCACATAACAAAATCAATTTCTCAATTTTTATTTTCCAGGAAAACTAATCTAGCCTTTCCTTTTTGGTTCAAATCATAACACAATTTATTATAATACCATGACACAAACACAACTGATTGACTGAAACAAGTAGGAAGCAGAAAATTCTATCAAAAAAAGGTAAATTGCTTTTTTTTACGAAACTAAATTCGAATTAGATTTCCTTCGGGACTTTAATGTGCAAAATGGTGTTTTCGCTTTTATTTTACACGAGTTTTTCTCTTAACAAGATAGTGAGTTCTTTTTCTTGTTGTGATTTGAGGACGTAAATTGCTAGTTTGTATTTCATTGGAAAATATACTGGTGTGTTAGAGTGGTTTCTAAGACTGGAAGCTAATTCCAATAGTAATTAGTTTTACTATGTTTGGTGTTTTATTGAAGTTTTATTAGTAAATAGGAAAGGATACAATTTTTAACATTTATAAATAGATAGATATATACATGTATATGAAAACGGTGAAGCTCAAAACGGTGAAGGAAAACATCGTGAGGAAACCGGCATGTCCTAAAAGCAAAAATTCGAAGACATGTGGCATCTACCAACCCGCACTGGGTCCGGGTGGTGGATTACGGCCCGCTCCCTCTCACCGAGAGGAGGCCTGTGTCCCAGCAGTGACACCTTCTCCAGATTCATACCTCATGGAGGAAGCAGCGCCTATTTTGCACATACAAAAAAAAATATGAGTATACGGGACGACCCCCAGCTAGATGGACGGACGACCTAAAGAAGGTGGCTGGGACAGACTGGATGCGGAAGGCGGAGGTCAGGGTGTTGTGGCGCAGCCTATGAGCGGCCTATTTTTGAACTCCTAAGCTCGCAAGCCGCGTTAACGAACTTTCCAAAACCTAAAATGTCACACGTGCCGGAAATTACACTACCATCGATTTGGTAAATAGGTCGCCCATTAAAAGTTACCGCAAAGTTATTTCAAATCACTAGTGCGGGGACTTTGTCTCGCAGGGTCTTAGCATTATGCTGAGCAATGGCCGTTTTGCGTGAATGTGACGCATATTTTCCCCCAACTCGTTCGTTTTTGTGTTCTTTCTCTGCGTCACGTTTACCGCAAATAAACGTATTTTCTTTCTTTCTCTATTTCACTCATAAAACGACTTCGAGCTTAAAAGTCTATTTTCGCTAACGCCGAAGGTTCTACAGCGAAGAGACGAATTTAGAACTGATGATACAACTGAACTGCCTGAAACTTCAATATAGGGGGAGTATTGATCTTTCTAAAATAGCTCGTGTTCTAGTTTTAATTCATTCATGATTCTAACGTATTACTGCTGCATGTGGCGTGAAATAGTTTTATAACTCTCCTATAGACTATTATTTTATCGCGCGTCTCAAGCTTCTGTTTATGGGTTCTAACCAACCAAGAGCTGGTCTCCTTTAATAAAGACTGGTCCTTGGAATAAGAGTAGGGAGGCCATTGCCCAGCAGTGGGACATGAATGGCTAATAAAAAAAAACATGTACGAATGTGACTTTTCTAAGTTCATATGTTACGAATTCCGCCGCTGGAATTTTTTAATTAATGTGACATCTAGCTTTTATCCACGGCTTCGCCAGCGTGGATATCGGAAATAATCCTAATTATGTTTTCCTTTTTTTTTTCTAAAGTAAAATTAAGTTACTCCGTCAGCTAACTGCCAGTGAAAGTCCCGTCAAAATCGGTCTAGCCGTTTCGGAGATTAGACAGAACAAATAGACAGACAAAAATATTATATAATTTTATATTATGCATTTAGTAAAAAGCTGTTATTATGGCATTCCAAACACACTTGAATTTTATTTGTTTTTATGTATTGTAGGTCTAGATAGTAACATTTATAGATACCTACGAGTACATACATCGTCTTCTTAGCGTGTCGATAGAAATCTAAATGGACTCGGCCCAGAATTCGGCCACTTGTTTGACGCCATCACCAGCGTCCATCAGTTTCTGTAACGTGCAGCTGACAGGACACGCAGAACACGATATTAAGTGCCCCATCGTTTGAACAGCACCTCATTTACACTCCAAGGCGGAGTCATCTATGAATCTCCACTTGAACAGGGTTTCCTTGCTTCGACCAACCTGCGTCTGGAGTCTGCTTAAAGACTTCCAGGTTATCCAAGGTCACTCATGTTCTTTAGTGTGTGGAACGAATGGTTTTGGTAAGGAAGCACTGTCTTTCTTGTGACCGTTTGCCAGCCTATTTACATCGCCCGGCCCTGGTGCATCGCCCGGCCCTGGTGCAAGCCTTGGTCCGGAGCGAGAGGGAGTGGGAGGCAGTCGCCTCCTTCTGCGAAGCAGTAATGCTAGCGAAGGTGGTGGCGGGACGGATGAGGGAGAGAGCCTCCCGTCCCAGCCGCCGCGGGAGACGCTCTGGGCGTCGGGAGTCGAGTGACGACTACCGGCCACCGTAGGTGCGGGCCTGCGGGCGGAGAGCAATGGGTAGCTCACCGCCCGATCAGGACCAGGCCCGTGCTGGACGGCGCGTAAGTGTTCCACGCGCGCCTCAAAGAGATGTCAGCATAACGAGGGGCCCCTCAGGGCCGAAGCCTGCCGGGTCAGCGGGATTGTCCGAAAGGGTTACCGCTACCCCGGAACATAAAGGGCGAAGGAAGGAACATGGGTGGGTTTTAGTCAGTAAGAGTCTGACACTCCCTTCCGCTCCACCCAGAGCGGGAGGGGTCATTTGATGATTTCCCATCCGGAAAAAAAAAAGAAGCCTATTTACATAATTTATTAATTCGAGCCCACAAAATAAGTAAATCCTAATTCAAGCAATGGTACAAAAAGTTTGTTGGTTTCCTAACTTGACTCACATCCGAATTTGGCTCGTTAGCCTAAATGTTGTCGTAACACATAACTGCCCAATTGGTTTTAATAACGGAGGACTGATCAGACAACTTTGTTTCTACGATTTAGATTTTTAATAAATATGTTAATCTATAATTTTGCTGTGCCCTGACAGGGTCTACAACGGCTCTTAGCTATAAGCCTTTTGTGAACATCTTTATACCTTGTGGAATGCAAATAAACGAATATGAATATGAATTTGAACTTTTCGGTTTGCATGGTAGGTGGAGAAGTTTGAAAATCTGGGGAATTTATTTTGGGGTTACGGAGGGTATATCCTACTATTATATTATAAGCGTGAAAGCTTGTATGAATGGATGGATGAATGTTTGATACTCTTTCACGCAAAACTACTGAACGGATTTGGATGAAATTTGGCACACAGGTGGTTTATAACCAGGATTAATATATATAATACTTCTTATCCCGATATTCCCACGGGATCAAAACTTATGCGGGTGTAACCGCGGGGCGCAGCTAGTGTTTATATAACCGGCCAACTGCCAAATCAGTGTATTTCAGCATTTTATTTAACAGCTTATATTCATAATTTTACTTCAATCTGTTCCAATTTTTATTTAAATATTTAACTCGGTAATTAAGAACTGAACAAAAACTGAAGTATTAATCGACTTATGTCGCTGACTGTACTTATTAAGGATTACCTAATCAAGTGCAAGCGATTGTGATTACGAGTAATTCGGGCGAATTATAATAATTTGTAAAAAGGCAAATAACTAGTCTATAATCTACACCCTAATTGCGTAACACACTCTCAATCACAATCTGAATCATTTTGAAGGATATTGCTGATCCATTGCTTCATATGTTCGAAAAATTGTCTGCTCAACAACGTAAATAACGCAATGAATGTTGTTGAACTGTCAAAATGCAACCCATTGCCACTGATAGTGCAATATGCAATTACCCTGCAGGATATTACTAGCTTAAAAAACTAACATCGTGTAACCCGGGCATAAGTGTTAAATATGCAATAAGTTTACCATAACAATGGAGTGTACAAGTAGATAATCACTGTTTGCTGGTTCCCACCTACGACCATTAGGTACAATGAGAGTAATAAGTACCCATTTACCTCAATTGACTCGTATAAAATGCGTTGGATGTTGAATAAACGATTCCTTGTCGGTACTAGCAGGGCAATTGCGTAACATATTAACAGTAGCAATGGCTTTCATTTTGACAGTTCAACAATATTCATTGCGTTATTTACGTTGTTGAGCCGATATATTTTTCGAACATAATGAAGCAATGGATTAGCAATATCCTTCAAAATCGTCAGATGCAGCTGAGTACCAGTATTTTACTTGGAGCGACTGCCTATCTGACCTCCTCAACCCAGTTACTGGGTAATACGAAACCCCTTGGTAAGACTGGTTGTCAGAATTTCGGGCTTCTGACGACCCGTAACGACTGTCAAAGATCCACGAATGACAGCCGGCACCAACGGCTTAACGTACTTTCCGAGGCACGGAGGGGTCTTGGTAAAGATGGTCACCCATCCACGGACCAACCGCGGCAACCGTAGCTTAACCTGATCGATCGACCCGTGCGGCTGTTATTACTTAACCACAAGCCCCTCCGAGATTGAGATTGATAGTGTTACGAAATTAGGGTGATAGACTTAACATCATAGAGTAAAGGCTTGACTAAGTATGATTTTCGAGATGTAGCTTACTCGCAGCCCGGATAATTTTCTCATTTCTTCATAGATTTTACAAAAAATATCATAAGTAACAATTAAGTATTTCGCAACCATTAAAGTCCCCATATAACATTATTTATTACTCGAAATGATAACATATTAATTCAGCAGTAAAGGCAGATTTTATAGGTGTTTATGGGTACAACCAATTTGTAAGTGTCAATTTAATGGTTTGCCTGCTTTAATGGTGTTGATAGGCTATTAAGTACACTCTTTGGTATATTAAGTCTGTTGGTGTAGGGTTATATTGATTCCCAAGATCCATTCGACTAAAAAAATATGAACCGTAAGAAAGTGCGTACAAAGTTGCGTTTCAGTAATAAATGTAGAACCATACGATTTAATTTTTTATCTACGTAATTTTGAAAAAGAAGAAATGACAAAGAAAGGGAATTACATAACATACATAATCAGCCAATAATATTTCCACTGCTGGGGCACAAAATAAAATAGAATACTCTTTATTGTACACCATAAAAATTATATAGAACATAAATATATAAAATTTTACAAAGGGTGACACAATGGGCGGTCTTATCGCTAAGAGCGATCTTTTAAAGACAACCTTTGGATGGATTAAAAACACACAGACCCCCACACAGACCTCCTCTTTCTGTGAGAGGGAGTGGGCCATATTCCACCACGCGGGCCCAGTGCGTATTTTGACGTCAGTTCGGGTTGGTAGATGTCACATGTCTTTGAATTTTTGATTCTAAGACATGCCGGTTTCCTCACGATGTTGGTGAAATAATTTACACAAAGTAAAGTGCTTGCTTGAGTTCGAACCCACGACCTATAAACCGCGGCCGTTACCACCGGGCTATCACTGCTCACAAAAGGGAATTGCCCATTTCTAAAAATGTTTAGTTTACTATCAAGTCAACTGGGCCAAAAATTTCATTTTTTTATGTTGGATCCTCTGCCATGCTTCGTTCACATACCTACATTGATACGAGTAGGGCCACGGCCATTTCCATTAGTTTCCATCGGATGGGAGAACAGTGAAGTAACTAGAATAGTTACCTATATCACAAAGTCATATCGATTGATAACCTCGTCATTTTAAATGAGGGCGTAAAATATGAGGAGGCAAATGTGCTCTTTGAAAGGATTTGGGTTGTTGATATCTCATCAAAATCTAAACTTGATTGTATTATAAAGGGAAGATTAGTTTTGTTGTTTGTGTCGCTTTTACGCTAAAACGGCTGAACGGATTTGTATGAAATTTGGCACATGCGTAAACCATGACCTGGATATAGGATATAGGATACTTTTTATTCCGATATTTCCACGGGATCGATACATCGGGTGAAATCGTGGGCAACAGCTGGTAATAATTGTATATATGAATATAAAGAGAAAATATTTTTTGTATATTTGTTTAAATGATAAATGATTTTATTTTGTAAGTAGGTTTGTACAAACACTTTTACACGTCAACTTACTTTTACGTTTGTGACGCTTTCACGCTAAAACGGCTGAACGGATTTAGATGAAATTCGGCACATGGGTAGACCATGACCTGGAGAAGAACATAGGCTACTTATCATCCTAGATCGCAGACGACGTCGCGGGCAACAGCAAGTTTGCAATAAATCTGTCAATAATAAAAATCAATTGCTGTTCGTTTGTCCCGCTAAAACTCGAGAACGGCTCGGCCGATTTAGACTTATTTTTATTTGCATTCCAAACAATGACAACCATCAGAATATGTCAATACAATGACAAAAATTTCTCAACAATGACAACCATTAATATTTAGATATTAAATATTTATTTATTTATAGATATGGTTCCCTCAACTATTTTCTACTTTTTATTGCCAGACTTAGCGTATCAGCGATCAAAATTTTCAGCCATTTTAGCGATTGGGAGAGTTTTAATGTCGTTAGGATAGGTGATACGAAGTACACCGGGTCATCTAGTCTGTCAATAAAAGTTTGATATATTGTGAAGGAAACCATTGTGAGGAAACCAGCATGTCTTAGAACAAAATAATCGAAAACGTCTGACATCTCCCAACCCGCACTGAACCCGCGTGCTGATTTACAGCCCACTAGGGAGCGGGCCGTAATCCACCGAGAGGACGCTTGTGTCCCGGCAGTGGGAACATTATAGACTGATTATGTTAATGCGATCTAATAAAATAATCAATTCACTTTATACTAAAACAAAATGGAGATACAAACCCCAGCTTAAAACCATACACGATGAAGAAAATACAGAATTGTTTATAGTTACAACAAAAGATGATCGTATTGATGACAAAGCCGTCTTGGGTTGAAATACTGGGATTATGTCTGAGGGCCCAGGAGGCATTACACTAATCTGCGACTCAAGCCCTGGAAGATCTTATGTCGGAGTGTTTTTCACAAAATCGCTTTATCACAGACAAATGGTGTAGGGTTCTCTAAGAATTGTGAGAGCAAAATTCTTTTTAGAGGTTTTTTTTTTGTAGATTTTTAAATTGAGTGTGTATAAAAAATAATTGGTGCAAAAACAGTTAGGTATTTTAGCACGATTTCAAATAATAAATATTTGTTTAGAAAAAAGCATATAGTATAGAAAAAAAGGTCAAGAGAATGATCACTTGACCTCTATAATAACGTACATCGAACTGATGTGCTGCCGCACCACTGATGGTCGACATATCGTACTGTCGCCCTAACATTTGTCGCGTATTTGTTTGTCGCGGAGTCATAAGCTATTAGCTTACAGAAAGGTTATTCCTGTGGGCCTGCGGGCGGAGAGCAATGGGTAGCTCACCACCCGATCAGGACCAGGCCCGTGCCGGACGGCGCGTAAGTGTTCCACGCGCGCCTCAAAGAGATGTCAGCATAATTCGAGGGGCCCCTTAGGGCCGAAGCCTGCCGGGTCAGCGGGATTGTCCGAAATGGATACCGCTATCCCGGAACATAAAGGGCGAAGGAAGGAACATGGGTGGGTTTTAGTCAGTAAGAGTCTGACACTCCCTTCCGCTCCACCCAGAGCGGGAGGGGTCATTTTAAGATTTCCCACCAGAAAAAAAAAAAAAGGTCATTCCTGTTAAATTTTCTTGTAATATTTAATCTTGGTCTTTATGTAATAGCTATGTATCAAACAATGATTTTTGCTGTGCCCTGACAGGGTCCACAAAGACCCTTATCTCTAAGCTTTTCGTTAACATCTTTTTATACCTTGTAGAACGCAAATAAATGAATATGAATATTAGAATAGTCTAATTTAGAGTTGGATGTTGTTGACTGCAGTTCGAAACTAAACCGTATCGACTCGTATGTATTTTTAACGCCATAGGCACCTGTCCCACAGCCGATGAGAAAGAGATAAGCTGTTCACGATTTTCTCGCTCAAGAAACGTACAAAGGATTGTAGGTCCCGTATAAGTAAAATATATACATACAAGGTGGCAGGAACTACATCGACGCACGACCTGTAACCATGGACGAAAAAAATCAACACAGGGGGCGTTGAAAATTTTCGTCGGATATTAAAAAAAGAAAAATGCCCAGTACATATTGGTCTCCAAGATACAGGCTTGCCTAGTTTGGGGCCAATGTAAAATCTCTGTAATTTTATGAGCAATTAGGTCGTTATTTTATTATTATCTTGACCGCGTAGATACAGCACTATTCAATGAAACAGCAGATTTTTTCTTTGATAACCGACGAAAAATTTCTACGCTAGGGGCTCCAGAATATCCCTGCCACCCTGTATATTAATAGTTGATCGTAACTGTTCACACTAACGGCGAGAACTCTCTCCACTAGTTTGCCATAGCGACTGGAGCTATCAAAGAAAGTACTCGCTCAATGACGCTCACTTGGCGAGCAGAATACTCGCCGAGAGACTCACGCTTGGTACATACGCATACCAGCGAGTAATCGCTCGTCACCGTCGCACACTTGCTTCTCTTCGCTCGCCAACTCGTTTTTAGTTGCTAGCTCTACTCGCTTTTCGTTAATCGCTGGCAGTAGGACAGGTACCGGCGGCTATTTCAGTCAATACTATAAATATTCAAGTGAATGACGTAAATTTTCCGTTCCTCGATAAACGGAATTCAATTTGTACTTAGACAAGAACTGTATTTATTTTAACTTGGGTTTTTTACGATGTAATCTAGAGTAGTAAAAATAACACTATTTCATGCATACATAACATACATACACAAACAGTCTATAATGTGCTGGGACACAGGCCTCCTCTCGGCGAGAGGGAGCGGGCTGTAATCCACCAAGATGTCACATGTCTTCGAATTTTTGCTTCTAGGACATGCCGGTTTCCTCACGATGCCATGTCGATGATTTCATGCATAATGCACCTCATTTTACACGCGCAGTCTGTGGGTAGATCGCACTCAAAAACCGTACAGCGCTCGTCGCATTCAATATAATAATGCCTTCCTGGTGTTGATGGGGCTGTTCCGCTTCTGTAGCGTATCAGGGAAGCTTGGTGAAGCTCCCGTCGATTGCTTTTAAGCTACGATGTGAAAAAGATGCGCCTCCTTGATGTGCCGGGTTCAAGCCAGCCCCAACATTATACTGCGGTGTATCGCGAGCAGATTGGACTGCTTGTGTATTTTTTTATTTATTTATCACATGTTTCCTTTGACATTACAGATATTTAATCGAATGCGACAAAGTAACTTAAAATATACTTAACTATATAATACCTTACATGCTACACAGTACGTGGTCCTTGTGAACTCACCCAGTGTACAGGTGAATATGTCTATGGCATCTGCCACCGTGTTGAGAGTGCGCAGCGCGCAGCGGTGCGCGTCCCAGTAGGTTAGTGCACGCACTTGGCACCACTAGTAGCTGCAGCTTGCGCCGCCGCGGCGCCGCTCCACGTACCTATCCGGTAAATTAAACCCTATTTCTGATAGTATACCTGAGTTTTGTATACTACAACTTAAAACTTTGAAAATATACGTTGCAAGCTTGCCATATCGGTGAGCTTGTTGTAGCAGGTTTTCTCTTTACCATATGGCTGTTAGGTTAAGTTTACTAACATAGTTATTAGGAAATATTGATACAATTATTTGAGGCCATTGTTACTTGTATATTAAATATAAATAAATAAACTAATCTAATATCACTAGCCTGTATTGTCTCACTGCAGCGCAGTCCTCCTTCTCCATTTTCCACACAATTTTGTCTTTTCTAGTTCTTTCGATAAGAGTCAAGCTCGTTTTGCCATCTTTGTCTCGGCCTGCCGCGATGGCGTCGTGCGTTTAGTAGGACCCAATGGGTGGTTCTCTTAGCACATTTATCATAATTAATGCGGCAGACATGTCCGGCCCAGTCTCACTTAAGTTTAGCAGCTTTCTTTTTAAGGATGCATATTTATTTTAGTTTTTTTCTCGTCTCGGCAAGAATGCGTTTTGCGTGGATGTGACGCATATTTTTCCGCGACTTGTTAATTTTTTTGTGTTCTTTTTGCGTCACGTTTTTACCGCAAATAAACGTATTTTGTTTCTTTTTTTTTAGAAAAGATCATCGGCATTTTTCTAGCCTTTTACTAACTATCTTCGGTTCCGTTTCCAATTTAATTCGATGCAGCTGAATTAATATTTTAAATGGCGTGACTGCTAATTACTGGTTAACACGGTGACCCCTCAGTATAGACAGATAACACAGTCATGGTAAAATTATTTTGCAAAGCGGTAGCTAACTGCCCGAAGTAAAATTCTTTTTGACGCTATCCACAGGATGGCAATTGGCCGTTACCATAGATTCAGTACTGATTCTGAGCCCCCTCTGGACGGAGTGGGAGGGTGTATCAGGCCAGTGCCAGGGTCCACGGTAACTCTTTCGAACAACCCGCGACCTTGGCAGATTCTGAACGAAATTGCGTCGAAATTTTTCGTCGGTTATTAAAAAAAATTGCTGTTCCATACATTTTGCCCGCGTAGGCATTGCACTTTTCTGTGAAATATTTTTTTTTTTTTAATTGACGAAAAATTTCTACTCTAAGGGGTCTAGAAGAATTCATGGTTAAAGTTTGCGCGTCGATGTCCCTGCCAGCCTGTATATTTATGAACAAAAGAACATAAAATTTTGTTGTTTTGAAGGTGCTAATGAAAAGTAGACTTCAATTAATCTGCCACTAACACGACCCACCTAATTATGTGCCTCATGAATTTAAAAATAAAACTCTGTTCCAAAACTGAGCATTAATATTAGTAACGCTTCCGAAAGTTAATAAATAGCCTGCCTTAGCTAAATATATCGGTCTACCGTACCAAAAAAGGGTACAAAAAATATTCATTCTACCCTCCATAAGCGATTTTTCACGAATCAATTCTCCCATTTTCCCTAAGGGATGCCGTCCGACCCTTGTATAATTTAAAAGTAAACTGTGACTTGTATGTAAATATTAGGTTTTTATACAAATATGGGAAGAAACATAAATATTACTATGCTGGGGAGTTTATTGCGCCACTTCTTCCCAGCGATAGCACTAGGAAGTGGTGAAGGGCGGGCGTTTTTAGGGCACTGTCTTTTGTAATGTTCGTGTGTGACCCGTGATGCCTCCCGTAGTCCCTGGAAGGGACCAAGGGGATTTTCTTTACCCGTGGTCCCTCCGAGAAATACAATGCTGCCGAATTAAAATGGTAGTTTCTGCCGTAGTCCCTGGAAGGTACCACGGGGATTTTCTTTACCCGTGGTCCCTCCGAGAATTTGACGTTCGAAAAGTGATGATTCTCAGTCTAATTTGAATAAATGACTTTTGATTTAGATTTTTTTGATTTTCAGTTACTAAAAGAACAATAAAAAATAACAAAAAGTTATTTGCAGACTAGGTAGATACTTATCATAGATTCTCCAATCGTATAGCAAATTGTATGGGAGCAGTGGTGGCCCAGTGGCAACAGTCGCGACTTACGAGTGGTTAGTCATAGGTTCGAACCGAGACAGGCGCTTTACTTTGTGTAAACTATTTCATCATTGCTGTTCTCAAAACGGTGAAGGAAAATATCATGAGGAAACCGACATGTCCTAGAACCTCACATGCATGTGACATTTACCAACCCGCACTGGGCCCGCGTGGTAGATTCCGGCCCACTCCCTCTCACAGAGAGGAGGTCTGTGTCCCAGCAGTGGGAAAGTTATAGGCTGATAATGGTATACTGATGCTATAGAAAATCTCCGTTCACTGGCGATTTAAGTACTGTTTGAACAAACTTTTTTTTAAATCATAGTTTATAATTTTTTGATTGATGTGTACTCGTATCTACCAAATAAAGAGAATTGGGTTTGAATATTATTCAGTAGAAAACATAATAATATTCCAACATTTCCTAGATAACTTACTCTAAGTTGTATTGTAAGACCGTGATAAGACCGCCCATTGTGTCACCTTATGTAAATTTTCTACATTTAGATATATCTGCAATCTTTACGGTGTACATAAAGAGAAAACTGTGCTTCCGACTATGTTTTTTAATTTAAAAGTTTTTCCTACACTAAAGTTTCTCCTGTATCGTGGATACGTTTACATACACAACAAACAGTCAACAGTCAAACCCATGTCAAATATACTCATGCAAAGGGAAGCTTCAACTCTCTAAGAAATCAGCCTTCTTCCTTGATACAAGAGTAACTGATATTTTACCGAAACAAGTCATCATGATCATCTGCCTAGCCTTTTCCCAACTATGTTGGAGTCGACTTCCAGTCTAATCGGATGCAGCTGAATACATATAAAAAAATTAAAAAATAAAATATGTATATTAATATTTTAGTACTTACATTTGCTCCGCACCACACTTGTAATGGCAGCTCGGTCACGGTGGTGACGGAACTGGTGCTTATAGCACAGGAGTCCTCCCAGTTGCACATGTCTAGTATCTTGCCAATAAGTAGCAGATTCATTTAAGGTACAAAAATTGTATGTTAATGTTTGAGGTTTAAGTCTTGAACACATATACATATTTTACTTGGAGCGACTGCCTATCTGACTTTCACAGTCCAGTTACTGGGTAATACGATAGCCCTTGTTAAGACTGGTTGTCAGACTCTCAGGCTTCTGATTCCCCTAACGACTGTCAAAGATCCACGAATGACAGCCGGGACCAACGACTTAAAGTGCTTTCCGAGGCACGGAGGGTCTCAGAATGTAAAGATGTGAGGTGACCCATCTACAGACTAACCGGGGCAAGTGTAGCTTAACCCGAAACAAGTACCAAACAAATAAAAACCAGTCATAAAACCAATGGGCCAAAAAACCCGCACCATTGCGTAACACCTTTTCATAACAGAAAAATAAGTGTTGTTTTTGTACAATATTTTCCTTGCAAATGCCATCACAATATGCGCCAATGCATATTGTGATACACGTGCCCCAATAAAATAAACAGACTGAAAATGAATTTCCGTCGTGTGTTATACCCAACTGTTTTAACTGTGCATATTCAAATATGTTCGTGAAACTACTGGAGCGTTCAGAGAAGTGCTGGAAATTCGAGCGGTCTAGTGGTGCGATAGTGTACGGTAAGCGGGTATAACAAGATTTTGTGATAGCGTTTCTGGGTTCCGTAATAAGTTTAGATGGTAAGTTTGTAATAATTGTTAGTAATAATTTGACACACAATGGGTGCCTGAAGGTGGGCGGCGCTGCCGAGGCCAGCCCAGAAACAAATGGCGAGATGACCTGGACGCGTACCGCTAGGATTGGTCCAAGGTGGCGCGCGTACTAACTAAATATCTAAATTAATTAGCTATCATTATTAAACCAAAATTAATATAATTTTTTTATGTTAGCCTACGCTGTCCCACTCCTGGGCAAAAGCCTTCCTCCACTCCACATCTTTCTTTAAAATTAATGATTACTTTTTTAAAAGAATTGTATGTGAATAAAATTAGTAAGAAAGAAGGAAAGAGAGTACGTTTATTTGCGGTGAACATGACGCAAAAAAAGAACACAAATACAAAAAAAGAACAAGTTGAGGGAAAATAGTATAGTATAGTATTAAATAGTATTTATTTTATTTTATGCTATTCTGGAAACTTATAGCTAATATAAACACTGTTCATAAACTATATGAATTTGAAGGTCATTTACAAGTTTCCACTGATAAACACTACATATAAAATGTGTAACTGAATTGATGCACATTAAGAAAATAGTTATAAAAGTAGTTATAAGTAGTTATGAAAGTTGTTAAGTGGTTATTGGCCGGCTGGAGTGAACACTGACGAAGAACAGAGCTCCCACCTCATTCTTGCCTTTATTGGCTGGCTTGAGTGGAGATTCGCAAGAGCAAACGTGCTCGGAGGAAGGAAGTATTTCAGTAAGATGCTGGTAGGGATCTTGACCGTATTTCCGGGATTGTCCTGATAGCCTCCTCCTCCACTCCTCACAAGCACCTCAGGACATGTTCCCCCTTGTTGCTACAAAACTGTGTGCTAGCGACCGTTTTGGGGGGCCCATTATTGAGTGTGCAAGTCACCCACTGCCATTTCATCTTTGAATATTATATTTCATTGGTCAGGCAGGGGACATATACCTTCCATAGTTCAAGGTAACCGATCCACTATAGCCACCCAAACCCATAGCCCGGTATATTTTGTTTCCATGTTCGGCAATAGTCCTGCACCAACCGGGGGTTGTCCTTGGGTTCACTTGCATGGTGCATATAGATATAATCGTCGGTTAATGCCTCCTCATCATTTAAAATTGTGTAAAGGGCCTCTTCGGCCCCTCGTACGCCTTCCAAAGGACCGGGACACCATGGTCCAGAGATATGTTAAAAAAAAAAAATCTTTATTCATTCAGACTACAATGGTCTATAGTGTTAGTAACAAACACACACACACATGATGACTGCAACATAATATTCTAATTGTGGTGTTTGGTTATGTGCGTTAATTCCGGGACATGTTGTATATTATATATTTGAATTCCCACGTGTGTTGAAAATCATCATAAAATGAGTCGAAACTAGGTTTGCAATGTGCGGTATTAAATAGAGCATTGCTAGCCAATTTTAAGCAGTAATTTACGCTCGGCAACTTATTCCCTGTGCATTGAGCCGAAATATCACGCTTCTGTGCGCTGCAATCGAGCACTTAGGTAATCAAGGCTTGTGCACTGGAATTCTGATTATATCTGATAACTCAAAACTCAAAGCATTTATTTCAAATAATTCCAGGCACTTTTGAATTGTCAAGGGGTCGGTCAGTCAGAAGGATAAAGCTAGTTGCCCATTCCAAAGCGTAGTAGGTACCTTTGGAGGACAACGTGCAAAAAACTCCGCAGACACTCTTTTAAATCATAAAATTGTTACAAAATATTGGTTACATCATTCATGTAGAAATTATACATTTGAGAACGATGTAAAAAGACGTGCACGTTAAAAGCGTCCATAAAAAAAAAGATTATAAAAAAACAATCCATATATAATTATACCTACGTTATATATACGTACAATATATGTTGCGGACGCCGCTTGCTTAAATTAGTTAACTGTAAATAAACATGTTAGTTATAAGAATATTGTTGCGGACGCCGCTTGCTTAAATTAGTTAACTGTAAATAAACATGTTAGTTATAAGAATATGTAAAGCAGCTGTTGTGAACGCCGCTTGATTAAGACTGATTAAATATAAATTAGATGTTATTGTTAGATATAAACATGTTAGTTGTAAGATTATGTAAAAGTAGCCATGTTTATAATCTAGTATGTAATATCGGCCCCGGCAAGTCTAGACAGACCGGCGGAGCGCAAGTAATCCTAAACAAGCCCCACCCACTACTTGCGCCCCCGTACACAACCTATATTAGTAGGTGCCGGAGCCGAGTAAATTCACTACTCAAAAAACTTCGTAAAATGGAACTTCTAAACTGAATAAGAACAATTGTATACCCTGGAAATAATGCTGGAAATAATACAACTCATTAATCAAGACCTGGAGTTTAATTGAAATAACCCGAACAATAAATACAGTCCACTAAAGTCTGACCATTACAGTCTGGTCCTTCGCAGCCGCATTATGAAAGGAGAATCTGCGACTTGAAGAACGCTTTATTCGTAAGTTGAACCAGTAATAACTTACCTGCATACCTGTCGTGTACCCCTGCTGCATATTTGTGCCGTGTGTTCCTCAAAGTCACTGTGCGCCGTCAACCGAACGCGATGGTAGTCACCCGTAGTCAAAGTGACTTAGCAGAATTGGAAGAATACCGGCAAACCCTAGAACGAAGGGACGAAGAGCTGCTAACATCGGTACGACGCAGGGAAGCTGAACGAATAGAACAAGAACGAATACGAAGACTATCGCTTGATCCACCGGCGTCGCCTCAAGTCGAAAGTATGGCTGGACCTACCACCGCCGCAGACCTCGCTACAGCGGGACCATCGTCGGAACAGCGACGAATAAGATCGCCGCCGCGATCAGTGAAATCAAACACGAGTGCGACTACGCGGCTACGGTTAGCTGAACTTGAGGCGGCCGAGAAACTAGCGACGATTCGACGAAAGGAGCTGGAAATTGAAGCAGATCTAGTGAAGAAGAGACTGGCTGCCGAGGTCTCCGGGATCCAGGATGACCAGGAAAGCATCCATGAAGATCTACTTCAAGAAGAAAACCAGCGCCAGAAGGTGGATCAATGGCTACGCACCCACCCCATCAGTACACGGGGGGAGGGGGGCGCGAACACAGAAGCCAAAGAAGACTCGAAGCAACAACGCTTTGATGTGCCACGAGGAAGGTCGCCGACGCCAACGAGAGCCAGAAACAGCATCGAACAATTAGCTGCGACCCTGGAGAAGATGGCCAGACCACGACTTCGGCACACAGACCTACCAACTTTCTCTGGTGCGGTCAGTGAGTGGTTACCGTTCAAGGCATCCTATTACGACACGACCAATATGTACAACGTGTCACCGGCAGAGAACCTACAGCGACTTAGAAGTTGCCTCAAAGGCGAAGCACGAGAAACAGTAGCGGCTCTCTTACACGCGGCCACAGAACCGGACGCTGTTATGAGAACGTTGGAACAATGCTTCGGTCGACCAGAGGTGATCATAGACAAGGCGCTCGACGAACTAAAGAAGATGCCAAAACCTAGTGCTAGTGCAAGTGACCTAAATAGTTTCGCGATCAAGATTCAAAATACGATATGTGTGTTAAAGACAATCGACCGCAAGGGGTACCTCTATAATCCCTTGCTAACCCGGGAAGTGCTCGAAAAATTAAGTCCCCATCTCCGATCTCGATGGTGCGACTACGCGTGTGACAACGAAGGGTCAGCAGAGCCCGAAATAGTGATGTTATCTCGTTTCTTAATGCGTGAAGCGGACAGGGCGTTACGGTACACATACGCCCCGACGATGAATACCGCAACTACACAGCATAAGAAGGAGACCAGGCCTGCTATAACTCTGAAGAAAAGGCCCAACACAGTGTACGTCACGATCGAAGAACCCGAGGAAGGTCAATGCCCTAGCTGTAAACAAAGCCACGTATTAACCCAGTGCCCGAAATATAAAGCAATGACCGTGGAACAACGCTGGGAAATAGTGAAGGAAAATAAGATATGTTTTAAGTGCGCTCAGAAGAAACATAGACGCATCATGTGCAAAGCAAAACCGTGCGGTGTGAACCAGTGCCGTCGGCCTCACCATGCTACGCTGCACCAAGAAAGGAAAGAGTCGCCCGAAATAGAGTCAGCAACTGAACATAAGTCTGAAACACAAACAAGGGAGGAAGCAGTCATGTCGGTGGCTACCCCAACAGCCGCCGGCCCGAAGACTGTACTCCTTAAGATGTGCCCCGTGATCATCACAGGACCACGGGGGGAGGTGAAAACCCACGCGCTCTTCGACGAAGGAGCCACCATCACCCTCGTGGATGAAGACCTGGCCGCAAGAATAGGGGCCGAAGGGATGTCACAACCACTGCACATCCATGGGGTGAATATGTCATCACAAGAGCGAGAAAGTAAGATCGTCACGATGCAAGTAAGGGGAATCAGCGATGATAGCGCGTCACACAAGCTTCGGGCAAGAACCATGAAAGACCTGAGGCTTCACCAGCAGTCAATTCCAAACTCTCTGCTGGAGTACGAACACCTACGCGACTTACCAGTGAACGAGGTGTGCTATGAACCAACACGCCCCGGACTCCTAGTGGGGACAGACCACTGGGAATACATCGTGTCGAGAAAACTCCGAGTCGGCGGCCCCAACCAACCAGCTGCATCCCTAACGCAGCTCGGGTGGGTGATACACGGGACCGCGCCACGAAACGTCATCATGAATATAGACAACGTGTTACATCTCTACGAGAACAAGGAGCAGCAACACGACAACCGGCGGCTTCACGACTTAGTGGAAGCCCACTTCAAAATCGAAGCCCTCGGTGTCGCACGCGAACCACGCGTAAGTGACGCTGACCAACGTGCAACAGCCATCGTCGAGAGAACAATAAAGAAGATGGACAATAGCTACGAAGTCGGACTACCATGGCGACACGACAACGTCACCATGCCACCAAGTTACGGTGCAGCGCTCCGACGATTAAAGAAAATCGAGCAAAGAATGGACGCGTCACCTGACTTGGCCGAGCAATACACCGCCCAGATCAATAACCTGTTGGAAAAGGGATACGCAGTGCCGTGCGACGGCACAGAACCATCGAGTGCCGTCTGCTGGTACCTACCTCACTTCGCCGTGCAAAATCCGAACAAGCCCGGCAAGCAGAGGTTAGTGTTCGACGCAGCGGCAAGGAGTCACGGTGTGTGCCTGAACGACAAGCTACTTGAAGGCCCAGACCTGCTGCTGTCGTTACCAGGCATCATATTTCGCTTCCGAGAAAAGGCAATAGCCGTCACTGCCGACATCCAAGAAATGTTCTTACGCATCAAAATAAGAACCGAGGATCAACCGGCACAGCAGTTTCTGTGGAGAGGCACCGATAGAACAGAGCCCCCGCGCCACTACAAGATGACAAGTATAATATTCGGCGCGGCCAGCTCTCCGTACATGGCCCATTATGTCCGTAACCACAACGCGGACATACACGGCCGAGAGTACCCACGTGCGCTAGAGGCCATAAAAAACAGCCACTACATGGATGACCTGGTAGCAAGTTACGATGACCAGGAAGAGGCCTCGAAGACAATACAAGAAGTAAGACAGGTGCACGCGGTCGCCGGGTTTACTCTGCGTGGATGGAGCACGAATAAGGAAACAGTGCTACGCGACGTACCCCGGGAGCTGCACGCTACCACACCCACACAACTGGGGGGAGGAGAGAAGCCCGCGAACAAAATACTCGGGCTGTACTGGAGCGCCGAACAAGACGAACTCGGGTTCAATACATCAATGAACCGAGTCCCCGCTCCGGTACGAGAACAGAAGCGCGCACCAACGAAGAGAGAAGCACTCAGCGCGGTAATGTCCATTTACGACCCTCTAGGACTGCTGAGCCACTTCACGATACGAGCAAAAATCATACTGCAAAGTTTGTGGCGCCTCCAAATAGCATGGGACGAACCGATACCGGAAGAGGAGAACGAGCTCTTCGCATCCTGGCTCGCCCGACTCACCGACATCGCTCAACTTCGACTACCTAGAAGTTACACGTTAGATAAATATAAGGTCATTGAACTACATGTCTTATGTGACGCGAGTGAACAAGCCTACGCGGCCGTGGCCTACTGGAGGATAGTGAACTGCGACGACACCGTGAGCGTCGTGTTGAACGCCGCCAAAGCTAAGGTGGCACCACGACAAGCGCAAACTATTCCCAGACTGGAATTACAAGCAGCGGTCATAGGGGCTAGACTCGCTGACACCCTCCGAAAGGAACATCGCATAGAGGTCAGTAGAACGGTATACTGGACAGACTCTACCACCGTCGTGCACTGGATAACGAACGACATGCGACGGTACACGCCATTCGTCGCGCACAGACTGGGAGAGATCGCCGAGCTCACCTCGAAGAAAGAATGGCGCTGGCTACCTACCGAACAAAACGTAGCCGACGACGCCACCCGACTTACCGACGCGCCGATCCACATAACCGATCGATGGTTCCAGGGGCCTAGCTTCTTGCACCTACCTGAGGAGCAATGGCCCGGGAGAACACCCCCCACTGAAGACGATGACCAGGGGGTCATGCACGTCGCCGAGAAACCACGAGACAGCTGGCTCCCCGACCCCGCCCGCTTCTCTAAGTATGAAACGCTGGTAAGAGCAGCGGCGAGAGCCCTAACGTTCATCGACATATGTCGACACGCCGCTACGAGACTGGAACACAGACACATCGAGCGCGCCGAGAAAGCACTCCTGCAGCGAGCACAAGAGGAAAGCTTCAGCGAAGAAATCAGGCGGATGCAGTCAGCTCGTCCCTTACCAAAAACGAGCCGGCTGTACAGGCTCGACCCAGTGATGGAAGATGGTCTCTTGCGGGTACGAGGCCGTATTGAAGCCTCATCAGTACCACGAGAGGTGAAGAGGCCAATTATACTGGATGGCCGCCACCGAGTAACAAAGCTTCTAGTGCTACGAGAACACTGCGCTGCGGGTCACGCTAACCGTGAACGTGTGACCAATGACCTACGACAACGATACTGGGTCATTCACCTGCGACCTACTGTACGCACGGTGGAAAGAAATTGCGCCCACTGTAAGAGACAAAAGGGGACGCCACAGACACCGGCCACAGGAGATCTGCCACACGCCCGCCTGGATCCCTTCCACCGCCCGTTCACCAATTGCGGGGTGGATTACTTCGGACCCATGATGGTCAAGGTGGGCCGTCGCCGTGAAAAAAGGTGGGGTGCTTTATTTACGTGCCTCACCTCGCGGGCCATACATATCGAAATGGTCGCGTCCCTGTCAACGGACTCTGCAATAATGGCGCTAAGAAGAATGGCCGCGCGTCGAGGTTGGCCGCGACTCATGTACTCGGATAACGCGACCAACTTCCGCGGGGCCGATCAAGAACTCCGCACCGCCTACACAGAGTGGTTGCCCGCCCTGAACGACGAGGGATTGCGTCAACGAATGGAGTGGCGTTTCATACCCCCAGGAGCGCCCAATCAAGGTGGCGCATGGGAAAGAATGGTACGCTCCGTCAAGGCGGCCCTCAGAGTCACCCTAAGAGAGAAGGCGCCAGCTGAAGAAGTTCTCAGCACACTCCTCACCGAGGCCGAATTCGCCGTGAACGCACGCCCCTTGACCCATGTCAGCGTGGACCCGAATGACCCCGAGGCCTTGACCCCTAACCACTTCCTGTTGGGGTCGTCGAACGGCCTGCCTACGACCGGGCCATGTAAGGAGGACGATCGACGGGCGTGGCGAGCTAGCCAGGCGCTCGCTGACCATTTCTGGCGGCGCTGGTTACAAGAATACCTGCCTACTTTAGTTCCCCGCGGCGAGCCAAAGAATCAAGCAAGGCCACTACGAGTCGGCGACGTTGTCATAATCGTCGACAACACACTGCCCCGGAACACTTGGCCGATGGGAGTCGTCGAGCACACGCACCCAGCAGCTGATGGCAGTGTCCGCGTCGCCGAGGTCCGAACTAGGACGGGAACCTTCCGACGCCCGACCAGCAAACTCGTCGTCCTGGAAAGAAAAGAAGAGGCTTCGCGAGCTACGCCGGGGGGAGAACTGTTGCGGACGCCGCTTGCTTAAATTAGTTAACTGTAAATAAACATGTTAGTTATAAGAATATTGTTGCGGACGCCGCTTGCTTAAATTAGTTAACTGTAAATAAACATGTTAGTTATAAGAATATGTAAAGCAGCTGTTGTGAACGCCGCTTGATTAAGACTGATTAAATATAAATTAGATGTTATTGTTAGATATAAACATGTTAGTTGTAAGATTATGTAAAAGTAGCCATGTTTATAATCTAGTATGTAATATCGGCCCCGGCAAGTCTAGACAGACCGGCGGAGCGCAAGTAATCCTAAACAAGCCCCACCCACTACTTGCGCCCCCGTACACAACCTATATTAGTAGGTGCCGGAGCCGAGTAAATTCACTACTCAAAAAACTTCGTAAAATGGAACTTCTAAACTGAATAAGAACAATTGTATACCCTGGAAATAATGCTGGAAATAATACAACTCATTAATCAAGACCTGGAGTTTAATTGAAATAACCCGAACAATAAATACAGTCCACTAAAGTCTGACCATTACAATATACATACATAGTTTATGTATCCAAATTATGTTGCTCAGCTTTCAGCCGAAAATCATGCAATCTGTATCAGTTTTCGGTTAAGTTATGCAGGATTCCACTATACCTGATTTTATTTATGTATATAAAAAAATATGAACGTAATTACAATTTGCTGAGCACGAGGTCGAAGGTTCAATTACTAGGTTGGATAAAGTATTATTGAGTTTTTCGTCAGGGATTCCTCAGTAGTAGCCCGGAGTCTGGATGTTTGTGCCCTGTTACTATTAATAGGCTCGCCCACTATGATTTATACATAATTTACTTAACTGGCGAAATGTGGGTGTACTATAGGTACACCTCTGCCTAACCCTTGGGGGATAACAGGCGTGTCGTTGTTTTTATGTTCCAATTTGGTTTTTTTTTTTTTCAAATTTGTCTTCATAACGCACGTCCTTTTCTGGCTAGGTACGAATTATAAATCATTATGGAGAACAGTGGTGGCCAAGTGGTAACGGCAGCGACTTACGAGTTGTAGGTTGTAGGTTCGAACCCAGACAGGGGCTTTACTTTGTGTAAATTATTTCATCACCACTGCTTGCAAAACGGTGAAGGAAAACATCGTGAGGAAACCGGCATGTCCTAGAACCAAAAATTCGAAGACATGTGACGTCTGCCAACCTGCACTGGGCCCGCGTGGTGGATTACGGCCCAGTCCCTCTCATCGAAAGGAGGCCTGTATCCCAGCAGTGGGAACAATATAGGCTGATTATGTATAGTGCAATAATTTTCAATCGATTCTTTTTGCAATCAAAACATTCTAAATCGGGGATTGTTTTCTTTTTATTATATTCCGACAAGGGTAAACCGTTTTTGTTTCCTTTTCATGTTCTGGTTTAACTAAAAACTGAAGCGGCTTTCGAGTCAATCCTACCGTTTCAAAGCTTAGGATTAAACATGCAAAACTTTATTTTTGTTTGGCACTGTTGATTTTATTTTATTTTATTTGGGCAAATAAACGGTTACACATTAAAATGTTATGGTATAGAACTTAAAATTAAAATGGGAGCATAAATATATAACGAACAACATTTTCCACGTATAAAAAAAAAATAAACAAACACGAACGGCGTGCGATGTAAATTGACTACATTGAATGTTTAAATATAAAAAAAAAAACTAAACTGAAACATATATATGTTACAGTTAAAACCAGTTTTTAGATAGAACGCGTTTTCCCTAGTTAGAACTAGTTTTTACTAAATGCCTTTGTTAAAACTAGAATTAACTAATACTTGAAATGGAATATCAGTTAAAACTAGTTCTTACTAGACAACACGCGTTTTTCCGAAGTGAGTCAGTTAAAACTGTTCTCAAAATTGATCGTACCTTATTCTCATTGATCGCGAGACATCGCCTGATTCGACAAGTTTCGACAAGTGCGGGAGAATCCCTTTCCGAGCGCCATCCACGCGCTGTGCGCTCGTTCATTCCCGGCGATTCGCTTCTGGCACATCGCCGGCCGCTGCCGCGGCACGCTCGCTTCGCTCGCTCGGCTCGTGCGTTGTTTGTCATACTCTAACCTAACCTAACCTAACTGTTTCCTTTTCCAAAAGCGATTCGCTTCTGGCACATCGCCGGCCGCTGCCGCGGCACATTTCTAGTTTTAACAAAGGCATTTAGAAATAACTAGTTCTAACTAGGGAAAACGCGTTCTATCTAAAAACGGGTTTTAACTGTAACATATACAGGTAAAAATAATAAAAAAAGAAAGAAGATATAATAGAATATTTAAAATAGAAATTGTGAAAATAAAATAAAATAGAATTATGTTGATGACGAACGCTAAAATTTTCATGAAGTCCAGTTTAAAGCTAGATTTGGGTCAAATATTTGAAAATGGCTCTACCAAACAGCACTCTAATTGTGTGATACACTTTCAATCATTATCTGAATAATGTGTGTGCGTAAGCTGTGGTCACCTGTAATTGAGTGTGCATTACAAGATAATGTATAATAATACAAGTTATATACACGTTAAAGATAATTGTAATGTATCTCGTTGGTAATCCTTAAATAAATAAATAATTTTAAAGGATATTGCTAATCCATTGTTTGAAAATGTTCGCGTACATAACGCAATGAATGTTGTTTAACTGTCAAACTGAAAGCCTTTGCTAGTGATAGTGTGTTACACCGCACGGGTCGATCGATCAGGTTAAGCTACTCTTGCCGCGATTGGTCCGTGGATGAGTGATCATCTTTATTTACCAAGACCCCTCCGTGCCTCGGAAAGCACGTTAAGCCGTTGGTCCCGGCTGTCATTCATGAATTTTTGACAGTCGTTACGGGTCGTCAGAAGCCCGAAAGTCTGACAACCAGTCTTACCAAGGGATTTCGTATTACCCAGTAACTGGGTTTTGGAGGTCAGATAGGCAGTCGCTCCATGTAATATACTGGTAATCAGCTGCATCCGATTAGACTGGAAGCCGACCCAACATAGTTGGGAAAAAAAATCAGATTACGTAAAAGTTAACTTTAAAATACGTAATAAAATAAATATACATATGTATAAGCTGCCTTTTCTTATTAATGGTTTCTTGTAGACATTATAATACCATACAGTGTATCAATCAACGTATTGCGTGTTGCTACAATCACTATTTCCATCTGTCAAAAACGGTTAACCAAATGGACAGGGTATAAGTCAATTAATTGTTATTGACTATTTTTCTGGTTTGTTATTGAACAAACCAGAAATATATGGACACGTGTGTACGATACGATGTCTTTGTTCTAAAACAATAAAAAAAAAATCATTTAATTCGATTATCACTGACTCATAATCAAAAAAAAAAAATACAATCCTCAATTAATTTGAATGATTATGTGTGTATTATGTTAAACTAAGTATAATGGCAATGAGAAGAATATATTCGTACTGTTTTGTTGATACAGTACCTATAAGGAAAACCGTTTTGTTTTTCTATTTTTCTACCACAAGGAGCAGGTCTTAAGGAGGACTTGTGGCTAAGTAATAACAGCCGCACGGGTCGATCGATCAGGTTAAGCTACGCTCGCCGCGGTTGGTCTGTGGATGGGTGACCATCTTCACATACCAAGACCCCTCCGTGCCTCGGAAAGCACGTTAAGCCGTTGGTCCTGGCTGTCATTCGTGGATCTTTGACAGTCGTTACGGGTCGTCAGTAGCCCGAAAGTCTGACAACCAGTATTATCAAGGGGTATCGTATTACCCAGTAACTGGGTTGTGGAGGTCAGATAGGCAGTCGCTCCATGTAAAATACTGGTATTCAGCTGCATCCGGTTAGACTGGAAGCCGACCCCAACGTAGTTGGGAAAAGGCTAGGCAGATGATGAAGGAGCAGGTCTTACTAAAGCCCGTGTCTCCTATTAATAATTTTTTAAATAATTATTGTTAATGAATAATTGTTTGCTGCACCATACGACGTCATTACGTCGGCGCCGACTGTCGCTGAAAACCAGCGCTGGGGCTCTGTCTTGCATAGGGTCGCAGCATAATGCTGAGCGATAGCCGTTTTGCGTGGATATGACGCATGTCAACTTTTTCTTATTGTTTTTATGTTTTTTTTGCGTCATGTTTACGTACTTTCTTTCTTTCCTACGCATGTTTTTCGAAACATTACACAAAAACGTCAAAACAAAAAGGCGTGGCCATACACATTTGTGTATGAAAACACGACGTGTTTTCCGAGCTGCAGGAAAACATTCCCCGCGCGGGTGAAAAGGGAAGGCTTAGATTTAATTTCAACCGCCACGCGTACCGCGCACGTCCAGCATTTAGCATTTTGAAAGCTTAATTGCAAATGACACAGGCTTTGAGGTTATATTGTGTTGTGGATAGTTGACACTAATCTAAAAATATTATAGTACGCGGGAGACAGCAGCTTGTGTATGATGACAAATGTTTATGTGTAAGGTTTTTGTATAATGTTTCGTAAAAACACGCGCAGGAGACACGGCTTAGGTACACTGAGACGTGGATCTTTTGTCGCTCGTATGGCGTTGACAGGGTGCGTGGTTGGTTAAAATTTATGTCACTTGAAATGTATTCAAAAAACCAGATGGCGGCGCTAGTTCCGATTTTGGCCACGCGCCACAATAACCTTGTAGCGCTATATGGAGGTTCATTTTTTTTAAACCACTGACCGTTTACAGGTTTTGGTATAAAAACCAATGACTATAAATAAAACATACCGAAAATACTAGTCCCTTTTTTGCGTAACACACTTTCAATTATAATCTCAATCATTTTGTAGGACTAGTCCAATGCTTCATAAATCTGATAAATGACTTTATTCCTGGAAGTAGGTTTGTACAAACACTTTGACACGTCAATCATATTTTGAAAAACTAGATCAAACCAATCTGAGGGGGCCCGTCCTGCCGGAAGCTGTACATGGGGTCGTGCGGTCGATGGCGCTCTACGGGGCGCCCGTGTGGGCTCGCAACATTGCAATCTTGCGAATGCCGCAGCGGGCGATCCGCGACCTCCATGAGAGGTGACCCGCTGAGGAACAGCGGGTCAAGGCCTGTCGGGGGAGCGGTGAATGCTTATGCGAATCCCGCACCCCCGGCCACAGGCAGAGGTGGAACACAGCGGTGGTATTAGCCGGTAAATAAAAGGTCGGTTTCCTATCTGACTACTCTGTAAGGAAAGGCCGGAACAAACTCAGAGGTCACAGTTTCTTTTAAAGTCCAGACATAATCTTGGTCAGATCATGTGAAGACCATGTAGATTAATGTCTGAAATGACAAAATGATAGTGTGTTACGAAATTACCCCGTCGATATCATAATCTGCCTAGCCTTTTCCCAACTATGTTGGGGTCGGCTTCCAGTCTAACCGGATGCAGCGGAATACTGGTATTTTACATGGAGCGACTGCCTATCTGACCTCCACAACCCAACTGGGTTGTGGAGGTCAGATAGGCAGTCGTATCGTATTACCCAGTAACTACTGGGTAATACGATACCCCTTGGTAAGACTGGTTGTCAGACTCGGGCTTCTGACTACCCGTAACGAATGTCAAAGATCCACAAATGACAGCCGAGAGCAACGGCTTAACGTGCTTTCTGAGGCACGGAGGGGTTTTGGTATGTAAAGATGGTCACCCATCCATAGACCCACCGCGGTAAGCGTAGCTTAACCTGATCGATCGGCCTGTGCGGCTATTATTATCGCGTCGGTATAATGATATTATTAATATAATATTTAAGTACTTATGCCAATATTCTTCAAGGCCGCTAACCTAATTTTTCATTACAGGCCCTGTTAATAAAGTTCATGAATAAAGAAGAGTCGCCATTAAAAGGTTTAATTTTGTTAATGGTTTTGTATCGAGAAAACTTGATATTGTGGGCAAAGCTGTCTCGTTTAGAGATACTTAATTTATGTAAAATGGTATTTTTAAGAGCACACCGGCGGGGTAATGGTGTAACACACAATCAGTAGCAATGGCTTTCATTTTGACAGTTCAAACACATTCATTGCGCTATTTACGTTGCCGAGCAGACAGCTTTTTGGAACATATAAAGCAATGGATTAGGAATATCCTTCAAAATTATTTAGATTCAGATTGATAGTGGTACGCTATTAGGGTGCTGGTTATCAAATCTATGAGAACACTTTCGGTAGGAAATCCGTCGTAGAGCGTCGATGCAAGATTTCATGGTCGGGTTCTTTATCTTGTTCTACGGCTGACGATGCGTTTTTGTTTTTTAGGTCATTTCCGTTTACTGACAAACTCAGAATCATCATCTGTCAAACCTTTTACTAACTAAACAGGGGGTGGGTTTATAATACCAGTATTTTACATGGCGCGATTGCCTATCTGTAAATCACAACCCAGTTACTGGGTAACACGATACAATAATCAGTCTATAATGTTCCCACTGCTGGGATACAGGCCTCCTCTCTTCGAGAGGGAGTGGGTAATCTACCATGCGGGCCCAGCGCGGGTTGGTAGATGTCACATGTAAAGAAGAAAGAAAGAAAGAAAATACGTTTATACGTTTTACGTGTCTTCGATTTTTTGTTCTAGGACATGCCGCATTCCTCACGATGTTTTCCTTCACCGTTTTGAGAGCAGTGGTGATGAAAATATTTACTCAAAGTACAGCGCCTGCGTGGGTTCGAACCCTCGACCTATATCTCGTAAGGTCTCTCTCAAAATACAATAATAAACTGTAAAACATAAAATTAAATTAACAAAATGTAAGGGAGCGAACCTATCTTCATTACACCCTACACTTTAATGAAAAGGTGTCGTAAACATCTCATTATAATGAAATATGTTCATATTTCTTGTTCGTTGGAGCTACGTTTTTGAAGTTCACGTGTCTGAAATATTCTTGACGTTATTATAACAACGTGTGACATATAGTCGTTAAAATATAATTGACAAAAGGAAAGTCTGAAAAAGGAGATAAAAAGAAGTCTTGGTCTAGATTTTGCGGTAAAGATTTTTTATCAAATTCTTCTTAATTATGCATTTTAAATTGTTGGAGTAATGAAACTCGTCAGCCTAAGGCAATGTTACTGGACGAGGCCATCGTTCGCACGCCACAGTTCGTTTCACCCGTAGTGCAGGGAGACGCCTCGGCGACCGCTGTTAGACAAGGTCTTGTCAACACTTTCCATACTACCTAAGTGTGTTAACTTGTGTTATTGTTTACTCATAAGCCCCGTGACAATTCTGACAATGGCTGTGTCAGCCAAATTTGCGCTCAGTACCAATTACGTCTGCACGAATATTATTAGAGAGCAGTGGTATCAGCCTCGACGTACGAGTTGTAGGTCGTAGGTTCGAACCCACGCAGGTTCTTTACTTTGTGTAAATAACTTCATCACGGCTGCTTTCAAAACGGTGAAGGAAAACATCGTGAGGAAACCGACATTTCCTAGAACTAATAGTTCGAAGACATGTGACATCTACCAACCCGCCCTGGGCCCGTGTAGTAGTTTACAGCCCACTCCTCCTCGAAGAGAGGAGGCCTGTGTACCAGCGTGTGTGGAGTGGGGACGATAAAGGCTGACTATGATAATAATGATGAATATGAATACTATTAGGACTGCCACCTCTAGTCGCTAATGGTGCGGCCATTCCGTACTCTGTGATTTATCGCTTAGGTACCTATATATGTACAAATGGTATATAGACACCATTTGTTAAATACACCGTCGGGCTTCACATGAAATATTCAATTCACCTTCATCACCTTGTTTTATATGGAACCGTTCAATCATGCTGTAAAACCACCTTCCTTGAACTTAACTTAATTGGTATTGATCGACATCAATATAGAAACGTTTATCCGCTTTTTGGATATAGATAATGTTTATGGCATTTATGGGTCGGGCCTATGTCAATAGGTAGTGATGTGTTTAGATTTAAAAGTAAAAGTTGGCCAGCGAGTCGTGGCACAAGGCCATAGCGGCAAATTTAAAAAATCTTCGGCTGGCAACATGAAATATCCACCACCAATATAAATCAGTTTTGGCTGCTTTTCAACCAGGTTTTTCAGTAGTAAACTAGCTTCAGGCATTACTTGTCTGGCATTTTTGCTGAACTGGGCCTTTTTGGTGCAGCCGTGAGGCACACTTTTCCTGCTATTTTCTTACATCGGACTTTACACTTTCTGTTATCTGATGTATAAATAAATACAAATAAATGTATTTTCTTTCTTCCATTCTTCGATCACAAAAGAATAGAGTTAACCTAGGGCAGGAGAATTATTATGACGAAGTTCAGCAAAAAGGGACAACAGTATAACCCAAAGCCGACAGACCGACACGGGAATCGACGTAGAGGGAATCATTAATTATAACCCTTAACAGTATTTTTATCTCACGAAGCGATGCGGGCTTTATAAGATAAAAATTCTGTACCTCACTATGAATTCGAACACACGAACTCACTTTTGGCAGTCAACCTTGCAATCCTACTTAATATTATAAACGCGAAAGTTTGTGAGGATGGATGGATGGATGTTTGTTACTCTTTCACGCAAAAACTACTGAATGGATTTGGGTGATATTTAGCACACAGATAGTTTATAACCAAGATTAATACATCAGATAATTTTTATCCTAATATTCCCACGGGATCGAAACTTATGCGGGTGAAGCCGCGGAGCGCAGCTAGTATTATTATGAACGCTAAAGTTTGTGAGAATGGATGGATGTTTGTTACACTTTCACGCAAAAACTTCTATACGGATTTTGATGAAACTTTACAGTAATATAGCTTATATATCAGAATAGCAAACAGGATACTTTTTATCCCGATATTCCCACAGGATCGACCCTTATGCGCGTGAAACCGCGGAGCGCTGCTGGTTACCAAATAGATCAATCATGTTCTCAAGGAACAACTAACATTATCCACAACAATATAGCGCATTGAAAGTTAATGCAGTTCATATCAAATTTCATTGAAATCGTCTGTTGTTGTACCGACAATATTTGCTTAGTTTCGAAAATGCACGAAAGGACGGTCAAGGAAAACAATATCGTATTGCGATCACACAAAATAATGCATGTTCTTTGCAAAACAAACTATAGTTACATTTCCTTATAGAAACCAATAAAAGCTATTTCATGTATTTCCATCTACGCTCTTGATACTTGGTTTGTAGTAGGGGGTAAGTGTGACGGAGGCCAAATTAGAGGACGGCCTTCTTTAATATAACGTTATATAGGAAAACAGATGGCCGATAGGACTGAAAGGTTCTGGAGTGGCGACCGCGTAACGGAAGACGTAGCGTTGGACGGCCTCCCACAAGGTGGACCGACGACCTTGTGTAGGCCGCAGGAACCCGTTGGATGCGAGAAGCACAGAACCGGTCGAAGTGGAGTTGATTGGGGGTGGCCTATATTCAGCAGTTAACGTCTTTCGGCTGAAATTATGATAGGAAAACAAACCAACTTGCTTTCATAAATAGCGTTTCAGTGACGTCATTCGCCGGTAAAAGGCAGACGCTATCTGGCGACCACCGCTCTTCTAGGAAACCGTTGCTTAAGAGTACTAAGTTTTTGCTAAGTTTTTGTTTTTGTTTTTGGGAGCAAAAACTATTAAAATTCCTAATTTTAATAAGGTAGCATGTAACCTGCATGCAGCTTTATCTAATGATACTGGCTGTATTATCTGAAGCTATCTTAAAAAAACGTAAAACAGGAGTGAGTTCTAGATTTGAAATGATTTCACAGAGAGAAAGATGAAGAAACGAACTAAGACGTGTATTTTTTATTTATATTTTATTAAAAGAACTTAAATGTATTTTCAAGTATCATTTCAGTTTGCCCCCTACATATATCTTCCACATTAAAAACTCCTTGCTTAGTTGCACCCGATTTCTTTATTAGACCTCGCTCTGTTATAATTACAATTCCGTTAAAAACTTGTGGAGGTGCATGCGGAGATGTAAGAAAGAAAGTAAAACTGATTTTTTTTTAATCACAGAAGTCGTGAATGTTAAAATGATGATAGAGGTGCGATTTCTTGCGGGAATTTCCTATTTACGGAGGCAAGGTTCAATTATAACCCTGGTTCGAAGATAAATAAGTAAATAGCTTTACCATAATGTGGGTAGGTCGTGTTCTCGTTAAGCCGGGGGTTGGGGGAAGCGATAACGTCATTAACAGCTCAGAGGTGGCCGTGAGCGGTCGTCCTAGTGCGAGATAGTTGAATATTAATGTATGCAGATACATACGAGTACACGACGTACGTGATACACGAGTTTGTTAGAGGTACAATTCAATTCGATTGTGACCCGTTTATGTTGAGATAAATAATGTATGATGTTTTCATTTGAGTTTTGATTCGAGTTTAGTATTTAATGCTCAGGACTACCGAGGCAGACAGAAATTAGATGATTGTTTAATTAATGTATTAACACTAATAAATGCCTTATGTCAGGCGTTCTTTTTTTTTGGAAAGAGGATATACTAGTTGATTACTTTTCCTATGCTGTTATGAATGTGATTTATTAAGGGCGAATTTCATCAATGAAACTGAACGCGATCAGCGCATCTAAACCACGTTGAAGTGCTGTCAGTGTCTGTCAATATTCCACAACAAAGATGACACTGACGGCTCTTGAACGCGGTTTATATACTTTATTGATTGCGTTCAGTTAAATACGCCCATAAACATTTACGATCAAGACGCGATGTATTCCCAAAATCATGCACTGAAATCTAAAAGATTACCCAACAATGTACATAAAAATTAAAACTGATTATCCATTTATTTCTCCTTTGTTTCAAATACCTAAACTTAACGCCATACATTGTACCCTAATTAACTGTTTCAGTATGAATCAGCGCGTGGGGCACAAAATACGCGTTGTTTCATATCGCCGTCCATTATCCTTCGTTCATTAAAACTTTTTGCACTCATCGCAGTTTCCGTGAGCTCGGAGAACAGCGGGGGCGATAAACTGCTGGTACTGTTAATGAAAATGTGAAATAATATTCGTTCATTTTACAATGGAGTTTTATATTTTTTTACAAAGCAGAGATGTAAAGGAAGTAGGTCACGAGCGTAAATACTTTACAGTTATTCTCGTTAATATGGATATTTATTATGTTGTGAAATATAAATACTTATGGAACCGTACCCTAATTGCGTAACACACTATCAATCACAATCTGAATCGTTTTGAAAGATATTGCTAATCCACTGCTTCATATGTTCGAAACATTAGTCTGCTCAACAACGTAAATAACGTAATGAATGTTGTTGAACTCTCAAAATGAAAGCCATTCCTACTGTTAGTATGCTACCTAACTACCCCGCAGGTCTTTTTTGAAAGACGCGCACGTTATTTCACGAGAAAATCGCTTTTGAATTTTGCGTACGTGAATAGAAGTCATAAATCGACTTTCTGATTCTAATCGATGTCGATACTAATTGTCAATTTTGATTGACATAAGAATCGAGGTCAGTACCGACTGACCAAAGTACTTTTCGAATAAATTAGAAGGCTCTTAATTATCAGGCGGGTATTATACCTCCGTCGCGAAGAAATAGCAGCGAAAGCTCAGCCGTTCCGCCATGCTTTGTCCGTTGTACGACAAGCGAAACAGAAGAAGCGAAACTGTCAGTTCTAACGCACAGATTTGATTATAATTATATCTCTTTTGGTCTGCTCGGAAGCCAGTTACACCTCTGCACTCAGCCGCCAGGTGTCGCTTTTGTTTCGCATTTATCTGTGGCAGTCGACAAGTTTATTTTTTTTTGTGAAATGGATGTTGATTTTACTTTATACTGTATTTAGTAAGTTGAAAGCGATGACATTTTGTTCCGATTGCTACAATTCAACTGACTCTCATGAAATTCCACTACTCGAATGTGTTTCTTAGCGGAATTCTTTAAGCGGTTTCCAGGCATTATTTTCGAGGCAGAGGTGTGCTAAGGCCCTCAAGATATAATTTCAAACAAATGATTTTTTTTTTTTAATTACGTTGTCCCACACTAGGAATTACTCCTGTATCGTGGGTGCGTTTACAAACATTTAAACTCACATACACTAACATCTAGACCCGGAACAACTACCTGTAGGCAATACAAATATTTGTTCCGTGCGGGAATCGAACCCGCGACACGCAGCGCAGCAGTCGATCGCTCAGCCACTCCGACAACCGTGTCGTCCAAACCGTCGAATGAGTGAATGTGTATAATAAATAGTCTATAAGTCGTTAAACATACAACAGAAGAAAAAAACAGTTAGTCTAGAGGCCCCAAACCAGCTTCCCCAGTGTTTTTCATTCTAATTTCTGAAATTATAAAACTGTAAATAGAAGTTGCTCCGACTTTAATAAATCCCAATGGCAACGTTCAACACAGTGGGTAGGAATGGAACCTCTCATAATAACACAGTTATTTTTTATACCCCACGCACAGGAAAAATAAGAGAAAGGCTGTGTACCTACGTAGTTAATTTATTAAAGTGTTTATTATTATTTTGTTGGTACAATAGACGCGTTGGCCTGGTTTAAATATACGTTTCTTGAGAGTAGACAAAGTGATATTCTGTGTGAGTGTGTGTGTGATCCTCGAGCACTTGTCTGATAAGCTCATATAAATTGAATAAGCCTTAATATTACAGGTTCCAAATTCGTTTGTTTTTAGGATGGGTCAGATAATGTTGAACAGACTGTACATTATATTACAATTATAATTATACACAAATTCAATTTGTAATGCAATCAATAAACTCTCCTCCTACTTTATAGGACAATCTAGAGTCTAGACAAAATAAAACTGATTGCTAATTTAATCTTTTTTTTTTAAATTAATTTGAAATAATGGTTTGTGTTTGTTTGCTTGGTTTGTGGTTTGTTTGGTGGTTTTTTGTGGTTTGACTTTGAAACGAGGTTTCAATAAGTTTAAAGTGTTACCATGGCCTACTAGTCAAAGCATAAGGTTCTGGATTCGATTCCCAGGTCGGGTAAAATTATATTGGGTTTTTCCATCGGGAATTCCTTAGTAACAGCCCGGAGTCTGGAACTGTCTCCGGTTGATGGTAATAAGCTCGTCCCCTCTTACATGGGACTGAAAAACTAGCAAAATGCAGATTGTGGGTACACATCTGCTTAACCCTTCGAGGAAAACGTCGTGGTCGTCGTGATGTTATGTTATCAATTACCTATTTCTAAGAAGATCTCATCTTGAAAGTGAAGCAATAAAAATGAAACATTCGACGAAACCGAATATAATAAAAGATATTTCCAACAAAGGATCATCTCTGACTGACAGCATAAACCTTCATCTCACATTACCGCAATAATCTTTCTTTCTTAAATGCCAATCTTTATCTTTTCTGGCACAAGTTATACGTACATCAGAAAGTTGTCAAAGTTCTGTAGTGAATACTCTGGAGAATTTATTAATATTGAGTTATCGTCCAAAAGCTGGCACTTGGGAAACCTGTGGGACTGATACCTTTTGTTGTTTATGTACTTAGGTATATATATATTTTTGTTGGCCCAGTTGTAACAACCGTAACTTACGAGTTGTAGGTCGCACGTTCGAACCCAGACATACATAATCGCCTATAATGTTCCCACTGCTGGGACACAGGGCTCCTCTCAGTGACAGGCACATTACTTTTTGTAAATTATTTCATCACCACTGCTCTCAAAACGGCGAAGGAAAACATCGTGAGGAAACCGGCATATCCTAGAACCAAAAATTCGAAGACATGTGACATCTACCAACCCGCACTGGGTCCGCGTAGATTACGGCCCACTCCCTCTCACAGAGAGGCGGCCTGTGTCCCAGCAATGGGAACATTATAGGCTGATTATGTATCTATATTTTTGTTTGAGTAATTTCCTGTCGAAGAAAATGTCGCTTTCGAAAGTAATTAATAATGGTACTTACATTATTAATTATTTTTGGAAACGAAATTTTCTTGAATAATCTATCTTCTTCTTCTATATAAATAAAAATGAAATGCTCCTCGTTCAAAATCAAAATTAAAATATTTTATTTCACATAAACCACGTTATGAAGCGTCAGAAGCTAGGTGCACGGTTTCAATTGGTCGTTTCTTATAGAGAAGATCCGGCAAGAATCTCCACGGTTCATCATCATCTGCCTAGCCTTTTCCCAACTATGTTGGGGTCGGCTTCCAGTCTAACCGGATGCAGCTGAATACCAGTATTTTACACGGAGCGACTACCTATCTGACCTCCACAACCCAGTTACTGGGTAATACCCCTTGGTAAGACTGGTTGTCAGACTTTCGGGCTACTGACGACCCGTAATGACTGTCAAAGATCCACGAAATATACAAGATACAAGAAACTACACGGTTACTCTATTAAAAATAATTGGCTTTTACAATGTTTTCAAATTACAGTAGGTCTGTATGGGCGTTGGTATGCGCATCACTTGAGAACGGCTGCACAGATTTGGCTAGTTTTTGTTCCAAAATGTGCGTATTAGGATTTTATCAGAAAAAAGATTAGAAACGTTTTTTTTTTCTATGGGATTCTTGTATGAACTATTGAAATTTAGACATGGACAGCGATTGTCGGGTCAGTTAATTTTTTTTTATAAATATCACTGTCTTCATAATTACATGTAAAGGGGTGATAATACTAACCAAGGTGTGTCACGTAGTCTATGAAAGAAACAAGTCTGATGTAAACTGTTGTTTTAGGGCGGAGACCAGAGGGGCAATTCTCGTAATTTTAAGAACGTTCACAGTCTGATCTCAGTCTCAATCTGTCAAAAATACGTCTAATTTACCTACACTTTGACAAGTTTTTGACATTTGTTTGCCGCCGAGATGAGATTGCGACTAGATTTTGAACGTTTTAAATTACGAGAATTGGTCTTCTGGTGTCCTTGAAATACAGGCTTCGAGCCTAGTTTAGGCACCAGTCTCCCACAATATTAAAATGCTGTCTGACTCTGATACCATATAATATGTATTTTGTAATATTGTGGTGAGAAAATAAATATTATTATTATTATTAAAAAAAAAAACGGTGAAAGGCAAATAGAGATGTCAGCATAACGAGGGGCCCCTCAGGGCCGAAGCCTGCCGGGGCAGCGGGATTGTCCGAAAGGGTTACCGCTACCCCGGAACATAAAGGGCGAAGGAAGGAACATGGGTGGGTTTTAGTCAGTAAGAGTCTGACACTCCCTTCCGCTCCACCCAGAGCGGGAGGGGTCATTTGATGATTTCCCATCCCGAAAAAAAAAAAAAAAAGGCAAATATCTCAATTAAAAGTTGAATAACACAGAAATGTGTCTATTGAGTTATTAAAACTCTAAATGTAAAAAACCTGCTAGTCTGTTCTGTAAAAATCTCACCGTGAAAACTTAGGAAGAGTTCCATGTGAGCTGTCAATAGTGCCAATTTCTTACATCAGGTGGAATGACAGGTTACTTCAAGCCCACTTCACCCAAATTTTCAAGGTGAGATTTTTCGGTTTACGGTCAGAATAGACTGGTTGTTATGTCTTACAACTGTTAGTAGGTATTATGCCTAGCGCATATAGGGGAGAGCCCCGACGAAATCACAACTCGCTGTAAAAATCCTCCTTCATCACTTTCATACATTTTCTAAGGGCCAACGCACACTACAGACGGGCTGTACCGTACTTTTTTGTACGCGTAGCACTGTGGCCCGTTGCGGCTGTAATGTGAGCTTGGCTTTAAAAGTTAGGCTTCGATTTTGCAAACATACTCTTTTGTCATTTGCAGGATGAATAGAAAGAGTTCCATGTCAGTTTTAAACAAAAGATATTCGCATCAAAATTAATTGGCATGTACGTATCCCTTTTGTCCTTTTGTTCTGCAAGTTCTGAAACTATATGTACAGTATGTACAGTCGAACAAGCTATTTGGTATACAGGCAAATAACTGGAAACTTCTTATAAACAATGTTGTAATTTTAAGTGTGTTGAGTAGTCAATAGGTACTTTTACACCCTCATAAGTCATCATCATCTGCCTAGCCTTTTCCCAACTATGTATGTTGGGGTCGGCTTCCAGTCTAACCGGTTGCAGCCGAATACCAGTATTTTACATGGAGCGACTGCCTATCTGACCTCCACAACCCAGTTACCTTTGGTAAGACTGGATGTCAGACTTTCGGGCTCCTGACTACCCGTAGCCGGGGCCAACGGCTTTCCGAGGCACGGATGGGTCTCGGTATGTAACGATCCCATTGACAGACCAACCGCGGCAAGCGTAGCTTAACCTGATCGATCGACCCGTGCGGCTATTATTATTTAGCCACGGGCCCCTCCCTTGGACCCTCGACACTATTTTACAAAAAAAACTTAAAACTTATAGAACAATCACCCACTTTTCGACGTTCGCGGCAACTCTAACCGCCAGTAGCTGTGTTACTCACTCGAACGAACCACAAAGTTTCTCGCCCTAGGCCTAGGATATCCTACTTCTTACTATAATATAATATTGATATTTATTAATATATTAATATTTTAATATAATATGATAAACGTGAAAGTTTGTATGGATGGATGGATGGATGTTTGTTACTCTTTCACGCAAAAACTACTGAACGGATATCGATGAAATTTGGCACACAAATGGTTAATAGCCAGGAGTAACATATAGCAAAAAGTATCATACTTCTTATCCCGATATTCCCACGGGATCGAAACTTATTCGGGTGAAACCGCGGGGCGCAGCTAGTGTTATCATAAACTAGCGCCACATGCGGATTTGGGAGAAACTATTTTTGAGTTATACTGTCTAGCTGGCAAAGTTTTTTAGTAACTTGTCTGTTTGTTTTAGAAAGGTTTTTAGGATTTTGGGTATGAATTTTAATTGGGTTAAAATGTATTAGAAAAGGTTCATGATATTTTGTTGATCTAAAAAAATTACTCCGGTTAGGTTCGACCTTACCCCACGAGTGTCAAAAATATTTGAATGGTACAATATTTAAAGTGTTATAGGATGAAATACAATAAAAATTTGGATCATTTTAATAAAATATGTGACCTGGCCGTTGGTATTTCATTTTTGAGCTCCATTTCAAAAGGTTGACTTTAATTGTCACAGATACTGAAATAAATGTGATTAAGGTTCTACAGCTGCGTCCGGGACGTTCAACAGAAGGTACTCCTAATGTGCTGAATACGGCCAACGAAAGTTTATTTGTTCATTAGACAGCCAAATAATATTACTATCTTAATTATATCCCTCTTTGAATTTAATGACGGCATAATATATTTATTTTAATTATTTTAATTTTATTTTAATGTTTTATTTGATTTTAATTTTGTAATAGTTAAGGACTGTGGACATTGTCTGAAATAAATGATTGATTAATAATAATCCCCCTGACTGATTTCGGCCACGGTGGTCAATCTCAACGTAGATTAGCCAGGTTCGCAGGAGATATTGTAGTGTACAAGTGTGTACGGAAACACAGGTGCACTCTCTGTTCCTTTACTCTCATAGTCTGATAGGACGGGAATCCGACACGACCTCGGAGAGATCAGGCGCTGGACCAACGGCTTTACGTGCTTTCCGAGGCCCGGGGGTATCACGCCGCCTCCTTCCAAACTATGGGCTGTTACTAAGAAATTCCTAATGGAAAAACTCAATAACACTTTGCCCGACCTGGGAGTCAAACCCAGGAACCCACGCTCAGCAGTCGCGCTTACGACCACTCGACCAGCGGGGTATACACACACCCTCACATACGGCATAAACAGCCATCAGCGTAGTAACTCGAAAACAGAAACTTAGTTAGTCAGGCATGATTAGGCACAGGCAGAATCATGCCGACCCGAACATGCGTTTAGCACTTCTTGCAAACTCTATTAACCCGGCCTATCCATAAATTAATGAAAAAAGAAAATACTATTATTTTTTACCGAAAATGACTCGAACACAAATGAAAATATCGAGAGGACCCTGCGAGTATCCAGCCACTTTTCTTTTGCAATAACATAAAATATAGATTAGATTAGATTTATTTATTTTTTTAAACATTGTGTACATACAAAAGCATGCAAGATGTTATGTACGTCGTTTGAGTCCAGTCATGTTTCATCGGCACACAAATATGTCCATAACATTGAAAATAATTAATAATAAGAATACATAGATTGTCCTTTATTTACTAAAAAAAACAGACTTGCAGTATAAGGCCGCGTCCTAACCAAAGCGACCGTCGTGCGAACACACTACCGTCTTGTTCATTTGGTTTGGTACGTGTCGTCGCACCGACAGAGGGCGCTTTCCAGTTTTCCGAACAAATGGGTGACATATGAATGCGATAATCTCATATCCACGCGACCGATCGATTTGCTTAAGACTCGGGGTAATAGTATGCCTTTGATCTTAATTCCATTATCTGTGAACTTTCAAATATCTTGACAAAGAATTTGAAAGAGGTCGTCTTGTTTTCGATTTTAAAACAAGGTTTCAAATACTTTATAACTTTACAATTTCTTTGAATTTTCAATTATGAAATTGATGAGATAAAAGATAAAGATTCCTTCAGATATGGCATTTATTTCGATTTGATTATGTTTTGATAATTTTAGATGTTTTAAAATATTATTACGTTTTGTTTTGAGGTTGTTGAACTTAGGTATTTATTTTATGTAAATTTGGTTAGCTGTAAGTTTTGAATTTCATTTAGATTGAGATTAGGTTTAGTTTTTAATTAATTGGATGGATGGACGACAATCGTAACGTTCGCTTTGGTTAGGACGCGTTTCTAATCGATTTCTGCCAAATATTCCATAAATTGTGATCTGTAAAAATATCCCCTCCGGGCCTCGGAAAGTAAGTTAAGCCGACATCCCGGCTGCCATTCATAGATCTTTGACAGTTGTTACGGGTATTCAGAAGCCCAAAAATTTTAAAGTCCCAGGCTTGCTGGGGCATCATGTTACTCAGTTACTGGGTAGTGGCGGTCTGATAGGCAGTCGCTCTATGGAAAATACCGGTATTCAGCTGCATCTGGTTAGACTGGAAGCCGATGCCAAAATAGTTAGGAAAAGGCTAGGCAGATTGTTATTGTGTATAATGGATATAACTATAGTATATCTACTTCTAGACTGCAACTAAATAAACTATACCTAAGGGAACATACGTGAAGTCTACGTAACTAGGTACGTGTATTTGTTGCTTTCTAACGAGTTTCCAATACTTAATCACTTTGATTTCGAAATAATTTGATAACATTAATGACTTATACGTGAACAAAGTCATATTACAAACTGATGTCATTCACATCAAAGTATGAATGTGACTAGCTATAGATTGTGTGTATGCTTGCTGCATATATACAGTCTTTCTTGCCGTTTTTTATGCAACTGCTGCTGAGGCGCATGCAAATTTAACTCAGTCGCCGTGTCCGCAGTTTTCCTTCAGCTTTGGAAGCAAAACCAGATTGTGATATGTTTTCAGAAAGCATGTCACACTTCCCTATGTGTTTGTTATTCCAGTGTATGGCACTCGTGGGTTGCAGCTGAAAATCAGCGTCAGGTGGTACACTTGTGTTGTCATCTGACATTATGCTGAGCTGAGGCCCTTTTGGCATTATAATATTTGTTTTCTGTTTTTATAGTTTTAATGTGTATTCATTTTGTGCAATGCCAATAAACGCATTTTTCTTTCTTTTCTTTCTTTCCGTGTAAGACGATTTTGTGACATGCATACCGACAGAATGGTCTGGGATTACTGTTTAGGAACTGTTCACTGTGAAGCCCGTTTGCTATTTATGAAGACACAAAAACTGAGGTCCGACACATTATTTATATCAACAGATGCTTGCCTACTGAGATTGAGCTTTCTTTCATACTGACGCATTGAATTAGTATAAGTGCTGACTTTTCCATCGCCAGATAACTTTTATTCGAGGAACAAAATTGACGTTTGACAGATTTTGTATGAAATAACTGTTAAAATTTCAAAATTATCTATTACCTCGAATAAAGTTATCACATGATTGAAAAATCAGCCCTAAGTCGTCTAAGGTTGTCTTTATTACAACTAAATTATTAACCTTGCGTGTACCTACGAGTTTCGGCGACATTTAATACCTGCCGCGATTGACAGTTTGTCATATTCATACTCTCGGATACCTCTCCTGATTACATTCTCAAAACTTATGTAATTAAACCTACTTTGATAGGTAAACTTCGTACCTGTGTTTGTCTTTGACATACTTCTTGGCGATGGTTTGTCTGTGTTTAACTTTGCAGACCAAACCTTTACATACTTTGGTTAAGGGCTGTTATAAGTTGACTTTTCTGGCAGTTGAAGTGTTAAATGATGAGGGGTCGAAGGTCTATTGGTTCTTGATAATCTGGAGTGAAAGATAAATAAAAAGGTTTAATATGAATTTGAAATTGTGACTAAATTAGGCTTACAATAATATTCCAAGTCAAACTTTGAGTACGAACCAAACTCACTCTTAGCAATTGTTTCAAAGGTACCATGAAAAGTGTGATGTGTTAACTCTTGAGGTCTTCAATCAAACCACGCAGCATAATTTTATGTATCTACCGTATGTACCAATGTTTAAAAGGGTTTTAGTTATACGTAGTTTAATAGTTTTGCAGACAATTCATTCCAGCAACTCTCCAGTTTACGAATAATATACAAATGCAGGGTGACAGGGAGATCGACATAACCTGTTACCATGCATTCAGTTCATGATTTTGAACCCCCTTTTTTTTGCTGTTGGGTAATCATCAAATGACCCCTCCCGCTCTGGGTGGAGCGGAAGGGAGTGTCAGACTCTTACTGACTAAAACCCACCCATGTTCCTTTCTTCGCCCTTTATGTTCCGGGGTAGCGGTAACCCTTTCGGACAATCCCGCTGACCCGGCCGGCTTCGGCCCTAAGGGGCCCCTCGAATTATGCTGACATCTCTTTGAGGCGCGCGTGGAACACTTACGCGCCGTCCGGCACGGGCCTGGTCCTGATCGGGCGGTGAGCTACCCATTGCTCTCCGGCCGCAGGCCGGCGCCTACGGTGGCCGGTAGTCGTCACGCGACTCCCGACGCCCGGGGCGTCTCCCGCGGCGGCTGGGACGGGAGGCTCTCTCCCTCATCCGTCCCGCCACCTCCTTCCACTCCCTCTCGCTCCGGACCATGGCTTGCACCAGGGCCGGGCGCGAAAGGTCGCCGCCGCTGCCGATCGCCTCTACGAGGACACGGCGGTGCTCCGCCCAAGCGGGGCAGACCTCCACCGTGTGCTCCACCATGTCCTCTGGGCGATCCTGCGTTGAAATTTTTCGTAGGTTATGAAAAAGAAACAATTGCTGTTCCATACATTTTGATCGCGTAGGAATTGCATTTGTCTATGATACGGCAGACTTTTTTTTGATAACCGACGATTCATGTCTTCGAATTTGTGGTTCTAGGACATGCCGGTTTCCTCACGATGTTTTCCTTCACCGACATGTGACATCCACCAACCCGCATTGGGCCCGCGTGGTTGATTATGGCCCACTCCCTCTCACAGAGAGGAGGCCTGTGTCCCAGCAGTGGGAACATTATAGGCTGATTATGATGATGATTATGATGACGATTCATATCTACGCTAACGTATCTAGAATCATGTAGTGAATTCGTGGCTACAATTTGCGCGTCGATGTTCCTACCACCCTATATTTTTGTCTATACGAAGTGACATTTCTTTTCTTAATATTTGACATTGCGCCGTAGAAATCTACACACGATCTGTCATTGTCTTTCGTTCCTACAGTGGTTCTGCTACGCTTGCAGTCTACCTATTCTGTAAAAATCTCACTGTGAAAATTTAGGTAGATTGAGCTTGAACTGAGCTATCAGGCATCAGGTGGAATGATATCTCACTTCAAGCCGCGGCCGCTTTGTGTGGATGTGACACATGTTTCCCCCAGCCCTTTCTTATTTTTTTTTGTGTTTGTGTTCTTTTTTGCGTCATGTTTACAGGAAATAACCGTATTTTCTTTATTTTTCTTTGAAGCTTATTTCGTCTAAGTTTTCACGGTGAGGTTTTTATAGAATTAACCAGCTGGTTTGCCTAAGATTCCGTTGTCATATAAAACCACACACATGTCTTCTCAAATTTAAAGATCCTAACAACTATAAACTCTGCTGACTTCACGCTAGGGATATTATTGGGAAGGTCCTTGTTCAGCAAAAATCGCCATTTTGCTCGTTTTACCCACTTATAAAGGCAATATTTCCCGATTTCCCGTGGGCTTTTCGAGGCGATCAATCTTCGCATAGATAATGAAATAAAATTTTTTGAATATGCTTTTTTGTTGAAAATATACACGTTATTTTTTCAGTTGACTAAGAAGTTCGTATGTTGTAACTAAAGCAGTAGTTACTAAAATTTTATAGTAACTATTCTATAGCATAGTCAGACTATAGTATTCCCACTGCTGGGACACAGGGCTTCGATTTTTTTAAATCTAGGACATACAGGTTTCTTCACGATATTTTCTTTCACCGTTTCGAGAGCTGTGCTGATGAAATTGAATACATAAAGGGAAGTGCCTGCCTGGGTTTGAACTCGCAACCTAAAACTCGTCAGTGCGGGACATTTACCTCGGCCGTTCGTGCCTCTGAATATGGATTTATCACATATACATATGCAAAACCGTTCGAAAGCATACATATAGCAGCCAGATTCATAGATCTATCTGTAGACCCTCACATGGCCTTAATACCCTGTGCCAATACTATCCAGAGTGGCAGGGCATCGATGCGCAAACTATAACTAAATGTTGCGTCATTTATCAAAAAGCTCTTACAACCCTTAGCCGGAATTCTGTCGTGAAATATCACTCTGCAGTATTTAGAACTTCGCAGAATCAGAATCAGGTCATGTGTCTGATAAATTTCAGGAAATATGATGCATGTCAAACATTACATACCGCCTGTATTCCCCGAAGGGTTAGGCAAATGTGCACCTTTATTTCACCAGTTTTGTTTATCTCCCATATAATACGGGGCGAGCTTATTACCATCAACCGGCGAAGAACCCTGACTCCGAGCTCAATCAACTCAGCCTATCGCAGTCCACTGCTGGACATAGGCCTCTCCTAGACTGCGCACGTCTTCCACATCCAGTCTACCCCAGCCACCTACTTTAGGTCGTCCGGCCATCTAGCTGGGAGCGTCTCACACTACGCTTGCCGATACGCGGTTTCCACTCCAGGACTCATGTCCAGCGGCCATCGGTCCTTCGACATACATGGCCAGCCCACTGCCACTTTAGTTTGCTTACTCTGCAAGCTCCGGGCTGCTACTGAGAAATTGTAGGTAGAAAACGTCTATAACTTTGCCCGACTCGGGAATAGAACCCAGGACCTCATACTCAGCAGTAGTGCTAGTGACCAACAAGGCAGGAAATATTATAAGTTAATATTTAGCTCTTATGCATTCTATGAAATCGTAAATCAGAGGTGCAAATAAATGTTCGAAATGAATCGTTTGGAATGGAATGGTATTTATTGTATAAAAAACTGTTTGATTAATTTTGTAATTGAATATCGTTTTGCGTGCCTTTCGAGTTCGTAGAATAATTTTATGAGAGTTGAGATTTGTTTTTATGATAAACTAGCTGCGCCCCGCGGTTTCACCCGCATAAGTTTCGATCCCGTGGGAATATCGGGATAAAAAGTATTATATGTGTTAATCCTGGTTATAAACCATCTGTGTGCAAAATTTCATCCAAACCCGTTTAGTTTTTGCGTTAAAAAACAACAAACATCAATCCATCCATTCATCCATCCATACAAACTTTCACGGTCAGATAGGCTGTCGCTCCATGTAAAATACTACCAGTATTTTACATGGAAGTGTTTTTTGGAAGTATTTTACAATTATTTTTAATAGAGTAACCGTGTAGTTTCTTGTATCTTGTATATTTCGTGGATCTTTGACAGTCGTTACGGGTCGTCCGTAGCCCGAAAGTCTGACAACCAGTCTTACCAAGAGGTATCGTATTACCCAGTAACTGGGTTGTGGAGGTCAGATAGGCAGTCGCTCCATGTAAAATACTGGTATTCAGCTGCATCCGGTTAGACTGGAAGCCGACCCCAACCTAGTTGGGAAAAGGCTAGGCAGATGATGATGATTTGCTGCAAACTTCGTGAAAGACATTCTGTGCTCACCACACGAGATGAGGACTCAAAGAGTTCTATGAGAAAACACAACAATTTCCTTCTACCCGCCAACATGTAGTCTTTATTTTTTAGACTTTGACCTAGTTATATGTTTAATGTTTTATGTAGAAGTATTTTGCATAAGCAGGTTTACTGACACAGGCATCTGCGACTGGTGTGCATGGGAGAGAGATTTAATCGAATGTCCTTAATACCTAGTAGCTTTCATTTCTAAATGCAGTTTTCATTACAACCCTAGACTTTTTAATGACAAGCTTAATTGATTACGCATACAGGAAAAAAAACGTGAAGAAAAGTGTCAACATTTTTATGCTTGAGTACGAGTCTTTTGACTATCTGTATCTTATGCCTTTTTTTACTTATTATTATTATTATTATTTATTTGTAATTGTGCGTTTTGTTTGTGCAGAATACAATATTTTTCTTTCTTTTTCATAGTAGATAGGTATAAGCATAGTCATGGTAAAATATAAAGGTAGATGTTGTTAACTAAAATCTAGGTACGTGTTTAGTCTACTGTCACCAACATCATCCTCCAGCCCATATCCCAATTTTTTTGGGGTTGGCGCGACGTCTTTTTCTTCCATACTTCTGTGTTTAATTTACGGTGTCAAAGAAAATAGAAAGCAGGGAGCAATCACAGAAGTTTCCATAACACAAAATATTAGCGACGACGCTTAATGTTAAAAGTTTATTAAAGTACATTTATCACAAACTTTTAACATTACTGTAAAACGAAGGCTGTGTTTACCGTAAATATTTCCAAAAGGTGAAATAGAGTTATGAGCAATATTAAATAACGTGTGTCCGAACACTGCTATATCCACACTAAAATTTTAAAATAAATTTTAGGGGCAGAGGTTGGGATAGTAAAATCATAACATTTTATCCCTTGGGCGTTATTTAGCAAAAGGTTAATACAAGGTAATCTATCTTCATTAAATTTAAGTAGATTTACTTTATTTTCTCTTTTAGGATAGACTACTTCATATTTTCCGAATTAATAAACTTATATATCGCTTGTATTTTCGGAAGTGGTAGGTGTAGAAGTACACCTACATTTTGAAAATAAATCTTGACGGATAATTTGCATTTTGCTTGATTTGACACATATTTTTCCCCAAGTTGTTCTTTTTTGTATTTGTGTAAACGTATTTTCTTTCTTTCTTATTTCACCCGACCCGAGAATTAAACTCGGTACCTCAGCAATCACGCTTGCGAATAATAGACTAACGAAGCAAACTCAGTTAAATACAAAACTATCAAAAGTAATTTAGGGCCGATTTTTCAATAGACAGATAATCTTTATTCGTGGAATAAAATTGACATCTGGCAGATTTTGTATGGACAAACTGTCAAAGATTCAAAATTATGCCTCGGACAAAATTATTTGGCGTTGGAAAAATCAGCCCTTATTAAAATTTGCCTAAGAATCAGCACTTTTCGCCAGGAATTGCCCTTCACCAGTTTCTAGTGCTTTAGCTGGGAAGAAGTCCGACTCGCACTTGACCGGTTTTTTATAATATAATATACCTGAAGTTTTTTATTCCCATTTAACACACTGGCTATTATAATACCAATCCTTTTCGAAAAAAGGCTTTATTTGCTTATCAGGGCATACCGGTGATGCCTCCCTTCTCATTTTATAATCTCTGTATAGGTATGAAAGCTTGTGTGGTTAGGGCTACGGTTTTGTAGCAGCGTAGTGGGTGGCGTAGCGAACTTCGTAGCAGCGTAGCGGGTAGAGTAGCGAACTTCGTAGCAGCGTAGCGGGTGGCGTAGCAATCTTCGTAGCAGCGTAGCGGGTGGCGTATCGAACTTCGTAGCAGCGTAGCGAGTTGCTAGAGCAGCTGATTTAAACTCTTTAATTATTTTACTCAACTTAAAGAGATTTTTCAATGGTTAAACGTTTATCTGAATCAGGTTTAGTGTACAATGAATGGTGTAATTTTAATCGCTAAAGTTTGCAAACAATTTACTATATTTATACAATGATGCTCTTGTAGTCTAGAATCTAGGTAACAATCATATAATAATGATGTAGTTCATTGTGAGACTCTCCGTAACTTCTAGAAAAAAACCTTTTTTTCCTAGATGCTAATACTTGCAGTCATCTACCAATAGACAAACATTCAATTCATGCAAAAGTGTGTACATAAAATATAAGGTATTTTAGTGATTTAATTTATTGTTGTGTGTCTCAAACTCAAACTATTTATTTTAATTAAACCAATTACAGGCACTTTTGAATTGTCAAGGGTCGGTCAGTCAAAAAGATGAAGCTAGTTGCCCATTCCAAAGAGTAGTAGGTACCTCTGGAGAAGAACGGGCAAGAAACTCCATGGACACTCTTTTAAATCACAATAATATGGTTAAAAAGTATTGGTTACGTCATTCATGTTAAAAATTATGCCTCGTAATGTTAATGTTATGTCTCGTAATGTTAATTAATTTCCTTACCTACTATTGTATAGAATCAAGCTTTTCTAATTCAAGCTAGCTAGGGAATTTGTCGCGCCACTCTTCCCAGCCTAGGAATATTGACGTTCGCGTAATTTTGACGTTCGAAAAGTGCTGATTCGCAGCCTAATTTGAATAAATGACTTTTTATTTTGATTATTATTATATTTTATTGATTAGAAAATAGAAAGAAATTAATTAATTCAAGCAAAGGTCAGAGGGGCAATTCTCGTAATTTTAAGAACGTCACAGTCTGATCTCAGTCTCAATCTGTCAAAAATACATCTAATTTCTCTACATTTTGACAAGTTTTTGACATTTGTGTGTCGCCGAGATGAGACTGCGACTACATTTTGATCGTTTTGAATTACGAGAATTGGCCTTCTGCTCACAAAATACCTTCTTTGAAAAAACTGATAATAAAACCCATTTGATAATCGCTCCGCTTAACCACCAAACCGCAGCCTACTACCGATTTGAGGCAATTTTTAAAACCTGTGCGTATGTAAACATGTGGAGGTCATGTCAAAGAGAAGTTTACATATTCATGAGAACGACTGTTATGCCAATGTTATTGTGAACAGTCTGAATTATGACCCGTGTGTTGTGTGTGTGTGTTTGTTTCATATATTCGGGATGAAGAGATTAAAAATTCATTTGGAAACTTTATTGTTAGGTTTTCCATGAAAGTAATATGAGTGTTAGTGCTCATACACACGAACGACACTCGTCAACGAAAACGGTTGCAGTTTCCTCTCTCTGTCTTTGACGCATGTTGCTCGTGTGTACGTACACTAACGGCCGGACTTAATTACCCATTTATCACCAGTTTTGGCATACTGAAGGTAGAAAAACCTATCCATCTCTAGTATTAACGTACCAATAATCTATATCAGTAGCAATCTGTATGATTATATTATACTGACAGTTATAATTATATTGGCTACCATCAGTAGCTACCTGTCAATAGGTTATTGGGTTCGGCCGTTCGTTGTTTTAAAAGATGTCGATGAAGTGGTACATAACAGAACCTGTAACATATAGCTGTCGGAACCAGAAACAGTCACCGTTGATGAAATCGGCATGAGCTGTATTATTCTTATTACATACTCAATACTCAATTATTTATTGCATTCCACAATGTATATGCTTAGGTGGTAGGTAACATTTGTTGTAACAATCGTGGACCCTGTCGGGCACAGCAAAACAAAAATAAATTTAGGAAGAGGACTTATAAATACATCCAAACTAGCTTAATCTAAGAACAATTAGGTAACATTTTATTCATTGAATTCAAACATTTTATTAATTATTAATTTAATCAAAAAAATAAAAAAGAATTATTATTAATTTATATTGTTATGTCTGTTCTATGGATTTGTCAATTAAATGTTCGTTTATGCTATAATAACATTTATTTAGTAATATATTTTTTAATTTAGTTGCAAAAATAGCAATCTTTTTCTCATTCCTGAGTAGCTCGGGTAGTTTGTTATATATTTTTGTTCAACATAACTAATAACATAATAGAAATATGAATGAGATTTTAATTTTTATTTTATAGAAACTCTTTAGACCTATAAAAGGTTTAAAGAGTTTCTATAAAATAAAAATGTTAATTTTTATTTTATAGAAACTCTTTATCGTTATATCGCGAACCTATTTCGAGCCGCTCCCGCCACAATCCACTCACCAGGCGCACCATCTAGGTTTTTCTAGAAGCCGTGTGAGAAACAGACGATGCGCATCTTTTTTTGACATTAGCTGTCTGACGTCCGTCAACACGCAAAAAGAGATTCTCTGTAATACAACATAAGAAACTTTCTCTTTGCCCCAAAACCTATTGTTTTAAATATATATTTATGTTGATGGAAATAAAACAATTACAGTATATATACATATGTGTGTATGTTAAACAGTGGTAGTTTAATTAAAAATGCTCTGTATTCTGTTGGTACTAAACGAAAATACGTATGTAGGTACTAAATGTAAATTGAATAGTACTTTTTTACTTATTTAATTTACATTAATATGATTATATATTGTTTTTGTTACTCTTATTTACCTAATATATTAGTCACCATGACGACTTTCTGAATTTGTTCTTTGTTCACAAAATTGAAAAGAAAAATTAAGTTTATTATTACATAATTATTACACGTAACCTTTTGGAATGAATAAAACGTTTAACGTCACGAGAAGTAATTAGTCATCTAATTACTTGTCGTGACTTTAGTAGATACTTGTTTATAAGCAGCGAGGGTTGACAATTACCTCCCTACCACTAGGCGGGAAGTCTACCTATCAAATCACGAAATATCAAAAAGTCATCATGGCACAGGTACTCATATTTCATGTTTTAATTTTTATTCATGTTCTCTTTTAACTACATTGTTACGGGTTGTCAGAAGCCCAAAAGTCTGCCAACCAGTCTCACCAAGGGTTGTCGTGCTACCCAGTAACTGGGTTGTGGAGTTTCTTGCCCGTTCTTCTCCACAGGTGCCTACCACGCTTTGGAATGGGCAACTAGCTTCATCTTTTTGACTGGCCGACCCTTGACAATTCAAAAGTACCTGTAATTGGTTTAGTTGAAATAAATAGTTTGAGTTTGAGTTGAGTTTGAGTGACGTTCAGTTAGACAGTCGCTCCATGTAAAATAGATAAATTAACCATGTATCGAGTGCACACAAAATACATAGCACAACACACAAAAGCATAATTAAATGCTAACAAATTACATGAATATTTAAAAACAAGATGCCAACATACAAAAAATGAAAACACACTTGAAGAACAAGTGACACTATGACATACTTTTAATTAAGATACTCGTACACCGGCACCGGCACTCGTTAACGCCAAAAGCTGCCGCTGAAAACCAGCGCTGGGGCTCTGTCTCGTATAGAGTCTTAGCATTATGCTGAGCGGTGGCCGTTTTGCGTGAATGTGACGCATGCTTACCCCCAACTTGTTACTTTTTTTTTGTGTGTTTATGTTCTTTTTTATGCGTCATGTTTGCCGCAAATAAACGTATTTTCTTTCTTTCGTACTATAAATTCTAGCATTCAGCTCCAGTTACACTGGAAGCCGATCTCAACATAGTTTTTTGAATATGAACATTGATTCTAAGCGTCACATCAATCGTTTTATAAGCATAAGTCATTACTGCTGCCAGGATATTTTTTTTTTTTGATTCTACTTCAAAAATCGGAAACGGAAAACCTCAAACGGCGCAAATATTCCAATATTATTGGAACTTATATGTTCGAGCCGTTTGGTGTTGAAACTCAAGTGCCATGGGGTCCGAGTGCCCACTCAACTTTTCAAGACATTGCCAAGCGGTTGGTCGACTCTTCACGTGACCAAAGAGCTGGCGTATTTTTTGGCTCAAGGATCAACATTGCCATACAACGTGAAAATGCCAGCCTTTTGGGCACTTTTCCTGTTTACAACGAAGCGGATAAATTTGATTAAAAAAAAAGTCGCACAATTACATCGATTACCTTTCAAGAAAACATATAAAGAATTTTGTAACATTTTCCGACATTCACACATTATGTACACAATGGAACGCTACAGTTCTCTTGAAAAGAAAGCGCGGATTTCCCTTTGATCAAAAACACGCGCAAAAACTGTTTGATGTCAAAACGGCGCTAAACGTAACTTAGGGACCGTACACACATGTTCGGGTCGGTACATTTGATTCCGCAGAATTTGTTGAACAGCCTGTAACAATTATAAAAAAGCCACATACGCTTTCATTCGGCTCGATCTATCGGCAAAATCCGTTCGGCTTCGCTTAATCATGTTGGGACTGGGATCCTTGTCTTTAAGTTTGTCAACGAAGATACGGGCCTGTCCGAAACTTCGGAATGTACCCTACACCCGATTAGTTAACTTTTTTGGACGGGCAAAAACACATCGGGAGTAGGGATGACTGTCAAATTGTGGTGTCATTCATTCTTAAGATACGCTCTAAACCAACCTAATATTGTAGGACTCGCCCGTAACTTAGTACAGCTCCTACTCGGCTCAATTTAAGCAAAACCGAGCGGCTTTTACCGAGCATGGATCTACATTATATTCCATTTTGCCACCCGGCTGAGCCGAGCGCCAAACCGAACAAATGTACACCATCCCTTACGAAAAACCTTTACCATTTTGAGGACAAAAGAAAACTCAACTTTCCTTTCTTTTTCAGGTAACGACAATGGAAATCACCTCCACGGATTCACACGTCAACGCTTACAGAATAAAAGCTAACGCGACCTGAAAAATGTGAAACATGAAACTTGAAATCGTCCTTGAACCTGACAATTTTACTTTGGACCTCGCCGACTTATCAACTTCAATGTATCTGACAGATATCTATGTGAACAAGACTTTGGAAATCAACGAAACGACCAATGACTTGGTATACTCAAACCAATTCGAAGATGATCCTCTAATAGTGTTTTTAGTGATCCTAAAATGTTTGATAATGCTGTTCATCATACTCGCAGCGATATTCGGGAACTTATTGGTGATAGTGTCGGTGATGAGGCACAGAAAACTACGAGTGATCACGAACTATTTCGTTGTATCTTTAGCCCTGGCTGACATGTTAGTCGCTATATGGGCCATGTGTTTTAACTTCAGTGTAGAGATAACTAATGGAGAATGGTTGTTCGGGTACTTTATGTGTGATGTTTGGAACTCTCTGGACGTTTATTTCTCTTCGGCTTCTATTCTCCATCTATGTTGTATCAGTGTTGATAGATACTACGCCATAGTCCAACCTTTGGACTACCCCTTGATAATGACGACAGCAAAACTTGGAATCATGTTGGCTGTAGTCTGGTGCAGTCCAGCTCTAGTCTCCTTTCTTCCGATCTTCATGGGCTGGTATACAACGGAAGACCATTTGAACTTTCGGAAGAGGTTCCCAAACGTGTGTAGTTTCACTGTAAACAAAGTGTATGCTGTGGTTTCGAGTAGTGTTAGTTTTTGGATCCCGGGAGTCATCATGCTGTATATGTACTATAGGATCTACTTGGAGGCTGAGCGGCAGGAGAGGATGTTGTACAGGTGAGGAAATCATTTTTTTATAATAATTATCGATCGATATCGATAATAATCGATTGATCAGGTTTAGCTACGCTACGTCCGTGTATGGGTGACTATATTTACGTACCAAGACCCCTTCGTGCCTCGGAAAGCACGTTATGCCGTTGGTCCCGGCTGTCATTCGTGGATCTTTGGTACTCAGCTGCATATGGTTAGACTGGGAGCCTACCCCAACATAGTTGGGAAAAGGCTAGGCAGATGAATTATTATATATGTATAGTAACCTCCAAAAGTTAGTTGACATTTGCCACTTAAGCTGTGATGCCACATTATGAATTAAAATATAAAAATAATCAGATACTCCTAAGGGATTACTTGATTATTTTTTACGATAAGTCAATGGCAGTTCAAACATTTGGACCACTAGAACTTTAAATCGTAATGTGGCGTGTACAGCTGAAGCGGAAAAATGTCAACTAACTTTTGGAGGCCACTGTATATTCCATATCCTGCAATACTCCTACACCAACCGAGGGTTATCCTTGGGTGCACTTGCATAGTGCAAATAGAGTTAATCGATTGCCATCTCATTTCATTAAAAGTGTCTAATTGGCCTCTGCGAGTTTGCTTCGGGTCCTCAGACGCCTTTCAAAGGTCCGGGATCACGGAGTCCCGAGAAGTTTCAGACACAACAAAATTAAAAAAAAATCATATGACCGTTGAATTTTGATTTTGTAACTGTTATTATGACTGTTGTTCTTGATGCGTTGATTTCAGCATTACCGCCCGACTAGTCTTAAGCTGATATCAGACCCTTCACTCGAGCGGCTGTTAATTTATGTTTCATTACCATAAGGTCAACCAGTTTTACCAAGGGGTGTTATCCAATAACTGGGTCGTGGAGGTCAGACAGGCAGTCGCTCCATGTAAAATATCGGTATTCAGTTGTATCTGGTTAGACTGGAAGCCGATCCCAATATAGGAAAAGGCCAGGCAGTTGATACCATAAGGGCTTAAGGTGGCGCGGGAAAAGAATTCCTTCACACGATGCTGCCCAAATTATGTACAGACGCCAGCACATCAAGCTACTACAATCTGTCAAATTTCTTTAATAGATTATCAACTTTATCGTTAAAGCATTAAGGTTCAAGATTGATTGGGAAATTTGACAGTTTCGGGTAGCTTGACCTGCTGGCGTCTGTACATAAGAATGAACATTTATCTGCTCATTTCTTTTAATTTTTCAATCATTCAGAACGCGAATGAAAGAGCTAAAATTCGACATCATTGGATCGGTTCACTAATTAATACACTTTTTTTTTTTTTTTTTGGGATGGGAAACCATCAAATGACCCCTCCCGCTCTGGGTGGAGCGGAAGGGAGTGTCAGACTCTTACTGACTAAAACCCACCCATGTTCCTTCCTTCGCCCTTTATGTTCCGGGGTAGCGGTAACCCTTTCGGACAATCCCGCTGCCCCGGCAGGCTTCGACCCTGAGGGGCCCCTCGTTGCTGATGCTGACATCTCTTTGAGGCGCGCGTGGAACACTTACGCGCCGTCCGGCACGGGCCTGGTCCTGATCGGGCGGTGAGCTACCCATTGCTCTCCGCCCGCAGGCCCGCGCCTACGGTGGCCGGTAGTCGTCTCTCGACTCCCGACGCCCGGGGCGTCTCCCGCGGCGGCTTGGACGGGAGGCTCTCTCCCTCATCCGTCCCGCCACCTCCTTCGCTAGCATGACTGCTTCGCAGAAGGAGGCGACTGCCTCCCACTCCCTCTCGCTCCGGACCATGGCTTGCACCAGGGCCGGGCGCGAGAGGCCGCCGCCGCTGCCGATCGCCTCTACGAGGACACGGCGGTGCTCAGCCCAAGCGGGGCAGACCTCCACCGTGTTAATTAATACACTTGAGTGTACTTTTGATCGGTTCACTAAATAATACAATTGAGTGTACTTTTGATTCATTTTGTGTTCAAACGTTTCACTTCAAAGATAAAGATACATTTATTTGTTTTGACATGTGTACCATGATACCTAGATATGCACATATGGATGGAAACGAGTTTAATATTGCTGGTTCAACATGTTTTGCCATATTCGGCGTTCAAAATAGTTTATAATATGTAACTGGAATTATAAATTAGAAAATAATTAAATTATAGGCAAAATTCAGTCAATTCAACTACATAATTACAGTCAATACAAAACTATGGTAATTTTTTTTTTACTAAAATTGTTCAAACTAACATATTAAATAATCTACATTCAAAATTTGTCATTCAAAAACTCCGTAACATTATAGTATCCCTTACTTATTGTCAATTTTTTTAGTTCTTGAATGATATATAAAAGTCATGAATAAACAAAAACTGAAGTCTCTTATATCAGTTTAACTGAACCTTAGTATTTGAAATAATTTCTTTAATTCACACAATTTGTATACACGAAACACAAAATAAAATAAAAGATATACAAAAGATAAAATCATCACGTAAAAGAACACTTTCATAAATCCCTCTCACAGTACTTCCGACAAAATATTCGCCCATTCTTAAATCGAATCAACTAAAATATTGACTGCCCCAACATTATCGAGAATAACGATTTGCGCATATTTTTTACCTAGTGAGTTCTGGTATTTGACACCTAATCGTTAATATAATTATTGGAAATTTGTATTGTTTTGAAATGATTGACATGCAATATTCCCTCTAAAATATAAAAAACGAGAAAATAAATTGACAGGAGTAGAGCTTAGAAAGGTGACTAACAAAAGGTATTTACAAGGCAGATGTGAGCGGAAAGGCCCAAAGGACATATCGTGACGTTATTGGTGATGTCCTTAAGAAAGGACAGGTGCGTAGTACTCGTGAATGACCGGGGTTTACTACGAAGTGCAAAGTGCGAATGACCGGATCGGACCGACACATGGCCGAACCGAATATTATTTAAAAATGCGAAACGGCCGAACATTCGGCCGGTGACAAATGTAAGGATCGTAACAGGTGGCGTTCTGAAGTTTCTGCCTACTCATACGAGAAGAGGGCGAGAGTTTATGTATGTAATATATTATGTATAATACCCACTCTTTCTAAGAAAATTATAGTTTTATTGACGCAAGTAGGTACCACTTATACGGTTAACATAAATTACATGCGAATGATATTGTCACCATCTTCTTTCCTATATCTATGGTCACCATCATTCGTTTGCCCTTACCCCAATTTATTTGGTATCGGCGCAACATGACTTTCTCTTCCACAATTATCTATCAGTCGTCATCTCTGTAGTCACCCTCTTTCTAGCCAGAAGGTCTTTCATACAGTCCACCCATCGTTTCTTTGGTCTTCCCCTCCCCTCATCGCCATCCACATTATTACTCAAAACTTTCCTCACGACATTTTCCTCATTCCGCATCACATGACAAGTCATTTCCACACAAATAATAAGAAGCCACAAATATTTATAATATCGTAGATAAGATACGATTTCTTGGCGTCATGTTTACCGTAAATATACGTATTTTGTTTCTTTCTACGCGCACTAGTAGATATTGTTGTATTGTACCTAAAGTAAACAACATAGTTTCCTACTATTTCAATTTAGGTAACTAGTGTTCATTTATTGTTCGTACTCATGTACCTACGCTACAAACTATACACTATTATTAAAGCTGAAGAGTATGTTTATTTGAACGCGCTAATCTCTGAAGATAACTATAGGATTCGAGGGCCCCTTCGGGCCGAAGCCTGCCGGGTCAGCGGGATTGTCCGAAAGGGTTACCGCTACCCCGGAACACAAAGGGCAAAGGAAGGAACATGGGTGGGTTTTAGTTAGTAAGAGTCTGACACTCCCTTCCGCTCCACCCAGAGCGGGAGGGGTCATTTGATGACTTACCACCAGAAAAAAAAAAAAAAAAAAAGATAGCTATAGGATTTGAAAAGTTCGTTGTGTATTTGATAACCCAATCTATTAGGATGGCTGTAGGCTATTCAACATCACGCTACAACCCTTAGAAGCCGAGCAAAATAGAAAAAGACAGAAAACGAAGTCATAGCGCAGGCGAGCGACAGGATGCGACGCAGTGGGTCGGGGGCTGACATTTCACACGGATGAAGTCGCAGGCAGAAGCTGATTTATAAATATATAAATAATTATGTTTAAAATGAAACCATTGATCACGATAACTGAAACGATAAAATGTATCCTCAACAAAAATCGTATATTTTCCTAAAAACTTAAGTCTTCTAAATCTTAACAAATCCTCTACTCTCTGAGCAGTTTTAAAAAACCACTGTATAATTTAGACAAGCTTATTACAGAAACTGTAGGTATACAGTCAGGGAAATTAACTGTTCAGCAAATTGACACACCCTACGTTGATTTGCCGTGATAAAAACATTTTATACAACTGTCAAAGAATGACAGTCATGATTTCAACTCACGGACAATTGAAATTATGACCTACAACTAGTTGTTCCGGGTCTGGCTGTTTGTGTATGTGAGTTCCTAGTGTGGGGCATAGTTATTTAAAAAAACAAACAAACCAAACAAACAAATCTGTAGTCAATTTCTTTAATATTTAATTACCTGAGCAGTAATAATTCGGAGCTGTGGTAGCCCAATGGTAACGACCGCAATTTATGAGTTGTAGGTCGTAGGTTCAAACCCTGCCAGGCCTTTTACTTTAAGCAAATTATTTCATTCCCGCTGCTCTCAAAACGGTGAACGAAAACATCGTGAGGAAACCAGCATGTCCTAGAACACTCCCTCTCACAGAGAAGAGGCTCTGTGAGATTCGAGGGTCCTGGAGGTGGAGTGTCCCAGCAGTGGGAACATTATAGGCTGACTATGCTAATTACCTGAGTTATCATATCTTCTTTTTACGTTACCTACTTCTTTTATGCAACGTAGTCTGGTATTCTTACTACTTTAGAGTCATAATATTAAGCACAGTACCCAGGCCTAAATAAATTCAAATAATAATTTAATCACTCACTACATGAACAGTTCGGCAGTGCAATTCTGTAACCATCTCACCGTGAAAACTTAGGTGAAGTGAGCGTGGAGTGTGCTGTCATTCCAACTAATGCTAGTGATTGACACTATTGACAGCTCACTCAAAGCTCTTTTTTTTTTTTTTTTTTCTGGTGGGAAATCATCCAATGACCGCTCCCGCTCTGGGCGGAGCGGAAGGGAGTGTCAGACTCTTACTGACTAAAACCCACCCATGTTCCTTCCTTCGCCCTTTATGTTCCGGGGTAGCGGTAACCCTTTCGGAAAATCCCGCTGACCCGGCAGGCTTCGGCCCTAAGGGGCCCCTCGGATTATGCTGACATCTCTTTGAGGCGCGCGTGGAACACTTACGCACCGTCCAGCACGGGCTAAGCTCACTTCACCTAACATTTCACGGTGAGATTTTTACAGAATCGATTGTTAGTAATCTTCACTGATAGAAGCAACAGGCTCCCTCAAGATCTGACCTTTCGAGTCCTTCCTTTATGAAGCTAATTCTTATAAAGATATAACGAAGAAAGAGGCGGGGGCGAAGCGTAGGAATACGTACTTATAGGAATTGTGGATTGTTTAGTTACACGGCATGTCTCAGAAAGTTGTGGTTGTGGCGGCATCTGCATGGCCACATGCGAACTACACAGCACACTGACGTCACGCAAAACCCTGCATCATATAAACAGCCTTTAATGTTCCCACTGCTGGGACACAGGCCTCCTTTCTTCGAGAGGGAGTGGACTGTAATCCACCACGCGGGCCCAGTGCGACTTTATAGATATCACATGTCTTCGAATTTTTGGTTCTGGGACATGCCTGTTTCCTCACGATTTTTCCTTCACCGTTTTGAGATCCTGCATCGTGTAAGCAAAGTTTACCTGGGAATCGAGCCCAGGATATCATACTCAGCAGTAGCGCTTGCGATCACTAGACCAACGAGGCAGTCAGTAGGTTATGTGTTTTAGGCATTTACATGCAGTCTCGGAACGGTTCGTTGTCTCGTATCTTATATACAGTCACGAGCACAAATATGTCAACACTTGGAAACTTTCAATAGCTATTTTTGTTTGAAATAACGAAAACAACAAAAAAATACGAATAAAGCCAAGAGTATACATACTCGTAACTGTACATAATATAAACTCACTCCTTCCCATGGGGGTAGGCTAAACTGCAAAAAACCTTACTGTACCTTATTGTACCTTTACCTAAACAAATTCAAATAAAATAATCACCATTCGTTCCTAAGCCACACTACAAACATCAATAGTTCAATAACCTTCACTAATAGAGGCAGCAGGCTCCCTCGAGGAGCGACCTTTCGAGTCCTTCCGTAATGAAGCTAATTGTTATCAGGAGATAATGAGCAAGGAGGCGGGGGCAGGGTGTTAGAATTGTGGTGTGTTTGTTTATCTAAACCAATAGTTAAAAAGAAAAAGAAATTGTGTGTTAGTTTGTTATGCTTTCACGCTAAAACGGCTGAATGAATTTGGATGAAATTTGGCACATGGGTAGAACATGACTTGTAGAAGGGCATAGGCTATTTTCATCTTGGGTCGCAGCTGAAGTCGCGGGCAACAGCTAGTTAGTTAGTAGTTGAACTTGAGTATTTAAGGATGGAACTCAAACATGAAGTATTTTTACAGGTATTTCTGAACTGTCAAGTCCGTGAGTCAAAAAGTTGCAGCTAGATCCATCTAAAACTATCAAAGTTAAAGTCATCCAAAACTTGTGGTTCACTATCCTACATATTGTTCTGGGGCTTACCACCAGCTCTTATAGCAGGACAGAAGTTGAACTTGCTGCTTTTTTGTACAGACGCCAGCAGGTCAAGCTACCCGAAACTGTAAAATTTTCCCAATCAACCTTGAACCTTAATGCTTTTGCGATAAAGTTGAAAATCTATTAAAGACAGATTGTAGTAGCTTGATGTGCTGGCGTCTGTACTTAGTCATAAAACAAAAAAGCAGTGCAGTTCAACTTCTGTCCTGCTATAATAGCTGGTGATAAGCCCCTTGATGTTTCCCATTATTTATGTGTCATGTATTGTGTATATTTTTTGTTGGAGATCTTAAATAAATAAATAAATACACAATGTGACATACATTAGGTACATTTTCCCGCTCCCATCAAAGTACAAATTAAATTTTTAATCACGTAGGAACTGGTAATTCCGACCGCTGTTCGAAAATAACCTGAAACGTGTCTTCGGTCACGTCATTTTGTTAACCGCCGAATGAATTCTTAATTCCCTAACTCAGTGACCGTTAATTACTTTTTTTCGCAGTTAATTTAATTAGTCGTAAGTATTTAACTGTGTAATTGAATAGTTGACTACTCTTTAAGTGGTCAGTTACAGTTTGGAGTCTGAAATGTAGGACAGTTTGTTAGACGTTATGTCGATCATACTTATATCCTATCCATTAGGTAAACCGTTTTTTGACTGATGGAACTAGTGATTGCAGCAACACAAAATACATTGATTAATACATACGGTATTAAAATATCTGTAAGAAGCCATAAATAAGATAATTCAATAAGATAAGGCAATTTATATATTTATTTTATTACGCATTTTAAAGTTAACTTTTACGTAATATGAAAAACGGTTAACCTAATGGACAGGATATAGCCCACTTTCGCACGGACATAAAAGTGCGGCGGGATTTTGTCGCGCACTGGATTTTCAACTCTCGGCACTAAACAGTGCATTATGATCTCCTCACAATGCGAGCCGTATCGAGGAGTACTGCCTTCTGAATCAGGCCCTTGATCCAACCGCCTAACGAGAGCCTCGATAGATGTTGATCGAGGCTTTCGGCTATCAGGCCATTGGCTATACGACAACCGGCACAATGACAGTTGAGCTCACATTCATCAACATCATCAACAACCTCGTGTGCTCTTCTTCTATTCAAGTCGATGGCAAACGTAAAAATATTTTATTATGCTAGATGAATCGAGCCCAGTAGGTGGCCACGTCAACTGCGGTATCTATAATAATATTATAAAGAGGAATTTGTGAGTATGTATGAGGGTTATCTTCGAAAGTACTGATCAGAAACCGAAAATTCTTTCACTAATGGGAATCTACAGTATTGGTGAGTGTCATGGGATATTTAAATTTCTTAATTTATGTCTAAAATAAGAAATTTCACGCTTGCGAAGTTAGTGGGCAAAAGTTAGTCAGTAACATGGGTTGGATGTATGTAAGTATAGGCCGAACGCTTAACCACAGTTACTGCTTAACTGAGACGTTGCCTGAGGTAGCTGCGCGGTGCGAGAGGGGTGATAGTTGTCACAAGTTGACGAATCACTAAGGTCTCGCATCCCGTCATCACACCCCGCCCGCACTGCGCTGTTACCTCAGGCAACGTCTCAGTTAAGCAGTTGGCCTATACAATTTAACATCACTACTCACTAGTCAATGTATTATGATTTTAATTAAAGTATAAAAGTTTAAATTACAATTACATTGAGTACGGCTCGAACTCAACACACAGGACCACAGGAATGAGGAATAATACCCTACTATAATACAGTATCAACTAGTACAGGGGGTGTTGTGACTGTTATTGGCGGCGGTAATGTCAATAGTTATACTTCAGGTAATAAATTTTGCTAAATAAATAAATAAACACTTTTCACTCGTTAAGGTAAGATAAAACCATTTTGTTTGTCATTAGTCCAAAACAATATCACAGTCATGTTAGGTGATTTATTCCGTTCTAATACCAACAAATTATACCACTGGTTCACAGGTTAACAAAACAAGTAGAGACGACATGAGTTGCTTAAAATACAACGTAAAATGCTACCTACAGTTAGTTTACAACAATCATATTATTTGTCAGTGAGCCCCCAAACTAGACAATTAGACTGTATCTTGGGGCTTAGGGTACGAACTCCAGAGACTAGAGAGTGTGTTACGCAATGGCGCTGATTAAAATAAAACACTGTATATTTATCAAAGTTAAAACAAAATAGGTCAACAACAAACAGAACGGGTAAAGTAAATGAATTCTTAATTTCTTAATCCAGTAAATCAGTTAATTACTTTCAAAATCATTCAATAGTGAACCGAAGAGAACTGTTAATCAGAATCTTACTTCGAAATTGTGTCTGTTTATTTATTTCTCAGTTCACAAATGGAACTCTAGTGTTCCATTATTCTCTTGTTTTGTTTATTTCGAACAAAGAACAAGAACCGTTTTTTTTTTTAAACTAAGGGTGTGTTTGTACAGAACGCTCACGTTCTCACTGTCGGGACACAGGCCTCCACTCTGTGAGAGGGAGTGGACCGTAATCCACCATGCGGGCCCAGTGCGGGTTGGTGAATGTCCCATGTCTTCGATTTTTTTGATCCTAAGAGCCGGTTTAATTACGATGTTACTTTCACCGTTTTTGAGAGCAATGTTGAATGAGATGAAATTAATTACACAAAGAAAAGCACCTGCCTGGGTTCGAACCCTCGACCTACTAATAACTCATATCAAAGTAACTCAAGTCGGGGCCGTTATCACTGGGCCATCACTACTCTCAAGTAATACGTTAAAAATCATACCTCCGCAGTCTGATTAGGTTTCAAAGATACCAAATAACGCAGGAATTTCAGATACCAACATTGTCACATTATAAGGTACATTCTCCTGCTCCCATCAAAGTTCAGATGTCGGTCTGTGGATTGACGACCATCCATTACATAAATGCACGATTTATAATAATATTATACATGGTACGGAGGGGTCGAGACCCCTAATAACCAGGAAAGCACGTTAAGCCATTGGTCCCACCTGTCATTCGTAGATCTTTGACAGTCGTAACGGGTGCCTGCTCTGACCAGCGTTGACAACCAGCGCTTGTCAGCGCCGAAAAGCGCTGGTTACCAGCGTTCTATATGAGTACACCCTAAGATAGTTTCTATTTTAATTTTAAGAATACATAGTCCGCTTGTTTTGTTTTTCTTTTCCTTGTTTTTATGTTGTGACAAGACAAAAGGAATGAAGTCAGCCAGGGGTGGGTTTTTTGAGAAAATATTTTTTTATAAGTTAAAGTAACTGTAAATGTTTGCGACAAGCCGACGCTATACCCTGATGTACTTTCCTAGGTAGGTAATCGCAAGGTCGCAAGCGCGACTGCTGAGCGTAGAGTCCTGGGTTCGATTCCTAGGTCGGGAAAAGTGTTATTGGATTTTTCCATTGGGAACGATCCGGACGAAGCGTTTCGCCTCGTTGTTTATACCGCGAACATCGAAGGACTGGAACAATTTGCCTGCAGCGGTTTTCCCGTCCGATTATAATTTAAGTGTCTTCAAGGCTAGAGTGAGTAGGCTCATAATAAATTAGTGCGCTTTACCATCAACGATTGCGTCACAGCTTTCCATCAGGCAGGATTGCAGTCAAGCACTAGATTATATCATTAAAAAAAAAATTGCAGCAATAGCCCAGAGTTTGGAAGTTGGCGGTGTGATATCCTTGTGCCTCGGAAAGCAAGTTAAACCGCTGTCCTGCGCCTGATCTCTCTCCGGTCGTGTCGGGTTGTGTGCCGTCCCATCAGACTATGAGAGAGAAGGAATAGAGAGTGCAGCTGTGTCTGCCCACACACTTGTGCAATATTATATACACACACACACACACACACACACACACACTCACTTATTTACATACTGTTTAGATCAAAGGAACTGAAAATGAAATAAAAATTGTATTCTGCTGTGGAAGAGCGGAGTCTCCTTAACAGGAGGCTCCAATCACCAACTAATGTAAAACTTTTTGGTTCAGAAATAAATTTGATTTGATTTGATTTTGATTTTTTTGATTTTGATTGTCTTCAATAAAACACCAAATATCGTAAATTGTGTAGAGCTAAGTAGCCTAGAAGTACAAAGTGGATAAATCATAAGAGTAGGAGGAACAACAACATGATGGAGGGTAGACTGAAAACCCAATAAACATAAACTTATAAACTAGGAAGTATGTAGGTACCTATATACAACATACCTTTCCCCCAAGTATACAAAATATATTTAAACTTTAACTTATACTTAAAGCCAACCATTTTGCATTTATCTAATGTTAATAGTGTTTGTGATAAATAAATAATATTTTCCGTGCCAAAGGCTAGTCTCCGTTGAGATAGGCCGTCATGGTCGAAGAAAGTTATTAATCTGGGCAGTTGGTTGCGCCACTTCTTCTTCCCAGCGGAAGCATTAGGAAGTGGTGAAGGGCGGACGTAAGTAACACATATGTAAGAATGGTGTAGTTCATTGTGAGACTACCCAGTTCTTCGTAACTGCTAGATAAAAACCTTTTATTTCCTAGATGGCATACTTGCAGTCATCTACCAATAAGTAACATTAAATTCAAGCAAAGGTATGTACACAAAATTGAAGGTATTTTGGTGATTTAATTTAATGTTCCGTGTCTCGTAATGTAAATTACTTTCATTACTTAGGGAATTTGTTGCGCCACTTCTCCCCAGCTAAAATACTAGGAACCGGTGAATGGCAGGCGTTTTGGGACATTGTCTTATGTAATTTTGACGTTCGAAAAGTGCTGATTCTCAGCCTAATTTGAATAAATGATTTTGGATTTAATTGTTCTAACAATTTATGAAATTCTAACAAAGCTAGAAGTGAGAATTTTCACGAATATTGTTTTTTTTTATAACTCTATTTTTATTTTCATTTCAAATATATATTGCCTTTCTATGACAGTCGTTTCAAGCCACTTGTGTCAAAACGAAACAGAACCGTGGCCATCTTCTAACGCGGTGGGGCGAATCTAAAGCTTTAAATCTTTGAAGAATTGGGATACACACAGGAAATTCAAATAGTAAAAAAGGAGCATTTCAAACTAACAGTGTTAATTTAAAAACAACCGAAAACCAAAAAAAATACCTGTGCGATGCCAAAAAGGCTCTTATCTCAGCATAGAATAGAATAGAATATTATGATGTACAGACGCCAGCACATCAAGCTACTACAATCTGTCAAAGTTCTTTAATAGATTTTCAACTTTATCGTTAACGCATTAAGGTTCAAGGTTGATTGGGAAAAATTGACAGTTTCGGGTAGCTTGACCTGCTGGCGTCTGTACTAAAATCTTTTGGAGCTACATTACAATATTGCGTGGAACGTAAAGAAATATACTTAGGGCTGATTTTTCAATCGACAGATAATATTTATTCGTGGAATAAAATGGTCATCTGACAGATTTTGCATGGACGAACTGTCAAAAATTGAAAATTATCTGGCGTTGGAAAAATCAGCCCAACTTCTTTTTTTATAAAAATATTCGTTAAGGCCAAAATCCCAAACCAATCATATTACATCGTCGAAAACAATCGTAATATTATTTTATTAATAGCATTTTAGGCTTTAGAGGCCACAAAACTTGTATGTTCAATCCCGAAAATAGCAATTTAAAATTAAATGACCTGATTCTTGTAAAGGTGACCCACTTTGGTGGAAACGCTTCAATTTCACCAGTGACCTTTGAAATTACACAAAATAGCTACCTCAGCCTCGGCTGTCATTCGTGGATCTTTGACAGTCGTTACGAGTCGTTAGAAGCCCGAAAGCCTGATAACCAGTCTTACCAAGGGGTATCGTATTACCCAGTAACTGGGTTGTGGAAGTGAGATAGTCAGTCGCTCCATGTGAAATACTGGTATTCAACTGCAGCTGATTAAAGTGGCAGCCCAACTCATCTCAACATAGTTGGGAAAGGGCTGAGCTGATGGTGAATTGAGGTTAATTTTATAACCATTTTCACCGATGATTTATCAATTACAATTTAATAATGTTATTCAAACAAAAATGGTTGATAAAAATGGTGAGCTATAAAGTTTAAACTTTCTAATTACGGATAAATACTGTGTTACTAATTCCATAGCATTATGTATGGCTCAACTGTAATTCTACACAACCTAATTTGTATGACTGCATTCTAGCAACTAAATTATTTGATTTGGATTGTGTTTTTTTTCATACTTTGGAGAAGTATGAAAGAAGAAGATATTGCGCCGACCCCAAATAAATTGGGATAAAGGCAAGAGAATGATGATGATGCTACAAATTCCCTTTAGTTTGATAGATTGCGTAGTAATTTAACCTGGACAGGGTTTGTTTACCCTTTCGTTAGATAGTTTTGGAACAGACCATACATTCATATACGTTTTACGGTTTAAGATCATTTATTTCACTCAAAAATTATACAATTATTCACTCCTATGAGGAAAATATAAAAAATTAAGATAGGCGACGGTTTCGCTGGATTATGAACTAAAATTAAGTTATACCTAGTCTTGCCATAAATATTGTCACGAAGAAAAAAAAATTTTTTATTGCATATAATATTTATTACTTTATACTGTGTTAGTTTAATACATAAATATAAAACAATTTAAAATATAAAAAGCTTATTCGAAGTGGTCTCTATTGGCTGCAATACAGTCCTTTAAACGTTGAGGCCAGTTATCAATAGAAGCACGCACTCTTTCCATGGGAAAATTCTTCACTGCCAATCGTAAGGATTGTTTTCTTCATAGCTAACACCCCACCAAACCAACACTGAAGTCGGATAATGCCCACGTTGCACTCTGTCGACTAATTGGGAAGCTTCCTTAGAGCTTTGAGCATAAATACGGTCATTTTGCTTGTTAAAATGTTGCTCAATTGTAAATATTTTCTCATCCGTAAACAAAATTTTTCTGTGGCCTCCCTTTGCGTACCGCTTCAGTAGTTGTTTCGATTTTATCACCCTATTCATTTTTAAATTATCAGTTAAAAAATGACCAGTGCGGCTCTTATAGGCTGCAAGTCCTAAGTTATCTTTTAAAATACGCGATGCTTTTGGGTGCTATCTTCATCTCCCGAGATAAAATCTTTTGCTTTCGGACAGGATTTCTTCGAATTCTTTCCCTTACTGCTTTGACCACCTTTTTCGTACGAACACTACGTGGACGGCCATATCTTTTTCTGTCACAAATAGAGGAGGTCTCATTGTACCTATTAATAGCCCGGTACACAAACATTTGACTAATACCAAGCGTATGGAGAGTTTTAAAAATTGCATTTGGCTCCATACCAACTTTGTGTAATGCAATCACAGCGATTCGGTTCTCTTTATCACCCCACTCCATTTTAATATCGCAAAATATTGTACAATGTATTGGCGCCAAAATTAGAAAACACAATGAACAATCGTATAAAAGTGACAGATTCCAAATTCAAATGTAATATCTTTCTTATTCAGCGGGATTGTCCGAAAGGGTTACCGCTACCCCGGAACATAAAGGGCGAAGGAAGGAACATGGGTGGGTTTTAGTCAGTAAGAGTCTGACACTCCCTTCCGCTCCACCCAGAGCAGGAGTGGTCATTTGATGATTTCCCACCAGAAAAAAAAAATATCTTTCTTATTTTTAATTGTAACAGTATTTATGGCCAGACTGTGTATAAAAATAACATAAATAAGAGTACAGACTTACTATTCAAACATTATTCTGAATATGGTGTGCGAACGAGCAAAAACAGATACAGCACACAAATACCTAACTATGTATGAGTCTGTTTTTGCCCGTTGCGTGAAGTCAGCTCAATCAGCTTTCTGTATGTACTTATTTTGTGCCTATTATATGGTATTAATGACGCTAATGGGCCTATTGATTTTGGTATTAATTTGCTGCCTCTAATTAGATGATAATTGCGTAAAGTAGATACCTTCCTTCCTACTCAGTTGCTAATTAGTAAATGAGTAGTAATCATCTGTGATTTGATATTTCATTTGTCGCCTTTCATTTGCCTTTCATCTCTGAATGCTCTTGACTATATATTGTGTAACAAAAATTAGTTATTAAAAAAAATTATAAACAGGTTCAATGCCGTGATTAAAGAAACAAGTAAAAAGCCGTGTGTCACGCGTGGATCCACGTTCGTGTTCATATTAGCATCAAAAATTGATGACCACTTTTGACGAATAATAGAAAAGTGCAATACCTACGCAAAATTATATGGCTGAGCAATTATTTTTTAAATACTGACGAAATATTTCGTCGGATGAAGGTATAGAATCATGTACTGAAACCATGGTAACAGGTTACGTGTTGTTGTTGTCTCTGCCACTCTGTATTACAAGAACTGCTTGCTAGTTAGCTCAGCTCGTATCATGTCATAAAATATTCCTTACTAGCTGCGCCACACGGTTTCACCCGCATAAGTTTCGATCCCGTGGGAATATCGAGATAAAAAGTAACCTATGTGTTAATCCTGATCATAAACTATCTATGTGCCAAATTTCATCCAAATCCGTTAAGCAGTTTTGGCGTGAAAGAGTAACAAACATCCATCCATCCATCCATACAAACTTTCGCATTTATAATATTAAGTAGGGAGTAGGATTTTAATTAAACCAACAAAGATATATAAACTAGAAAATAAACCCAAAACTATTACCATTCAGCTAGATTTAATTAAAAGTTTTCTCGCCTGCTCAGATTAGTACCGTTTGACATCAATAGATGGCGTTTACTTAAATTGAACGCGCAGTTGGACCACCTGTGAAAACAGGATAGAACTCTCTAAATGGTTCAGTTCGAGGGTAGTTTAAGTGTTTAAGGATTATGTGAACGGGTAGAGCAAACTTTGTGCAGTGGACGGATGAACACTAAAATTCAGAGTGTTTTAGGATATTGATTTTGGGAAGTAAATTGTGCTTGCTATGTGGGTAGTGTATGTACCTATCTACTCAGTAAGGACATTGTTCGATGAGCGTCGAGAGAGGTAGTGAAGATAAAGACATTCGAGTTGCAAAAACGGCACCTCAGATGTTAGAATATTCTTAGATTTGTGTAGCGATACATTTTAAAATTTACTTTTGTCTTATATTTTACTAGCTGCGTCCCGTGGTTTTACCCGCATAAGTTTTGATCCCGTCGGAATATCGGGATTAAAAAAATCCTATGTGTTAATCCTGGTTATAAACTATCTGTGTGCCAAATTTCATTCAAATCCGTTCAGTAGTTTTGGCGTGAAAGAGTAACAAACATCCATACATCCATCCATCCATCCATCCATACAAACTTTCACGTTTATAATATTATTAGGATTTGAGACTTTCTGCAACATACTTCTTACAACCGTCTCCGGTTAGTGAACGGAAGTCGTTTTTAAAATAATAATTAATAATTTATTTCCGGAAGTTACTTGATAACGCCACCTATTTATAGTTTTTAGATGTAGAAAAGTATAAAATCAAATGTCAGTGCATTTTAACGTTTTTCAAGCCCTGGCTGGAGGCCTTAATTTATTGAGGCACCCACAGGCAAGTCCCGCTAAGCAGATGACAACCTCCTAGTTAGATCTGCGAGATGCCATAACAAAAAGAATAAAATCCGTTAGTTACGTGTAGAATACATATGTATAATGTTATGCTGCTCGTTTTTTTGTCCCAATCCATTCTGATTTCCTACAATAGGCAACTCTAAGAATTAGCCTTAAATGCCGCGAGTTTATGATATAGTCACTCAATAGGGCAATTTGAGCTAGAGTTGTATTGATGATTTTAATGATTATGGTACCTTAACTCATCCCCCTTTTTTTTTTTTCGGATGGGTAATCATCAAATGACCCCTCCCCCTCTGGGTGGAGCGGAAGGGAGTGTCAGACTCTTACTGACTAAAATCCACCCATGTTCCTTCCTTCGCCCTTTATGTTCCGGGGGAGCGGTAACCCTTTCGGACAATCCCGCTGACCCGGCAGGCAACTCATCCCCCTTAATCAACATTACCTCAATATTATTTATTTATCTAAGAAACAACGTGATATTTAGGAAGATAAATATTTTATCTAGTAAACTACGGTATTAGATATTTAATTAAATTTGCCTGCTGCTGGAACACCGAATCGTGATGAAATATGCATGTGCTTATGTAAACAAGCGACACGTGTAGGTAGTTAGACTTTACATGTACAGACGCCAGCAAATCAAGCTACTACAATCTGTTAAATTTATTTAATAGATTTTCAATTTTATCGCTGAAGCTTTAGGTTCGAGGTTGATTGAGAAAATTTGACAGTTTCGGGTAGCTTGATGTGCTGGCGTCTATAAAATGGCGAATATAAAAGTTCTTCATTCTTTTGTTTAAGTATTCTTTTTGGTAGACAAATAAATTGCACATACAGCCTTTGAGCTCTAGAGAGATGGAACTATCAGGGGTAATGTCCAATGTGATGCTGTATTCCCTGAAGGGTTAGGCAGGGGTGTGTAGCACTTACACCCCCATTTCGACAGTTACCTTTAAGTCTCATGTAATAGGGGCGAGCCTTCAATTGGGCACTAATCCGGGACCCTAGTGTAAAGTATTCTGAATATTACCCGGATACATATTAGGTATACTGGATTTCATGTGTAACAGTTTTACTAATATGTAGTGTGTTTTTGAGAAAAAACAATATTTATGTTGAACACTATTTATTGACTCACTCTCAAACTGTTCTTATGTAGTTTTAAATTGGTAATGATATTGTTGATGTTACGAAAATGTTCCCAACATTGTTAACGCAACGTTGATGAAATGTTTGAAAAATAAAAATTAAATAAAATAAGTAATAAAGTTAGGTCAACGCGTCTTTTCGATATTGCTGACTTAGGTATCCGGTGAAAATACCGAACATTGTAGTTACCTCTTTGTGTTTGTTAAGCTCGTCCTAGGAAGTAGGTACAACTAGGATGGCATCACATCAGCGAAGCCTAGTGTTGCAGATGTTCACATACATTACGGCGCAATTACCAATTGACATCAGGCCACCTGCTTGTTTGCCACTAAATAACATTAAAACATACAGATATTTCTACGATCAAATCATCATCATGCTCAAGCCTTACCCTTGACAAGCCCAACCTGTCTTTTTCTTCCATTCTTCTCTATTAGTTGCCACCTCGGTATCACCCCCTTTCTAGCCATGTCATCACACAGTCCATCCATCGTTTTTTTGGTCTTCCTCTTATAGCCATCCACATTCATACTCAAAACTTCCCTCACGACATTTTCTTCAACCCTCCAAATGACATGCCCATATCGTGATAACCGATTTCCACACAACTTTTCAGTCACCGGTGCCACATTCAGACTTCCTTTTATGTACCTACTCATTTCTTATTCTATCCATTCGCGTATCATCAATGTCAACAATCATTATTATAAGTAAAAGTAACTATTACTAACAAACATGAAAAAACATAAAAAAAAAATATTACAAAGTATACAAAAAACACATCAATAAAGGCACTATAATATTTGTTTGTGCGATTATTGCTTGACTGTCAAAGCAACAAATACTTTTATATCTTTGGCTTGCTTAACTTGATAGCTACTTCAAGGATCTACCATGAAAAAGAACTGAACACCGGATACTACTAGGATATATTTTTCCCCACAAACGACTTTTTGGCTCCCAATAAAAAAATATTAGTTTGTTTTTGTATATGTAAATCTGGAGAAACTAAGGCTAAGCGCGCACTGCGATTTTTTCATGCGAAATTCAATCGCAAACGCAAATAATTTTTCAAGCGAATTCTCAAGCGATTTTTTACTGCAGTGCGCGGACTCCGGTATTGTTCAGATTGACGATTATTTATAGCAACTGTTAAAGGGGATTGAAGATTTTATATGGAGCCTAGCATACCTACTGTCACGCCATTTTGTTTTTTTTTTTCAAAATGGCGGCCACGCACCTCCCGTATAATATCCTATTATATTTTCCATTTGCATTGATGTCAGCGAACGATTTATATAGGTTTCACGCAAAAACTACTGAACGGATTTAGATGAAATTTGGTACACAGATAGTTTATAACCAGGATTAACACATAGGTTACTTTTGATCCCGATATGCCCACGGGATCGAAATTTATGCGGGTAAAACCGCGGGGCGCAGCTAGTTAATATATATTTTTTAAAATCTCAGACTTAGTAAACGTAGAAAGCATACAGTCTGCGTATATAAAGCTTGCCACACCCGTTTTGCACAGAGATCTTTCAACTTCTTAGGTGGCTCTTTGTACAACAAAATAAATCATATCCTGAAAATATATCCTCTAACTAAACGACAATGTAAAATTGTGGATTTCAAGTCTTGATTATATCAATACGGAAAAAAGACTGGACATTCTAAAATAGAATTAACACACCTACACGTTCGAGTACACACTCAAACCCTTTATCTATACTACATACACTCATCACACACATTCACACCCTACACGTTCAAGTACACACTCACACCCTTTACCTACACTACACTCATCACACATATTTACACCCTACATTCACACTACACACACCATACACATTCGATGACATAAATAACTCACCCGTCAAGTTTTATACTTAAGTACCTCCTAAGTTTAATTTGTAATTTTTTACACCTAATCTACCACGGAAAGCACTGATTTCCAAGATACAGGTTTTTACCTAGTTTGGAATTCAGGAGTTCATATGGTTTTAGTCCACTCACTTACAATATTTGTATCTAGTTCTTAGGAATTTATCTGTATTAGACTATATTTTATTGAGTCCAAATAAACGTTACTATTACTATTACTATTTAGACATTCGTTTAGGTGTGTCCTACAGGGTGGCATGGAAATCGACACGCAATTAAGTACATGATTTTGAACCTAAATATTGACGAAATGAAAAAATATATTATGTTGTTATGTGATTTTGACCGCGTAGATATTGCACTAACCGACGGAAAATTTCTACGCTACATTTAGAATCATGTACTGAATTCAAGGTTATAGTTAGCGCGTCGATATCCCTGGCACCCTATATAATATAAATAGATTTACCTTGTGAAAACCGTCGTGTGAAAATGGTCTTAACCTCAACATCACATAGCTCGTAGTAATAATATGCAACCGCCACATAATTTAGCTCAAAATGCTAAATAGGCTAAAAGTCTCGAAGAAAACTTTCCAAGTAAATTCAATATGAGGCCGGCAAACATTTATTAATGTCCAAACAAACAGCTAAAGCGCTGGTCGAATTTGCATAGTATTAGATGAAACCTTTGCTCTTTTGCGCTGAAGTACACGTGGCACAGAAATTAGGTATGCAGGCTATTAATACTAAAAAGAGGTAAAATTTGTGAGTTTTTATGTCGGGGGTAATATCATCGAAACTAAAGTACTTATCCAATTTCGAAAATTCTATAACTAATTCCTCAATTTTCATGATTGCAACTACCACTGTTTGTCTCTGCATCACCCAAAGGTGCCTGGTAGAAAATGCCTAAGGAATTAAGTCCGCCTCTGTACATTTGTGTGCTTAAAGTATTAAATAAATAATAATGGGAAGCTACAGTAGCCTCAAAAAGTTTTCGACATTTTTCCTTTTCAGCTGTGATGCCACATTATGAATTAAAATATAAAAATAATCATGTAGGGATTACTTGATTATTTTTTATGATAAGTCAAAGGTAGTTTAATTAGCCAATAAAAAACGTTATAGCAGTTCAAACATCTGGATCTAGTGATCCAGATTTTAAATCATAAAGTTGTGTGTTACAGCTGAGGTGGAAAAATGACAATTAACTTTTGGAGGCCCACTGTATATTATTGTAAAACTAGAAATTTCTCGCGGATGAAGTCGCGTGCAGAACTTAGTCTATCATTATAGTTAGAATTAGTATTTCAAGTGGTCCTTACAGTTATTTACCGAAGACGAAAGAGGATATTGTCAGAATCTCGATCCTTTTTCCAGCAAGATAAGGAAATTATTAAAAGGTATGAGAACGCTTTCCGTTTGTGGTTATTATTAGATCAGAAGAAACTACCCGAACGCTTAATTGCCTTCGGTCAGAGTCAAAGTCAAATCATTTATTTAAAGTAGACCTCAAAGAGGCACTTCTGGACCTCAAGGTACACGAAAAAGCCTTTGTCAGCTTTAACAGCATGTACTTTTAGGCTACGCTATCATTCCAAGGGCTCATTTTACCAAAGTCATCTTTTATCCGTGGAATAAAATTGACTTGTGACAGTTCTAGTATGGAAAAATTGGTTAAAAATTCAAAATTTATTGTCAGGATAAGACTTATTCTAGGTATAAAAGTTTAATGAAATTCGCCCTAAGGCATTTTAATTCGATGACACCTTTAATTGGAAGACCAAACCATGGACAATCTGCATAGAATATAGTTCTATACTAAGGTGCCTACACATTTAAATTTTTCACCGTGTGTACCTACAAGAAAATTCTGCTTAACCTCTGCATAAATTGAAGGGAAATAACTTCATTCTGTTAGCATATCGTTTAGCGTAAGGTTTTATCTTCACTGTTCTGATAAAGGATTTACACACACACAGTGTACAGTCACGAGCAAAAATATGTATACACTCGGCTTTGTTCAAAAGCGATTTACTCCTTTATTTTTTAATGAAATTTTATGTTGTTACGAAAATAGCATTTTCGAACCCATAGGTTTATGTAAAGTGTCGTATTTCAACGTTGCATTCGTTATTTCACGAAAAAATCGCAATTGAAAGTTGCCAAGTGTTGATATTGGTGCTCGTGACATATCTATGGGATGCTGATCAATTTTTACTAATTTTTGGAGGCTACTGTAGCTTCCCATTATTATTTATTTAATACTTTAAGCACACAAATGTACAGAGGCGGACTTAATTCCTTAGGCATTTTCTACCAGGCAACCTTTGGGTGATGCAGAGACAAACAGTGGTAGGTGCAATCATGAAAATTGAGGAATTAGTTATAGAATTTTCGGAATTGGATCAGTACTTAGTTTCGATGCGATAAAAGCGACCGATAAAAGCGTCCGTTATAGAAAACATAAAAACAATTCAGAAATTAAAATAAGCCGTGGCAGCTAAGAGATGACCAGTCCCCAATGACGGCGCCCGTTCATGAACATGACGTATGGATCAGCACCATTCAGCTCAACCATTTTGAAGGGAACTTAATGATCCAACACACACGCCACCACCAGCGAGACATTAGAGTGAGCATGATATACTCTCAGTCGCCAGGGCATATTCAAGTCGATGAAAGACGCACCCAGTAAATGGTAGCTTTATAGAAAGTACAGATGTCAGCAGGTCAAGCTACCCGAAACTGTCAAATTTTTCCAATCAACCTTGATTCTTCATGCTTTAGATATAAAGTTGAAAATCTAATACAGAATTTTGACGGATTGTAGTAGCTTGATGTGCTGGCGTCTGTACATAGTGCTCACACGTGTGATATGCAATTATACAATACTAAGAAATTGAATTTATACAATGCAAAGATAGTTTTTTCCAATGTTCAGCAGCTCCAACAATGTTTCCGAATGCTAAATAGTTTAAGCGCCCCTGTGGAGCAGGACCACGAGTATATATGCCAAAAGTCGTGGTTGTCTGTGGTAAAACTATGAACTCAACTATTGTAAAACCAACCTACTTTCACAAACTACTAAAGCCTAGCATAATTATTGAGGTTCGAACTCTGGACTTTCCGCCACAACTTCCATTTTATGGTCACTTGTGTCGAGAGTGTTGTAGAACAGCTGTAAACCGAGATGTTAGTGAATTAGTTTATATTTTAATTAAATTAAAAGCATCTACGTACTGTATTTGTTGAGAAATTAGTAGGAAATGGAGTTGATATGAAAATACTTGTATTATACGTATATGTAAGTCATTTTTTCGATAATTATCATGGTTAATTAACAATGTTTAACTTTTGCCAAAGAATTGCCAAACTTAAGTGGCAGTGGGCAGGGCATATTGCTCGCAGAAGAGACGGCCGATGGAGCCGAAAGGTTCTGGAGTGGCGACCGCGTACCGGAAGACGTAACGTTGGAAGGCCTCCCACAAGGTGGACCGACGACCTTGTCAAAGCCGCAGGAACCCGTTGGATGCGAGAAGCACGGAAGCGGTCGAAGTGGAGGTGCTTGGGGGAGGCCTATGTCCAGCAATGACGTCTTTCGGCTGAAATGATGATGATGAATTTTTATTCTAAAGTATAACATCATCGATAACACGCGATGTAACACTAAATTAACCAATTACCAATTAGAAGCTACAATCCATTCATAGTCATTTTACCTCTGAATTTGCAGCACCGTCAAAATCAAAGTAATCTTTATTATAGTTTAAAAAAGGTTGCTTTTGGTTTGTTGCCACTGACTAGTCTGTCAAAATGACATTGATCTTTATTCACATTACATTAAGCTTGTTGTTGGGTTTCTGCTGTCAGAGGTAAAATAATTGTAAAAGGACTTTACATCACAATACCAGAGCACTGCGACACTTATTTTTAAATGCCGCAGTATTATGCTGGGAGGAGCCTTTTGGCCTCGTGCAGGACTTTCTGATTATTTTCGTTTTATATAATTTAGTTTTTTTTTTCATGTTTTTATGATTGTGTTTAGTTTTGTAAAACATACGTAATTATATACAAAGATAAAAAACAAGGTAATATGTACGCTATGTTTTGCTAAGATTGACATACAAATAATCAATACCTATTATTGAAAACGATTAAATGAGTACTCTTTCTTTCTCTCTATTCCTTCGTAATAACTATAGTGACAACCAGCAAAAACGGTAAATACAAAACAATTTTTCGAAAACCATTAAATAAAAAGACGATTATCAACTCTATATGACCAATCGTTCTTGAATTTATTATCTATTTTGCATTGATTGTCTGTACCTTATGGATTACAACAAAGATTAATTAAATTGAATATCTTGTTTCACGAGCAATCTTCTAAATTAGCAATATTGCCCAGATAAAGTCAACATTGCGCTGAAGTTAAGAGCAATATTGGGTGAGAGTAATATCAATATTGCAGCCGTAGAGATATTCAATCACTGTCTAGAACTCAGTTAAATCCGGGTGGAGTTGAACTGAATACTCACAAGGTCATAAACGTCTTAAGATAAGTCACTGCGGTCTTAAGACTTGGGAACTGGAGATAATGTTTGAATGGAACTTAGCTAAGGCTTTATCCTTCATAATGGTTGCAGATTATTAGGATAATATAATACCAGAATACTCGTATTATTGGCGCACTGCAAGGGGCTCTTCTCATACAGAGGAGGCACGAGCATTGATCATTACAGTACGTGTTGGCGTTTTCAGTGTTTTTTATACAGGGTGGCAGGGACATCGACGTGCAACCTGTTACAATGGGTTCAGTACATGGTACTGAACCCCCCCCTTTTTTTGAGTGGGAAATCATTAAATGGCGTCTCCCGCTCTGGGCGGAGCGGGAGGGCGTGTCAGACTTTTACTGACTAAAACCCACCCGTGTTCCTTCAATTGCCTATGCCAGGGGTCACTGTATCTCTTTCGAACATCCCGCGGCCCTGGCAGGCGTCGGCCCTAGCGGACCCCGTCTGTTCGTGCTGACATCTCTTTGAGGCGCGCGTGGAACATAACGCGCCGTCGACCCGGGCCTGGTCCTTACCGGGCGGCGAGCTGCCCATTACTCGCCGCCGGCAAGCCTGCGCCTACAGCTACGGTGGCCGGGAGTCGGCTGCAGACTCCTGACGTCCAGGGCGTCTCCTGCGGCGACTAGGGGCGAAAGGGCGCTGAGATTGCCTCTCCCTCACGCGCTCCACCTCCTCCTTTGCGAGCATTACCGCTTCGCAAAAGGAGGTGACGGCTTCCCATGGCCTGGACCAGGGCCGGACGCGAGAGATCGCCGCCGCCGATCGTCGCCACGAAGACGCGGCGGCGCCCAAGCCGGGCAGACCTCCACCGTAGAGGGTTCTAGAATCATGTGTTCCTGCCACCCTTTATAGGTTTTCGTACACTGTTTCCGTATACCGACAAAATTTTCTCAAATAATAATATTTGTCAACAATAAGAGATGTCAGCAGCCGCTGCTGTCAATTGAGATCAGCCAATCGGCATTCGTCAATTATAATATACTGTCACTTCGATTTTTTTATTAATTATCCTGAATTCTTGAAATTGTAATTATCTATTTGATGAGCAATTATGGTACTTATGCAAAAAGAAAGTCTTATAGTCTTGCCAAAAACCAACCATTCTTTTTATTACATAATCAGCCTATAATATTCCCACTGCTGGGACACAGGCCTCCTCTCTGTGAGAAGGAGTGGGGCGTAATCCACCACGTAGGCCCAGTGCGGATTGGTAGATGTCACATGTGTTGGAATTTTTGGTTCTAGGACATGCCGGTTTCCTCACGATATTTTCCTTCACCGTTTTGAGAGCAGTGGTTATGAAATCATTTACACAAAGTAAAGCGCCTGTCTGGGGTCGAACCTACGACCTACAACTCGTAAGTCGCAGCTGTTACCACTTGGCCACCAATGCCCTTCTTTTTATGAATAATCCCGAATTCCTGATTTAGTAAATCGTTTAGCAATGTTGGTAATTATGCAAAAAGAAAGTCTTGCAAAAGTACCGAACATCATTAAAAAATCGTACCCAAATAAAAATATTCAAGTGTTCGCAAAAAAAAAAAAACTTTATCAATTTACCCGGTGTTTGCTTCCCTCGTAACCACTCGAAAATTTAGAAGATGTATTATCCCACAAAAACATCAATTTAATTTTAGATGAGCCTAAGGCAATGGCACAGAATAAGAAAGTATAGATGCGAAACTCATCGCCATTTTATATGCCTAACGTTTCGGGGCGTTAGGCTCAATTTACATTGCCGCGGAACGGAGTGGAAGCTAGTTTTCCTAACGATATTATACAGTCGCCAAAGGAGATAAGTAACCAGGGTCGTCGGATATAGTTGAAGTTTAGTAAGAATTCGAGGGATTTTTTCGAATGAAATTTAATTTGATAAATGAACTGTTTGTTTTATATTAATTAAATTACATTTTAATCGAAAACATCCGTCGATTTCTTACAAAACTTCAATTATATCCGACGGCCCTGGTTACTTATCTCCTTTGGTGACCGTACATTGCAAAATGGACTTATGTCGATTGTTTAACGCACTACTAGATACGAGCTTGTTACTGCGGGAATTCCCGAGGATACGAGATAATTTTCCAGAAGATGCGCGACCTGTGCGTGTGTATCTAATTTGTGTGTTACACTATTGACATAAAGTTCATTATGCTTTATAAATATAAATTGAGCCTTAAACCGGCCAAATACGAGTTGGACTCGGACACTGGTAGTTCCGTTTTGCTAGTCGGTTGTCTTTCTTTGTATAAACTTTTTTTTAAAATATAATTGTCGTGATAGAGGTTACACGTCGTCATAATTATTATTTCAGCCGAATGACGTCCATTGCTGGACATAGGCCTCCCCCAAGCGTCACCTCATCGAGCGGACCCGTGCTTCTCATATCCCGGTGCTTTACACGTAGGTAGGTAGCTCTACTCTGTAAACAAATGAGCTGACTACGTATATGGTCAAAAGGTACAGTCCTGTAACATACAGACAAACGGCGTAGACTTAGTAATAGGGTTCTATTGGCCCCCTTTGGATTTGGAACCCTTAAACACGTTCCATTGTCATTTCTTCCAGTGTCTGTGTCAGATCTAAACAATATTACTACGCTATATAGTAAGGTGCGGTTGGTATGTAATTATTTTGGCAGTAAACTTCGATCAAGATACACTAGATTCAGGGTCAGCGCCCAAAAATGGCCTAAAAAATAGGGCATCGTGGCCATTATGTTGTGCGATCAAAAATAAAATAAGCATCAATTACCAACATAGTTTTTCAAGCTAATTGCTTAGATTTTTGAATAAGTATTTTTGTATTTATTTTAAAGCTTCAAGCGAAATTGTTTTTACATTTTGTCAGAGGACAGTCTTAAAAATTAATATACTGCAAACATAATTCAACCCTATGTTCTAGTTTTAAGGTTGATATTAACCAGTGGTTGTATGTTCCAACTATAGAACTATGGAAAAGGCTAGGCAGATGATGATGAATAATCAGTGGTTTATGATTTTAAAAATATTATTAAATATTAAAAAAAAAAATGAGGCCTACTTGCACCACCAATCAATGCATAGCGCTAAACTTATTATTCTTCAAACTATTGACAGAAATAGAACGATGTTTGAAATCCGTTTAGCGCTAAATGCATTTAGTGATTTTTGGTGCAAGTAAATCTTAATGTACATAATTTTTATTGTCGCGGTCAGTTGAGCAATAAGTGTTTGTTGACGTTGTTGACGGAACGGCAGTGGTGTGATTGTGGAGCTATGTCGCAAACCATGCTCCACCTCCTATCCTGCCCTCTGTGTCCCAAAACATGCAGTCAAAGTGACCTCTGCGCTGCCACAGACGACGCCGAGGAAGTGGCAAAGTTTCGGGCCAACAAGATATAAAATTCAGTCATGCCAGCGACACGAAGAAGAAGAAGTAGTTTTCTATACAATCTGGGTCGTGATTATCGCTTCTTCACAATATTCTTAGTCTATGACAAAGCTAAGATTAAGGTTGGTAAAGATCACTTGAGTGGGAAAAGGTAATTTTGGACCCACGATCAAGTGACGTCTAGAGTGCTTGCGTTTTAGATTTAGGGATGGTTTGTATGAAGTGCGGTTCCTTTTAATGTAATGACGATGATGTGGGTTGATTTGTTGATTAGTAGTGCTTGAGAATCTAGTAGTAGGGCTCTTTCTAAAAAAGTTCGTCTGGCGAAGGACCTTTCTTTTTAGCTGCCTGCAACTTCGTCCGCATAAAACTACTTGGTCCCCCGACCCACTCGCATCGCATTGCCTGCCCGCGCTATTACTTCGTTTTCGCATAGCGTTATTTCTGCCTTTTTTTATTTTTGCTCGGCGCTAAAGTTATGTTAAATAGCCTCTCAAGAATTGGGCTATCAAATGGAAATAGATTGTTTTCAAATCCGACTGGTAGTTCCAGAGATTAGCGCGTTCAAACAAACAAACTCTTCAGCTTCATTAATTGAATAGATTACCTACTTTTTTCTTCCGTAGGGAAATCTTCATGGATACCCTCCATCAGGGGAGAACGGAGGGTTATTTCGGACGCCTACCGACTAAACCCTTGACCCGAACACAGTTAGAAAAAGGCTAGGCAGATGATGATGATAATATTACCAAGTAGAAAATGTGTTTTTTTTTTCACAAAAAAAAATCACACGAAAATAACTAGCCTTTATCAATGGGTCTAAAATAATATTGTCCGGGCCAAGTCTATACATTTAGTTTAGCAACCGGACGCAAACACTCCACCGTCATTAGGGACATCAATCACTATTACACAACTATATTAAGGTCAGACTCCAGTAGATCCAGATGTGGCTGGGTGGGAACTTCTCTGGGTTGTAAATATTTTAACACTTTCGCGCGCGCTTTCTAGTTAATTATTTATTTTAGTTGTATTTATATTGTATAAATTGTACGGTTGTTGAAAGGTAGTCTTTCCAAGGGGTATCGTGTTACCCAATAATTGGTTGTGAAGTTTAGATGGGCAGTCGCTCCTTCTATACTTAGGTACTAATAATAAAGCTGAACAGTATGTTTGCTTTTTTTTTCCGATTAAAAAAAAATATTTTTGAATTTGATAGCCCAATTCTTGAGGAAGGTTTTAGGCTATTTAACTTCAAAGCAAAAAGAACAAAAGTCAGAAAAAGCGATGCGAGTCGGCGGGTTTGGTCGGGGAACAAGAAATTGTACGCGTACGAAGTCGCGGGCCAAAGCTAGTGTAAAATACTGGTATTCAGCTGCATCCGGTTAGACTGGAAGTGGACTTCATAGTTGGGAAAAGGCTGGGCCGATTGAGTGATTGACTGAAAGGCCTGAACGTTTAGGCTTTAATCTTGGTTAAAACTAATCGACAAAGCGGGAATCGACCTAGCGGTAATCACTTAAAAGTAGAGCGCCGAATAGTGGTTTCACCTATAACCGAATACCGAATAATATTCGGTTAAGTTCTTACCAAACCGAATATACTGCCTTGTAATTCGGCTCCCCGTTCCATAGTTTTCCCACGCAAACAAGTTTACACACGCTAGATTTCCAAAGCGCCGCGCGCGAACAGAGTGATTGGTACCTCGCCTCCCGCTACCCGCTGCACCCCGCCACTGTCATTGCGTACCAAAACACAACACAGGTGCCAGATTTTATTGCAGTTCTTGACTATTTGATTAAAATTTTGGTTTTTTGAGAAAACAACGTAGTTCATTCATTAAGCATAAGTAAACCTTTCCTTTTACAATATAATTGTAATTTGCTAGTGGGATTTTTTCAATTAAAAATTACTGTTCTTTTAAGATACTTGATTGTAACTATTAATGCTAGGTTGTATTTGATTACCTGTGTTTAATTATATCTTTGTTTGAGTACCTTACAATAAACGATTTCTAATAAATATGATTGTTAGAATTAAAGGCTGATTTACAATGATCAATTAAACCGAATACATTCGGCATTCCAACCGCATGATTCGGCCGAATACGAATACCTCAAAATTCTGCCGAATACGCCGAATACCGAATATAAAACAAATATTCGCCGCATCTCTACTTAAAAGTAATCGCGTAAAATTAAAGTCGCTTTTCGCGTCTGTCTGTGTGAGCGACTTGTTCTTCTAAACTAAGCAAAGTATTTTAATGCGGTTTTCCGCCACGCCGCCGCGGGTGTCACCATCATTTAGAGAATTTATTCCCGAAGATTTATGTATCTACACTAACATCTAATAAAGATATCTCGTAGTTTTTTCAAGTTGTTGGCTTCGCCCGCATCGAGATCGGAAATTATTAAAATCTTTTTACAAAAAAAAGAACTGACTTCAAAAAAAAAAAAAACACTACAAGGAGGAAAATAACTTTAATTTCGAAAGTTGGTGATCGTTGGTTCCGCATTTTCGTTTTTTTTTTTGACACCGACTTCCGAGCCTGGCTTTTTTTTTGTATAAAGTTTTTAGACTAATTGCTGAAAACATCATCAATATAAACTAAGTGGAAAAAATTGCATTATTGCAGCTAACTCTAAAACTACCCAAGCAAAGTTAATGAAATTTACACGGGACCACCCCTGAGGCATACTTTATCCACTTAAAACAGAACTTTGCAAATCGGTTTATAAATAACGCAGTTCTGAGGTAACAAACATAAAAAAAACACCGAATTTAGAACCTCGTCCTTTTTTTGAAGTCGGTTAATTAACCCTTAACTGTGAAAGTGGTGAAAAATAGTAACGCTTCTATAGTCGTGGGTCCGGTGGACCTTAAACTGGTGATAAAAGTACGACATATTTTAATATTTTTTTGTATTAATCTTTAAAATCAAACATACATAAGACTTTTTACATGTAAAATCAACAGTATATACTTATATTTCTGTTACTTATTTGACCTTACACAAATCGGTATTTTTTTATGAAACTCAAAATATGAACTCCGCCCCTAAGATAACCCACCGACCAAAATATGGTATTAAACAAAAAATATGAAAAAATCTTAAATAAGTACCAAAAAAACAAAATCAAAAATCATTTTTTCTTAGACACAAAGGTGTGCTTACTAAAAAAACAAAAGATTAGATTCAGACAAGTTCAGATTTCTTGTGAAATAAGCATCACCTCTGTACCTCTTTTTTCTGTTATGTCTTTCTTGTGTACATAAATGGTAAATAAATAAATAAATAAACAACAAAAAGAAAATTAAAAGTTCTAAAGAAAATTGACATTGTTCAAAATGAAGCAATACTATATATATAATCAATTAAAAAAGTTACATATCTATAGTCGTGGGTCCACTGGACCCACGTGTATGACGATACTGACCTTAGGAGTAGCGAGCGAATCATGTCCTTTCCACTGCGCCTGCTTCAGCTTACTCCAGGAAGGTACCTAGAAGCGGGGGGCGCTGCGGTGTTTGCAGATATTTTTAAACACGTCCAAAAGTTGAACATGGGTCCAATGGACCCACGACTATAGTTAAGGGTTAAACGCTAATAAGTAAATAAATATGTGCACTGCAAATACGGCTAGATCATTAAGCCATCTGTTCTATTGTTTAATTACTTAACGCTGACTTCAATAAACAATATTATTATGGCCCTGTAACGGTCCTAGGTCAACAACCTCGTCTCATAAAGACAAACAATAATACAATGACAGAAAATAAAACGGAACAAAATGAGGGCGCAACGGATTTATGGTCCTATAAACTTATTCCCTCCTTATCAATCAATATACACTGTCTGAACTTTACTGGTAGGGAAAAAAAGACACTCGCTTTAGTATCCCTAAAGCTGAATTTACATGGGCAACATAAATTCCATCAACAAAAAATAATATAGCCTATTTCAAAAGTATCTGACGAAAATGTAAACAAATGGATCAGAAAACTTTCCTGTGGCTGCCAATCTTGCTAAAATTGAGTTTTTGATTTGATTATTTCAATAATTAAGGCTGAAATTCTAATTTTAAATTACCTTGAAGATTTTCAATTGACAATAAGGTTAATTTTATTAACTTAAATTTTCGTCGACAATTTTTCAATTACAGTTTAATAATGTTATTCGTTTTAAATTCATTGTGTTTGCACGTTATTCGTTTTAATTTCATTGATGCGTGATGATATGACATATGATCCGTGTCCCCAGCAAATGACCCCTCCGCAGATGTTTTTTTTAGAAAATTGTATATAAATAATAACGTCCAATGAAATATGTTCATAAAATGAACACGCGAAACCATGTGTTAAATAAATGTCGCCATTAAAGCGGCACGCTGTATAAAATAATGCTGTTAAAAACATGCTAAAGTTAAAAAAATGGGAACAAGTTTGACAGTCATTTCTGACGGTTTGACATTTTATCATTCACTTGTTTTTTCTATTCGTAAACGTTTAAGTTGTGTCAAAAACACAGCAACAGTTTTTTTTTTTTTTACAAAATATTTCTTTTATAACCGACTTCAAAAAAAGGATGAAGTTCTCAACTCAGTTGTTTTTACCTCAAAACTCTTTTATTTATAGGTAAGTCGATTCGGATTTTTTGAAGTGAAAACTTCTTTAGCGGCGTTGAACACTTTTTTTGTAATGGGTAAAAAATGTTAAACTCGCGTCAGGACACGTGACCTGATCGAAAATTCGTAAGACGGTAAGTTTTCACTTCTGCCGGCACTCCCGGAGTGCAACCCGTCGTTTTTTTTCTTTTACTTTATCCTGTGCATTTTATTATCATCGAACAGTAAGCCTGCTTGATTAGTTTACAGCTATGGCATTTAACATAAATCAAAACTTATAAATTATTTTCGTTTTCGTATTATTGTTTCAGAAAGAAAGTACACCAAAAAATCAATATTAAAAATATTTAATTTCGTATAAATCTAAGTACCTATCACGTATAAAGCGTCAGGAGCTAGGTGCACGGCTCCAATTGGCCGTTTCCTATGGATAAGAGCCGACAAGCAACTGCCACGGTTACTCTTTTAAAACTCCTACAAAACACCTGGGGGTCTACTACGAAGTGCAAAGTGCGAATGATCGGATCGGACCGACACATGGCCGAACCGAATATTATTGAAAAATGCGAAAAAAGTTCGGATCGGCTCAGTTGGGTCGGGACCATAGTCAATATTCTAAAGAGTGTAGGAGTGTAGGATCGGGACCAACCGAACCAAATAGTAACTTCGTAGCAGGAAACAGCCGAACATTTGGCCGATACCACTTCGGAGTAGACCCTTGTACCTATAAAACGTTTCTGTATATATCATCCAAATCATCATAAATCAATAGTGGACGGCCGAAGGAGCAGTGGTCGCCCAGTGGTAACGACCGCGACTTTCGAGTTGTAGGTCGTGTTTTCGAACCCAGGCAGATGATTTACTTTGTTTAAATGATTTCATCACCACAGCCCTCAAAACGGCGAAGGAAAACATCGTGAGGAAACCTACATGTCCTAGAACCAAAAATTCGAAGACATGTGACATCTATCATCCCGCACTGGGCCTCTTTTCGGTGAGAGGGATTACAGTCCACTCCCTCTCACCGAAAGGAGGCCTGTGTCCCAGCAGTGGGACCATTATACATAATTATGCTGATTATGATAATGCTAAAAGTGAACGAACACGACTTTTATTATTGCAGTGCGAATTTTTCAGAATAATTAAATTTATCTACCCTAACAATCCCCGATTGTCAATCAACTAAGTTAAAATTCAGTTAGATTCGAAATAAAATGCAAATTGAAATTCCAACACCCGCTTCCGATTGAATTTAAATGAATTATTTGCATTTTATAAAATACTAGCTGCGCCCCGCGGTTTCACCCGCATAAGTTTCGATCTCGTGGGAATATTGGGATAGAAATCCTATATGTTAATCCTGGTTATAAACTATATCTGTGCCAAATTTCATCCATATCCGTTTAGTAGTTTTTGCGTGAAAGAGTAACAAACATTCCATTCATCCATCCATCCATCCATCCATCCATACAAACTTTCACGTTTATAATATTAGTAGGATTCTCAACTCTGATAATTTATGTGTCAATTAGTCTGAATATTAATTCATTAGAAGTGCTGTTAATAAGGTTAGTAAACGGTTGTGCTTATGTGCGGTACTCGCAATTACGCAATTAAGATTCTTCAGAACACGCTCGTTCAATCATAGACCTCATTCATCGCTTTCCATCAAGCGTGATCGAGGTCAAGAGCGGCCCCATTCAGAAATAACAACAAAATACCATTGCGCACACACTTGCAATGACAATGCCTTACATTTTGACAATTCAACAACATTCATTGCGTCGAATTTCATCAACATACGGATTTCAATTGCCGAGAATCTGTGTCCAGAACTGCGATTTCATTTAAACGTCTGTTGCCGAAGCAGACATCATACACGATATTGCAGTGCCAAAGCTTTCACGATATTGCTATTGGATAACATGTACTCATATTTGAACCATCTGGCGTACGGAATCTGTCAAACGTGTCTATGATCAATGAGTTATGTCTTTATTTCTGTGTTTTAGAAGAACAGAATCAAGTTCTTAAAATTAAACCTACAGCTGTGCTGCTGGGGAGTTTGACCAAAGTACTATTATGACCAAATTTAGATTGAACAATCTCAAAACTACTTTTGAGTAATATCTATCCATTATCAAAGTTGTTAGTACCTTAGTACCTATAAATACCGGTGGTCAACGACCCCTTCATTAATGAATTAATTGAATAACTGAAAAACTATCTTACTAAAAACAAAATAGTTCAAAGTTTCGTCCGGATAAAGCATTTTGGGAGGAAAGTTAATCCTTTGATAATTAACTCTTTTTCTATCTTAAAGACGAAGTTCTAACTACATTATGTTATAATCTTCAGCCTGGATTTCAACCTAGACTCGGCAGTTCGTTGGGATTAATTTATTCAACGAACTTTTTGTTCCTGTTATAATATTCGTGTGATGGCTTATGAAATGAAGGTACCTAAAGGAGGTCATTTTTATGGTTTTTAATTTAAATATTCTAATTGGGCAAAGATCGTCACTCACTGGACGCCTGAGGGAGGACATCGTCGTCGAGGTAGACCACGGCGAAGGTGGTGCGACGATTTTGAAACGTTTGCAGGGCCAACATGCCCAGAGATCGCACAAGATAGGGAGGTTTGGAAGGAAAACGGGTAGGCCTTTGCCCAGCAGTGGGATAAAATGTAGGCTAACAAAATAAAACACATTTTCTGAGCTACATAATCAGCTTATAATGTTCCCACTGCTGGGACACAGGTCCTCTCTGTGAGAGGGACTGGGCCGTAACCCACCACGCGGGCCCAGTACCGGCTGGTATATGTCACATGTCTTCGAATTTTTGGTTCTAGGCCATGCCGGTTTCCTCACGATGTTTTTACCTTCACCGTTTTGAGAGCAGTGGTGATGAAATAATTTACACAAAGTAAAGCGCCTGTCTGGGTCCGAACCTACTTAACATTACAGGCTTATTATGCTATGAAACAAAACGCTTTTCACAAAAGGACTAACACTCCACAACTATTCAAATTTCATAATAAATTCCGTATCTTCCGCCAGATTTTAATATCGTTAACCTGAAAATTAAACGAAATGTCAACGACGTAATAAATTCTCTTGTAATTTCATGAATTACAACGTCTTCATAAAGATTTGTCCTGAAATTTTCAATACCTTTGTTGATTTAATTTTTGTTCGTTTCAAGGAATTATTTTGCACGGAGAATAATAATGGTTGTATATTATGGATGTAATTGTGACCTAATTTTTTTAACAGATTAAATATAATTCTGATTATAGGTAGGAAATAAATAGGTGGAATAACAAGTGTCTTTAAAAGTCAATGCATATTATTATTGTACACATTTTAAGAAGATATGTTATATGTGAGAATGTTTTATTTTTATTTTTGTCTTAATTTAGTTAATTATAGAACAGAATGAAATTGAAAACTTGCCAAATCGAAATAGGAGGTTCAGTAACTGTTACATAATCATTATAAATTAGCATTTCCCAAATCTAAATTCTTGTAAATGAATCGTGTAATTACTGTCTTTGATAGTGCAAACTAAGTTATTGCCTTCAAGTAGACACAAATTATCGTCGTTCCAGTAAAAAAAAAGGCAAATAAAAAAATAATAAAAAAAAAAGTAAGTAAGTATAAATTGTTGCGCGCGCCCGATAAGCAATACATTCATCGTAGAGTTCACAACGTAGAATTCACAACGTGAAGCAAGTTGGCAACGCGTTGAACCCGCCGCGGCTGTCCGTCACCGGACCCTCCTCTGGGGAGTACTCCCCATCACCGGCGCACCAGAACACATAGCACGCCATGACCACCCCAGGGACCAAACCAGCACATGGGGGGCCAGACGACGCCGTGTCTGGATACCCTTGGTCCCCTTGCGACGGGTCAGGTCATTGGCCCCGCCGCCTGCCAATTTTCGGCCGCAGAGGATAGGAAGAGCGCCCAACGTCATACCAACACTCCTCCTCCCCTGCTGCCCCACCGCGTCCACCATAGGTAGGGAGAGGATCGCACCGCAATACCGGTACTCCTCCCGCGGCCCGCCCTCGCCCTCAGCCGTGATGTCTTCCATAGGATATCGCGGCCCGCCTCAGTTGCGATGTCGCCCAAGCGGCACCGCAACCTACTTGTTGGCCGCTACGTCGTCGGCTTACTGGCAAAGCCCTGACGAGCGGCCCTTCCTCGAGTTCCTCTTGGCTTCACCGTGGGTGACCAAACCACGGCTACTGAGCCCCCCCGCCTCGACAATGCGGGAACCCATCATTCCCGAAACAGGGTGCGTGACGACGTTGCCAAATCGTTTGCCTACGCGCAATTATGTGCGTCCCTCTAAATTTACTTTTTAACACGTTGAATTAGAAAGAAAAGAAAGAAAGAAAGAAAATACGTTTATTTGCGGCAAACATGACGCATAAAAAAGAACATAAACACACAAAAAAAAAGTAACAAGTTGGGGGGATATTTGAATTTGGCGCATCTATTCGCCATATTCTATCTATTAAAATTTTTGGTATAAATCGCATTAATAATTGCCTTATATGAACGACAGTACAATAGAAAATTAAAATAAATAAAGTAACAATTCCACAGCTGCTGTTGTTAATGTATTATCATTAATAAACAAAAGAATGAAACGGCAGACGGAATTCCGGAATACGAATTCAGAATTTGAATAATATATATTTAACTGATATTGAATGGCTTTAAATTGGCCATTGATAACATATTTATGTTTAATTTATATTCAGCATGATGTCGACATTCAATTGATGTAATATTTGAGGGAGAATTGAGTAAAATGCAATATAAATGTGCATTCTAAGAGAAGAAAGGTTTATTAATAAATAATGAAAGGAGGCTTTTGCCCAGTAGTGGGACAGCGAAGGCTAGAATAAAATTATATCTTTATTTTAGATGGATGTTTGGGTCGGCTTCCAGTCTAACCAGATGCAGTTGAATACCAGTATTTCACATGAAGCGACTGCCTATCTATGTATCCTAATAATAAAACTAGAGAGTTTGATTTTTTTTGTTTGTTTGAACTCGCTAATCTCTGGAACTACCAATCGGATGTGAAGAATGATATTTGCATTTGATAGCCCCATTTCTGAGGAAGATCAAAAACACGCTATCATACTTCCTACTCCTCCTCCTTTCCTACTTGGATGGATGGATGGATGGATGTTTGTTACTCCTTCACGCCAAACCTACTGAACGGATTTGGCTTAAATTTGGCACACAGATGGTTTATAACCAGGATTAACATATAGGATACTTTTTACCCCGATATTCCCACGGGATCGAAATATATGCGGGTTAAACCGCGGGGCGCAGCTAGTTTAACATAAATAAGAAAAACTCATAAAGAATGTTAAGCGAAAACAAAATAATAGCGCGGCCAGGCGATGCGATGTGACGGGCTGGGTCGGGGAAATAAGAAATTTCACGCAAGCCAGTGAGGTATAATCGCAACGTGATAATGGATGTAACGTGAACAGAACGTTACGGAAATCGTTCATGCGTTTATTTTATCCATTTTAGATTCTGCTGTAATCATAGTACAGACGCCAGCAGGTCAAGCTACCCGAAACTGTCAAATTTTCCCAATCAACCTTGAACCTTAATGCTTTAGCAATAAAGTTGAAAATGTATTAAAGAAATTTGACAGATTGTAGTAACATGATGTGCTGGCGTCTGTACATGGGTAATCAGAAAATTTAATCCTACAACGCCAAATCATCTAGCCCTTTGAATACCTGTCGACCAATTAACTGTTATGAAGGGTATCACAAAACCGCTATGCTACAGTACTCTTATCTCACGCGCTTTAATTGTGGTAACCAAGTGTACCGACAGCATCAGCACATAACACACACACTTCTGACTTCGTCATTGTCTCGGACGGTTCCGCGAACTCCTGCGCTTACAAACACATTCACAGCGTGTTTGTACACTTGGTAACACACACACACACATGCACTCGCACATTGCTTCGTGAGATAAACGTACTATAGTGAAAGTATCAGTAGTTCCTTTAGGAAATTTACGTGAAGAAAACTCATCATCTCATTGTCCCTCTCAACCAAAGCACCTGCCATCTAATCTCTTCACCACCCTTGGTTGACTGGTAGAGAATGCCTAAGGCATTAAGTCCGCCTTTGTACCTTTTTTTTGTGCAAAAAGATTAAATAAATAAATAAATAAAACCTGAATCTGTAGGGAATGCAAAAATATATGCTCTGAACGAGACTCGAACCTTATCAACAGCGGCGACTACACCAATCATACCGTTAAATAGTTTTACATCACCATTTAAATAAGTTTAGCAAATCTAGACATCTATTAAGGCCTATTCAGATATAAGCGATATCGCTGTCACGGTCGGTCGCATACTAAATTGGTACGCGATATTACTGTCGCGCACCGATACTAGACCAAAGTGACTATCCAGAAGTTGGGCCAGTATCACTACCGAGTGCGACAAAGATATCGCTTATATCTGAACAGGTCTTTAATATTTTATTTATTTATCCATTTATTTCAGGCATCAAGGCCCATAAAAACACATACAATACAATATTAATATAACTTAAAAATACTATAAAAATACTATAAATACATACAACATTATAATTACACTAAAAAACAAACTAACGCACACGAAGTGTCTGCGTCGTGTTTCGCTGACTGGTGTCATGTAGCCGACCACGAAACCGGCGGTACACAATACCCTTCGGCCAGAACTCTTCCTTGAGGAACTTCTCGTGATGATCTCTCTCGTTCTCATGAGCTATACGAAAATATGAGAATAGAATACACTTTATTATGTATACCATATAAATTATAGACATAGATATAGAAATTTTACAAAGGGCTAGGGCTCCCAGGGGCTTAAGTATTTATGATTGTATACAATCTCTTCTATACATTATATTAAAATAAACAAAACACACTCGCAACCTAAGATAAGGGAGTACTCCAAGGATTTGTGTGTAGAATAAAGATTAGGAACACAAAACAAGTCAATCCTTGTTTTGGAACCTATTTATTTAGTGTTCGTACGTAATTTAAATAAGGGATTTAATTTGTATTCGTTTGGAAATCATGTTTACACTAGCCGCGCCCCACGGTTTCGCCCGCATAAGTGTCGGTCCCGTTGGAATATCGAGATAAAAAGTATCTTATGTGTTATTCTGATGTAATATGTAACTGTAAAGTGTCATCAAAATCTGTTCAGTAGTTTTTGTGCGATCCATCCATTCATCCATCCATCCATTCATTCATCCATCCATCCATCCTCACAAACTTTCAAATAATATTAGTAGGATTTCTATAGGCTCTGTTTATACTGAATTCAGATTCAGATAACTTTATTTGCTCAAACGTGTGTACATACAATTCATTGCATGCAAGATGCTATAAGTACATCAAGTTGTGTTAAGTTTAGAATTAAAACAAATAATATGTAACAAACATTCATTAACATTGACAATGCTGACATAAGTAAATAAATTGAATTAAATTGATTGATTACATAATGAATTCATATATTTCTATTAAAATAACAAAATAAATAGGAGTTACATAAAAACTTGTCAAATATTCAATTGTCAAAAATAACAACATAATATAATAAAATTAAAATAATGTCAACGTAGATCCAAAAATATTCTACTTCAGATTAAATTTGTTGCCATGGATTGAGTACATGATTCTTCTGAACCCCAATGCGTTGAAATTTTACACGGTTATTTAAAAAAAAATGCTGTTCCATACACTTTAACCGGGTAGGTAGTGCACTTTGCAAAGGAGACCGCCAGAAATCCATATATCGTTGGGCCAAAATGTGAACAGGAATCATTTATGTGTTATTTAATAGATAAAACACGTACATATCAATATCAGAAAGATTTTTTTCAAAAATCTATGGGAATTAGGAAGAAAATATGTTTTTGGGTCACTAGGTTAGGTTATGCGGCAAATGGTAAGAATTGTATTTATAATGCCAAAATGTATTGTAAATACAAACTGTCAAATAGACATATTGATTTAATTATTTGAAAACATATTTGTATGTTACTATTAGCATATTATTGCATAGCACAAAAAAGGGATTAGGTAGGTAAAATAAAAATGTCAATGTCACGTCTTATTTTATTACGTGACATTGACATTTTGATACCCATGTTTTCGTTTTGAAACAGTCGCTGATACACGATTTTGAAAGATGTTATTGTTAAATAAATAAATAACTTACTAAAACAACAATAATTCATCTAATGTCCTTTTTTCTTTTATAAATGATTATAAGGTTCATGTCAAAAATGCTAAAATAAAATAGATAGTGTTTTTTTAATAACTTCTTTAGACCTACTAGTTTTAGAACGAACTTAAAATGATCTGACAGCTTGTTTACAGAGCTAGTTTTAGAACTACGTTCAATTAAAAACCATATTTAAAATCATAATTTTTAGGTCATTCCGATAGAAAGTTATTATTGTTACATGTTCTTTTTAATCAGTAAAAAATCTAGTTTTTTTTTTATATACATATCGATTCTGTGCATACTTTAGCCCAATTTTGGCGGTTTCCTTTGCAATATTATAAGAAGCTTTTTTTTTTTTGCTAACTGATGAATATTTTCTGTGCTGAATCATGGTTACAGTTTACGCGTAGATGCCCAGGATGGCATCGTCGCGTAATAGAATACTCTTTATTTGACATTTTAAGCTTTCGGTATTCGATTTTAGATTTTAGGGATTTTGAACGTAGGTTATTTTACGTTAGCTCTTTTAATTTTAGATATTGCAATACCGTACCCAACAAAAAGCCATCAAATTCTATAAATATACTCAGAAACTGGAACGCAAATCAACTACCTGCAATATTACACCTAGAAGGTAAATACTGAATGAAAATGAGGGTACTACAAAAAAACGGCGCATATTACCAGTATTACGTCGGCTTATTGAACATTATCGCTAAGGCCGCCAGACTCTTTATTTTTAATATAGGTAAGTAGGTAAAACTTCCAATCTTTTTCGGTTTTAGTAGGTAAAGTCGCTTAATAATAATAATAATTGTCTTTTTTTTTAACCTTATATTTATATTTAAAAAAATATTTAAAAATGTAATAAAATAAGATAAGTAAATAAATAAACGAAATAATATTAAAATGAAATATTATTTTTATCTTTTTGTTTATAAAAGTATTTAAAAATATAATTTGTAAGTATGTAAATGAAATAAAGGAAATAATAAATGTAATAAAATAAGATAACTAATTAAATAAACGAAATAATAATAATAATAAGAAATGTATTTCAGACGAAGTCCATATACTGTTAGTAACACAAAGAAAGGAAAGCAAAAGGAAAGGGGGGGTTAATGGAAAGGTGTAGAACCTTTTGGTTTTTGACAAGGTTATAGTGTAAGAAACTTACTTTAGCCTACTGCCAACAGTCATTATGATTGAAAATATATAACATAACGCATAATCAGCCTATAATATTCCCACTGCTGGGACACAGGTCTCTCTGTGAGAGTGACTGGGCCGTAATCCATGTTGGTAGATGTCACACATGTCTTCGAATTTTTGGTTCTAGGACATGCCGATTTCTTCACGATCTTTGCCTTTACCGTTTTGAGAGCAGTGGTAAATACTTTCATCTATTTACACAAAGTAACGCGCCTGTCTGGGTGCCTATGGCTTACAACTCGTGGGTCGCGGCTGTTACTACTGGGTCACCACTGCTCCTCTTAAAGTAGGTATAGTCGCGTAATAAAAAGGTAGCTTTTGACCTTTGCCATGTTATAGAGCAAGAAACTTACTGCTATTGCTAAAACATCTGCCCAGGATTTCCCAACTATATTGGGGTCAGCTTCCAGTCTAACCGAATGGAGCTGAATACCAGTATTTTACTTGAAGCGACTGCCTATCTGACCACCACAACCTAGTTATTGAGTAGTAGTGATCAATCTCTTAGTGAGATTGGTGTCAGACTTTCAGGCTCCTGACTATAAGTATTGATTGTCAAAAATCTAAAAATGACAGTCATGACCACGGCTGAACGTGCTTTCCAAGGCATACTTAGTCTCTACGTGACCTCCATTAAAGTTTGTTTTTTGCTGAAGCATAATTTATAACTGTCATAATATTTTCATTCATAAAATACTTTTGACGCCGAACACATTCAAATTCGCACCCCTCGCTTGAAAAGCCGGAAAAACTCAGTCTGTCGGAAAAACATAATGTTACTTGTATTTGTACGTAAAATAAAGGCAGGCCAAAGGTACGTTTATGTTGTTATCTCATTTAGCATAAAGGATGTGTATCCTCGCATATAAGTCAAGAATAAAACGTTTACGAGTTTCTCTTTATTGACAGTATTTTTCTTACATAACACATAATCAGCCTATAATGTTCCCACTGCTGGGACACAGGCCTCCTCTCGGTGAGAGGGAGCGGGCCGTAATCCACCACGAGGGCCCAGTGCGGATTGGTAGAAGTCACATGTCTTCGAATTTTTGCTTCTAGGACATGCCGGTTTCCTCACAATGTTTTCCTTCGCCGTTTTGAGGGCTATAGTGATGAAATAATTTACACAAAGTAAAGCGCCTGTCTGGGTTCGAACTTACGACCTACAACTCGTAAGTCGCGGCCGATACCACTGGGCCACCACTGCTCTGTATTTGGTCTGTTTTATTTGTTTATACTTTGACTGGTGGAAAGTTAAGGATGATTTCTACCAAACGGCTCACACCGAATCGGATCGGACCGTATTTAAACAATTTTTAAACCATATTAAATCGTGTACACAGTATTTAAAGTCTATATTACCAAGCCGCGCACAGCAGCTTGACCGCGGGCGTCTTCCGCGACACGCGATCGTAGTCGAATGTATGCTGCCACGTGCGACCGGCTCTGTTCGCCTGTCGCCGTATCCGTTCGTATCCTTTCCGATCCGATGCGATGCGAGCCGTTTGGTAGAAATCATCCTTTACTCACCACGTGTAAGATATTATATTTTTATAAGAGAATGGCGTCATGAAAGCACTGGCTGAACTGGGGCTAACTTTCTAGTCGTCAAGGGGAAGCATCAGGGTAGCCGCGAACTCCAAATTTTCTAACGTTTTTTGTCATTTGCTGGTCAGTGTCAGGTTGTATATTATTAGTCATTGAATTATCATTATGTAAGGAAAATAAACTATTCTTAAAAATATCAAGTTAACAAAGCATTTCTTTTGTATATTTTCACTTAATGTAGGTAAAGTTCTATTCAGATTTAATGCCTATTCAGATATAAGCGATGTCGCTGTCAGACTCGATAGCGATACCAAACCGGTACGCGATATTGCTATCGCACTCGGGAATCTCGATAGTAACCAGAATGTGGACTAATATCGCTACTATAGAGAACTAGACGAGCCCTCTGAGGTTATGGGAGGAATCTTACAACGGTACGATTCCTTTAAGTTCATATTGACAAAACGTCTTTACATATTTTCGACTAAACTAGCTCTGACTGTTCTAAACAAAAATCCTAATTAAATATTTGACAACTTATTTTAAACTAGCTTGAACGTTCGAATGGAACCCGCGCTAAATTATATCCGGCCTGCACTACATAAGGCTACCTTCAGCAGGCAACCTTTACTCTACCGAGCGCGACAGCGATATCGCGTACCAATTCGGTATCGGTATTCGGTTCGGGGTTTAGTTTAGTTTAATTTATGATCCTGTACGAGTCGCAATAAAAACTTTTTCTTTCTTCTTTCTTTCTATCGCTTATAATAGAATAAAATCCATACTACATATTGATACTTTAATGAATAAAGGTGTTTTTTTTTCTTAATTAAACTAAATAGTTGAGCGATACTGACCTTGTCATGGCCGCTGGAATTCGCTGTATTCGGGAAACACAGGACTGGTCGAAGTGGAGGTGCTTGAGGGAGCCAAGCACCTCCACTTCGACCTGAGTGGCAATTCTCGTAATTTTAAGAAAGTTCACAGTCTGATCTCAGTCTCAATCTGTCAACCTCTAATTTCCCTACATTTTGACAAGTTTTTGACATTTGTTTGTCGCTGAGATGAGACTGCGACTAGATTTTGAACGTTTTAAATTACGAGAATTGGCCTTCGGGTGTTTGTCCCTGCCTATGTCCAGCAGTGGACGTCTGTCGGCTGAATGTTGATAATGAATGAGTTGAGCAATAAAATTTGCCCGGTATTAGAAATTATGGCCGACAAAAATAGCAATAGGCTCGTTCATTTAAAAGGACTTTTACATCATCATTAGTACAATGATATCACACTAAACTAAACCTCTGTCTTAACCTTTAATTGAGAGGTAAACTAAGGACATAATTTGGAAATACCCAGAATTTTGAGATATGTCTAGCAATTAATATTAATGGGCAAGAGCCTCGACCAACATCTAAAGAGGCTCTCGTTAGCGGCCGGGTCAAGTGTCTGATTCAGAAAGCGGTGCGACTGAACGCGGAATACAATGTTGGCTTTCTTTTTTGGGGTACCCACTACTTGTGCCCTAGTAGCTTGGTTCTTGGTTCTTGGCTGTACTAATGTTGTAGGTAATTTATGATCGCAGTTGATTTGTGCTAGTTGAAGACGGGTTTGCTGTAGGATTCAAACTCAAAGTATTTATTCCAATTAAACCAATTACAGGCACTTTTGAATTATCAAGGGGTCGGTCAGTCAGAAAAATGAAGCTAGTTGCGCATTCCAAAGCGTAGTACATTAGTTTAGACTTTTTAAAGTTAAGTTTGTTTCGTAGCGAGACGGGCAATTTCCGTAATTTTAAGAACATTCACACTGATCTCAGTCTCAATCTGTCAAAAATACCTTTAATTTAACTACATTTAAGATTGTGACTAGATTTTGAATGTTTTTAATTACAAAATCAAAATCAAAAGTCATTTATTCAAATTAGGCTGAGAATCAGCACTTTTCGAACGTCAAAATTACAAAAGACAGACCCCCAAAACCCCCGCCCTTCACCACTTCCTAGTGCTATCGCTGGGAAGAAGAAGTGGCGCAACAAACTCCCCAGCAGCACAGCTGTCTGTTCAGTTAGAAAATTGACTGTATACAATACTAGGTACCTATGTTAAGTAATTAACATTACAAGACATAGAACATAAAATTAAATATATCAGCTAGCAATTACAGGAGTTGGCCTACAGATGTACTGGTAAAGTCAAAGTCTAAAGTTTTTATTTGTTAAATATACCAGGGGGTCCACTACGAAGTGCAAAGTGCGAATGTTCAGATCGGACCGACACATGGCCGAACCGAATATTACTGAAAAATGCGAAAAAAGTTCTTATCGGCTCAGTTGGGTCGGGACCATAGTCAATATTCGAAAGAGTGTACGAGTGTAGGATCGGGACCGACCAAACCAAATGGTAACTTCGTAGCAAGAAACGGCCGAACATTCGGCCGATACCACTTCGGAGTAGACCCCTAGGTTTTATAAAAAAAAAATAGGTACGAGACCTCGAGATGTAGGTAACAGCACCCTAATTGTGTTACACACTTTCAATCTCTCAATCTGAATAATGTTGAAGGATATTGCTAAACCATTGCTGTATAAGTTCGAAAAATTTGTCTGCTCAAAACGTAAATAACGCAATGAATATCGTTGAACTGTCAAAATAAAGGTTATTACTACTGTAAGTGTGTTACGCAATTACCCCGCAGATTTGTACAGTTTTTTAACTGTCGCGGAAAATTGTGATGAGGTGTAAAAACAATTTTTCAAAACTCTCATTATTTCAAAGACAGAGGTTTATTTTATTCGTCGGATATGGCAGGCACAAATATGGTTGGTATATATGGATAAGTTCAGGGCAAATCCGCCGCTAATAGCGGCATACAAATGTTTACAATGTGAACCTAATGTACACGTGGGTATAAAACCCAACTTATATACTACTTATACTCTAATAAACAATACAAAACACTTATACTATGGACATTTGTACTCTAATATAAAATATAAACACAACAATAACAACATTTGTATTATACAACTAAATATATCTACCTTATTATTAAAAAAAACAATTACACCTTTCACAAGAACTTGTAAATTGGCATGAAGGAACACGGGTGGGTTTTAGTCAGTAAAATTCTGACACGCCCTCCTGCTCCACCCAGAGCGGGAGAAGTCATATGAAGATTTCCCACCCAGAAAAAAAAAAACTAAAGCGAAGATTCCAATAGAATATAATCTCCAAAGAATATCTAAATTTTTTTAGTTACATAAGCTGGCAACACACAAAGAGCAATGGACAGCTATGACGGAGACCTTTGCGATGCAAAATTTGTCGCGACTGGTTTCCCAATTGGACATAGTTTAGCAGAAAGGAATCAGCCCACATTCTTCACAGTAACTCGAAAATTGCGTTAGTCTATGTAATACAACTTGACTCATAAATATACTGGTATATTTGCCCGTAAGTGACAATATTTCAAAATATTACATATTATATAATTATCATTAAACTTAAAACCTCGACAACTCAAAAAATACTTTTTGTGGGTTGAGTCCTTTCTCCTAAACTATGTTCAATTAAAAATGGAGATGTTGAGGGGAGGTATTAAATGATGGAAAATATGTGCCTAGCGCTGGTTTGAGCATTCAATTATTTCAAACATTTCGAATGGGGTTTGCAATTTCAAGTCGTGACAGATCATAAGGCGTTATGTTGGCTGAGAGATACGAAGGACATAAATGGAAGGTTGGTTAGGTGGTCGCTGTGCATCCATACATAATATTATCAGTCTATAATGTTCCCACTGCTGGGACACAGGCTTCCTTTCTGTGAGAGGGAATGGGCCGTAATCCGCCACGCGGGCTTAGCGCGGGTTGTAGATGACACGTCTCTTCAAATTTTTGGTTCTAGGACATGCCGGTTTCCTCACAATGTTTTCCTTCACCGTTTTGAGAGCAGTGGTGATGAAAAAATGTATACAAAGTAAAACGCCTGTCTGAGTTCGAACCTACGACCTTCAACTCTTAAGTCGGATCCGTAACCACTCAGCCACCACTGCTCTCAAGGGACAAAGATAAGAATTGTAAAACAATCTTCTAGGTATCATTATGGAAGTAATATGTAAACTGTGGTTTTATTTACTCGTCCCGGTACTGAGTGCTCGTAAAGTTCAAAATTCATAAAAAAAATTCCTGCTAAGGCACTTTCAAGATTAAAATTCCAGATATACGTACCTACAATCTATATTTGAAGCCGAAACGGTTTCCAGTAGGCACTTAGTACTGGATCAGTTTTTCCTCAAAGGTCGGCTCGAATTATTATCGCATCGGGTTCTGCGAACGATAAAATCTATTGGGCTTTCGAATCGTTCAGTTCTTCACAATCGGAGTGGCCTTTTCTTGTCATTTACTTTGATAGTGCTTACGGGAGCGAATGAACGAGTGAACGGAAGATCGTTTTGATTATTATTTGTGGATATCTGATCGAAAGATTTTGTGCATCGTTGCGTGTTTTGGGATTTTGTTGGTTCATTATTGGGAAAGAAACCAGTCATGTGTTAAATTAATACCCAAAGTTATGATTGTGAATATCTCGAATAGGCTGGACGGACGAAAAAAAAATATGGCATTTGTTATATAGGTATTTGTTATTTCGCAATACCTACCCTCCAAACTACTTGTAATTCCAACCTGCTTCACCACATAAAAATGCTATATTTAAAAGAGATTTGCTTAATTATTGCATCCATGATGTATATGATTGATTTTTACGTGTTTTATAAGTCATGTCATTTCATAGTGTAATAGGAATGTCGTACGGTATTCTATTGTGGGGAAATGCCGCTGATATTCAGACTATCTTTGTTTTGGATTATATCGGGGACAAAAAGGCTTGGGATTGAGCTGCTTTCAATTTTTACATATTTAATGTTTTTCTTTTCTGGTTTTTTATACACTTTGTCATTAGTTAATTTTATATATACAATGACATTTGCTTACTTTGTAAAGTATTCTATTATTTTAATTATTGTGAATATGAAGTCTATGTGGGTCATTTTATTTTTTATTTTCTCTGTTCCGTTAGTTTTAGTTCTGTCTGTGTCCTAGAAGTGGGACACAGATGCTCTTTTGTTTATTCTTGACAATATTTCCAGTAAATAACCCTTCTTCTCCTTTGGTCCTCAGGAGTAAAGTAGCAGCCCTTCTCCTGGACAAGCACCTGCAGATCAACGGGATCTCGATGGGCGAGGTTATGAGAGAGAGACAGAGCATACAGATGCAGCCTATGGCCAGCAGCAAGATGAAGAGAGAGAGGAAAGCGGCCAGGACACTCGGGATTATCATGTCAGCTTTCTTGGCGTGTTGGTTGCCCTTCTTTTTATGGTAAGAGACAATTTAAATAGGAGTTTTGTAAAGTATATGGATTTAAAGAGAAATCCTTCGCGACACTTTTACTGATGTTTAAAATGATTGTGTTGGGTTTTAAGCGTGACCATGTTTCAACGTTAATCGAGCATTATCCTGACAAGCCATTTGCCCCATGGGATGAGCGGAAAAATGACGAACTTCCATACTTATTTAACCTCCTTAAACATACATTTTCAATAGTCCTTCTTTACTGCTCACATTCGTTATAACAAGAACTCTTGTGTAAAATTGCTTTTAGACCCAGCGGTTTAGGAGTGTACTACGTGAGCTCGACAATAGGCCGTGGGTTGTCTGTCAGTGAATTTAAGATTTTCGCATGGAGAATTTTGTTATTAGTTCACCCACAAAGTCCTCATATAAAGCCCAGAAAATAATAATAAGCATAACTGTATTTTAAGAATGGAAAATACCTAGAAAAAAATTAAAATGGTAACCTACACGTTTGTTTATTCCCATTACGTATTTTTACGAGCTTCGGGGTTCGTGACAATTAAAACTGCCGATATAAATTACTAAAAATAACACTTTAATTAAACAACACTAATAACAACTAAAACACACTAATTATAAAACACAATTGCACTTAAGTCGCATTTAAGATCGCTTTCGATGTATTCGCTTGTATCGCTTATCCAACTCTGTCCCCCGGTCGTCTTATCCCGGCCTTATATAGTGCCGCAGATAGTTCTCGAACCTTCTATTGTAGAAACATCTAGAATGTTCGAGTACATACCGGCCCCGACTGACCAGATGTCGATAGTTCTAGAAAGTTCTAGCATTGAAGTTTCTGGAAGAATCTATTAGTTCTGCTACTCGATACTAGATGGCGCTAGTGGTAACTTGTGGCGCGCAACAGTATAAATGACTTCTTAGGTGCTTACAAAGACATGTTATGCTGTATTACGTGTCTATGTCTATGTATATGAACTATCATACTTTCTGTATCCGTTGTTTTTAGGGTTCCGTACCAAAAGGGTGCCAATGGATCCCTATTACTAAGCTTCAGCTGTGTGTCTGTCTGTGTCAGCGGGCTGTATCTCTTAAACGGTAATACTTGTAGGTAGATAGTTGTTTAGAGGTATGAGGAAAAGGGTGTAAAGTTCACTCATACTCTATAGAAAAGGGAGTATCCTGCGACCAGACGGGTGTTGTGTCCGACGATTGATGTTGGGAAGTTTGAATGTATGCTAGTTGCGCGGTAAACTCTGCTTGCGAGATGCAGGATTTGCGTGACGTCAGTATGACGCGTTGTTCGCATGTGGCGTTGTAGATACCGCTACAGTTACAATTTTCCCAATGTATGTATTTCTATTTCTGCTATAACCACAAATAATTAATATAAAATAAAGTTTAATTTCCAACTCCTCAACAACTCCTCATCCCCACAGGTACATAATCACAGCCCTCTGCGGAGATGCCTGCCCCTCGCCCCCGCCGGTGGTGGCCGCCGTCTTCTGGGTAGGGTACTTCAACTCGGCGCTGAACCCCCTCATCTATGCCTACTTCAACAGGGACTTTAGGGCAGCCTTCAGGAAAACCTTGGATTCTTGCTGCAGGTATGTGTTTCTTTAGAATAACTCTTAGGTCTCACTTGGATGCAATGGCCGCGCAGCCAGGTCGTTCTGTCAACAAAATGTATGGATGGTTGCGCAGCCAACCGAACACCAGATGAGATACGCTCTATAGAGTCGTATACATTTTAGGAAGGGTCTCGATATAGATGGTCACCCATCCACGGACCGACCTCGGCAAACGTAGCTTAACATTTGGCTGTTAAAACTTTGCCACGGGCCTCTATAACCCAGTGGTTATAGAGGCCCGGAGGTAACTAGTCAGGGGTCAGTGACCCCTGACTAGTTTTCGGAACTAAAATCTATATATGTTCCATATTAACTAGGTACATGATCTATTGAACCCTGAATGCGGTTGATTTCCAGAATCGTCTAGAATTTATAGGTCATTTAGGTCGACCTCTATTTGACAGCTAGGGCGGTAGCCCTAGCTGTTAAATAGAGGTAAAGTAAAGAGATAATAGAGTAAAGTATTACGTTAGTTAAGAACTATTTATTTTATCGCCTCATTAGTCCTTTTGTGATAATCAACGTGTGTTTATTGTGATTTAATTCTCAAAGGCAGACCAACGGGGTAATTGCGTATAACACTATCAGTGGTAATGAGTTTCATTTTGACAGTTCAACAACATTCATTGCGTTATTTAAGTTGTTGTGCACACACATTTTTCGAACATATGAAGCAAAGGATTAGCAATATCCTTGAAAATGATTCAGATTGAGATTGATAGTGTTACCCAATTATTTTATTTTATTTTATTTATTTATTGGTCTAGCAACGATTGTTTACACCAGTTATGGGCATAAAAAAACATGCAAAAAACAGATAAACAATAGTGTACAATCACTTATAAGTAAACTCAGCATGCAAAACGAAAGTTGTACGTACGATAGAGAAAAAAAAAATTAAAAGAAAAGTACCCTAATAAATTATTAAACTACCCTAACAATTAGGATGCAGAACTTTTTAATATTCTACCAGAACATAGCGTTCGGCGCGATCTGTAGCTGAAAACGATACCAAAAGTGGGAGTTTTTATATAAGATCCATATGGACCAATAAACTAAACGCTGTCTTCAATATATTTTGGAAAGTAGTTTGGGAATCTTCGGTAGAACGCACCATTGCTACTAGGGAAAACAAATTCTGAACCCCCAATACCTTTTGTTACCCTTGAAGATACATACATACACTCATGCCTTTTGTACAGGGGGGTAGGCAGAAACGCCACCTGCTGCAATCCTTACATACTCCTTCAAGACTACATAATTAGGTTTTTTATCCACTTTTTCTTCCCCCAGGTCTCTCTGCGGCGACATTGCCCGCCGGTACTGCTGCCAGCGCCAGCGCCGCGAGCAACACCACTCAAACGCATCCTCAGACATCCACATGAACAACTGCATCAAGTCAACATCCGCGGATGTTCTGCGTCATCATGCGTCCTGTTCCAGGCCAGAGGAAATTGTCTTCGGTACTGCGTAGAGAACGAAGGTCTTAGCGCTAAATAAATAGGTACAGAAGGTTGGCTCCATACCAAAGATTTAAATCGTAAGATTCGCCCTACCATGACAGAACATGGTCGCGTTTCTGTTTCGTTTTGACACCTCTGATACACACAATGTTGCAACATGTCAAGTCTTGATTGTCATGAAAACCATTAAGTACAGACCTATACTTAATAATTTCCATGACAATCAAGATTTGATACTTTTCGTGCGACATAAGTACAAATCAGTAGGGCAAATCTAACGATATAAATCGTTGGCAAAATCGCACGCACACATGCTTCACGCACAGTGAGTGAGACGCACATGCGATTAGCATTCGACGGAGATAGATTGAGTCATCGTATGTTCGCGTCTGTGTGTGCGTGCGCCTGTTTTTGCTCGTTATGTGGAGCCGATATTCTAAACTTATCTATTTTGTGCTTTTAGGGTGCAACTAGACCGCGGTCGACCGGCAATATTGTAACATATTTTGAGACGCAATGAGGTGTCATTTTTATCGGTCGACGATCAACGTCAATCCACCGCGGTTTGTTTGCACCCTTAAGTTAAAGGAGAAAGGTTTTCTATTATGATCTTTAAGTGTAACAGTGTTAGATTGAATTTGTATTGAGGTTTTTTATGTGCCAGTACTACGACTTACGAGTTGTAGGTCGTAGGTTCGAACCCAGACAGACGCTTTACTTTATGTAAATTATTTCATCACCACTGCTCTCAAACGGTGAAGGAAAACATCGTGAGGAAACCGGCATGTCCTAGAAGCAAAAATTCGAAGACATGTGACATCTACCAACCCGCACTGGGCCCGCGTGGTGGATTACGACCCGCTCCCTCTCACCGAGAGGAGGCCTGTGTCCCAGCAGTGGGAACATTATAGGCTGATTATGTATGTGCCAGTAATTAATACGTTTTATAAGTTTGAAATCACAAACTCATTTTCCGTAGGTATACGCCTTCTTAGCAGTGTGTCTTTTCATGTTTGACTAAAATATAAGGAGTTATTAAGATGGTAAAAGGATAACACAGTTAATTTTTGTTTTTTATTTAACCAATAAATTACTCGCCTCTAAGAGCTGATTTTTCAATGATCTGAAGACCAATTCTCGTTATTTAAAACGTTCAAAATCTAGTCGCAGTCTCATCTCAGCGAGAAACAAATGTCAAAAACTTGTCAAGGGAAATTAGAAGTATTTTTTGACAGATTGAGACTGAGATCAAACTGTGAACGTTCTTAAAATTACGAGAATTGCCCCTCAGATAACTTTATTCGAGGAATCATTTCGAAATGTTGACAGTTATTTCATACAAAAACTGTCAAACGTTAATTTTACTCCCCGGATAAAAGTTATCTGGCGATGGCAAAATCAGCCCTAAATTAAATACATACAGACAGTAGTCAAATAGCAAATAGGTAGGCCAACGAGATGAGATAAATAATGTAAACAAACTTGTTCGAAACCGTGGATGGGGGACCATCTTCATATACCAAGACCCCTCCGTGTCTCGGAAAGAACGTTAAGCCGTTGGTCCCGGCTGTAATTCGTTGATCTTTGACGGTCATCACGCGTAGTCAGAAACCTGAAAGTCTGACAACCAGTCTTACCAAGGGGTATCGTATTACCCAGTAACTGGGTTGTGGAGGTCAGATAGGCAGTCGCTCCATGTAAAATACTGGTATTCAGCTGAATCCGGTTCGACTGGAAGCCGAACTCAACATAGTTGGGAAAAGGCTCGGTAGATGACAAGATATGTAAGTGCAGAGATAATTATCGCTTGCTATCGTAATGTAACTCAGTAAAAGGTCGGGTTGTTTACGAATATTATCTCGTCTCGTTGGCTGCACTTTATATCGTGTTATTTACATAAGTGTGTGTGTTAACTTTTCTAGAAGTCTATGTAAATGATTCTATTTACTTTAAAGAAACGCACGAAGTGCGTTTTCATGTCAAAGGAAAAAGTTAAGAAAATCTTTATTTTTTAAGTGAGACGATGCTTTGTAACTAGTTAAGGTTGTGAAGGAGTTAAATAGTTTAGACGGTTGTGAACAGATTATTTTTATTCAATTTTGTTAATATCAGCTTACTTTTTTTACCGTCTGGATAAAAAAGGTGAACGGAGTAGAAGTCTATGGCACTGGATTTTTTTTTACATTTAATCCTTTGATTGAAGCCGGCCAATGGCTTCAATCAAAGGATTGAATGTCACTACGCATTCGTTGATAATTTCTGCGCGTAGAGATTGGTGTGTTTTGGTTATTTTTTTATGTTATTTGTCGATTTTTATTTCCGTTCACCGTTTATACCTTGTGTTTGTCCAGACGGTAAAAAAAGTCAGACGGTATGTAGATAATTTAAGTTACATAGCTAAATCTAAAACCAAAGAAGAATGTATTATTTAGAGTATTACAAATAAGCAGAAAACGCTTAACGCTTAGTTTAATGTAAATGGTTTTAAACCATACTAATGTATAGTAGGATGTCAATGAATGTTTAAATGTGCCCACTGAAATTATTTATACGGGGTCAAAAGAAATTAGCTAGCGAAACTCTGCATCCTTCTGGATATCGTTATGTAACAACGATAAAATAAACAAAATAAAAGATTTGATGTTTTTTTAGGGGTCAACGACCGCTGGTGTTACTTGAAGTATGAGTTGAGAAAATATGTTTTTGATGGGTTATCAATGCCAATTACGTCTATGAAGTTTACACAAAAAAAACTGTTTTTTTTTTTAACTTCTACGTGTCGCTGGCACGACTGTATTTTAGATCTTGTTGGCACAAAACTTAACTATATTTTAAACTGCTATTTCAAGTGACACTAACTGAGGTCAACGACCCCCCAAAAAAAAAATTAATTTCGTTTTTGTTTTATCATGTTTGTTTAGGTATCGATACCCATCACGTCTGCGGAGTTTCGGTAGCTAATTTAATTTGAGCCTGTTTATATTAGATGTAACTGTAAAATCTATTTCACTTAGGCTGTGTATTAGATCTGTATGAGACTCTTCTGTTAGAACTTCTTCATCATTTCACCTGAAAGATGTCCACTGCCGGACATAAGCCTCTCCCAAGCACCGCCACTTCGACCGGTTCTATGCTTCTATTAAGAAAACAAAACAAACTAAAGATTTCAACAAAACAAAACTATTTGACTCTCTTGACAGTTCCTTAAGTCATTGACTGCCACCGCGGTCACACGGCTCTTTAGTCAACTGAGGCCGCTTGGACTTATCCCGCGGGATGAGTTGACCACGGTGTCCGCCAACAATAGATTTTCTGTTGTGATAGCGTCTGCAATATACCGGCGAATGACGTCACTGAAACGTTATTTATAGAAGTATTTTGGTGAGTTTTCCTAGAGAACGTTTTTTGTCAAACCTCGCTGCCATCATTTTCCTGACAGTCGTCACTGCAGCCTTTATCTGGCGGTTACCGGTCTTCTGAGAAACCATATCGTTGCACTGCCCAATGGCCCTGATTCTCTTGTTCACAAACTAAACTAAATTTAAGTTCTGTGCATCTTTTTCTTTCTATTTCATTAAGAAAAGGATAGAAGATAAATATTAGTTTAGTCCTGTCAAATTAAGATACTCCATAGACAGTTTAGATGTGATTAAAAACATGGCTACTAAAAATAAGTCAATTTACGTCAGGCGCTGATTAATTTGACAGGACTAAACTAATATTTATCTTCTGTCCTTTTCTTAATGAAATAGAAAGAAAAAGATGCACTGAACTTAAATTTAGTTTAGTTTGTGAACAAGGGAATCGGCGCCAATACCAGTAGTCATGTGCTTAAAAAGGTACGTATAACTTAACGATGCATAAGCATTTCGTACTTTCCCTATAAAATATACCTAAAATAAAATTACGACATATTAGCCAAAAATGTAAACAAATAAGGGTTTATGGAAAAATAACTTTAATTCCTACACAATAAAGTTCAGTTTACGCTACAACTTCAAACATTTTTATGACTTTTTCAATAGTGCTAGTCACTCTTAAATCAACTTAATTTTTATTAAAATAAAGTATATATTTGTTTAACTTGAAATAACGTCAAATTGAAACAAATAAAATTTGAATATACTGTTGTATGTGTAGTATAGGTTTCTTAAGCTTTATAAAACGGGCTTGTGGCTAAGTAATAACAGCCGCACGGGTCGATCGATCAGGTTAAGCTACGCTTGCCGCGGTTGGTCCTTAGATGGGTGACCATCTATACATAACAAGATCCCTCGAAAGGAGATCATCCAAGCTGGGATTTTTTTTGGCGGCCATGAATAATCCTACTAATATTATAAACGTGAAAGTTTGTATAGATGGGTGGATGGATGTTTGTTACTCTTTCACACAAAAACTACTAAACGGATTTGAATGAAATTTGGCACACAGATAGTTTATAACCTGGATTAGCACATATACTTTTATCCCGATATTCCTACGTGTTCGAAACTTATGCGGGAAACCGCGGGACACAGCTAGTAATTACACATTTTTAATTAAATATTTTTAATTTTATATTACCCATTAATTTTTTACTAAGGCGTTAAAGTCGAGAACAATTTGGGTTCGGGGTTATATTATTTATATATAGTATATTTGGAGGCGGATCGAAAGATAAGATCGTTGTATGTTTTGTCCCCAAATTCATTACAGCATTTTTTCCATACAAATAAATGTTTCTACTACTGCCACTATTCAAATAAAACGTAATTCATTCCGGGCCGCCGACTTTTTACTTTTTATCCTAAGTCACCGAACAACATGGGTGATCTCCTTTGTGAAAATGTTTGGTACTCAATGACACATAAACGGCCAAACCGATTTAGAAAGAAAAGAAAGAAAAATAGGTTTAATTGTCACAAAAACACGTGCATTTTTTTTCGATATTTTTTACGGTTTTTTTTCGGTTATGATTTATACGAAAATTGGCATACAGATAGACAGATCCTGGAATAATACAAAGGAATCTTTTTGTCCGAGCTGACCACGAAATTCCCTCAGGAAAAAAGTTTAACCACGGGCAAAAGATACCTTGCAAAATTTGTATCCAGCAACTCGGAAATTTCTTGCTTCAATCTTTATAAAAGCCACAAAATTATATGAAACAAATTTCCCACTAACTTTATAAGTATTTTCCAGGAAACTTTTCACTCACAAGATAACTTCCTCATTCTCTTCGTAATATTTCATGTTGGTATGACGTAATCACTTTCATATTCCGAATGACATTTTTACTCTTCGAGGTATCTCAATAAAGTAGAGTAGTGTGGGGAAAAAGCGGGACACGGGATTAGGAGTAGAGAATTTTTAATGACATATCCCGGGACTAGGTGAGATTTTCGGGAAAGTTTGAGGGCAAAAAACAGTGGTACTCGTATACTACGAAATTTAGCTGATTGTAAAATATAAATAAATAAAAAAAAAAAAAACACAAAATAAAACTCTGCCAACACTGAAAATCTGCTTGCGCCGCGCAATTAGCATATATACAACAGCCCGATATGATTCATCGGGCAATTGCCCGACAGACACAACACCCGTCTGGTCGGAGGATCCTCCCTTTTCTATGGAGGATGAGTGAACTTTACTTCCTGTTCCTCATACCTCTATACTAGGATCCTTAAAAAAGCAATAGCACAAAAAAACTTTCGTTTCCGAAAAAATCTTTGCCTTGATTCTGATCAAATGAAAGTTAAGTTCTTGACAAAAAAGTTGTGTCACCTTCATCAATCAATTTTCATTATAAGGTCAAAAGTCACAAAGAAGTATTTTTGTCAACAGTTCGTCTAAAAGACAAAACTTTCTCCGACGTTTCCAAAATAAACGACGGATGGATGTTTCGACCGACACTTAGAATATAAATTGTTGGGTTATCACAATAAAGAACGACCTGTTCTGAGAATATTGAAACGGTACTGATCAATTCAATGGACGGAATCGATCACGACAGGAAAAGGACATACATAACTTACATCTATTCTCGTTGAGGGTAAGCAGAGACATTCATTCATACATATTATGATTATACTTACACAAACATGTCTGAGTCACTCAATTCTTCAAAAGGGTATTCATATGCGTGGAGGTCAGGAATTACCCCACGAGAACATACTACCCAGATAAAGTTTATACCTATCCCAGGTCATGGTCTATACGTGTGCAAAATTTCATCCAAATCCGTTCAGCCGCTAAAACGTAAAACAGACAGACAAACAGGCCGACAGGCAGACTGAGTGTCTATCCCATTTAATAAGGTTTATAGTTAAAAGCCTTTAAATCCTCAAAAATTACCAAAACCATCTAAAGAAAGAAAACCACAGCCCCGGGAAAAACGGGACACTTGCCAACACTACAGTCAAGATGGACTATGTCATGAAATACCTTCACGAAATATTTAGTAGGTGGCATTATTGGAGCGACCTTTAGTCCTCCGTCCTCCTTGTGTAATGTATTATGTCATGGTCAGCTGTAGTTGATATTGGAAAATATGGCTGGTATTTGGGGAAAGGCATTTAGTGATTGGATTTGGAATAAAGATTGTTTTTTTTTTTGGTTTGGATAAGAGCAGCACGGGTCGATCGAAGGTCAAGCTATGCTCGTCGCGGTCGGCTCGAGGATAGGTGACCATCCATTATATATAGAGACCCCTCTGTGCCTCGGAAACCATGCTAAGCCGTTAGTTCCGGCTGTCATTCATAGATCTTCTCTAAGCCCATAATTCTGAAAACTAGTCTTGCCAATAGGTATCGAGTTATCCAGTAACTGGGTTGTGGAGGTCAGATAGGCAGTCGCTCCATGTAAAATAAAAAATAGTAAAAAAAATCGTCTGTGACCAACGAATTAGTTATCACAGTTTGCATTTAGTGCTGGCACAATTCCAAAGGCTTCCAGATAGACTCTCTTAGTAAATAGACCTGTCTATCAACTTTTATTTTTCAATTTAAAAAGGAAGAGGAATAAAACTTCTGTATCTGATTTCGTTCTATCTATTTATAAACTAAAACTGTCTTGGTTATAGTTTCAGTAGAGTCTAGCTGTGGCCCAAGGCTACTTGTTTGGCGAGTCGGTTTGAGGGAAAATCTTGACAAACAAAAACTGCTAAAGAATAAATAATTGAGAAAGTACCTTACGGTTAGTGTTTGCATCGTCTGCGTCATCCTTATGCTGGGTAAGGCCTCTCCCCATGACTTCCAGGTCTTTCGACATATTTTATTTCACATAAACCTAGGTACATGGGCACCTAAGGAAAGTCAGAAGCTAGATTCCAATTGGTCGTTTCCTATGGAGAAGAGCCGGCAAGAAACTCCACGGTTATTCTTTTAAAAATTATTGGCTTTTACAATGTTTTCAAATTCAAGTGTTAATAGGTATGGAAGGACAGTATAGACTTGATCCAGGACTATAGTAGTCTCTGGTCGTGCTCACTAGTCTTTTGTTTTCTCCAGCTCGTCCTGCCATCTTCTACACTACAGAGTCTGCCCCGACACCTTCTGACTGTGTCAGGGCTCCACATAGTGACCCACAAGTCATTGGTCATACGGTAGACGTGCCCAGCCCAGTCCTACTTCAGTTTTTTGAGCAACGTCAGTAATCAGTGATTTAGAGATCAGTGAGGAATATTGTTTGTTTTGAACCTTAAATATACTGAAAAGCATTTCCATGTAATCTTCTATTTAATTTACCTCTAAGAAAGGTATTATATTTTAATTACGGTGCCACATTAATCAAGCGTGATACGATAGCGTTAAAATTAATTGTCTGGTTGAGTGCTATAATTAAAATTCCCGGCGAGCCGCTCGAATGCACTTTGTCGACTAGATATCTATAATGGGAGCAGGACTAAGCTAGGGTCATATTGCTTCTATACTCTTTATTGGTGAGTAGAGATTGAATGGCGTGGAGAGTAGGTATGTTAATTCTGTATAATACAGACGCCAGCACATCAAGCTACTACAATCTGTCAAATTTATTTAATAGATTTCCAACTTTATTTCTAAAGCATTAGGTTCAAGGTTGATTGGGAAATTTTGACAGGTTTGGGTAGCTTGATATGCTGGCGTTTGTACAAGATTGGTCTAGTCCCTCAGCTTGATTTTACTTTGTAAAAGGTTACGTTTTGCCTTCAAGTAACTTCTTAAGAATGTAACTTTGGAAGTGACACCGGTGCAGGTGACTGAAAACTTTTGTGAAAATTGATTGTCATGGCATGGGTATGTGATGCGGAGGAATGAGAAAAATGTCGTGAGGAACGTTTTGAGTTATGAATGTGGCGTGGCTATAAAAGTAGGGGAAGACTAAAGAAACGATGGATAGACTGTGTGGAAGATGACATGCCTGGAGAGGGCGTGACTACTGAGATGACGACTAATAGAGAAGTATGGAAGAAAGAGACATGTTGCGCCGACCCCAAATAAATTGAGATAAGGGTAGGAAAATAATAATGATGATAAACTTCTTAAGAATATAAAAATCCATATTTATTATTGAACAGCGACTCCAGAAGTGGCCCTACATTCCTATCATTTATTAGCAACAAATGTTAATGGCCAAAATGTGTCGACAAAAATGAAAAGGTACTAAGTAAAAATCAAATCCGTTCGCCTTCAAATCCGTTTGTATACGATGGAGTTATGCCCGTACATACATTAAAAAGAAATATATGTATATATGAACATCCGAATTGGGAACCTCCTCCTTTTTTGAAGTGGGTTTAAAAATTCCTAACTACTTGTAAAAATGGCTAAAGAATTTCATTAAACTGGCTTCAAAACAAGTATATCAAATAAAAATAACGACAGAAGACCAAACTTCCGAGAAAAATTCTTCTACAAATGTTTTGTACATTCTTTCCAAAACACTTTTCGTAATACACAACCGAATTTATCGTGTTGCATTTTAGAAATGCAAACGAAATATTCGATGTTTCCTTATTTGAATTTCGCGTGCCGGTTCCGTCTGGCATCCGGTACGGTACCGGGCCACAAGAGTGCTTCAACAGTTCTGTGTATTTGCATGCCGTTTTACTGTATTTTTTCTTGTATTTGATTTTGAACTGAGTTTTATTTTTAAGTGTCAGAGGTAAGAAAGTATTGTGATTGGCACCCTACTAATGTTATAAACGTGAAAGTTTGTATGGATGGATCGATATTTGTTACTCTTTCACGCAATAACTACTAAACGGATTTGGATAAAATTTGGCACACAGATAGTTTATAACCTGGATTAACATATAGGATACTTTTTATCGGGATAAAAAGTGTCCTATATGTTCATCCTGGTCAAGTTGAAGATAAGTTTCAATCCCGTGGGAATATCGGGATATTCCTGGCACAGCTAGTATTGTATAAAAATGAGATAATTCTTGACAAGATGGTTAGTTAGGGGTGGTAGTGGTGATGATTAATTGGTTTGGTCATATTGAGAGTTTGAATGAGAGGCGACTAACAAAAGGTATTAACAAGGCAGATGTGAGTGGAAACGCCGGGGACACCCTAGAAGGACATTATAGTGACCTTATTGGTGATATTCTTCAGAAAGGTGAGGTGCGTAGTACTTGCAACCGTGGTGCGTGTATGACCAGAGGGGCAATTCTCGTAATTTTAAGAGCGTTCACAGCCTATGTCAGTCTCAGTCTGTCAAAATACCTCTAATTTCCCTACATTTTTGACATTGATTATCGCTGAGATGATCTTGCGACTAGATTTTAAACGTTTTAAATTACAAGAATTAGCTTTCAGATGTATGAACATGAACAACGCAAAAGGAGTATGTAACGATCGTAGCTGCCATCAGCTACGATCGTTACATACTCTTCTTTCTCTAATTTCTGCCTACCCTCATGGGAAGAAGGTATAAGTTTATGTATGTATATGGTAAGTTTGGAATTCGTATTTAAGGATATTTAAACAGAGCCTCTTAAGATGTTTTGGTATTTTTATTTTTGTCACTGGATGGTCTGGCTAAGGATGGGAATGTTTAAAAAAAAAACCTTTTTTCAAATATTAAAATCTGGTAAAAACATGATGAAGTTTGTGATCGGTTCTTTGTCGTTCAAAAAAATAAAAATATTTTATTTCACATAAACTTACATGGGCACTTATGAAACGTCAGAAGCTAGGTGCACGGGTCCAATTGGTCGTTTCCTATGGAGAAGAGCCGGCAAGAAACTCCACGGCTACTGTTTTGAAAATAATTGGCTTTTACAATGTTTCCAAATACTAAGCAGGTATGGGAGGACAGCGTAGGCCTGTCAACAAGTACCAGGTACTTAATAAAATAAAAACTGGGCTACAGATCTAAAGTCTACAAGGCCTACAAAGTCCTCACATTTACAAAATATAAAAGAATCTAACAAAAAGAAATATAAAATATAAAAACCTATTAAAACCAAGAGATATGACTGCCATTATAACCTAATAAAGAGTATAAATTAGAATTGTTTGTATACATATAATAAAAAGATTATGTCAAAGAAGTACCTATGTCAAAAAAGTACCTATGTCAAAGAAGTACCTATGTCAAAGAAGTACCTATGTAAAAAATAAATAAAACATAAACATCGTAATTTGAGAGAAGTTAATAGACATTTACGTAGTTAAGCCGTTACTAGAAAGTAATGGCATAGATTTAAAGGAGAAAGGATTTTTATTTGGAGAGATTTTAAATCTGTTTTTCCAGGATAGAGAAACATCCTTGTAAAATAGATTTAAAATCTCATTTGAATCTTACTGCTTTAAAGATTTAACTCATTTCCGTCAGAAAAAAAGGTCCTAAAAAGAAAGACAAGTAGTAAAAACAACCCCTTTTGAGGGTTGAAATTGAAATAAAACCCTTTCTAAGATTTGACCCTTTCTGATTAGAGGGGTATATTGTTAACCCTTTGACGGTCACAGCCGTGTTTATTTAGGCAAAGGACTTTCAATTGTTCGTGAATAATCGTTGGCAATCAAGGGGATGCTTTGTGGTTGAAAAGACTCAGAGAAAATCTGCTATTTAGAAATTCCGGCTGGCATTTGTTTTTTTTTTTTTTTTGTCTAAGGATTAATGCGAATTTCACCAATGAAACTGACACGATCAGCATTTTTAAACCGCGTTCAGGAGGTTTCAGTGTTAATATTACAATAATGAAAGTGAGACCTTTTGAACGCGGTTTAGATGTGCTGTGCCCTAGCACGAAGGCGTGTCAGGGTGTGTTCTGTGCTTCTGGCTGCTCATAACGACTGTCAAAGATCTACACATTACAGCCGGGACCAACTGCGTACGTTCTTTCCGTGACATGGAGGAGTCTCGATATAAATTGGATGGTCACCCATCCGCGGACCGAACTTAGCGACCCGCACGGCTGTCAAATTGTAATTTCCAATAAAGATCTTTCACATTTACGTTAAGTTTACTCCGCGCGATCATGCTAGGTCCACTTTATTTTATTTTTTTATTTTTATTTCTTCAGGACAACAAACAATTGCGTAATGATGCTTAATACTAGTACAGATAGATTTTAGAACATTTGAGGAATAACGCAACCAGCACCGTTATCCGCATAATAATACAATAAAAACTTAAATAAACACACACAACACACACACACACAAAACACACACACACAACAACACACACAACACACACAACACACACAACACACACACAACACACACACACACACCACACACACACACACTAACACTCTATGGGTTCTTTGGTCCGAAATAAAAATTATTATTATTATTATTATTATTAAATAGGCACTTTGGTCTTATTAATATTTTGAAGGCTTTTAGTATACCTAGTTATCTAATTAAAAGACGAGAATATTAAAAGAATGGATATTTAAAATAGTCTATTACTGCTTGCTCGCTTCAAACATTTGAGTAGCTAGTATTAAAACATTTACTTTTTTTTTAACAAAAAGGTCTAAATTAAAATACCACAATGGAAGCTTATATTCAGGCATGAAAGTAGGTTGAATAAAAAAATACACTATACTAAAAGAGAACAGGCTATACTTAGCACAGTGGGGTGAAATTAAAAATATAAAATCAATAACTACCTGTTTTCAGTACTTACCATTATTTAAATTTCCTCGTATAAAAGAGCGCGGGACATCGTCATATTTATGTTGTAATTAATATTTTTACGTTTAAATAAGAATAGAAATATGAACAGATAATTTGGGAACGCCCTCCTTTTTAAAGTCGGTTATAAAGCCCAGAGGGGCAATTCTCGTAATTTTAAGAACGTTGACTGTCTGAAGACCAATTCCCGTAATTAAAAACGTTCAAAATCTAGTCGCAATCTCATCTCGACGACAATCAACGTCAAAAACTTGTCAAAATGTAGGGAAATTTGAGGTATTTTTGAAAAATTGAGAATGAGATCAGTCTGTGAACGTTCTTAAAATTACGAGAATTGCTCCTCTGATCTCAGTCTCATCTGTCAAAAATACCTCAAATTTCCCTACATTTTGACAAGTTTTTGACATTTGTTTGTCGCCGAGATGACACTGCGACTAGACTTTCAACATTTTAAATTACGAGAATTGGCCTTCTGGTATTACAGTGATAAATACAAGCTAAAAATGTTGAACTGTTGCTACGTCGTAGCGGACGGCTACGCGAGCTACGAGACCTACGCTGTCGTAGCAGATAAGCGACCCGCTACGAGCCAAATCTGACGTGTACTTTGTTCGCTGTTGTTTCATTTAAAAAGTGGTACATTTTATGTACGTTAGTAAAAGAGTAATCTGGTTTAAAAAGTGTATTTGATTTAGTATTTTATATACGGCCAATGGCCATTTATTTCATTGTTTAGTGTCCATTTCGTTAGTCAATCGGATTTCACAGTACATTCAATATATATCTTTCTTATACCAACGCCGAATCAATAATTATGGAAATTATTACATTCTGTTATATTAAACCAATGAAATGAAATGAAATAATTTTTAAGACTGGTTGTTAGACTATCAAGCTTTTGAATACCCGTAACGACTGTCAAAGATTTACAAATGACAGCCCGGAACAAACGCTTAACATAATTTCTGAGGCACGGAGGGGTTTCAGTATGTAAAGGATGGTCACCCATCCATAGACCGACCTCAGCAAACGTTGCTTAACCTTGAAGATCAACTCGTGTGGCGGTTATTTTTAAGCCACGAGCCGTTCTGGACTCAATCAACTAATCAACTCAGCCTATCGCAGTCCACTGCTGGACATAGACCTCTCCCAGGCTGCGCCACAACACCCTGTCCTCCGCCTTCCGCATCCAGTCTATCCCAGATCTGTTCTTCAACCAGTGCGTCCTAGTCACTCCTAGAAACGTGAACACTGACGGTCGGGCTGGTTCACAAAGTCAAGGTCATTCTGGACTATTAAAAAGAAATTCTGTACCATAAATCAAGCCCTTGATTTGAATACAATAGTGGGTAGGAATATTATTATTTCCACATAATAACTCAGACATTATTTTCTGGTTTGAAAAGGAAACAGCTTGCCTAAACCGCTAGTAAATTACACCTACTAACCTAACCTATTATTATAGACTTCACTATGGTGAATTTACCACACGAATAACTTGAGACGGAATTTTTGCCTTTTCTGTTGTGAAAAATGAAAGCCTTACTCAGCAAAGGGTAGTTATTTGGGCTAAAAAGATTTACGTACGAATATAAAAAATGACTTTCTGAAACGCTAACAATACAGTTGGAAGAGTTTGATTGTACAGCTAGCACTGAAATTGCATAACACACTTTCTTTCACCCTACAAAGGATTTTGAAAGAAATTCCTACTTTATTGCTTCGTGTTTAAGAAATTCATCTGTTCGACAATTAAGGTTGATCTATGTACAGTCACCAAAAGAGACAAGTAACCCGGGTCATCAGATATAGTTGACGTTTAGTAAGGAACCCATGGATGTTTTCGAATTAAATTTAATTTGATAAATTAACTGTTTGTTTTCTATTAATTAAATTAATTTTATTCGAAAACGTCCGTGGGTTTCTTACTAAACTTCAACTATATCCGGCGACCCTGGTTACCTATCTCTTTTGGTGACCGTAACGCAATGAATGTTGTCTTATTGTCAAAAATGCATTGCAGTAGTCAGTGTGTTACGCAATTAGGGCAGGTTGTTTCACGTCCACTTCACGCACACGTATACGTCAAAAATGGCGCTAACTATCGTCAAACCAGAAAAAGCGTTGTTTCAAATTACAATTACAAAATTATTGCCTTACCGTACGTCAATTAATAACGAGTATGTCATCGTTAATATTTGACGTAAGTGTGTTACGATAACCAACCGTTTCAAACAACCGGCCCTTACCCGCATCTATTTCATATACCTACCATTCAAGTAACAAGGATTTATTTTCGACTGTGAAATCAAATACACAACAACATACCGCTTGTAAACAACATACCGTTTGTATGTTGTTTACGCGTGTCCCTCGTGTTCATGACCACTAAGTAACATTGACAAAAATAATTGCTGGGAAACTACTTTTATTTTCGGTGTGAAAAATCGCTGTTTAGAGTAGTGCGCAATGTAACGCACGCAAAACATTGTACTTACGGTTGCATGCACTTACGAGTTTGACTCATCACCTAGATTAAAACTCATATTTAATTTATTTAATGTCCAGAGCACAAAAGACTTTTAAAAGTCATACTCAGTAGTAAATGCAAGTACAACATGAATAGACAATATATTAAAACCAAAATGTATTTTTATTTTAGTTTTTATTTTCATAAATGTGTGTTACTAAAATTGATCAATTATAAATATTATAATAGATGTATCTATTTATTAAAGTAGTATAAAAGTGTAAATATTAATAAATATATTTAAATGTTTGTATTGTTCTTAGATGTTAAAGAAGTGTATTTTGAAGGGGGGTTTGTGGATTTTATACAATATTATTATATTTTTGTCTGCGGATACTTTTTACTAATTTTACTAGTATTCCTTTCATTTTTTTCTTACACATAATAACAATTGAACTGCAACTCTTAAAAAATAATATTACTTTGTATTTTTATACACAAAATATTTATATAAATGATATCATTAAAATCACCCTTTAAAAATACAAAATTGACATAAAATGTGAATTAAAAAAATGTAACATATCTTTAATGCGGCAATAATGTGCCAAAATAAATAATGATTAGTAAAAAAATATAATAATTAGATCGATGGCTTCACGTTCCTTGTACATAGTACCTTGAGTGTTTATAATTATCATATAGACCCCTATTTTGAGATCTGTGTATGTACATTGCATTCAAGTAGTATATGCAAATTCGGAGAAAAGTTGGTGTTAATTAGGTATAGAGATTTACGTGTGTGAATTTTATTATTTGCAAAAAAAAATATTTTTCTCTATGGCAATAGAGCCGATGTCGACAATTCTGCCAACGTCAGAAAATATTTAATGTTTAGAAAAAAATACAATTTGTTTAATCCGTTAAATCAAAAAGCATTTATAAATAATCCTAAAGAAGGAGTGACACGAGTCCTTGATTTTTGTTAAAAAGTTTAACAATAAAAACAACATTTTTTATTATTTTACAACAATATTATTAATTTAAAAAAAAAAAACGATATTTCAACAAACACAAACAAAATCAAACATCGATACAAAATCATCGCACACGGTACATCTCTACAATGTAAATAATACTAGTGTTGTATTGTTTTACATTCCACATCACGGGTATTAAGAGTAACTAGATTATTAGCTAGCAATAAACTAAGTTTGTAAATAATAAATGTAAGAACTGTATTAGCAGAATAAATTCATTATTATGCGTGGCTCTGGGCTTTTATTTGATTAATTTCCTTTTCATATTCTTTGGTGGCAATCAAGCAGACAGTACACTCGATAAGGAACTTCGGTAAGGAACCCATCCCACCGCCGCCGGCGAGGAAGCAACTAGCTGTCAACGATTTTCTTACTCATGAAACGTACAAAAGATTGTAGGTCCCGTATGAGTAAAAGAGATACATATATTAATATGTAATTGATCCCTGACTGTTCCCACCACTGACGAGCACTTGTTTGTTGCATCAACAAGAGCTATCAAAGATAGTACTCGCTTGGCAACGCTCGCTTGCAAGCAGAACACTCACTGAGAGACTCACGCTTGGTACTGTCGCCAAAACCTATATCTGATCATTTTGAAAACAAAATCTCTAGGTAGATACACCCAGCCCCGTAAATACTTGAATACTCTCCAACCGCTGCAAAGTAATACGATCCTACGATATTCCCTTGCAGCGTCGCAGTTACATAAATAACACGGGCCTTTTCTACGCGGAACCGCAGCGAATGTGTTAATACAGGTTATACTGGCCAAAGACTAAATATGTATAGAAGTGTCGATCTGAACGCATTCTAAGGCTGAATTTCACCAATAAACTGAACGCTATCAGCACATCTAAACCACGCTCAATAGCTGTGAATGTCAATATTCGACAACAATGATGATACTGACAGCTATTGAACGCGGTTGTAATTGAAAGTGTAATTCGCCAAGGACCGGCTAACAATGCAGTCAGAATGGCAACGTCGCTTTCAGGTCGCTTAAAGCAGATCAAACACTAGGCGATAGGTAACGATATCAGCGTGCATACAAAGGAAAGCATCTACGAATGACCGCCGGGACCAACGGCTTAACGTGCTTTCCGAGGCACGGAGGGGTCACCTATCCATGAACCGATCGCGGCAAGCATGCAAGCGTAGCTCTACCTTCGATTGATCCGTGCAGCTATTATTATTTAACCAAGAGCTGTAATGTGTCTCATATGCCTATAACCGACACCTTTACACCTGAACACGCCATCGCAGTTTGACGACAGAAATAGGTACTTTTCCGGTGGGACAAAAAGCTTTACTACTGAGTTTCACATCTATGCGGATATGGTATTTTATGCATAGGCATTCCTCTCACTCGCAGCGTGACTATCGGAGCTCCTACTAAGGTAGTAGTCGTAAATAATCTGCTAGCTAGAAAATAATACTGGAACGGTTAGAAGTATGTAGGAAACGTATAGATAGCTTTTGTTTCTAGGAAAGTTTGAACGGTTAGTTTGTTGGAAAATGAAGCTTAATACCAGTATTTTCCATGAAGCGACCGCCTATTTAACCTTCACAAGCCAGTCACTGGGTAAAAATATACTCCTTGGTATGGCTGGTTGTCATAATTTTGGGTTGAATACCCGTAACGACGTGTTTGTCGAAGGACCGATGGCCGGTGGATCAGACGAGTCCAGGGGGTCTATTCCGAAGTGGTATTAGCCGAATGTTCGGCCGTTTCCTGCTACGAACTTACTATTTGGTTCGGTCGGTCCCGATCCTGCGCTCCTACAGAGTGTAGGAGTGTAGGATCGGGACCGATTCGAATATTGACTATGGTCCCGACCCAACTGAGCCGATCCGAACATTTTTCGCATTTTTCGGTTCGGCCATGTGTCGGTCCAATCCGATCATTTGTACTTTGCATTTCGTAGTAGACCCCCTGGAGTGGAGACCGCGTATCGGCAAGCGTAGTGTGGGACCCCCAACTAGATGGACGGACGACCTAAAAAAGGTGGCTGGGACAGAATGGATACGGAAGGCGGAGGACAGGGTGTTGTGGCGCAGCCTGTCTGTCTATGTCCAGCAGTGGACTGTAATAGGCTGAGTTGATTGATTGATTGATCCCTAAAGACTGTCAAAGATCTACGAAAGTACGCCGGGACTAAAGAGAGGCATGGAGGGGTCTCGATACGTAATGGATGGTCACCCATCTACGAACCGACCACGAATAAAAGAAAAAGAAAGAAAATACGTTTATTTGCGGTAAACATGACGCAAAAAAGAACATAAAAAAACAATAAGAAACGGTAACTTAACCTTCTATGGCTTCGGCAAATGAACTATCTATCTGAGAAAATCGTTTTACTGACTTCCTATTAAAGTTGTATATATACCCTTTGATTATGGCACCTTTTGAGATGCTAATACCGTGCAATTTCCGCCTCATTTTCATCTTTTTCACTTCATAAGCAAAATTGTGATCAAGGAACTGGCTGTATTTATACGCAGGTTATACGTTTGAAAGGCGACTAACAAAACGTATTTACAGGGCTAATGTGAGTGGAAACGCCAAGAAGGGACGCCCTAGAAGGATATATAGGCTGGCAGGGACATCGATGTGCAACCTGTAACTCAAGGATTCAGTACAAGATTCTGAAAAGCTGAAATTTTTCGTCGGTTATTAAAAAAAAATTTGCTGTTCTATACATTTTGACCGAGTTAGGTATTGCACTTTTCTATGAAACTGCAGACTTTTTCTTTGATAACCAACCTAAAAACTCTACGCTAGGGTTTAAAATCAATTATGCTGAATTCATGGTTACAGTTTGCTTGTCGAAGTCCCTGATGCCGCCCTGCACAGTGATAGTATTGGTGATGTTCTTCAGAAAGGTCAGGTATCTAGTACTCGCACCCTTGTATCACGAGATGTAGGAACGTAAACAAAGCAAAAGGAATATATAAAGATCCCTACCCTCATCGGAAGAAGGTGTGAGTTTATGCATGTATGTTATTATAACTTATACATTAACGCCAAAAATGTACTAAATATAGCTGTCAATGATAGAATCACTTTGTTTGCATGATGTGTTTGAACAGGGTCACTGTGTAAGGTTTGTACCTTCAAGGCTACCACGACCTTCGATCAAGGGCATGAAATACAGCCTGGTATTATGGTCATACTAGCTGCGCCCCGCGGTTTCACCCGCATAAGATTCGATCCCGTGGGAATATTGGGAAAAAAGTATCCTATATGTTAATCTGTTTAAAGATCTTATTTTTATTCTTATTAAGAACACAAACAGTTCACTTAAAATATGAGCTTATATATAGATCATACACTTACACTACATCATGACATCATGACATCATGACTCCGTGAGTCGACAATATATAACCTGAAAGCGATAACAATATATAGGGTTCTAGAGAAATTAAGTACACATGGTTAATTACAAAATTTTAGATATATAAGTTTTTAACATTTTTTTAAAAGATATATATACTCCTGGTCCAAATCCGTTCAGTAGTTTTTGCATGAAAGAGTAACAAACATCCGTCCATCCATCCATATAAACTTTCACGTGTATAATATTAGTAGGATGACTAAAATGTTGTATTATTTATTTCATTTCAGATTTTTTTTTTATCTAAACGTATGCTGCACCGGTTGACGTCATCATCTCAACGCCGTTGTAAATCTATACGGACGTATTTTTCTCGATATGGATACTCGTCGCGTCTGCGAAGTTGACCTACCCAATTTTAAAGAATCCTGTATTGTGTTAATACAAAGAATATTCTGGCCTCTTTGCGTGGGTGTTGTAAAATGTGAAAAGTGATATTGTCCTGAGCAGATAGCAGCTGTGTAATGTACCCGCTATTAAATACATAAAAGAAATAATGTGACTGTATAACATTCACGCATATTTTCCCCAAAATCGTAGGCAGAGATTAATATAATACACCCACATAATTTGTATTGTATTTATAAGTCCCATGTACAAGGGGGCGATTCTTTTGCCATCTTCAGGCGGGCACAAATACAGATACCTGATTTTTTTTTAATAAAAATACGATCGAGTCTCTTTGACGGATAAAATCAAGAATGAAATTATCCGGAACCGGAGAACCGAAACCGAAGAACCGGAGTTACAGACGTAGCTTTTTCCAAACGTAAGCAAACTGAAGTGGCAGTGGGCAGGCCATGTTTGTCGAAAGACCAATGGCCGGTGGAGCAGACGAGTCCTGGAGTGGAGACCGCGAATCGGCAAGCGAAGTGTGGCGTGCCCCCCAGCTAGATGGACCGATGACCTTAAAAAGGTGGCTGGGACAGACTGGATTCTAAGGCGGAGGACAGGGCGTTGTGGCGCAGCCTGGAAGAGACCTATGTCCAGCAGTGGACTGCGATAGACTAAGTTGAATCTACCAGAGGAGTAAAATAGGATGATACAAGACCAACAAAGCTGCCAAAGGCAGATATTAACTAAAACTAAAAACTTATTTCCGAATCGAGATTAAAACCGATAGTACCCACATATGAAACCAGAGGAACGTAAAATGAATCGCATCGCTTAGACGTATTTATAACAGCAATATGCAATATTAAATCGTTGCAGGTTTGAATAGACTTTTTAGTTTGTTTTCTGATTTCAAATGAATGTTTGCATTTGCGGTTGCATTACTATTTTTCGGTATTGAATGTGTTTTTTCTTTAAATCTGGCTACGGTAAAGCTAAGCTTAATTTTAATAAATAAAACTGCCATCATCTCCCTAGCTTTTACCCAACTATGTTGGGGTCCGCTTCCAGTGTAACATGATGCAGCTGAGTACCAGTATTTTACATGGAGCGACTGCGTATCTGACCTCCACAACCCGGGTACTGCGTAATACGATACCCCTTGGTAAGACTGGTTGTCAGAGTTTCGGGCTTATGATGACCCGTAACGACTGTCAAAGTTCCACGTATAACAGCCGGGACCAACGGGTTACCGTGCTTTCCGAGGCACGGAGGGGTCTCGGTATATAAAGGTGGTCACCCATCGACAGACCAACCGCGGCAAGCGTAGCTTAACCTGACCGACCCACCTGTGCGGCTGTTAATATTTAGCCACGGACCCCCATGGAAATCGAACCATCTGTGTGCCAAATTTGGATGAAATTTGGCACACAGATGGTTTATAACCAGAATTAACATAAATAGGATACTTTTTAACCCGATGTTCCCACGGGATCGAAACTTATGCGGGTGAAATCGCGGGGCGCAGCTAGTAACTAATAATTTTTACAACACGTAACAGTAGATAAACCCTTTGACAAAGAACCTCTTGCTAATGGTGCATGTTAAGCAGGTGTACTGGTCGGAGAAGACTATAGGTTAGTGTCCCTGCCATACGGAGCGTGAACTTACACGTTTACGTTAAAGCGCTTAATGTCGTAACGTGTTTAAAAAATATTGTTTTGGCAAGAATTGTAAGCAGATGCAGAGCAGTTGTAGCCCATTGGTAACGACCGCAACTTAAGTGTTGTAGGTCGTGGGTTCGAGCCCAAGCAGGCACTTTTTTTTTTTTTTTCTGGTGGGAAATCATCAAATGACCGCTCCCGCTCTGGGTGGAACGGAAGGGAGTGTCAGACTCTTACTGACTAAAACCCACCCATGTTCTTTCCTTCGCCCTTTATGTTCCGGGGTAGCGGTAACCCTTTCGGACAATCCCGCTGACCCGGCAGGCTTCGGCCCTAAGGGGCCCCTCGTTATGCTGACATCTCTTTGAGGCCCGCGTGGAACACTTACGAGCCGTCTATCAACATACGCTTAATATAAACAGTGATGAGAGGCTTGTGGCCAACTACAAACAGCCGCACGGATCGATCGATCAGGTTAAGCTACGCTTGCCGCAGATGGTCCGTGGATGGGTAGCCATCTTTACATACCAAGACCCCTCCGTGCTTCGCAAAGCACGTTGAGCTGTTAGTCCCAGTTGTCACCTGTTGTGATCTTTGAACTTCGTTATGGGTCGTCAGAAGCCCGAAACCTTCACGACTTCGTCTTACCAATCATTTCAGCCGATAGACGTCCACTGCTGGACATAGGCCTCCCCCAAGTGTCGCCACATTGACCGGTCCCGTGCGACTCGCATCCAGCGGATTCCCGCAACCTTCACCAGGTCATCGGTCCACCTAGTGGGAGGCCTTCCAACGCAACGTCTTCCGGTTCGCGGTCGCCACTCCAGAACTTTTCGGCCCTATCGGCCATCCGTTCTGCGAGCAATGTGCCCTGCCCACTGCCACTTAAGTTTGGCAATTCTTCGGGCTACGTTGGTAACCTTGGTTCTCTTGCGGATGTCCTCATTTCTGATTCGATCACGCAAGGAAACTCCGAGCATAGCCCTCTCCATTGCCCTTTGAGTGACTTTAAGCCTTCTGATGAGGCCCGTCTTACCAAGGGGTAACGTTATACCCAGTAACTAGGTTGTGGAGGACAGATAGGCACCCGCTCCATGTAAAATACTGGTATTCAGCTGCATCCGGTTAGTCTGGAAGCCGACCCCATCATAGTTGGGAAAAGGCTAGGCAGGTGATGATCTATTAAAACAGTGATAACAAAGACTTTTTACATAGACAGACAGTGACAGAGTTTTTTAACACTGTAAGTAAAACAGACCTTATCACTGTCATAATAAGGATAAAGCCTCGACAAAATAAACGAGAGTACTGTTTAATTGCCAAGACGACATAATTAAAGATACATAAAAACATCATTAAATAATTAATTAATTCCGAGGAAAACGGTTTTCAGTAAAAACATTCTTCAAAGATATAAAGATGAAGTATGTTTTTAATGAAAATGAGGAATTATTTGAATGAAATTATATTAAAAAACATCTGAAGATATTTTTCGACGCAAATTAAAAAACAATTAAAGGAAAATTTTATTGATGTTTACAGATGCAATTATATTTAGAAGAGAAAATGTTAATTGATGTTGCCACATAATATTTTGCAGCGCTAAACAGAAATAAAAACATTGCCGTTTTATTAAAGACTAGCGTCTGTCCGCGGGAAATTTTTTGCTACTCCGACCCACCCCGTCGCATCACTTCGTTTTCGCGAGTGCTTTTTCTGACTTTTTTCTTTTTATCGGCTCCTAAATAGTCCTAGCGTGATTTTAAATAGATTATAGCCTTCCTCAAAAATTGGGATAAAAAAAAAAAATAATAATACTTCCGACCGGTATTTCCAAAGATTGGCGCGTTCAAACAAACTCTTCAGCATTATTATAGTTATGTCGCATCTTTGACTATTTATTGGTTTAAAGTTAGACGCTCAATTGATTTTTGTAATACCGGTGAACGCAGTGACGTCACATGTCACGTGAACGGAATCGGTTGGAGGAGTGTCGATTTTAAAGTTATAAAAGCGCGAGTCGCAAGAGAACTTGGCTCAGAACGATACTTCAGATCGGACCTCCAATCGGGATCGTTGGTTCACAGGTACCTTATTAGTATTGTCTCTAACTATTATAACCGTTATTATTTAAACTGTGCTGTACTATTATTCAAATAAACCTTTATGCAAGTATTTGGTATTGTTATTGTGTTACTTGAGACCTACGCCATGGAATCTCTACCTCAAGACCATACTGATGATGGGCGAGCTGCGCAGACCTCTCAGCCGTCGAAAGATATAATTACAAAGTATTTTTAATAATAGAAAGAGTCGAATGTTTGGAACAGTTAAAAGTTTCCTTGTCTAAAGTGTGTTTCTTCACGATACAATTTTTTTTTGTATTTTTGTTTTTTCATGTTTACTAGGTCCCCCTTCTATCTTTTACTTGTTTTATCAACAAGAAAAGGAAAGCAATATAATAGACTATACCTTACCTTGTACTACCAGTCTTGAGAAAGCGTAGTGGTTAAGCTACGCTTGCCGGGATTGGTCCGTGGATGGGTGACCATTGTACATACCAAGACCCCTCCGTGCCTCGGAAAGCATATAAAGCCGTTGGTCCCGGTTGTTATTCGTGGTACTTTGACAGTCGTTACAGGTCGTCAGAAGCCCGAAAGTGTGATAATTAGTCTTACCAAGAAGTATTGTATTATCCAGTAACTGGGTTTCGGAGGTCAGGTAGGCAGTCGCTCCACGTAAAATACTAGTATTCAATTGCAACCGGTTAGACTAGAAACCGACCCCAACATAGTTGGGAAAAGGATAGGTAGATTGGTGTATATTGTCTTTTGTCCTCGACAAAATTTTCAAAGTTTAATTCGTTGAATACGAGGCTTTTGGCTACTTTGTATGTGTGTATTTCATATCTTTTTCTTGTAAAGTGCGTTTAGTTTGAGCAGAATAACCAAATTTATATCTTTTCAATTCAATTCAATTCATCTTTATTGCAATTCATAATGTACAGACGCCAGCAGGTCAAGCTACCCGAAACTGTCAAATTTTCCCAATCAACCTTGAAATTAAGGTTCAAGGTTGATTGGGAAAATTTGACAGTTTTGGGTAGCTTGATATGCTGGCGTTTGTACATGACTGATCTAGTCCCTCAGCTTGATTTTACTTGGTAAAAGGTTACGTTTTATCAATAAAGTTGAAAATCTATTAAATAAATTTGACAGATTGTAGCAGCTTGATGTGCTGGCGTCTGTACACATACAGGTGGTAAGTATTAATCAATAGAAACAATTATGGACCAAATCTATGATTTTCCTTATTACTCTATATTTATTTTATTCCTTTCTATCTGTTTTTTACAATAGTATTAGTTTCTTGATAGTGAAAAATATATAGTACTCCTAACCACAAAGTCCCTGCTTCACTTACAACTACAAAGCAAACTTTTTAATTTTATCTCTTCTCCTTCTAATGCAATAATGTTTCAATACGTATTTCGTAAGGCTTGGCTCACACGTACCTCTTTCCATCGAGATCGGAACCACTGAACAGAAGTTTTGCTGTAGTAAAGGTGTTGCAGCAGTCGACCAGCTTACAACACATAGATTTGTATATTTATTTGTTCATCAATCTTATTAAATCTAGACTAGTTACAGGATAACCCAATACGATAAATGCGCTTAGACTAACGTAGTGTATACTACATCTATCACGCGGCGTCCTACGTGGGCGAATCAAGGCGCGAACGCGATTGCAAAGCGGTCCGATGAGGTTTACGCGAATTCAACGCGACGCGGCAGCTCTGTCCTACGAGTGCGCCAAGTCGGCGCTTCAGCCGCTGGCCGCCGGCGCCGCCATTAATCAGTACCCTGCATTTGTCATGGACGGACTGATACAATTTTTACTGGAAAATTTATTTTAATTTGTTCCTTTTATCCCATGGTGTAATTATTTAAATAATTAATTTATTAGCATTAATTAAAATAATTTTTACTTGCACCAGTTTTAGCTTTTATATATTTTAATTTATTTAAAACAAGCCACCGCACCGCAATTGTTCGCGCGAAAATATCAAACCAACAGCAGGCCAATTCTCATAATTTAAAACGTTCAAAATCTAGTCGCAGTCTCATCTCGGCGACAAACAAATGTCAAAAATGTAGGGAAATTAGAGGTTTGACAGATTGAGTCTGAGATCAGACTGTGAACGTTCTTAAAATTACGAGAATCGCCCCTCTGATTGCGTCCGCTTCGCTTCGCACCGCACCCACGTGCGGTTGGTCACGTAGGCCACCGCAATAGAGTATCATTGTTTGTTCCATTCGCGCCGCTTCGCTTCGCGATCGCGTTCGCAGAATCGCCTAAGTAGGACACCGCGTAGTCAGATAATGCAGTCGCTCCATGTAAAATACTGGTATTCAGATGTACTATTAACTGGTATCTGGATATACTGAAATCCAACCCTAACATAGTTGCGAAGAAGCCTAGGCGGTGATGACTGCGACTGTGATGAAACATTGAGTACTGCGTGCGAGTGCTATAACACAATACCATACTTTTTTTGCTGCTCTCTATCCTATACGACGTTTCTTTTCTAACGCATGGATTCTATCATGGACGTCCATAAAATGTATGGAAATACGTGCACGATGTTTTCGTGGACGGAAAAAAAGCGTCTCCATATCTTTCCGTAGATTTTATTTCCCTGTATTGGCGCCCGTGGCTAAATAATAACAGCCGCACAGGTCGCTTACCGCGGTTGGTCTGTGAATCTTTACATACCGAGACCCCTCCGTGCCTCGGAAAGTACGTTAAGCCTGAAAGTCTGACAACCAGTTTTACTAAGGGTTATCGTATTACCCAGTAACTAGGTTGTGAGGTTAGATAGACAGTCGCTCCATGTAAAATACTGGTATTCAGCTGCATCCAGTTAGACTGGAAGCCGACCCCAACATATTTGAGAAAAAGCCTAGGCAGACAATTATTTTATTTCCCTGTATTACCGTGATGCCGTGACGTTGACGTGGACGTCAACGATAACATCGTCCCGTTAGAAATTTTAAAAGCGCACTTTGTAAAGTTGTTTGTGTGAGTTTAACCTAAAGACTTAACAAGTGGGGCGGTCCAATCGGAAAGCAATCAAACGGGATCCTTATACTCAATCGAAGCGAACAATTGTTCGAGAGGGATTCTTCTTTCCACTTGGGAGATGAGACTGAGTATTATTTGATTGTTTTTAGTTATTTCCTTATTGTCAGGTACAGGTAGAAATAAAAGTCAAATCTTTTGGGCTCGTGGTTAAATAATAACAGCCGCACGGGTCGAACTTCAAGGTTAAGCGACGCTTGCCGAAGTCGGTCCATGGATGGGTGCCCTGCGTGCCTCGGTAAATATATTAGGCAGTTGGTCCCGGCAGTCATTCGTAAATATATGATAGTCGTTATGGATAGTCAGCAGCCGAAAATCTGACCACCAGTCTTGCCAAGAGGTAAAGTTATTTCCTTATGAGTTTAGTTATTTCCTTATTGTCAAGTAGATAGTAATAAAGGTATTATTGTAACAAGAACTTCCGCAGAATATTGTTACAGGTTGCTAATCCTACTAAATGTATATTATAAAGCTGAAGAGTGTGTTTGTTAGTTTGTTTGGTTGAACGCGCTAATCTTAGGAACTGCTGGTTAGAATTGATTTTTTTTTGTGTTGGATAGTCCATTTATTGAGGAAAGCTTTAGGCTATATAACATCGCGCTGCGACCAATAAAAGCCGAAGCATCAATGGAAAATGTTGCAAAACCGGGAAAAATAATTCCTTTTTGAGAGCTTCCATTGCGTGCGCTGCGTAAACGGTTTAAGTTACACAAAAAATATGTGTGATGGAATTGTTCCTATTTAAAAGTTCTAAAAAAAATCCACGACAGCATATGTATGTCTATCTTTTAAGATTGACTCACTATAACCTTTTTTATGGTAATAAAATTTGTTCGAAATTAATGCATTATTTGGGAAGGTGTTTTATCAACATGATATTAATCCTTATCCAAATATATAAGTTATTCATCACAAGTATTTAATTGTGAACAAAATGGTCCTTGACATCACTTGATTTTAATCAACATCTTAGGAGATATCATAATTTAGTTATTTTTTTTTCCTGTACAAGTCGCAATAAATACTATTTCTTTCTTTCTATTTTACGTACGTTTATTACTCAATCACGCAAAAACGGCAAAACGGATTTGGATGAAAATTGGCATACAGAAAACAACCTAGATAAACAAATCGGATACTTTTATCTCGGTAGTACGTTCCCGCGGGATAGTCGCGGGCAACAGCTAGTATATTATAAACGAGAGTGCTTGATGATCAAGCTCCATTATGATCATCATTGACAGCTCTCTTTCACCTACAAATGGGTGTTACAGAAACCGTAGTCATCCGTCAGTCTATTCGAAGATGTCTACTCCGAAGTGCAAAGTGCGAATGTTCGGATCGGACCGACACATGGCCGAACCGAATATTATTGGAAAATGCGAAAAAAGTTCGGATCGGCTCAGTTGGGTCGGGACCATAGTCAATATTCGAAAGAGTGTAGAAGTGTAGGCTCGGGACCGACAGAACCAAATAGTAACTTCGTAGCAGGATTCGGCCGATACGATATATTTACCACTTCGGAGTAGACCCCCAGGTAGTGGTGAAGGGGTGGCGTTTCGGGGAACTTATTACGGAGTAATTTAGACTTTCAAACAGTTCTGATTTTCAGTGATATTTGAATAAATGCTTTTTGATTTAGGTTTTGCTGATTACATATGTCAGAAGAATGAGACATCTTGGTTACTAACAAAATACATAATCAGCCTATAATGTTCCCACTGCTGGGACACAGGCCTTTCAGTGAGAGGGAGTGGGTCGTAATCCACCACGTGGGCCCAGTGCGGATTGGTCACATATTTATTTATTTATTTATATTTTTCGCATAAAAAGGTACAAAGGCGGACTTAATGCCTTAGGCATTCTCTACCAGTCAACCAACGGTGGTGAAGGTATTAGATGGCAGGTGCTTTGGTTGAGAGGGACAATGATAAAAAAAAACTATATACATATCTTCGAATTTTTGGTTCTAGGTTTCCTCACGATGTTTTCCTTCACCATTTTGAAAGCAGTGGTGATGAAGTAATTTACACAAAGTAAAGCGCCTGTCTGGGTTCGAACCTATGACCTACAACTCGTAAGTCGCGGCTGTTACCACTGGGCCACCACTGCTCTTTACAAAATAAATGAGGATAAAAAATACTTTTAAAATATAAAGCAAAATATTCTTTAAAAATATCGCTCATTAAAACACGAACAAACAAAAATAAAGCCGTCCACACACCCACAAACACTTCCGTACCCACAAGTCCGCATCCCACTTTCCAAATCATAATAAAACCGAACGACCTATCAACTGAAGGAAAACGTCCATTTACACAAACTACCTGTGTGGAAGCGATAACATTGTCATAAAAATTAAATGCAGCTGTGACCTTGTACTGGGGATGCTCGCTAATGTTTGTGTAGCTTCATGGTCAAGAAAACAAATTGAAGTTTTTATTAGGACGGTTTAAAAGTGGGACACTTTTTTGTGGCGCGACTGTTGCGATGCAGTTTTAGGTAATGGTTATGTAGTTTAGATGTGTTACTGGCTAACACGTATAGTATAGTGTTACCCCGTAACTGGGTTGTAGAGGTCAGATAGGTTAAATTGGAAGCTGACTCTAACATAGTTGGGAAAAGACTTGGCAGATTGATTGATTGATGTAGGTTGGATTGCCACACGGAGTAAATTTGCTTCGTGGATTGCCATCTTAATTTTATTTGTAATATTGATTAACAAACTACTGTTAACCCTTTTCCATTCTACTGTCAACCATTTTAAATTCGCTGTGCGTAGGTTTTTTTCGCCAACTTTAGTAATTAGAGATTCACAGGCTAAGAAGTTTATAAGTTTCTCACTCAGTCTCATGTTTTTCAAGAACCAGCAACACTTTAGTGTCCCAACTAAAAGTTGCCCAGCTCACAACCAACCTGAACAACACGGAAATACTTTAACGATTTCAATCAAATAGAACGACTCTTTAGAAAGCCAATTGGTTCCGTAGGTAATTAACTAAGATTTTATGTTTGTTTTTAATTTTATGCTTCGAGTTTGGAGGTGACATTGTAAAGAAAGAGAGACACTAAATAGGGAAGTTGTTTTCACCAGGGACAGACGCCAGCGCATCAAGCTACCCGAACTTGTCAAATTGTCCCAATTAACCTTGAACCTTATGCTTTAGCGATAGCGTTGAAAATCTATTAAAGAAATTTGACAGATTGTAGTACTGGTTTCTGTACTAAGTCGGAAAAATAAAAATGATCGACAAAGTTACTTTGTGTTCTTTTGTTGTGTTTTGGTGTTGAAGTTTTTAGATTCCGTTATCTTCTTTATACTTTGTGGAGATTTGGTAAATATGCACGATTTTGTGCAATCAAAATTAATTACTTAACATAACATCACACCTGTATTCCCCGAAGGGTTGGGTAGAGGTACCAATAGATCACCCACATTCTGCCAGTTATATGTAAGCCCCATGTAACAGAAGCGAGTCTATTGCCATAAACCGGGCACAAATCCGCTCCGGGCTACTAATGAGACATCTCTGACGGCAAAACCCCATAACACTTGCCTGACCTGGGAATTGAACCCAGGTCCTCATGCTCAGCAGTAGCGACCACTACGACCGACAACAAAAAACACAATAGCAGAATGTTTAAAAAAACATTTTAAATTGAATACGACGATGTTCTTTGTTCCTCCTCTAAAAAAACTAAAACATCCACGAATTTTTTTTTTTTCAAAGCGTTGCCTCATTCTAGGAATTTCTCCTGTATCGTGGGTGCGTTTATAAACATTTAAACTCACATACACAAACAGCCAGACCCGGAACAACTAATTGTAGGTCATACAAATATTTGTTCCGTGCGGGAATCGAACCCGCGACACGCAGCGCAGCAGTTAATTGCTTAACCACTGCGCCAACCATGCAGTCGACATGCAATTTTATAAGAAAACAGTAATTAAATTACATCAGCTGTATTGTTTTTAGACATTTTTCTTGGACATAAGAAAAACTGTTTCGGTCGCGACCGCTCTGTAGATTTTTATCATGCAATCACGAAACCTAACAAAATTACTTTTAAGTAACAATAAAACGAATCACAATCATTAGAGTAGGGGTAGTGTTCTTGAGTGGAGACCGCGAATCGGTAAACGTAAGGTAGGACGCAGTCAGGTTAGGTAGAGCGACGAACTTCGCAGATTGGCTGGTAACAGCTGGATGAGAGATGCGGAAAATCGAGTTCAATGGCGTGCAATAGGAGAAGCCTACATCCAGCAGTAGACTGCTACAGGCTGATGATGATGATAATTTAAAACGAACCATATTATGATATATCATTTTTATTTTTTCTTAACAAAAGAAGTGTCATGCGGACGAAGTCGCCGACAGAAGCGACTTGAAATACAAGGTGTCGTTTTGTATCCTCGTCAAATTCAAGGAGGTAACTATGCTAGTGATTATCGACATGAATCAATAATAAAATAAGTAGGTAGGTATTTTTTTTTCTAATTTTCGGAAATCGGCATGTGTGGGACGCGCATTTTAAAACGCGGCCTCTGTGAGACCGCACTGTAACTGCCCTTTTACACACAGATATAAACGTGGCCGCTTATACGATGCCATAACGCGATTCTGTTCTTTGAAAGTGGTGTATTTTGAAATACTGTCAAACTTAAATAACTAAAAAAACAAGTATGTATTAATTATTTACCAGGGATCGTAATTTTATTTTATTATCAATGTCTTTCATAACGGCCTCCTGAAATTTGACAGGATGCAAAACAACAGGTTGTATAATGTGAGATTTATTCAACACAAACAGCATTTCCTTATTTAGCGCAAAAAGAAGACATTAGCAGCCAGTGTCCTACTTACCCTCAATATTATAATAAACAACACTAATTTACCCAACAAATTAAGCAATTAAGAAGAAATTTTAATAATTCACAAAGTTTTCGATGATAATTTTTGGCGCAAACAGAAAGTTTATGAATTTGTTACTCTGAGGTTCGTTAAGATTACGTACTAAAAGAAATACAATAGAACAACTTGAAATGGTTGTTTCTTACAATTCGGAAATATTACGCAACGAAGTAGGTACCAGCTTTGCCTAGTTTTTCGGGCAAAGCGGGATTTAGTATAAAAAGCGGAATTCTTTCGTCGAAAGCGGGATAAACAAAAACACATAATTCATTGTCCGACCGTCGAGACAATGCGTTCTTTACACCTATCATTGCGACAATTCTAGTAGCTAATAAAGAACAAATTCGCAAAACAAGTATTCATTTGTATCAAACTGACAGGTGTCAAGAACGCATTCTCTCGAAAATCGCACTGTAGAATAGCTATTTTTTAATACTTATTACTTTATTCTTCGAATTTTTGGTTCTTGGACATACCGGTTTCCTTACGACGTTTTCCTTCACCGTTTCGAGAGCAGTGGTGAGGAAATAATTTATACAAAGTGCCTGACTAGGTTCGAACCTACGATCTACAACTCGTAAGTCACGATTATCATCACTAGGCCACCACTGCTCCTAGACATGTGACACCTACCAACCCGTACTGGGCCAAAACAAAAAAAGGTTCAGAATCATGTACTGAATCCCTGGCAACAGGTTGTGCGTTGATGTCCCTGCCACCCAAGTATATAGTATGGTGGTTGTTGAGACCGCTCGCGCTCCACTCAACATCGCCGCGCGCTGGCGGCAGTGAACGAGGGGTGCGGGGACAGCGGGGAATCAGCTGGCCGGACGGCCGAGCGCGACCCCCCGCGCCGCACCGCCGCGACAGTCAGCTGTTGTTCTCCTTAATACACAGCTGCGCTAGCGCGTCTTAAATTCTCTCTTAAAATCTTGTTTTAAATGTTCAACCGACCGTTGTAATTTTATATCTTTTTACATCATTATATTTGTTATACAGTCCGCTATAATTTCATTTTGGTCCACCACAACCTATCGTCGCGATCAGTGGTAGAGCGGCTAACAAACTGTAGGTATACATACCTGATGGTATTCGTAATTGGTCACCACCGCCAATGGACGTACTAGTGACATCACAGGCGCGATACCATATCAGAGACAGATGAAATATCTCATGTGCACTGGTGAATAACATTGTACGCCGGTACCCATACCACACCATGCAATGGATAGGTTTATCAAGCTACATGTCAGACATGGGGCTTGATAATCAATCAACTCAGCCTGTTGCAGTCCACTGCTGGACATAGGCCTCTCCCAGTCTGCGCCACAACACCCTGTCCTCCGCCTTCCGCATCCAGTCTGTCCCAGCCACCTTCTTTAGGTCGTCGGTCCATCTAGCTGGAGGGCGTCACACACTACGCTTGCCGATACGCGGTTTCCACTTCAGGACTCGTCGTCTCCACCGGCCATCGGTCCTTCGACAAACATGGCCAGCCCACTGATGTGGTAGTTCCACATCAGTTTGCTTACTCTGCAAGGTATGTCGGTAACTCCAATTCTGTTCCGGATAATTGCATTCCTGACTTTTCGGAGCTTGATAAACCTTCCTGTGCTTTAGGTGCTTTGTATTTTGTTTTAAGTGTTTGTAATGTTTTAATACCTATTGTATTTGTGTGCCTAACTTGTTACTAACATAGTTTTTAAGTTACTTGTAATACTAACACACTATGGGCCTGCGATGCCTGCTAATAAAAGTTTTATTTTTATAACCCTCGTACTGGAACATAGCCACGCTCCTAAGCGGCATTGAGAATCCATAAGGGTGCAACCCAGCGCGTCAAAAAATACACTGTTGGAGATTCAACTGTCGGCGTTAAGCAGTGCGTTGTTTAAGTGTTCGATATGAACTCATTGCGTTAAAAAATCACTTATGGTTACGGAGGCTTTTTCTGGTGCTAGTTTTTCCCCATCCCACAAAAAGACCTCTTTGTACTTAATTTTAACCTTTTTTACCTTTATGCAGCATCTACCTATATATAATCAGCCTATAATGTTCCCACTGCTGGGACACAGGCCTCCTCTCTGTGAGAGGGAATGGGCCATACTCCACCACGCGGGCCCAGTGCGGGTTGGTGGATGTCACATGTCTTCGAATTTGTGGTTCTAGGACATGCCCGTTTCCTCACGATGTTTTCCTTCACGGTTTTGAGAGCAGTGGTGATGAAATAATTTACACAAAGTAAAGTGCTTGCGGGGGTTCGAACTCACGACCTACTACTCTTAAGTCGGGTCCATTACCACTAGGCCACCACTGCTTCCTGGTTATATATTATACAAAAGGTGGTTATGACAAAACCTTCTTTACATAATTCTGTAGGTAAGAGACCCCGGCATAATGAGATAAGTAAGATTATAGCCGGGTCTTCACCGACCAGGGTAGCGCCTTCATTATCTTTGCCTCCTAATTTGTATATTGGGTCTTAGAAATTGTATGATTATGTGCTCCTAAAAGGAAAACTGTGTAGCTTATTGTTTGGAGGAAGTTATGGGATAATGAACCGTATGTAATCTTTTTGATGAGTTCATTAACCTTGCAGTTCGGCAGATTTACATATTACTAGCTGTTTCCCGCGAGTTCGTCTGTGTCATCATCTGTCTAGCCTCTTCCCAACTATGTATATTAAAGTTAATTGGAAATAGTATAGAGTTGAAGTTGCAATGGGTTCCAGCGCATGTCGGTTTACGGGGTAATGAGGAAGCTGATTGTTTATCTAAATTGGCAGCAAAGGAAGGAGTCGAGCTGAATTTTATACCAGATTACGTAGAATATGTGTCAAAATTCAAAATAAAAAGTTTTAATAACTGGAAAGAACATTTTAACATTAAGTCAGTAGACAAAGGAATATGGTACAAAACAATTCAAAATGAGCTTCCTCAAGTGCCCTGGTTTGACAACAGTAGGTTAAGTAGAAGTTATGTGAAGTTAGCTGTAAGATTACGGTCTGGACACTATCCATCGGCAAAGTTTGCATTTCTCATGAAGAAAGTAAGTTCTCCCAACTGCGACGCGTGCAATGTGTTGGAGGATGTACATCATTTGCTGATGGATTGCGTCAAGAACCAAGAGGAAAGGAGAATTTTAATCAATGAGTTTAATTTAAATATATCACAGGTAGGTTTAATTCAATCAATTTTAGCACAACCCAAGTCAGATGTGGCGAAAAGATTTAGCGAGTTGGTGTACCATGTTGATTAAGATTCTCCTTTTAATAATTTAAGTTTAAAGCATTGTTTTGTAGTAGTCTGTAAGTCTGTATAAGGCATGATGGGGTTGGCGTATCCATTGGGATAAAAACCCCAATTAAATCAATAAAGATATTAAAAAAAAAAAAAAAAAAAACTATGTTAGGGTCGGCTTCCAGTATAACCAGTATTTTACATGGAGCGACTGCGTATCTGACCTCCACAACCTAGTTACTAGGTAATACAATACCCCTTAGTAAGACTGGTTGTCAGACTTTCGGGCTACTGACGACCCGTAACGACTGTCAGAGATCCATGAATGATAGCCAACGGCTTAACGTGCTTTCCGAGGCACTGAAGGGTCTTAGTATGTAAAGATGGTCTATGGACCAACCGTGGCAAGCGTAGTTTAACCTGAAGGCTAATTCCCGTAATTAAAAACGTTCAATATCTAGTCGCAATCTCATCTCAGCGACAATCAATGTCAAAAACTTGTCAAAAATGAAGGAAAATTTGAAGTATTTTTGACAGATTGAGACTGAGATCAGAGAGGGGTGTTTCTCGTAATTTTAAGAACGTTCCCAGTCTGCTCTGAGTCCCAATCTGTCAAAAATACCACGAGTGCTGAGAGTCCTGGATTCGATTCCCGGGACGAGCAAAGTGTTATTGGTGTTATTGGACTTCACACTTTTTATTTGATCTTTATTTTTTTGTTGTATGTAACTGGTGAAATGTGTCTTTTAATCTGTGCTAAATAAATGTATTTTATTTCTTCTTTTTTCTTCTTCTCTCTATTGCGTTTTTCCGTTGAGAATTTCTTAGTAACAGCCCGGAGTTTGGAAGTTGGGGGTATGATACCCCCGTGCCTCGGAAAGCCTGCGCCTGATCTCTCTCCGGTCGTGAATGAGAGTGAGGAAAGAGAGAGTACACCTGTGTCTGCGCATACACTTGTGAAAGAAAGAAAGAAAAAGGATTTGTTTTATTGCAACTCGTACAGGAAGATCATAAACTAAACTAAACACAGTCAAAAGTAAAAAACCAAGTTATATATAAAAAAGTAACAAAGAAAAATGAATCAGAAAGTCCTATACCAGCCGATCGATTCTGTAAAAATCTCACCGTGAAAAGATAGGTGAAGTGAGCTTAGAGTGAGCTGTCAATAGTGTCAATCCCCAGTATTAGTTAGAATGGCAGCTCACTCCACGCTCACTTCACCTTCACCTTCACCTTTCACGGTGAGATGGTTACAGAATCGAACTGCAAGCCAAAAAGCTCCTATATCAGCATGGTGCTGCGACATTTAAAAATTAATGTCGGAGCGCTGGTATTCTGATAGGGCTTGCTGTGATGTTATGGGCAGTTACGGAAATAAATAAATAATAAAATAGATATGTATAAAATAAAATAAAATATTAATTTGCACTATACTCACTTGTGCACTATATCTCCCGCGCCGAAAGCTGGTCTCCACTGAGTCTGGAGGACATTTTTTTTTTATATTGCACCCGTGCAGGGTATGGGTCACTAGTTAATCATAAAATGCATCATAAAATTATCTAGTTATGCGACGTCCGTCTTACGATCCATCCTTAGCTTTACTAATCGTAAACTTCTTAGAATTTAATACATTTTTATAGGTTTCTCGTAATTCTTGAAAACGTTTCCGTACGAGCTGTTTTATCACCCGCATGTGGCTGAGGTGGTTATGGCTTCGGAGTTCTATAAAGCGATCTGGAAAGGAACGTTTTGTATTCACTTCTAGTAGGTTTTAGTTTCATACATTATTTGGTGTTTTCTTTTAATAATATGTACTTATTGACTGGCAAAAAAGCTGACAGCAATCCTGATAGTCAGTGGTCACAGCCACTTATAGGCTCCTGTTATTCCCGAGACTCTGCAGAAGCATTGTTTACCCTAGAACAAGAGTTTGAATGTCGCATGTGATTACACAGGCATCCATACCTTTCAAAACGAAACACAGCAACTCCGTTTGGCGGTAGAAATAGGTATGTGCAAGCAAACAAAAGCAGTTGCAAGCAACTACAACCAGCTGGAAGCAACGAAAAGCAGCTGCAAGCAACTAAAAGCAGTTGCAAGCTACTAAAACCAGCTGCAAGCAACTAAAAGCAGTTGCAAGTTAGCGGCCTGTATACCAAAGAGCTTTTCAACAGTACAGTCACAAGCATAAATATCTTACAGTTACGCAAAATTGAAAAGTATTTTTCTCGTGAAATAAAAAAATTACAAAAACTTTGATAAAATACTTGTTTCAAAATACAATAGTATGTAACATCATAAAATATCTATCAACCCTTTAGGGGAAAATCGCTTATGAATCCTACGTATGTTACCTACCTAGTCTAAAAATTGGCTTCTCCAAAATAATTTTTACACATTAAAAGAATTTTTTGATTAGGGTTAATAAATCATTTTTTTTTATAATAAAGTAGATTTATTTAGTTGTATAATAGAAATGTTGTTATTGTTGTGTTTTTATTTTATTTAATGTTGTATATTTAGACTACAAATGTCCATAGTATAAGTGTTTTTTATTCTTTACTAGAGTATAAGTAGTATATAAGTTAGGTTTTATACCCACGTGTACATTAGGTTCACGTTGTAAATATTCGTATGCCGCTAGTAGCGGCGGATGTGTCGAACTTATCCATATGTACCAACCATCTTTGTACCTACCATATCCGACGAATAAATGTCTTTGTCTTTGTCTTACTTCCTCTGACGAGCTCCTTGACAAAAAGCCTTAACCTGTTAACAAAGTTCTGTTAAAAATCCTGTATAATTAATATAATCAGGGGAAAAAGACGCTGAGTTCTTTCCCGCAATATCGCGTTATCAAAATACCCTTTTGCAGTTATCTCTATCAAGTCGAATCAGCATATTTCTTTCTATGAAGCGCGGCCGAAAACCTAATGAAGCATCTTTTATATGAAGCTTGCCTGAAACTGGGTCAAAACTGGTTTTAGTGTATCACTGCATACAGGCCGCAGACTTAAAAGTTTACGTGGAAATATTATATAGAACTATACTGCACTTTTGGGTACAAGTTTTTAAGAAAATTTAGGAAGATTTTAGCAATTAATAAAAAAATAATTGCAGAAGACGTAATACTTAAAAAAAAACATAAGTTAACCGAGGAGATTTTAAATAAACTTGAGCGTTTGCAAAATATCTGTATTCGTTTTGTTTTTAACCTTAAAAAGTATGATCACGTCTCCAACTTTCGAAAGATACTCAAGTGGCTCCCCATTCGACTTCGCAGGAACTCGCGGACTTTGTGTCTGTTATTTAATTTCCTTCACAATCCTAAAACACCATCCTATCTGCGGGAGCGCTTTAACTACGCGCGCCCTTCAGATGCACCTTGCAGGTCGCATCTTAAAAACCTTCTCAAGTCCCCTCCCCACTCCACCGACTTCTACTCCTACTCCTTCACAGTGCACGCGGTGCGGTTGTGGAATTCACTACCGCCTGACATTAGGGACTGCCAAACTGTTGCAGTTTTTAAAAGAACACTTTCTGTCCACTTCATCATAGTTGTGTATTTTTTTTTTTGAGTGTGGTTGTGATATAATTATTATTATTCTAGTGATATTTATTTTAGAAGTATGTATGTATGTTTATTTGGATGTATGTTAGTATATTCTCGCAATTTTTGTTTAGTTTTTAAGTGAAATGTTTTTGATTGTATGTATTATTTTTTGTCCCCTTTACAATTTCACACGCTGTCTACATCTCTGTATCTATTGTCCTGTCTCGGGTGTGCTGGAAGAGATTTCTTGTGAAATAAGCATCACCTCTGTACCTATTTTTTCTGTTCTGTTTTTCTTGTCTGTTTATATATGTGTGTACATAAATGGCAAATAAAATAAATAAATAAATACTTTAGTGAATTCTTAACAATAATAGGTATTTACAAAAAGGAGGTAATAATTAAAATTAAAATTAGTAACCATATTTATCTGTTACTTTTTTATCAATAAATTATTTCATACTATAAAAACAATTACCTATAAGCCATTTATATAGTTTGGATTTAAAGTATTTAAGAGGGAGTTCCCTTATTTTTTTTGGAATATTGTTAAATATTTTAATTGCTGTGATAAAGCTATTTTTATGGCACAATGTGCTTTGATGTGACGGAATTCTTAACCGTGTTAAGTCTCAACGAGTATATTTCGAATGCAAGTCGCATGCTATAAAAAATGTTGAATGCTCTTTTACAAATATAATAGCTTGCATTATGAGAAGACCTGTTTGTGTTAAAAGTTTTAATTTTTTAAATAGAGGTCTGCAGGATGTTAGTGGACTGATATCGCAGATTGCTCTTGGACATTTTTTCTGCACTAGAAAAGCTTCATTTACGTTCGTCGAGCCGTTAGCCGTTGTTCTTCAGGAAATTGACATGACACACTACGACAATAATTTGCCTTGTTAAAGCCATTGTATAAAACTGTCAAAGAATGACAGTTGTGATGCGAATATATGGACAATTTAAGTTGGTAGTGACGTTGTGTAGAATTTTCCCTTTTTTATTAGACTTAGAAAGCTTTTCCTTGTGTCAGCCATATTTTTACGTAAAAATATTTTTATTTACTCTTTCCTTTTTACCGCGAGACAACGCTATTGTAATTATATTTCAAAATTAGTTCTTAACTATCAAATTAGCATGTAGATCGAAAAATAACTCAAAAAGACTCAAAATTAATACAACAATAATTTGAATACGAGTATACTCAAAGTGCCTTCACTTTTAATAAGTTAATTAAGTGAATTTCTTGCTGGAATTTTACTGAAACTTAATTAATTATTTGAAAAGTTAAATTTATTGAGATGTGTTAGATTCCACAGATAACTTCTTTAGAATTTATTGAAGTAGATCCTTTGTGAGATGAAGTTACAATTAGTCTATTTAGATGTAGATTAAGTGGCATGAATTTTAAGATAAGTGCACGCAAGAGAACTATTTTAGTTTGTAAACGACTTTCGCAGACGTTTTGAAGTACGAAAACGTAGTAGGAATGTAATCATTTGGTCAAGAAATACCAACTATGAATGTATACCTTTTATATAACTTCGTAATACAGTTTATACATTCCAACTGCTATGATACAGGCCTCCTTTCAGGGCCCCAATTCTGTATTATTACCCGCGAAATCTTACCTCGTGCAAACCACTTTAATATTGTGTCTTGTTAACGGCAATGAATGAAATGTCGACCGTGCGGACCACATGTATTTTGACAGTTCAAACCACGGCATTGTGACATAGAGAATACGTTAATAGCAGATGTCGTGATTAACTAAGGAATTGGCGTGGTTTCGAAGTAAGGAATCGTTATGTGGTCATAGTGAATTAGGGCCCTGAGCGAAGGAGGGGGACTCTCATTTGTCATTACCTATAGTTATATAACAGAGTAGTGAAATAATTTGATCGGCTCCTAGGGTCCTAGTGCGATTTTAAATAGCCTATAGTCTTCTTCAAGAATTGTTGTTTCAGAGACGGTAGTTTCAGAGATCAGTGCGTCCAAGCAAACAAAAAAACTACAAGACTTCAGCTTTCATATTAGTATACATAAGGATAGATAGAAGATTAGTATACACACACACCCCACGCACTCCTTCCTATAAGTAAAATTGAAATCATTGTCTAGTTTTAGTATTCGGGAAACCATAACAAAATTTTATGTTTGGGGCGGAGACCTTAAAACTTTAAAAATCTAGTCGCAGTCTCATCTAGGTGACAAACAAATGCCAAAAACTTGTCAAAATTTAGGGAAAAAAGTATATTTTGACAGATTGAGACTGAGATCAGACTGTGAACGTTCTTAAAATTACGACAATTGCCCCTCTGGTGGCCTGAAATACAGAATATTTTCCTTTATGCCCATGACTGGACAATATTGTTTTTTTTTGTTATTATTTTGTAAAGATATTGTGGTGAGAAAATAAATAAATATTATTATAAATATCATACATATAGATTTGAATAATAATTCAAATAATAACTGGACTCCTTGAAACCAAAGGGTCCTTGTGATCTAGTGCAATCATAACACGCGTCGAATGCAATTCAAAGACAAGGCAATATAAATGTAAATTCATTTTCTTATTTACTAAAACAGCTGCTTTGGCTTTCAAATAAATACGAGATGGTTAGAGACAAAGGAAGTTTCTAGGTGAAGAATACTATCTATTATCTTTTAAAGTGTCATTGTCGGAGAACGACATTGAACGTAAACGAGGGAAAAGGAGTATGTAGGGATCGTAGCAGGTGGTGTTCTCTAGTTTCTGCCTACCCTCATGGGAAGAAGGCGTCAGTTTATGTATGTAAGCCCTCTATCCCGGTCAGCGGGATTGTCCGAAAGGGTTACCGCTACCCCGGAACATAAAGGGCGAAGGAAGGAACATGGGTGGGTTTTAGTCAGTAAGAGTCTGACACTCCCTTCCGCTCCACCCATAGCGGGAGGGGTGATTTGATGACTTCCCACCAGAAAAAAAAAAACAGCCCTCTATCCCGTAAAAGTACAGTGTCCTTCAAGATACAGGATTTTACTACCTTAAAAAAAATGAAATGAAATGAAGAAGTGTTTATTCACGGAAATAATTTTAACCCAAAAAATATTACCTCTGCCAAACTACAAAGCAGTTTGTTGGCAAATGTAGCTCCTTTTTTTCTTTTATATATATGACTTTCAGTTTACACTTCTTCACATTACACTAACATGCATTCATTAGATTTAAGAACAAACATAGAAGCTTGTCATATATTTTCTACAGTGAGGCTTTGTTTAAACATATTAAAGAGGTACTTATGTATTTTATTTTTAAAAGTTGTTTTTGTGATACAAATATTTATATCGACTGGAAAGTTATTAAAAATAGTTGGAACTAAAAAACTTCTACACATTCGACCGTAATAGTTATTAAATATGGGCACTAAAAATATTCTCATATTATTGCTCCTTTGGGATCTAAAGGGCGGGGTCTTCTTATATGTATTAGTCTTACCCAACAACCCAGCCCCTAACACTTTTTTTTTTAAAACGTTGCCCCTCTCTATGATTTACTCCTGTATCGTGGGTGCGTTTACAAACATTTAAACTCACATGCACAAAAGCCAGACCCGGAACAACTACTTGTAGGTCATACAAATATTTGTTCCATGCGGGAATCGAACCCGCGACACGCAGAACGACTAAGACATGTGACGTGACATCTATCAACCTGCAACCTCCTCAGCAACGGGAACATTAAAGACTGATTATGCGTATTCATAATAATTATGATGTTGTACAAATCACCTCACCTCGTTTCGCCTCGTCGTTTATACCGCGAACATCGAAGGTCTGGAACAATTTGCCTGTGGCGCGCGGTTTTCCCGTCCGATTATAATTTAAGTGTCTTCAAGGCTAGAGTGAATAAATAGGCTCATAATAAATTAGTGCGCTTTACCATCAATGACCCCGCGTCAGCATCACATCAGATCGCAGTCAAGCACTAGTTCACATCATTAAAAAAAATATATATTTACCATTCTAAAGTCGGCCGCATGCATAATGACCGCTGGGCAACAGTAGGTATCCACACGGTGGATGCCTGAGAATGGATGGCGCCATCGAGGCCGGGCCAAGAAGAGGTGATGAGACAACCTAGACGCGTACCGCAAGGGTCGAGGATTATAGGCAGGAGGTTGGATCGAGGTGGCTCTAGAAAAGGATGCCTGAAAGGATTTGGGGGAGGCATTTAGTAAGCAGTAGGACAGTGTAGACTAAGTAAAAAAAATAAACTAAGGAGCCTATGTTTATAAATGGCGTAATAAAAATTATACAGTCGAATAGCGACACCATTTAAAAACGAAAAAATAAAAAGGAAAATTTTAAAAAAGGAGCAACCGTTATAATTCTCTTCCCGCGTATTCCTATTCACAAGTTTATCAAATAAACTCACATTGAACATCTTGAAAATACAGAACGATTTATTATTCATATTCCTTATTGAATTACTGCTTTCAATGGAGGATAATAAAGAAAGCTTGTTGCATTAATCAACCCTCGTTACTCACAACATTCATGTGCACTTATAGAATTCCTACGTTATGAGGTATAAGTGTAGGTCAGGAATTTGGGGTCGCGGGCGATTAGAGTGGGGACTCTGTCGGCCCACTGAGTGACCTCAGGGAAGGCGGCGCACAGTGGTCATGTGCTGCCTTGCACACTTGCACAGTCAGGCTTCGGGGAGACCCCTTTACAGTCTCCCCAGATATGTGCCCTAACAGGCGTTGCACAGAGGGGGCTCCGGACTGGTCTTTTGAGAGGTAACGGTGCCCCTTCCATGTGCAGATCGTGACCACCAGGGTGGTTTTAGTGAGGTAAATATCCCACACTCCCTGGTTTTATCCCCAAAGACCAGGCGCCTTTTGAAGGTTTCCCCTGAAAACAAAAAAAAAAGGTATAAGTGTAGGTACTTAGTGACTACACATATACAGGGTAGTCACCCTGTCAAAATCCTGCCAAAACAGTCAAATTACCAGTCGGTTATATGAGTGACTTCTGAGGGGTGAGGAGGTAAAGGGATAGCATAAACCAGTTAATTGATTCGATTATCACATCATTTTTTAATATTTCTACAATTTGCAAATTCGATCTTTCTTTCTTTTCTTTTTCTTTTCTTTTCTTTTTTTTTTCTTTCTTTCTTTTTTTTTCTTTTTTTTTTCTTTATTCGCGTGATTGAATGAGAAATACAAAACTGACTTGACTCAAGTCATAAATTCATGAAATAGTCAAACAAGAGGCCCATTTGAACTTAGAGTTGTATGGATGATGTCAATAATCTTACTAATATTATAAACGTGAAAGTTTATGAGGCCGGATGGATGGGTGTTTGTTTCTCTTTCACGCATAAACTACTGCACAGATTTGGATGAAAGGCACACAGATAGTTTATATTTTTTATCATAATTACACCTTGTAGTATCTATCCCGGACGGAGACGTAGGCTGAAAGGGACTTGGACCAATGTGACCAGAAGGCCAATTACGGCAAATTCACGTAGCGAGTCCATTTAATAAGCAATAACAGAAACACAAACCGCAAGTTCTACAAGCATTAGGACAAATGTTTAGTTATCAGTAACACGTAAGCAATGAGATGCTCCATATTGCATGGTCGTAAATGACTTTTATTCAAAGGGGCAAAGTTCCATAGAGTTTCTGGCATTGTCCTTTCCCTGATAGTACAGTCTGTTCTCAACATTATCTGACCCACCCTAAAAACAAACAAATTTGGATCCTACATGTAACATTAAGGTTTATTCAATTTATGTGAGCTTATGAGACAAGTGCTCGAGGACTCGATGAACAAATACAATAATAATACAGACAGGGAAATTTGATCTTTATAACGTTAGCATTAGGTTATATGTTTTACCTACTTGTTATAATATAATTAGTATAATAGCTTATTTTAATGATTGCGTTCAAGTAATTCTGGTCTCGTGGTCTGTGTATAAGCTGAGAAAAACAAGAAAATATGATTTTATGTTTGGTATAGTCATTAAGTTGCGTCATGGTGCTTTTTTACACCAAATTGCTTAACGAGTTATGTGAAACGATTTACATATGTGTGTGCGCAGGCACTGCTATTAGGCGTAGTGTAACTTTTGTCACTTAAATGAATTTATTATCTACCTCACGATGCAATATGTATATGTTTTACTTCGTATTCAACCATTCTTGGTAAATATAAATTACGTGAACTTAAAGTTTTTTAATTTACCCACCTGTTTACAAGATAAGTTATTAGGCGTAAATCATATTGGTTGTTCTTTAATAATGCAAGCGATATTGTAGAAATGAAAACAAATTAAAAAAGAAACTGATAATAGGTGGACTGTTGTTTTCGAACCCACATGTTGTTCGTCGCCAATCCAGAATCAAACCGCTAAGCCACAAGAACTTGTTGGGAATACGCGATATTAAAAATTGGGTTGTAATTATGTAGTGTGCCTTAAAAGCTTTCAACTTTAAAGTCGCGTGTTAAAGATCAAATTTTTGTGTCTGTATTCTTATTGTATTTGTTAATCGAGTCCTCGAGCACATGTCTGATAAGCTCATATAAATTGAATAAACCTTAATGTTACAGGCAGAGGGTTCAAATTCGTTTGTTTTTAGGGTGGGTCAAATAATGTTGTGAACAGACTGTACCTTACAGTGGGCCCATACATACAGTCAGACAGGCTGCCATAACTACGCAGGTAATTCCACAACCTGTTCCAAATCAAGGAACAAGGTAAACCATCAAAATTGAAGGATCAGTGTCAACCAAACCATGATTGCTTATAATCCGGGAGTTACTCGTAGTTCTAATTTGTACAACACCGAAACATCGAAACCGCGACCTCCCGAAGTTTAGTACTCCAATTCAATTTAATTGGATTAATTGGAAGGGCCGTTTACATACCTTAATGTTTGATATGTTAACCAAACATACCGGCGTGTGTGGTTACGTTATTGTTACCCCTGATATATACCTGTATGATATGAATAAAACAATGAAGATTATTTTGTGAGTATGAATTGATAAAAAACCAAAACAATGTCAAAGAAAGAAAAGTAAAAACGGGTTTTAATTCCATTAAAGAAAAAATTAAAAGCCAAGTACATGTCGGATCACACACAATGCAGGATTCCGTAGTTACAATAAAGCTACAGTAGTACCCAGTGGTAACGGCCACGATTTACGAGTTCTAGGTGGTACGTTCGAACCTAGACAGACTTTTAAATTAGTTTGTGTAAATTATTTCATCACCACTGCTCCCAAAACGGTGACGGAAAACATCGTGAGGAAACAGGCATGTCCTAGAACCAAAAATTTGAAGACATGTGACATCTACCAACCCGCACGCCCTCGTGATTGATTACGGCCCACTCCCTCCCACAGAGGGGATGCCTGTGTCCCAGCAGTGAGAACTTTATAGGCTGATTATTTATGGAGAAGAGCCCACATGAAACTCAACAGCTAGTCTTAACATTTCAATTGGTATTGATGCCTTTATCCTGCAGTTACAGATACCTATTTCACGAAATGTGTACTTAGTTTCGTTATATTTTCGAAAGCAAATTGTAAGAATCAACCATTTCAAGTTGTTCTATTGTATTTCTTTTAACACGTAATCTTAACGAAACCGATAAACATCATAAGCCCATGTTCCCAATTATAGGTTGATAATGTTTATCTGCTCCACAATTCAATAGGTGATCGTAATAAATATTTAGCCAGAAATCTCTAAGCTAATCCCCTAATCTTTAAACTTTAACCCACAAAAACATAACTAACATAAATCCCATTAAACATTCCAGTCACGGGTTAATTAAAATCTGTTTTAAAATCTTCCATTGTTCAAAAGATGCTATCTCTTCAAAACTGTTGGGACATGAAAAATATCCGGCTTGTGCCAGCGATATGCTGAATTAATTCCTGCCGCGGACCGAGTGGTGTATGAAAACGGGTGGTACTGACAGAGGGTAAAGTGCTCGAGAATTTTAATATTTTGTAAAAAGCAATGTTTCTTTGCCTGAAGAAAACTATGGGTATTATTCTGATTTTGATTAATGTTAGAGCACACCTTGGCTCGTCCAGTTTCCGTATGTCCTTTTTGCGTAACCACTGAAAATCAGCGCTGTGCTGTTGTTCCCCATAGCATAGTACCATGCAGAGTGGAAGCCATCTTGTCACAGTCATGACGTGCAGCTGTCGACTATTTCTGTTTTGTGCTCGTGATTAGAGCTCTTTTATTTTTATTTATTATTCGAATTAATTATATTTTTGAATGCATGTGGTTCTGTGGAAAATAAACCTATTTTTATTTTATTTATTCCTAGTGTGCGACTTATTAAGGGTGTCCATTAAGTTTGTCGTAGTACAGACGCCAGCCAGGTCTAGCTACTCGAAACTGTCAAAATTTCCCAATCAACCTTGAACCTTAATGCTTTAGCGATAAAGTTGAAAATCTATTAAAGAAATTTGACAGATTGTAGTAGCTTGATGTGCTGGTGTCTGTACATTGGTGGCCACAAACTGAAACTTGACTGCAAACTAAGAGATACCTATGAGAAACATGTTCTCCCATAGATCGATATACGTCTCGGTCAATTCTCGAATTGCAAATGTAAGTTTGTAATCGCAAAAAAAAGTGTGATAAAACTACAAATTAGCGATTTTCGGACTTTGTCCTTTACGTGTGCTGTGAGACCTTGCTTCTTGCCAAATATGATTCTAGGTAAACGGGAAGTACCCTACAGGTATTTTCTTAGACCAAGGGACCGTAGACCTATGTATTTGACACTAATTTCAACTTGATACCTCTACGCGTTCCAGAGAAAATGGGTCTTAACATACTGACAGACGAATAAGAGTTCCGTTTTTTCCTTTTGAGGTACACAACCCTAATAATAAAATTGTAGTGTAATCAAGTATCTTGACTTGGCTCGCGAGGTTGTCGACATGTGGCATGTGGACTCAGCAATCATTGTGCCGATAGTCGTGTCAGCCAATGGGTTAATAGCCAAGAGCCTCGACCAACACCTGAGGAGACTCTCGTTGGGCAGCTGGATCAAGGGCTTGATTCAGAAAGCGGTACTTCTGGACACGGCTCGCATTGTCAGGAGGTTCCTCTCTCTGGAGCCCTGACCGCCGGTAGCTTGAACCCTGTTCCCGATACCGGTGGGCTACTATTTTTTATATTTTTAAATGTTTTTTTATCTTTTTGTTTATAAAAAATATTTTAAAATATAATTTGTAAGTATGTAAATGAAATAAAGGAAATAATAAATTGTAGTGCAATAAATTATCTAGGTATTTTATTTAGGTAAGCTATATTAAAACTATCTCTTTAAAAATAAGTCTGACACCAACAAACGACATGAGTAAACCTTACGCACATAGATAACCTATTTTCTCTATCGTTTCCGATTACGTTAACGACTGTACCAATCTAATTATAACCCCGTCGGGGCTCGTCCCGCTAACTGCGACAATTTATAGCCAAATGTTCCACTAACACTCTCGCGGTAATTTTTATGATTTTCCAACATATGTATTTCTGGCTTTTGCCTTATTTTTTACTAGCTTCCGGCTATAGGCAATTGGCTTAACAATTAATATCCTTGACTTTGCCATTTTATTGTAAAGGATACGTGGCCCCTTTTTTTTTTGTTTTCGGGGTAAAACCTTCAAAAGGCACCCGACCTCCGGGGAATGAGGTCGGGGAGTGTTGGATTTTTATCTCACTAAAACCACCCCGGTGATCACCATCCGCACTTAAGGGTGGTCCCGGTTCCTCTTAAAAGACCAATTCCGGAACCACCCCTGCGCAACGCCTGTAAGGCACATCGAGAATTCAAAGTGGGTATTTATTTCAACTAAAAAACCATTTACAAGTACTTTTGAAATTTGGTCTGCAAGTCAGAACGCTAAGTTCTTTGGGGTATCCTAAGGACATACTTGCGGTGGTTTCTTGACCATTCATCAAGAAATGACCGCAAGTATGTCCGACCGATGCCTACCTAAACCTACATTTATTTTGTGTAGAATTTCTCGTGTAAGGTATGTCAGACTGCTGTTGTTTCCAATCGTCTTGACCTTCGTAATTGACATCCGTGTAGGAATTGACAGGAAGATCGCTTCTAGTAATAATAATACTGTCTATTTATTTTATTTATTTATTTATTTAGGTAACCAACAGCGATACATAAAAATATTATAAAAAATATGTGTGTTACAGTTATTATGGCCAATTATAGGTTTCCCCGTATAACTGGGATATATGTATGTATAATACATGCGAACGGACTAATGCCAGATATTTCCAATTAAACAAACAACAAAATAAAATAACAATACAATACAATATTACTTACATTACATTTTAGAAAAACTTAAAACAAAAAGGTTGGATAGGAAAAAAAAAAGATAGTAGAAGAAGAAGAAGATTGGTTGCTTGTCATTTATCTCCATTTATAGTTTTAATTATATTTTCTTATTTCTATTATTTCTAATGTGCACCCCATGAAAATTTCGTTTTTTTATTGTTATTTACAAATATTATTATTGTGAAAATACGTACAGCACCTATACCTTTTCCATTAAGTAAACCGCTTGATGATTGAACTAGTGATTGCAGTAACATTTTGTGTTACTTGATTGATACACGTACGGTATTATAATGTTTGTAAGAAGCCATAAATAAGATAATTCAATAAGATAAGGCAGTTTATATATTTGTCGTGGATTGATGGCGTCATGGTCAATACGCAGCGCCATCTAACAATTTATTTTGTAAACCTAATAATAATCGTCACCGGAAACGCAAGCGTGGCGTGGCGCCATATTGCTTGGACACGATCGTCGGTAGAGGGGATGCAGCGAGGACAGGGAAGGGACCGACCGAGTGTTCGGTCAGTTGAGTTTCGACTGTCTTGGCAGACACTCAGTACCAACGCACGTGTTTGTTTCGGTTTATTGTAAAATTGTGAGAATTCATAAAATTACTTTGATTTAAAAATATCTTTTGTTCGAGTACCCACGATAGTGCCCATAGCTAAGTTTAACCATGTCGGATCGTGAAGAAGACCCGATGTTTCGCATCCCGGCCACTCTTGATGCGACATCAGAAGCGGAATAAATCCACAACGACCCACATGTTCAAAATGAAGATGCTAGTATCGAAAATGGATGCGTCTGATGGAACAGCAGCCCCGCAGCCGTCAGCGAAGCCTTTCGTGTGCTGCAAGTGAGGGAAACCAGGATATATCGCATTCCTGTGCACGAGTAGTGGCAGCTAAGCAGATGGTGGAAAACGTGCTAGAAGTCGTGTACGGCGAGTGGACGTTGTACAACTACCCTCAGACACGTTAGAAAATAAAGGTGAGCTGTATTGTTTTGTTTGCGATTCTGATGCTGAATGCTCGTTTATTAAAAGCGGGTTGTGCAGCCAAATTAAGTGGCAAACGAGTTAATAACATTGTTGCATTGACTAGTATTGGTCAAACATGTTTAGTCAGCACAGAACATATCACATGTAGTGTTGCGATTAACGAGCAACAGCTTGAGATTTTATTACTATTTTCTACCCGACATTTACTTGCAAAGTAATATTATGATATTACCTACGTGAAATATTGACACCTAGGCTTTTCGATTAACATGTCACACACAGAGTTTTTGTTGTCTCTTGTAAAAAATTCAGTTTTAAACGGTCAACAACAGAAAGCTAGATTTGATAGAACAAAGGCAGGTATAACAAAATGTTCTGACTGACCGACCCCTTGACAGTTCAAAAGTGCCTGTAATTGGTTTAATTAAAATAAATCCTTTGAGTTTGAGTTCGGTTGACGATTTCATGTTATTAGAAACCGAAGAGTGAAATCAGATTATAAGATTAAGTTAGATCGGAAGTTCAGAGGTCGGTTTATGGTAGCATAGGTAAAGAAAGATGCCAGTAGGTCATGTACCAGTCGAAGTAGATAGTGATGAGCAAGCCTACATTATGGGAAGCACGCGAGTAGGGGTTCTCTATCGGTCGTAGTAAAGTTGTGTGGTGTCACAGGGTGATGCACACGGATCCATGCGTTGGATGTGTGAGAGCAATGCAATTGCTGGTCGGCTGGAGAGCCGTGGCGTTAGAGTGGTTTACTCGTGTGTGGATTTCCAGGTGTCTAAAGCTCTTAAAATGATTGTTAATGTGGATCACAATGGTACATGGCTTTGGTTGATGACTTACGCTATGATTTCATAATCAAAGTTTGTTTACATTACTCTGGTTGAATCAATACTCTAAAAGCCTTCAACTCCAGGCGCACGTATGTACACTTAAGATCGCATACGAAAGATGCCTCCAAGTAGGTTTCCTACCGGGTTAAACGTAGAAGACTGTGAGGAAAGTTCCTCCACCGAGTAGTGAGCACATACCATGGCTATTAGGTCGCACTGTACGAACTTGACTGTAGTAGTAACTGCAACTCACTTGTGAGTTGTTCAGGGGGCGATGGCCAGCTGGTGGTACCCGGGTCTCAAAGGAGACGATTCTTCTGTTGGTCTTGTAATGACCTCGGAGTCGTACACTCTATGTGAAGTGATGTGTGTAGATCGTATCACAAGAGGTGATGACGATATGGGTGGCATGAGTGTCACTAGCTGCTGCGGCAGCCGGGCCATGAGCTTTGTGTGTGATCTAAGTCGATACAGTCCCAGACCAATTATTACTAAGGCTTAAAGGAACCTTTTGTTATCGATGATAGTTTTGATCAGAGTATTACTAACGAATTTGAAGAAAGTCAAGCAATAGTTTTGTTGCTGAAACAGCGTAGAAATAAAGTTGTGTGTGTTGTGTGGGGTTTCGTGAGAAACCATAAAGTCCAAGAGTGATTTGGCGATCCGAGGGGGCCCATGCGCAAATTAATTTAACGAGTTAAGTAACTGGAGGTTACTAGATAGTATGAGACACATTCATCTTGGTTGATTATTTTTATTGTAACCTTGAGATTTGGGAATCAAATAGTGGGTAACACTCTGAACTCTGCTATTTTTAGTTTGTTCGAATTTTAATTGTGTTTTTGCCTGTACCAAATGTGGTCAGGAGTGACCGAGCTATGTGATACTTTGCGGTCATGTTTCATTCCAGGCCAGCACCTGCAGCAGCGGCAAGTAGCGAGCCGCGCGTTTAAGTTTGCTATGTCGGCATTCCGAGCAGTGTACCAAACAAAACATCGTCGCCTACGCGCTACTACTGCAACGAACCAGGTCATATCGCCACTCGCTGCCCGAAAAAGGACACCAAGACTAGCAGCGGCAACGTAGAGCACCGGGTGAATGCCTGCACTGTGAAGCCAGCCACTGATCACCTAGCAATTGAATCCGGTGAGAAGTTTTCATTTTGTTTTGATTCCGGTGATTTTGATCCCAGTGCTTTCTTGTCAAAGAAAGTTTAGGCAATATAGTATGGCAATAGCCTGCGTGGTAGTAACTTGTGTGATAATCTGACCCCCATGATCGTGTGAGGAAGATCCCCGATCATCAAGTTCCTCGAGAATTAGATGTCATAGTCAGTGACAGTGGTAGTGAGACCACATCTGATTAGCAGGCTTGTACACCCATACTCTAAACTTGAGACCGCACCTCATGAGAAACATGTGGCGATGGGTCTATAAAGAATCGTTGGTGCGATTCTGATTTGTGTTGGTGCACAAATTGCTATGAACATTTCACGAGACCGCACCTCATGAGCAACATGTGGCGATGGGTCTGATAATCGTTGGTGCGATTATGATCTGTGTTGGTGCACAGTGTATTGTGAAAGTTTCATGAGTTGGTTGTACATTGCTGATGAATTATGGTAGACAATTTTGTAAGCATTATTGTGTAACTTGTTGATCGGATCTTTTCCAATGTGTGTTCTACGGAAGCTTCTTGTATGAAGCCTTAGTACAGCTGATTATTTCACTTAGATTTAGATGAAATAAAGTACCATAGAGAATTAATCTTTGCTTCACTGGCAGGATAGCCGAGCTAGATTACTGTCCGAGTTAATTTTTGTCCACAGGTACTACACCCGAGGACGGGTGCTAGTCAGGGATGGCCGTGTCGTGGATTGATGGCGTCATGGTCAATACGCAGCGCCATCTAACAATTTATTTTGTAAACCTAATAATAATCGTCACCGGAAACGCAAGCGTGGCGTGGCGCCATATTGCTTGGACACGATCGTCGGTAGAGGGGATGCAGCGAGGACAGGGAAGGGACCGACCGAGTGTTCGGTCAGTTGAGTTTCGACTGTCTTGGCAGACACTCAGTACCAACGCACGTGTTTGTTTCGGTTTATTGTAAAATTGTGAGAATTCATAAAATTACTTTGATTTAAAAATATCTTTTGTTCGAGTACCCACGATAGTGCCCATAGCTAAGTTTAACCATGTCGGATCGTGAAGAAGACCCGATGTTTCGCATTCCGGCCACTCTTGATGCGACATATTTATATGTTGTACACATTGGCGCCGATTCCCTTGTTCACAAACTAAACTAAATTTAAGTGCAGTGCATCTGTTTCTTTCTATTTCATTAAGAAAAGGACAGAAGATAAATATTAGTTTAGTCCTGTCAAATTAATATACTCCATAGACAAATTAGACGTGATTATAACAATGGTTACTAAAAATACATCAATTTACGTCAGGTGCTGACTAATTTGATAGGACTACACTAATATTTATCTTCTGTCCTTTTCTTAATGAAATAGAAAGAAAAAGATGCACTGAATTAAATTTACTTTAGTTTGTGAACAAGGGAATCGGCGCCTTTGTAAAGTTAACTTTTACGTAATCTGGAATATTTCGTTCTCAGACAGCTATCAAAAAAGGTTATTCTAATGGACAGGGTATCTATATTATTTATTCACATAAATTATCGGTAACTTTGATTGCACCCGAAAAGAAGAGAGCCTAAAGCCTGGATAGTTAGCACCCGTTAATCAAGCTGCGTTGACTTTTCCCTACTATGTTGGGGTCGGCTTCCAGTCTAACCGGATGTAGCTGAATACCAGTATTTTACATGGAGCGACTGCCTATCTGACCTCCACAACCCAGTTACTGGGTAACACGATATTCCTTGGTAAGACAAGTTGTCGGACTCGTGGGCTACTACCCTCGTGGGCTCGTACCGACTGTCAAAGATCTACGAATGACAGCCGGGACCAACTTAGCGTGCTATCCGAGGCATAGTCATCACCAGTATAAACTTGTAACACTGACTGTATATACTATTGTAAGTGCTTTGTGAGTGAACCTAATAAGTTAGTATTTTAGGGTTAGTATTTTACAATGAGCCCATGAGTGGTGGCCCAATGCAAACGGCCCCGACTTACAAGTCGTAGATCGTGGGTTCGAGCCCAGACAGACGCTTTACTTTGTGTAAATAATTTCATCAACACTGCCCTCAAAACGGTGAAGGAAAACATCGTCAAGAAACAGGCATGTCCTAGAACCAAAAGTTCGAAGACATGTGACATCTACCAACCCGCAGCCCGCGAGGTAGATTACAGCCCACTCCCTCTTAAAGAGGAGGAAGCTTGTGTCCAGCAGTAGGAACATTATAGACCAATTATACTATGCTTATACTAGGCCATCATCCTCACTTTTAACGTCGACGAAAGAAAAACCCAGACCCTGACAAGCTTTGCCAAAATCAGTTCTAAAAACAAGGACAACTTTAACCACAAGGTAAGTCTACGATCCTTAAAAAACATCAGCCTTACCTACTCTCCTTAAAAAAACAGGTCGGGTGGACATACTTGTAGACCTCGTTCATGGCCTTGAGCGATGCGATTTGCGTCAAGCGACATGCGAGCGCTTCACCTGGTTTCGTCCGTCGCTCCGCAAATCGCAGCGCGGTGACTCGTGGCATGCTCTAAACAACTTCTTTCATTTGTTTTCTCTGCAGTCGCTGTCGCAAGACGCGTGTCGCTTGAGCGTGTAGCTCGTGGCCACGGAGTCAAGAAACACTCGCGCGTCACCTGTTTCTGTCTGTTGCTCCGCTAGTCGCGTCGCGATGACTCCTGGCACGCTCTAAACAACTTCTTTCATTTGTTTTCTCTGCAGTCGCTGTCGCAAAACGCGTGTCGCTTGAGCGTATAGCTCGTGGCCACGGAGTTATTAAGCAACAAGCGTGCATTACTTGTTCCCATCCGCCACTCCGCAAGTCGCGTTGTAGTGATTCGTGGCATGCTATAAACAACTTCTTTCATTTGTTTTTTCCGCAGTCACTGTCGCAAGACGCGTGTCGCTTGAGCGTGTAGCTCATGGCCACGGAGTCAAGAAACTCGCGCGCGTCACCTGTTTCCGTCTGTTGCTCCGCTAGTCGCGTCGCGGTGACTCGTGACGCGCTCTAAACAACTTCTTTCATTTGTTTTCTCCGAAGTCGCTGCGTGTAGCTCGTGGCCAAGGGGTAGTCGAAGATATAATCGGCTTTTCTTACGAGTGATCCTCTTGAGAAGTAGGCCGACCCTTGACCGGCCATTAAAAGTTTTTTCTTCATCTTATTTGAGAAAACACTGGCTTTGTGTCTAACTTTTATGTGTGTGTTGCTGAGTGGGGAGAGATTTTGGGGTCAGGCTTTTTTGAAGATGATTACCTAGGGTTTGTAAAGGTCATGGCAGTTTAGATGAGACAGATTAGATGAGACTGCTGCAAGAAATGGCTATTACGAAAGATTTAAAACAGTGTGTGGGTACAGTTTTTTGATACCAAAAAGAACGTTTTGGAAAAACGGTCAAAGGCAAAGCATTTATTTCAAATAGGCACATAAAAGACACTTTTGGACGTCAAAAATACGATAAAATAGAATTGATTATAGTCGCCCCTTCCAAATGGTAGTTTTCTTATAGAGAAAAATGGGCAAAAAAAACTCCATCGTTACACTTTTAAAATGTTTTAGAATATTTTGCATATATTAATTAGGTATATAATAATAAAACGTGAGGACGATGAACCTAAAATAAAATGAAGCCATGACATAGAAAAATAATTATGTGATAGCTACATGGTGGTCATAAGAGAAACGGTTTCTAAATAAATAGAAAAAAAGTGCAATCAGAGGGGTTATTCTCGTAATTTTAAGATCGTTCACAGTCTGATCTCAGTCTCAATCTGTCAAAAATACCTCTATTTTACCTACACTTTGAAAAGTTTTTGACACTTTTTTCTCGCCGCGATGAGACTGCGACTAGATTTTGAACGTTTTAAATTACGAGAATTATTATTGACTTTCTGAACATTACTTGTGTAACATACTATCAATCACAAGCGATCATTTTGAAGGATATCACTAGTCCATTGCTTCATATGTTCGAATATTTGGGCTGCTCAACAATGTAACGCAATGAATGTTGTTGAACTGTCAAAATGAAAGCCATTGCTACTGTAAAGTATGTTAGGCAATTCGCTGTAATACATTTGGCATAGCAGAAGTAAAATTATATGCCAATAGATTGAGTATTATATTCATGGCTAGTCCAACGTGGGTTCCGGGATAATAGCAATACATTCCACATAATGTTTTCCATAAATAACGAAACTAGAATAATAATACCATTTCGATTGTTTGTCATTTTGTATTTATCTTCGTTTCCAGTGGACTGCGCTAATTCGATGAGTTATCACGTGTGTGTAGTGTAATCGAGTATGATTGTGATAATTCAACTAACAAATACATTCTAGTGCATTCAATGGTAATAAAAAAAAATTAAATCAATATTATTGAAATCGATATTTTTTATTGTTTTAATTTATGTTGTTTCAAATCAATATTTCTTTTCCCATTTTTGATAAAAGGGTAAAATAATAAGCCTAACCAGTCTGTAACGTTCCCACTGCTGGGACACGGCCTCCGCTCTGTGAGAGGGGGTGGGCTATAATCCACCTCGGGGGCCCAGTGCGGGTTGGTGGATGTCAAATATCTTCTAATTTTTAGTCAGGTATCCTCAAGATGTTTTCCTTCGCGGTTTTGGGAGTAGTAGCTATGAAATAAATTACACAAACTACAATCTACTACTCGTAGATTCTGGCCGTTAACACGGGGCCGCCAAAGCTCTCAAAAAAAAAGAAAATCTACAATTTATATTATAATATTCTAACGGGATTCTCACCAAATAAATGTTAATATTTGGACTTGCACTAATAAATAAATTAAATGTAGTTTCTAAACCAATTCTTCCTTTTGAGAAACGTATTGCGTTATTCGAAAAATTTCTCGTGAAATGCTAAACAAAAGATTTTCCCTAAAATGTAAACGTTCTCGTTAAATTGGATTATACATTATGTAAGTAAATAACAAATGGAATGTAACATTTCATTTCAATAAACATCTAACAGATTCTTATTTAGGTGCCTCTGCAATGCTACGAGTCACCCACGCAGGTGCTACGAGAGCTACGAGCGCTACGCAGATGCTACGAGAAATTCGGTTGAGTTGCGTCTACGAAATTATTTTATGGTTGTACTCGTATGATACCTATACCAAAACGATATTAATTAACATATTTAAAAAATATTTTTAAAGTACCTTTGTTATATTTATGGTATCTTGGTTATCTTGGACATTACTGATATCGGTGAAGGAAAACATCGAGAGGAGACCTAAACATATAGTTAATATAAGTCTGAAATCGCGAACCCGTCTTTTGAAAGCGTGGTAATCAATGCTCGAGCATTCTCAGTATGAGAAGAGTCAATGGCCCTGCAGTAGGACAGTAGCATAATCAGCCTATAATGTTTCCACTGCCGGGACACAGGCGTCCTGTCAGTCGTCAGTCCATCTAGTTGGGGGGCGTCCCACACTAAGCTTGCTCTACTCCACCGGCCACAGTTCCTTCAACAAACATTGCCAGCCCACTGCCACTTCAGTTTGTATACTCTGCAAGCTATGTCAGTAACTCCGGTTCTTTTCCCGATAATTTCCTAACTTAAATCATAACTAACTTAGACATATTATCTCGGGACCCAGGAGTCCCGGACTTTTGAAAGGCGTACTAGGGGCCGAAGCCAATTTGTTGAGGACCTTTACACAATTTTAAATGATGAGGCACCAACTGACGATTATCCCTGTATGCACCATGCAAGTGCACTCAAGGACGACCCCCGGTTGGTGCAGGATTACTAACTTTATTATTATGTATTCTAAATTGATAAACAAATCTTCTTCTGCCCGAGTCCATCAAAACAATAATATAGACATGTCGAAAAGTCTTATATACCACCAATTACAAGCGAAACCCTAGTTAGAAGACGCAATGCGATTTCATGTCACCATAAAATGCTTATAACCATCATAAAATTTCTCAAGTACGCCATCAAAATATCCCATCTCTTTATTAAATTAAAAGCTTTAGCAAAGAACCGGCAAAAGATATTAAATGATAATTATAAATGATTTTATGTCTGTAAATAGGTTTCTGGAGCAGTGGTGGCCCAGTGATACCGGCCGTGACTTATAAGTTGCAGGTCGGTAGGTTGGAACGTAGTCAGGGGCTTTGGTTTTTGTAGTTTGGTTATTATAATATCATCACCACTGCTATCAAAACGGTGAAGGAAAACATCGTGAGGAAACAAAAAACCCGTAATCCACCACGCGGGCCTAGTGTGGGTTGGTAGATGTCACATGTCTTAGAATTTTTGGCTCTATGATATGCCAGTTTCCTCAAGATGTTTTCTTTCACCGTTTTGAGAGCAGCCCTGCCTTACCCTTCGGGGAATACAGGTGTGATGTTAAGGTATTATGTTATATCAAGACAATTACTGATACAAAAAAAAAATACTAACTTCCAAAAATGGCCTGACTACGGTAATATACCAACTGTAGAAAAAAGGTGGATTTATGTTTGATTCTCTGACGACAATCCCTGAGGGCACCACCAAGGCCCTCTAACGCGATTACTTGGGTACGTGGTAAGGAGAAGTGAAGAGCGATAAGCGTTTTTATGGTATCGCTAGTCACATGCAAAATATCTGTCAGTGGTCCTTGGGTCAGACACAGTGGGTATTGGATGGGTGACCAACTGACTATTACATATTAAGACAGGGGCCATGCCTCGGAAAGCACGTCATTCGTAGATTTTTGACAGTCGTTGCGGATAGTCGGAAGCACGAACGTCTGATAAAGACTGGTGTCTTTCCAAGGGGTATCGTGTTACCAAGTAAAGGAATGGAGTCAGCTTCCAGTCTAACCAGATGCAGCTGAACATGAAGCGACTGCCTATATGAACTCCACAACCCTCCAAGGTTGTTAAGTTCAGATAGGCAGTCGCTTTATGTAAAATACTGATATTCAGCTGCATCTGGTTAGACTGGAAGCTGACCCCAACATAGTTGTTGTTGTTTTCCATTTTCCTATTGCTGGTATGCTGGGAAAGATTTATTCAGAAATAATGTCACCCTTGTACGTATTTATCTGTTCCTTTTTTCTTGTCTGCGAAAATAATAATATGTGGTTTGTACATACTCGTAAATAGTTAAATACATCAATACCTCTCTGTTTTTGTCGGGGATTAAAAATAGTATCGAAATCCAAACTGCATTAATATTTATTTTAAAACGTTATTACTGCAAGGTGTGGGAACGACTCTGCAGCCGAAAATATAGTTTTTGGAATTTTTGTCCGTTTATCTGGATGAATGTTCCGGATTAGCGCAAAAACAGTCGAACGGATTTGGATGAAATTTGGCACACACATAGTTTTTCACCTGGATAGGATACTTTTAATCCCTGTAGTACGTTCCCGTGGCATATTTTCCGACATCCACGCGAACGAGGGCACGGGCAAAAGCTAGTAAATAAATAGTTAGGAAAAGGCTAAGAAGATTAAAGTAATCAAGTTAAGGGTGAGATAGTTTAATAGATGTCGCAGCATCATGCTGAGATAGGCGCCTTTTGACCTCGTATAGTTTACTATCTGTTTCATTTTTCTTTTTGTTATTTTTTTGTTTGGGTCCGTTTGGGCTTAAAACACTAGGGCCATGGGGTCCGCGGGCCCACTTGGTATTCAGAGATATCGCCAAGCGGTTAGTCGACTCTTCACGTGACCTGTTTCTTGGCCAATGAATTAGCATCGCCATACAACGTGGCAATGCTGCCAGCCTTTTGGGCACTGTTCCTGTTGACAGCGATGCGGACGAATTTTTTGATGCCCTATGATTATTTTTTCACATGTACACATTATTATTTTAAATGTTAGCTTAGAAATATCGACATTAATTAAATAAAAAATTGTTTTATTTTTTTATTTTTGTCAGTGTTTAGTTTAGTTTGTGATCTTCCTGTACGAGTTGCAATTAATACTTTTTCTTTCTTTCTATAGTTTCGAATATTGCTGAAAATCCCACAAAGGTCTTAAAGCTTGCGCCATACAACTTCAACCAAAGAAGTGTGAAAACACGTGCACGCCACTGTAATTTGATATATCGACGCGGCTGTATTATTTGTAACATATTTACCATTTCCATTGTTTGACGTACGCAAGTACACTGTACACGTTGGGCCAACGAAGTTGTATTGCTTTTGAAAATGTTTGGTGCCTGGTGGAGAGAAATCTTTTAAATCAATAACGGTCATACCTTTTTTTCTCTTTTTTTGTGTGCAGTTTTGACTTTTTCGCTGGGTGGCTGCAGCAGTAGGACATATACATAAAGCAGAAGTAACGGAATAAGGCACCTTTGATGAGCTCGATTTTGATCGAATTATTTGCCACGTTTTTACATACTTAATTGTCGTGATTTCTTTGATTTAGCTAACGGGGTAGGAGAAATGGGGCAGAGTAATGTTCTCTTATGTATCGAGATTTGTATTGTGTAATCATGACGGGAGACATGGAGTGTACAAACGACCAGGAGAACGTTGTGCACGAGCATGTTTCGAAGAAAAAGTTCCATACGGGGGAAATTCTGTGATCGTGTGGGCTGGTATTTCATCAGAATCGCACGGCGCTTGTGCCGATAGAAAATGGCAATCTTACCGCTGCGGTGCGATACGTAAACGAAATTCTGAATGATTATGTCCGCATTTGGTCAATATGAGCGACATTGCATTGTTTATGCATGCAATGAAATGATTTTTTTATTCTGTAGCTAGGATAGCGGAATCACTTTTACACGTCATATCATAAAATAAAATAAAAATTCTGGTATTCAGCTGCATCCGGTTAGACTGGAAGCCGACCCCAACATAGTTGGGAAAAGGATAGGCAGATGATGATGCACACAAAATAAAATAAAAAATAAGTTAGATGGGGTAGCATGCTAGATGAGCTAGCATGATAATGCCCGGCCCCACATAGCTCATATGGTTAACGAGTACCTTCAAGACGTGGGAAACCAGCAAATGGAGTGGCCAGGGAGAAGCCCTGACCCTAACCTATCATACATGCCTGGTACACAGCATGCCAAATCGTGTAGAAATCGTATTAAGAGCAAGCGGAGGCAATATGAAATATTCAATGCATATAAAAAAAAAAATACAAGCTTAAATTTTTGTAAACCCAGTTTTTTTGAGTTATTTATTTATTTTTTGTCCAAATGGCACTACTTTGTTTTTTCCTTCTTTAACACATTTTTTTGTTTAATGCGTTATTAAATACACCAGCAGAGCGATTCTGTAACCATCTCACCGTGAAAACTTAGGTGAAGTGAGCGTTGAGTGAGCTGTCATTCCAACTAATGCTAGGTATTTACACTATTGACAGCTCACTCTACGCTCACTTCACCTAACTTTTCACGGTGAGATTTTTACAGAATCGATCGGCTGAATGTTGAGTTTCACTGCACGAAGCTTTCTTGCACGGTTTCGGAAATATTTCATGATAATTTAGTGGCTGTTTTATATTGCTCCTCAGTGTGTACTACAGTTGTGCGGAATAAAAGTTTTACCAAAAAGGAGTGTTTTTCTCTATACAATATAAAAGATAAAACGCATGAAAAGACTCAGCATGATGCTGCGACATACAAAAAATAAATGTCGCAGCGCTGGTATTCTGATAGGACCCGCTGTGATGTCACGGGCAGTTACAGAAATAAATAAATAATAAAATAGATATATGTAAAATAGTTTAATAAAAGTGAAAATGGGCGGGTCACATCAGCCGCATGCAGGATGACCGCTGGGCAAAAATTTCCACACAATGGGTGCCTGAAGCTGGACAGCGCCGCCGAGATCGGCCCAGAAAGCGGTGGCGAGATGACCTGGACGCGTACCGCGAGGGCTGGTTCGAGGTGGCGCTGGAAAGGAGTTCCTGGAAGGACTTGGGGGAGGCCTTTGCCCAGCAGTGGGACATATACTGTCCCACTAGGGGCTGGGCTAAACAAAAAAATGTAAAATATTAGCAAATAAAATAAAATATTCGTTTAATCCGCGCTTCAGCGCCAGTCGTAACCTCATTACTTAAGTGTCAGAGGTACTCTGTGATATTAATAATAATAGCCTCCCGATCGATTTCGGCCACGGTGGCCCATCTCAACGGAGATTAGCCAGGTACGCAGGAGATATTATAGCGCACAAGTGTGTGCTTAAACACAGATGCACACTCTGTCTCTTGACTCTCATAGTCCGATGGGATCGTAATCCGACACGACCGGGGAGAGATCAGGCGCAGGATCCACGGCTTTACGTGCTTTCTAAGGCACGGGGGTATTAAACCGCCAACTTCCAAACTCCGGGCTGTTACTAAGAAATTCCTAATGAAAAACCCAATAACACTGTTGCCCGACCTGAGAATCGAACCCAGGACACCACGCTCAGCAGTCGCGCTTGCAACCACGAGACCAACGACAGGCATTGCTGTGATAAGCAAAGGCTCGCACGCGCCGACCCTCCGTCGAAAATAAATAAATAAATTATATATTAGTTTGGAGTCTCCTAACACAGGCATTGTTTGATTAAAAGGAGGCTCCAAACACTATACCCTTTTTTACAAACTGAAGCATTAATAAAAAACTTATTATTATTATTACGGAACATGCTCAAACACAAGGACCAGCACCCTAACTGCGTTTGCGTTTCAATCACATCATTTCGAAAGATATTGCTAATCCATTGCTGCATATGTTCGAAAAGTTTTGTCTGCTCAACAACGTGAATAACGCAATGAATGTTGTTGATCTGTCAAACAGAAAGCCATTGCTACTGTTAGTGTGTTACGCAATTACCCCTCAAGATTCAGCAGTAGTGGTGGTGACCACTACACTAACAAGGCAGTAAATAATATTAAATATTTCCACACAAATTCTATCTGTCTTGCGCTAACGGCCTGTAATTTTTCTAATCAAATAAATGAGACAAGAAAATGAGTAATGACTTTCTAGGGTTCCGTACGTCCTAATGAAAAAGCGAAAACCTTATAGGATCACTCGTGTGTCTGTCTGCCTGTCTGTTGCAATGTCAAATTTGCTCCGAATCTACTGAACTGATGAAGTGGAAAATTAGTACAAATATGAATTTTTATGACCCAAACACGGATGTGTAACGTAAATAAATGAATTTTAATTATGCCTCCATATTCACTTTTAAGGGGCAAACCAGAAAATTAAAAACAAAAGTTTTGCAAACTGTACTATGTGACATATCAAATGAAAGAACTTGTTAGGGATCTCAAATATATTTTTTGTATAGTTTTTAAATAAACAGTTTTTAAGTTATCTAAGAAAATATAATATGAAAATTTACAATTCATACTTTAATATTGTGTCATGCAATAGTTCAATGGAGCGGTCAAGCCATACATTTCGACGAAGATGTAAGGTTTGCAGAGTTATGCCTTGAGTTCGAGACTTGGCTCTACATTAGATCTGATAACTATTTATCAGTGAAAGGGTTACTTAAGTAAGTCTTGGCAACCTACTTTAGATGAAATATATTTGATAACATATTCACCGTACGGAACCCTCTTCACGCGAGTTCAACTCGCACTTGTCCGGTTTTTCCTAATTGACTAAGATTCTTTCGTCATTCATTTATTCTTCTACTTGAATAAGTAACTAATGAAACATATAACTTAGAACGTCTGTAATATGTATCTATGAAAAAATAGTATTATAACTATGTCAAACTAAGTTTCGTAGTTGAGTTTTGTTAAATCGAGAATTTAACTGCAAAATTTAGTTTACACATTTTTTTTGTGTAGTAAAAAAATTGGAAAAAAAATTGTGTCTAAAGTACGATTGAAGACGAATAAAACATAATGAATACATATATTAATCAACTCAGCATTTGTTTTTCTACAGTTTTTATTAAAGTTTTTCAAAATTGTTTATAATGTTGGTAACATTATAAACAATTTTGAAAAACTAAAGGAAAATAAATGTTTGTAATTTTTTACAGACTAGGCTGCTGCAGGTGGAAAACCTCAAACAGCGCAAATACTACAATCTTTTTGGGACTTATACATATTGTAGCAAAATAAAAAAAAAGGGAAACAACTTCTTCGCTATGAATACGTATAATTTTGATACTAAATTAAAAAAAAAATGCAACAGACTCTCTAAGAAACTAGGTTAAAAAAGGAACACGACGGGTTATAGTAGATCATAAAAAGGAAACAGAAATATCTTTGGTGTATATACCTTATAATAATGCTGCAATATGTTCAAGCCCAAGACCCAATGGGGTCCAAGTGTCCACTTAGTGTTTCGAGACCTCGCCAAGCGGTTGGTCGACTCTTCACGTGACCAGAGGGCTGGCCAATGAATCAGCACTGCCGCTCGTGGCAATTCTGCCAGCCTTGTGGGCACTTTTCCTGTTGACAGCGATGTGGAGTTTTAGCTTTTTAAATTATATAAATATTATTTTGGAAATTATAAATAAATTTTGACCTTTTGAATGTCAAGATTCACATCACATCAGCCCCTAGACAAGAAACTACATGAGGACCACGACCGCTCTGACGAGAGTGCTACGAAGAAGAATAAGAATATGCATTTAAAATAAAAATCTTCACTCCACAGACATTGTTACGTATATCAAATGATCCACAATAAAGTGAATGAAGACATTTTAATAAAGTTCTGAAATAAAACGTAAGCCATGCTCGAGAACATTTTAATAAATTCTGATATATCATTTTCTTTGCCAATATGTGTACCTATATTCAGTAGCTAATAATAACTATTTGACAATAATATATTTTGCTCAAGGTTCTCGTATATTCGTAAAAGTTGAATAGCAGAGGATACATACCTGAAATTGAATTGTGAGGGTACGAGGGAGTTCTCATGCAATAAGGATTTATGTAGGGATCATAAAGTATAAATACATTTTGTTCTCAATTTTTCCAGGTGGTTTTCTGTGACTTTAGCATGATCTTTTTGTTTGGGACAAACTGAAATATACCTGCAACCTGAAATATACCTGTAACTGCTTTAACATTACCATTTTACCTAATAAATTCATCAGATGTATGGACGTAAACGATGCAAAAGGAGTATATCAAAATAAAAATAAAAAATCAAAATCAAAAAGGTTTTATTTCATTATTACACGTTGCAAATTATACAGTTGGTGGCGTCTCCTTTTAAGCATATAGATGCCTGTGCCAGGAGGCGCCGCTCTTTTATATCTTATATGTACAATTAGTGCAACCTGTTAAAAAAGAAAAATAAAGAGAAAATTATCATTAGTCTGTTGGTGTGTGTGTGAGTGTGTGTGTGTGAGTGTGTGAGTGTGTGTGTGTGAGTGTGTGTGTGTGTGTGTCTGTCTCTCTCTCTCTCTCTCTCTCTGTGTGTGTGTGTGTTTGTGTGTGTGTGTGTGTGTGTGTGTAAGTGAAAAGTGTAAAGTGTAAAGGAGTGTATGTAAGGATCATAGAAGGGGCCTTCTGTACTTTCTGCCTACCCCCATGCGAAGAAGGCGGGAATCTACTGAATAAAAATCGTAAGTTCACTGACAGACAACCCACAGCCCAAACCTCTGGGTTTAAAAGTTGTAAAGTATTATTTTATAGCGACGGTGAGAACTAAAGAAGTATTTTTGAAAAATCATCCCCTTAAGGATTAAATAAGGGATAAAAGTTTGAAAGGAAGTTTGTGATAGAAAATTCCATCGGGAACACAGTTTTGAACACAACGTTGCCGAGCAGACAAATTTTTCGAACATAAAAATAAATGGATTTGCAATATCCTTCAAATTGATTCAGATTGTGATTCATAGTGCTGGCATGCAACCAGGGTGCTGATATCCAAAACTATCTCAGAAAGTACAGTCACCAAAGGAAATAAGGAACCAGAGTCGTCGGATATAGTTGACATTTAGTAAACCACCGATGGATGTTTTCGAGTGAAATTTAATTTGATAAATGAACTGTTTGTTTTCTATTATTAAATAAAAAAATATTCGAAAACATCCATCGGTTTCTTACAAAACTGTGACCGTACCTACATACACAATTCTGATCTCAGTCAAACTAAAACTTTCAACTCAAGAAACATGGCTTTATTACCGGACCACGACCATTTCGACCTTAATTACTTCTAAACTAATTTTGAATAGACAACATTTTCATCTAAAAGCCACGAGCCACACTTGATGAAATTCTTATCAATTAATTAATTTACCTAGCTCACGGACGGACATTCGGGCACTGTCGGGTAACGTCGGGTATGGCCGGCAGTGACAGCGGCCACCACAGATTGTTTCGTGTCAAGGAGTAAGCTGTTAGCGGAATGGGACATAAATAAATAAATAACAAAAACTTTATTGCTCAAAAGATTACAGAGATTTTACATTGGCCCCAAACTAGGCAACCCTGTATCTTGGGCACCAATATGGAGGGTTTACCATTTAAACATTTATTTTAAAAACATGTTCAGTATAAAACATAAAAGGAAAATATGTTTGCTTCAAATTGTAAAAAAAAAACTAAATAAAATCTAGAAAACAAAATTAAATAAAACATAACAATCAAAATCAAAATCGAAAGTCATTTATTCAAATAAGGCTGAGAATCAGCACTTTTCGAACGTCAATATTAAAAAAAGACAGTCCCCCAAAAACGCCCGCCCTTCACCACTTCCTAGTGCTTCACTGGGAAGAAGAAGTGGCACAACAAACTCTCCAGCAGCACAGCTGTCTGTTCAGTTAGAAAATTGACTGTATACAATACCAGGAACCTATGTCATAAACAAATCGAGAATTAAAAGAAAAGAATAATAAAACTAGAAAAAGAAAAACGCTAGTATTATGCGAATGAATGAGTTTAAGTGCGTGATCATGTGTTGTGAATGAGTGTGAGTGTGTCTGACCAAGTGATGGTGAGTTTGAGGGTGTTTAAGCGTGAGTATCTGTATGTGAGACAAACGAAGGAATTGTATGTGTGCAAAAACCATTTAACCACTGTAATAACCTTTTCTGCTTCGTCATATGACAAGTTGGTGTGTTGTAGTTGGTTGGTGTGACAAGGACATCGTCATCTTGACCATCTTGAATGTAGCATTGTTTAAGCGCTGCACTTAAACAACAATGATTTACGTGTGGTGGAATTGTCCCCACTCCACTGGGCAGATACTGTTCCAATACTGAGGCCCAGTATTGATGCTTACCGAATAGAGTTTCATATGAACTACCTGATAAGTTGCTGTTGTTGTTGTTGATGTTGTTGTTGCTGTTGCTGTTGCTGTTGTTGTTGTTGTTTTTCTTGCTGTATTATCTATTCTACAATGAGATTTTTTTTGTGCGTTGGTACAGTCAGACTCGAAAAGATGTCAAGAACGACACAGGATTTGTCGATGTATCTTCAATTATTATTCCATAACACCGTATCGATGTGTAGCTACCATTAATTACTCCGTGTTTAATGTTTTGTGGCTACACATTATAAATAATAAATAAATAACTTTATTTCCAATTTTATAATTTACATGAAAGAAAGAAAGAAAGAAAATACGTTTATTTGCGGCAAACATGACGCATAAAAAAGAACATAAACACAAAAAAAAGTAACAAGTTGGCAATAGGTTAAATTCTATGACCATATTCTTTTTTTAAATTGCATAAATCACTAATTACTCCACTGGCACCCAAGCTAAGATTTAACTTGTGTTATGGGTGCCAGGGAAAGAAAAGAAAGAAAGAAAATACGTTTATTTGCGGCAAACATGACGCATAAAAAAGAACACACAAAAAAAAAGTAACAAGTTGGGGGTATACATGCGTCACATTCACGCAAAAACGGCCATCGCTCAGGGCTCTCTCTGTTAATACATTTCCCAATTTATACAACACTAGTACGGAGTTACATTGGGTAAGTAGCTATCGATTGAGTACAAAAAGAAAACAAAGTTATAAAACAAAGAAACAAAAGATAGAAAAAAAAATTAAATTCTAATTAAAATGTAAATAACAATGTATAGCCTCTCTCTAGTGTGGATTAGGTAAGGTATGTGGTGTAAAGTGTAAGTGTATGACTGTATGTATCATGTGTATGTTTCGTGTGTATGTTTTGTGTATATACAATGTGTAACTGAATTAATGCACATTATGAAAGTAGTTTGTTCAGAATCGTTTACTGAATCGATTTCTGTAATTTTTAATATAGGTAATATTTTATCCCAAAAATAATTAAAACTACGTAAATTACTGTCACACTTCCGCTGTACAGTCAAAACAAACCAAAATAGATGAAGTACCTACTGCGCTAGACCCCTAAACGAGTGCGACTGTTTGCATGCGTAGATTTGTAATGTGACCACAATTTTCTCCCACAATCAGTATAACTAATTTATGAGAAAAACAATGTTTATTACATAATAATGTATGTATTATGATTAGAACATAACATTCTAATTGGGGTGTCTGGTAGTGTGCGTTAATTCCGGGACAAGTTGTATATGTACATTGATACAATATTATAGAACAAAGGTTGTAGACAATGAAATGAATTCTTGTCGATGTTTACATCTGTTAGTGCGGGGCTTGTACATACCAAGACCCCTCCGTGCGTTGCAAGCACGTTAAGCCGTTTTTGTAGGCTGTCATTCGTGAATTTTAGACAGTCGTTACAGGTGGTCAGTAACCCGAAAGTCTGACAACTAGTCTTACTAAGGGGTATCATATTACCCAGTAACTGGGTTGTGGAGGTCAGATAGGCAGTCGCTCATGTATAATATTGGTATTCAACTGCATCTGGTTAGACTGGAAGCCGACCCCAACATAGTTGGGAAAAGGCTAGGCAGATGATGTTCTCCAAAACGTTTCCAGCTTATAACTTGGACTATATATGTAAATGACGGACCAAATGGACTCCTAGCCTTAAGGCACTTCCTCTGGATTTCGTTTTTCCCTGCTCACTACATAGGTCAACTAGTGGGTACTTACCTAGTCCCTTGATTTGTTGCTTAATCGCCCTTTCATTTAATAAATAAACAAATATTCAGGAGCCCGACTCTTAGTATTGTCGTGGAATTCTCTTTTTTGTAGGTTCCTACATTTTATTACAAGCTTTTATTTTATTCCTGGGGTTATGTTCGTGGTTATATTTTTGTCTGTCTTTTATTATCTACAGACGCATGCCTAATGGAGAATATAAGGCAAATTACTTTTAACGATAATAAGTTTAGTCTTAGGCGGGTTTAACACACGTACCACACAACAATAGAAATACAATAGTAATGAATGGAAATATAAATATATAGGTATAAAATAATTAATACGATATAAAATAACTGTAACTGAATAACAAAGAAAATTAATAAAGCGCTCTTCCTCTCTCTACTTATTTAAAAATTTGCTGTGCCCGACAGAGTCCATAATTGTTTCTATTATTTTTCTTTCATTTAACACCTGTAATTGTACATTATGGATTGCAATAAACGATTTGAGATTTGAACACAACCACAACATGGACGTTCGCTAATTTGTATGAAAATGAATAGTTTATCCACACGGACCACAGTTGGCTGTCAAAATCAACCGTGTGGGCGATACCGACCACATCAAGGCCACATCACAACCATAACACAATGACTGGCGAGACCGCACATTAGCAGCCGGCCATATCACAAACACAACGTTGCGTCGACGCCTTCCTCTACAAAAGCAGGAGTCGATCTTGGTTTACTAATGATAAGCATAAAATATACTATCATAATTTACATTGGCATAACGAAATTCAGCTTAGTGATCATTACGCATAATATTATTAGGCATAAATGTTTTGCCATAATGCTTGTTGCCATAAATACTGCTAGCATAATAATAATGAAGCATAATTTTATAAAGCATAATGTTAAAAACGCATTCTAACCCAAACCACAACACCAACAATAGAGGGGATTTAGCACTGACGATAATGGTCACTGTTCTAACCTAACCTAACCCATATGATTCAATAACAGCAATAAATATCAGGAAACATACCTAATAATTGCATGCCTAAATACTATTATGCTAAATGCCTTTAAAATTTATGCAAATCCAACTTAAGCCAAAACATATTAGACTAAATGATAGTTATGCTAACCTTTGCATTATGCCAAAGTATTATTATGCAGCAGTATTATTATGCTAATTAAAGTTATGCGAAAACGTTATGCCAAACTATATTATGCCTTAAAGTTTTATGCCAACAGGGGTATTACCGTCGATCTTTCTATCTGCCAACATTAGCCACAACATAACCACATCACAACTACTACCGATAACGCAACCACATTGAAATTTTGTAGTAACCACAACGCTGCAGCGACACTATTCACACGTAACCACTGCTTGCCCGTATTTTGTCGCTGCGATATGGTGTAATTGTGGTATAAGTGTTATGGCCCTTACATATGTTTTGATAAAGTCACTTCCTAAAGAAATTGAGATCAGTGGTGGCCCAGTGGCAACGGCGACCGACTGCCGAATTGTAGGTCGTGTGTTCGAACCCAGGCAGGCGCTTTAGTTTGTGTAATAATTCAATCACTACTGCTCTCAAAACGGTGAAGAAAAACATTGTGAGGAAACTTGCGTGTCCTAGAACCAAAAATTCGAAGACATGTGACATCTGCCAACCCGCACTAAGCCCGCGTTGTAGATTATAGCCCACTCCCTCTCGAAGAGGAGGTCTGTGTCCCAGAAGTGGGAAGATTATAGGCTGATTATATGTTTACATACATACATATACCTACGATACAAGAACAAATACCTTATAGACAAATAAGAGTAATTGCAACAATCACCTAAAATAATGAGAGAGACCATTAATAATAATTATGACGCCAATTAATGAGCAAAAAATAAACAGGCCTTTTTGGAGGACGGTCGTTTTATACTCAAACTGAGGTAGTGTGCATCAAAACCAACGATAAGAGATGATTTACACATATTATATTATATATATTATTTATTTTATTATTATATTATTATTTGTTATTATTTTTTTTTATTTTTTATTTTTTTGACATTTATTTTGGTAACCCGGATCCGAGCCGTGGCACATTCTCGTACGAGGTACGGACGACGGTAGTGGGAACACTTTTATATGAATTAGCATAATGCATTTAATGCTAAACCGTGAGGCTTTCAGTGCAGTCTACCGATTCAAAATTTTCGATGCATTTAAATTATAGTAGAGAGTGTTCCGACCGTCGAGAGGCGAGAATGTTTCACCATCGTCATCATCTGCCTGCCTGGTCCCAATTATGTTGGGGTCAGCTTCCAGTCAAAACAGATGCAGCTGAATACCAGTATTTTACGTAGAGCGACTGTCTATCTGACCTCTACAACCCAGTTACTGAGTAACACGCTAACCCTTTGGCAAGATGGGTACTAAAATTCCAGTATTATACATGAAACGACTGCTTCTCTGATCTTCGCAACCCAGTTACTGGATAATAAGACACCCCTAGGTAAGACGGGTTGTCAGACTTTCGGGAGTCTGCCTACCTGTAACGATTGTCAAAGATCTACAAATGACAGAGGCAAGAATATGTATCTGTACTGTGTATAGGGTTTCAGATGATGATGTAAACCGTGGCAGGATATCACTATCTTTATTAGAGTATACGCTTAACTTTCGTGCCACGCTTCCTTTCAATCATGATTCGGAAGACACGTAGCGCCATCTAGCGTCCGAAAGCAATTGTCGAAAGTTGTATTGTTCTTTTTATATTACAGTATTTTTTTTCTGGATGAATGGTACCCTATGTCCTTTTCTATACTCCTGACAATGTATATATGCAAAATTTCTTGATGATCAGTTCGGCGTGAAAAGGTAACAAACAAACTTACTTTCGCATCTATAATATTAGTTAGGATTCTATTCTGTGCAAGTCTCATCCAGGTCATGATGACACGATCTCTACCCCACACACCAAACCCAAACCCAATCCCATTACTAATAACACGTGGCTCGATTTTGCTCGTTTATTTAACAATTTGGAAGGCAAACCTAGTCGTACGCAAATTATCGAGCCGCCCAGATTACAGGCAGTTCGCGCGGATTATACGGAATGAGACACATAATTTGAAACGTTTATTTAAATGTTGATTGATCCGTGAAACTTGGGTTTTGAAATGAATGTTTTTTTCCTCTACTTTTCAAGGTTACTTAAGGTTGAACAGCGGTGGCCCTGAAAACAGTGTGGCCCAGTGGTAACGGCCGCGACTTACGAGTTGTAGGTCGTAGGTTCGAAACCAGACAGGCGCTTTACTTTGTGTAAATTATTTCATCACCACTACTCTCAAATTATGAAAGTACACATCGTGAGAAAACCTGCATGTCCTAAAACCGAAAATTCGAAGACATGTGACATCTGCCAACCCGCTCTGGGCCCGCGTGGTGGATTATGACCCACTCGCTCTCACAGAGAGGAGGCCTGTGTCCCAGCAGTGGGAACATTATAGGCTGATTATACTTTTCGAAGTAATGTATGATCTAAAAATATTTTATTGACCTTTTTGAAAATTATATCCTTACTTAACTAAAACTATTTACAAAGTAATGTATTAATTCACAAAGGTTTTTTTCACATAAGCGATCCATAAGGCGGCTTGCAGCAGTCAACAAAAGAGCAGGGTCGTCGGATATAGTTGAAGTTCCTAAAGAATTGGGCTGGCTTGGGAAGGCCTTCCTAAAGAATTGGGCTAACAAATGCAATAAGATTTTTTTTTCCACTTGTGGCATCAGAGATTAGCGCGTGCAAACAAACAAACTCTTCAATTTTATTAGCATAGATAGATATACATATGTAGATTAAGACAAGAGAAGATTGTGGCTAAGTAATAACAGCCGCACGGGTCGATCGATCAGGTTAAGCTACGCTTGCCGCGGTTGGTCCGTGGATGGGTGACCATTTTCACATACCAAGACTCCGTGCCTCGGAAAGCACGTTGAGCATTTGGTCCCGGCTGTCATTCGTGGATCTTTGACAGTCGTTACGGGTCGTCAATAGCCCGAAAGTCTGACAACCAGTCGTACCAAGGGGTATCGTATTACCCAGTAACTGGGTTGTGGAGGTCAGATAGGCAGTCGCTCCATGTAAAAATACTGATATTCAGTTGCATCCGGTTAGACTGGAAGCCGACCCCAACATAGTTGTGAAAAGGCAGGCAGATGATGAGATATAGATTAAGACAGATGTGTTTTAATAAAATTTAATAAATAAAAAGCTATAGCAACTTATCAACTAGCCGTGTATCGTGCAGACAATGAAAACGAACAATTAATGCGTTTTCCTTCGACAAAAGAAAACGAATGGGTATTATTTACTTCCAACCTTCACTATTGGCTTAACGAATTACCAAGAGTAGAGCCACGATAGCGATCAATTCATTATTGACGCTCAACTTTCTTAAGAGTAGTAAAAACGTTTTTCAACCGACTTCAGAAAAAAGGAAGAGGTTTCTTTTATGTCTGTTACCTCAGAACTCCGTTATTTACAAACCGATTTGCAAAATTCTAGTTTTTTCTTCTAGTCGGTGGCAAACAACGAAAATGCGAACCCAACGAAATTAAAGTTATTTTTCGCTCTGTATTTTCTGGAAGTCGGTTTTTTTTTTAAGTTTTTTATTTATTATTTTACCATTTATGTAGGTACACACATAATATATATAAACCGACAAGAAAAAACAGAACAAAAAAAATAGGTACAGAGGTGATGCTTATTTCACAAGAAATCTCTTCCAGCACACCCGAGACAGAACAATAGATACAGAGATGTAGACAGCGTGTGAAATAGTAAAGGAGACAAAAAAATAATACATAAAATCAAAACAATTCACTTACAAAACTAAACAAAAATTACGAGAATATACTAACATACATACAAATAAGCATACATACATACTTCTAAAATAAATATCACTAGAATGATAATAATTATATCATACTCAAAATAATAAATACATACAAAACTATGATGAAGTGGACAGATAGTGTTCTATTACTCTTCTTTTAAAAACTGCAACAGTTTGGCAGTCCCTAATGTCAGGCGGTAGTGAATTCCACAACCGCACCGCGTGCACTGTGAAGGAGTAGGAGTAGAAGTCGATGGAGTGGGGAGGGGACTTGAGAAGGTTTTTAAGATGCGACCTGCAAGGTGCATCAGAAGGACGGGCGTAGGAAAAACGCTCCCGCAGATAGGATGGTACTTTAGGATTGTGAAGGAGATTGAATAACAGACACCAGTATCCGTATCAGTTTTTTGTTTGTTTGCTGCTTTTTTTTTATCGCGGATTGTGCCCGCTCTTGACCTCAATCCCACCTGATGGAAAGCGATGGATGAGGTCAATGATGGAACGAGCGTGCCCAGAAGATACCTGCCTTCATAGCAAGAGTGTACCTCTTGCTTTGAAGGCAGACGGTTAAATGTGGAAGGGAACACAGACGCTGGTAGAAAGTTCAACACTTTGGCTGTTTTCTCTGTTGCAACCTGGTGTGTGAATTTTTGCAGAGTTGATGTTATCAGACTCTCCAAGCTTGCTCATGGGACTAAAGTCGACCATCCACTGTATTTCTACTAGAACGTGCACGAAGAGGTTGGCCACGTTAACTGCGCGGTTCTTTTGTTTGCCCGTCACGCATTCGTGCGTGGCCGTGGGTCGCAGTGGACGATCCCACCTACATTTTCATAGAAAGCAAAGCTTAGTTCTCGTGCGTAGCTTAGCCATGAGCTACAGTGGAGCGGCACCTTGAAAGGAGATAAGTAACCAGGGTCATCGGATATAGTGGAAGTTAAGTAAGAAACCGATGGATATTTTGGAATGAAATTTAATTTGATAAATTAAATGTTTGTTTTCTATTAATGAAATTACATTTTATTTGCAAACTTCCATAGGTTTCTTACTAAACTTCAACTATATCCGACGACCCTGGTTACTTCCTTTGGTGACCGTACTATAACCTCGGCCTAGCCAAGTGATAGTGTTTAGGGAATATCCGCGTAAGAAGGTCTTCGATATCGGAAAGCGTGTGATGAAACTCAAATGGAGTTGGGCAGAACTTTTGATAAGGCGCAGTAATGACAGGTGGAACAAGGCTGTGACGGAATGGCGTCCAAGGACTAGATGCCGAGATATCGGTCGTCCGGCGGCGAGATGGGCAGACGACATTGTTGCCATCGCGGGCAAAACCGGTATGAGGATGGCAATGAAGCGTGGGGTTTGGCACAAGAGAAGCTTATGCCCAGCAGTGGGCAGTGGCCAGTATGGATGATGATGATGTATATCCAAGCCCGCTCCGCTCATACCCCCGCTAACTTACCAGCCCTACAGTGTCTTCACCAAGCTAAGTCACTAAATTTATTACATTGCAATCAACTGCCAGACGTTATTTCATTGGCGAGGAGGTCGATGCAACCAGTTTGTTAGCCCACCGCTGGGATGGTGGGGGTAATTTATATATTGAAAGTTATTGATTGTTTTTGGTAGGGGGTAAAGGTGAAAGATCAAATGAATTGTATTCCTTGTAAATTATGTGAAGAGTGAGAGGTTGGTTTGTTTGGATACGTCTGCGGTGAAAACTGGTAGAAAATTAAGTAAGATTTCTTTTGGTTTTTTTTCTAGCTTCCCCTTCTCGATTTCTTAGGACTGTGATAAAAATCAACCTTACTTTTAGGTTAGGTACAGACGCCAGCAGGTCAAGCTACCCGAAACTGTCAAATTTTCCCAATCAACCTTGAACCCTAATGTTTTAGCGATAAAGTTGAAAATCTATTAAAGAAATTTGACAGATTGTAGTAGCTTGATGTGCTGGCGTCTGTACATAAACAACGAACCGTGGGTATGCACAGTTTTAAATTCTCGCTTTTTCTCAGTAAGTAGGTATGAGAAGAAATCGTAAGATTCAAGGTATCTTTTATGTTACCACTTAAGGCTGATTTTTCCAACGCCAGATAAATTTATCGGAGAAATAATTTTGGATTTCAGACAGTTCTTCCATACAAAACTGTCAGACGTCAAATTAGCCGCTAGTCAACAAAACGCTTATGACTAAAAAAACTCCTATGAGGCTTACACATTATGTACTAGTATCTCAATTAACACTCCCAACAAAGATTATGTGACAGGAGTTCGAACTAGTGACCCTCTCATTCAACAGTGCAACATCCAACCCATTGAGCTATAGGTGCATACTTTACCTACTACAATATTGATGAAGCATGATATCTTATTAAATATTCATCCGTTAAGTGGCAGCAGGTGGCACTGGTTCCGTTTTCTTACAGTTTTCTTCATAAAAGATATTATATTTTTATACCCTCTTTATTCCAGACGATATAACTTTCTTTAAAGTTCTAACAGCAGTCACGATGAAATGAAGTTCAGTATTCTAAGTTCAGCGAAAGAGCAAAGTTGTGTTAAAAAAATCTGTCTATTGAAATAAGATCGTCTGTTACAGATAATGGCTTGAAGCCCACCTAAAGTTACAAAAAATATAAAACCCAAAAAAAAACATGTTTAGTAATAGTGTTTATTTTAAATTTCACACATAATAATTATTGTTTCTTAATTTTTCAATGATTACCTCGATATTTTTGTTATCAACTTACATAAATATTCTGGGTAAGTACCCAGACTTACCTACGCTTTTTTATGAAATGCGTGTTCCTTGTCGCTAGAAACTTAAAATGCCTTACCAGGAATTTAAAATAAAAGATTTTAAAACCCATCTTCTGCATTAAACTTTCTAACTTTCTCCCGACAAGTTTTAAAAACTTTTTCGTGTAAGTGAACCTGCCGATCGATTCTGTAAAAATCTCACAGTGAAAAGTTAGGTGAAGTGAGCTTAGAGTGAGCTGTCAATAGTGTTAATCCCTAGCATTAGTTGGAATGACAGCTCACTCCACGTTCCCTTCACCTAAGTTTTCACGGTGAGATGGTTACAGAATTGTACTGCTGAAGTGGCTATTTCTGAGTGTATTGTGTGATAGGTGGGACAGCCCCACGCTGGCTCACTGGATACGGCTGCACACGTAGGTGTTAGTAGGTGTAGGTGTAACTTTATGTATATAGTGTGTAGTTTTTACTAAAATTAGGTTAAGACTTTTACTAACAACGCGGTATGGATTTTTGATCTGAAATAAAATGTTTATTACTAGATGCGCCCCGCGGTTTTATCCGCATAAGTTTCGATCCCGTGGGAATATCGGAATAAAAAGTATTCTATGTGTTAATCCTGGTTATAAACTATATGTGTGCCACATTTCATCCTAATGCGTTCAGCAGTTTTTGTGTGAAAGAGTAACAAACATCCATCCATCCATCCATACAAACTTTCGTATTTATAACCGCTTACCATGGATTCAGTATATGATTCTGGACCCCCCTGCGTTGAAATTTTTCGTCGGCTTTTTCTTAATTTCTACGTTTTTTTCTGCATTTTTTTTTTACTATAAACTGTATAAAATCATTATTTCTATCTAACACAATGAGGTTTTAAATTAAAAAAAATAGTAAATTCACTTGTTTGACTTAAAACAGCAATTTATAGTATAAAACTCGAAAGGGCAGCGCGCGGTATCGCGGTAGGTAGCGCGCGCGCGCGCCATGGGCGGAGCGTTTTGATCGCGTTGTTTGCAATACATTGCGCACTCGAAAGTGACAATTTTTTTAACCGGTCATTTCCGAGATGACTTTCGTAATTTTATTTGTGGCATCAGGTGTAACCTTTTCACGACGTTCCGCATCGCGCATCGATGTCCCTGCCACCCTGTATAATATATGTATATATATGTAGTAGGATTATAAAAACTGAAGTCCCTGTTTGGCTGCCGAAGTAAAATACAAGCAGACTTGAGCTTCATGCTTTTAACCAATTACAAAGCGGAGGATAATAGGCTGAAAATAAGAAATGGTGGATTCAACCACTGAAGTAAAACTACTGGATGGGGAGATTTTTTTTTTTAAACAGCTGTTTTTCCAACTTCCTTCCAGGCAATAATCTATCCAATCTTTAAGGGGGGTGACGGAACTTTGCCGAATAATAACTATCCTATAGCCGTATTACCGCTAAAGCGCGATTAAAGTAATATGCTCGTCATAAAGTATCTCATATTTTCATATTTTCATATTTATTTAATTGCGTACCATAATGTGTATACAGGTGTTACATAAGGCTTATAGCTAAAAGAACAGTTATGGACCCTGTTAGGGCACAGCAACATTTAAGGTATAATTAAACTTTGAAAAATACAAATTAAAAATTAAATTTAAATTAAAATTTAAAAATATAAAAAATAACATAACACTTCTTATAAAATCGTTACATTTATAGTTTTTAAAGTCACTATTTTAAAAATTACTTTCAATATTTATATTTTAGAAATTATTTTAAGTTTTATGAGATCATAATAATATATTATCATTATCAAAAAGGTAAGGAAAAGAAAAATAATCATAATTAATTTTACATGAAAAGCCGAAAACTGAGCACGTAAACTAAGGAGTGAATAACAATAACATAAATAACTCTAATATTAGTTAGCTATTTTCTTAAAATCATTACTTTAACATTTAGATAAAGTTATATTTACTTAGGTAATCTTATTATAAACAATTTTTATCATAATATAGACAGTTTATTGATTAAGGTAGCATTTTGTAATTTACTTATTGTTTATTTATTTAGTCCTGTTTAGTTTAGTTAAATAATCCTACTGGTGTATATTTGTATATTTGTACTTGGTGTATAATAATATGTGTATGCATGTGTATATATTTAAAATTTGTATTTATTGTAATTATAGTTTATCATTCAAGTATTCATTCACATTATAGTAACTTTTGTTTAGTAGAAGTAGGTTTAATTTATTTATGAAGATGCTATATTTATTTATATTTCTTATTTCTTCCGGTAACTTATTATATATTTTTATCGACATCACATAGGCACTTGAGGAGTGCATTTTTATTCGGGATGTAGGTATGTTCAATCTATTTCTATGTCTTAAAGTAATTTTAGTTTGTATGTCTTCTCTTTTTGTGTAAAATTCCGGATAGTTGCGTACAAATTTACAGATTTCAAATATGTAGAGGCATGGTAGGGTTAAAATTTTCTGTTCCTGGAAATGGGGCTTACAGCTATCCGTTTGTTCAATATTCACTAGGATTCTAATGAGTTTTTTTTGTATGGTGAATAGTGTCGGTGAGTCTGTACTATTACCCCATAGTATGATACCATATTTAAGCCATGCGTAGGCATATGCATAATATGTAACCAGCGCTGTTTTTATGTCTGTAGTTTTTTTGATTTCCCGAAGGGCGTATGAAAATTTAGATAATTTGGCTTTTAATTTTTGGATATGCGGTTTCCAATTAATGTGTGTGTCTAAGTCTAGTCCTAATAGGGTGAATTTATCTACTAATTCTAGCTTGTGATTTTTAAAACTGAAGTCTATGTGTAATGGTTTTTTTTGTGGTGGGTGGAATGTCATTATTTTTGTTTTATTAAAGTTAATTTCTAGATTATGTTCCGTCATCCATTGAGTTGTAGCATCAAGTATTGAATTTAATTTATTATTTATGTTGAGATTAGTTTCGCAGGAGGCAAGAATTGATATGTCATCCGCAAACAAAACACAAGGTTCGCTGATATGTTTCGGGAGGTCGTTTATGTAGACTAGGAATAAGAAGCAGCCTATTACACTACCCTGTGGGATTGAAGCGTTTATTGGTATGTTTTCCGATCGGAGCAATATTATTTCGTTGGTTTTTTGGTTAAAATATTCTAACTCCACTAATTGCTCTCTATGCTGTAAGTACGATGTAAACCATTCATGGCATTTACCACGGATCCCTATGCCGTATAGTTTGTTTAATAAGATGTTGAATTGTACTTTATCGTAAGCCTTCGTCATGTCCAGCAGTAATCCTATTGCATATTTTTTTGAGTTAATGATATCGAGGGCTTCTTGTATGTATTTATAGACGGCGAGGGTTGTAGATCGATTTTTTCTAAAGCCATTTTGGCAGTCATTGAATATATTGTATTTTTCACAATAAGCGTAGACACGGTTGCACATGGCTTTTTCAAATATTTTTGATGCAGTTGGTAGGAGAGCGATGGGGCGGTAGTTGTTTGGGTCAGTTTTTGCATTTTTCTTGTATATTGGCTTTATAAGGGCCTTTTTCAAGAGGTTGGGAAAAGTACCTTCTTCGAAAGATTGATTTATCAGTTTGTAGAATGGAAGAGTTAAATCATCTGCACATTTTCTCAGTAATGTTGGTGGAAGTTCGTCAACACCGTAGGTCGACTTATTTTTTAAGTTTTTTATTAGTGTATTTACCTCGTAGGGATCTATTGGACTCAGAAACATCGAATTATTTGTTGTGGATAGTATAGGTGTTCCTTTTGGTTTGCTGCCCGATTGGCCTGTACTTATGTTCCCAATAGAAGCAAAGAAATTGTTAAAGATGTTAGCTACCTCTTTGGGCTCTGAAATCATCTTGCTGTTGTTTGTTTGTAGAGTTATATTCTGTTTTTCGCGTCTAGTTTTTTTGTTTGTTCGTTCATTTATTATACCCCACATTGTTTTAACCTTATTGCTTGATTTTATCATTTTATGTTTAAAGTGTTGTTTTTTTGCTGTCACTATGGTTTTCTTTAATATTTTTTCATACTTTTTGTAGTATTTTGTTAATATAGGGTTTTTTGTTTTGGTAATTAGTATCTTTAATAGTCTTTTATTTTTACAACAGTATTTTATACCTTTTGAGAGCCAATATTTATTTTGATTTGTCTTTAATTTATGTTTTTGTAGAGGGATACATTGATTTAGGATGTTAATTAAGATATCGTTAAAAGCTTCATAGTTTTCATTTATATTTTTGTCAGCCGTTAATATATCGTTCCATCTTATTTCTTGTAATTTTGCTTTAAATTTTAACATATTTGTATTGTTGAATCGCCTTTTTTTTGTGTACCAAGTTATTTTCTTTGTTTGCTTAGGTAATATCAAATGTAAAATTATACTACTGTGGTCGGAAAAACCTAACTCTTCAACCGTTGTGTACATATCTTTATGAGCAGTGGTAGCCCAGTGGTAACAGCCGCGACTTACGAGTTGTAGGTCGTAGGTTCAAACCCAGACAGGCGCTTTACTTTGTGTAAATTATTTCATCACCACTGCTCTCTAAACGGTGAAGGAAAACATCGTGAGGAAACCGGCATGTCCTAGAACCAAAAATACATAATACAGAAGACATACAGAAGACATGTGACATTTACCAACCCGCGCTGGGCCCGCGTGGTGGATTAAGGCCCACTCCCTCTCACAGAGAGGAGGCCTGTGTCCCAGCAGTGGGAACATTATAGGCTATATGTATGTATGTAAAGTATGTATCTTGAATATTCGCTAGCCACCTTATCATCGGAACCTTCCATCTGCGCAACGGAATAACGTGAGCATACAAAGAATCATCAATTTCAACCTTCAATACATTTGAATATCAAACTTGTAACACGCGTTTCTAACAGAAAAAGATTTCCTGCATAAATTACTAATCGGATTCAATATGTTCTGGCTTTAGAGTATGAATTAGACTAGCATAAGTTCGAATTTAAATTAAATAAAGTCTATAAGCAACTATGAACAGATACAAGCTCAAAGTCAAAACTGAGAGGAAATAGTATTTATTTAAATTACAATTATGAGATAATATTTACACTAGGCACTCAATTAAAAGAATAACTATATAAATAAATACAAAAAAAATATATATTTAGGCATCGAAGTATCCGTCCGCATCGCTGTCATCGGGGAAATTACGCAACACACATAAAGAAACATACGAATTAAGAACCTCCTCCTTTTTTAATGTCAGTTAAAAAATGGCAATTGATCGCAATACCCAAATACTGCAATAAACGCCGCTGAACTGTCTACATTGCAGATCAGCTACGTTCGTTACGTTATTTACGTTGTTGAGCAGACACATTTTTCAGGAAAAGACCCGGAGTTACCCACATAACTTGCAGAGTAAGCAAGCTGAAGTGGCAGTTGGCTGGCCATGTCTGTGTAAGGACCGATGGCCGGTGGAGCAGACGGCGCCATCGAGTCACGAGGGCAGACCGCGTGTCAGCAAGCCTAGTTTGAGACGCACACCGACTAGATGAACCAACGACCTTAAAAAGGTGGCTGGGACAGACTGGATGAGGAAGACGGAGGAGAGGGTGTTGTGGTGTAACCTGGGAAAGGCCTTTGTCCAGCTGTGGACTCCGATAGGCTGAGTTGATTGACTACGGCACCAGCTCACCAATTTCTCAGCAAGATATGAAATTTGCATACCTGCTGCTTTAAACGCCAGGCAAAACAACGCCCCTTGATCAAATGACACAAGAAATCTTTAACAGGTATGCTGCATCAGTTACCTTAGTGCTTTGTCTAATTCATACCCAAAAGGCTCCAACTGCTTACAAATCTTACGAAGATTATCAACGTAGAAAAGTTTTATTTTTGCGAGTTTATACAAAATTTGGTAATACATTTCGTTCTTAGCATCATGAATAAAAGAGTTTGGTGTTTTCTTCTTTTCTTTGCGGAAAAGATTTAAAATATAATAAAGCTGCAATATGTTTCCGAAGCTAAGCCTTTCTGAGCTTATGACATGACATTACTGACATCGGTGGAGGAAAAACATCGTGAGGAAACTTATCCGTACCTACAACATGTCCCGGAATTGACGCACACCTTGCAAACACCCGAATGAAAATATTATGTTATAATAATAATAAGTACACCGAATTTTTACTATTATGTACAAAACATTGTTTATTTATTAAGGACTGATTTCAATCGAAAGATAATTTTTATTCATAGAATAAAATTGACGTCAGACAGCTTTTGTATGGAAGAACTGTCAAAAATTCAAAATTATTCCTCGGATTAAATTATCTGGCGTTGGAAAAATCGGCCCCTAATTAGTTATACTATTTAATGTGGGAGATAATTGCTACTCACGCACACAGTCGCACACGTATAAGGGACTAGCGTAGTAGGTACAGACGCCAGCAGGTCAAGCTACCCGAAACTGTCAAATTTTCCCAATCAACCTTGAACCTTAATGCTTTTGCGATAAAGTTGAAAATCTATTAAAGAAATTTGACAGTAGTAGCTTGATGTGCTGGCGTCTGTACTTCGTCCATTTTTTTTTTTGTTTTGTCTTTACAGCGGTAATGTGACTGTTATTTCTCTAGTTTTAATTATTTTTGGGATAAAAATTACACACTGCCAGAGACGATTCCTAACAAAATGAAAAAGACATTGCAATGCATACCGGGCATTAGGTAGTAGTTAGTATAATATAATCTGCAATCACCAACCTGTCTTGAGCAAGCGTGGTGATCAATGCTCGTGCCTTCTCTGTATGAGAAGAGGCCTATTCCCTGCAGGGACAATAATAGGCGTGTTTTATATGTTTCCGAAGTGTTTTAGGCTAAATATAAATACATATTAAGAGTAATTCAAGTTTTAAATCTTGAGTAAAATAACTTTAAGCTTAGGTACTCATCATCTGCCTAACCTTTTCCCAAATAAGTTGGGATCGGCTTCCAGTCTAACCGGATGCTGAGTTCCAATATTTTACATGGAGCGATTGCCTATCTGACCTGCCGATCGATTCTCGTAAAAATCTCACCGTGAAAACTTAGGTGAAGCGAGCTTAGAGTGAGCTGTCAATAGTGTCAATCCCTTAGAATTAGTTGGAATGACAGCTCACTTCACGCTCACTTCACCTAAGTTTTCACGGTGAGATGGTTACAGAATCGCACTGCAGCACAACCCGGTGACTGGGTAACACGATACCCCTTGGTAAGACTGGTTGTCAGACTTTCGGACTTCAGACGACCCGTAACGACTGTCAAAGATCCATGAATGACAGCAGGAACCAACGGCGTAACGTGCTTTCTGAGGTCTTGTTATGTAAAGATGGTCACCCATCCACGGACCAACCGTGGCAAGCGTAGCTTAACTTGATCGATCGGAGCGTGCGACTGTTATTACTTAGCCACATGCTATAGCTTTTTAGTTTTTTGTTATAACTTTAAGCTTAAGTACTATCTCCAAAAATACATCATGCAAAATTTTACGAAAATGCATTCCAATGTAAAAGCAATCCAGCGCATATTTGAACGAACAGCTAGTTTTTAACAAAAGTGCCGATATTAGCCCCAACTTTTTCGACATTATTTGCAAAATCTCTCCTTTGCTTTGCAGTAAGTATCCATTTCAAAAGAAGTTCAATTTTACATCCATGTACTTAACTGTCGATCTCATGGCCGTCTGCTCTTTGAGCTAACTTTATTTTTTATTTTGTTGAGTGCGACTGTACCAGCCAGTACTTGTTTATCGCATTCTTTTTTAATTAACTTTATTAGCTGTCAAAGAACGGAACCATTATACAAAAAAAGAAATTGAAGAGAAGTTGCTTTGCGCGCGAAGTTTACGTCAGCTGGTTGTCGAACAGAAAATCACAGCTGAAAAGCTGCAATGGCTGCAGTGTATATTTTTGTAAAGCGTGTTATTACATATTTTTAAAGTCTCGTTTGTTTTGGTGGTACAGAAATTTTACCGATAGTTAGAAATAATAACTGTTATGCGTTTCTGTAACCATCTCCCCGTGAAAACGTAGGTGAAGTGAGCGTGGAGTGAGCTGTCATTCCAACTAAATACTAGGGATTGACATTATTGGCAGCTCACTCTAAGCTCACTTCACCTAACTTTTCACGGTGAGATTTTTTACAGAATCGATCGGCAGATCCTAAAATTAAATTGACAAAATAAATTCAGGGTATTACATATATAAACTCACGCCTTCTTCCTATGGAGGTAGGCAGAAACTACAGAACGTAATCTGCTAAATTCAGGGTATTACTTTCCCATAAAAACCAGCACTGGACCCTCGTGGTGGATGGTTCCCAATCCCTGTCATGGAGAGGCTGACTCCTAGCAATGCAGTGGGAATGTCTATGTTCTGTTAGTTACGTATCGCATTCAAGAAATTGCTGACCACGTAAAGAAAACAATAATATTATTCTAAAATTATTTTTATTCATTAATTCTCACGCCCTTATCCCAATACATTTGGGGTCGACGCAACATGTATTTTTCTTCCATACTTCTCCATTAATCGTCTATTAATATATTACACAAAACTTTTGTTACCTCAGTGTTTACTCAAAATAAAAAGTAATTTATTCAAACTAGGCTGAGAATCAGCACCTGAACGTCAAAATTACATAAGATAATTTCCCAAAACGCCCACCTTCACCACTTCCCATCCATTCCCGATCCATTAGGTTAACCGTTTTTGACATCTGTCTTCTAAGACAGCTGTCAAAAACGGTAAACGTTCTAACGTTTAAACTACGTTAACTTGTAAATTGCATAATAAAATAAATATATAAACTGCTTTATCTTATTGAATTATCTTATTTTTATTACATTTTCGACATTATAATACCGAACATGTATCAATTAATGTATTCTGTGTTGCTGCAATCACTAGTTCCATCTGTCAAAAAACTGGTGCTTAATCTGGGAAGAAAAATTGGCGCAACATTCTCGCCAGCAGCACCATTGTCTGTTCGATAGAGATAGAAGAAGAACTCAGAACTCAGAAGCTATTGCCGATTATATCAAGTGCCATAAATATTTGTTTGGAAAGCAATCAATTTCGAATACAAATATAATAATAAACATAGTTCCTATGTAATGAGAAACAGCAAAACAAAGCACTTCGGAGCTCTCAAAGGTCAACCTGTCAAAACTCATGAACAATGGCGGTCTAACCCTTTAGCTGTACAAGTATAGTGACGTCCCCGACTTAACTTAGTTGCGGAACAAGTAACCACAACTTGATATATTGTCGTCACAACTTAACTGACAGGTGTACCGAAACTTGTGTTTTACATGTGCTTAACATTGAAGTTATAAATGAGTTTGATAACTTTTGATTGTATACTATGTCACATCGCTTGTTGATTAAGGTACTTTCATTAATTGACTTTTTTTTGCTTCGACTTTTCCCGCTCTGGACGGAGCGGGAGGGCGTGTCAGACTTTTACTGACCTAAACCCACCCGTGTTCCTTCAGTTGCCTGTGCCGGGGGCCAAGGTGACTCTTTCGAACAACCCGCGACCCTGGCACGCCTCGGCCCTAGCGGACACCATCACTTTGTGCTGACATCTCAACATCTCGTGGAACACAATGCGGCGTCGACCCCCAGGCCATGTTCTTACCGTAGGCGCGGGCTTGCGGGCGGCGAGCAATGGGTGGTGGATCCACCAACTCAGCATCCTCGGAAAGCACGTTCAGCAGTTGGTCCTGCGCCTGATCTCTCTCCGGTCGCGTCGGATTGCCGTCCCATCGGACTATGAGAGCGAGGGAAGAGGGAATGCACCTTTGTCTGCGCGCACACTTGTGCACTATAATATCTCCCGCGCCGAAGGCTCTCCGTTGAGATTGGTCACCGTGACCGGAATCGGTCTCCCGGCTATTATTATTCTAGATTTACATGAATAATCTAGATTTTCTAAGCTTCCTAAAGTACTATATATAACATTCACAACAAAGTTTGACATGCCACGGTAATCCATAATCCAAAGCTTAAGCAAAACTTTCTGCCATTACAACAAAAAACATCTATAGAGTTACAAATATTTTTTTTAAAAGTACGAAAATTTTATTTCGTTTGTCGTAACAAGAAATGTTATTCACATAATTCGTAAGAGCCGTTAGAAATTATTTTTTGGAAATATTTTAAGGGTGTATATTGAGCGTGAAGAAAGATAATCTTATTTCAATAACATGCCTTTGAAATGTATATAATATGTTATTGAGTTTATTGATATGGGACCTTTGATAAATAAAACACTTCGATACATTTAATGAGAAGTATTCAAAAAAATGTTTGACTATAAGGTGAAATCAATTGATGTTTTCTTTTTATAATCGAGTCTTTAAACTTTCAAATGATGCTGTTTGCACAATACTCCTGCCAATCTCATCATCTGCCTAGCCTTTTCCCAACTACGTTGGGGTCGCCATCCAGTATAGCCGGATGCAGCTGAATACTGTATTTTACATGGAGCGACTGCCTATCTGACCTCCACAACCCAGGTACTGGGTAATTGACTGGCTGTCAGATTTTCGGGCTTTGACGACCCGTAACGACTGACGACAACCCGACATAACGACAACCCGGTGACTGGGTAACACGATACCCCTTGGTAAGACTGGTTGTCAGACTTTCGGACTTCAGACGACCCGTAACGACTGTCAAAGATCCACGAATGACAGCCAGGACCAACGGCTTAACGTGCTTTCCGAAACACAGATGGATCTTGGTATGTAAAGATGGTCACCCATCCGCGCACCAACCGCGGCAAGCATAGCTTAACCTGATCGATCGACCCGTGCGGCTGTTATTACTTTATGTTATTGATTTACATGGAGGTGACATCGAGGTAGCGAGCTATACTGCGACCGCGAGGTATCGCAGTGAGGCATCTTCAGCATGTAATTACCCTTAGTTACTAAACTCCATATTGGATGTATCAGGCCAAACAAAACAACATACATAAAGGTACATATTTTATTGCATCCTGAACCATAAAATTAAATTAAATTACCAATTAGTACCCTTTCATCACATTAATGAAGGGTAAAACGTTTTCCGTATCCATAACATGGAGGCAAATGAACATCGATCTTTTTAAAATGTAATAACCGTGTCCCATGGTAAATTTGACGCTTCAGTCACGTAATATGGGCTTCGAAGGTAATTTGTCATCAGTAAATTGTGTTAAATTATCACATGTATCCTAGCAGTGGTGGCCAGGTAACGGCCGCGACTTACGAGTTGAAGGTCGTAGTTTCGAACCCAGACACGCAGGCAGGCAGGGGTTTGTATGGTGTACAATCATCATCATCATCATCATCATTTCAGCCGATAGACGTCCACTGCTGGACATAGGCCTCCCCCAAGTGTCGCCACATTGACCGGTCCCGTGCGACTCGCATCCAGCGGATTCCCGCAACCTTCACCAGGTCATCGGTCCACCTAGTGGGAGGAAAAAAAAAAAAAGAAAGAGTATTCTATTCTATCCTATTCTATTCCACCACTCCTCTCAAAACGGTGAAGAAAAACATCTTGAGGAAACCGGCATGACTTACAACAAAAAATCGAAGACATGACGTGATATCTACCAACACGCACTGGGCCCGCGTGGAGGATACTATCAAAATCACACACAAAGAGTTCTCCATAGGTACATACTACGATTAGGAGTGGGCAACTGGCTTCATATTTCTGACCGACCCCTTGACAATTCAAAAGTGCTTGTAAATGGTTTAATTGGAATAAATGTTTTGAGTTTGAGTTTGAGACACACAAAATATTTACACATGAAATGAGTTTTGAACACAAACAGCCAATATAGTCTGTAAAAATCTCAGCTTGAAAACTTAGGTGAAGTGAGCTTGTGGTGAGTTTTCGATAGTGGCAATCCCTAGTATCAAGTGGTATTACAGCTCACTTTAAACTCACTTCACCTAAGTTTTCACGGTGAGATTTTTACAGAATAGCACCGCAGATCCACGTCTCCAAATAGTTCACAGTACAAAGAAACTCGTCAACAAATGAGTGCACTCAGTGCTGTCGCTTCCAGCCACTGTCTCTTACAGTAAACAATGTGTTTTAACGCGAAACTACTGGAATTGTGCACTTAATTAACTAAAACCCTTGCAGAGTGTGTTACTCACATTATTATAGTGGAAGGCACTAAAGTGGTTCACTAAATAGGTAGTGTTTTGTGCGACATGCGACGCATTTTGATTGTGTTCTAGTTTTGTGATGTTACTAGGAGTTAGTTGAGGGGCTTGTGGCTAAGTAATAACAGCCGCAGGTAGATCGATCAGGTTAAGCTACGCTTGCCGCGGTTGATCCGTGGATGGGTGGATCATCTTTACAAATCAAGACCCTTTTAAAGCATGTTAAGCTGTTGGTCCCGGCTGTCATTCGTGTACCTTTGACAGTCGTTAAACTGGACCCGAAAGTCTGACAACCAGTCTTGCCAAGGGGTATTACCTACCCAATAACTGGGGTTGTGGAGGTCAGATAGGCAGTAGCTGCATGTAAAATAACGATACTTGGCTGCATCCGGTTAGCCAGGAAGCCGATCCTAAAATTGTTGGGAAAAGGCAAGGCAGATGACGACTAGGAGGTAAGTAGAAAATGTTATGGAACCTATGGTGAATTTTATTATGAAAAATAAGGATAAGGAACTAGGGCATGAGGATGGTGATTTCAAGAGGATGGGTGGCAACGTGACTTGTTTTAGTAAAAAAATATGAAAATAAGAATTTATAGAAATAAAAATAAAAGTAGAAAAGAGAAAAGATTAATAATGAAATAATTTATATGTCGACGACTGAGAGGTCTGCGCAGCTCGCCCATCATCAGTATGGTCTTGAGGTAAAGATTTCATGGCGTAGGTCTCAAGTAACACAGTAACAATACCAAATACTTGCACAAAGGTTTATTTGAATAATAGCACAGCACAGTTTAAATAATAACGGTTATAATAGTTAGAGATAATACTAATAAGGTACCTGTGAACCAAGGATCCCGATTGGAGGTCCGATCTGAAGTATCGTTCTGAGCCAAGTTCTTTTTTTTTTATATAAATGGCATCTCGTAGTTGACCTAAAGAGGTCGTGACTGCTTAACCGGACTATCCTGTGGTTGCCTTAAGTAAACTTAAAGCCTCCAGCCAGGGCTTAAAACTAATTAAAAATTAAGCGACTGCACGCTAAGGGCGCCCCCTGTGGGGTACGAACCTCGGCTTAGGGCGTCGCTGGGAGAGGGCGGCAAGATGGTACAGGCTGGATCGAATATTATTAATGCTTTGATGAAAGAAAGAAGAAAGAAAGAAAGAAAATACGTTTATTTGCGGCAAACATGACGCATAAAAAAGAACATAAACACAAAAAAAAAAGTAACAAGTTGGGGGTAAGCATGCGTCACATTCACGCAAAACGGCCATCGCTCAGCATAATGCTAAGACTCTATACGAGACAGAGCCCCAGCGCTGGTTTTCAGCGGCAGCCGGCGTTAACGTGATGACGTCAACCAGTGTAGCATGCAATTATACACAAATAAATAAAAACAACAATCAAGACAAGAAATAAAATAAACCATTGCAACATAGGTAATATGATTCGAGACAAACAACAATCAAAACATGAAATCAAATAAAGTAAACATAAATTTAAAAAAAAGATGGTGAGACATGACAATACAATGATGATGTGGTAACATTCCGGGCAACGAATCTCGCGCCGCCGGGTATTAGTAATCTGTGCGTGTGCGCAGCTGTCACAATGCTATATTTGACGTTTTGACATCCGGAACTTCAGCGCGTTGGCGTGCATCGTGAGCCGTCCCGGAACGTAACAATTAGCAATAACATGGCTCATTCATTATTAATGAATGATAAGATAGAATTATAATTATTATGTATTGTGTGAATGTGTACCTGTGGTTTTTGCAAAACAGTGTTTGATGAGCACGGCGTTTCCTAGACTATCTCTGAGAAGAAAGGCCGAAACAAACTCAGAGGTCACAGTCGAGGATTTAAATCTACGGGCTCAGCTGCGGCGCGGGCTGGCACTACATCGAGCAAGGGTCGGGGGAGAGAGCCAAGTTCTCTTGCGACTCGCGCTTTTATAACTTTAAAATCGACACCACTCCAACCGATTCCATTCACGTGACATGTGACGTCACTGCGTTCACCGGTATTACAAGAATCAATTGAGCGTCTAAACCAATAAAAAGTCAAAGAAGCGACATATATTTAAAAAAATATATCTACATGATAATAATAACACACTACGAATGCCAATCAGTGTGCATGCCCAGCATAGTGATTAAATTGTTATTTCTTCTTTAACCGTTTAATGGCGCGATAAAAGGATGAATCGATAAAAAAAAAGAATGTCTAACTTTTTGCGATTGAACCAAAACAGTTTCTTTACATCTTTCCATCAGGAAAAAATAAACACACATATAAACACATAAACATAACAAACAATTCAATGAATATAAATGTAACTTTTATTTATTTACTACATACAAAAAATATAAAATGCGTATTCGAATCAAATATCCGGTAGGCACGGATATGACATACGGAAGCAATAATATCTTTTAGGCACCTCTCCCACTGCGGACGAGGAAGCGACTAGCTATCAACTAGATATTTTCTCACTTAAGAAACAAAAAAAAAAAAAAAATTATAGGTCCCGTGTAATAAGAGATATTAATAGTTGATCCTTGACTGTTCACAACTCCAGCGAGTACTCATTGTCGTAGCGACAAGAGCTATCAAAGTGAGTATTCGCTCCACAACGCTCACTTGGCGGGCAGAACACTCGCTGAGAGACTCATGCTTGGTACATATGTATCACAATCAGCCTATAATGTTCCCACTGCTGGGACACAGGCCTCCTCTCTTCGAGAGGGAGTGGGCTGTAATCTACCACGCGGGTCCAGTGCGGGTTGGTGGATGTCACATTTCTCTGTCTTCAAATTTTTGGTTCTAGGACATGCCGGTTTCTTTACGATGTTTTCCTAGCAAAACAGTACCATACGCATACCAGCGAGAAATCACTCGTCGCCGTTGCGAACTCGCTTTACGTTACTCACCAGAAAGAACGACAACGCGTAGCTCTACTCGCTTCTCGTAAATCGCCGGCGGTGGGACACGTGCCTTTCCTATCTCACCGGAACGTAGATTGTATTTGGCAAGTTCGTATGCAAGTGTGAGCTAAAATGATAAGGAGATTTAGAAGCGTCACGTTTAAGTGTACGGTGGGAACCGATTCCTATCTTTGGAAGGACGTAAGTTATGCGAGTGCTTAACTTCTCCCATTACTATTGCCAGGTTTTCACTAAAACTAGGCAACAACTAAATCATCATCTGCCTAGCCTTTTCCCAGCAATGTTGGGGTCAACTACCAGGTTAACCGAATGCAGTTGAATATTTTACATGGAGCGACTGCCTATCTGACCTCTACTACCTGGTTACTTGGTAAAACGATACCCCTGGTAAGACTGCTTGTCAGATTTTCGGGTTTCTGTCGATACGTAACGATTGTCAAAGATCAACCAGTGACAGCCGGGACCAACGGCTTAAAACGACCAAATAAAACCAAGTGTTAGTGTAAACGGGTATACAGCGTGGCGCTTTAATGGCGACATTAATTTTACACACGTATACGGTTTCGCGTCTTAGTTGTATGAATATATTTTAATTCAATTAAACATTAATATTTATTTATTTATGAACAATTTTCTAAAATAGCATCTTAGAGCAACCTGACATAAAGAACTGTAGCGCATAGGTCATTTGCCGGGGTCATGGATCATAACATCGCATCAATGTAATTAAAACACATAACGTGCAAAGAGAAGGCGAATTGAAGGAAAGAGAGAGAGCCCTATGGCGGCGAGCGGCGCAGGTGGAAGTAAAGTTAGGTTTTTTTTATGTTGTTCTAACTTTTATGATTACCGACCACTAGCCCTACCCGTGTGTTAAATTAATATCGCCATTGTAGCGGCACGTTGTATGTGTCATAATCGTGATTTTATTGTGTATATCAGGTCGGTATCCGGACCTCCACGTCCAACGCGTATTTAGACTCCTGCAGACAGGCGCGACGAGACCGTGCAACGCTATTCAAATAGAACAATTTTCTTTAAACTTCATAGAAATTGTTCTACCCTTTGGCGTACCAGAAACCCAATAACCGTGATATATAATATTCCTAAAATAACCAAAGGCTATGTAATATCCACAACATAATCATTAATTCATACGTGTGACATGATAGCTCTTCAGGGGGTCTACTACGAAGTGCAAAGTGCGAATGATCGGATCGGACCGACACATGGCCGAACGGAATATTATTGAAAAATGCGAAAAAAGTTCGGATCGGCTCAGTTGGGTCGGGACCATAGTCAATATTCGAAAGAGTGTAGGAGTGTAGGATCAGGACCGACCGAACCAAATAGTAACATCGTAGCAGGAAACGGCCGAACATTCGGCCGATACCACTTCGGAGTAGACCCCCTGGAGACATGGTTGTTGCCCAGGGATATTTCCCCAACCCCCAACCCCCAACTTGTTACTTTTTTTTTGTGTTTATGTTCTTTTTTATGCGTCATGTTTGCCGCAAATAAACGTATTTTCTTTCTTTCTTTCTTTCTATTTCATACTTGAGCAGTATTGATGACGAGTTTAGCTGTACAGGGACCTCGGTCGGGCATGTTATGAGGACGTCCTCACGGCGGTCTCGGAATATTCTGGCGGCAAAAGTGTTTCCTAATGTGATACTGATGCAGTGTAATAATCCGCGAATATGTGCGATACGCGTAGTGTTACCTGGGCGGTCTATACTAGTGGTGAATGTTTACATGTCTGTGGACGCAGCGGCGAATCTAGTCGAGTTTACGGACATCCTGGGGTCGGTAAGCGCTATCATAGACAGCTGCAACATTGATTATATATACATACTAGGTGACTTTAATGCACACCCTACTGAGCAATTTTATAACGAGCTATCGTTATTTTATGAGGACCAGGAGTGGACTTGCATTGATGTAGAAATGCTGAAGGGTGCTTCTAATTCGTGTGATTGATTCACTTTTGTGAGCGAGGCTCACGGATCGCAAAGATGGCTTGATCACTGTAGTCTCTAAGTCAGCTGCGCCAGAGCGCAGAGTGTTTGTCAAGTACGTTCTTTGGTCGGATCACTTTCCATTCATAATTGAGTGTAATCTGGGCTTAGTCTCACCTAAGATACTAGAATATAAACCGAGTGTAAGTGATGATATATGGGGGGGAAAGAAGTGTAGATCAATTTAATCGATACATGACTGAATATCATAGACTCATAAGACTTCTTGACTTTCCAGAAGAGTTTACAAAACGTGCAGATTACATTTGTAATATTTTGCAGCATAGACAAGTAATTGCCAGTTTGTATAACAATATTGCACAAATATTAAGAGAGGCGGAGATTAAACATATACGTAAGAAAAATAAACCTCTTGCAGGATGGAACTTACATGTTGGTGAGGCACACAGGGAAGCTAAACAGAAATTTTATTTGTGGTCGTATGGCCAATTTTAGGTGCAATTTATAACGAAATGTGTGAGGCCAGGAGAATCTTTAAGAACCGACTGAGATGGTGAGATTGAATGAGAGACCTAATCGACTTCTGGAGGGAGGTGGGTTGGTTGGAATAACCACCGACGACCGCCATGGCCCACGTAGAATGGTCCACTTGAAGGACTAAGTGCGGAAACTAAACTCACAACATAGAACATAGAATTTATAAAAATATTTTAAAAGAGTAACGGTGGACTTTTTTCCCCATTATTCTTCATACGAAACTACCGCTTGGAACGGGCGACTAGAATCAATAAAATTTAATTTTTTGTAAATTTTGACGTTCAAAAGTTCCATTTATTTGAAATAAATGATTTGACTTTGACTTTGAGAGCAACTACAAGTACTCGTAGTGGTTGCTCTTATAAAAGCATTATTTATAAGAAAACAATTTCCCGTTACGTGTATGAGCACATAGAGGGGCTCGTGGCTAAGTAATAACTTGCCGAGGTTAAGTAACCATCTAATTCATACAGAGATCCCTCCGTTGCTCGGAAAGTACGTTAAGCCTGTTAGCCTCCCTGTAAGCATCCCTGTTGCCAATTGTAGATCTTTGACCGTCGATACAGGTAGTCAGAAGCCAGAAAGTCTGACAACCAGTCGTACCCAGTACCCAGCTACTGTGTTGAGGAAGTCAGATAGTCAGTCGCTCAATGTAAAATGCTGGTATTCAGCTGCATCCAGTTAGACTGGCAGCAGACCCAAATAGTTGAGAAAAGGCTAGGCAGATAATAATGTGGGAGCACATAGAGTGCTCATACGGTCAGACATAACTCACTCAAGTTCGCTGTGGAAAATGGCTTCTCCGCTGATATTACTGCTGACATAACTATAATCAATCAATCGATCTGCCTATCGCAGTCCACTGCTGGACATAGGCCCCTCCCAAGCTGCGCCACAACACCCTGTCCTCCGCCTTCCGCATCCAGTCTGTCCCAGGCACCTTTTTGAGATCGGCTGTCCATCTAGCCGGGGGAGATCCCACACTACACCGATTATTATCACGTCTGTAATTCTATTTGCTTGTTGGTATGTAGGGGGTAATCTCCGGAACTACCAGTCAGATTTGAAAAAATATTTTTGCAATTGAGCTCAAATCTTGAGGAAGACCATAGGCTATATAACATTACGTTAGGGCCCTAAGGAGCCGAGCAAAAAGGGAAAAAAAGTCAGTAAGAACGCTATGCGTAAACGAAGTACTAACGCGGGCAAGCGATGCGATGCTATGCGATGGGGTGGGTCGGGGTACAATAAATTTCACGCAAACGAAGTTGCGGGCAGAAGCTAGTACGTGATAAGTTATCTACCTGTAAACCAACTTGGAAACTACCTGACAAGTTTTAACAAGAGTTTCATGTTATAACTTCTTCGAAAGTAAAGTCACACGATAAGGTATATTCACATAATCAGCCTATAATGTTCCCACTGCTGGGACACAGGCCTCCTTTCGGTGAGAGGGAATGGGCCGTAATCCACCACGCGGGCCCAGTGCGGGTTGGCAAATGTCACATGTCTTCGAATTTTTGGTTCTAGGACATGCCGGTTTCCTCACGATGTTTTCCTTCACGGTTTTGAGAGCAGTGGTGATTAAAAAACGAATTAAACGAAATAATTTACACAAAGTTAAGCATCCATGCATTAGTATTGCTCCAAAATATTGTTCGAATAATAAATAAGTGCTCTGAACTTCAGAGGTTTTTATGAGTTCAACGACCTAAGTTTTGATTGACGATACTTTTGAATTTTATTTGAAACATGAGTTTTTGTGAATTTGCTATTTATAACTTTTGGTGAATTCGGGATATTCCTGGGTTTTACCAATTAATTTCCCTGAATTAACCCATCTACTGACAATCCCTTCTATAGAAATCATCACCCGCCTAGCGTTTTCCCAACTATATTGGGGTCGGCTTCTAGTCTAACCGAATGCAGCTTAATACCAGTATTTTGTCAGCGGGATTGTCCGAAAGGGTTACCGCAACCCCGAAACATAAAGGGCGAAGGAAGGAACATGGGTGGGTTTTAGTCAGTAAGAGTCTGACATTCCCTTGCGCTCGTACGTCATTGGACGATTTCCGACTACAAAAAAAAAAAAAATACCAGTATTTTACATGATGCCACTATATATCTGACCTCTACAACCCAGTTACTGGGTAATACGATACCACTTAGTAAGACTGGTTGTCAGACTTTAGGGCTTCTGCCGACCCGTAACGACTGTCAAAGATCCACGAATGACAGCTGGGACCAACGGTTTAACGTGCTTTTCGAAGCACGGAGAGGTCTCGGTATGTAAATATGGTCACCCACTCACAGACCAACCGCGTCAAGCGTAGCTTAACCTGATCGATCGACCTGTGGGGCTGTTATTATTTAGTCACGGACCCCCTTCTATAGAAATACACGCTAATAATTAATATAGTAATGGGATTAATAATAATAATTTACCGGGCCCTACATGGACCCGATGTAGATCTACTAGCGTCCGTAGCCTGGCTGCGTTTCGGTAACCTCTTTGGAGAAACCGAAGGTTTTGTCTGTGCAATTATGGACGAAGTTATGATGACGAACAATTACCGGAGATTTATTGTGAAAGACGGCACGGTTGACATCTGTTGGGCATGCCACCGGCCGGGAGAATCAATCAGGCATATTATCTCCGGGTGTTCTCGTCTAGCTAACGGAGAGTACTTGCATAGACACAACCTTGTAGCCAGGATAATCCATCAGCAACTTGCTCTGAAATACAGCCTTGTCGAATCTGAGGTGCCGTACTACAGGTATGTGCCCGACCCAGTTCTTGAAAATGGAAATATCACATTGTACTGGGATCGATCCATCATCACTGACAGGACTATTGTTGCCAATAAGCCTGGTATAGTGGTGGTGGATCGACCAGAGCGGCGCGCAATGATTGTTGACATAACCGTCCCGCATGATGAGAACCTCGTGAAAGCCGAGAAAGATAAACAAATCAAGTATCTTGACTTGGCTCGCGAGGTTGTCGACATGTGGGATGTGGACTCAGCAGTCATTGTGCCGATAGTCGTGACAGCCAATGGCTTAATAGCCACGAGCCTCGACCAACACCTGAGGAGGCTCTCATTGGGCAGCTGGATCAAGGGCTTAATTCAGAAAGCGGTACTTCTGGACACGGCTCGCATTGTCAGGAGGTTCTTCTCTCTGGAGCCCTGACCGCCGGTAGCTTGGACCCTGTTCCCGATACCGGTGGGCTACTATTTTTATATTTTTAAATGTTTTTTTATCTTTTTGTTTATAAAAATATTTAAAAAATTAATTTGTAGGTATTTAAATGAAATAAAGGACATACCTAATATAGTAATTTAACAAGATAATTAACACTATACGGGATACTGTTAATTACGATTATCTTACAACACGGAGAGAGTGTGTTTTGTGTTACATAGTCGTTACATTGTTGTGTATAAACACATTGTTGGTCACAACAACTGTGCAACGTGTACGTACATAGATACGAGTAATCTTGGCTCCATACAGTGACGGATTTTCAGGCCATATCGCGGGCCATATGGCCATTTCCTGCCGCTGTGATGAATAGCCTGCTGAGATTTATTAACATCTACGCACGCTATGCCTTCACTGAGCTCAGAGTCGTGTTAAGGCGCATTCAGAATTAAAATAATGTAATACTTTTATTATAGCTGTTGGTTCTTCTTTACCATTACAGCACACAAATAAACCCTGAGAGGTTTCCGTCGTGTGACTAAAACCAAATTGTAATGGATTTCTTTAAAATTGTTTAAGGGGCCTCTGTGAGTTAGTATCGCCTCCTCATACGCCTTCCAAAGGACCGGGACCCCATGGTCCTGAGATATGTAAAAAAAATAAAAAAAATTATATATTTTTTTTTTTTTTTGTGCCACTGCAAGGACTGGCCCGCAATGGCAGAGGACAGAGGGGCAATTCTCGTAATTTTAGGAACGTTCACCGTCTGATCTCAGTCTTAATCTGTCAAAAATACCTCTAATTTCCCTACATTGTGACAAGTTTTTGACATTTGTTTGTCGCTAAGATGAGACTGACTAGATTTGAACGTTTTAAATTACGAGAATTGGCCTTCAGATGTGTGTGGAAAAGATAGGCCGTTGTCCAACAGTGCGACATTACAGGCTAAATATATAGATAGAAAATATTATAAGAAATAAGAAGTTTTATAAGAAACTAGCGGACCCTGCAGACGTCGTCCTGCCTCGAAAAAGCAGCGCCACCTACCGGGTCCAATTGTATTTTTAAACAATCCAGGAACCCATTGAAATATACACACAAAATTTAATCCAAATCGGTCCAGCCGTTTAGTAGGAGTTAGGTGACAAACACACGTACAGAAGAATTATATATATTAAGATAGCGTTAACTTCTTTATTTCTTCCAGACATCTAAGCGAACGAGTTACAGGTTATCGTGATACCCTGTGCCAAACCGTGGGAGAATTAAAGACATTTTTTAAGTCTATGATTTTTCACTTAGCGTGACCGCTCTCAGATGACATAACTTTCAACGGTACTTAGCTAACGTTTGACATTAAATGTAATTGCTTAATTCTAAGCGCTACTAAGACGTTATTATAGTTGTGGCCACCAAATCCGCGGTGACATCGAATGTAGTGTGTTTGGAGCAAAAAAGTTTGCAACAATTCGTCTCATACGTACAGACGCCAGCACATCAAGCTATTACAATCTGTCAAATTTCTTTAATAAATTTTCAACTTTATCGCTAAAGCGCTCAAGGTTCAAGGTTGATTGGGAAAATTTTACAGTTTTGGGTAGCTTGACCTGCTGGCGTCTGTACCTACTCTTCACCAATATACGCTGTATTTAAAGAGAAATCTGAGATTATGAGTAAATTGAGAATGTTTAGTCCTACTGCATTTTCAGAACACAGGCAAATGAAGGTTTTCTTTTTCCCACTATCAAAAGACTTTTGAAAGAAATTCAGAGTCCATTGCTTTATATTTATGTTTGAAAAATTCGTCTGCTTGACAATGTATATAATTATAACGCAATGAATATTGTCGAATTAAAGGAATTTCAATCGTTTATTTGCTAAGCACTTACCTCGCTCGACTTACCTAAATGGACACCGAAGATTTGGCAATAAATAAGCATATACTGAATACCAGAAGTTCAATTAAAAACGTTCGAAATCGAGTCGCAATCTCATCTCAGCGACAATCAAGGTCAAAAATCTAGGGAAATTAAAGGACGAAGGACGGACGGGACTTACGGGATTGGGGGATTTTGCAGATTAAGACTGAGATCAGACTGTGAACGTTCTTAAAATTACGACCCCTCTGGTCTATTTCTAATCACACAATTAGTAGTTCAAGAACTCAATTCGTCGTTTTAGGAGCCTTAAAATGTTACTTAGTCGAAATTACAGGATCGACGGCCTAGCGATTAAAAATGTCTGCTAAGAATTAAGTAGCGTGCCAAGTCTGTCATTACGTACATACAGGCCACTTATTCATGAATTGAACCTATGTATTCTGGAGAAATTCTCCATAGTTTTAAAGGTTCCGAACTTAAAAGCTAAGAGAGGCTTTTCTCGAGATCTACGTAACGCATCTCTTTCGATCATATAAATGGTTGTTTAGTAATTAACACATAACACAGAACACATGAAAACATGACCATCAAATTAATATGCATTTATAAGTAAAAGTGTCCTACTCTCAAAATTTAAACTATAAAACCGGGCAAGCGCGAGTCAGACTCGCACACGAAGGGTTCCGTAACACAAATCAAAAAACGGCGAAAAAACGAGTTTCTTGTACGGACGGTTTTAATTTTAAGTTCATACTATTTTTATTATTTGTAGTGTACCCTAAGGGTTGGCATCTTTTGGGTACGAAAACCTAAAAAAAGACCATATATTTACATGCACGTGTTTGTGTGAAAATAAAATATATTTTCATTGTTTTTATAATCTAATATTTTGTAAAAGTAAAGATCAACTGAGCTAAAAATAAAAAACCAAACCATTGTCAAAATAAAATATATTTGACTGAAAAAAATCACTCAAAAAAAATCTTTGCACCTTCAACAGTACAAAATTTATGACAATACCACCTAATTGGGCAACACTGCCTTTGACATAATAATGCCAATTCAACTACAAATCACTCTAAGTTACATACTTCGGAAACTCGAAAAGCCTAGACTTGTGCGAGACATGCCGTATTCATAATCCAAGATCCGACCCAACATCGACCCACCATCATCAATTATTAAAATGAGAAGATTTTCTTTGAAAAAAAAAAAGAACTCATTAAAATAACAGATGTAGGGTAGGTCGCTATTAGGTCGGATCTAGTATCGTTAAACATGTGCGTTTAGGACATAACTGTTTGCCACGCAACAGAAGTAGAACCACACTGAAACAATTGAAAGGTTTACGCATTTTAATATAATCTGCATTCGCGACATATTCGTCAAAAATGTAAACAATTATGAGTTTATGGAAAAACAACTTTAATTCCTACAATATAAAGTTCAGTTTACGCTACAACTTTAAACATTTTTATAACTTTTTCAATAGTGCTAGTCACTCTGAAATCAACTTTATTACCATTAAAATAAAATTTATATTTGTTTAACTTGAAGTAACGTAAATTTAACACAAATAAAATTTTAATATAGGTACAGTTTAACTAGAGAATGTATGCGGTTCGGTAAACTTCGTGTTTCCGAATTAGCACGACGCTCTTTGTAGTAGTGCACCTTTCATTCGCGTATGTACAGTCCATTCGCAGTTATTTTACATCTGATGTTGCGTCACTGTCAATATCACAGTGATATTTAATCTCCTGACAATAAGGTTGCTTTTGGATTGCTGCAACTGTAAAGTCTGTCAAAATCACAGTGATCTTTATTGCTGTTGTATTAAGATTGCTGTTGCAGCTGGTGGTAAAATAACTATGAAAGCACTGCACGAAGTTTGCTCTCTACCTACTCCGATCGCACATCTTTATCTGTCACTCAAAAGTTTTGAATAGTTTTGGAGTTGCTTAGAGTTGTAAATCTATAATTTTCTAACCAAACCTCTGTTGTAACTATAGTATTAAATCTCATCATCATGCGTTCGTATTTCTGCAGATAGACGATAAATCCCGAAGCGCATATTTACCTTGGGATATCTAGTACAGACATTCAATGGTAGGGAAGAATAAAAATACCTAACTAACTACAGTGCGGCCGACGAGAGAATGCCTTTCTTCTACGTGTTTTGCGAGTTTGATCTTTATTAGCTACTAGAATAAAATTGTCGCACTAACAGGTGTTAAGAACGCATGTTGTACCTCATTCGTTAAGTAGAATAAAAACGTACAGACGCCAGCAGGTCAAGCTACCCGAAACTGTCAACTTTTCCCAATCAACCGTGAATCTTAATGCTTTAGCGATAAAGTTGAAAATCTATTTAAATTTGACAGATTGTAGTAACTTGATGTGCTGGCGTCCGTACAAAGTGGAAATAACTGGGGCAATTAAGATAGTGTGTATATTCTGTTGGATGATAATTTCTACCAAACGCAGTGGCATTTTTACATAGCAAAAGTGAAAGGGACGGCAGGCGATAAAATGGCGTCTAATTAATATGTTGCCAGCCAATTTCATCCAACGGAATATACCCGGGTATATCTGTATTCCGTTAATTCCGTAAACTATATACTTCTAAGCATACAATAACAATTATATGTGTACAGACGCCAGCATACATATATAGCTACCCGAAACTGTCTTTTCCCAACGCTTCAGCGATAAGGTTGAAAATCTATTAAAGAAATTTGACAGATTGTAGTAGCTTGATGTGCTGGCGTCTGTACAAAACTTAATCGACGTTTACACACAATTAGATTTTATTTCATAAATCCCGATTTCTGAGTTTGGAACACGAGAGAAAGATTAAAAAACTGAACAATTGTTCCACTGATAATTTGATAAAAAAAAATGAAGCACATGCATTCTGACTGAGGATTTGGCTAGGATTTCAACCGGGAATTAATTAGTGCTATTTTACATCATTTTTTTTTTTAATAAAACAACATTGGTGTTTTAATGCCAAGACCTTTTTTGTATCTCGTATTTGTTATCAATAATTGCACACATATTATTTTATTTTTTAGCTGTCACATTCGAGTCAAAATGAGAAAAGACTTTATACTAACGAGGTTATTCGAACCAAACGTGACGTTAACGGACGTGCGGTGGACACGCGCCCTTAGTAAATGTATAGTATCGCTTCGTCGGCGCCGTCATCGAGTTCTCGTTGACGTCCCGTTGGAGTGGCGTTGGACAAACGGCCTTAAGCTCTGGTCAAACTGAGGCGAGCGAGCGAGCAAGTGTGACTAGGAAGTCCTTGCTCACTAGTTCGAACACCTATACATACAAGCTAGTTGACACAATCGGTGTTACCAAATTTCGTACCGATAACTCGCTCGCTTCAGTTTGGCTAGAATTTAATTTAGAAAAAATTAAAAACATCTTACCTAATAAATAACCTATCATTGCTAGGAGTGTGGTTGATGATGACAACCAGTCCATATTGCCAAGCAAGCACTTACTCCCAAACCAAACACACTCGAAACCCATCGCTGCGACGATGACAAATCCGATAATTATATTTAAAAATACAAGCCACACGAAAATTTGGGCGAACCCTTCTTGATCCTGCATGTGAAAATACAAAATCATTAAACAGCATAATCATAATCAGAAAGAAAGAAGGAAAAAAAAGAAAAATATTCATATCAGCATAATAATATTCCCACTTCTGGGACACAGGCCTCCTTTAAGTAAGAGGGATGTAAAAAATTGAAATCAAATTTATTTTGTTTCAAATCAATATTTCTTTTCCCTTTTTTGATAAAAGGGTAAAATAATAAGCCTAACCAGTCTGTAACGTTCCCACTGCTGGGACACGGCCTCCGCCCTGTGAGAGGGGGTGGGCTATAATCAGAGAATAGTTTTCTATTCCGTGGCTATAATCCACCACGTGGGCCCAGTGCAAGTCGGTGGATGTCACATGTCTTCGAATTTTTGGTTCTAGGACATGCCGGTTTCTTCACGATGTACCAGCGACTTCATCTGCGTGTATTTTGTATTGCTTCACAAATATTCAGAATGAAAAGCAGCCTATATCCTTTTCCAGGTCACAGGCTACCTCTTTGTCAAATTTTAATCAAGATCGGTTAAGTGGTTTAGTCGTGATGAAGTACCAAACCACCAGCATTTATAAGAGAGAGAGAGTAGAGTGGAAATGTGGTGCTGTTCCACAAAAAATGAGACACTTAATATCGTGTACAACGTCTCCTGGCTATATGTTAGGGACCGATAGACGCTTCTGAAAGTGCCCAACTCGTTGCCAAATTCCGGGACCCTATTTAGATAGCCATTGACATCATTATCTGCCTAGCCTTATCCGAACTGCGTTGGGGTCGGCTTCCAGTGTCACCGGATGCAGCTGAGTACCAGTATTTTATATGGAGCGACTGCCTATCTGGCCTCCACAACACCCCATTTACAGGGTAATAATACGGTACCCCTTGGTAAGACTGCTGGTCAGACTAGAGGTATAATTAAGCACAATTACCGCAAAAGTGGAAAACATCAACAGCAGCCCCGAAAACATGAAGACCACGGCCATAAAGGTAATAGTCGTTGGAATTAAACTGGACAAATCTGACAGAGCCTGTTCAGGTTCTGAAACAAAAGGTGTATGTTATCGATATACCCATTTATTTAGCATAATCAACCTATTTGTCCACTGCTGGGATACAGGCCTCCTCTTGGTGAGAAGGGGGTGGGCCGTAATCCACCACGCGGGCCCTGTGCGGGTTTTTTTGGTTTAGGTTTCCTCACGATATTTTCCTTCACCGTTTAGAGAGCTGTGGCGAAGAAATAATTTACACAAAGTAAAGTGCCTGTCTTGGTTCGTGGGTCCAGGCAATACTGGGGGTCTACTCCGAAGTGGTATCGGCCGAATGTTCGGCCGTTTTCTGCTACGAAGTTACTATTTGGTTCGTTCGGTCCCGATCCTACACTCCTACACTCTTTCGAATATTGACTAAGGTCCCGACCCAACTGAGCCGATCCGAACTTTTTTGGCATTTTTCAATAATATTCGGTTCGGCCATGTGTCGGTCCGATCCGATCATTCGCACTTTGCACTTCGTAGTAGACCCAGCCAGCAATCAATAAAAATTTAAAACGATCAAATTCAACCGTTTTGTCGTGATGAGGTAACAACCAAACAGACAGACAAAGAAGAAAAACTCACACTCACGGATGTAATTCGAGACGTTATTGTACGTTTCCAAAATGGAGTTGAAATGAATATTTTTTCTTTGCTCAATCACGCCGAGAGTGACGGCACCCGTTGTCTGCAACAAACATGTAAAAACGGGTGTCAATCAAATCAAAAGTTTTTAATAAAACTAGGCTGAGAGTCAGCACTTTTCAAAAGTTTAAATGAAATAAGACAGTTCCCCAAAACGCCTGCCCTTGGCAACTTCCTAGTGCTTCAGCTAGGTAGAAGAAGTGGCTCAACCAACTCCCCAGCAGCACTGTCGGTTTAATTTAAAAACAAAAAGTGTAGAAAGACACTCAACGAAACCTAGAATCACTTGTTCTTCACATCGTTGTGATGACTTTTTTGTAATGGACAAATACCTGGGACCCTTCTGATTATGGAGACATTGAAGGTTAAAGTTCTACGGTTTTTTTACTTAACACCCCCACAAGTCCTACACCGTCGCATGAACCGATAGCACATGTTTTGTGTATTACATTGCGCGCTGCCGTTAATAAGCACAATGTTTTGTGTGTTATATTGCGCGCTGCCGTTAATAAGCACAATGTTTTGTGTGTTACATTGCGCGTTGCCGTTAATAAGCACAATGATTTGTGTGTTACATTGCGCGTTGCCGTTAATAGCGAGTTAATAACTGCATCATTGGTATTGTAATCGCAAGCGTGACTGCTGTGCATGAGGTTCTGGGTTCGATTCCCAGGTCAGGCTTAGTGTTATTTGGTTTTTTCCATTAGGAATTTCTCAGTAACAGCCCGGAGTTTAGAAGTTGGTGGTGTGATACCCTCGTGTCTCGGTGCGCACGTAAAGCGGTCGTGCGCCTGATCTCTCCCCGGTCGTGTTGGATTGCCGTCCCATCGGACTATGAGAGTCAAGGAACAGAGAGTGCATCTGTGCTTACGCACACACTTGTGCACTGTAATATCTCCTGTGAACCTGGCTAATCTCCGTTGAGATTGGCCACCGTGACAGAAATCGGTCGGGGGATTATTAATAGCGAGTTTTCACATCATAAATAAATCTTATATCTCTATAATCATTTGTGCTCGATGTTACTTAGTTGGGCATATAAAATACGTAAATAATGGTAACGGTATAATTATTTATTTATTTGGAAAAAATATGTACAATATTACAGACATACATCCAAGTTATTGCACATATCCCACTGCTGGGGCACAGGCCTCCTCTCTATGAGAGGGAGTGGGCTATAATCCACCACGCGAAACCCAGTGTGGATTATCAGATGTCACATGTCTTCGAATATTTGGTTCTAGGACATGCCCTTGCTGGTTTCCTCACAATGTTTTCCTTCACCGTTTTGAGGGCAGTGGTGATGAAATAATTTAGACAAAGTAATGTGCTTGCTTGGGTTCGAGCCCACGACCTACCACTCGGTAAGTCACGGCCGTTACCACTGGACCACCGCTGCTCTGTATTAACTATTGCACATCACATACGGAACACGGCAGGTCACGGGAACAGTCTGTGACTCCCGCATAGAAAACCATGAAAGTGGCACCGGTACCTAAAAAGTTGTGTGGAAATCAGTAGGGTGTGTGAGAAATAAGGAAAATCTCATGAAGAAAGTTTTGATATGCATGTTGATGGCTATAAGAGTAGGGGAAGACCAAAAAAATTATGGATGGACTGTGTGAATGATGGTATGGTTAGAATGAGGGTGACTACCGAGATGACGACTACTAGAGAAGTATGGAAGAAAAGGACTTGTTGCGCTAACCCTAAATAAATTGGGATGAGGGCAGAAGAATAATAACATACGGAATACGGATCCTGGGCCCATTGAAACTGCCTACCCTATATAAACACAGTTTTATCTAGGAGTCCGCAGTCTTTGTAAAAAGCGCACTTCACCAATTCTATACCAATGTATTTTCTTTGTTTATGTTTTGTATAAAGTTTCTTTGTTCATATTTTGCTAAAGATTTAAAATTATTATTTAGCAGTATTTTTATAATTATATAGGCCTTACTGTACACCCATTGCCTAATGGGTGAGCAATATTTGTATGCCTTGCAAGGCAACACATAGTGACACAACATATTTTTATTTTATACCATCATGTACAGACGCCAGCAGGTCAAGCTACCCGAAACTGTTAAATTTTTCCAATCAACCTTGAACCTTAACGCTTTAGCAATAAAGTTGAAAATCTATTAAAGAAATTTGACAGATTGTAGTAGCTTGATGTGCTGGCGTCTGTACCACTACATTACACCTATGTGTACAATTAAATAAATTTGAATTTGAATTTAGCTGATGTTAACAGAAGCATTAAACTCCTTTGTTTATTTTAACGATGTAAAAGCAATTAGTTTTAAAGAAATACAAAAGCTTTGTGTCTAGACGGCAGACAACTGAAGACTGCCTTGTTAGCAAACTTATTGAAGCCACCTTTAATTTTCTTGTTCCACTAGCTTTTGCCCGCGGATCCGTCCGCGTGGATGTAGAGAATTATCCCACGGAAACGTACTCCCGGGATAAAAATTAACCTATGGCCTAAGATCCTATGACTCAGGTCATGGTCCACCCATGTGCCAAATTTCTAAATCCGTTCAGCCGTTTTAGTGTAAAAGTTTTGTTTTTTTTTTTTTGTTTTTTTTTTTAATTGTAACAAACTCACTATCACCTTTATAATGTTATAAAAGTTAGGATTTAAAATAACTAAACGTTTTTTTTTCTTTTTATGGTCTCCTTAATCAAGAGTGGTACTGCTGAGTATGAGGTCCTAAGTTTGATTCCCATGTCGGGCAAGATGTTATTAGGTTTTTCCATTCCATCATGATTTTTAGAGCAGCCCGGAGTCTGGATTTACGCCCCGTTGATGGCAATAAGCTCGTATCATTATATTTATGATAAATTCGCCACTACATGAGACTTACTGGCAAAATTTTCGTTGACTTGTTCCCCTCTGTCTAACCCTTTGGGAAATACAGGCATGATGTTATGTACAATATAAACATTCTATCAAAATAAAACTTAGTTAAAATCCACTCGACCGCATCTTCTGTTTCATTGGACATTGAATCAAATGTCACGGATCAATTCGCAGCAGATGTTTGAGCTCCCACGTTGCCCAAATATTAATTAAATCAACATATATTTACATACTTTGAACATAAAAGCATCCTTGTGTATGCCTGGCTAGCCGTTAGATATTGGTATCCTCAGTTAGATTCAGTTCCCCGAACTGCCGCTGCCGCTGCTGTTCGTTTGAACTGCCCCGTTGGTCCTGGATTCGACTCCTGGGTCGGGCAGTGTTATTCGAGTTTTTCCATTTGGTTTTTCTTAGTAACAGCCCAGAGTTTGGAAGTTGGCGGTGTGATACCCCGTGTCTCGGAGAGCACGTTAAGCCGTTGGTCCTGCGCCCGATCTCTCTCCGGTCGTGGATTGCCGTCCCATCGGACTATGAGAGTGACAGAAGAGGGAGAGCACCTGTGACTGCGCGCACACTTGTGCACTATAATATCTCCAGCCCCGAAGGCTAAGCCCCGTTCAGATTTGCCGCCGTGGCCAAAATACGGTCTGGAGGACTTTAGATTCAGGTAAACGTTTGTTTCCTAGGAAAGCGGTTCCGTCATATTATAACGGCTGTCATGAAAATTTTACATTTTCACCAGTATTTGACATTGGACTTAAAGCAGAAGACGTGAAGGGGTTTTGGGGAGTTTTTTGCGCCACTTCTTCTTCCCAGTGAAAGCACTAGGAAGTGGTGAAGGGCGGGTGTTTTGAGGGACTGTCTTATGTAATTTTGTCGTTCAAAAAGTGCTGATTCTCAGCCTAATTTGAATAAATTACTTTTGATTTAAAGACACGTTTCAAGGTGCGCTTTGCAGAGCTTCGTTCCTTATTTTAAAGTCAGCACATTAAAGAGATGCTGAAGAAACAATGAAATAGAAAGTTTCTATAGTATAGGTATCACTGCCTATCAATTCAGGGATTACAGGTGTAAAGCACCTGTCCCACCGCCGGTGATTAACGAAAAGCGAGTAGCAACCAGCGAGCAATGAGCACAGAGTGCGTGGCGGCGACGATAAGCGATTACTTGCTTGTATGCGTTTGTACTAAGCGTGAGTCTCTCAGAACGAATTTGACCGAGTATTCTCTTTGATAGCTCCTATCGCTACCACAAACGAGTACTAACTGGTGTGAACAGTCAGCGATCAACTATAATTATTTACTGACAAGGGACCTACAATTCTTTGTACGTTCCTTGTTCAAGAAAACCGTTGATAGCCAGTAGCTTTCCTGTCGGCGATGGGACAGATGCTTAAATAGATGCTAGTTTATAAGAAATAGTAAGTTCCTTTATTATATGTATCTCTGCTTATCCCTGCGCGGATTGCAGGTGTATAGTTTACATTATAATATTATAAGTTATATAGTTCGATATTAAAACGGCAGTGCGATTCTGTGACCATCTCACCGTGAAAGCTCAGGTGAAGTGAGCGTGGAGCGAGCTGTCATTCCAACTAATGCTAGGGATTGACACTATTGACAGCTCACTTTAAGCTCACTTCACCTAACTTTTCACCGTGAGGTTTTTACAGAATCGGTCGGCAGCAGTGCGAATTGTGCGTGAAGTGAGCGTGGAGTGAGCTGTCATTCCAACTAATGCTAGGCACTGACACTATTGACAGCCCACTCTAAGCTCACTTCACCTAACTTTTCACGGAGAGATTTTTACAGACTCGATCGGCTGTTGTGGTTGCGGTGTGTCGAGGACACGCTCTAATTTGGGATTAATCACGACACACCCGCCATATTAGGTAGATACCAATATTACGTACAATTGTGTAGTATTACGCGATTTAGATCGGCTTAGCGAACGTCCACACGGCGCGTTGCGTCGTCGCAACGCAAATATTTTGACGCATAGCCGGCCACACAGGCGCTGCGTCGTCGCAGCGTTACTACAACGCAGTCTTAACGTTCGGTCGACGCAGCGGTGACGCACAGTTGCGGCAAGCATTTTTGTAAAAACATCGCAGTCAGTCTATAGGAAAGCATGGATCGGAAAAGACGTCTAGCATTGCTCCTATTACTACGTCACCGCCGAAATCGACGCAAATCACAAGACGGTATTGGATCTGTCCCTTCATTTCATTAAGAAATACTGATGGACAGTTTTTTTTGTTAGAATATCGGGAGTTGCTATTAGACGAAAAAAAGTTTTTTAATTTTTTTAGAATGAGTGTATCCAGCTTCGAATGTAAAACCTGCAAATAAAACTGAATACAAAAGTACGTAGGTAAAAAATGAAATGAGCTTGCGTGTATCCTCCCTATCAACGCACAAGCAACTGAGCGCTGCCTCTCCGTCGCCGCAATGAGTACACCCCCTCCCGCTTCGTCTCGGGGGCTGCTGTCCGTCATGTGTGCGTTGCGACGACGCAGCGCGCCGTGTGAACACCTTGGTTTTTTGTATGTATAACAACGCAACGGCAGCGCTGCGTCGACGCAACGCTGACGCAACGCGCCGTGTGGACTCGCACTTACTGTGCCATCCGGTTAACTAATAAATTGAATAATTATAACCGTGGGCACGCTTGCTAAATGGTACGTATCAAAAGTACTTTATATAATTTATTGGGTAGCCAGTTATTTTTCTACCATTTTTTTTTTCTGTTCCCAAGACCAATCGTTTTAAAAGGAACGGCAATTAAAGAATGAAAAGAAGAAGGAAACACTTTTGGTTTAACCGTTCAAAAAGGGCCCAACCATACATACCAGAACCACAGCACGTGGGCGGGCGCTAATTTATGGCAACAAACTAAATTTCAATGTTAAAATCCCTCTCTTCTTAGCGTGTTGATGGCAAAATACAGTTTTTTTTTGTTTCTTAAATTTCTTTGGCCCAAAATTCAGCAATGCGGATAGCATTCGCCGACGCAGCCATTAGGTCCTCACGTGTGCAGATGACAGGGCATGCGGTGCAAGATGGGAGGTGAGGCATTGTCTGTGGAGAGACACCGCATACACACTGGAAGTCAGAACCTTCCACTTGTGGAGGTTGTCCTAAAATCTCTATTCACCCCGTTTGACTATAGATTAGATACGGATACAAAAAACCAAAGGCAACATGACGAAATAAGTTACAAAAGTAATCAAACTTGTTACTAAAGTAAAAAAAACTTACTTGGACATCTTGCAAAACACGGAAATCTTCGAAACAACTTAATATCTCGCTCGTTGGTGACGGAAATATATCAAGTTTAACAAAAAATTGTAAATCATTCGACCAACAAGTATCAATATGGGCCACGCTATTATTTATATTATGTACATAAAAACGAAGAATTTATTTACTAGTTTTTTTTTTTTTGTATTTTACTACGGCATCCTTGGATAGTGTTAGGAAAATCGGGTACTCACTATGGATAAGACTGCTATTAGTATCATCCCGACTCGAATGGAGGCTACCCAACAGCAGCTTTCCACTTCTGGGAAAATCTCACACATGGTTGAGCCTATCTATACATTTCTACACAAAAACTGTTATTTTCATGAATAATGTGACATTTTGTAACGCTATTTTGATGGAAAATGTAAATAAAATATATAAAATCTATATTTTAGTTTGTAAATGACGCTGACGCCATGATATTGATACCATAAATAAATGAAAATACTCTGTAACCATAAATTAAACATAGAGGAAGAAGGTACTATAGAGGTGAAAACTCCATACCATAAACCCAAGTTGTTATCAAGAGGATACAAACCTATTAATTATAGTAAAGACACACAAATACATACAAACAAATACAAACAAAAAAACAAATACACAAATGCATACAAATATTGAAGAAAAAACGTTCCAAACAGTTTTGTACTACGTCTACGCGCGTAGCATCTCTTAACCGGCTACGTAGAACCTCGTAGCAAACTGCTACGAAATCGAATCTTCACAATACCGTATGAGGATATTCAAACCTCGGGACAGAATATATTATAAATATAGATATATAGAAAATTCACTCTATACATTCAATACTTTATCTAAATCTAGGAAGTAACTGGTTTTGTGTATCGTGTTCACTTTCTAAATCACATGATCTTTATTACCATTCTAATAAGGTTGCTGTTGGGTTGCTGCCAGTGACAAGTCTGTCAAAATCATTGTGATCTTTATTCTCGTTACAATAAGATTACAGTTACATTGTTGCTGTCAGAGGCAAAATAACTTTGAACAGACTTGTAAACACTGTTTAGACGGTGAATCTTTTGTTGTCGCTTCAAGTTATGGTATACAGACAATTAAATCCAAATGTAACCCGTCTGCCTTCGAAGCAAGAGTGAACAGGCATCTTCTGGGCTCACTCGTCTCATCATAGATCTCATACATCGCTTGCCATCAGGCGCGATCGAGGTCAAGATAAGGACCATTCAGCAAAAAAAAAACGCACTGTGTAAATCAGCGGGGCAATTGCGTAACACACACAACAGTAGTAATGGCTGTCGTTTTGACAGTTCAACAACATTCATTGCGCATTGTTGAGCAGACAATTTTTTCGAACATATAAAGCAATGGATTAGCAATATCCTTCAAAATGATTCAGATTGTGATTGAAAATGTGTTGCACAATTATGAACTACTAGGTGCGCCCGCGGATTCACCTGCATAAGCTTCGATCCCGTGGGAATATCGGGATAAAAAGTATCATATATGTTAATCCTGGTTATAAACCATCTGTGTGCCGAATTTCACCCAAATCCATTGAGTAGTTTTGGCGTGAAAGAGTAACAAACATCCATCCATCCATCCACCTTTCCATCCATCCATCCATCCATACAAACTTTCACGTTTATAATATTAGTAGGAAGTAGGAAGTAGGATTATATTATATTATATTATATTATATTATATTATATTATATTATATTATATTATATTATATTATATTATATTATATTATATTATATTATATTATATTATATTATATTATATTATATTATATTATATTATATTATATTAGTAGGATGGTGAAGGCCTTCGTCCAGTTAGTGCTAGAACGATATTTTGGCCGCTAAGGGCTGATTTTTCCAACGCCAGATAATTTTATTCGAGGAATAAATTTTAATTCTTCCATACAAAATCTGTCAGACATTAATTTTATACTACGAATGAATATTATCTGTCGATTGAAAAATCAGCCCTAAATTACATAAGCAGGGGGGCGTTCTTGGTCAAACAGATATGAAATTATATACACAAAACAAGATGGCGACGTTAGTTCCGATTTTGGCCACGCGCCAACATAAACTTATAGCGTTGTACTATTACCATGTGAATATCGGATGAAACGTACGGATTACGTAATTACAACCCGCAAGAGTGACCTTGAGACCCAAACGGCCCCTCCCGACCCGCGCGCTGTTACCGCTCTCGCCTTCGACGTCTCAGTATCGCGCGCCTACGTCATCCGAGCGAAGTCTTAAGTTAACCCTTGCGGGTTGTGTGTATTTTTAGTATTGTTTGTTTGTGTTCATTAGTGTAGGACATGTAAATATATTATGTAGGTAAATATTGCAAATAATAATCCCCCATGACCGATTTCGGTCACGGTGGCCAATATTAACGGAGATTTTTAAGTGCACAAGTGTGTACGCAAACATAGATGCACTCTCTGTTCCTTTACTCTCATATTCCGATGGGACGGTAGACATTCCTAATGGAAAAACCTAATAACACTTTGCCCAACCCGGGAATGGAACCCAGGGCCCCACACTCAGCAGCCGCGCTTGCGACCACGAGATCATCGAGGCAGTTACTAAATATTGCAAATATACTGCGATTCACCAACAAGTAGTGTAAAATAACAAATTATGGTGGCAACATTTCCATAAACTCAAGCTATTGAAGAAAGCGTAAATAACATCACGGGTCAGGACCAATATTACAAACCAAAACTTGTACGATACTCATTTTTATTTGTTCTCGTTCAGCATTTAAAATAATTAATTAAGAAAACTTGTTCAGGTGGAGATTCATAGATGACTCCACCCTAGAGTGTAAATGTGGTGTTGTTGCACAAACAATGGGACACTTAATATCGTGTCCAGCGTGTCCTGTCGTCTGCCCATTCCTGAAACTGATGGTCGCTAGTAATGGCGCTAAGAATCAGATGGTGAATAATGAAACTTCAGAAAATTCAAACACTTTATTGACAAGACCAACGTACAACAAACTAGTTCCACAAGACTCAAAACCAATTTAGAGTCAAAACACGTTCAGATTACAATGTTAGTACTTGAGAGGAACTTTAGCGACATCCTGAGACTGTTCGTCACGATTAAGAAGTACACCGTCACTGAAAAAGTAAATAAAATCATAAACATTCTTGATAGCTCATGATATTTCATGAGCTGTTCTTAAACTCTAGGCGAAGTTATAGGTCAGTACCTATAATAAACAAATACGCTGGACTTTATACTATCGATGACCAAATGAAGACATTTGATTTTTGCCATTTTGGCGCTGAGAGCAACGTGAGCGTCCGTAGAACTAATATTTTTGATAGCGAGTTTTACAAAATGCGCATACTTTCATGATAAAAATGTTCTAAATATGTATTAGTAAACACCAAATATAGAAAAAAGTCTTATTCCACGATTTAGACCAAAATCATCACAGACGTACCAAAACAAAACGACGGGCATTTGCGGCAATGTGTCAATTTTAGATCCTAAGATGCTCGGGCTCGACCGCTTTGAACCGACACAAAAAACCACTGTCATATCGTATAGTATATTTAGTCCAGGGCACTTGTATAATATAGGCCAGTGCTACTAGGACCTCTCACGCACGAGGTTGTGCGTTCAAATCTGGGCAAGTACAGACGCCAGCAGGTCAAGCTTCCCGAAACTGTCAAATTTTCCCAATCAACCTTGAACCTTAATGCTTTATCGATAAAGTTGAAAATCTATTAAAGATATTTGACAGATTGTAGTAGCTTGATGTGCTGGCGTCTGTACAAATGTGTACAAATGTCTTTATCAATTCAAGTTTATCTTGGACATCACTGACATCAGTGAAGGGAAACATTGTGAGGAATCCTGGACTTATAATTAATATGTTAAATTAATTCACAAAATTATATTATTTGTTCATTTTGTTTTAGTTTGTTTCTTTAATTTTTTATGTTTTATCTCTGCATCACCCTAAGGTTGAAAATGCCTCAGGTATTAAGCCCGCGTTTGTGCAGCATTTTTTTTTAGTTGTGCATTAAGTTTTAATAAATAAATATAAGTCAGAAATCTCTATCCGTCTTGAGCAAGCGTGGTGATGCTCAAGATAGGATAGGATAGGATAGAGATTTATGCAGGCATTTATGAGAAGAGGCCAAATAAAGCTGAATAGTTTGTTTATTTGTTTGTTAGCGCGCTAATCTCTGGAACTACAGGATTTGATTTTTTTTTTTTTGTTGCATTTTATAGCCCGATTTTTGAGGAAGGCTATAGGCTACTTAACATCACGGTGGGATCCTTAGGAGCCGAGCAAAAACAAAAAAGCTAAGAAAGAACGTTAAGCGAAAACGAAGTAATAGGAGGATGCGATGCGACCCACCCGAGCCGGGGGAACAAGAATTTTCACGCGTACGAAGTCGTGGGCAGAAGCTATACCCTATCCATTAGGTTAACCGTTTTTTGACAGCTATCGTAGAATGTACATATTCCAGACTAGGTACAAGTTAACATTAAAAAGCATAATAAAATAAAGATATAAACTGCCTTAGCTTATGGAATTATCTTATTTATGGCTTCCTATACACATTATAATACTGTACGTGTATCAATCAATGTATTGTATGTGCTGCAATCACTAGTTCCATCTGTCAAAAAATGGTTTATCTAATGGACAAGGTATAGTAGACTTATATTTTAAAAACACATACTACTACTACTACTACTTTGTACTAGAATAAACACATTGACTCGAACGTGATTTAATTTTGTGCAATATTGACTTTAACCCACTTACCAATTTCTGCTGACGCAATATCATATAATTTGTGTTTATCTAGGTTATGAAGTGCAAGAAACTATTTTACGCAAACTAAATAATTACGTATGGACTTTGTTATTTTGATCTTTAAGGTATATAGTACTTAAGTAAACTAGGTATAAAATAATGAATTAATACATTTTTGTCATTATTTCAAGACTTCTAATGTTAAATATTGTTAAGAATTTTATTGTCCTACAATTGCTATAAAGTATGCACATGCCGCCTGTCATACAGGTTTATCCTAGTACAGGCATCTAACATTATTATACCTTTGTAAGTTATTTCTAAGACTTTATGTAAATATTTTACCAATTTAATTACTGAATAAAATATTTGTTATTTATTATTATTACTAAAATAATGCTATACTTGTCGTACCAAAGCAAATAAAGTATAAATAAATAAAAGAATAAAGACTAACACAAAACAATGAGCACGATTAAGCCACACAAGACACTGCCGGCAACAATACAGTTAGCGTGAACAAAGAAGCAGAAGAAGGCTAGTACAAGAAAAAGCAGCACCGTAGTCGCACTGTATACTAGTGCGCCCCATTGATATATCTCTATCAGCACCGGTAGATTCTGGAAAAGAAAAACATGTTATTACAAAGATTTATCGAGAACAAGCCGTTAACCCAATGGGGTTTCTCATCGGCATAAATGACGAACTTCCATACAAACTTTCATCCCCTATTTAACCCTTTTCTAATCTCATCTAACCGGCCTGTATTGTCCCATTGCAGGGCAAAGGCCCCCCTCTCCCATTTCCACAGAATTCTGTCTTTTGCGAGTCCCTACGGTAGGAGTCAAGCTCGTCCCGACATCTTCGTTTCGACCTGCCGCGATGGCGTCGTGCGTTTAGTGGGACCCAATCGGTGGTTCTCTTAGCCCAATTGTCATTTGACATGCGGCAGACATGCCCGGCCCGGTTCCACTTGAGTTAACCTCTTTAGGGGAAGAATTTACAAAAAAATCTTCTTTGTTGCTCAATTTCGTTATGAAAGGAAATCTTGCGCAAAATTTCATGTTGTTAGACCCAGGGGTTCAGGCTGAGCGATGTCTGTCAGTCTTTTAAGATTTTGATTAAGTACAGTAGGCTGAAAATCAGCACCATTTTATTTGGCAAGTACTTGCGCTAGTGCCAAATTTCAGGGACTTAGCACACCTCCGACGCAAAAGTAGTGATGGGAAACCGCTTAACGAATCCTGCTTCGAAAAATCACTACAATAAGTCACGATTCAAGTAGCTGAACATCATGAGAGTCAGTTGAATTATAGCAACCGGAGCAAAATGTCATCGCTTTCAGTTCAGATCTACTTCGGATCTGTTAGATTACTATTTTCGTAAAAACAACATCCATTTTACAAAAAAAAAAATAAGTTTCACTTTATAAACTTGTCGACTGCCACAGACATGTGTCTGTGCACATGTGTCTGTGTGTCTGTGTGCATGTGCCACGAAACAAACGCAACACTGCAACGAAATAGCGAACTGAACAGTGCTGTAACTAGCTACCAAGCATATCTGCGAAATCACGCAGGAAAGAGATAGTGTCATATTCAATTCTGTTTCGCTCCCGTTTCGCTTGTAGTTGCGTACAACGGAGAAGTCATCGCGGAAATACTGCGGTTTCGCTGCTATGCTTTCGCGGTGGAGATGTGAAAGATGTTACAGCTTAAGCATTTTTCAGTACTATACTCATAACAATACCTTAAATCACAAGATTAGTTGATTTTAACATAAAAAGACATTTTTCTTGTTCCAACATACATTTTATTGACAGTACCTTTTTTGTTTTTTCTTACACAAGATACTTCTCTGTGGTTACTTAAGGAGGTCGCACATTGTAAAACATATGCAACCTTATTATCTTCTCTCAATGAAGACCTACTAATTTCAAAAGCTTCGACAGCCTTGGTTTAGCTAATGCTTTTGTAAAAGTATCTGCAAGTTGATTTTCAGTTGTGATCTTGCTTACTTTTAGCTCTCCACTTGTTACCATCTCCCTGACAAAGAAGTGTCTAATCCGGATATGCTTAGTACGTTTATGGTACTCCGGATTTTCAGCTAGCTTGATCGCAGCTTCATTATCTACTCTCAGGATAGGCACACCCTTCAGTTTGGTCATATCTCCAATGACTCTGGACAGCCAGATTGATTCCCGAGCGCCTTCACTGGCAGCTACGACCTCTGCTTCGGTGGTAGATATAGCCACGCTTGTCTGACGTTGGCTTATCCATGACACGGCACCTCCAGCATACATGCACAATACACCAGTGGTTGAACGTCCTGTGTTCAAGTCACCGCCATGATCAGCATCACTGTAGCTCTCAAGAATACCTGTCTTGAAATCTCTTTTGTAGAATATCCCTTTTTCTGGAGCATACTGCAAATACCGTAATATTCTCTTGAGTTTCACACAATCCAGTTCTTTAGGATTTTCGAGGGTCCTAGAAACTACGCTGACTGCATATGCAATGTCTGGCCTAGTTCCGATCATTAAATATGCCAAGGCACCAACCACTTGTCTATAGTTGTTCAAAAGATTGCTCACATCGCATGAGTCTTGACCCTGACATTGATCCTTTTTTACAATTGGTGTCATTACCGGTCTGCAATGTTCCATGCCAAATCGTTTAAGCACTTTCTTCGCGTAAGAACCCTGGGATATTTTTATTCCGTCTTCAGTCTTCTCTATTTCAATTCCAAGGAAATATGATGCTGCCTTCGTTGTTATTTTAAACTTAGTCTTCATCTGTCCTATGAACTCGTTTATTAGTTCCTGGCTCGTTGCAGCCACCAAACCATCATCGACATATAGGGCAACTATCAGTTTACCTCCAGACGAAGTCTTCCTTATGAATAAACAAGGATCTGAGTCACTAACTTCGAATCCAATCTCTTTGAAATAGTCCAAAATCCGCTTATTCCAACACCTTGGAGCCTGTTTTAAACCATAAAGGCTTTTCTTTAACAAACAGATGCGACCAGAAGCATCATCATACCCTTCGGGCTGTTTCATGAATATTTCTTCATCAAGTGACCCATAGAGAAAAGCTGTTGACACATCGAATTGTACCATTAACATGTTCTCATTGGCTGCTACAGCCAATACACTCCTAACTGTTGCCATTTTAGCCACGGGACTGAAAGTTTGATCATAATCAACTCCTTTCTTCTGACTAAACCCCTTTACAACAAGTCTAGCTTTATACTTATCTGCTGAACCATCAGCATTCAATTTAACTTTTTATACCCATTTGCATGGTATAACCTTCCTGTTATTAGGAAGAGGCACGAGGACCCAAGTCTTATTCTCCTTCAAAGAATTCATCTCGCAGTCCATTGCTTTTTCCCAAAGATTCCGTTCAGGGCTTTTAATAGCTTCTCTATAAGAACTGGGTTCTTGATGACAGCTAGCCATGTTTAAAACATAGTCTTTGAGTTTAATAGGTGGACGAAGTAAAGATCTGTCTCTGAGAATCCTTCCACCATGTTCCATGATTTCCTGTTCAGGCATTACATCTCTGGTATGAATTTCAGTCTCATCTTCATTTACTTCCCTTATCTCTCCCCCTAACTCAAAACTCTGTTCAGAAGCATAACTCCTAGCGTCATCAAAATCATCCAAATTTTCCACTGGAACATCTTCTCTATCAATGAACTCAGTGTCCCCAATTTCAGTGCCAACACCTTCATTGACATTTTCATTATTGTTGATAATTCTACCAATGTCTGATTTTTCTGCATTCTGAGTAACTCGTGGTTGACTCACTGGATTCAATGCATCATTCTCATTAGCATGCAACTGTGGCAATTCCAATGGTATTTCAAATGCAGCTTCTGTAGAAGTCTTCACTGGAGCTTCCGCACCCAAGGGAATTTCATTGAAGGCGACATCCCTTGATCTCACCAGCGAATTATTTTGTTCGTTCCAGAGCCTGTACCCATCGTCATTATCATATCCCACCAAGACACATTTCACTGCTTTCTTGTGCAGCTTCTTCTTGGTTTGCTTTGGTACATGCGCATAACAATGCGATCCGATAATTCTCAAGTGCTTTATTTGAGGTTTCTTACCATCCCAAAGCTCAAATGGAGACTTGTTTTCTACTGCTGTTGGACCTGTCCTGTTCAAAATATAAACGGCAGTATTCACTAACTGAGCCCACAATACCTGAGGCAGTTCCTCATGCGCATGCATCATAGATCTCGCTGCCTCAACAAACGTGCGATTGTCCCGTTCACTACACCCATTTTGTTCTGGAGTGTATGGCATAACAAATCGTTGCTTTATGCCTTTATCCGTTAATACTTTTAGCATCTTCTGATTGTTAAACTCTCCGCCATTATCACTCAATACTTCTTTAATAGTATGACCAGATACCTTGACAGATGCCAGCATCTCTTTCAGCTTTTCATATACCTCTGACTTCTCTCGAAGAAAGTACACAAATCTGTAACGTGTGAATTCATCTTTGAACAGTACAAAGTAGCGATACTTGGATATGGACAGAGGGAATGGACCACACACATCAGTGTGTATGCGTTCTCCAGGCTGTGTGGCTTTTTCCCGTACACCAAACTTCTGTCTGTGCGTCTTTCCAAATATACAGCCTTCGCATAATTCTCCAGTTTCCTTGGTTTTAATACCGAATTCCCTCTCGATTAGACTTCTCACATGCCTTTTATTCTGATGAGCCATCCGCTCATGGTAGAGTTGCAACATATCAACTTTTTGTACCAAATTAACAATTACTTTAGATGGTGGTACAATCCTACAGTTAAGCCTGTACAGACCTCCGTACCTTTCTCTTTGTCCTATAATTGCAATTTGTCCGTCAATCTTCATTGAACAAGAAGTGACGCGCGACTCAAACAAACTCCCTGGATTTTTATCTTGTGTCGACAGCACCGAAAATAAATTTCTGCTTATCTGGGGAACAAACCAAACATCCCTCAATGTTGCTTTGACAACCTTCTTGTTAACCTCAGCTTCAATGCTTAGTGATCCTTGCCCAACAGCCTTAATCACATTTCCATCAGCTGTTATTACAGTGTGATCAACATCAAAATATTTAAAATCTTGATATAAATCTAACCGCATCGTAACATGATTTGTAGCATCGTTATCCACATACCATTTGTCACAATCAGTCTCAGATTCAGCTGAATTCACAGACAGTAATACCATGTTAACTCCTTTGTCATCCACAACTTGTCGAGATACACTCCTCTTAGGGCAGTCTCTTTAAAGATGACCAACTTCTTTGCAGTTGTAGTATCTTATTTTATTTATTTTCTTCTTACTTGTCCCTGGAGTTTCCTCATTACCCTTTTTAATACATTTCTTCCATGTATTAACCGCAAGAGCATCACAACTAGATTCACAGTCTTTGCCGTTGTTGCAGAGTGCCATTTCATGTGCACACAACTGACTTGTAATAGTCTCAATGCTCCGATCCTTTTTTGACATCAGCAACCAGCTCGATTTAAACGAAAAATAATTTTCTGGTAATGTGTCCAAGACTTTGCAAATTAATAAGATATTTGGAAGTTCCTTACAGTCTTCTTCTTTCATTAATTCTTGCCTTAACCTGTACCAGACATTTTTCAGCTTCGAGATATGCGTTGCCATATCATCCACAGTATCCTTTTTATAACTGAAGAACTGCAAACATAAGTCATATAAGCGATCTTCGCTCACGCCTTTATATTGTCGATGCAGTTCATCCCATACTTCTCTGGACGTTGAGAACCTTATAACCTTGTCTAATGAGTCATCAGAAATATTGTTCGTTATGAGTAACAAAGCCGTATTATCCAGCCTGTTGTATTTTTTTAAATGTTCATTGTAAAGAGCCAAATCTGCTGCAGCTGTATCGCCAGCCCCACATGCAGGCTTAACCGGTCTCTTTATCTTGCCCTCTACAATATCTATTAAGCCATGTATGCCTCTTAACAATGCAGAAATCCGGTACTTCCATTGTATCCAATTTGTACCCTCAAGTTTAGCAATCTGAATCTTTGACAACTGCATTCTGGATATCTGGGCCCATAACCTGTTACAGCTTAAGCATTTTTCAGTACTATACTCATAACAATACCTTAAATCACAAGATTAGTTGATTTTAACATAAAAAGACATTTTTCTTGTTCCAACATACATTTTATTGACAGTACCTTTTTTGTTTTTTCTTACACAAGATACTTCTCTGTGGTTACTTAAGGGCACACCGAGCTTCTAGCGCTAATCGATTTTAGGTATTCTATGCGCTCCGTGTATGTGTGCGTGAGGCACACCGGCAAGAGAGCGAACGGCTAGACAGATAAGAGCACTGCGCCGACCGCGCGCCGCTCGCGCCGAGCCGTGCGCCGATCGACTCGCGAGGTGCTACCAATATTTACAAAATTAAACAAAAAAAAAAAACGATTTCAAATACTTTTATTGGAAATATACAATTTTTAAAATTTATAATTTACCGTCGTTAGATGAGTATCTATGATCAGATCAATAAAAAAATAATATTAGGTATTTAGTCTAATAATACTCAATTAGTTACCTTTTATGATAATATTCTAATTTCTAAGTACAAGAGAAACTTAAAAGTGATTTCAATAACGTAAAATAACTTATCAGCTAAATAAGTAGGGTAAAAATCCCAGTAGTCGACCTTTTATTTTCAATTTCAAATTATTTATTTTTCAAAGTAGATTCAGTAAACTACTTTCGTTAGTACGTAAGGTTCGACTTTTAATTCCATTTAGTGACTTGATGGTTAATTTGACAGATTTGAATAAAAAAACAGCTATTTGAGTGGGTGTAAGAATAAACTATATTCAATGAACTTCACAAATGTACTTGTCGGAGAAGGTGTGTCTGTCTCTCGTTAGCATCAGGCATATTTTAATTACTGTGGGCGTACTAAGGGTAGTGTTGGTTATAGCGCAATAGTAAAACGATTTGCAGTTTAAATCAGATTGCAATTCATGAACAAGTCAGTCACACTAGCGAATCACACACTGTAGGTACCTACACAACTCAACGATACGAAACGCGGCAGTTTCTATGCACATGTTGTTCGTACGATGTCCAATGTGTGTGAAATTTCTTGCAACTGTTCTAATAAATACATAAAATCTACAACTCTATTTCCACTTATTTTGATCTCTTCCAATTTTTCTTCTGGTTCTTTTGTGTAATAATCTTCTTCTGAATCTGAATCAGCTGGCGAATGATGTGTAGAATGCTAAAAGGTGAAAAAATTATGATATTAAATCAAATAAACAAATATCCTATTTTTCTCAATAGGTTCAGGATACGTTGATAAATTCATACCTAATACTACTTACATTGGGATTGTTTTGCGTCCTAGTTGCAGCAGCACGCGTCTGTAATTTCTGTATTTCATCAAACGGAAAACTAAAATGAAAAAAAAAAGAAGATTTATGTTAGCAATCAATATTTTTGTAAGGATTTATAAAATATAATAAAGGGCGCCCTGTGAGGAGGGAGCAGTGGTAGCCCAGAGGTCACGGCTGCGACTTAAAGAATTGCAGGTCGTAGCTTCGAGCCCAGACAGGTGTAAATTATTTCATCACCACTGCTGTCAAAAACGGTGAAGGAAACATCGTGACGAAACCGGCACGTCTTAGAACAAAAAATTAGTAGACATATGACATCCACCAACGCACGCAACGCACTGGGCCCGCGTAGTGGATTACGAATCGTAATCCACTACGCGGGCCCAGTGCGTTGCGTGACAGGGCTAGAGAGTCGTAATTTACGACCCTCTAGCCCTGTCACTGAGAGGAGGCCTGTGTCCCAACTGTGGGAACAGCAACCTGTTAAAATTAGGGTGCTAGTGATAAAAATATTGCCCAGTATACCTAAATATTATGCACAATGTACACACGGCTACATATCAACCTATAAATATCCAGTATAAGCTGACCTCTCATTGTACAGAAATCCTATACAATGCGAGATCAGCTTATACTGGAGTAGTATAACTTGATTTGTAACAATGTGTACACACGCATATAAAAAAATATGAGGACACAAGCAACAATAATAATCAATATCGGACTTGCTTCATGGCAATATTTTCTCTGTGTGAGTAAGTCATGTCACTGTCTATTTCTCCTTCCACTGGAAGACAACAATTTTGTTCCGGTGTAATTGGCATCCTATAATAAAAAAGAACATTTGATTTAATTATAATTTCTAGAATTATCAACAAATCCGTTTTGGGATGAAAGTAAGACTTATTTCATAAAAATAATTAGTTTCTGAACTTACAATTCCAGAGTTTGATAAATTTTGGAATCGGTGGCTTCCATGAAATTTACCCTGAAAATTGAAAGTTATAAAGATAATGTGGTGCTTAATTTATTATAATGTTTTCTTAGACACATCCTATTATTTTTGCGCTTACCTCACCAGTTCATCAGACGACTCTTTGTTTTGTAGTGAGGTGCCAACAACTGGTACATTTACCCTATAAACAGAAAAAGATAAAGAATTTTCCAGCGTAACTATTTCTTAAAATATCGTAAATAGATAGATAAGTGACAACTATGTACTTACTTTTATTAACTGAGTATAATAAGTAGGTAGGAAGATTATACTTACGAAGCCACAGTATTCTGTTTATCCTCAAAATTTTCTATCTGTAGTTGTCTTTCTCTCTCGGCATCAGATGGTTCAAGTTTATTTTGCAGTGAGATACATTTACTCTATAAATAGAAAAAAATAATACAGAATGATTCAAATCATAGTAGATTTAATCCGTGATTTGGAAAATATGTTGTCGATCCGTGCATAATCACGGATCGAGAACATATTTTCCAAATTTCGAAATTAATAGAAAAAAATTACGAAATTCACAAAGACGGTCATCGAACCTTGATACTGAGCACTTACCGAGTCTTCAGTATGCATTTGGCTGCATGAATTAGTGTCACCAGATACTAGAAAGTAGGTAGGTACTGTACTGAGTATACTTACGAAGCAACAGGAGTATTCTTTTTGTCTTCAACATTCTCAGCCTGTACTTTTCTTGCTCTAAAAGATAAATTCAATTCTTTTTAAAATACCCCATAAAAAAAATAACACCACTTGGTAAGGCAATTAGTAAATAAGTAGGTAAGTATACGAATTTTACTTACTTCATTTCTTCATGCAAGCGTTTAGCATTGGTTTTTCGCCAACCCCTTCTGTCTTGATTTCTTTACTTTGTTCCCCATTTCAAATAAAAATAAATAAATAAATAAATTTCAAATACGCTACAATTAGTTTTCACACAATTTTCTTCGTTACGTTATTAAATCCGTGCGTAAGCGCAAGCGACACAAGCTCCCCGTCCGATGGCCGACGGCGGACTAAAGCGGATAAGAGGGCGGCGCGGCGGCTCTGCTTATGATGGGCAAAACTCGCGCGAATTTAGGTATTTCCTTCTTATTGTTAAACAAATACACATTTTGAAAATGTAAATCGTATACGTTGTATAAAACATGTTGTTTTGTTATTATTAAAAAACTGATGACCTTCCGCGAAGTATTCACGCCGTACTAAGCGTTTGTTGTGTTTTTTAGAGATAACTTTGTGAATTTATTCTATCGAGCCAACTTTATCAAATCGTGTTTCCATCCTGTATACTGCCTAGTATATATGGCCAATAATACCAATTTATTTCCTGAGATTTTAATTTAATTGTTTACTACTTCAAACAACCGTTATAAAAGCGCGTTTTTGTGTATAAACAGCTCGGTGCCCCGTTAAGGAGGTCGCACATTGTAAAACATATGCAACCTTATTAAAAGAATGCCTACTCTTAAAACTTGTATAATTAATATAATTTTTCTTACACAGCAAGAACCAATAAGAAGCAATGCGCTAGCAAGACAAAGCATGATTGAGGCTATGCCAAGCGTCATCTGCGCCACCGTCTCTGTTAGCTCACTATAGTTTGAGAGCAACGTGTTCATATCCCAGAAGCCAGGCGTCTGGCTTACATTTGGGGCAAACAATACGCCGACCACCTGAAAAAGAATTGAAGATATTCACCAAAGATTTTAAGAAGAAAAGAAGCTGTATATGTAACAAGGGTGCAAGAGAAAAAAAGATGAATAAATAGGTTTATAGAGGCATGAGAAACAGGGTGTAAAGTTCGCTCATTCTCCATAGAAAAAGGAAGATCCTCCGACCAGACGGGTGTTGTTTCTGGTAACAGCTACTCCCGACGATTAATGTTTTTTTTAAAGACTATTTATACCGTTTTAGGGCATCAAAACATTCGTCCGCTTCACTGTCAACAGGAAAAGTGCCCAAAAGGCTGGCAACTTTTTATACAAACTGTAACCATGAATTCACTCTTAAAATAACTTATAAAAGCTGGTTATCTTTTACATTATGTTAAATATAATCTTCTATATTTGTAAATAAAGAGCTTTACATTTTTAGCAGTCATGTCACTGTACTGTACATCTTACTGTACATAGCGTTCCCGACGATATACATAAACTTCGACCAGATGTTCGGACTACGGAAATAACCATTTTTCATTATGGACACATTAATGAATTCTTATTTTTTGTTAATTTTCATACAAAATAAATACCTTGACGTAAATCATCCGATATGCATGCTTCTTTATCTCTTTATCCGAAACATTTCATAGATTTATCATTTTAATTTCACTAAGCGGCAACATAGGCCAAATTAAGACCCTTTCTTACTGCATAGCTCTATTAAATTTCATTAAATGAAATTACAAATATCTTTGTAACGAAGCCTTTTTAAGTACTACTTCCTAGATTTGATTTGTAAAAGTTATAGAAGCGTTTGCCAAAGTTTAGGGATAACGTGAAGAACACGGTGTATATACTATAGCTTTTAAATTATGTAAATATTGTATTCCATGATTTTTTAATAAAGAATTTATACAGTCTGTTTTTAGCAGTCATGGAACTGGACTATATATCTAACTATATATAATTATTACACAAAAATGAGTGAGGCACGTACGAATGAAAAGATGGCTATCAACACACAACCAGCCCTAAGGAAACAGCAGAAGCAACAGCTTATAACTGTCGGCAATTTGTCCATGAACTTCATTTTGTTTGGTTTTTATCACACTTCACATCTGAAACTCTTTGAAAACTCGTTGAATTTACATTTTCCAAAGCTTTATATTTGGTTTGACAGGTTCATTTTGATAGATTTTTGACGCGGGAGGACTTCTTTTTCTGTCATACAAGAGTGATGATTTTGAGGTTACAGAAAGGAGTTTCTTGACTCATGACTAATGAGTAATTATGCCTTCTTTTTAAAGTGTGGGAAATTTTATTTCAAAAGAATGGGCTTATGGCAAAGACTCAAGTAGGCCGCAGCAAGGACAACCTCCACAAGTGGGGGTTCATGGACGGTTCAAAATCCGATGTGTATGCGGCGTCTCTCCACAGACAATGACTAACCTCCAATCTTGTGCCTCATGCCCTGTCACCTGCACACATGAGGACCTAATGGCTGCATCAGCGTACGGTATTCGCGTTTGTGAATTTTGGGCAAAACAAATATAAAAAGCTATATATATTTTATCTTGTATTTTTTTTCCATTGACACACTAAGAAGAAAAATGAGCTCATGACTAAATAATCACAGCAACATGGGTCGATCGAAAGTTAAACCACTTGCTGAGGTAGATCCGTGTGTGGGTGACCAATTGACCATCCATTAGATATCAGACCCCTACGTGCCTCGGAAAGCACGTTATGATTTCCGGTCCTGGCTGTAATTTGTAGATCTACGGCAGTTGTAACCAGAAGCCCAAAAGTCAAAACCAGCCCTACAAAGGAGTAGCGTGTTATCCAATAACCGGCTTGTGGAATTTGTGGTGGTCAGACAGTCAGTCGTTCCATGTAAAATACTGGTATTCAGCTTCATCCAGTTGGACTGGAAGCCGACCCCAACGTAGTTGTGTAAAGATTAGGCAGATGGCATCCAAGATAGGCGTGGCCTTACTTATAAATTATTATTGTTAAAAGCTGCTGGGCAAAGGCCTCCCTACTCTCTTTCCATTTCTCTCTGTTTAAAGCTGCTTATAAATACTTGATTTATATAAAAACCTACAAAACTTACCTAGTTTTATAGGTTTTTAAGTGAAAGATAGTTCAAAAAAGACAAATACAAGGTGGATTTGAACAATATAGTCAAGTTCTGTACAATGGATTGTCCACAATTGACAAATTGAGGCCTAGAATTAAATTAAACTTTGGAAGAATGGAGTGAAGAACTCTTTCACAAAGACAAATAATTAAAAAGTAAAGTCACGAACACAAGTCCAGTTTGAAACTTTGGAAATAATTAAACAATGATTCTTGAAAAGGTAGAATTAATGATGGTCTCAAGAATTATTTTGGTTATTTTTTAATTCATTCTTCAGTAACTAATAAAGAAATAACTAAGTATTTTAAAATACCTAATATTATTCTCAGATTCTAATACATTTATAAACAGGATCTTTTCAAATTAATTGGCGAAACTTTGCTTTGCTTTTGAAATGTATTAGTAGGTATCTTGACCTGGTTTCGATGGATGAGGTCTATGATGGAGGTCAGCGGGATTGTCCGAAAGGGTTACCGCTATCCCGGAACATAAAGGGCAAAGGAAGGAACATGGGTGGGTTTTAGTCAGTAAGAGTCTGACACTCCCTTCCGCTCCACCCAGAGCGGGAGCGGTCATTTGATGATTACCCATCCGGAAAAAAAAAAAGTTCTATGATGGAACGATCGTGCCCAGAAGAAGCCTGTTCCTTGCTTTAAAGGATCAAATGTAGAAGGGAACACAGACGATGGCAGAGAGTTCCACACTTTGGCTGTGCGCATAATAAATGTGGAGGAGAAGCGCAGAGTAATTTTACGAGTATGAAGTGTCGGCAGTTAATTAAAAAGGCCCCGAAAAATTCTTCCATATTCGTGTAAACAATGCATTGATCGGCATTTGCACCACCATTGATAAGTATTACTACAACGTTTACATAATGCTATACAGGGTGGCAGGGACTTCGACACGCAAACGTCGTGAAAAGGTTACACCTGATGCCATAAATAAAATTAAGAAAGTCATTCATCTCGGAAATGACCGGTTCTAAAAATTTACATTTTTGAGTGCGCAATGTATTGCAAACAACGCGATGAAAACGCTCCGCGGATGGCGCGCGCGCGCGTGTACTGCGATACCGCGCGGTGACCTTTCGAGTTTTATTTACATTGCTGTTTTAAGTGAAACAAGTGAATGTACTATTTTTTAATTAAAAATCTCATTGGGGAATAAAAAAACAAGAAATAAGAAAAAGAAAGAAATAACGATTTTATACGGTTCACAGTAAAAAAAAAATTGCAGAAAAAAACGTAAAAATTAAGAAAAAGCCGACGAAAAATTTCAACGCTGGGGGTCCAGAATCATGTACTGAATTCATGGTAAGCGGTTGCGCGTCGATGGCCCTGCCACCCTGTATAACATGCATTCAGATTCAAAAGACATCCTGTGATATCGTGCCCTAACCCCTCTCCTGCACCCGAATTTTGTAAGACACTTTCAATCACAATTTGAATCATTCATCCATTGCTTCATATGTTGAAATATTTGTCTGCTCAACAAAGTAAATAACGCAATGAATGTTGTTAAACTCTCAAAATGAAAACCATTTGCTGCTGACAGATCGAACTAGTGAGCAATTATATTTATTTTGTCAAAACTGTTACACGTACGGTTTTATAATGTCTGTAAGAAGTCATAAATAAGATAATTCAATAAGATTAGGCGGTTTATATATTTATTTTATTACGCATTTTAAAGTTACGTAATCTGGAATATGTACGTTCTAAGACAGCTGTCAAAAAACGGTTAACCTAACAACAGTGTTACGCCTGGTCACGCTATTACCCCGCTGAATACTACCTGTGTCTTAAATTAAGGTCAGGAATAAATAATTGCCTCCCTACCCAAATTGGTCGTCAAACACAGGTAGTGAAGTACCCTCTGTTACACCATAGTTGTTCATTTTGATATCATTCACATCCCTACTAGGGTCTAAGGCACTCAACAGGCTAAATGCCTCATTTACATTTAGAGATTCATCAAAATTATGTCAGCGTAGCTATGTATTTATTAGAAGATTTTCGTTTAGACGGGCTACTTTTTGTCGCAGTAAATAATAGTTATATGGTTTTATACTGTCCTGTCTGTTTACCGCGGTAAATAAACATTTGGGTATTCTAATAGAATAGAATATCTACTCTTTATTGTATACACCATGTACATCATATAAATTACAGATATTATTATACATATAGAAATAACAGATGACAGAAGTGTGATGAAGAAGAAGTGTGTGTGTGTGGTGTGTGCGTGTGTGGTGTGTGTGTGTGTGTGTGCGGTGTGTGTGTGTGTGTGTAAGTGTTATTTGTATTTTCTGTTAGATATTTTTTGTCGAATTTTTTTATCTAAGTCGAAAGTTTAGGCTAGGCTAGGTAACCCTAAATTGTGATTTTCCGATCGTTTTTCTCTTTAACCATTGCAGTTGATAATACGGCCAAAATAATAGTCGTAGTGGATGTCTGAATTTTTTTTTATAGAAATGCGTCATGTGCGACGTACGTCGTCGTTTTCGGTTGTGGAAGTCAGATAGTCAGTCGCTCCATTGAGTATTCAGCTGCATCAGATTAGACTGGAAGCTGACCCCAACATAGTTGGGAAAAGGCTAGGCAGATGATGATGACGTCCTAATTTGCCCTCGATTAAATTTTTCGCATTTGTTTGTCTCTTTAATTAAGCAAGTGGAAACAAAACAAATAGAACATGTTCATTTCGTAACAAAGAATGCTGTTGTTTTGCTTGTGGTTTTCTTAGTTTCTTAGAAAAAAGTATTTTTAATAAATCGAAAAATCTAATTTTTCTGAAGCGCATGCCACATTATTCCGCCCGAAATGTATAGGATTTTCTCGTAAAGGTGAATGACATTAAACCCGTGCTACCTAATGGAATAGGTCTGTCTTCTTACGTCTATTATAATTTGCGAATTTGTGGATTGTAATCATGTACTGAGATGGGCACAAGGAGAATGTTCAGCTGTGGGTGAACTTGGGCTGTGGCTAATGATAATGAATTATCTACTATGAAATTCGGTGGCAGGAAAGCTCGTTAAGCCGTTGGTCCCAGCTGTCATTTGTGTATCTTTAACACTCATTACGGGTCGTCAGAAACCCGAAAGTCTGACAACCAATCTTACCAGAGGGGTATCGTATTCAACGGGATTGTCCGAAAGGGTTACCGCTACCCCGGAACATAAAGGGCAAAGGAAGGAACATGGGTGGGTTTTAGTCAGTAAGAGTCTGACACTCCCTTCCGCTCCACCCAGAGCGGGAGGGGTCATTTGATGATTTCCCATCCGAAAAAAAAAAAAGTGGTATCGTATGTAAACCTAGTAACTGGATTGTGGAGGTTAGTTAAGCAGTCGCTCCATGTAATATTTATTTATTTATTATTATTAAGGCACATCAAAAACACAAACACAAACATTTACAAATAACAGAGAACAAAGACATGGACTAGTGTTTACGTCAATTACAGACGTCAGACGTACAGTATATTGTGGCATACAGCTGCATCCGTTTCGTAGCCGAAATTTGGTGGCTGATTTTTTCCTAGCAATTTATCGTCCACCCGAACAAGAAAACTCGTCATCTTTTCGAAACAATTCGAAATCGCCGGTCTACAGCCCCAGTCCAGCCCTAAGGCACGATTCTCCACCAATTTGCATTCAAATAGATCGTAACTAACGCTCCCCGAATATTAATAATTATCAACCATCCCATCTTAGTTCAGATATCTTAAAATTTGCATTGCAATCTTACCAAATGAAGGGCCTATTGTGGACTCGTCAACGTTTTATTATTTATTACAAGGTTATACAGGATGAAATTGAAAACTTGCGACAAATCGAAACAGGAGTAGCAGTAACTGTTACATAATCATTATAAATTGTCATTTCCCAAATGTAAATTCTTGAGGAAAAATCGTGTAATTATCGCCTTAGATAGTGCAAACTAAGTATATTGCTTTTTTTTTTTTCTGGTGGGAAATCATCAATTGACCCCTCTCGCTCTGAGTGGAGCGGAAGGGAGTGTCAGACTCTTACTGACTAAAACCCACCCATGTTCCTTCCTTAGCCCTTTATGTTCCGGGGTAGCAGTAACCCTTTCGGACAATCCCGCTGAAAGTATATTGCCTTCAAGTAGACACGAATTATCGTCGTGCCAGTTACCTTTTTTTTCAAAATTTTGAAAACTTGCAAGAAAATTAAAGTGTATAGCGCGCGCCCGATAAGCAATCCATTCATCGCTGAGTGCACAACATGAAGCAAGTTGGCAACGCGAAGAACTAGCGGTATTTGCCAAGTTTTGACCGTTACTACGAATGAAAGGGCGGGCGATGACGTTGCTATCGCTCGCTTTCAGGCACATTGTGCATCCTTTTCCTTAATGACATGCTTTAAATTTACTTTATAACACGTTAAATTAAATATTTTAATTTGTCGCAACTATTCGATTTCATTCTGCATACGCCAGCGCATCAAGCTACTACAGTCTGTCAAATTTCTTTAATAGATTTTCAAATTTATCACTAAAGCATTAAGGTTCAAGGTTGATTGGGAAAATTTGTCAGTTTCGGGTAGTTGTTGGCGTCTGTACATATGATATAGAAATACTCACAGAAGTAATAACTCTGGGTCTTTTTCTTTTCCGGATGTGAAATCATCAAATGACCCCTCCCGCTCTGGGTGGAGCGGAAGGGAGTGTCAGACTCTTACTGGCTAAAACCCACCCATGTTCCTTCCTTTGCCCTTTATGTTCCGGGGTAACGGTAACCCTTTCGGTCAATCCCGCTGAATAACTCTGGGTCTTGGGGAAAGATTAATAGCTAACAACTAGCTCCTGTCTTATCCTTGAAATATTAAACTCAGTATGTTAGTAAATTTCGTCTTCTGTTTCGCTGTTAGAGCAAAGGCCTCGTGAGTTAGCGATTTTAAATAAAAAAAATCATGTGAAAATATTCCACATGATTTTTCGATTTGTTGTCAAACTCCATAACTCTCATTTTTGGTTTATTATTGGTCTTAGCTTAGTAGTTATCTATACAATATACATACAAATAAATAAAATTAAAGTGTCTGTTCGTAATGTTAAAATAACAGCTTTTTACTAAGTGCATAATTATGAAAATGTATAAGAAAAACTCAATTTTTAAAAGTCAAAAAATATGGAAGTCTCATGATCAACTTTGAACGGAATATCTCGGAAACGTGATACTTTACGGGGTTTGGTGTTATTATGCTTTCTATTTGCATTGAAGTCAGCTATCGATTTATATAGGTTTCATGCGTAGCCGCCATTTTGAAAAAAAAAACAAAATGGCGGACCGGTAGGTATGCCACGGATCTTCAAACTCCAAATACATGAGACTTTCCAACCCGCACTGAGGCCGCATGGTGGATTGCGGCCCTCTATCTCTCACAGAGAGGTCTGTGTCCCAGCAGTGGGAACTTCATAGGCTGATTATGAGATGAAATAAGATTTAACATACACGACACATCACCGGCCATCTTTATATTCGACAGAATACCTCTACTTATCCCTAAGCATCATAAATACTACTTACATACACATTGAAATCGCTTCAACCATAATCATAAAGACTCCGTCGACAAAACACTTAAAAATATCTTTAGCAATATAATAATGTTTCCATTTTGTACTAAACACCTGCACTCAAAGCGTGGCTGTAAACAGGCTATAAAATATTTATTAACTAGCTTACAGTCTCGGCTGTGTTCGTGAAAATTCTAGTAACGTAACTGCAATCTTTTGTCTGATTTTCTTTACAAAAAGTTAGTTTGACATTATTTTGAATCATTGTTGAAGGCCCGTGGAATACTTACCTATTCGCCATAAATGTTTCATTATTTTAAATATTCAGAGTTAATATTTCAAGCATCTATGCAACAAGAGGTAAGCAAGTTTAAAAAAAATATGGATGTTACGTGATCAACTTTGAACGTTAATATTTCGGAAACGTGACACTTTACGGGGTTTGGTCCTGCTATGTTTCTGTTTGCATGCTGTTTGATGTCAGCTATCGATTTATATAGGTTGTTTCATGCGTGGTCGCCATTTTGAAAAAACCTAAGTAGGTATGCCAGGCTCCAATCCCCAAATGAATAAACTTAAACTTTTTCATGAATAAATTAATTCCTTCTTCAGGGATTGAATTTCTCCTCAGGCATCTTGTAAAAACCAGCAGAATAATTGTGTAACACATTAACAATACAACCCGCACAGGGCCCGCGAGGTGTATTACGGCTTCTGTCACAAAGAAGGAATATTATATGCTGATTATGTATCATCATCTGCCTAGCATTTTCCCAACTACGTTAGGGTCGGCTTCCAGTCTAACCGGATGCAACTGAATACCAGTATTTTACATGGAGCGACTGCCTATCTGACCTCCACAACCCAGTTACTGGGTAATACGATACACCTTGGTAAGACTGGTTGTCAGACTTTCGGGCTACTGACGACCCGTAACGACTGTCAAAGATCCACGAATGACAGCCGGGACCAACGGCTTAACGTGCTTTCCGAGGCACGGAGGGGTCTTGGTATGTGAAGATGGTCACTCATGCACGGACCAACCGCGGCAAGCGTAGCTTAACCTGATCGATCGACCCGTGCGGCTGTTATTACTTAGCCACAAGCCCCTCGTGCTGATTATGTATATGCTACACTAATAATTAATTGCAATGTCTTACATATTGACAACAGGCGAAATTTTCAAACATGTGTACATATGTACGGAAAAACCCAGTGACCCGGGAATCAACCCTCCTGGGCTTGGAAATTTCAGTAGCAGCCCAGAGTCTGGATTTCTGGATGTGCGAAATGTGGGTGTACTATAACTGCTCCTCTGCCTAACCCTTCGGGAAATAGAGGCGTGATGTTATGTTATGTGAAGCCTATTATATACAGCGCATACTGTGTACGCTTTTGTCATCAAAAGAATTAAAGATTAAACCAATAATCCATTCCATTCACTTTGGTATAACAAGCCCTCACTCTCTCAAACCATATGACCACTTACATGCAAATGAACAAAACAGAGGCAGTAATTAGGGGTCTCTCTTCAAATGACACACACAATACCGAACCCTATGCCTTTGGATCAAAGTTCAGTTTAGCAATGTCAGTTTCACCCAATTATGCTGGGACCACAGGTGGTAGTTCTTGCTAATTTGCGGTTACACAGCCGTTCATGCAAAGCCTATCTTTGCCTTGATTTATGTCAGACACTGAGGCAGGTTTAGTCTTTTGCTTTGATTTGATTAGCTTAATTAGTTTGTGAGAGAAAACCGCAAAATAAAGTGCTGGACTTACGAATAATTAAGCGTTTTGTGATTCGGTTTATCGTCTTCCGGGCCTATTCTACTTGGATGGAGAGCATTGGTGGCCCAGTGCCAAAGGCCGTGACTTACGAGTTTTCATGGGCTCGAACCCCAGCCAGGCACTATACTCTGTGTAAATTATTTCATCACCACTGCTCTCCCTCCTGGTGGACGGCCCACTCCCTTTCACAGAGAGGAGGCCTATGTCCCAGCAGTGGGAACATTATAGGCTGAGTATGCTTAGGCTACTTATGAATAATTAAGCGTTTTGTGATTCGGTCTATCGTCATTCAGGTCCATTCTACTTGGACGGAAAACCATACCTTTGATCTTGTAATTGGTATTGTAAACGTGCTTACGAGATGACGACTAAAGTATTAGAGAAAAAGACATGTTGTGGCGACCCCAAATAAATTGGGATAAGGGCAGGAGAATGATGATATACTTATGTACCTATATGTATGTGTTAAGAAATTTCGGGACTTAGCGGCAATGAGTTTAATTTTTGCTAAAGTTAAACCAAATTGGTACTGTTGCGCGCCACAAGTTACAACTAGCGCCATCTAGTATCGAGTAGCAGAACTAATAGATCCTTCCAGAAGTTTCGATGCTAGAACTTTCTAGAACTATCGACATCTGGTCAGTCGGGGCCGGTATGTACTCGAACATTCTAGATGTTTCTACAATAGAAGGTTCCAGAACTATCTGCGGCACTATATAAGGCCGGGATAAGACGACCGAGACACAGAGTTGGATAATCGATACAAGCGAATACATCGAAAGCGATCTCGAAGTGCGACTTAAGTGCAATTGTGTTTTAAAATTAGTGTGTTTGAGTTGTTATTAGTGTTGTTTAATTAAAGTGTAATTTTTGGTAATTATTATCGGCAGTTTTAATTGTCACGAACCCCGTAGCTCGTAACAGTACTGTATTTTACATGCGGAAACAAAAACAAACAGTAATAGTCACTTTAACCTTTATTAAAAAAAGTTACAGGTCTCCACGCTTACATAGCAATCGCAAAGTAATCGCTAAGCATGTAACCCTTTTGTAAAATTCCATTTAAAATTATAATTCGCTATTATTACGAACGATAAATTCTAATTAAACCCAAAATACCGACTCCGCATCAAGGCTACAAACTTTTTAAATGAACTAAAATATTGCAAAAGTTCTCTTAGATAGCAATTACGTGCGGTCCCTAGATATAATCTTTGGGGCACCTCTGTCAATGTTACACAAGTTTTAGCTGGTTATAACTGTTGACTAATTAATGAAGATAAGCTTCTTTGTCCTAGTTTTGTTAATCAGGATAATCCGAACTTGAAGTTTTGGGTAAGCCTGATTTTATTGTACCTACAGTACACGGATTAATATGTAAATTGTGGCAGGCGGCGTTTAAAACAGGTTTTTGTTCTGACTCGTTTCGAGAAATCGCTTTATTTGCATGGGAAGGTCTATCATGCGGCCATCTCAGTTATTTATTTATCATTATTTATTTTTGCAATGTTACTCAATATTACACTATTTATACATATTCGTTACTGTTTTTATCTAAAACAAATTTATTTTATTTATTTATTTAAGTATGCATACACACGACACGTTGCAGTATAAAACTGATTTACATCCGTCACCTCACGCATCAGGTCCAGTTGTAAACCAGCGTCAGGCACTAGTTGTCTGGCATTTTTGCTGAACTGGGCCTTATTGGCGCAGCCGTGAGGCACACTTTTCTGCTAATTTCTTACATCGGACTTTACGCTTTTTATGTAATCTTTTTTTTTTTTGTTTGTTTTTATCTGATGTATGTATCTGGTGTATTGTGTGTCTTTTAATCTGTGCCAAATAAATGTATTTTCTATCTTTCTGTCACATCTCTGGGTAAATTATAAAAGGGTCACCCCGAAACCTAACTGTGCAAGCGTGCAAGGCAGCACATGACCACAGTGCGCCGTCTTCCCTGAGGTCACTCCATGGGCCGGTAGAGTCCCCACTCTAATCGCCCGCGACCCCAAATTCCCGTCTGCCTTAGATGTTGCACGTGGGGTTTTGACGCTCCACCACGACCTATGGTACTTTGGTAACTAACGAAGCAAGTTAAATAAAAGCTTGTAAAAAAGATTTTTTATTATTTGAGTCACCATCTTGTAGAAATTGTAGCGGAACCAGTCCACATTACACGATAAGAATGTTTTTTTTAAACTTCCTTTAATTCCTTCCTCTTTATTATTATTTTACTAGCTGCTGCCCGCGATTTTGTCTGCGATTCAAGATGACAATCTATCTGTGTGAAATTTCATCCAAATCCGTTCAGCCGTTTTAACGAGAAGGCCCGCGACATCGTTCGCGTGAAATTTCTTGTTCCCCCAACCCGCCCCGGCGTCGCGTCGCATCTACCCCCGCACTGGGCTTGCGTGGTGGATTACGGCCCATTCCCTCTCACAGAGCGGAGGCCTGTGTCCCAGCAGCGGGAACAGTATAGACTGATTATGACGTACCGAAAAGGCTTCGGCCAAATGAGAAGACACGTTTTCCTTCATACCTACCTCCGATACCTACATCATCTCATCATCTTCCTGCCCTTACACCATGTTACTTGTGGTCGGCGCAACACGTTTTCTTCTTCCATTCTCCCCTGTCAACCGTCACGCTATCATTCACTCCCTTCTCTTTCATATCATTCCTCACACAATCCACGGAACCTCCCTCCCCCTCCTACATATTATGATACTTACACGAAAAGTATTTCCCATTCAGTATGCCAGTTTGTTCATCAGGCCCGTCAAAAGTTTTCGGACGGAGTTTCAAATAGAACGCTCGGAGCTATGAGATTGTTTGGGAGATAATTTGTTCTTGTTTAAATTTGGACGGTGAGAAATGTATTCCACGTGTAAGACAACTTCGACATACATTATTATTTTGCAGTATTTTTTCTTTAGCTTTTGTTAATCCATACTAACATTATTAAGACCTTTTAAATGAGATTCGTCTCAAGTCTGTTGATTTAAGTTTCAATTTTGGGAACGCTACGTCCCATCGTCCTTTCGAGAAATATTTCGAAGCAACAATAACGAGAACTTGATTATTTTTTGGTAAATATTTAATGAGGTTTGAACACTTTACCCGCACCGATTATGGCCCACTCCCTCTCACAAAGAGGAGGCCTGTGTGCACGCAGTGGGCACGTTTTTTGGCTGATTATGTATGTTATGTAGGAACAATCAATCATCTTTGGAAGAATCAATAATGAAAAGCCAACTTTCGTATACCAACAAAATATCACCGCATGCAAACGTCATCAAAATAAATATTTATTATGTTCTTATCGAAGTAAATGACGTGCTTAAATACATAATTCTTGTTGAAAAACATTATATTGTGAAGTTCGCAAGTCTGTGAGACATGTTCTGACATTTTCGCTAAGTTTGTACTTACGTGACGGTTCGAAGACCAACATCGTGTACAGACAGAAAATAAAGTAAGGAACCATATTTTTTTATTTAGTTTTTTTATACTCCTAAAACAAACGAAAAAATTAAAGCTATATAATGATGGGGTCATGTGGCATAAAAATACAGAAACACAGAGCGAGAAAAAAACTTTAAAATTCAAGACGCATTCATGAGATTGCGTCTTGAATTTGCTGAGATGCCTCAGCGACCATAAATGTAAAAAACTTGTCAAAAATATACAAATTGGAGTTTTTTTTGACAGATTGAGAATGAGATTAGAATGCAAACTTTCTTATATAATATACGTTCGTATAATTATTATACGTGAATTGTCCGTCAGTTAACTAAACCTAAGCCGATCGATTCTGTAAAAATACTCGTATCATCGTGAAAAGTTAGGTGAAGTGAGCTTAGAGTGAGCTGTCAATAGTGTCGATCCCTACCAAGTTGGAATGACAGCTCACTCCACGCTCACTTCACCTAAGTTTTCACGGTGAGATGGTTACAGAATCACACTGCAGGTAACTAAAATTTTCAGTTGAATGCTCTTCTCTTGCTTACTCACTGTCACCGTCTTTTGCTTCACGTGTTTTTCCTGCTACGCCGATGACGGGACACCATCTGAATTGCGTAACACACTTTTAATCACAATTAGATTTAGAAGAAAACGGCTAATAGGTAACCATGTTTGAAAAATTCGTCTCGTTGACAACGTAAATCACGCAATGGATTTTGTCGAACTGTCAAAAGGAAAGGAACCGCTTAACTGAGACGTTGCCTGAGGTGGCAGCGCGGTGCGGGAGGGGTGTAGTGATGTGTGCGAGAGCTCAAGCGAGAGAAGCCTGTCCCGCCATTCGGCCACCAGGACCTCGCGAAGCTGAGACCGACGCAGCTCCGTGTGTCGCTGCATCGGTCGCTCACCCCGCGCCGTCGCTTCCTCACGCCACCGATACAATGACGCAAGTACTTTCGCCTCGAGGTCCCAGTGCGGGGATCCAGCCAATACGCAGGCCGCCTCGTAGGAGATCGTGCCCCCTGATGACTCTGACGGCCATCGCTCTCTGCGGTTTCCGCAGTATTGCGATACTGCCGGCCATCAGGTCAGAGGCCCACACCGGGGCCCCATACAGGCCCATCGATCGCACGATCCCCGCCTACTGGCGGCGCTCGCACCCCAGATTGATTGGGAAGCAGCGTTGATAGCGCCCCAGCCGCCGGAAGTGGGGGCCGAAGTCCCACCGGCTGTCGAGCACCAATCCCAGGTACTTCACGGTAGACTCGACAGCGATCCGAGCCCCCCCGACCACGATGTGTGAGCCGGGCGGCGGCGCCCGCTGGGGGCCATGAAATACCATGGCCTTTAACTTGCTGAGGACCACCTCCAGGCCTAGGCGACGTATGCGGCCCACCACACCGTGCAGCTACCTCAGGCAACGTCTCAGTTAAGCGTTCGGCTAGTGTGTTGCTTCTGTTGTATGTGTGACTTTGTGTATTGTTAATTAACCCGCAGTTCGAAAGGAATCTGTAGGTAAGCATGTGGCCAAGTATGATGTTGGTCATACTTATCACTTTTATAGTCCCCTAGCGACTTTTACATGACACTATCAACAAGTCCAGTATGACGTACTTTCCTATAAAAGCCTACTTTGTTATCAGAAAACATTTTACGTTCATTACACACTATTCGCGTTAAACCCCAAGGCGATCCTATAAGTACATGAACACTGTTCACTATTTACGAGTATTGTGCTCATAGCCAAATTTATTGGATTCGCTGCAGTAATTGTTATAAGTGGTCGGTGAAAATAGTGATGTGTTTGGCTCGCTTGCCGGTATGCCTTTAATGAGGTGAACGTGTAAGGTCAGCAAAATAAATATTTTGGCAAGTGTTTAGTAAAAAATTAAGTAGATATGTTTTTGATAAAAAAAAAATATCTTAGGTATTTTGCTGTTAGCGACATATTTTTTGTAAATTCATCGTTAATAAACTCTTTTACAGGTATTTTTTAACTAGACAGCGCAAGCGATTGGATACTTTAGATTATTGTTGAACCCAAAGAATGTTGTCAGTAACAAGCTTCATGTCAATTGTGTAGGATACACTCTATTTTGACCAAGGGGCTCGTGGTTAAACGATAACAGCCGCACGGGGCGATCGAAGCTTAGGCTACGCTTGCAGCAGTCGGTTCGTGGATGGATGACCATTCATGCTATATCGAGCGTTTAGCCGTTTGGTCCCGGCTGTCATTCGTAGATCTTGGACAGTCGTTACGGGAAGTCTGACAACCAGTCTTGCCAAGGGGTATCGTTGCCAGGCTGGGTTGTGGAGGTAAGATAGGCGGACCCTCCATGCAAAATTCTGATATTCAAGTGCATCCGGTTAGACAGAAAGCCAACCCTAACATTATTGGGAGAAGGCTAGGCAGATTGATTGAATATCTATAATATTTTTTTTTTTTGTAATATTTTGGCCTTACCCACCACAGTTACGGGAATTTCAAAAATATTGCAGTTGCTCAAGTCTTTCCCAGCCACTTCACAAGAAGAAGAATGATCAAAATCTGACAAGAAAATAACAATTTTTCTTACACCAAAACTAATAATCACTATACTACCTAAGTAGAGACGAAAATACAACAATAAATTAAAATTCGTATATTTAATGACGTGGCTAAATAGTAACAGCGGCACAGGTCGATCGATCATATTGAGCTACACTTTCCGCAGCTGGTTTGTGGATGGGTGACCTTACCATACCAAGACCCCTCCGTGCCTCGGAAAGCACGTTAAGCTGTTGGTCCCGGCTGTCATTCGTGGGTCTTTGACAGTCGTTACGGGTAGCCACAAGCCTGAAAGTCTGACAACCAGTCTTACCAAGGGGTATCGTATTACCCAGTTACTGGGTTATGGAGGTCAGATAGGCAGTCGCTCCATGTAAAATACTGGTATTCAGCTGCATCCGGTTAGACTGGAAGCCGACCCCAACATAGTTGGGAAAAGGCTAGACAAATAATGATATGTAATGACGTTCAAGGTCTGCATACGAAAATTCAACCAAAAATATCCAATAGTCACTATAGCTACTCAAAGAAAGGAAAAACCCATAGTTATTCCATCACTACTATTAAGTTTATTTCAAAAAATCACTTTTTTATATCTATGTTAGGATTTATTTGACAATTCCAAAATACTCTTATTCATTAGTATTGCTAGTGTTTTAGTAACATGTAGCTACGTCATATTAATTATAAGACCTGTATACTGTACTCATGTTTTACAAAATAAATATATCTTGTATCTTATTTTCTTCATGTTGTCGCCACGTTGTATAAAAATAATCGAATTGCAATTAAAATTCCCACTCTGTATAATTAATATCAGTTCAAGTAGTAATTAAAGCTTATAACCGACAGCAGTCACCAGCCACATTCCTAGAATTCGTTACCGCTCCAATTTCACTGACATTCATTGAAATCCTAGCACAAATACCTTCGATGACGATATTTAATTATTCAAATTGGTAATGTCATAGATTACGGATAGGTAGAAGCAAAACTTTCGCACCTCAAATTTAAATACCTACACATTTTGAGCGTATTTACTAAAGCTCTACAGGATATTCAAATTATTTCAGTTAAAAAAAAATAGTTAAGAAAATCTTGCAAAACACTGATTATAAAGACTCGGAACAATTAATATAAAGACCCTGACCTGTCACCGAACCAAACGAACCACAAAAGGAACAAACACGCACACACACCAAACACACACACACACACGCCACACCCCACATACGCCACACGCACAACACACACACTTAAGCAAAAATGGTCAATGAATGAAAGAAAGATAGAAAATGTTGCCTGGACGAGACCTCAGGAAGCGATAAGGCCGCTTATTGTAGAATATTTTGTAGTGACAATTGTATTTTTTGTTACGTATTTTATGGTGTACCTACAATAAAGTATACATAAATAATAAATAAAGAAAAATAGTTTAATCAGCACAAACAAATGCAACATTACATTAAAAAATATACACATACAAAGTAGCCAAAAGCCTCGTACTCAAGCATTTAAAAAGTTGACCTTTTGGTCCATTGCTTCAAAATCAAAAGTCATTTATTCAAATTAGGCTGAGAATCAGCACTTTTTGAACGTCAAAATTACAAAAGACAGTCCCCTAAAACGCCCTTCACCACTTCCTAGAGCTTTCGCTTGATGTCAGGGCCAGGGACCAAAGATAATTTATTGATTAATTGACCTTGACAATACATAATGTGTGTTGCGCCCGCGACACTGGCAGAGGACAACAATGCTCGTGCCTGCTGTATATGAGAAGAGGCCTGTGTCCTGCAATCACTGACTTCTAATAAACAAGTACCCTACGCTGGACTAAATATACTATACGAAATGACAGTTGTTTTTGTGCCGATTCAAAGCGCCCCGCTCGAGCGTCTCGGGAACTAAAATTTACACACTGTTGCAAATGGTCGTTGTGTTGTTTTGGTATGTCTCTGATGATTTAGGTCTAAATCAATCGTGGAATATGACTTTTTTCTGTATTTTGTGTTTACTACGAGATATTTAGAACATTTTTATCATGAGAGTATGCGCATTTTGTAAAACTCACATCAAAAATAGTAGTTCCACAGACGCTCACATTGTTATCAGCGCCAAAATGGCGAAAATCAAATGTCTTCATTTTGTTATCGATAGTATGATGTCCAACGTACTTGTATAATATAGTGCAGTGCCTGCAGTGGAACAATAATCAGCTGGTAATAAATGAATTACGAAGTCGACCATACATGAGTTTCGTTTCTATACTAATTTCTTATTCTATGGTATTATGAGTACATTGCCCTGGAACATTTCGCTGCCGACGGTACCTCTCATTACCACAAGGTATTTTGCTCGTAATGAATTTATGACTACATTATACATATATGTTCTTGCATAACCTTACTTGAGTGCTTTACCTATGCCACTCACTGACGAGGTTTGTTTTGGAATTACGATAAACTTTGACATTTCAGCATGGGACACATGGTGAAAAAAAAACAAAAAAAGAATTAAAAACGTATTTATTGTGACTCGTACAGGAAGATCACAAACTAAACTAAACACAATCCTGCTATATATGTATTATATATAAGGGTGGCAGGGACATCGACGCGCAAACGTCGTGAAAAGGTTACACCTGATGCCATAAATAAAATTACGAAAGTCATTCATCTCAGAAATGACCGGTTAAAAAAATTGACAATTTTGAGTGCGCAATGTATTGCAAACAACGCGATCAAAACGCTCCGCGGATGGCGCGCGCGCGCGCCCTGCCCATTCGAGTTTTATTTACATTGCTGTTTTTTATTAAAAATCTCATTGGATTAGATAGAAATAATGATTTTATACAGTTTACAGTAAAAAAAAATTGCAGAAAAAAACGTAAAAATTAAGAAAGAGCCGACGAAAAATTTTAACGCAGGGGGGTCCAGAATCATGTACTGAATCCATGGTAAGCGGTTGCACGTCGATGCCCTGCCACCCTGTATATATATACTATATATATTATATTATAAACGTGAAAGCGTGTATGGATGGATGGATGTTTGTTACTCTTTCACGCAAAAACTACTGAACGGATTTGGATGAAATTTCACACACAGATGGTTTATAATCAGGATTAACATATAGGATACTTTTTATCCCGATATTCTCACGGGATCGAAACATAAGCGGATAAATCCGCGGGGCGCAGCTAGTCATAATAAAAAATAAAAAAAATTATAAAAAAAAAGAAAAGAAAAAACTGAAAGTCCTGTACGAGGCCAAAAGGCTCCTATCTCAGAATGATGCTGCGACATTTAAAAAATTATAACGTTAAGGGGGCGCATAAACCCAGAAAAATCAAGTTTCACCCACGCGTATTATTTATCAATTCTTAATCACAATCAATTCACCGCTAACAAGTACTAAACAAAATTCAATCAACCCAACAAAACTCATAACCCTACCTTTATGCAAAGTAGGTATAATACCTACCGTCCCTGAATTGGCAAACCAAATTATTTTGCCGGGAACATTCCACTTTGCTGGTACAGTCAGCGGCATAAGTCGATGAATTTTTCATAATATTTATTATTGAACCACCTTCTGCCCGTGACTGCATCTGCGTGAAATTCGCTTAGCGTTAGTTCTTAGTATTTTTATTGATTTATTTAATCATTTATGTACACACATATATAAAAATACAAGAAAAAAACAGAACAGAAAAATAGGTACAGTTATTTTCTTTTTGCTCGCCTCCTAAAAGTCCAAGCGTGATATTAAATACTCTAGTATAGCTTTCCTAAGAAATGGGCTATCTAATGCAAAAGAATTTTTCAAATCAGCTTGGTATCTCCAGAGATTTAGCGCGTTCAAACAAACCTCTCGTAATTTTTGAAGCTGACCGTACATAGGTACCTTCTCCCGATATGGACGGACGAGTTATCATATGAGACAGGTAATCAAAGATCCAGTGTGTGCAAATTGGAGCGTCAGATACAGGCTGATCACTTGATCAGCCTCATGGAATTCATTAAAATTTTCAGTTTTTCGGTTAGAAGGCATCAGGTGTACCTACATAATTATATGACATAGTTCAGGGCGACTTCATACCCTGAAATCAAAAACAAAAGTAATTTATTCAAATTAGGCTGAGAATCAGCACTTTCCGAATGTCAAAATTACAAAAGACAGTCCCCCAAAAACGCCCGACCTTCACCACTTCCTAGTACTATCTCTGGGAAGAAGATGTGGTGCAACAAACTCCCCAGCAGCACAGCTGTCTGTTCAGTTAGAAAATACTTGATTGTATACAATTCTAGGTACCTATGTTAAGTAATTAACATTACAAGAACATAAAAATAAATTATTTGCCATAAGTCAGCTAGCCACGCCAATATACCAACAAGTATAATAAAAACTATACGTACTCAAGCTAAAAAATAAAAACTTACTACCTAAATAAAAGCCTCCAGGCATAAAGGGCGTGACAGCTTACATATTATGTTCACATAGCTGTCACTTGAAGTCACAAATGTTATACTAGGACCATCGAAGTAAAATAAATAAAGAAGTTAATAATAATAACAATAACCTGTCATTAAGCTAATTCTGGAGAAAGAACGTAAACATTGTCTTGAGTTAAATAGGGCGACCAACTATTCTTATCGTGTATGTAGTCGTTGATGGAATAGTATGCCTTTGAACAGAGGTTGGATTTTAAGCCTACACCACTTCTAAAGCTGTTGGTTTAGAGATGAAATCATAGGAAATGATATTACCTAACATTTTTTTTAACACACAACAACAACAACAACATTGATATATTTTATTATAATTATAATTAATATTATTGTTGCGCGCCACAAGTTACCACTAGCGCCATCTAGTATCGAGTAGCAGAACTAATAGATATTTCCAGAATTTTAGATACTAGAACTTTTTAGAACTATCGACATCTGGTCAGTCGGGGCCGGTATGTACTCAAATATTCTAGATATTTCTACAATAGAAGGTTCTAGAACTATCTGCGGCACTATATAAGGCCGGGATAAGACGACCGACAGAGAGTTGGATAAGCGGTACAAGCGAATACATCGAAAGCGATCTTCAAGTGGGATTTAAGTGCAATTGTGCTTTATAATTAGTGTGTTTGAGTTGTTATTAGTGTTGCATAATTAAAGTGTTAGTTTTGGTAATTATTATCGGCAGTTTTAATTGTCACGAACCCCGAAGCTCGTAACATTATATTGTAATGTGGTTTATTAAAAAAAATATGCAGTTCCATACATTTTGACCGTGTGGCGACTGCAGTTTTCTATGAAACATCTGTTTTTTTTAAGTAACCGACGAAAAATGTCTACGCTACGGGGACTGGACTCATGTCCTGAGTTCATGGTTACAGTTTGCGAGTCGATCTCCTTGCAACGCTGTATAAAAGAAATGTGAAATGTGTCCGCCGTATATAGACACCTGAAATTCCCTACGGAGTTTGCCGAAGCGCTGCTATCCTTAGAGACAGTATTGAATTCTCTTCTTATAGGAACATGAAAATTCTGTTTAACAGAAAATAAGTAAGCATCAAACCAAAGTTGTCGACATAGCTCACAGAATGAGCAAGCTGAAATGGTACCCGGCCGGCCATATTATGACCTTTCGGATAGAAGGCAGACCGCGAATCGGCAAACTTAAGGTAGGATGCCTTCAGGCTAGGTGGACAGACGAACTTTGCCTAGTGGCTGGTAGCAGCTGGATTAGAGTTGCCGAGAATCGAAATAAATGAAGTGCAATTGGAGAGAACCATGTCCAGCAGTGACCTACTGTGGGCCGATGATGAACTAAGTCATCAAAGTTCCTGCCAGGGCCGCGGGTTGTTCGAAAGAGATACCGTGGCCCCTGGCATAGGCAACTGAAGGAACACGGGTGGGTTTTAGTCAGTAAAAAAGTCTGACACGCCCTCCCGCTCCGCCCAGAGCGGGAGAAGTCATATGATGATGTCCCATCCAGAAAAAAAAAGGCATCAAAGTTCTCACTAGTTACCATGTGAAAAAAAAAATCTATAAGTAAGGAATACTAAGTCTCACCACAGACAATTCAGTTTGTAAACGATTCCTTGCGAGAAAACTTCAAATAAATAATTCATTATTTTTAATACTAGCTGTCCCGACAGACGTTGTCCTGTGATCCGAATTTCAATAATTCATATCGACGCCCCCCAGCAATAAGTCGATAATCGTAAAACTCAAATTTTACAGGAGAAATGTTTTTCTGTTTTTAATGAATATCTTTTTAACGAGTTGGAATATCGATGCCATTGGCACATCAAACGAAAGATATTTTTTGTGCAATTCCATTACGATGTCAACATTAAATTATCTGTGTGTTGAATTTAAGAGAAAAAATATTTATTCATTTATTTTAAAACAAAAGAGTAATTATACCAAATGCGGCCCGTGTGAATTCACTCAAAGTACAGTTGAAGCAGTCAATCTGTTGTGACATCGTATTGAGTGAATAATTTATAATATATGTGTTTAATAATAATATCACATACATATTATAGGTAAATTGTTTCATTAATATACACTTACGCCATTATTGCAGTAAATTTGTTAAAAATGTTGATACGTAACATTATATTGAAATGTTGATACAGTTTTTCTTTCCTTGAAACCCAATTCGGACTATTACGAACATTTTAAAACAAAATCTAGCCAAATCGGTCGAACCGTTCACAAATTGGCTTACCAACGAATAGCATTTCATTTTTATTTAAATAGCTGTTCCATCAATTTTTTACCGCGTTGATATTGCACTTTTCTATGAAACAGCTGATTTTTTATTTTGATAACCGACGAAAAATTTCAACCCATGGTTTCAGAGGCATGTACTAAATCCATGCTAAGCAGTTTGCGCGTCGATGTCCCTAACACCCTGTATAGATATTCATTTCTTATTGCAAACAACTTCAACCAAAGACTCTCTTAACTAACACTAAAACCCTAAAGTGGCCGCGATTATTCCCAGACAGACAACTAAACGCTAAACTACAGTGGGACGCGAAATCTCGTTAGGTGACGTAAATTGTACGGCAGCGTGACAGGTGTCCCGCTGGTGTAGCCTTGAAACACTTTAGAAGATAATACTTGAGAATGCAGACTTTTGAAGTTGGCTTTGGAAGTCTGTGATAGAAATTGATAGTGTTAGAGAACCCTTTATCCAAGCTCACAACATACGATGTTTAGCAATCTATATGTAGCTATTCATATGTACCTACGCATGTATTTACAGTCCACATTACTTTAATTTGGTTAGTCAAAAATAATCTATCAAACAGTTCACACGTAGTTTTAATGCATTAATTCTGCCAAGCAAAAATCAACCTTATCGCCGTAGTCACCCTTCGTGGATCCATGCGGGACACAATGGTTTTTTAATTGTTTCTGTAATTACGACATTCATGGTTTCGGCATTAATTCAGACAAAAGTGTCTACGTTTTTTGATAAATAATATCAGTAAGTTAATATGCATTTCGTTAGGTGACGTAAATTATACGACTGCGTGACGGGTGTCCCGCCGGTGTAGCCTTGAAACACTTGAGAAGATAGAATTTAGACTTTTGAAGTCTGTGACAGATATTGATTGTAGATTATTAAATATGAGGGAACCGCACTTTTTGATAAAAATATCAATAAGTTATGTAATATGAATTTAGTTAGGTGACTTAAATTGTACGGTAGCATGATGGGTGTGCCGCCGGTGTAGCCGCCTGGAAACACTTGAGAAGATAATACATACTTAAGAATGTACACTTTCAAAGTTTTCTTTAGAAGTTTGTAACAGAAATCGATTGATATTCACGCTGTTCGTTCTACTAATTCATTTCTGCAGGTTACATACTTAATTTTAGTAAGAATGATTTTTATATCTTTTATTTGATTGTTAAATTTTTCATTTGAACATGAATGCCTACAATTTATACATTGCCTATAATTTATACCTAGCTATACGAGTAAGCCTTTTTGTAATATCTTTTACACATTATGAAAAGCAGTAAATGAATATGAATATATAAAAATTTGGGATCATTAAAAAAAAAATAATGAAATGAATGAATGAATGAATTTGTTTTACAATTTGATTTTTATGTATTCCGGTTATTTAATTTTAGTTTTAGTTATTATAGTTTTATTGTGGCATGTATTTTAATCTTTGGTTACTAACATAATTTTTAAGTATACTAACATGAATATGGATCACTGTGTCTGAATTAAATAAATAATAATAATAAGGTTGAGGTTCCTCTCTCTGGAGAGTCGGTAGCTTGGACCCTGTTCCCGATACCGGTGGGCTACTAATTTTTATATTTTTAAATGTTTTTTTTTTATCTTTTTGTTTATAAAAATATTTAAAATTATAATTTGTAAGTATTTAAATGAAATAAAGGAGATAATAATAATACAGTATTTCCATTTTGTTGTCAAAGTTCCAAATACCTACCCACAAACTAATCGTCGAATTTCCTGGATCGCAACGCTTCACGTCACAAAGCTACCAATGAATATGTATCTAGATTTCCAGAAATCGACGTATTCATACTGGCTAGATTTAAATTCCCAGAAATTTGACTGTGAAAGCACAAAGCTACTAAATATGTAAGTATTGTATTGCTTTCTTCAAATCTGCGTATCAGCATACTGGCTACGTTTAGGTTCACAGAATTTGGTATAATATTAGTTCCCAGAACTAGATATCTCATTAGTAACTCTTTAGAAGTATATTATACTAAACTTATTATATACTTATTATACTCATAAGAGGGGCTTTTGGCTAAGTATTAACAACCACACGGGTCGATCGATCAGGTTAATTTCATAGCTCAATTCTTGACAAATATATATAACATCACGCTCCAACCCTTAGGAGCCGAGCAAAAACAAAAAAATCAGGAGGAACGCTAAGCGTAACGATTTAATAGCGCGGGCGGTGCGATGCGATGCGACGCGATGGGTCAGGGAAACAAGAAATTTAACCCGGAGAAAGTCGCAGGCAGAAGTTAATCATCTATTATTAAATTAATCGTCTCCAGAATTTAAACGATTTTCTTCCCAACACTTCCTTATAAAAAATATCATCCATCTTCTGCTGTCTCAATATCTAAACAGGACTAATGATCTATCTACTGCCAAGAAACTCACGCTAAAACTGACCATAAAATTAAACTTTACACCATTAATATAAGGTTTATTTTCCATTGGCAGCTGAAGGTACAATAAAAAGATAAACGGGTCACTTATTGTCCTGAGGATTCCTCGAAGAGTTTTAGTAAATAATATCGCTTCGGGGGACAACTTTTCTGTATCATATTACATAAGTGAATATCGCCTGGTGACCTGAAATATTAGGTGGAAAAGAAAATGTTATTTTCGTTGGCAGACTTTTTCTTTAATGTCGATAAAGTAGGGAAAAACAATCGTGGAACTGAACCTGCAATTATTAGACAAATAATAATTGATTGGGCCCTTTGTACAGACGCCAGCACATCAAGCTACTACAATCTGTCAAATTTCTTTAATAGATTTTCAACTTTATCGCTAAAGCGTTAAGGTTCAAGGTTGATTGGGAAAATTTGACAGTTTCGGGTAGCTTGACCTGCTGGCGTCCGTACACAGACGTTTTTCTTGCCGTGAAAAACTACGGTTTATTCACCGTGTGTAAAAACGGTTGTTGTCAGTATTGTATGGATCACTATGAAAGCTCATTGACGGACACGTTTTTTGTACGGCGCGGCTTCTACACCGTACCGTAAAGAAACCGCGCCGTCTACAAAGGGCCTTAACCGAGGAAGTAACTAGCATTGATAACCAGAATTACTTAATGTTGGTTTGGCATTTCTGGCCATCAAATCAAGATTGTCTTCAGATTTTTCCTGTATCGTTATTTAATATTATAAGCACATTTTGTTACACTCTCATAACTTAAGGATTATTTCCACTCAGCGGGATTGTCCGAAAGGGTTACCGCTACCCCGGAACATAAAGGGCGAAGGAAGGAACATGGGTGGGTTTTAGTCAGTAAGAGTCTGACACTCCCTTCCGCTCCACCCAGAGCGGGAGGGGTCATTCGATGATTTCCCACCCGGAAAAAAAAAAAAAAAAAAAAAAGGATTATTTCCAAACGGCATCGCATCGGATCGGAAAGGATACGAACGGATGCGGCGACAGCCGATCGCATTCGGCAGGATGTCGAGACATACGATCGGCTCCGTATTGTCGCTTGCGAACGTATCCGTTTCTGCACCTAGTCGAATAGTTTCATTCCTATCGTATTGACGTGTTCTAATGCCGAAAGCATTCGATCGGATACGACTACAGGTGAACGGAGCTGATCGCGCGTCGCAGCATACTTTAAGACGCCCGTGGTCAAGCCGCTGTGCGCGGCTTGGTAATATAGACTTTAAATACTGTGTAATTAATATCGTTTAAAGATTGTAAAATCTGTTCCGATCCGATGCCATGTGAGCCGTTTAGTAGAAATCATCCTTTATCTGACGAAGGTATTAACATACATATTAATGGAATCGCACATTTAAGGTTGTGCGGCGAAACCATTCACTACCTATCGACGACTAAGCATTTTTACGTAACTTCATTAATTCTTCTCTTCTCTTATCCTTCTTCTTCAGCCTTTCGCCACCCAATTCTGAGTGTAGGCATCCTGCAATGCACGCCACTCTTCTCTGTCTCTAGCTTTCCTGAGCCAGAGTCGTCCAGCAATCTTTACAAGGTCGTCGTCGGCCCACCTCATCGGCTTTCTGCCCACGCTTCTAGTACCAAGTCTCGGTCTCCAGTCCATCACTGTTCTACCCCATGTGCTATCCATTGTCTTCATTAATTAATAGATATTAATTGTGCAATTAGTACATGATTAGCGGTCATCGCGTGCGCTTCCCTCGCTCCTAAACCTTTTGTCCGTAAAATACATTTATTTTACCTTAATTACCGCACATTCATAAGATTTGATGGGTAGCACAATACATATTTACATAATGAATTTAGGGTGTCGTATGTCGTTATTCTTGGGTCCGATGGGACGTTACCGAACCAGCGTAGGTTTGTGTGTTCGGGTCCATTCGGGGGCACTTCCGGACTATTCGGCTAAACGCAGTAGTATATTTATTATTTATTTATTTTATTTTAAAGAAGGCTTACAGACTAAAAAAAAACAATGATATAAAGAATGCAAAAAAAAAAAAATTGCTAATAACAAGCGTCCACTCATAGTAAAGGAAAATGTATAATTGACTATCTTCCTACCTTCTACAAAAGTCTTACCCGTCTAAGATTAAAACTAGGTATAAAAGAATAGTTAATGATTATAAAATTGCAAATGTTTTAAATCAATTAATTTCATGACAATTTTTTGTTTCAGGATTTCAAGAGAACCTACCCAAAAACCACAGTATAGAGAAAAATATATGAAAATAAAATCCGCATTCGGTTAAAATAATATTGCAATTTTGTAAGAAGTTTTCAATATCGCTTGTGGAAGTAGCCAGCGCTTTTGAAGCGGCTTATATCAGATGGACTGAGGTAGCCTAGATTCTGGGCTAGATATTACACCAGCTATCCAATACTGGCACACGTCCAAAAATTGCTATTTCAAGAAATTGTGTGATGAAATTATCGGACATTGGAGCACGTAATACTAGATAGATATAGTATCTATCTACATGTTATATGTTAAGTTCTTCTAAGTAAACAGACAGCTTTGCTGCTGGGGAGTTTATTGCGCTACTTCTTTTTCCCAGCTATGCAGCTGAGAAGTGGTGAAGGGCGGGCGGTTTGGGGGACTGTCTTATGCAAGTTTTTCAAAAACTACTGATTCTCAGCCTAATTTGAATAAATGACTTTTGGTTTTATAAAATAAAATACCTCCCTTGTGTGTCTGACTTGTACGACGGCGATGTTTTTTTTTTAAATTTTATTTTTATTTATTTATTTCATTAAGGAAAGGGATGTACAGACGCCAGCAGGTGAAGCTACCCGAAACAGTCAAATTTTCCCAATCAATCTTGAACCTTAATGATTCAGCGATAAAGTTGAAAATCTATTAAAGAAATTTGACAGATTGTTGTAGCTTGACGTGCTGGCGTCTGTACAGAGATGAATGGATTGCTTATCGTACGCACGCTTAACTTGATACTTTAATTTTCTTATTTGTTTTGATAAATTATGTTTTTTGTTACTATTCCAGTAACAGCTTGCAATTTGTGTTTACACGAAGGGAATAACTTAATTTGCACTATTTTACACGACCATTACACGATTTTTGTCAAGAATTTAGATTTGGGAAATGACAATTTATAATGATTATGTAAGAGTTACTTTGAAAACTTGCGTCAAATCGAAATAGGAGGTCCTATTTCGGTTTGACGCAAGTTTCCAATTTCATCCTGGGCCCTAATTCATTATGACCACATAACGATTCCTTACTTAGAAACCACGTCAAATTCCTTAGTTAATCACGACATCTGCTATTATCGTATTCTAAATGACACACTGGTGTGGTTTGAACTGTCAAAAAACATGTTGTCACTACTGTTGACATTTCGATAATAATACTGAATTGGGGCCATTATGTAAATAAATCTTGATGTTTTGTCAATTCGTAAAAACCGTGCGAAGCAGAAGTAGGTTTCTTTTTTAATGTTCATAATCAAATAGTCCGGATAAGGTATAAAAAGATAGAAAAATTGGAAAAATTGCCCGCAAAATTGGAAAATTCGGGAAAAACTGAAAGTGCCTATTAGATTTTTGTACGTAACGAGTTAGCTAGTGATTAATATGTTTTAGGACGTTTTTAACTTGAGTTTTCACTCTCTCATTTTAATAAGTGATAGTGTATTACAGCTTTGATATTCCAACAATTTCTAATAAATCCTTTTTAAGCTGACTGTAAAGAAATTTCGAAATGTCCACTTATGCCACGTCACTCTTCAGCTGGCCACATCTTCTAACAATAGACGTGCAAGAGCCGTGAGACTGCATCACATATTGTCAGGCTTTTAGAATTATTAGATACTATTTTAGATCTTATTTATAGAAGCAATAAGAGTGGAAACGGAGTCTGTTTTGTTTTTGTGGTCGAAAGGGATGTCTATAATAACATTAATTAGGTTATAAGTATTTTTGTGAAATAATAAAATAGGATTAGTGTTATCATAATTTTAACTAAAAATAAATAATCTGTCCAACTTAACAAACACCTTTTTCTCAAGAAACCACAAAAATTCAAAAAATTCAACCACAAAAACACAAAAAACCGACACACCACAACACACAAATTACACAAATTCAATTACAGAAATTCAACCTCGCCACTAAATTAAATGTTTTTTTTTACTGCAGCTATTTAGTTTGATAGATATCTAGATAGATAAATAATCATATTTATTTGATTACCTATGAAATATTTACATAATATATAAAGCTAACAGTTTTTTTACTTAATTACAATCCATAAGAGGTGTTCATAACTTTATCTGCGTCAAATAGTTATAGCAAAAAAACACGTGTGAGAGACGTACCGAAACAGGATTTCATAAGATTTTATTTTTACTCGTTTCGACACTAAATACTAAAAAGGCACAAGAACTTTTAGGTGTGTAAACGAACGAAGGTGGTCAGGGGTTGTCATGTGTGTTCAAGTGTGTGTGCGTGTGTTCAAGACTGTGAAGTTCATGAAAATGATTTTTGAATTCAAACTAAAAGCATTTATTTCAAATTAACCAATTACAGGCACTGTTGAATTGTCAAGGTCGAGGTCGAGTCAACATGGTTATTAAACTTCATCCTTTAACTTTTAACTGTTTAATGTTTTAGAAAATTATATAGATACATCGAAAGGTTTATTTAAGTAAAGTACCCAATGGAACAGCTTTGAAGACCATTCAATTTGAGACTTTAGAGCAAAGTGATATTTAGTTACGAATTCTGGGAATTTTACAAAAATTCATAAAATATGTTTTTTGTTTCGGATTATAAACTCATAAATTTTCGCCTAGGCTTTATGGGGTGCATAATTGTTGCAAATGCCTCACACTATTACATCCTAAAAGGAATACGTTAAATTACAAATATTTTTTTTTTTTAGTTTTAACCCAGCCTGTATAACTTTATATGTATCAAGACCGTTTCTTATTTATGTACACCTACCAACCTCGACTTGCTGACAAGCTATCTACTTCGCTATGAAAATTGGAACGCTGTTGTCTTTCCAAGAAACAGTGATCAAACAAATCCATTGTGAGCCTCATCGATTTTGTACACCTGCCTGTAGTTCAAGGGCAACCATATTGATTGAGACGGAAACAGATAGTTATTCCGAAGTTCAATTGTTTTAATTTCTGTACGGGGTGTTACATTATTAAGAAGTTGGTTTTTTAAATTAATTGAAAACTATCATTCCTTGGAAGTTAGTTACTGTTTTTTTTTATATATATTCCAAAACTACTTTTAACATAATCAGCCTATAATGTTCCCACTGCTGGGACACAGCGTGAGTCGATAGACGTCACACGTCTTCAAATTTTTGGTTCTAAGACATGCCGGTTTCCTCGATGTTTTCCTTCACCGTTTTGAGAGTAAAGCGCCCGTGAAACTAGGATCTACGACTCGTAAGTTGCGGCCATTACCATTAACCTAAAATAACTTAATTACGGTTAAATAGAAAAGGATACCAAAATAAAGCAAACGTATTTCTCCCCAAAACATTTTTTCCTTCCTATTCAATACCATCAAACGGTTCCCTAATCCGAGGTTATTGCCATATTTTGTAGGAAAACCTTCCTGATCGCCACACACCGGTATTTATCGCAAAAACAATAATAAATCAAACGTAATCCCGGGGGGGGGGAAGAGAGGACATTAATGCCTTTTAGGGTGGATATTATGAAGGAAAGGTTGGACTTTCCTGTATTTTTTAAGCTCAAAACTTCTTTATGCGCACTTTGCGCTCATTCCGAACAATGAATTAAACTCGGCGTTTGGAAGAAAATATGAAGCAATGGATGAGCAATATATATATAATATTGCTAATCCATTGCTTCATATTTTCTATAAATGTGTCTACTCAACAACGTAAATAACGCAATGAACGTTGTTGAACTGTCAAAATTAAACCCATTGCTACTGATAGTGTGTTATGCAATTACCCTTCGGGTCGGTGACGCTGAATCGGGTATACTCGGTTCCAGTTGTAAGTTTCCACTTCTGTCGTGTGGACACGCCTTTTTTTGTGAGGATTGTAAGCATGCGGTAACCTTTTTTTTTTTATTTTCGTGGGGAAACCTTCAAAAGGCACCCGACCTCTGGAGAGTGTGGGATTTTTACCTCACTAAAACCACCTCGATGGTGGTTTTACTATTCGCACATATGGGTGGTCCCGGTTCCTCTTAAAAGACCAATTCCGGAACCACCACTGCGTAACGCTATAGTTGGTCACAATAAAAATATTTACAACAATCCTACGGCTCTAGAGTCTAGGGTAAAGAAAACAAATATAAAGAACAATAAAATAGTGATAGGGTATTCTATAGGTACACCTCTGCCTAACCCAACGGGGAATTCAGGCGTGATGTTGTGTGTGTGTAAATATAAAGAATGAAGAAGTCTAACATGGATAGCCTAAATAAATAATAACTGAACTATTTACATGAACGTTTTTATGTAATAATCTCTTGAATAATTCTACAGTACCTCATATAATACCTTGAGTGTATTCTACGTTTCATTGCATGACAATTAGCTACATCAAAGTATCCAAATAGAGCTTCAAATAAAAAAATATAAATTAGTACCTACGCTTTAGCTACGCGCGGCTACGAATTTGCTACGCACGGCTACGAACTTGCTACGCACGGCTACGCTTGCTACGCTCGTAGCAATTCACCGACAAAATTTAATTCTATACCGTATTCATTCCACGAATAAACTACTAAGTACTAACTACATAAGTTCACTAAAGGATTTCTTGATTTTTTATTTTTTTACAGAAAATTGTATTATACAGGCTGTAATAAGACCCACTGCCGTTACCTACGCATTTTAGACATCAAACTAAGCAACATTGAATAAAAACTATTGCTGGAAACTAGTTTTTTTTTTTAAAGTTACACTGTTCGATGCCGTAAAAAGCTAGTGAAAATATCTGTTTACGGCAGCGCGCAATGTAACTTTTGGGTGCATGTAGCGGTACAGGAGTTGAGTAAAAGTTGGAGTTTTAGCCTTCAATATTTTCGTAACCAGAAGGTTCCCAGATATGGTCCAACTCAAAAAATATCACAATAAAGGGGAGTATAAGCGACTCTCGACTTCGTTAACCGTACCGTCTTTTTATACGCGCCCCGCACTCTCAACCTCATTGCTGATGACGTAGACATATTCTGTTGCGCTTTGGGTGAATTTGAAAGAATAGCTACCTATATAATTTGTTACGGTACAAGCACTGGAAATAATTAATTTTAGCCTGTAAGGATATTTGTATGTTTGGAGTGCATAAATAAATAAATAAATAAATATATAAATAAATCAATAAATAATTAAATAAATAAATAAATACATACATACATAAATAAACACCTATTATTCTATTCTTAAAGTCAAATAAATAAATAACACAAATAAAAAATATTCTCTCATAATTATTCGTCCATCGGGCTATCTTTAAGGGGTCACCCTACTCTCCCCAGACTTAGTCCATGTCTGGACGCCCCGGGCTCTCATTTCCGTCGACGAACTTCCGCAGTCGACACTAAGGGATACAGAAATATGGACCCGAACCGCTCCACTGATCTTAATGTTACTGACTTCTCTTGACTGAGATATATTTTATTATGGAATTCTAAGCTTTTGCTAAAGAAATTCTTCTTCCGTTTAATTATATTTCTAGTTCCGCTTTGTAGATGGGTGAGTTGGTAATTTAAGGAATAATTTTTGCTTTTTATTTATGTAAGTATGTAATTATTTGTGTAAGTTTTTTCTCATAAAGGGTCTTGTGGCTAAGTAATAACAGCTTCACAGGTTCATCGATCAGGTAAGCTACGCTTGGTCCGTGGATGGGTGACCATCTTTACATACCAAAACCCTTCCGCGCTTCGGAAACGCTTCGGCACGTGAAGTCAGTGGTCCCGGTGATTATTTGCCCGAAAGTTTGACAACCAGTCTTACCAAGGTACCGTACGAGTATTACCCAGTAATTGGGTCGTGGAGGTCAGAATGGCAGTCGCTCTATGTAAAATACTGGTATTCAGCTGCATCCGGTTAGACAGGAAGCCGACCCCAACATAGTTGGAGAAAGGCTAAGTGGATGATGGTATTTATATTACCTACTTGGTGCTTGTTTATTTATTTGGGTAAAACTTTTCAACTTTGACGATCGATGAGGGATACTACGCAAAGATGCTCAGGGCCTGAGAACCTAGGCATAATAATAATCAGCCTACAATGTTCCCACTGCCGGGTCACAGGCCTCCTCTCGGTGAGAGGGAGTGGGCTGTAAGTAATACACCACGCGGGCCCAGTACGGGTTGGTAAATGTCACATGTCTTAGAATTTTTGGTTCTAGGACATTCCGGTTTCCTCACGATGTTTTCCTGCACAGTTTTGAGAGCAGAGGCGATGACATAATTTACAGAAAGTTAAGCGTCTTTTAGGATTCGACCCTACGACCTACAACTTGTTAATCGCGACCGTTACCACTAGGCTACTACTGCTCTCGCCTAGGCATAGTGACATTCTATCAGCGATAATAATGATGAAAAAGCCAAAATGTATTGGACTGACATAAGCTACCGAAAAGCTTACGTCAATCCTATTGAAAGTCATTGTTGGGGAAATACGAAATGCTTTGAAAGGGATTTCCTCTTATCTAAGCCCTCTGTGGTTTCATTTAACTTTTATGTGTTGCTACCGGAGTCCTTTTGTCTACACAATAAGAACAGCTCACTAGATAAGTGCCAAATCTCTCCATGTATAGTCACCAAAAGAGATAAGTAACCAAAGTCGTCGGATTTAGTTCAAAGTTTAGTAAGAAACCTGTAGCGGTATCTACAACGCCACATGCGAACAACGCGTCATACTGACGCCACGCAAATCCTGCATCTCGCAAGCAGAGTTTACCGCGCAATTAGCATACATACAAACTTCCAACAACGAACCAACCTTCCAACTTTCTTCCGATGGATGTTTTCGAATGAAATTTAATTTGATAAATGTACTGTTTGTTTTCTATTAATCAAATTAAATTTTATTCGAAAACATCTATCGGTTTCGTACTAAACTTCAACCACACCTGACTTTTGGTGACCGTACCTTCATATTTTTTTTAGCTGATGGAAACACCGGTTCATAACGATTTTCAAATGTTTTAAACCAAAGGAAGGGATTACGGTTCACAACAATTTTGAGAAGTTTTAAGCCCCAGGAAAAGATTAAAAATATTTTTTTGTCACTCATCCATACTTGTTATAAATATTAATTACTTTCGGTAACTCTGTCTGTCTGTCGGTCGGTCTGTCCACCTGTCTATCTGTAACCTTTTCACGACTAAACGGCGGAACAAATTTGGATGAAATTGGCACACTGATGTCTAAACTCAGTTCATGGTGGACCTGAGTTAAGACATACATAGTTAGTGTTAATAGTTAGTGAGTTAGTTGATACCGGTACTACGTTCCCGTGAGATAATTTCGTAAGAAAGAAAGAAAGAAAAATTCGTTTATAGGCATTACACAAAATGAATACACCTTAAAACTATAGAAACAGAAAACGAAGATTATAATGCCAAAAGGTTACGCTTTCACACTATAATGGCTAATCGAATTTGCATAAAATTTGGCACATAGTTAGGCCATGACGTGGATTAGAACATACAATACCTTTTATTCCATAATCATATAGCGACGCGATTGCTGAATTGCATTTTTGATATGGTAAAGGAACTCGAGCGCTACACTCGCCAGTCGCTTACATACCGTCGCCCTGCCACGTCCACACCACTTTATTAAACAATCAGAGTTATTTTGAACCTTTATTAAATATATTAACAATTTCAGTATAAAACTGTATTCGCGTATCATTTATCTGGCCCTTAATAATAACACGCACAACAAGTGGTGACCCCGAGCGTTTACAGACAATAGTTTCGAGTTTTTATTTTTTTTATTTTGCGCCGTAAGCGACTCAGTGGCATCATAGGTAGACCATGACGTGGATTAGAACATAGAATACTTTTTATTCCATAATCCCACGGAATCGAGATTAATGAGGGTGATTCCGGCCAGCAAGTTTCTTCACAAATATATACAATAATACCAACTTTTATTACTATTGCAATAAAGATGATTATTAAACCATTACCTTTCACAGCTACCATATAAATGCAGCATTATCCTCAAAGCGCTGTTCAGACCCTCGATATCCCTGTAACATGGGATAATACTCTACAATAGAACTGCTCCATAGAATCTTTTGCTCATACGGCCGAGGAAGTAAGACGTCTCAATAGGATATTACAAAGAAATGGGAATGCCAACGATGCAATCTGAACGTATGGAAATGTGTTTCTGCATTTATTTAGCTATGTTTTGGTGGCAATGGCGCCGATTCCTTGTTCACAAACTAAACTAAATTTAAGTTTAGTGCATCTTTTTCTTTAATTGAGAAAAGGACAGAAGATAAATATTAGTTTAGTCCTGTCAAATTAAGATACTCCATAGACAATTTAGACGTGGTTAGAAACATGGCTACTAAAAAAACGTCAATTTACGTCAGGCGCTGACACCAAATCAAACGAAGCACAATGGAACAAACACACACCCTTACACACACACACACACACACACACACATACACACACACACACACACACATCACACATACACACGTACCATGCCACACATGAAATCACCTCTCTAGCCTCCACTCTGGAATTCGTACTCCGAGCCCCAAGATACAGACTAAATGACTAGTTTGGGGCTCACTAGTATATACCATATTATACTAGCTGTAGGTAATATCTTAAGCCACTCATGTCGTCTTAACTTGCTGTTAACCTGTGAACCTACTTACTGTATTACCTGAACAATAAATATTTTCTATTTTCTATTCATCATCTGCCTAACCTTTTCCCAACTATGTTGGGGTCGACTTTATTTATTTATTTAATCTTTTCGCACACAAAAAGGTACAAAGGCAGACTTCCAGTCTAACCGGATGCAGCTGAATACCAGTATTTTACATGGAGCGAATGCCTATTTGACCTCCACAACCCAGTTACTGGGTTACTGGAGTTTCGGGCTTCTGAATACCCGTAACGACTATCAAAGATCCACGAATGACAGCCGGCTTAATGTGCTTTCCGAGGTACAGAGGGATCTTGATATGTGAAGATGGTCAACCATCTACGGACCCACAGAACAGAAAGAAACAGTACTACGGACCATCCACGGCAGGCGTAGCTTAACCTGATCGATCGACCTGTGCGGATGTTATTATTTAGCCAGAAGCCCTTCAAGATGTTGATAGATAAGTACTTATCCAAGACTTGTTGCGCTGACGCTAAATAAATTAGGATAAGGGCAAAATTATTTTGCCCTTATCCTAATTTATTTAGATAGTGATAATAATGTAGGTAGGTAAATATTTATGCAAACAAAGAAATATTCAAACCAAATATTGTCCATAGCATCAGCTGTTTTAATCCACAATAATTTCAGAATTACAATATGTACGAACAGACGACATAAATCTGAAGAAAATCACGTACATTTCAAAGCTTCGATATTGAGCGTTCACACAAGCCGCCGTCGATGGCTCCGCAAACATTGATCACTCTGTATATACCTGACAGTTTTAAACATCACCAAAAAGACAGAAATATCAACCTTATAACAATGTTAATAAGGTGTGGGAAACGGGAGATATAATTTGGTACAGCGCCCATTGTTTGCGAGGTTTGATGGGTCGAAAAATTGTGCTCCAGAAATAAAGCCCAGCTTCCAGGTACTTCGAACGTATTTTCACATGTTCAGATTTAAAAAATGGGCAGTTTAAAACGACTGTTTTTTGTCTCAATACAGGTTTGTAATTACAGGGAACTATTACGTGTACAGAACAATGAGGATGCCTGCCTGTTACACATTCGCATAGCACCTAAACCGCTGACAAGCATTCACCTAGTTACCGCAAAATGCATCTCAGCTGCCGACACGAGGCACCGACGCAACACAATGCGATGCAGCCCGAGACCGGACATCGCGGCCTCCGAAAAATCGTCACTTTTGGCACAGCGTCTGTCAACCGTCGACTATTTTAGCTATTAATTAATATTGTAATTTTCATAAAATAAATTAAGTTAAATAAATTTTGTATTTTTTCCAATCCAATCCAATGTGCTGGCAAATTATTAGGGAGACTTTGATTTTGTTATTGATTTTATACTGTACCTGTGGATAAACGAAATAACCGACGAGAAGCAAATAGAGCTAGGAACTTTAAAAACGAGTTGACCAGCAGTGAGTTCGCGACGGTGACGAGCAATTACTCGCTGGTAAGATTGAGTCTCTCAGCGAGTGTTCTGCCCACCAAGCGAGCGTCGCTAAGCGAGTACTTTCTTTGATAGCTCTTGCCCCTGAAACAAACGAATGGGTATTACTCACCGTCGGTGTGGACAGTTAGCGATCAACTATTAATATATAACCAAACATCACGCCCGTATTCCCTAAAGGGTTAGACAGAGGTTTACCTATACCTAGTACACCCACCACGCAGTTATGTTTAAGTTCCTTGTAATAGGGGGCCAGCCTTTTGCCATCAACCAGGTACAAATCCAGACTCCGGGCTATTCCGGCCCCGGGTTTAGTTTAGTTTATAATCCTGCAAGAGCCATAAATACTTTTTCTTTCTTTCTTTCTATTAAGAAATTCAAGATGGAAAACCTAATAACACTTCGCCCGACCTGGGAGTCGAACCCAGGGTCCCATGCTCAGCGACATACAATCTTTTGTACGTTTCTTGAGCGAGAAAACCATGAATAGCTGTAGGCCGACCGCTTAAGTGAGACGTTGCCAGAGGTAGCTGCGCGGTGCGGGAGGGGTGATAGTTGTCATAAGTTGACAAATCACTGAGCTCTCGCATCACGTTACCACACCCCTCCTGCATCACGCTGCTACCTCAGACAACGTCTAAGCTAAGCGGTTGGCCTATAGTCGCTTTCTCGTCGACAGTGGGACAGATGCCTTAAATTGTAGTTTCTGTTCCACCCATACTGAGTTTGATTTACAGTGTAGGTCTTGATAGTTCTTGACTTTTTTCTCTGTCTTGACTTCTTGGAATATCACTAATAACACCCACTTTGGTCCCGAGGGTGTTCATCAGTTTGATAGACCAATAGTTGAATAAGCACGGACAACGGCCTTCTTGGCCATTGTCCTGTCTGACCTTGCCGGTCTGTTCTGTAAAAATCACACCGTGAAGACTTAGGTGAAGTGAGTTGTTAATAGTGTCAATCTTTATTATTAACAACCTAATTGAGTAACACACTTTGAAGGATATTGCTAATCCATTGCTTCATAACTTTGAACAATTCGTCTGCTCAACAACGTTAATAAGGCAATGAACATGGGTGAACTGTCAAAATGTAACCCAATCCGATCAATTGACAGTTTGTGTGTTCGCAACTACCCCACAGGTGAAATGACAGCTCACTTTACCTAAGTTTTCACCGTGAGATTTTTACAGAACACTGGCAAGATTAATCCGACGGGTCAGCGACCTTTTCGGTTATCAATGTCAATAAACGAAAACTAGTTTGAGGAAAGCTCATATTTACACTGTAACGTAGTTTACAAAGTTAAATTAAACAAAATTTTCACGCAAAAGCGTTTTGTTACTCAAACAATTTGAACTTCACTGTAAACTGCAAGACTATAAAATTAAAGTCAATATGCACCGAAGTTTAATCTTGATTAGATTACCAGTCTAGACTGAATGAAAAGGTAAAAAAACAACGATTCCGACTAGCCTTAGTTATAAATTCTAGTAAATAAAAAACCGACTCTGTGAGTTCAGATTAGGTTTTGTAATTTAATTCTTTTAAGCTTCTTTATGGATACAATTTTCTGGAAAATAATACGATAACAGTGAACTTCATTAGAATAATGTTTGCGAAAGATAAAAGAAAATAACTTAACATTAAAAGAGGATCCACGAAAGAGATACGTTTGGTGCACACAGCAAATAAGGTTGGTAGCGGTTGCGTGGGCATTTGACCAGACAATATTTTTATCATCGTGCCGTTTTTTATTTATTTATTTTTTTTATTTTTATTTTATTTTTTTATCATCGTGCCACAATTATAGTTCGTGGTAACACGAGAAATAATCATTTAAGTGTGCATAGTTCGTTAGTGTACAGTCCTTTCATAGTTATTTCACCTCTGATTTTGCATTGTAGCGGTATCTACAACGCCACGTGTGAACTACGCGTCATACTACGATAATTGATAATTAATGAAAATTCTAATGATGACGTACTGTGCTCATCTTACAACTACTGCTAAATGTTCAAATCTTAGGCGAGGACGCTGGCACCCTAAACAGAAGTTAAATCTTACATTGGGTGCCAGAGCTCATCGAAAACACTGTTTCCTTAGTTGTAAAGCTGCATAGTGTTGTTATAAGAGTTTTTTGCACAATTGAAGGAAATACAACTTTAAAAAAAAATACTGACGTCACACAAAATCCTGCATCTCGCAAGCAGAGTTTATCTCGCAACTAGCATATATACAACGGCCCGATACGAATCATCGGGCAGCTGCCCGCCAGATAACACCCATCTGATCGGAGGATACTTCCTTTTCAATGGAGGTTAAGTGAACTTTACACCCTGTTCCTCATACCTCTATAGCATCTCTTGACTGTCCAAATCACAGTGATCTATACAATAAAGTTACTCTTAGCCTGCTGCTGTCAGAGGTATACTGTGACCGGACTGTTGTCTGACTATCGAAAAAAAAAGGGTTACATAGGACCACCAAAAAATAAAAGAGAGAAAATATTTGGAAAAAGTTGAACAGTTGAAAATAGGGACAATACCTGTCATCGTAATTTTCAGCCTGGATCTGCAGTGCGATTCTGTAACCATCTCATCGTGAAAACTTAGGTGAAATGAGCGTGGAGTGAGCTGTCATTCCAAATAATGCTAAGAGATTGACACTATTGACAGCTCACTCTAAGCTCACTTCACCTAATTTTTCACGGAGAAATTTTTACAGAATCGATCGGCCGTATATTTCTGGGAACATAAAAACACCACACGCCTGAATTCCCCAAAGGAATATGCAGAGGCATACCTATGTGCCGTACATTCACATTTATTTAGTTACTAGCTTTTGCCCGTGACTTCTTCCGCGTGAAATTCAAAAAGGTTTCCCCCCTACAACACTCCCGCGCTTTTACTTCATTTTCGCCCAACGTTCTTTTTGCTCGGCTCCTAAGTGTCTTAGCATGATGTTAAGTAGCCTATAGCCTTCCTCATAAATTGGGCTATCAAATTCAAAAAGATTTTTCAATGGTAGTTCCATAGATTAACGCGTACAAACAAACAAACTCTTCAGCTTTATTTTAAAATTTAGATAGATATAGATTATTTCGTTATGATAATGGTCCCACATGAAACCCTGTTACATAACAGGGATGAGTTTGTTGCCCTGTTCCTTAAATATTAGCCAAAAAGGTTTAAGGTATACACGTCAAAAGGAGATCTTTAAAATACCCATCTCCTTTACTCGCCGTACGTATTTACCTAAGAATAATATGATATCATCAAACGACCGCTCGCAGACACTTTACAATGTGGATGTCATTAGGGCTTGCTTACGCACATATACCGTACATAGAAGTATATGATAATGATGCGAATTCTATCTTGGACGGAGAGCTACGAAGGAAGTCCCGGTTAGAATATTATCTTCGCCTGAATTATTCACACGGCTCTCATCATCTGCCTAGCCTTTTCCCAACTATGTTGGGCTCGGTTTCCAGTCTAACCAGATGCAACTGAATACCAGTATTTTATATGGAGCGACTGCCTATCTGACCTCCACAATCAAGTTACTAGGTAATACGATACCCCTTGGTAAGACCGGTTGTTAGAGTTTCGGGCTTCTGCCGACCCGTAGCGACTGTTAAAGATCTACAAATGACAGCCGGGACCAATGGCTTAACGTGCTTTCCGAGACACAGAGGGGTCTTGGTATGTAAAGATGGTCACACACCCACGTGCCAACCGCAGCAAGCGTTGCTTAACCTGATCAATCGTCCCGTGCGGATGTTATTACTTAGCCAAAAGCCTCTTATTTATTGAATTAATCACACGATTGTATTTAAGTTAAAAGTTGTGTTTGTGAATGAGCATCCATATTCTATTTTATTCTATACAAGATACAACTACAAGGTCTAGTGCAAATACTGCCTCGTTGGTCTAGTGATTCAAGCGCTACTGCTGAGCACGAGGTCCTGGTTTCGATTTCCAGGTCGGGAAAAGTATTATTAGGTTTTTAATCCATACCATGTCCTAGAACCAAAAAATTCGAGACATGTGACATCTACCAACCCGCACTGGTCCCGCGTGGTGGATTACGCCCCACATCCTCTACCCGAGAGGAGGCCTGTGTCCCAGCAGTGGGAACATTATAGGCTGATTGTGCTATTGCCTATTATTAAGTAAGTACTAAGACCTTATTATAAGTTCAAAACTAAAACACAAACCAAAATAAAACCTTCTCCTTCTTAAAACCTACATCTACGGCATAATTTCTCAAGCCATTGAGCTCGCGTCTCCGCCGAGCCGAGCATTCTGTCGATCGTAAAGCCATGCGTCGCGAATATTGCGCACTCCTTCCTCACCTGCCATTACGAGCTCTTTGTCGTGTTAACGTATTGTGTGCTTTACCCCTGACTTTGGAGGGGTTTAAAAGTAGACCTGTGGGTATCTATTTTTTGTGTGATTAGAAAGAAGTATATCGAGTTTGGGACAATTTTGGAACTTGCTCTGTGATTGGGTTCTTAGTTTTGCCCTATGGGAAGCGAGTTCGGTTCGGTCCACAAAGGACAAAGGTCTGAAGATATTGTTTTATCGCGTTTGGTTGTTTGTGTCAGAGTATTGGATTTTTTTGTGAATAGAATTGTGTAAAGTTGAGGAACTTGTATATAAAGTTACCATCTAATCCATCTTGGTTTTGGTCCACTGTAAATAGTTGAGGAACTTGCTTTGTGATTGACTTCTAAGTTTTTCCTACGGGTACCGAAATTGGTCTGACACGGAACAAAGACATTTAGGACAAGGCACAAGGTTCAAATATAGTTGTTTCGTGTCTGGATGTATATTTATTTAGTTTAGCCAACAATTGTTGAAGAAGAAGTGGCGCAACAAACTCATATTCATTCATATTCATTTATTTGCATTCCACAAGGTATAAAGATGTTCACAAAAGGCTTATAGCTAAGAGCCGTTGTAGACCCTGTCAGGGCACAGCAAAATTATAGTTATACATATTCATTAAAAATCTAAATCGTAGAAACAAAAATCAACATAAAATTCTACATGAAAACTAAAAAATTACGCGCACATAAAAAAGTTAATACCTAACAATAACGTAAATAAATCTACTCGTATTATAAGGCTAAGTAGGTAGATATTTTCTTAAAATACTATACCTATACTATACTATTTTTACATTTATATATATTTACTTAGGTAAATCCCCATCAGCACAGGTGTCAGTTCAGTTAGAAAATACTTGATTGTACATAATACTCATAAATCCCAAACTTTCACACATCAACAAATTTTATTAAAATAATTCCAAATCCTAAGCATAGTTAACAGCGCTCTGCATTTAATTACAATCAGAGTGCACAGTTGCACACTTTAATAATATTATGCAGAATGTCAGCACACAGGAGAAAAACAGAAAGTCTTCTTCTTTACAGTAAAATATAATTATTATACAAGCTAAAATTAAAATATATTATATTATGTACAAGTACACAAAAGAGGAACGAATGGAAAAAAACGCGCATCGCTATCAATGGGAAATGTGCCCAAAAGACAAGTCCATTTCTATAAGGATTTTTCTTTTGGGAATTTTATACCTGGAGGATGAGGAAGTATAGAAAAAGGAAAGAAAAATTGTTTATTTTGCACAAACAAAACGCAGATTAAAATAAAATAAAAAAAAACATAAATACAACGTTGTGAAAAGCCAATGTAGTCAACGTCGTAAAACGTAGTAAGTACAAAACATAAGCATGTGTTCATGGAAATTGTGTACTTATGCGAAAATAAGGCACTTTAAACTAAAACCATTTTGTTGTTTTTTTATGGATATTATTGAAAATATTGCAGTTTAAAACAAAACGACTAAAATGAAAAGTTCTTCAAAATTTCGAGGGAAAATATCAAATCAATACAATATTTTTATCTCACGAAGCAACTCGCGCTTTACTTGTGGGAACCAAGTGTACAAACACGCTGTAAATTTGTGCGTGAAGACGAGTAGCGTGAGCATGTAACACACACATACACACACTTCCGACTTCGCCCGTGTTTCAGACGTGGACGGTACCCAGAGCTCCTGCTGCTTATTCACACATTCTTAGCGTGTTTTTACCCTTGATTACCATAAGTAAAGAATAAGAATATATTTATTTGCTTTAAAACATGGTACATTATGGTCTTATAAATAGAATTATGATCTTACATGTTTCCCCAAGGACTGGCATACAAATATTTAAACACGTTACATGTAAAATATTAAAAGGATACATTATTCCAATATGTTCACCATATCTAATAACTTTAGTGAATTCTTAACAATAATAGGTATTTACAAAAAGTAGGTAATCATCATTTCAGCCGATAGACGTCCACTGCTGGACATAGGCCTCCCCCAAGTGCCGCCACATTGACCGGTCCCGTGCGACTCGCATCCAGCGGAAAAGTAAAAAAGCGGAAAGGAAAAGTAGGTAATAATTAAAATTAAAATTAGTAACCATATTTATCTGTTACTTTTTTATCAATAAATTCTTTCATACTATAAAAACAATTACCAGTAAGCCATTTATATAGTTTGGATTTAAAGTATTTAAAAGGGAGTTCCCTTATTTTTTTGGAATATTGTTAAATATATATTTTAATTGCTGTGATAAAGTTATTTTTATGGCACAATGTGCGTTGATGTGACGGAATTCTTAACCGTGTTGGGTCTCGACGAGTATATTTCGAATGCAAGTCGCATGCTATAAAAAATGTTCAATGCTCTTTTACAAATATACCAGCTTGCATTATGAGAAGACCTGTTAGTGTTAAAAGTTTTAATTGTTTAAATAGAGGTCTGCAGGATGTTAATGGACTGATACCGCAGATTGCTCTTAGGCATTTTTTCTGCACTAGAAAAGCTTAATTTACGTTCGTCGAGTTCCCCCAGAGTAGGAGGCCATACCTGAGAAAAGAGGAAACATACCCGTGATAAGCAGTAAGTGCAACTGCTTCACTCGCGGTACGTTTCAAACGTTTAAGAGCAAATACAAACTGCTTTAATTTCTTGCAGATGTGCTAAAGGGCACGTTGTTTCGTGAAATAAAAATACTATCTACTTATTTATACATACATACATACAAATAAATAAAATTCAAGTGTAAATGTGTAATGTCAAAATAACAGCTTTTTACTAAATGCATATGAAAGTATACACGATACTTATTACGAGAAAAAAAAACAATTTGCACATTTTTTGTCCGTCTGTCTGTTCCGGCTCATTTTCGAAAGGGTTTGACCGATTTTGACGCGACTTTCACTGGCAAATAGCTGATGTTATAAGGAGTAACTCAGGTTTACTTTACTTTACTTACTTTTTTTTATTTTATAAAAATAATTAGGGTTCCACGCTAAAAATCCCATGAAATCCACAGCTAGTGCAATATAAAGAAAAGTCATTAGTTGTTGACGTTTGAGAAGAGAGAAGAGCGTATAATGCCAAATTCTCAAAGTGCTGACTACTTTGAGAAGTTGGCATTATACGCTGAAAAAAATCGAGTGAACCTTCTGTTTTTCTTAAGTGCATTTGGATACAACAGTTTTATGCTCTAAGTTGCAGACAAGTTGCAGACACTAGTCGTTTTTCTGTTTAATTTGCTATGTTGTAGGCAGTTGTAAGTTTCTGACATTGTACTAAACAACTTTTCGGTCTGTGAAGTTGTGTTTTGCATAATGTTATCGGTATGTTTCCTGTCTGAGGCATTAAGCAAAATATGTTCTTTGAGTTTTTGAACTAATTTCCTGTTGACAACAATGCGGACGAATTTTTTGATGCCCTATGATTGTTGTCTGTTTTATATACATACGTACATATTATTATTTCAAGACTGTTAGCTTTTTAAATTATGAAAATATTTTAAGATAAAAAAAAAACAAGATAAGGGATTAAGGTTTGCTGGAAGAGATTTCTTATGAAATAAGCCTTTGTACCTATTTTTCTGACCTATTTTTCTGTTCTGTTTTTTTCTTGTCTGTTTATATAAGTAAAATAAAATAAATAAATAAAACGAAAATAAAAACCGATTAAATGGTTTTTTTTTTCAGAATCTACAACAAAGCTCTGCATGTTTAGTCAGGGAAATTAACTGTTTATCAAATTGGCACACTACACTATTCTGCCAATAACAGCTGTGATTTGAAAATATACGGGCAATTGAAATTGGTTGTCACTTTAGTAAACAATTATTTTCCCTATCCATCCACACAATTTATTTAAGACGAATACATTTTTCTGGCCTATATTATCTTATATTAATAAAACAAAGTTGGGCTAGTTACATCATTTATTGCTCAAGGACGGCTGGGCCGATTTTTATGTTGGATTAGTCTCCGCCCCGAATAGCAGAATAACTATTAAAACATGGGAAAAATTCACGAAAAATAAATAATGAAGATGCATTTTGTATGAAACGGCTTTTTTGATGATATCTCGAGAAAGGATTGATAAAAAATTAATTCGATCGTCTTCTTGTTTCTCGCTCGGAATCTCTTTGAAGGATAAAATCAGGAATGAAATTATCCAGAAAAGAACCGGAGTTAACGACATAGCTTAGAGAGTAAGCAAACTGAAGTGGCAGTGGGCGGCTATGTTTGTCGAAGGACCGATGGCCGATGGAGCAGACGAGTCCTGGAGTGGAGACTGTGTATCGGCAAGCGTATTGTGGGACGCCCCCCAGCTAGATGGATGGACGACCTAAAGAAGGTGGCTGGGATAGACTGGATGCGGAAGGCGGAGGGTGTTGTGGCGCAGCTTGGGATAGGCCCATGTCCAGCAGTGGACTGCAGTGCTGATTTGGTTTTTGTTTCTGAGGCAGTACTAAAGCTGGGTCAGCTAGTTAATATATAAATCGTTATTTTTTTGTAATCAACATAATGTATCAAAACACGTTTTAGTATCGACAACGGTTAATACTTATTTACGCACCTTTGAATAAGTTTAAATCTTTAAACTTTCAGAGGTAAAAAGCCCAAGTTAACTCAAGCAATCACTCAAGTTAACCTAAGTTTACGTAGCAAGAAACGTTTGACTCATCACTTTGTCTAACATAAACATGTACAGTTAATTATTTTGATTTATACTACGTCAGCATGTCTCTTGGGGCATGTAATTATAAGTTTGGGATTGGAAAAGTTTGAATTATTTAATAGAATCTTGTGTGGTGTCGGCACGAGAAGCGTGAGTATAGTTTATGTCACAGGGAAAAAATAAATCCGTCAGCAAGGTACGTGTTGAATTTGAGGGGCCCCTTAGGGCCGAAGCCTGTCGGGTCAGCGGGATTGTCCGAAAGTGTTACCGCTATCCCGGAACATAAAGGGCGAAGGAAGGAACATGGGTGGGTTTTAGAAAGTAAGAATCTGACACTCCCTTCCGCTCCACCCAGAGCGGGTCATTTGATGACTTCCCACCAGAAAAAAAAAAAGGTACGTGTTGAGGGGCTGAGTGCACCAGACATATGTACCTTGTCATCTGCCTAGCCTTTTCCCATCTATGTTGGAGACTGCTTCCAGTCTAACCGGATGCAGCTGAGTACCAGTATTTAACATGAAGCGGCTGCCTACCTGACCTCCACAACCCAGTTACTGGGTAATACAAAACCCCTTGGTAAGACTGATTGTCAGACTTCCGGGCTTCTGACTACCCGTAACGACTGTCAAAGATCCACGAAGGACAGCCGGGACCAACGGCTTAACGTGCTTTCCGAGGCACGGAGAGGTCTCGGTATGTAAACATGGTCACACATCCACAGACCAACCGCGGCAAGCATAGCTTAACCTGATCGATCGACCTGCGCGGCTGTTATTATTTAGCCACGAGCCCCGGGGCTTAATTTATATTGTACACTGCAGAATCTAGTTACTCATAGCTTCCACCCAAAACCTCACTTGACTGCGACATAAGAAAAACTTGGCACTCTCCAGGTGGCTAGTATTTAATTCAACTTTTATCGTTTGAAGGAAACTGCACTTTCTTCCGTCGCTCCTTTTAATTAAAGATAAATAAATCTTCCAACTGTTCAAGAACTAACTGCCCTGTTTATCTTGTTTTAAGATGAAGAATAAGTTTTTTAACTATTTATTTATCTGAGACTATGCTTTTTCCGACAGGTGTGGTGCTGGAGTGGCGACCGCGTACCGGAAGACGTAGCATTGAAAGGCCTCCCACAAGGTGGACCAACGATCTTGTGAAGGCCGCAGGAACCTGTTGGATGCAAGAAGCACAGAACCGGTCGAAGTGGAGGTGCTAGGGTGAGGCCAATGTCCAGTAGTGGACGTCTTTCGGCTGAAGTGAAAATGATGATTATGACGCTTTTTTCTGTTTTGTGGGTGATCTTCTTAATAAGCAGAAACACTAAGAACTACTAAGTACCTAGGTCATGACTCTACATGACCTAGGTACAGACGCCAGCAGGTCAAGCTACCCGAAACTGTCAAATTTTCCCAATCAACCTTGAACCTTAATGCTTTAGTGATAAAGTTGAAAACCTATTAAAGAAATTTGACAGATTGTAGTAGCTTGATGTGCTGGCGTCTGTACTTATCTTACCTATCATGCGCCGCAAAATATCTTTTGAGCTCTATTTTACGATTAATTTTTTAAAATACTATTTTATTTTTATGAATAAGTCTTTTCTTTGAATATTTGACAATACACTAAAAATAATCCGGTTTGTAATATGTACCAATACGCCTAACTATGCAACTTAAAACTGAGCGTTTTACGGTGTCCTACGTGTGGGCAGTGCCTTAACCTGAACAGAGTTTGTTTACACTTTCAACAGATACTTTTGGGACAGAGTATAAAACCGTATTCTACGGAATGACGATGCAAGGCGTATTTCCTCGAATTCTACCGATAACGGATCATTTACGTCAACCTGAGCCATCCGTACTTGGAACTCGAGAACAAAAATAAACGATAAACGATATACCTTCGTGGAATCAGTAGTAGTGTTGTGCTTACGGTCAGTTGTCGACTTGAATGTTTACTTGTGGAAGAACAAAGAAGTTAGGTAGATAATTTATTTACAGTTTTCTATGAAAACACTGCTTCTCGAATCAGAATAGGGTGGATACGGGTGAAAGAAGAAGAGCTAGCTTGAGCTATTATCGATGCACCACGTATTAAAACAGTAAGTACATATATAATATATGTGTCGTATGTATGCTGTATGTGTGTCGTAAACAGAGTTATTGGTAAAACACCAACAAGAAATCGCGAAAAAAAAAAATCAGCTGTTCCCTACATTTTGACGAGTTAGACGAACATAAATGTAGGGAACAGCTGTTTTTTTTTTCGCGATTTCTGGTTTGGTCTCATAGTAAAAGTTGTTCATAATGATGAGTACAATGACCTCTTAAGAGGTTGTTGGTGTTTTACCAATAACCCTGTATATGCTAGTCAGTGCAATTAAATGTTTAGCAGATTGACATATTACGTCGATTTGCCTCGTCGCAATCTTAAGTTATGATTTGTCACGAATCACAAATAAATTTGTTTATTAATCAGATATGCCTCCCGAAATAAGTTCTCTTATCTATGGTGAAAACCGAAGCATAATCCGTTGCAGAGTTTTACAAAACAACGTGGTTACACGGACAGACACAAAAGCCTTATAATAAGGTTAGATCGCTATGCAAAAACGCCACTGATACCGCGTTTGACGTGGCTATCTACTGGGCCCAACTCATTTAAAATATTTACCATCAACACGAAGAAAAAAAAACAACAAAAAATTAAATCAAATAAGTTCACAAAAATATTATTTCCCATCACTATCTTTAACTCGCACTTCCCAAGATTAAGGGGACGATAAAGAAATAGAACAAAACACGATACCGATTGTTGACATTATCAATCCAAGACACTCGGATCCACCCCCGTATTTTACTTGTACAAGCGAGGATAAAAATATCGTCTCAGCGCATAAAATAAAACGTCTTATTTTGTTACGAAGTTACTGGAATCACCGAAGAGGTCGGATAAGAGTGACACTTACTCTAGCAGAGCGTCGCATCGATGGTTGTATGGCGGCTCTCATCTGATGACAGATGATGTCAGAGGAGCCGCTGTCGTTACACGTCTAACACCGTAATTGCGTAACATAGTTTTAATTACAAGCTGAATCATTTTGAAGGATATTGCTTAATATTCCCACTGCTGGGACACAAGCCTCCTCTCTGTGAGAGGGAGTGGGTCGAAATTCTCCACGAGGGCCCAGTGCGGGTTGATGGATACCACATGTCTTCGAATTTATATATGTAGAGCAAGCCGATTTCCTCACGATGTTTTCCTTCATCATTTTATAGAGCTGACGAACCAATACTCTACGAAAAACCGCTCTCACTTTTATTTTCGCTCTTGGCTGTACCTATATTTAATCTTCGATCCAAAATGGCGATGCAGTAACTTCAATTGATTCAGCGGAACTTCTAAAGAAACAGTTATTCCCGGAATGTGGCAGTAATTAAGCTCTTCGTAAAAGAGCTAGTTCGGAGAATTCCTACCGCAATACCTATCTAAGGGTGTGTTTCTACTGAGGCAGAGACTAGCAGAGCGGAGACAAGATGTACAGGCATCGACCAATCACATAGGTTGAAGTCCACACCACGTCTCCCGATTATTTAAAAAGTTTCAAATGCTCATAGGGTAAAATCAGATTTTGAACTTATCGTGTATACACATATACCAGATACCACAGAAGTATTGTTAAGTTTGAAGAATTGCCTAACTTAAGTGGCAGCGGGCAGGGCACATTGCTCATAGAACAGATGGCCGATGGGGCTAGAAGGTTCTGGAGTGGCGACCGCGTATCGGATGACGTAGCGTAAGAAGGCTTTGTGAAGGCCGCAGGAATACGCTGCATGCGGGAGGCACAGAACCGGTCGAAGTGGAGGTGCTTGGGGGAAGCCTATGGCCAGCAGTGGACGTCTTTCGGCTGAAATGATAATGATGATGACCTAGGTACAGACGCCAGCAGGTCAAGCTACCCAAAACTGTCAAATTTCCCCAATCAACCTTGAACCTTAATGCTTTAGCGATAAAGTTGAAAATCTATTAAAGTTTGACAGATTGTAGTAACTTGATGTGCTGGCGTCCGTACAATGTATACGAAGCTTTTACAATACATTATGCATCCGTGAAAACTGGGATAGCTTTCACTACATCCAAAAGCAATAAAAACCCATCAACCATTGGGCACCTGTCCCTCCGTCGGCGATTAACGAGAAGCGAGTAAAGCTAACAACTAAAAACGAGTTGGCGAGCGAAGAGAAGCAAGTGTGCGACGGTGACAAGCGAAGTACTTTGATAAATGATAAATGATTTTATTTTGTAAGTAGGTTTGTACAAACACTATTACACGTCAATCATATTTTAAAACTAGATGAGGTCGGCGTTTCCTATCTGACTAGTCTGAGAAGAAAGGCCGAAACAAACTGGTCTGGACTTTAAAAGAGACAGAGGTCACAGTCTCTTTTAAAGTCCAGACATAATCTTGGTCAGATCATATGAATACCATGTAGATCGATGTCTGAGATGGCCTTTTGAGGAAAGAACCACACAGATTGAGAGGACCTGTCCAGTCACTGCACGCATTTGTCAGAAATCGTGCAGCTCAACTCAAAACTTAAGGAGCTCAACGATTCGACGAACAATACCATGGAAAGGACATTTGGGTATCCCACGTTAATTACTCAAACTGCCAGACCATGACAAAAACTAACAGAACAGAGAGAAAAATAAAAAATAATATAAATAAAATGACCCACATAGTCTTTTTTTTTTTTTTTTTGGGATGGGAAATCATCAAATGACTCCTCCCGCTCTGGGTGGAGCGGAAGGGAGTGTCAGACTCTTACTGACTAAAACCCACCCATGTTCCTTCCTTCGCCCTTTATGTTCCGGGGCAGCGGTAACCCTTTCGGACAATCCCGCTGCCCACCCACATAGTCTTCACATTCACAATAATTAAAATAATAGAATACTTTACAAAGTAAGCAAATGTCATTGTATATATAAAATTAATCAATGTCAATCAAAGTGTATATAAAAAAAAAACAACTCAAAATAGAAAAAAATAAAAACATTCAATATGTAAAAATTGGAAGCAGCTCAATCCCAAGCCTTTTTGTCTTCGATATAATCCTTAACGGTATAAAAGGCTTTCTGGCACAACTTCCGTTTAATGAATGATTTGAATTTATTAAGGCTTAGATCTTGAACGAGGTTTTCATTCACATCGTCAAATACCAAACTGAAATAAGGTAGTATGTAGTTTATATTGATTCAGTCATATTGTATTGTCGAAGCTAAAATAGATTTCGCGTTTACACACGCGACATGTTTACTTTGCGCAGAAAGCGGCGTATAAATGTGATTACAAATCCGATTTTCTGTTTCGGTGTTTCTTTTGTGATATTTTTTTCTACCATTTGATATTTCAAAGATTCTCTCATACTGTGTACAACTTTCATATTTAATAACTAGACGATTTGGAGTCGTTCCTAACTTATTGGACGGAGAAGGCACCGGACAAAGAAAAGTGGAAAAATGTGGGGAGACCTTTTCCCAGCGGTGGGACACTATAGGTTGAGGAAAAAAATGAATAGCTATACAGTAATAAAAAATGTGAAGACGTTTGCTGTGGGTTTTGTTCACATAAATAAATACGTTCCGTGTTTCGCAAATAAATGACTGTGACGTTGCAAATCTCATTTTACTGGCATTTTCCCGATTAAAATTTCAAAACCTGATTAAACCTAACCGTATCGAAGAATAAAGTAAACAAAAGATTGCTTTGTAACAAACAAGTCACTACTCTACGTCCATTCAACATGCTTCCATAAAGAACACAGTACAGTGGATTGGACTCAAAGCCCACTGCAACAGCCTGCAATTAGATAGAAAGCATTGATGTCGAACTGTGTCGTACAGTGGTTGCAACCCGCTTCTTTGGAGAAACTAAGGCCCTAGCACGAACGTGCGAAGTAAAAGTAACATGAATTTACAAACGAGCGAAGTAGGTAAACGTAATGTGAATTTACAAACGTGCGAAGTAGGTAAACTTGACATGAATTTACAAACGCGCGAAGTAGGTAAACGTAACGTGAATTTACAAACGCACGATGTATGTAAACTTGACGTGAATTTACAAATGCGCGAATTATGTAAACGTAACGTGAATGTACAAACGCGCGAAGTAGGTAAACGTAACGTGAATATACAAACGCGCGAAGTAGGTAAAGGTAACGTGAATTTACATACGCGTGAAGTAGGTAAACGTAACGTGAATTTACAAACGCACGATGTATGTAAACTTGACGTGAATTTACAAACGCGCGAATTATGTAAACGTAACGTGAATGTACAAACGCGTGAAGTAGGTAAAGGTAACGTGAATTTACAAACGCGTGAAGTATGTAAATTTGACGTGAATTTACAAACGCGCGAAGTATGTAAACTTAACGTGAATTTACAAACGCGCGAAGTAAATTTAACGAAACAATTTTGGAATCGAAAATACAAACTATCCTGTAGAAAATTTGTTTCAATTTATACGGCAAAATTAATTAAATAAAGGAATAATAATGGCCGCCTGGTAAGTCCGCCCATTGTATATTTTGTAGTGTTTAGTTTACTTTTTGTTATGTAATTTTGTGGTGTACAATAAAGTATAAGTAAATAAATAATGATATGAGTCAGAAAAAGTCCTAAGTTTTAAAAGTAAATAAACATTATTTGTGAAAAGAGTATTTTCAATTTTGAAATCGTTCGTATAACGTTACGTTTACTCTGCACGTTCGTGCTAGGCCCACGGACCATTTTCAACAAACATACAATATTTCGCCAGCTACATTTATGTTCCAGTCTCATGTAACACGGGATCGTCCCTTGTAAAGGTGCGTCCAGACACGCCAGGCGTGTGCTTCGGGTAATGGTAAGCTACACATAATAACGGCTGCCTCAGGTTGAGGCATCCAACATATAAAAAAACCGGTCAAGTGCGAGTCGGACTCGCGCACCGAGGGTTCCGTACAAATTTGTAGGTATGTAATTAATAATTTTCGGTTTTCGGAATTTTTCCTTTGCTTTTCTTGAAAATTAAACCTTAATTAATTCCGTTATTATTAAGAAAAGAATTGTATTGAAAGACAATTTATTTTCCATTGAAGAGACGTAATTGGAATATTAATATAGATATATAGCGAGCGAGTATTGATCCTAGGTATATATGCTTACATAGGTATTGGTACAGTCAGCCTCTAAAAGACACGACGGGCGCAGCTAGTGGCGCCGTCGTGTTTTGTTACAAAGTTAATCACTGGAATCACCGAAGAGGTCGGATAAGAGTGACACTGACCGGTGACAGTCACTCTAGCAGAGCGTCGCATCGATGGTTGCGTGGTGGCTGTCTTTTGAGAGGGTATCAGGGGAGCCTTCAGAGTTTACCGCGCATCTAGGATATAACCCAGGCAGACGTTAAACTTTTGATCACTACTGCTCTCAAAACGGAAAAGAAAAACATCGTGAGAAAATCGGCATGTCCTGAACCCGAAAATTCGAAAACATGTGACATCTGCTAACAGTACCAACCCGCACTGGGCCCGCGTGTTGGATTACGGCCCACTCCTTTTCACAGAGAGGAGCCCTGTGTCCCAACAGTGGGAATATTATAGGCTGAGTATGCATGTATGTATTATGTCAAATTAATATTAGTTCGCGTATACTTTTCAGACTGACTGTACTAGCAACCTTCATAATTTCATTATAGCTAAATTGCATCAAAGCTTGATTAATAAATTCAATATTCTGCAAAAGGAATTTCTGATGAACGTAACAATTTGCAAGAATATATTGTGGTGATTATTTTACTTGTTGTTTCATTTATTAAACCCTCCTTTGTATTGTCGCATAATTCATCACTACACTTTTTATCTTATCAATCTCATTCTCTTCGATAAAATGTGCTATTAAAACATTAGATTTTGTATAGCCTAAAATAGTAGAGGGGCTCGTGGCTACGTAATAACACCAGCACGGGTCGATCGATCAGGTTAAGCTACGCTTGTCGCGGTTGGTCCGTGGATGGGTCCACCATCTTTACGTACCAAGAAGTACGTTAAGCCGTTGGTCCCGGCTGGCATTCGTGGATCTTTGACAGTCGTTATGGGTAGCTATAAGCCTGAAAGTCTGATAACCAGTCTTACCAAGAGGTATCGTTTTAGCCCGTAACTGGGTTGTGGAGCTCAGACAGGCAGTCGCTCCATGTAAAATACTGGTATTCAGCTATATCCGGTTAGACTGGAAGCCGACCCCAACATAGTTGGGAAAAGGCTAGGCAGATGATGATAATACTAAAATAGTAATTATAGGTTTTTGACTCACAGTTCTGCCTATCTGACATGTTATATGTATGTCAATCATACATACATAAACTCACGCCTTCTTCCCCCGTGGGGGTAGGCAGAAACTGCAGAACGCCACTTGCTACGATCCTTACCATAGATTTCGGACATCCGTAACCCATGCCATCATCTGTCTTGATGCATCTTATAGGCGTGACCCGCCCAGTCCCATTTCAGCCTCGCAGACTTATCACCAATATCGGCGATGCCTGTCGTAGAGCGTATAATATTTTTTTTGCGAATTTGGTCGGTGCTCAATACCTGTAAAAATAAATAACTATCCAGGACAATGGCCACCAAACACCTAACTTAGCCCCAGTTATTTCTCCAAGCGACCATTGATTCAATTACCCGTCCTCCCCGAACTGAAGTTATTTCGTTAAACTTCGACTAACACTAATTGTGAACAAACTCAACTTCACCTGCTTTCAGTCTCCTGGGGGAATGTCGAGGAGTTTTAATTTTGTTAGGTTTACTGATGGGATTATTAATATGGAGTGTTATCGTGGTTTATGGAGTGGCAACTGGGTAGCTACGAGATTATTTTTACGTACTTACCCCCCCCCCTCCCCGAGGTGGGCTGGTTGGAATAACCACCGACGGCCGCCATGGCCCACGCACACTGGTCCACTTGAAAGACTAAGTGCGGAAACCAAAACCCCGAACATAGAACACCCCCCCCCCCCCTTATTTTAATAAAAAAATATTATATTTCTTAGGTCGAAATATATGAACGTCACATAGTACGAGCTTTGGCCTAGACATGTCCCCGTCTCTATCTTTCACTTGTAGTTTGCATTGCAACAAGCAATGGATTATTAATTTCCTCCAAAATCTTTCAAAATGTGTTTGCAATTTTTAACGTTTAAAAAAAAAACTTAATAAAAACTAAACTAAAACTAAATTTGGGTGCTGATTAGGTAACCTTTCCAACGATCCGTGGCTGTGGTTCCGTGGACATATCATCATCACTCGTCGATGCTCATTTATTTCAGCACATACTGCCTCCTAACTTAAAGCCATGTCCACAAATTACAGTCGACTCAATGCGCTTAGCACCGTGTGCTGGACATAAGCTGAGCTGAGCTGAGCTAAGCTGATTTGTATCCAGCTTACACGAAGTTAGTAACAGTTAGTAAAACGCAATCTGCGGGTATGTTGTTAGGGTTTGAGTTCAGTGATTTTGTAGTGACGAGTGCAGTGTTTTGTCGTTTTATATTGTAATCGTCTTAAATATACAGTCAGGGAAAATAAATTGTTAAGAAAAGGGAGGCCAAGCCCAGCACTGGGACAGTAAAGGCTAATAAAAATAAAAAATAAAGCAAATTATACTCTAAGGCACGTACGCATCAGCGGGATTGTCCGAAAGGGTTACCGCTACCCCGGAACATAAAGGGCGAAGGAAGGAACATGGGTGGGTTTTAGTCAGTAAGAGTCTGACACTCCCTTCCGCTCCACCCAGAGCGGGAGGGGTCATTTGATGAATTCCAACCAGAAAAAAAAAAAAAAGGCACGTACGCACGTACACACACGTTGTTCTTGCCGTGAAAAAGTACAGTTTATTCGCCGTGAAGGCACTAGGCACGCTCGCCAGTGTTATATGAATAATTATGGAAGCTTATTGACAGACACGTTTTTCCTACGGCGCGGTTTATACGCCGTACCGTAAAGAAACCGTGCCGTATTCAAGGGCCTAAGTCAATTGACTGTGTTATAGTGTATGCTTGTTTCCTGGACCTTTCCAAAGCGTTCGACCTGGTGTCATATACTCGTAAAGTGTTATGGAAGAAGCTTCGGGATGCGGGAGTTCCTGCGGCATTAGTTTCATTATTATCTCTCTGGTATGATAAGCAGAGGAACTTTGTAAAATGGTCCAATGCATTGTCGGACCTGTATAAACAAATGCGGTGTGAGGCAAGGAGGTCTTACTTCCCCGAGACTGTTTAATATCTATGTTAACAACTTGCTTGTTGAGCTTAGCAGCACTCATGTCGGTTGCCATATTGACGGAGTTAGTTTAAATAACAATAATAACAACATTTCTATTATACAACTAAATAAATCAACCTTATTATTAACAAAAAAGGCGTTGGCTGTGAGGGGAAACATGTTGGCACGCAGGTTTGCTGGTTGCTCAGCACCGGTTAAAATAACACTTTTTAAGGTGCTTTGTCAAATATTTTACACCAGCGGTCTGTGGGCTATCATACCCAAAAAGCAGACAGCGCACTGCGCATTCAATACAATAATGCCTTCAGGGCGCTGCTGAGGCTTCCGCCGTACTGTAGTGCGTCAGGGATGTTCGCTGATGCGCACACGGAGGATTATTTCACGATCATGCGCAAAAAGGTGGCATCAGTGATGCGCAGGGTGAGGGGGGGTAGCAACAGTATTCTGAGGTTTTTTCAGAAAGGCTGGAAGGGCCTACAATGGATAGGTTTATCAAGCTACATGTCAGACATGGGACGTGATAAATCTTCCTCTAAATGGTGGTTGTGTGTTTCTTTTTGTTTTTGGTGGTCTACTAACATAGCATTATTTTTAAGTTTTGATACAACTAACACGCTATGGGTCGATGACGCCTGATAATAAGCGATTTTTCATTTTTATTTTATTATTTTTATAGTCATTTCAAACAGCTGTCGCAGAATGAGTTGTGTTTTGATTTTGAATATACGGACAAATTGAGTTAATATTGTCCATCGCCTGCTTAGTGCCCAAAAGGATTGGAAAAAACTATAAAAATTTAAGTTTTAAAATATTGGCCAAAACATTGAAGTGTAAAAGTGTCCTAAAAGATACAGAAGTAAATATCATCTAATTTGACACCATCTCGTTTCAAAAATTCTTAACACAGAATAATACAAAAGGTCTTTTACCTTCCACAGAATCAGCTAACAAGGTAAGTATTATATTCTTTCACAAACTTTTCAAAAACTAGACACAATTATCTGCCAAAAAAAACTTACAAAAAAGACTTCATAACTTTTCGAGAAGAAAGAGTTCTTTATTTTCACAGACAATCAATCGGTCGAAACGAATGGCTCGAATAAAATTCGATTTTCGAGTAAAATGAATTTGTCTAGTGATGCTTGAAAGGTGAGCGGGAAGGAACATTCGCGAATTTCGTTATCCAATCGGATGTGCTTCACGGATGATTTCTTTAAGGAATGTAGGTATTAAGGGTTTCTTTGTATTTTTGTAAGTATTACATCAGCTGGGTTTTCCGGGACAAATGACGTGAAAATAATTACGCCGATGATGACACCGGGTCATCTTGTCCCAGATTGTATCGAGTAATTGTCATGAAATATAAGAAGGTGTCTAAATTTTAATAATTATTTCTTTTTTACTAAAAAGAAAAAAGAAAAAAAAAATAGTACTTAGTAGTAAAAAGAAATAAATCCAAATGTTTTATAATTCAAACTTTTACTAGCTTTCTTAATAGCGCGTGCAAAATCAACTCTGAAAACATAACATTAATATTTTTTTTAAATTTTTGTTAAATTATTCTAAATAATAATATAAATGAATAATCGTACATAATAAAAAAGAGAACAAACAAACTTCTTATCATAATAATAGTAACAAATCAGTCTTCTACTTCCTCATTCAGAGACATAGAACTACAGCTACGAATTATTGCAATACAGAATCAAATGATCTGGGCACATGTAAATCTGACATGCATTAGAAGTATTAGATGTCTTCTTATCCCTTTGAGACGGTCATATTTGACATCTTCTGTGAGTTCCTGGAACCTTCGGTGGACCTCCCACGAAGGTTCCTAGGTGGGGTCACTCGCAAAACCTGCGATTCTTTCGCGCAATTGTCGAAGCAGCATTTGACCCCTTTTTTTAGTGTTTCTGACATTACGAACTTAATGTTTATTTAATTCAATCAAGATTTAATTCTGGAATACGTTAATATTAAATACCTCTTCCTGATTGGTAGTAATTTTTTTTTCCATCTCTTAAATAAATTGCAAATTATAGATATATATTTTGTATAATTTAGAAGCATTTTTTAAATTTTGTAAATGTAAGAACCATGAATCCGTTTATTATGATATTTTGATGTCGACTTGAAAGAGCATGGCAGTTGAGAATATGTCATGCTCACTTAAATGTCTCACTGGTGGTGGCGCGTATGTTGGATCATTCGGTTCCCTACAAAATGGTTGAGCTGGGTGGTGCTGATCCACGCGTCATGTTCGCGAACGGGCGCCATCGGTTTAGACTGATCATCTCTTAACTGCCAGGGGTTGTTTTTAATTTTATATTTTTAATTGTTTCTTTTTTACATTGTTCTCACATATAGAAACAATAAGAATAATGACCCAAGATTTTGTAATAATATCTTGATTTAAAAGAGTGTCCTTGGAGTTTCTTGCCCGTTCTTCTCCATAGAGATCTACGTTTTGGAATGGGCAACTAGCTTCAACTTTCTGACTAACTGACCTACTATTTAACTTTGACAATTCAAAAGTTTAATTGAAATAAATGATTTCAGTTTGAGTTTGTTTGAGTTTGACCCTTCTTCGTCAGACCCCGATTCCTCTAACACCGCAAATATTCTCTCAGGGTGGTCTATCAGTGCCATATTTAACAAAAACTTAAAAAAGAACAAGGTGAATTGACAATAAATACTAAATGACCTAATAAAAGTATGTCACAAAAATACTACGCCAGCGATGACGCTGGGTCATATTTACCCGTTTTGAGTTGATGCACGTATATCTCGCTGTGTATGCGGCGTTGCACTTAGCATACCTGCGGTTTGGTTAGAAGGAAGTCGTATCTCCAGCTAAACAAACGCTAAAATTGCACGATCGGCGTAAAAAATAATAATGACAGATTTAAGTCGCCTCGTGTCGATATGACCCAGCGTCATTGGCGCCGGGTTAAAACAAAGTTTCACGTTGTACTCTGCAGACTTAACGAATGAGAGTTAGATCTATAAAAGTGTAACATTTTGACCGTTATGACAGTTTTGCTTTGGTGTGTGTTTGTGTGGGTACAAGAGTATGCGTGTCTTAATATAGTACAGTCGTGTGGGATGCGCGTCCGCTTTAATCGTACATGCGGGTGTGTCTTTTAAAGATAGAAACTATAGGACTATAGAAAATATAGTTTATATTTACGTCGACCGTGACGTATTTTTGTATACACATCAACAAAACAACACATAACATAACACAACATAACATTAACACACATAAAAACAACACACACACAAGACAACACTACAACTACAAAACAAACACACACAACAACAACACACCCAATACAACACAACAACAAAATAACAACACACAACTGTAACACACCACACAATAACATTAACGGCCTTTCCCCAACTATGTATGTTGGGGTCGGCTTCCAGTCTAACCGGATGCAGCTGAGTACCAGTATTTTACATGGAGCGACTGCCTAACTGACCTCCACAGCCCAGTTACTGGGTAATAGGACCCCCCCCCCTAGTTACCCCCTTGGTAAGACTGGTTGTCAGACTTTCGGGCTTCTGACGACCCGCAACGACTGTCAAAGATCCACGAATGACAGCCGGGACCAACGGCTTAACATGCTTTCCGAGGCACGAAGGGTATGTACAGATGGTCACCTATCCACGGACCAACCGCGGCAAGCGTAGCTTAACCTGATCGATCGACTCCACATAACATAATATTCATTTTTGCTACACAGAAAGTCACAATTCAGTAACTATGTTCCAAGAAAACACATCTATTCAAGACATTAAAGACCTATTCACATAAAAGCAAGTAATGCACACAGATATACTGACTCAAAGCGACGCTTACATTCACGTAACGTTTGAGAGCGTGTCTTAAGATGTGGGATGTGCATCTCAAGAGCGTGTCATTATGGTTGCTCTAGTTTTATTAAGCATCGTAATTTCTTGGTTTTTGATGTTACTGCTCTCAGTACTTTGATTTGTCTCTTACAAAACGACTTCAGTATCTTAGCGCCATTCAACGTTTTCAAAAGGAATTCAGCAATAGTTCTTATGAAGGTAAACTAAATTATGCTTTTCAGTGTGCAACTGTGTATGTGTGTGTTATTCTGTGTACTGTGTTTTCTGTGTGTTCTGTTTAGTTTGTGATCTTCCTGTGCGAGTCACAATAAATACTTTTTCTTTCTTTCAACTGCTCAACGAATTCTCATCCCCAAACCAGCCGGTCTATTCTATAAAAATATCTCTGTTTAACGATTGTTTTCTCATGCATGATACTATTTTATTATTATAAAATATTTTTGAATCAGTTTTTTTTTGTGAACATTTGACAATACACTCCATTTTTTTTTTCTGGTTTGTAATAATGGTGCGCCAAAAAACTGAGCGGTTTACGGTGTCTACCTTTGGCAGCGCTTTAAATACCATAATAATTTCTCCTCAACCACATAAAATTCATCATTCATTAATTTCATCGCTAACCACATAAAATTATGATCAACTACAATATAAACCTAATGGTCAATTTATTAGGTAATAAGGGTTATTTGTCGACTCACTAGCTATCTTCTAAGATTTACTACGGGCCATTACATCATGTAGGAAAAACTAATGAAAAGTAAGTAAGATGTGTTGTTCTAGAATGTAGGTGGAAGGAAAATAATATTAATCATTTTTTTTTTCATTATTTCCCTAGCCTTTTCCCAACTATGTTGGGGTCGGCTTCCAGTCTAACCGGATTCAGCTGAATACCAGTATTTTACAAAGAGCGACTGCTTATCTGACCTCCACAACCCAGTGAATGGGTAATACGATACCCCTTGGTAAGACTGGTTGTCAGACTTTCGGGCTTCTGACTACCCGTAACGACTGTCAAAAATCTACGAATGACAGCCGGGACCAACGGCTTAACGTGCTTTCCGAGGCACGGAGGGGTCTCGGTATGTAAAGATGGTCACCCATTCATAGACCAACCGCGGCAAGCGTAGCTTAACCTGATCGATTGACCTATGCGGCTGTTATTATTTAGCCAGCCAATATTAATATTATGAGTAATATTCATTTGTTTTTATTGTTTGTGGGACTGATTTTTCAACACCAGATAATTTTATCCGAGGAATAATTTTGAATTTTTGACAGTTCTTCCATGCCTGTCAGACGAAGATTTTATTCCACTAATAAAAATCAGCCCTTATTGAAGTTATCCGAAAAAGAACCTGAGTTATCGACTAAGGGCTCATACTAAGCATTAAACATATTTAACATTACTGGATATTATATCGAGTAGTATTTGATAATATATTCAATTCAAACCACTGTTTATAATTTTACTACAAATAAAAATGTCCGTATTTTTATTTGTAGTAACAATATTATTTTACACCATTTTACATAGAACGCCATATATCGTGTAAAGCTAGCAAATAAAAACTATTATGTGTAGCGATTACTCGCTGGTATGCGTATGTACCAAGCATGAGTCTCTCAGTGAGTGTTCTGCTCGCCAAGCGAGCGTCGTTGAGAGAGTACTTACTGTCTTTGATAACTCTTGTCGCTGCGACAAACAAGTACTTGCTGAGTGCAAAAATACCCATCACATAGCCGTCAACTACGCATTTTGTATATCAAAGTAAGTAATATTGCACAAAAATAATTGCTGTGATACGACTTTTATTTTTAATTCTGCTGTTTGCGGTATCGCAAATTTAATGCGCAATGTAACACACGCAAAATATTGTGCTTATGGATGCATGCAACGGTACATGGAGTATTTAAAGTAGTGTTATATCATTTTAATTAATAATAATAATATTTTTTCCAGTACAAAAAAAAATATTACAATGACGAGGCGCACAAGTGACTCGGCTTCGTAAAGTGTATTTCTACACCCGTTATGTATCTCTTACACAACACCTACAATCTTCTGTACGTTTCTTGAGCGAGAAAATCGTTTGATAACTAGTCTTTTCTCGTCGTCGGTGGGACAGGTGCCTGAGGGCGCTTTTCCTGTCATGCGTATTTTCGCCCGCGCGCGGATTGGTCCGCGTGCAGGCTGTCCGCATCCTACCATTTCATACATGTTTTTCCTATCATGCGGGTAGCGCGCGCGCGGAACGCGGATTAGTTGCGGGCGCGCAGCGCGTGTGCGTGTTAACCGGATGCGGGCGGCGTTCTTCTGCCTTCAGTGTTATTTTTACTGTGACGCGGGTCGCACGTATGGAGTACGCATATAATCGCAAACAAAAATTAAAATTGATACAGAAAAAGTTATTTTTGAAGTGCACTTTCGCCCTCTGTTGTGGGACAAGTAGAACGAACTTTACAACTTTTCCTACGTGTGGCCAGGAGCGAGTAATCACCCGCACGCGGACATGATCCGCACGCGGGCAATAATACGCATTACAGGAAAAGCGCCCTAAACGATAAACACAGTACTAAAATAGTCGCGATTCGATTTCTAGTCAGTCTTCAAATAAAACGACGCCCACGACCGTAATTAAATAACTCCTACTAAGACCTACGACCTTTTCTTCTAGCTTATTTTTTTAAGAGTTTGATGTCTAGTCGTTAAGGGGGAAACGCTAGGGTAACCCGCGAAATTCAACGTTTCTTACGTTTTCTGCAATTTTCAGGTCAGTGTAATGTTTAATGTTGTTTAAAATATTATTCGCGAGCGTAACGAATACGACTTTACGGAATTATAATCAATAAAACCCTCTAACTTCATATACATAATCAGCCTATAATGTTCCCACTGCTGGAACACAGGCCTCCTCTCTGTGAGAGGGAGTGGGCCTTAATCTACCACGCGGGCCCAGTGTGGCTTGGTACTATATCACATGTCTTCGAATTTTTGGTTCTAGGAAATGCCGGTTTCCTCACGATGATTTCCTTCATCGTTTAGTTGACACAATATGTCATGAGACAATCCCCGATTCATATTAAATTGCATACTGTACTTGGTTAAGCCTATTTTAAATTAACTTGGGTGACTACCGAAATAACGATTAGATAGTAGAGAAGAATGGAAGAAAATGACATGTTTCGCCGACCCCAAATAAATTGGGATAAGGGCAGGAGAATGATAGAATAGAATACTCCTTATTATGTACACCATATATGTATATTATAGCTACAATTACAAAGGGTGACACAAAGGCTCGCTAAAAGCGACCTTTGGATGGATTAAAAAGGGGAAGGAGAGACAATTCTGTAGATAGTCTGTGGTGTACCATTTACATTATACAATAAATACATACATGAAGCATATTATACTACTCTATATAAATATATATATGTAATAATACCCATGAATCAGAAGTAAAGAAAATATAATGATGATGTTCAAGGAAAGAGGAAGGATTTTTTATCATAATTTTAAAACTGGACAAAGATTGTGCACGCCTAAAGATGACTTAGAAAAAAAATGAATGTAGTTATAATTTTAAAAACACAATTTGCTTTGAATCAGCAACCTTAAGCTCGGTACTGCTTACAAAGGCTACCAATTGACAATCAGAAAACGTATCATAATATGCAAACAACAAGGTTTTCTAAATCTATAAGTATATAGTACTAATATAACTACTAGTACTTTTTAAGTTATATTAATATTGTATTTTTAGAAGGTATGAGGAACAGGGTGTAAAGTTCACTCATCCTCCATAGAAAAGGGAGGATCCTCCGGCCAGACGGGTGTTGTGTCTGGCGGGCAATTGCCCGACAATTGATGTTGGGAAATTGTATCTATGCTAATTGCGCGGTAAACTCTGCTTGCGAGATGCAGGATTTGCGTGACGTCAGTATGACGCGTTGTTCGCATGTGGCGTTGTAGATACCGCTACATCACTCCCCTCCGGAGACCGGAGGTCGATAGTGGGCTGAGTCTTGTATCTTGCGATGCTTGCCAGGCCAGCTGAGGTTCCAGTGAGTCGGAACCGGTTGCCGCATAGTTCACGGTGAGTCGGAACTCTCTGCGGAGATATCCCCAGTGAGTCGGGGTGGCGCATAGTTCGCGGTGAGTCGGAACTGTCTGCGAAGATGTCCCCAGTGAGTCGGGGTGGCGCTGCGTTATACTCCAGTGCGTCGGATGTCGCACAGCGCGGGGTTGAGGCTGGCTGCTGCGTCGACCAGGAGAGGAAGCTCTTCTTGTTGACCGGCCGAAAGTGCAGTGTGCTGTGCCGAGGTTGCTGATGAGGCTGAGGGTGATGACCAGGTATGCGCGGACGCTGCATGCAGGTGGTCAGGATACCCGTTGAAGCCGTGGATGCTGGCTGGCTGGGTGACTCGCCGCTAAAGCTTGCGGGAGTGATGATGATGACGTCACGCTGAAGTATTTGCACGAAGGCTGCGCTGACGTTCATGCTCGGGGTCACCCGTTTAGAAGGTATGAGGAACAGGGTGTAAAGTTCACTCATCCTCCATAGAAAAGGGAGGATCCTCCGGCCAGACGGGTGTTGTGTCTGGTGGGCAATTGCCCGACGATTGATGTTGGGAAATTGTATCTATGCTAATTGCGCGGTAAACTCTGCTTGCGAGATGCAGGATTTGCGTGACGTCAGTATGACGCGTTGTTCGCATGTGGCGTTGTAGATACCGCTACATATTGTATGTATTTATATGGGCCTTGATGCCTGAAATAAATGGATAAATAAATATGTCGACGACAATGTGTGATGATGTGACGTCACTGCGTTCACCGGTATTACAAAAATCAATTGAGCGTCTAAACCAATAAATAGTCAAAGATGCGACAAATAAATAACAAAGTAGCAGAGTTTGTTTGTTTGTTTGAATGCGCTAATCTCTGGAACTACCTACTACAGAAACTAGTGAAGAATATTCTTCAAAGATTTATTGCTTCTACTTTGAAGATATAATATCAAATAGCAAGCAAATGGAACTCTGTGTGGAAATCATACAAAGTTAGTCAAAGGGTTTGCAACGAGTAAATAAAGTATATTTACTCGTTGCAAACCCTTTGATTAACTTGCTGACCTTATTTTAAACTAGATATCGGTTCTGAGAATTTCTTTTGAATTAAATTCACGAAAGGAAATAACTTTTTAAAAGAGAATGAAGGTGGCTTGTATAGAAAGGCTGTATGTAGAAGTTTAATTCAATTAAGTACTTGGAAAAAGATAGTAAGTGCAACAGCCTACTGTTTTCGTATACAATGTGTAACTGAATGAATGCACATTCATTATCAGCCTCTAGCAGTCCACTGCTGGACATAGGCCTCTCCTATTGCACGCCATTCAACTCGATTTTCGGCAACTCTCATCCAGCTGCTACCAGCCATCTTGCGAAGACCGTCGCTCCACCTAGCCTGAGGGACCTTACGTTTACCGACTCGCGATCTCCATCTAAGAACACGTCTACCCCAACGGTCATCGGTTCTACGGCTAATATGGCCGGCCCATTGCCGCTTCAGCCTGCTTATGCAGATTATGAAAGTAGTTTGTTCAGCGGGGTAATTGCGTAAAACACTAACAGTAGCAATGGGTTTCATTTTGACAGTTCAACAACATTAATTGCGTTATTTACGTTGTTGAGCAGACATATTTTACGAACAATGAATCAATGGATTAGCAATATTCTCTAAAATGATTCTGATTGAGATTGAGTGTGTTACGCAATTAGGGTCCAAAATCGTTTACTGATCCATGTCTGTCATTTTTAGCATAGGTAATGTTTTATCCCAAAAATAATGAAACGTAAATTACTGTCACACTTCCCCTGTACAGCCAAAACAAACCAAAATGGATGAAGTACTTACTACGTTTGCGACTGTGTGCATGCGTGGGTTTGTAATGTAACCACAATTTTATCCCACAATCAGTATACACAGTACCAGTAGCACGATGTACATGATTCTTATTCTATTCATTGTGAACAATTTCGTGTTTTAGAGGTGTGAGGAACAGGGTGTAAAGTTCACTCATACTCTATAGAAAAGGGAAAATCCTCCGACCAGACGGGTGTTGTGTCTGGCGGGCAATTGTCCGACAATTGATGTTGAGAAATTGTATCTATGCTAATTGCGCGGTAAACTCTGCTTGCGAGATGCAGGATTTGCGTGACGTCGTTGTTCGCCTGTGGCGTTGTAGATACCGCTACAGTGTGATTAAATATTTCGTCGTTTATCAAAAGAAAATCAGCTGTTGCATATAAAAGTGTAATAACTACGTGGTCAAAATGTACTGAACAGCATTTTGTTTTCTTAATAACTGATGAATAGTTTCGTCGCTAGGGGGTCTAGAATCATGTGCCGAATTCATGGTTACAATTTGCGCGTCGATGACCCTGCCACCCTGTATTGGCTTCTGAAACGGAATAATATTCACCTACTTTTGCCGACATTCATAATCAGCCTATAATGTTCCCACTGCTGGGACACAGGCCTCCTCTCGGTGAGAGAGAATAGGCCATAATCCACCACACGGGCCCAGTGCGGGTTGGTAGATGTCACATGTCTTCGAATTTTTCGTTCTAGGACATGCCGGTTTCCTCACGATGTTTTCCTTCACCGTTTTGAGAGCAGTGATGAAATTATTTACACAAAGTAAAGCGCCTGCTTGGGTTCGAACTCACGACCTACAACTAGTAAGTCAGGGCCGATACCACTGGACCACCACTGCTCACTTTTGCCGACAGTACGTAGTATCAATACCAAAAATATTTTATTCACACAGAAGTCCTCAATTCTTACAACATATTACACATGAATTGTGTTGAAGAATATGTACATACGTAGTCATTCTTCAACACACAATTCATATTCAATAGTCGCACCGAACATCCATCACAAAATAGAATATTACATTAAATTACGCTGTCTCACTCGCACACCGGATATTGGGTAGCGCCCCGCCACCGGAAGACAAGCGCTTGAATTTAGAACAAAGGGAAATCAGCGCCACCTAGCGGCGGGAAGTTCATGTCGGTGTGGATGTTTTATTGTGTGTTCTTTTGCACGATTTTTGTTATTGTACGGTCTTCATATGTATGAAGGATATACATCAATCTCCTTCTAGTGGCAGACTTACACAGGGTCAAATTAAATTAGCTAGCGAAACTCAATAGACGTCATGGGAATCGATCATCGATTCGCCTAGCCATTTCCCAACGATGTTGGAGTCGGCTTCCAGTCTAACCGGATGCAGCTGAATACCAGTACTTTACATGGAGCGACTGCCTATCTGACCTCCACAACCCAGTTACTGGGTAATACGATACCCCTTGGTAAGACTTGTTGATAGACTTTCGGGCTTCTGACTACCCGTAACGACTGTCAAAGATACACGAATGACAGCCGGGACTAACGGTTTAACGTGCTTTCCGAGGCACGGAGGGGTGTTGGTATATGAAGATGGTCACCCCTCCACGGACTAACCGCGGCAAGCGTAGCTTAACCTGATCGATCGACCCGTGCGGCTGTTATTACTTGGCCACAAGCCCCAAGTGATGAGAATCGATATCTAAACAAAATCAAAATGTTGGACAGGTAGGTATACCAGGAACCTTCAAAGCCCTTTTGCAGCTGGCTCGCCTACTATTGGAGAGTACTTATTTCAGTTTGACGAGAGGAAGTTTCAGTATCATTCTTCTTTGTGTTAATACAACTTCGTACTCGGCGGGACCCAATTAATGCCTCGGATTCATGAAAGTGAGGCATTCATCGCTATCACCGGCCATTGCTCCAAAGGCTATATGTCATTTAGCTGAAACCTCGACCGCTCTCATCCAGCTGCTACCATCCACCCAAAGATGGTCGCCCCACCTAGTTTGACGTAGGACGTGACAAAGTCAAAGTCAAAGTATTTATTAGTACGAGTTTTGGTGATATTATAACAGGTCTTACAGATATTTTATAGAAACTCAAAAATCTACCCTTTTATAGACTATTAATTTAACAATATTAGAAATTAAATAAAACATTATATACGATACAATTCAAATAAATTAAAAGTCTTCAGAAAGGAACATTACATTATAAATCATAAATACAGGATCAGTCACAAGAAATTTTGTCAGCAAGAAATTCGTCAATGGTATAGTAACATTTGTCTATTAAAAAAATATTTAGGGTGCGTTACAATTGAGTCAAGTTTAGATCTTTTATGTCATTTGGTAGCTTATTAAAAATTTTCAAACAAACTATTGCCAATTAACGATCTTAAGTCATGAACACTTCCACCGGTCTACCCCATCGGTTTTACGGCCAATATGGTCGGACTACCACACACAGACAGCAGTGGTGGTCCAGTGGTAACTATCGCGACTTACGAGTTGTAGGTCATGGGTTCGAACCCAGCCAGGCGCTTTACTTTGTGTAAATAAGTACAGACGCCAGCACATCAAGCTACTACAATCTGTCAAATTTCTTTAATAGATTTTCAACTTTATCGCTAAAGAATTAAGGTTCAAAGATTTATTGGATAAATTTGACAGTTTCGGGTAGCTTGACCTGCTGGCGTCTGTACATCAACTACTCTGCAAGTCCTAGAAACAAGAATTCGAAGACATGTGAGATCTACCAACCCGCATTGGGCCCTCGTGGTAGATTACAGCCCACCCCCTCTCGAAGAGAAGAGACCTGTGTCCCAGCAGTGGGAACATTATAGGCTGATTATCACTTCAGCTCGCTTATTCACAAGGCATTGGGTAATTCTAAACCTCGAAAATCTAAACTTGTACCTAAAATAAACGAAAATAGAGCGAAGCAATTGATATTCGATTTGTAACAAGTCTTCATTTAATATTTACGTAAATATTACTTTCTAATTCAATACAAAATGTCAGGTTATACAACCGATACCATACCTAGAATTTGAATTTATATAATACCGTCTCATTTTCTCCTATAATAAGGGCGAGAGACATAATAGGTTATTACAGTGTTAAAATATTCAGCTGACACTCTGTCGAATAAAGAAATAGGTAATGGATCGAAGTGTTTAGGAAAAATATAAAGACAATAGGTACCAGGCAAAACGAGGTCACGTGGTTAGTTGTTTATTACTCACTCTTGAGCTCCTTAAGTTTTGACAAAACCACTCAATCTGTGTGTAGTTCTTTCCTCAAAAGACCATTTCAGACATCAATCTACATGATCTAACCAAGATAGGAAAGTGCAGCCAGATAGAAAAAGCCGACCTCATCTAGTTTTTAAAATATGATTGACGTGTGTGTTTGTACAGACCTACTTAGGGCGAGTTTCACCAAACTTTTATAACTATAGTATATAAGTCTTATCTTAAGTATTTTTGACTTTTTGCCAGTTTTTTCATACTGGAACCGTCAGATGTCAATTTTATTCCTCGAATAATAGTTATCTGACTTTGGTAAAATCAGTCTTTACAGAAATAAAATATTATTTATGTATGAATGAATTTCATGCTGAGATAGGAGGAGCCTTTCGGCCTCTTAAAGGAATTTCTGTTTTTTTTAAATACTGCTGCTTACTGACTGCATGATTATGATCAATAATTAATTTCAATTAAATATGTAACCTTTTTTTTTTTTGTTTCTGGTGGGAAATCATCAAATGACCCCTCCCGCTCTGGGTGGAGCGGAAGGGAGTGTCAGAAATATGTAACCTTATTTTATATTTGTACGCCGAAATTAAAAGCAGAATAAGAGTACAATTCTGTACATTTTACCAACCTTCTGTACCTTATTTATGCAAATAAATGATTTTTGTTTTATTTATAATATAATTTGTTTTTTTTATTTTTGACTGTGTTTAGTTCATGATCTTCCTGTACGAGTCGCAATAAATACTTTTTCTTTCTTTCCGAGGCAAATTAATTAAGTACTATAGTGCGAACATACATACATATGTATTTTAAACATAATAACGACTAACCGACATTTAATTGATTGTGGTCAAACGACTGGCTGCCTGCATCACACGGAACCACATAAGGCTTGATTAATTAATGTGGAATGAGGTGTAATAAAATAATGGAGTTTTCATTATAATTGTCAATTTAATTTGTTAAATATAGACCAGTCATCGACCACTATTGTTACAGTGAATGCAGAATTAATGAGATTTTCTGACGCATTTTGTTGTGTGCTTACATGGTTAGGTATTCGTTGTAGGTAAGTATGTTGTTATTGTTATACACCAGTAACTGGGTTATGTGAGGATGTGGCTAAGTAATAACAGCCGCACGGGTCGATCGATCAGGTTAAGTTACGATTGCCAGGGTTGGATGGGTGACCATCTTTACGTACTACGACCCCTCTGTGCCTCGGTAAGCCCATTAAGCCTTTGGTCCCGGCTGACATTCGTGGATCTTTGACGTCGTTACGGGTCGTCAGAAGCCCGGAAGTGTGACAACCAGTTTTACCAAGGGGTATCGTACAGTAACTGGGTTGTGGCGGTTAGATAGGCAGTCGCTCCATTTAAGTACTGGCATTCAGCAGCATCCGGTTAGACTGGAAACCGACCCCAACATAGGAAAAGACAATGCAGATTGAACTGAGTTGTGGAGGTCAGATTGGCAGTCGCTCCATGTAAAATACCGTACTAGTATTGAGCTACATGATGCATTTGGTTGGACTGGAAGCCGACCCCAACACAATTGAGCAAAGGCTAGGCAGATGATGATGTGTATGTTATTAATTAGGTAAATGCAGAAGAAAACAACATTTTATTGTACAATTAAGCATTAATAGTAGTATTATAATTCATCTTTATCGCACTCTAAGCCCGCCATACTATTCCCAACCACTGTCACTCCTTTAAGCCAGAATCAACAGTGGTGATCACCAGAAAAGCATTGATACATAGAAGATCAGTGAGACCCAGGGAAATTATTCAATTGTCAAGAAACTACCTATACCTACTAGCTAACTATTGTTATTAGTATTAAGTTATTTATTTTTTTATATTTAATTTATTTTTCGATAGTCCTAGTTTATCATTTGTGACTTTAAGTGACAGCTATGTGAACAGAACCCAGCAATGCATAAATATGTAAGCTATCATGCCCTTTATGCCTGGAGGCTTTTCTTTAGGTAGTATGTTGTAATTTTTGATTAATTATTTTTTAGCTTGAGTATATGTATTGTTTCTTTATTATATTTGTTTGTATATTGGCGTGGCTAGCTGACATATGGCAAATAATTTAATTTTATGTTCTGTGTTGTAATGTTAATTACTTAACATAGGTACCTAGTATTGTATACAATCAATTTTCTAACTGAACAGACGGCTGTGCTGCTGGAGAGTTTGTTGCGCCACTTCTTCTTCCCAGCGATATCACTAGGAAGTGGTGAAGGGCGGGCGTTTTTGAGGGACTGTCTTTTGTAATTTTGACGTTCGAAAAGTACTGATTCTCAGCCTAATTTGAATAAATGACTTTTGATTTTGGTTTTGAAACCCGCAAAGAAATAAATTAGAAAAGGATATGCTGACAAAGTCCAGATCATCACCAATTTAAGTATAATCAGTCTATAACGTTCCCACTGCTGGGACACAGGCCTCCTCTCTGTGAGATGGAGTAGACTATAACGGACCCCGTGCGGGTTGGCGGATTTTTATTTCTAGGACATGCTGATTTCCTCACGATGTTTTCCTTCACCGTTTTGAGAGCAGTGCTGATGAAATTAAATACACAAAGTAAAGTGCCTGGCTGGGTTGGACCTCACAATCTACAACTCGAAAGACGAGGCTGATACTACTGAGCCAGCACTGCTCTCATATCCAATTTAATTTAGCCAAATTACCCTACTACTCATTCTACGCCTGACAGACACTTTCCACAAAATCCTTTGTTTCCTACACCACCGAAATAGATGGACAATTTATCCACCGACTTCACGTTCGTTCTCTCAGCTGCATAATTATCCACTTGCGACACAAAACCTTGACACAATGATACAGAACAAGTTTTTGTTCCGCACCGTCCTTTGTTTTGTGATGCTTCGGAAGTTACTCATTGTTATAATACCTATTTTTTTCAGTGGTTTTTTTTTGTATGGCACTTACTACTCAATTTTGTGATGAAAATCATTGCAATCACCAGTCAAATGAAGTCGCGGTTTTGTGATGCTTCGGAAGCTACTACATTGTTATAATACCTACCAATTTTTTTCAGTGGTTTTTTTATTTTTTTTATTTGGCACTTACTACTCAATTTTGTGATGAAAATCATTGCAATCACCAGTCAAATGAAGCCGCGGTGAAGAGCTTATAAAAACACTTTTACATGTACAAAATTTTTCTTATTGCTAAAGGATGTCGTTTAAAAAAAATATTTTTTAAAGATTTTTTTACGAGTTGTAGGTTGTGAGGTCGAACCCAGCCAGGCACTTTACTTTGTGTATTTAATTTCATCACCACTGCTCTCAAAACGGTGACGGAAAACACCGTGAGGAAATCAGCATGTCCTAAAACCAAAAAAAATCGAAAACATGTGACATCCACCAACCCGCTATGCCACTCCCTCACAGAAGGAGTCCTGTGCCCCAGCAGTGAGAACATTATAGATTGATTATATTAAAAAGTACTAAAAACCCCACGAACCTAACACCATTTTTATTTCCATACATATCTAAACAAACGCACGCAAGTCATTGCATACTATGACACCTAGGAAATGAACCACCGCCACTGCACCGTCACAATGACACGCTGTACCTGACTGTATTACCCGGGCGACACTACTTTAATGTACTCACTGATGTAGGACGTGACTGCAATATGCCAGGGAGGCCCCAGGGTCTTACGTGGGAGTTGCGTATTTTATTATGAAAACATCGATAAGAAAATAATACTTTTCCTATTGTCAGCCACGTGGATGAATTTTTTCATGTCCTTTGAGTATTTTCCCTTATTATACTTGTAAAGAGGCCAGCAGGTCAAGCTACCCGATACTGTAAAATTTTTCCAAACAACCTTGACCCTTAATCACTCAGCGATAAAGTTGAAGATCTATTAAAGAAATTTGACAGATTGTAGTACGCACGGCTACACATCAAGCTATACAAAACCAGTATAAGCTGCCTTCTGATTGTACGAAAAACCTATACAATACGAGGTCAGCTAAAACTGGAAATGCATAGCTTGATGTGTAGCCGTGTGTACATATTATTATTATATTAAGAATGTTAGGTTTTTAAATTGTGTAAAAAAAATAAAGGTCTTTAGAATTTCAGGAGATAGGTAGAAAAAAAATTGACAACTATTTTGAGAACGATCCAGTTTTTACGCCCAAGTATTTTTGTAATAAGATCAGTCGAAGTGACCAGTATCTTCTGGGAAATCTAGTTTTAAGACCGCTATTTTAAGTATGTCTGCTTATGATATTACGTATGTAAATATTTTGTTTGCAAATAAAAACACACGTCCGTATAACATTAGGTATAACATCCCCCACGAGTATATTATGTACTCATATATAGATTAGTTAACTGCCCCGTTGGTCTCGTCGCTGCAAGCGCGACTGCTGAACGTGGGGTCCTGGGTTCGATTCTTGGGTCGGACAAAGTGTCATTGGGTTTTCCATTAGGAATTTCTTAGTAACAGTTTCGAAGTTAGCGGTTTAATAACCCCGTGCCTCGAAGAGCACGTAAAGCCGTTGGTCCTGCGCCTGATCTCTCCCCGGTCGTGTCGGATTGCCGTCCCATCGGACTATGAGAGTTAAGGAATAGAGAGTGCATCATTCTGTGTTTACGCACACACTTGTGCACTATAATATCTCCTGCGAACCTGGCTAATCTCCGTTGAGTTTGGCCACCGTGGCCGAAATCTTTCGGGAGGCTATTATTATAACTTTGCAAGCTAGCTGATTTTTAACCATAATATGAGCTGCTTGTCATACGTATGACACTGACCGAGAAATAGAGAATTTAGAAATCAAGCAATCACGACCTGCATTTCTTAAACTCCCCTTAAGAAACTGTGCTCCATACCAAAACTTTCCATCTTTACAAGGACTTTTTGCTCGATCCACCACCAAAACTTACCGCAATTTATCCCCTGGAATTTGCCATCAAACTATTAACACCCTTTTCCACTTCCTAGAATTAACCGTCTCGCACCACGTAAAATAAGCAATGAAGTACAGTTCAGTACGTGACAGCAAACATGCGGTTGTATCAACAAACAGCTCGACTGTATTTTTATTAGCTGTCAGAATGTCAGTAGGTATTCGTGTTGATGTTTTGGCGATGGACAAGTTGACAGGCGTGTGTGAAATACTGGTGTTCTGTCGCATTTAGTCATGTATGAAAGTTACGGGGCTAACCACAATTACTCAGCTCTCTTCTGCTTTTGTCCATAGAAAACAACGGTTTTGTATGAAATGCGTACGCATCCGTTTAGCTTCACGGACGCGTAAGAATAACAAAAAGGGTGGTAAGTCCCTAATTCTACGGCAATTGGGGCCTGCTTGCAGCGCTGAGTGGCAGTGCTAATGTTTGGCGAAGGACCGATGGCCGATGGAGCAGACGAGTCCTGGGGGTCTACTACGAAGTGCAAAGGGCGAATGATCGCATCGGACCGATAAATGGCCGAACCGAATATTATTGAAAAATACGAAAAAAGTTCGGATCGGCTCAGTTGGGTCGGGACCATAATCAAAATTCGAAAGAGCGTAGGAGTATAGGATCGGGACCGACTGAACCAAATACTAACTTCGTAGCAGGAAACGACCGAACATTCGGCCGATACCACTTCGGAGTAGACCCCCTGGAGTTGAGACCGCGTATCGGCAAGCGAAGTGTGGGATGCCCCCCAGCTAGATGGACCGACGACCTTAAAAAGGTGGCTGGGACAGACTGGATATGGAAGGCGGAGGACAGAGTGTTCTGGCGAAGCCTACGAGCCCCATTCTATGTCCAGCAGTGGACTGCGATAGACTGAGTTGATTGATTGAGGGCATCTACTCTCTAACTCCGTCAACGAAGATACGGGGCCTTTCGAAAGTAATTCAAAACTTCGGAGTAAACCCTACACTCGATAAATTAACTTTTTCAGACGGGCAAAAACACATCTAGTGCAGGGACAACTGTCATATCGTGGTGACACTCAGTAGAAATTATATTCAGGGGGGTCCAGAATCATGTACAGAATCCATAGTAACAGGTTCTGCATCAATGTCTCTGCCACCCTGTATACTTACTTTTCCAAGAAATATTTTACTAGTATTACTTTTTCAAATCGTAGAGCATACAAGGTGATACGTGTTACTGGTTACAATCTGGCTCTGATATTATGACGTCGGACCTCCCTCGCAAGTACGACCTCCGTGTGGATTGGATTTAAAGACCTTGAGATGGACTCTAAAACTGCGTCTATGTACAGACGCCAGCAGGTCAAGCTACCCGAAACTGTCAATGTTTCCCAATCAACCTTGAACCTTAATTGTTTAGCGATAAAGTTGAAAGTCTATTAAAGAAATTTGACAGATTGTAGTAACTTGATGTGCTGGCGTCCGTACATGAACAGCAGTCGCAATCAAAATGTAGTAAAGAATACAAAGTAGTTTTAGATATGTTCAACCACACGTCCTTGGTATCTACAAGGTCAAATTAAATTAGCTAGCTAAACTCTGCAGACGTGATGGTATATATCTAAACATGATATCAAAATCAAATCAAATCATCATTCATAAAATTCAAATAATAAACTCATAAAATCACTCATTTCAAAAAAATCAAAGAAATTATAGTGTCATCTCCTCTCATAAAGCTGGATAAATGTGCCCAGCACTGCAGAGTTAAACCTCCCAGAGATTATCCTTAGGATTACGTTGGCCTTCCCCCGAATCCGACAATTGAATATTAGGAGGGCGTGGTTACCGTTAAAAAAAGGTTAAGTTGGGCAGCCTTTTGAGCCACGTTCTTCATTATCTGCCTAGCCTTTTCCCAACTATGTTGGGGTCGGCTTCCAGTCTAACCGGATTCAGCTGAATACCAGTATTTTACATGGAGTGACTACTTATCTGACCTCCAAAACCCAGTTACTGGGTAATACGATACCCCTTGGTAAGACTGGTTCAACTGGTTGTCAGACTTTCGGGCTTCTGACTACCCGTAACGACTGTCAAAGATCTACGAATGACAGCCGGGACCAACGGTGTAACGTGCTTTCCGAGGCACGAAGTCTCGGTATGTAAAGATGGTCACCCATCCACAGACCAACCGCGGCAAGCGTAGCTTAACCTGATCGATCGACCTGTGCGGCTGTTATTATTTAGCCACGGGCCCTTCTTTAGAGTCCCTCTTTTGAGCAACGTTTTTACATTAAATAAAACGGAAATGAAGAGACGATAAATAGTATTTAAGATGAGGTGAGAAAATTGGATCGTAATACAATTTCCTCACACGGGCGACGCTGTTGGCAACCTTGGCTGGACGACAGACGATGGAAAATTATTTTACCCATTACACAAATCTTTTATGGTCACATTTTCAATACTAAGATATACTAATAAACCTGTTAAGATAATGGTTTTCAGTGTTCAACTACTAGGGTATATTAAAAACCACATTATTATCTAATAACATTATTAATAAATAATGTTATTAGACACACAAACACACACCACACACACAAAAAAAAATTAATAAGTAAATATCATTATTAATAAATAAAAGTTACTTATTAATTTTAAATCTGTTCAATTATAGTTGTTGTTGTCGTTGTTTGTTATTATTATTATATTACATTATTTCCTTTATTACATTTTCATACAAATTATTTACGTTTTTAAATATTTTTTTATAAAAAAACATTTAAAAATATTTAAAAAAACTGTTGGTGGTCAGGGCGCCAGAGAGAGAATATCCAGGGTTATTGGTAAAACACCAACAACCTCTTAAGAGGTCATTGTACTCATCATTATGAACAACTTTTACTATGGGACCAAACCAGAAATCGCGAAAAAAAAATCAGCAGTTCCCTACATTTTGACGAGTTAGACGAACATAAATGTAGGGAACAGCTGTTTTTTTTTCGCGATTTCTGGTTTGGTCCCATAGTAAAAGTTGTTCATAATGATGAGTACAACGACCTCTTAAGAGGTTGTTGGTGTTTTACCAATAACCCTGTATAATAATACTAGCTGCGCCCCGCGGTTTTACCCGCATAAGCCGATCCCGTGGGACTATCGGGACAAAAATTATCCTATATGTTAATCCTTGTTATAAACCATCTGTGTGCCAAATCCGTTCAGTAGTTTTTGCGTGAAAGAGTAAAAAACATCCATCCATCCATCCATTCATACATAATTATGTACTTTCGCGTAAATTATATTTTTTTTTTTTTTATTCCCAACCTATCATTACAGGTTGCCCCAATTAAACACTATTTTTTCCATTAAATACAGCTTAACACATGTAAAGTAATTTTTCTGATATGATATGATATAATAAACGTATTTTCTTTCTTTCTTTCTTTCTTTCTATAATATTAAAAGTAAAATTAGATGAAGTAAGAACAGACACTAATGTATCACCAGCCAGCATTAAATTGACACTCACATTCAATCTTTGCCTGACAGTGCAATCTCCAACGTGTCACAAGATTGCTCGCTTGCATTGTAGGTGAGAACTTGGCGAGTTTTGCTGTAAGAATCCAACAGGTAGAACGAATGGTATGTTTCTGTTATAGTAAAACAGCACCTATTTACACATGGATTTTACTACACTCACTTTTTTTAATTTGCACACTATTTATTTGCAGGTGGACTGTAATTAGCCGAAGTAGTTGATTGATAAACAAGGTGTTAATAAAAAAAACCGGACAAATGCGAGTTCAACTCGCGTGGAAGGAGAGGGTTCCATACGATGAAAGATAGATAGATCCCATGTTTTGAACCAAAAATGTATCCCAAGAACAAACTTATATTTATCTTCTGTCCTTTTCTTAATGAAATAGAAAGAAAAAGATGCACTGAACTAAAATTTTGTTTAGTTTGTGAACAAGGGAATCGGCGCCAATGTTTTAAAAACATTTAGCGTTAAATGTATTTAGTGATTTTTGTGGTCGTCCTAAGTCCTAAATGATTGAGTAAAAAGCCTCGCAGTTTATCTGGCTAATCTAGATTATGTCAGTCACATTCCGTCTGACCCATTCCAACCTATACCGCCATTGTAAAATAGAGACACCATACATCCTCATACATCATCATCATCATACATCATCTACATTATAACATTGTAGAGGGGCATGTGGTTAAGTAATGACATCCGCACGGGTCGATAGATCAGGTTAAGCTCCGCTGGCCGCGGTTGGTCCGTGGATGGGTGACCATCTTTACAGTTCAAGACCATTCGTGCCTCGGAAAGCACGTTAAGCCGTTAGTCCCGGCTGTCATTCGTGGATCTTTGACAGTCGTTACGGGTCTTCAGGAGCCCGAAAGTCTGACAACCAATCTTACGAATGGTTTCTGTATTACCCAGTAACTGGGTTGTGGAGGTCAGATAGAAAGTCGCTCTATATAAAATACTGGTACTCAGCTGCATTCGGTTAGACTGGAAGTCGACCCCAACATAGTAGGGAAACGGCTAGGCAGATGATGACCGCTATTGTAACATAACCGTATAAAAAACATCTCTAGGTAAGCTCACCTATTCTTATAATTTTCCCAGAAATATTATTTCATATTCATATTCGTTTGTTACGTTCGTTCGTTCGTATTCGTTCGTTTCGTTCGTTTTTTCGTTTCGTTCGTTTATTTGTTTACCTCGGGCCAATAACTCTTCAGCGGGATTGTCCGAAAGGGTTACCGCTACCCCGGAACATAAAGGGCGAAGGAAGGAACATGGGTGGGTTTTAGTCAGTAAGAGTCTGACACTCCCTTCCGCTCCATCCAGAGCGGGAGGGGTCATTTGAAGATTTCCCACCAGAAAAAAAAAAGAAAAAAAAGTCCAATAACTCTGGAGCTCTCTGTCATGTGCGCCAATAGGATATCTCTCCCGGTTCTTACAGCTTGCACAAAAATAAGCGCCCTTACTTTTTCTTTTATCCCCGAAGAGGATCAATAAGCTCTCGATATTCTAGAATAGGACCTCAGACCAAGAGGTAGGAATCTTAGAAGGTGCGTTTGAAGAGTGGGCAAAGTACCTTCTTGTGACTGACTAGTGACTGGGAAAATAACTCTACTTTATCCTCAATCCTAGTGGCGGTGGGCAGGGCATATTGCTCGCAGAACAGATGGCCGATGGGGCCGAAAGGTTCTGGAGTGGCGACCGCGTACCGGAAGTCGTAGCGTTGGAAGGCCTCCCACGATGTGGACCAACGACCTTGTGAAGGCCACAGGAACCCGTTGGATGCGAGAAGCACATAACCGGTCGAAGTGGAGGTGCTTGGGATAGGCCTATGTCCAGCAGTGGACGTCTTTCGGCTGAAATGATGATGATTATCCTCAAGAATATCAACATGATATGAAAAAGCTGCCAAATGCGAGTCGGACTCGCACACGAAGGGTTCCCCACCACAAGGCAAAATACGCCGGAAAAAAGAGGTTTCTTAAATGGGGTCTCCATTTAAGAAACGTGTTTTTTCCCTTTAATGTTTAAAATTATTTTATTTAATTATTTGTTGTTAAAGCGGCAATAGAAATACACACTGAGAAATTTTCAAGTGTACGTGTGTGTGTGTGTGTATTACGGTTCATGAGATACAGCCCGCTGACAGACAGACGGACAGCGGAGGCTTAGTAATAGGGTCCCGTTGCCACCCTTTAGGTACGAGAAACCCTAAAAAGCAACTCTAGCAAACCAAGCAGTGGATTGATCCGGGGTTGATAATGATGAGACAACCTTACAACCTTCCCCAACCACGAAATCAAAGGTCACCTTTGATATCATGGTTGGAGAAGGTTGTAAATAAAATGCCAGTGTCTGGTATAAAGTTTATTGACTATTAATTAGCACAGTCACTTTTCTTACATAATCTATTCAGCCGATCGATTCTGTAAAAATCTCACCGTGAAAAGTTAGGTGAAGTGAGCTTAGAGTGAGCTGTCAACAGTGTCAATCCCTAGCATTAGTTGGAATGACAGCTCACTCCATGCTCACTTCACCTAAGTTTTCACGGTGAGATGGTTACAGAATCGCACTACAGAACACAAGTTGTTGCTACGGCGCTGGGAAGACGATTGCTGGCTACACTGTATGCGCGGGAAACCTTGCATTTAGCATTGTTAGCATTATTTAATTGCTACCTATCCCTACACCACTCACTACTGTGTTCAACCATCTGCAGACCATAAAGTTGATGATTTTCTTCAACGTGGTACCTGGAAAGAAAAATTTATACACTAATTATCATTTAACATGTTGGGCGCCAAAAAGACGAAACTCAAAGTTTCGTCTTTTTGGCGCCTCCCGTTTTTTAAAGTTTGGTCATTCATTCCGTTAATTTTTGGTAAAATATTTTGTAAGCTGTAGAAGCAAAGTAAATGATACCTACTATGTATGGGACTAGGACCTACTTGTACAGACGCCAGCAAATCAAGCTACTACAATCTGTCAAATTTCTTTAATAGATTATCAACTTTATCGCTAAGTCATTAAGGTTCAAGATTGATTGGGAAAATTTGACAGTTTCGGGTAGCTTGACCTGCTGGAGTCTGTACCACCAATCACTAAGCGCGTTTAGTGCAAAACATCGTTCTCTTTCTGACAGAAAGAAAATGTGTTTATTTCCGGCAAACATGACGCATAAAAAGAACACAAAAAGAAAAAAATAACAAGTTGGGGGAAAACCTGCGTCACATCCACGCGAAACGGCCATCGCTCAGCATAATACTAAGACCCTATACGAGACAGAGCCCCAGCGCTGGTTTTCAGCGACAGCCGGCGTTGACGTGATGACGTCAACCAGTGCAGCATACTCGTACGATTAGATATAAATCAAAAACAACAATCAAAATAAGAAATAAAATAAATGTACATTAGAAAAAGATGATATAAACATGAAATATATGAAGTGGTAACATTCCGGGCAACGACTCAATCGATCAATCAAATCGACCGATCGATCTGTCAATCGTTTGAAGATGACAGAGACAATTTGGTGGACTATACGAAAATAGACCTTCTGTACCTATTTATTTACTGTCCAAAGTCTGGAAACACAAAGGGTATCGTCGAACTCAATGGACAATAGACTGACCCGGCATTAAAAATGAATCAAACTGGAACATTTTATATGACTTCGATATTATATTTTTGTGAGCTCTCTTTGTTGTATAGTGGCTTTAGCATTAAGAAGGATCTAGCAAGTATTCTGATCCGTATTTACTAAATATTTTGTTTATTTATCAAAACTAAAATTATAGGTAAAACAAAAGATGAATGGACTTCTTTGGAGACAAGCTTTGATTGGCATTAGCCTTTGTATTATATGTCGACGGCTGAGAGGTCTGCGCAGCTCGCCCATCATCAGTATGGTCTTGAGGTAGAGATTCCATGGCGTAAGTCTCAAGTAACACAGTAACAATACCAAATACTTGCACAAAGATTTATTTGAATAATAGCACAGCACAATTTAAATAATAACGGTTATAATAGTTAGGGACAATACTAATAAGGTACCTGTGAACCAACGATCCCGATTGGAGGTCCGATCTGAAGTATCGTTCTGAGCCAAGTTCTCTTGCGATCGCGCTTTTATAACTTTAAAATCGACACTCCTCCAACCGATTCCGTTCACGTGACATGTGACGGTACTGCGTTCACCGGTATTACAAAAATCAATTGAGCGTCTAAACCAATAAATAGTCAAAGATGCGACATATACACTTCTGGACACATCTATTGGCCCACCTTGTATTTTCAGTTTCGTTTGGTCCTAGCTAAAATTTTATATTAGGTCGAGCAAAAAGTTTTTATGCAGTTTTGAACCTGGCACATTCACAATTTCATTCAATAGTCTTTTTTTGAATTTCGAACACAGAATTTAAAGAAACAAAAGACAATTTGGAGCCTGTTTGTTGATATCAAACAATCGAATACTAAGAAAACTTGGTTTTATTGGTTTACTTGGATTTAATTCTTGAAAAAGTGATTGATATCTTTGGTTTTGCAACAAACATTACTTAAATCCGGCCTGAATAAGTGCTGTGGCACTTATTCAGGCCGGACACAGCCAAAGAAACGTGAGTGCTCAACTTAATTTAAGTCGATCTGCGGTCCGAAATGTTTATCGGAGGTACCTAGAGACTGACGGCTTTGTTCGTCGCCAAGGAAGGCCACGATCTCGGGTCACAACTGAAAGGCAGGATCGATTCATCGTGACGACCAGCTTCAGAAATCGTCACCTTACCTCCATTGAGATACAAAACCAACTTCGCGACTTCCACGGAGTATCTGTGAGCGCTCGAACTGTTCGGAGAAGGTTAAAAGAACGCGATATGGTACCACACAAACCAGCTAATGGGCCCAAACTAACGCGAGCCCACCGAACAGCGCGCCTTCATTTCGAACGCAGTCATTTAAATTGGACACAGCAAGATTGGAGCCGTGTACTCTTTTCTGATGAGTCTAAAATTGTGTTACATGGCAATGATGGAAGGAAGAAGGTCTACCGACGTAAGGGAGAGCGTTTCGCACAATGCTGCTTTGAAGAGAGGGTTGCTTATGGCGGTGGCTCATGGACTGTCTGGGGCGGTATATCCGCGAGCGGCAAAACTCAACTTGAGGTTGTTACAGGACCACGGCTGCCAACATTAAATGCTGAAAGGTACATTCGTGAGTGCTTAGAACCTCACGTGATACCATACGCGGACTATGTGGGCCCAAATTTCCTTTTTATGCATGATAATGCAAGAGCCCATGCGGCCGGCATCGTCAGGGAATATCTTCGGGATGTGAATGAACATCACAGTTATGGACTGGCCAGCCAGAAGCCCAGACATGAACCCCATTGAGCACATGTGGGACGAGCTAAAAAGACGTGTTAGGGCTCGTCAGCCAGTTGCCCAGACGATGCAGGAGTTGAAAACTGCCATAGAAGAGGAATGGGAGATGATCCCTCAAAATTTCATAGAGCGGTTGATAAACTCTATGCCTAATCGTATGAGAGCTGTGGTAGATGCCCATGGAGGCAACACGCGTTATTAAATTAAACCTTTATTTGATAAAACATGTTTTTATTAAAAAATCAATTGCCTTTAACAAGGCGCATATCCGACTTGTTAGGCGTAGCTCCATGTCGTATGGTATTCTGAATTCAAATTTAAAACAATACGATCGAAAAAGATGGTAAAATGTATCAGGTTTAAAACTGCATCAACAGTTTTTGTTCAATCTAGCAATCATATTTCGGTAGGGGCCATCGAAACCTAAACTCTAAGGTGGGCCAATAGATGTGTCCAGAAGTGTATAACATCACGCCTGTATTTCCCGAAGGGGACAGCAGAGGTGTGTAACCACATTTTGTCAGTTATGTTTAAGTCCCACGTAAAGCGGGTGAGTCTTTTTACAATTAACCAGGTACAAACCCAGAATCCGGGCTGTTACTGAGAAATTTCTGACGGAAAAGCGCAGTCCCTAGTGCGACCACTATGGTTTGTTAATAGTTTCCAGAAAATAGGTCGGCCCAGAACGTGCGGGCGAGATGATCTGGACGCGAACCGCGAGGGCTGGCACGGGAAAAGAGTTCTTGGAAGAACTTGGGGGCCTTTGCCCAGCAGTGGGACAGTATAGGCTAAACAAAAACAGGTCTTTGAATAATCTTAACAAACCTAACTACGCTCGTACCTACTTCAGTTTAAGCCACAAACATTTCCTTTTTAAACAAAATGATCCTAATATCAAAACTTGATTCGCCATTTCACACAATGATGGCCTCCCAACCGCACAATGAGCTGAATGGCATTAAAAATGAATCAAACTCGAATCTGGCGCTGATATTGTTTACTGAAACGCTCTTTGTATTGTTTTTCGTAATGAAAGGATTCGATTGTACTGTCTCGTCAAATGCAGATGTTTCAGCGCTTTATTTTTGAAGTTGATGATAGCTATTGAAGTTATTTGAGGTATTATTATAATAGTGCTGTTAATGATGGCACAGATATTTTGTTGAAAATAATTGTGGTAGACACTTAGCTAAGTCTAGTGTGTTAGGTTGAACGAGGGACATATTTTAAGAGAGAGGAAGGACCAACTCCGAAATTACGAAGATATAGATAGTAAGCTGCTCTATACATTTTATTTTTGCATAAATCGATTAAATGTAGAGACAAGCAGTTTTTTCTTTTTCATCGTTGGTCTCATAGTAATAATTGGTCATTTTCATAAGTACTTTACATTCTTAAATAATGTCCCTCGTTTAATATATAATACGATACAAATTAGATTGTAGGCTTAGAGAAATAGGTTACTGCAACAGTGTTCTGGCTGCGCCACTTTCTGACGCTGCTAGGACACTTTACAGACTAGCTATGCTAAGATTTAGTTAAAGATAAAACAACTAAGTTAAGTTAAGAAACTAACCAGGGCGGCATAATCGCATGTGCGACAAAGCCCTTTTTCTAGAATAAAAAAGAAATCTATAGCACACAGTATAGTTGAAAACTGTGTACATAGAATGACAATGGTGACGATGTGAATATTAGAATAGAATAGAATAGAATATTTTTAATTCAGACCAGAGTCCATAGGGTTAGTAACAATTTTAACTTAAACTCTAGTGTTAATAGATTACAGACACATAAAAGTATACAATTAAATTTCGGCATGGAGCCGCATCCACCTCCGCAACATCGGAGAATCCCACCGATCTACGAATACACTGAGAATACTGTTGGTGCCGCCACGAACACGAGACATCAGGGATGCACATCTGTTCCTAATAATAGCGGCAAAACCATCAATATTATTATCTGCAAACATCTCGGACGCACTACATCGCCACGGCAGCCGCAGCAGCACTCTCAGTGTATTATTATATTGAACGCGTAGGTCGCTGTATGCCCTCTGAGTGAAGTTGACCCACAGGCTGCACCCGCAATATTAGGACTCCGTTCTTCTTTCCCAATGTCATTGTGTTTCCTCTCTAAACTTATTATTTTTTTTTTTTTTTAAACATTGCCCCGCACTATGATTTTTTCCTGTATCGTGAGTGCGTTTACAAACATTTAAACTCACATACACAAACAGCCAGACCCGGAACAACTATTTGTAGGTCATACAAATATTTGTTCCGTGCGGGAATTGAACCCGCGACACGCAGCGCAGCAGTCAATCGCTTAACCACTGCGCCAACCGTGCCGTCGAAGATATCCCGTTATGGAAGTTACCAGCAGCATCTGCATATCTATGCCAGTTTGAAAATTTATATTCAGACTAATTATTATCATGCGTATCGGTCACACTAATGAGGCATAATTAAACCATAATTAATTAATCCACATTCAAATATCCATTTAGTATTCGATATGACTGAACAGGACGTCGGGAGTATAACAAATTGATGACATGCCATTGTTCATATTGTTATTGATTCGAAATTTCATAGTAACAGGAGGACCGCCATGTTTATGTTTGGGAATAATATTGTGGGAATGAATGATGGCAGGTCATTTTGTGGGGTTATTTTATGGGAATAAGCGACCCTAATTAATTTTATTAGTGACGTTATGAAAGGCCTACGTTAATATGACAGTCGTCCTTTTTTGAAAAATACCTAAATGCTCAATAGTAGACTATAATAACAATAGTACAACACACAAAAAGATAAAGTTATTTTTTTGTGCTACGAACGCTACGGCGTAGCGTATATATAGTCTGTACAAAACGTTTGTGATTAAAATGTAAACAAATGGATCCAAAAATGCACCTGTAGATGCCAATCTTGCTTCTTTTTTTAATGCCAGCAATCAACCAGCTTCCGGTTTCAGTTTCAATAAACCTAAAATTCAGGCTTATTAAACAAACTAATAAGGCTTAATTAAACCATAATTAATCCAAGTTCAAACGTCCACAGATGTATGTATTCTATTCAACTATCATCATAGTATTCAATATGGCTGAACAGCAGTGCGATTCTGTAACCCATCTCACCGTGAAAACTTAGGTGAAGTGAGCGCGGAGTGAACTGTCGTTCCAACTAAATGCTAGGGATTGACACTATTGACAGCTCACTCTAAGCTCACTTCACCTAACTTTTCACGGTGAGATTTTTACAGAATCGATCGGCAGGACGTCGGGAGTATAACAAATTGATGACATGCCATTGTTCATATTGTTATTGTTTCGATATTTCATATGTAGTTACAGGAGGACCGCCGTGTTTATGGTTGGGAAGGGAGAGTTTCATAATATTGCGGGTGGTTTTATTTTATGGGAATTAGTCGTACTCTGTCTACGGAATTTGTCAATCATCATCTTCATTTATATTGTCAATGTCAATAATTAATGTGTGTTGTCTTTGGTCCCTGACCCTGACATCAAGCAATGGACAAAATTGCAACTTTTTATATGCTTGAGTACGAGGCTTTGACTACGTTGTTTGTGTATATTAAGTCTTTTTTATTTGTAATGTGCGTTTTGTTTGTGCAGAATAAAAAAAATTTCTTTTTATGTTTATAAATAAAAAATAAACTATTTTCAAAAGTTTATTTTTTATTTATTAATGGCAATTAATGGCGATGGAAAAGGCAGAAAAAGTCGCACTAGGTACTCAGTAGCAAAATTAGTGTAGGCCAGCAGGTCAAGCTACCCGAAACTCTCAAATTTCCCCAATCCACCTTGAACCTTAAATCTTTAGCGATAAAGTTGAAAATATATAAAAGATATTTGACAGATTGTAGTAGCTTGATGTGCTGGCGTCTGTACAACGTACGAAACAAGATGAGATACGCTTATAGTCATACTAGAGCATCTTTGCTGGCGAAAGGCAGAAACTACAGAGTGCCACCTGCTACGATCCTTACATGCCGATGATCGCCAACAGACTGGATTGCCCTTATATCCGGCAATGCTGCAGCCAACATATTTGCTACCTTGTGAGTGTTCGTTTTGCCTGTGCTTGTTATCCTGTCTGTATCCTTTTATGTATCTGTTTGTACATGAGTCTTGTTACTTGAATTAAACTAATTTATTTATTTATTTACATACTCCTTTTGGTTCGTTTGCGTTCATATATCGTTCACCGTTAGTACCTACGTCTTTATTTAGCACATCTCTTAAACTCAGTGCACTTCAGTACGTGACCAAAACCCAAAACCAATCTACAAATACGCTATCAAAATCCTGAAAACTAATCTAAAAGGGTTCTACAATAAACAAAATTCAATTCGTAAACAAGTTGTCACGTTGTTAGGGACCGTACCTACAACCTAGGTAAGTAGTATTCGCAGTACGGGTTTCAATCTGCCCGCCTTGTTCGTGATCTGCACGCTAATGCAGGCTGTGCCTTGGTATGAGGAACAGGGTGTAAAGTTCACTTATCCTCCATAGAAAAGGGAGGATACACCGACCAGACGGGTATTGTGTCTGGCGCCGTTGCCCAACGATTGATGTTGGGAAATTGTATCTATGCTAATTACGCGGTAAACTCTGCTTGCGAGATGCAGGATTTGCGTGACGTCAGTATGACGCGTTGTTCGCATGTAGCGTTGCAGACACCGCAACATCACGAGTGAATTTAATTTAATGTTCTGTGTCTCATAATATTTTCTACTTTGCACACCTACTATTGTATAGAAGCAATTTATATACATAGATATAGGTAGATATAGTATCTATTTACATCTTATATGTTAAGTTTTTCTAACTGCAGCTGTGCTGCTGGGAAATTTGTTGCGCCACTTCTTCTTCCCAGCGAAAGCACTAGGAAGTGGTGAAGGGCGGGCGTTTTGGGGGACTGTCTTATGTAATTTTGACTTTAAAAAAGTGCTTATTCTCAGTTTAATTTGAATAAATGAATTTTGATTTTGATTAGATGACACTTGTATAAGGAACTGTTTGGCACTTACTAAGAGTAAAATATGAAAATGCGACTATCATAACAGCATGCCTGTAGTCTCCGAAGGGTTGGAGACAGGTGTACCTTTTAGCACACCCACATTTCGTCAGTTATGTTTAAGTCCCATGTAATAGGGGGCGACCCTATTGCCATCAACCGGGAACAAAGTCAGACTCCGGGGTTCTTCTTCTATTCGTGCCGATGGTACTCTTCTTCGATATTTTATATTTTTTAGCCCAGTAGGTTGCCACGTTGATTGCGGCATCAGTGGCATTCATTAAGTCATCCAAGGTGCAGGTGAACAGGCACTTAGGGCGCTCCAGCAAGTGGAATGGTCTGATTAGAAGCACCGCACTCGCACTGTGTATTGGATGGATCAGTAATCCCCCATTTCGACAAGGGTGCTACTGAGAAATTCCAGATGGATACCCAATAACACTTTACCCGACCTAAGAATCGAACCCTGGAGCTCATGCTCAGCAGTAGCGACCATTACCCCAAGAAGGCAGTTAACCATGACACTTTATGTAGGGGATATTTGCGTATAGATGGTAAAATATGAAAATATCCTACTTCCTACTATAATAATTTTATAAGCGTGAAAGTTTGTATGGATGGATGGATGTTTGTTACTCTTTCACGCAAAAACTGCTGAACGGATTTGGATGAAATTTGACACAATTTGGTTTATAACCAACTTTTTATCCCGATATTCCCACGGGATCGAAACTTATGCGGGTGGAACCGCGGGGCGCTGCTAGTCCGAAATAGGCGTAAAATATGAAATGGACGTTTGAAACGAACTAAAACAAAGAATACCATTTGATCGAGTCGCGAGGTATTTAGGTACTATCCTCGCAACAGACAATATGTTTGGAATGACAATGCCTTACAATTAGCATGTTTCCGAGTATCTATCAGGCAGCAAGTTGAGTTCAGTCAGACATTCAGTCCGGATTGCATACAAATCCATACTAATATTATAAATGCAAAAGGTACTCTGTCTGTCTGTTAGGTACCTTTTCACGCCTTACGGCTGAACGAATTTCGATGAAATTTGGCATACGGGCTGGCACAGAAGCGTGGGGAATGGCAGATAATAGGAGAGGCCTATTCTCAGTAGTTGGTGTAGTCGGGCTGTAGATGAAGAGGATGATGATGATGGCACACAGGTAGACCAAGACCTCGGTTAGGAATACTCTTTTTATCCTGGTAGTACGTTGCCCTGATATAAATTTCGACGTCCGCGCGGGCGAAGCCGCAGTTAAAAGCTCGTACAAAATATGACAGAAGCCATGATTAGTCTAAAACTTAAAGGCTATTCTAACCTCAGAACACCGATATTCTCCTGTGCCAACCAAAGCAAAGTCGAAACGGTATTGTCGTTTGAAAAAGATTCCTGAAATCATTCAGCGAAATAAGAAGCCGACCCCAGCAAGTGAAAAGCCCAGCTAAAAGGTAAATTGAAGCCCTACGACCTCCACAATTTAACAAACAATCACAACAATAGGAAATAATAGTTCGCTCAATAAGTCCGCACTCAGTAACACAAAGGGGCCGGTTTCAATGGACCAGAATCGGCCAGCATTGGCCAGCATAGCCCATGTAATCGGTATGACGGCACGTCGCGCCGATACTATTGTGCTGTTCCCTATTGGAGAATGCAGTTCGGTTTTATGGCTGCGTATTACCAAAGGGTGCGGTAGAATTGAGATTGGCGTCAGCTTGGAAAGTAATAGAAAAGGTTGATGATGGTAAGGGTGAGCATAGGTCGGCTGATGACGCTGATCTATATTTTAAAGATTACAAATCTATCTATCATCATTATAATATTCTTTGCTCCTGTTTCATGTTTATTATTATATACATATATTTATTTAGATTAGTATAAAATGATTTATATATGTATTTATTGTATTATGTCAATTGTACACCACAGATACCTCAGACTACCTACAGTATTTGTCTCTCCTTCCCCTTTTTAATCCATCTAAAGGTTGTCTTTAAAATATCGCTCTTAGCGATAAAACCGCCCATTGTGCCACCCTTTGTAAAATTTCTATATTCATGTCTATAATTGTTATGGGGTACGGTCATGGTCACCAAAGGAGATAAGTAACCAGGGTCGTCGGATATAGTTGAAAGGGGTTTGAGTAACTTTGTATGGACCAGTGGAGTATTTTTTTTTTCAGCGGCCTCCAATAATTTTTATATTACTTTGTTGTGCTGTGTACACATATATGTGCAATTATTTTTGTCCTAAGTGATATCGAAGCTGAGATATTTACATTTTAAGATTTTAATAATGTCGTCAATATAAATACTTCAATTACTGTCCAGCGTAAAGAAATATTTATGTTTTTAGAAGGTTGATTTTAGAGATATAAGTGAGCATGTTGTAGACAAGGTCTACAGATTTTGTCCTCCTCACTAAACTGAAAAGAAGGATCATGTATGCATCATATGTGTGTGTATCATGTGTGTGTGTCTGTGTCATGTGTGTGTCATGTGTCATGTGTGTGTGTGTGTGTGTTGTGTATTATTTTCAACTCACAATTCACATAGATGTTATAGTGCTAGTGAGTTCACGCATTTTCGTATGACGCTCTCGTTTTATGAACATACAGGTATTAGGTTTTACTAAACTTATCTGCACAACATTCGCAATTTCCACCAAATACGTCATTAAAGACGGATTGTTTTGCACGAACTCGGCTGTCAAACTATATGATCTACGACGAATCCCGCCAGCACTATTTAGACTTCGTCGGCAACAAATAAAAAATGCACTGTTAATTGCATCCATGGCGTTATACATCCAAATCGTATACAATATCAGAGTCCAAAGTGCTATGCTGGGTAATTCACAATACACAAACAATCACAATGTCCAAGGAAATGCCGCACGCCACACGTCCATTCATCTACGTCATTGTATTTGATTTATTATATTTGGAATTCTCAAAAAAAATACGGCAGAAACCGAAAAGAGTGCAGTAGAATATAATAACTTCTTCGATTTTAATGAGCAATACAAAACCAAATATCTCCGTTCCGATATGGTTTAGAGAAATGTATCCATAATAGCTTTTGATCGATTTATTCTGTTCTTTCAAAATATCCAAGTTTCATTACTGGACGCTCAACTTCAAAACTGCGCCAACTTTACTAAAACCCCTTTATTAAGAAACTGATGGATGTTTTCCAATAAAATTAAATTTAATTAATAGAAAACAAACAGTTCATTTATCAAATATGTCATATATCATCAATATCGGCTATATAATACCACGATGTTCGCAGTATTATATAGCTGTAAGTTTTCCGAACAAAATTAAATAAAATATGTAATGACATGGAATATTCAACTCAACTTAACCTACATAGAAGTTTTCATACATTAAAGAACCTACCCTGTTTAGTTCGGTAGTTCCATCCTAACAGGCCCTTTGTACACGGCACGGTTTCTTTACGATACAGCGTAAAAACCGCGCCGTAGAAAAAACGTGTCCGTCAACAAACTTCCTTAATGATCTACACAGCACTGACCAGCCGTGCCAACACACGGCGAATAAACCGCGCCGTAGAAAAAACGTGTCTGTGAACAAGCTTCCACAGTGTTTCATATAACACTGACGACCGTGCCTATATACGGCGTAAAAACCGCGCCGACACGCGGCGAATAAACCGCGCCGTAGAAAAAACGTGTCTGTGAACAAGCTTCCACAGTGTTTGATATAACACTGACGACCGTGCCTATATACGGCGTAAAAACCGCGCCGACACGCGGCGAATAAACCGCGCCGTAGAATAAACGTGTCTGTGAACAAGCTTCCACAGTGTTTCATATAACACTGACGACCGTGCCTTTATACGGCGTAAAAACCGCGCCGTATAAAAAACGTCTCTGTCAATAAGCTTCTCTAATGATCCACACAACACTGACGACCGTGCCTACTGCCTACACACGGCGAATAAACCGGTTAGTTTTTCACGGCATGAAAAACGTGTGTGTACAAAGGGCCTTAGACCTGTGTTCCTTGTTCCAATTTCATTCAATCAACTCCTAACAATCGTAGGCCTATGTGCAACGGTCAGTCCACCTTTGATCGATAGACTGAGTTGATTATATGTAGTGCCTGTCTGCCTACCTAACGAGTTCAGAGAAATGTCATTGGAAGTTTGAAACACAGAGCAAGTTCGCTTTGTAGGTAATCAACTGCAGATTGCCAGTTAGACCTAGACGGACTATGTATACCGATTCAGGCTCGTTTTCGAGCCGAACAAATGACTTCGGTTTGAAAATGCATGTATAGGAACAGGCCTTTTTTTTTTAACGTGGAGAAATGCTCATGCATTCTGCACTACCACGGGGAGATAGTGCAGTTATGTGGGACTCTAACCCACTAAAACTCCACGGTGTCCTCCTCTGCCGCTTACGGCGGGAACACGGGCACGCGTTAGCACTCATCCGTAAACCCACCGCGGCCGTCCGTCACCGGACCCTCCTCTGGGGCGTACTCCCCATCACCGGCACACCAGAACACATGGCACACCGTGACCATCCCAGGGACCAAATCAGCACATGGGCGCCAGACGACCCCGTGTCTGGGCACCCTTGGTCCCCCTGCGACGGATCAGGTCATTGGCCCCGTCGCCTGCCAATTTTCGGCCGCAGAGGATAGGGAGAGCGGCCAACGTCATACCAACACTCCTCTTCCCCTGCGGCCCCATCGCGTCCGCCATCAGACGGTGGCGACCCCGTCAAGGCCGCGGAAGATAGGGAAAGCGGCGCACCGCAATACCGGCACTCCTCCCCCGCCGCGGCCTCCAACCCTCAGCCGTGATGCCTCCCATACCACATCACGGCCCGCCTCAGTTGCGATGTCGCCCAAGCGGCACCGCAACCTACGTCGTCGGCTTACTGGCAAAGCCCTGACGAGCGGCCCCTCCTCGGGTTCCTCTTAGCTTCACCGTGGTTGTCCAAGCCACGGCTACTGACCCCCCCGCCTCAACAATGCGGGAACCCACCGGGGGGGTATAGGAACAGGCCTAAGATCTCTATATCTATACTTTATACTTATTTTATTGGAGCCTTTAGACATGGTGGTGCACACTATGCGATATGCGACGGCGACGGGAGTCTCACGCTCTCGCTATTTGTCGTAGCGTCTAGCTAGACGCACTGTGCACGCGCACACCTTATGACAGTCGCAACGACAGGAGTCACACGCTCTCGCTACTTGTCGCTCGCTACATTTTTACCTAGGTTGTTACAGTAGGTCTAATTTTATATTGTGTCCCATATTTCTTAACCGCGCGCTATGGAGCGCACTATGGAGCGCGCTATGCTCGGAGTCTCTTTGAAGGAACAGAACAGGGAAGGGACAGGGGTTTCTATCAGGAATGAAATTATCCGGAAAAGAACCGGAGTTACCGACATAGCGCGCAGAGTAAGTAAACTGAAGTGGCAGTGGGCTGGCCATTTTTTATTTTCAATTCTTTTTTGTTCTGTATTATGGATGTGTGAGAGTCCGAAATAAATGATTTATAATTATTATAATAGCGGCAATAGAAATACACACTGAAAATTTCAACTGTCTACCTATTACAGTTCATGAGATACAGCCCGCTTACAGACGGACGGACGGACGGACAGCGGAGGCTTAGTAATAGGGTCCCGTTGGCACCCTTTGGGCACGCAACCCCAAAACCTACCCACATAAAGTTCAATAGTCAACAAAGCAACCCTCGCAGTTAAACAAAATTTTCATTAAAAAAGTTTCTCAAAAATTCTCACATTTGTTTTTCCTTGCCTTAGAACTTTTCCCAAACTCTAAGCTACATTTTAGGAGTTCGTACATGATTACAAGTGAACTTAAGTTACATAGGTAGCAATACCACCCTTCATTGGCCGAGGAAAGGTCCCGAAGTATCAAATACGATGGCCGAGAAAAGGTCCGAAGTATCAAATAGCTTCGTGCATTATTGCCTGTAGTTTATTCAGGGAACGTGATGGTTTGTAATCTAAGTTTCGGTCATTCATTGGCCGTTTGTAAGCCTTCTGATATAGGCACCCGTCTTGTTAAAGGGGATGCGCTAAGATAGCCAGCGAAATTCAAATTTACTTACGTTTTTTTGCGATTTGCAGGTCGGTGTCGGTTGTAGGTTGATTAAAATATGATTCACGATCGTAACAAATATGAGTTTACAGAATTAAAATCATCAATACAACCTTCTAAGTTCATACTATAATCCTATTAAGTGACTCACAATCTGCCTAGCCTTTTCCCAACTATGTTGGAGTCGGCTTCCAGTCTAACCGGATTCAGCTGAATACCAGTATTTTACATGGAGCGACTGCCTATCTGACCTCCACAACCCAGTTACCGGGTAATACGATACCCCTTGGTTAAGACTGGTTGTCAGACTTTCGGGCTTCTGACTACCCGTAATGACTGTCAAAGATCTATGAATGACAGCCGAGACCAACGGCTTAACGTGCTTTCCGAGGCACGGAGGGATCTCGGTATGTAAAGATGGTCACCCATCCATAGACCAACCGCGGCAAGCGTAGCTTAACCTGATCAATCGACCTATGCGGCTGTTATTATTTAGCCACGGCCCCTCTCCTAAAAATCCCCCCCCCCCGGGCCCGGTCCTTACCGCAGCTGCCCATTGCTGGCCACCCGCAAGCCCGCGCCTACGGTGGCCGGGAATCGGCGGTTGACTCCCGACGTCCAGGGCGTCTCCTACGGCGACTAGGGGCGTGAGGGCGCAGAGATTAAAATAAAATTAAAATAAATAAAATAAATGTTTATTTGCACCTTCAAGATTAACATAAAGAAACAGGTTTACAGTAAAATAGGCCAAAAGGTAGTTACATTGTTTTGCATGTTAGAGTTGTTACTAATACCTTTTTTTTTTGTCGCTGAGAAATGCGTTACGCATCCCCGCTCGCGGGGGACGTGACGGGGTATGTAGGACTCCTGTCGAAACCGCACCGACAGTATACCCACTAAAACTCAGCGGTGTTCCCGCATCGCCGTGATGGGAGGGCCATGGGAAACTGGCTCAGTCTCAACAATAAGATAAAAAAAACATTTAAAAATATAAAAAATAGTAGCCCACCGGTATCGGGAACATGGTCCAAGCTACCGGCGGTCAGGGCTCCAGAGAGAGGAACCTCCTGACAATGCGAGCCGTCGAGAAGTACCGCTTTCTGAATCAAGCCCTTGATCCAGCTGCCCAACGAGAGCCTCCTCAGGTGTCGGTCGAGGCTTATTATTATTGTAAGTGCTGAAAGAGCTTCATCGTAAGTAATAGATCCAAAAATAATAGGATTTTTTTTTAAATCAAATCAGTCAAAATCTAAATTAATTTTATTCTTTACGTCATTCCTGTTTTCCAAAAGCTGCACAGATTTCAGTACCCAAATCTTGTTTCGCTTCTTAAAAGATAAGAGCCAAATTCGCGTAAACAGTAACTTGGTTGTTTTAGTCTACCTTGTTACCTATGTACGTTGTTGTGTTCATAAAAATGTTTGCAGAACGAGTGGTTCTACGATTGGCGTATAACAATGGAAGGGGGCTGTAATAGCACTCTTACGAAGGCTGGAAATGGTGTGGTTATGGTGAGAGGAGGTAGCGGGGCGGCGAGAGGTAGCGGATTGCTGCTGTTATTGTTTTGGGGGTGTGATTTTTGAAGATATACCTATTTTTTGTAAAGCCAACTAGAGCAATTAATGATATGGGGTAGGCAGAAATTACAGAACGCCACAATTAAAAAAGACATTGCTCTCATGTAATACATTGATATCCTAAGAACCAACAGCCTCGTAGAATTACTCTCGTGTGTTATAATAATAACTAGCTGTGCTCCGCGGTTTTACCCGCAAAAGTTTCGATCCCGTGGGAATATCGGGATAAAAAATAGCCTATGTGTTAATCCTGATTATAAACTATCTGTGTGCGTGAAAGAGTAACATCCATCCATCCATACAAACTTTCGCGTTAGTATTTCATATTAATAGGAAGGATAGCCTCCAGACCGATTTCGGTCACGGTGGCCAATCACAACGGAGACTAGCCAGGTACGCAGGAGATATTATAGTGCACATGTGTGTGCGTAAACACAGGTGCACTCTCTGTTCCTTTACTCTCATAGTCTGTTGGGACGGCAATCCGACACGACCGGGGAGAGACCAGGCGCAGGACCAACGGCTTTGCGGCTTTCCGAACATTTTGAGTTGGCGGTGTGATGCCCATTAACGAGAGTACTCTAACCAACACGTGATGTGACATATTCTACAATCAAAATTTATCAAACTCATTTATAACTCCTGTTAAGCACATGTAAAACACAAATTTCGGTATACCTGTCAGTTAAGTTGTGACGACAATATATCAAGTTGCGGTTACGTGCTTTCCGAGGCACTTCCAAACTCCGGACTGTTACTAAGAAATTCCTAATTGAAAACCCAATAACACTTTGTCGTACCCAGGAATCGGACCACCAGGACCAAACGCTCAGCAGTCGCGCTTGCAACCACGAGACCAACGAGGCAGTTAAATATCCGTATTATAATTAAGTAGAGACGCCAGCAGGTCAAGCTACCCGAAACTGTCAAATTTTCCCAATCAACCTTGAACCTTAATGCTTTAGCGATAAAGTTAAAATCTATTAAAGAGACAGATTGTAGTAGCTTGATGTGTTGGCGTCTGTACATTATGAATAGGTACATTCGATAACAGATACACTGGAGACAAACTGCTCGGTGGGCGGGGTTTGGTTTCATCCGATTTTTAAACCAATAATTAAGTACCCAATGAGATGGCAAATAGACAGCTAGTCGGTACTTTGATTTCGACCAGCCAAGCATAAAATCAAGTTTGCCAAAATGTCAAGCATGCTTCCGTGTTCAGGCTACCAGAGGACGTGATTTGTATTTTAGGTACATAAAGCCGTGTCTCCTGCGCGTGTTTTTTCGAAACATTACACAAAAAACCTTACACATAAACATTTGTTTTCATAAACAAGCTGTCTCCTGCGTATTAAAATATTTTTAGATTAGTGTCAACTATTCACAAGACTGGCGCCGATTCCCTTGTTCACAAACTAAACAACATTTAAGTTCAGTGCATCTTTTTCTTTCTATTTCATTAAGAAAAGGACAGCAGTAACGCTTGCAACCACTAGACCGTTTATATTTCCGCTATACCCTGTCCATTAGGCAAACCATTTTTTGACAGATGGAACAAGTGCTTGCAGCAACATACAATAGATTGATTGATACACGTACGGTATTATAATGTCTGTAAGAAGTCATAAATAAGATAATTCAATAAGATTAGGCAGTTTATACGAGTATATTTATTTTATTACGCATTTTAAAGTTAACTTTTACGTAATGGAATATGTACGTTCTAAGACAGATGTCAAAAAACGGTTAACCTAATGGACAGGGATATTTCCGCTAATCGCTACATCTTCTCACTGAATCCTCTCCCAATTACTTTAAATCGTAACAAGATTCTGTGGGGGCTTCAACAGTACGAGCTCTATAACATTTATCAGACATACAATGTTCGAATATTCCTAAGCCTCTTTTAAAATTAAACCTGTTTTCGAAAAGGCTTTTAGGAGAGACATGGAAATTGTATTTGTAGGTACATTACTATGTTTTAATTGATATTCTTTGTTCAATTATAATTTCGATTCTTATATGCATAGGTACAGAGGGGCTTCCCCAGGGATGTGCCTTACAGGCGTTGCGCAGGGGTGGTTCCGGAATTGGTCTTTTAAGAGGAACCGGGACCACCCCTATGTGCGGATGGTGATCACCGGGGTGGTTTTAGTGAGGTAAAAATCCCATACTCCCCGACCTCACTCCCCGGAGGTCGGGTGCCTTTTGAAAGCTTCCCCCCGAAAACAAAAAAAAAAGGTACAGAGGGGCTTGTGGTTAAGTAATAACAGCCGCACAGATCTATAGATCATGTTAAGCTACGTTTGCCGCGGTTGGTCCGTGGATGTGTGATATATACATACCAAGACCCCTCCGTGCTTCGAAAGCCACGTAAAGCTGTCATTCGTGAACCTTTGACAGTTGTTACGGCTTGTAAAGTAAGGGAAGTAACGGGTCGGTCGATCAGATTAAGTTACGGTTGCCGCGGTTGGTCCGTGGATGGGTGACCATCTGTACATACCAAGACCACTCCGTATCTCGGAAACCACGTAAAATCATTGGTCCCAGCTGACATTCGTGAATCTTTGACATTTGTTACGGGTCGTCAGAAGCCCGAAAGTCTGACCAAAAGGTGTCGTATTACCCAGTAACTGGGTTGTAGAGGTCGGATAGGGAGTCGCTGCATGCAAAATACTGGTATTCAGCTGCATCCGGTTAGGCTGGAAGCCGACCCCAACATAGTTGGGAAAAGGCTAGGCAGACGATGATATGCATAGGGTTTTTCGCGTGACGTGATGACGTGCGACCGAGCCTCAATGCGAGAAATCAACTGATGAATGATTTATTTTCTGCAAGTAGGTTTTAACAAACACTTTTACACGTCAAACATTTTTTTTTAAACTAGATGAGTTCGGCGTTTCCTATCTGACTACTCTGAGAAGAAAGGCCGAAACAAACTCAGAGGTCACAGTCTCTTTTAAAGTCCAGACATAATCTTGGTCAGATTAAACAATCCAATGCCGTTCCACCGTTTCCAGGTCAGATAATGTGAAGACCATGTAGATTTGTGTCTGAAATGGTGTTTTGAGGAAAGAACTACACAGATTGAGTGGACCTGCCCAGTCACTATTCTGTGTTTTCACTCGTAAAATTCATTATCATTTCATTACGTTTAACATTATTTTTTTTATACACGTGGACCGGGAACGAAGAGCATTGGCGGTGAGGTGTAATATGTTGATCTGAAGGTTCTCACGCTGCACAGGTTTAGTTAAAATAACTTTATTCAAAGCTTACTGTCAAGTTTTTTACACGTGTAGCCTTTGGTCTAGCTTCACTCTAAAGGCCGTTAATGCTCTGCGAGTCCAGTACAATAAGGCATTCAGGATGCTGTTGGGGCTGTCACGCTTATGTAGTGCCTCAGGGATGTTCGTGGACGCCCGGATTGCCAGCTTCGCTGCAATCAATGGGAAGAAGTGGCGCAACAAACTCCCCAGCAGCACAGCTGTCTGACAAGTTATTTGCTGTGTCGGAGCGATACAGTTATAATGAGCGATGACCTTTCATCGTGTAATTATTCCCTCTAGGTGTTTACAGGGTCAATAAAAAAAATATATAGTTACCAATCATTATTTATTCAAAAAAATAATACAAAATCCATAAAAAATAAGAATAAATTGAATAAAATTAATACATAGAGGTGTGTTCTAACCTAATGGCACAACTAATATAAACAAAATATGTGCTGAGTAAATATTTTAACCTTTGGACGGAGATAATGTTAAGTAAATAGGTATTATACTCTTATATGATCACATTGATCATATTAATCAAACTTTTAATGCAAATCAATTATTTTGATTTGATTTGCTATGTACCTTGTGGTGGTTTGTGCATCCAGTATATTTTATCAATATATTTACACGGTGAAGTTGTCAGATCAAAGAGGAACTTAGAGCAGCTGCCATAGAATTCTAAACATTGAAACAGTGTACCTACTTAAAGTGCAAAAAGCGCGTGCGTCGATGTTCATTCAACTTTGAACTTTATAATATTTTTAATAAAGTGTGTTATTCAAGTCTGAGTAGTGCTGAACAACAACATAATCTGTCAAATTCAATACATATACCATTGTCTGAAATATACTGGATGCACTATAGTGAATATTCAAGATGAATTATTATTAAATAGACATTCAATATAGAGCCTGGAATATGCTTCAGATCTATTGGAACGTAGCTAGCAAAAAATCGGCAGACTTTATAAACGGCATACAGGTGGTTTTTGACGCAGGACACGCAATTGAAAAAAAAATGGGTAAACCACGTAAAAGCAACAATCCTTTCACAGATATTTTTACCTCTGACAGCAGCAACGTCATTACAACGAGAATAAAGATCACTGTGATTTTGACAAACTTGTAAGTGACGACAACCCAACAGCAACCTTATTACAAGGAGAATAAGACCACTGTGGTTTTGAGTGATGCAAAATCAGAGGGAAAATAACTGTGAAAGGACCAGCTGAAAAGTATAATTAACATATTTGACAGACAGGTACAGACATCTGCCTACCCCTTTTGAATGAGGGAGGCAAATCGAGATTCTGTTCACCATTTTTATAGTGATATAAACTTCTATTGATACTGTATTGTCCTTATGAGGTAATTATTTGAATACTTTTTAATTGAATAGCTTTTCACCCACGTTTCAAGTTTATATAAAGTTTGTAAGTAAAGTAAATAATAATAACTTAAAATAGACGTTTGAAGATATTAAAGTCTTACTTAATATTTGAGCATTTTCGAAAAAGAACGTAAGTACCAAAGAATTATATTAGCGATTTTACACCTTATAGCTTTCGCATTTAGGTCGTCTTTTGTAAGACAAGGGTCACTAACGTAGCTTTTTTAAGGCTTGGTCGGTTCAAGTACAAACCGACAGGAAATGGATGAAAAGCTAATTTATATACTTAATTGAGTTAATGAACTTAACATTTCATAATATAATAATGTACAACATTAATGACTTAAATATAATAAAAATGGACGGAGTTAATCACAACTTAAGTTACCAACAAGGTTACAAACTAACATTCAGCCTTCGTAACATCTTATAAATTATTCTGGGGATTAACATAATACACTTTAGGGGACTTTAAGTTAATGAACAAGCGATCTATTCCGTAAAAATCTCACTGCGAACACTTAGGTGAAGTGAGCTGTAAGTGAGCCGCCAAAAATGTCAATCCAGCACCAGGTGGAATGACAGCACTTCAAGTTTACTTCACCTAAGTTTTCACGGTGAGATTTTTACAGAATAGTTCACAATCGAAATATAAATAAACATCAATAATTTCCTAAACCAAAAACGTAAGTATGAGTGACACTCGACGCTGGAAACTTGAGGTGCCGCTCTACAGCCGAGTACAGTATTCTTATCTCACGAAACGACGCGCACTTTGCTTGTGGTAACCAAGTGGAAAAACACGCTGAGATAAAAATACTATAAGTACTAGTGTTACCACGAATTTGTGCTTACTTTGCATCATTCTAAAGATGGAGCAAAACGATTGTGACTGGGTACCCCAACAACCCGTAACTTTGGTTGCTTAAGGGACCTGAAGATTTTTATATGAAGCCTGGCATACCTACTGGCGCGCCATTTTGTTTTTTTTTTCAAAATGGCGGCCATGTGACCTTTAGACCTATACAAATCGATAGCTGACATCAATTCAAACGGAATATATGCTAGGACCAAACCCCAGTAAAGCATCACGTTTCCGAAATATTAATGTTCAAAGTTGATAACGTAACATCTACATCTCGGAAACGTGACACTTTACGGGGTTTGGTCTAATTGTGTTTTCTGTTTGCATTGATGTCAGCTATCGCTTTATAGGTTTAATGCCTGGCCGCCATTTTGAAAAAATATAAATGGCAGACAGGTAAGTATTCAACAAACTTTCAAAGCCCTTTGCTGACAAATGAATGCGTTTACATCGATTTATGTTGGGTTTGGCGAAACCTTTATTTTCTGTGACTCACTTCGTATTTTAAAGCGAATTAGTTGCAAATAATATCAGATCTTTTATTCAATAAATGCAAACATGTATTTGTACCTACTTTTCGTATTCTTTAATCTTCATAATAATGGCTTTCCGACAGCGAGAACGAAATAATTCAAACAGAATTCAAACATTTTTTAAACAAGAAATGTTTTACTGTTCATGAACATCTGGCATTTTAATCGAATCTATAGATAGCTCAGGTCTAAATGCAGGTATTTTGCTACTTGATAAAGTTCTGGACTGGATCGATATTCCCGGTTTTCTTGTCCGATTGTCTGATTCAATATCGCGATTCACACATAATTTTACTTGACATACGATTCAACAACAGTTTAATAAAATTGTCTTTAAAAATTGGATCACACATTTGGACATACAAATCCAAATATCGACCTAAATCTAGGTCAAATCATATGTCATCTAATACAACATAATAGCTCCATTAACTTTCTCTTCTAAGGCTGGTGCTATGGTGTCATTATCTCGTCCATCCGCCATAGCTATGAGTATACAGACGTCGTTGATGAACGCCGCTATGCTTGCTGATACAACCAGCCTGGAAATGAGAGAAGATATTCAAATTCAAATTCTTTATTGCGAACTAAGTGTACAATTTTGAAGATGTTAACAATAGGTAGGTTCTTAGTATTTAGTTGCCTGTTAGGGCGTTGCAATTTAAATGGTTGTAATTACAAATTAAAAAATAATAGTAATATATATATACATTTTTGCAATTTACAGGGCAGTGTCAGGTTGTATTTTGAGTAAAATATGATTCACGGCCGTACCAAGTATGTATTTAGAATTATACAGGGTGGCAGGGATATCGACGCGCAAACGTCGTGAAAAGGTTACACCTGATGCCATAAATAAAATTACGAAAGTCATTCATCTCGGAAATGACACGTTAAAAAAAATAACATTTTTGAGTGCGCAATGTATTGCAAACAACGCGATCAAAACGCTCCGCGGATTTTTAACATTATTTACATTGCTGTTTTAAGCGAAACAAGTGAATTTACTGTTTTTTAATTAAACATCTCTTTGGGTTAGATAGAAATAATGATTTTATTCAGTTTACAGTAAACATAAAAATGCAGAAAAAAACGTGAAAATTAAGAAAAAGCCAACGAAAAATTTCAACGCAGAGGGTTCCCGAAACATGTACTGAATCCATGGTAAGGTTGCGCATCGATGTCCCTGCCACCCTGTATTTATTAAAATCATCAATACAACTCTCCAAGTTCATATAGCGGTATTGATTGATATTTCATGAAATAGTTGTGCTATAGGGTTATATGAACTAAGAGATCCAAAAAACTTTTCATATCAGTTTTGTTTTACATAACGGAGCCGTTTTGTAAAACAGCGGATTCCACCATAAATCTGCGACATATTTACAAATTTTGTATTGAATGTAAGTAGGCATGACTAACAAGTCTACCTACTTTCAATATACCCCTGCCAGCTATTAAGCTAGCAGGCTGTATGCACTAAGGTAACATGTATGTATAACTAGACGCTTTAATATTTAGATTTCAATGCAGGACATGACTGTCATGTCCTGCAACCTAATTGCGTAACATACTATCAATAACACATTGATTCCACAGTGACACTACAATGGATAAAAGGACACAGTGGATCACTAGGTAACGACGCGGCTGACGAGCTAGCCAGAAGGGCATCCAGCACGTCAGTCTATGGACCGGAACCAGTCGTGCCCAACCCCTTCAATCAACTACGCAGGTGGCTACAGAAGCACACCCACACACAATCAGAGAACTGGTGGTCCTCGTCACCGGGCTGCAGGCAGTCCAAGGAGGCCATGCCATCACTAGATGGCAAACTAACCAAAAGATTACTACGCCTGGATAGGAAAGGCCTGCGCCTGATGACGGGGACCATCACGGGACACTGCTCTCTAAACAAACATTTTCACACGATAGGTATAACGGACAGCCCCTATGCAGAGCCTGCATGGAGGCTGATGAAACCGTCGCGCATGTGCTCTTTGAGTGCACAGGCGTCACCCAGATTAGGTCGGAAACCCTCGGGACACCCAGATCTTACACAGATGTTCTCAACAGACCAGGACCTAATAAGCTTCTGGAGGGAGGTGGGCTGGTTGGAATAACCACCGACGACCGCCATGGCCCACGTACAATGGTCCACCTGAAGGACTAAGTGCGGAAGCCAAACCCGTAACATAGAACATAGAACACATTGAATCATTCTGAAGGGTATAGCTAATCCATTGCTTCATATGTTTGAAAAAAAAATCTGCTCAACAACGTAAATAATGCAACGAACGTTGTTGAACTGTCAAAATGAAAGCCATTCCTCCTGTTAAAGTTGTCAAAAAATAAAAGGCCCGTTTTGATATTGACGGTTCTAGTAGTTAAAAGATCAAATTTGCAAAATACATATTCGTTTGTATGAAACTGACAGGTGTCAAGAACGCATTCTCAAATGTCAAAACGGGCCTTTTATTTTTTGACAACTTTAGTGTGATAAGCAATTACCCCGTTGACATGAGGTCACCAATCACAGATCTACTCCACTTATCCTTCTAATGTCCTGGCAACTGTTTCTTCTAATTCACAATAATGCTTACCAGAAGGATAGTCCAAGATCAGCAGTGTCGTCAGAAGACCACGTGTTGGCGAGGTCTTCGTCCGACATCACGTTGTGCTGCAGTCTCAGGAAGTACTCCGTCAGCCATACTGCTATTGCACCCAGGCTGAATAGCACTGAAACGTGAAAAGAAATGTGTTAGTGATATAAACTTAAAAAGGTAAAGCTACGCTAGCCGCGGTTGGTTCCTGGCTGTCATTCGTAGATCTTTGACAGTCGTTACGGTCGGTAGTCAGAAGCCCAAGTCTGACAATCAATCTGACCAAGGGGTATCGTGTTACCCAGTAAGTAACTGGGTTGTGGAGGTCAGATAGGCAGTCCTTCCCTGTAAAATACTGGTATTCAGTTGCATCCTATTAGATTGAAAGCCGACCACAGTTGGAAAAAGGCTAGGCAGATGATGATGATGGTGGTAAAACATACCCTACGTCAAATGTAATGGTAGCTGTTAGTGTCAGGTACCTAAGTACCTACTTCTGAGAGGCGAATGCAACTTTAGCACTTGTGGTGTATGCAAGAAGAATGAAATTAGATCTACGAGGCCAACACAGTATTCATCAACATCATTCTCCTGCCCTTATCCCAATATATTTGGGATCGGCGCGACATGTTTTTTCTTCCATACCATTCCATATTCTCTATTAGTCGCCCTTAGGATTTTTATCTCATAAATTACTATGAAGAGCTGTTTGGCTATTGTAAGTGCCAGCTTCGTCCTATCTCCGTGATGGGCCGATATCCACGCATGTATCAATGTCATCCGATAGCGGTGAAATGTTATACGTAAACAATACGTCTACGATAGTCCACAAGGTTGTATAGAGAACAGGAAACAGGGAACAGGGTGTAATGCTCAATAACCATAAAAAAGATAGGATCCTCCGACCAATCGGGTATCGTATCTGGTGGGCAACTGTCAGACAATTTATGTCGGGACGTTGTACTGTAGTGACAGTGTGTGAGTGAGCGCGTGTTCGTATTGTAGTGCATATGTAGTTGTAATTTTTGAAGGCAACAGCCGGACTCGAACAGTTGGGCAGCCACACCATACCTCCCTTTAGTTTATAAATCTGTGGTGTGACCTCAGCTCATTCTAATATTTGCTTGGGACTGTCGGCTAACAGTCTGTCCATAGCAGTATCCATTATCTCTCTCTTCCTTTTTTCTCTCTCTATCAGTAACCAACATTTACCTGCTAAAGAGTTGCTGACAAGTAGCGGTCGAGGCGAGCACCGCGCGCGCGCCGCCGACCCCAACGCGGCCAGCACGCATGCGCCGCCCGCAGACAGCAGTGACGCAGCCAGTAGTGCCGCCGTACCACACCACGCCCAGCGACGTGCGGGGTGCGTACCGGCTTTTACTGGAATCGAGATAAATACTATGTTTAACCATCTTTACCTTGAATAAATTACAGTCCTTCGGTTTTGGCATGTCCTAGACCAAAAATTCGAATATATGTGTCATCCACAAACCCGCACTTGGCCCGCGTGGTGGATTACAAAGAAGAAGCCTATAATATTCCCACTACTGGGGAACATTATAGGCTGAATATACCTTCGGTTTAGAAACTTGAAACTTTGCAAAAATACTCATCTAAAGATACACAACGTAAAGATTAATTTTATTTTATTTTTAAACTACCCTTTAAAGAGGGTGGAAGGAAATGTTGAAGATCGAATAAGAAACTACGAAAACTAAGCGGATGAATTCGCGGGCGAAGAACTAGTATAATACAAGACTGTCTGTTCGTAAGTTAGACGGTCAAAAGCATATTGTCATCGTTAGTGGTAATACTTGAACTATGAAAGATATTGAAAGGCGCAGGCAATGTCAAAATGTTACCATGGACGGTAGACGGATGCAGGTCACTGTAATATGAAACGATAAACCGTCGATCTTGGGTACCTAAGCCAGGAATTTTCTGGATGTCTTATAAGTACTAGATCGCCAACGGTGGTCCTAAAAGGTTGATGGTTATCATAGTTTGAATGTATGTCCACAGCCTAAGCAAGAACTTTGGGAAGGACACATTGCTGAAAACACAGCAGGATAATGTTCCAAATGATTCAAGATTTGGCAATCTTTTAAAGCTGTTTCACAAGCAATTAATCCCTATCAAACAGATCGTATCAAAGTTTCAAACAATATTAATCATGTCAACTTAAAACCCGATGTCATTGTCGATTGTCCAAACGCAACGGCTCTGAATCTGAATGGATTACAAAACTGAACGCGACTCGCAACGTCCTGATCTTATCGTGGACACAAAGCAAGTCTGTAGCAACGACTAGACACATGACTCGTTCATGTTGTTCTAGTTTTTCGACTTACAGCCGATATGGATTAATTTGATGTCACAATGAAGTTGGAGTTGAATCAGTAGCTAGCATTACTGCTTCATTAAACTTTGAAAGGTTAGTGCTCATATACACGAGCGGCAAGCGTCAACGGCAGAAGCAAATGCAGCCGTCAACACGTGTTGCAGTTGCCCTTTGAGCTTCACTACGACGAAAACGGATGACGGACGAAATAGAGCCCTCCAAAGGATGCTTGCTAATGCTTCCTTTGGGATTTGTTTCGTCCAATATTCAATAAAAACTTTATTAAATTAAAAAAATAACCGACTGAAAAATAACTTTAATTTTGGAAGTTGGTGTTTTTAGTTTTGTATTTTCGGTATTTGTCACCGACTTCCGAAAGTGTGGATGATGTCTAGATACGGAAAGCGGAGAACCTGGTGTTGTGGCGTAACTTGGGAGAGATCTATGTCTAGCAGTTTAGTTTTTCTTCTTATACATCCTTTAAGAGGAAAAACAAAACTCATCTAACCAATTACAGAGAGCCCTAACGTATCTTACAATACCTTCGATTCGAATATAAAACTTCATAAAGCCTTTCGACCTCGCACAGGTCCTTTTTTTGGTTTATTTATTTTTTTTGTTGTTTTTAATGTGACTTTGTTAGTTTATATTTGTATTTAGGTTTAGGTTTAAATATATTTATTTCTCATAAGAACTTATATAACAGTTCACTTAAAATGAGATACAAGGTACTTACATCTAAATAATAAATAATAATATCATATTTGCCTCTGGGGCGTTGGCGACGTTACGGGGTACATACATGTTTCTTAAGTTTTGCCTTAAATATGTTTATACTGTCACACTTCATTAAATCCTCCGGTAAATCATTAAAAAGTTGTGCCCCCTCAACCAATATTGTTTCCTGTGTGAATCGCGATTTTTTTTCTTTTTCTTTCTTTTTAGTGATAATTATAATGACGTTTGAGACGTCCCTATGCTATAGCAGTAAGCAAATACGACAAATTATTGCTACAGAGATTCCATACTTTATATCTTAACAGCCATGAGTCAGACCATTGTCAGCTAACCAACTTATATTACAAAACAGAGCTATCAGAGCTTGTCAGTTGTTTAAGAGCAATCTATTGTTATTCCAGTTTCATTTGTGGGTCACAAGAAGCAGTATTATTCAAGGTGTCAATGTCAAATTTATCTAGGAATTTTAAAAGATCATTGCAGCATAAAACTATGATTAGAAGATACGAGCACGTGAGAGGGGGACATTCCATTAGTTTGCAACCTTATCTTCTTTGATTAACCTTAAACCTTACATTCTTCTTCTTACGTGTTAAAACTAAATGAGTAAGTTTCGTGTTTGGCTGAATTAACTTCGTTTGGGTGAGTAATTGAAGTTATGGTTTGGCAGATGAAAATACATAAGAAAAGACGGCGAACTTTTATATTCTAAATGTAGTGATCCAATAGCGGTCATTAGAGACGTGTTGTATACCAAAATACATTATAGAACCTGCGGGGTAGTTGCGTAACACACTATCAGAAGCTACGACTTTCATTTTGACAGTTCAACAACATTCATTACGTTATTTACGTTGTGGTGCAGATAATTTTTCAAACATATGAAGGAATGGTTTAGAAATATCCTTCAAAATGATTCAGATTTAGATTGATAGTTTGTTACGCAATTAGGGTGCAGTCTTTAGTCAGGTCAATCCGAGAGGCATACTGTTGGCCACCAAAGAGGTTTCACCTTTTCAAAGACCTGCATAAAAACTTGAAGGTAGCAGATAGCCTACTAACAATAGTTGACAGAGGACGAGGATTATACAGACAATGTCACCGGTGAAAATATTATGATAACACGTTTTTTAACGAAAAAATTGCCGACTTGTAACACTAACATACTTTGAATCAAAAACTTTATTATGTGCCACTTTCTTATTGCTTAAACGACTATGAATAAAGACAATTTTTGTTTTTCAAATTGCGCAAAAAAATTAACACACTTTTAAATAATGCTTCAAGAAAATAAACTTCAATTTTGTCAAAAATATTAAAGGTGTTTTCCTTACCACTAAAATCATGAATCCTCCACCCATATGCAGGGTTCAACTCCTTCCTTCCTTCGAACAGTCCGAAACTGATCCTTCCTTCGGACCCCAAAAGATTCGACGTCCTTCGCGCACGCGCATCAATCCAATGCGTAGTCCCCAAGGACGCCACTATCAAAGCTATACACAAACACGAGCCAAAAAACGTCGCAAAAATCATCGACCGTTTAAACAAATTCAACTTCATCTTGATTTGATTTTGGAACACTTTCACTGTGTACCGAGTTCGTCAATAAACCACTAGATGGCGTTATGTAACATTATTTTTTCACATAGCTCTTCGAGCTAATTGGTTTGTTTTTATTATGTTTTCTAGCTATTCAAGTTGTGGGATTGGCTCTCTGATACGTCCATTGTTCGAGCCATTCAGTGCCATCATAACAATTTCCCTTTGCTGTATCTTCGCATGGGGTGAGAAGAAAATCTGAAACAATTAAAAGAAAATTGATTATGCAAACGTTATTATGGCTCTTTTAAAGTGTATTTTAATTGATAACAGCTGATGTTGCGTCATTGTGTAATAAAATAGAAAGTTGTTAAAAAAACTTCGTCTTTTTACTATAAAACTTGAGTGCAATGACATCATACATAATTTCGAAAATAAGGATATCGCCAGTTTTTTTTAATTATCCGGAACCCTTCGGAAGTGTATAATTCTGAAGGAGATATTTCCGATTTTAAATCATGTTATACATTTAAGATAGGAGCCTATGGAGACGAGCCATCAATAAACCCCACTCTACAATGTATCAAAGTTTAGGTATATTCATCACTCTTTTAATCATGCTTCTCATCCCAATTACATACGTATTACATAACTACGAGGTTGTTATTATCTCATCTTCTGTCTCGTATAGAGTCTTAGCATTATGCTGAGCGATGGCCGTTTTGCATGAATGTGACGCATGTTTACCCCTAACTTGTTATTTTTTTTGTGTGTTTGCGTTCTTTTTTAAGCGTCATGTTTGCCGCAAATAAATGTATTTTCTTTCTTTCTTTCATACAGCCAGCTACCGTACAACCTTCCATTCAAAAAGAAAAAAACCTTAATAATGATCTCACGAATATTGCGTGTCCGAATTTGATTTACTCTGCCATTAACCGGTGAAAACAATTTGCGACGAAAGTTTCATTTTATAATGATTATAGCCGAATATTATACGGTCTGTTAGGTTCCAACTTATACAATGACTCAGGTAATAAATTCGCTACTTTTGGTCGAGGAACGATAGCATCGACAATTGTCTGATTTTATCTTTTGTATACGGATGTTTACAATTAAGAACATTTTGAACACAAGAAAGGATTGTTTTATCAAAACTCATTAAACAATAAATGCACTACGCTGATGACTAGAGGAAGTTACGAGAATGACCTCGTCAAGGTAGGCAAAAGATCCGCAGGAGAAGCCCTGGACGTCGGGAGTCAACAGCCGACTCCCGGCCACCGTAGGCACGGGCTTGCGGGCGGCGAGCAATGGGCAGCTCGCCGCCCGGCAAGGACCAGGCCTGGGTCGACGGCGCGTTGTGTTCCACGCGCGCCTCAAAGAGATGTCAGCACAAACTGACGGGGTCCGCTAGGGCCGATGCCTGCCAGGGCCGCGGGTTGTTCGAAAGAGATACCGTGGTTCCTGGCATAGGCAACTGAAGGAACACGGGTGGGTTTTAGTCAGTAAAAGTCTGACACGCCCTCCTGCTCCGCCCAGAGCGGGAGAAGTCATATGATGATTTCCCACACAGGAAAAAAAAAGCAAAAGATTGGATTATTCGATTGATCACGCTAAATATTTGAATGGTGCGGACACATACATAAGATACGAATGTTTTATCAAAACGGACATAACAACGATTGCACTGCACTGATGACTGAACTAAGTTACGAGAACATTTTAAAGATTTTGCGACATTCGTCAATGACATCGTCAAGGTAGGCAAAAGAGCCGATTCTTGGATTGATCACTCTAAATCCTACTAATATTATAAACGTGAAAGTTTTCACGCAAAAACTACTGAACGGATTTGGATGAAATTTAGCACACTGAAGGTTTATAAACAAACGAATGTTTCATCAAAACTCATTGAACAATAAATGCACTGCACTGATAACTGTAGGAAATTACGAGAATGACGTCATCAAGGTAGGCAAAAGAGCCTAAGATTCTTGAATTGGTCACGCTATACCCTTACAGCTGTTTTAGAATGTACATATTCCAGATTACGTTAAAGTTAACTTTAAAATGCATAATAAAATAAATATATAAACTGCCTTATCTTATTTATGGCTTCTTACATACATTATAATACCGTACGTGTATCAATCAACGTATTGTGTGTTGCTACAATCACTAGTTCCCTCTGTCAAAAAATGGTTTACCTAATGAATATGGCATAAATATTTGAATAATGCTGTCATCGGTTGATAGGAAAACAACATCGCATCATTAAAATAGTTATTATGTCAGCTGGCAATAATTACACATTCCACACAACGTAAGTTGTTAATTAAGTTATGGTCTAATGCTTTATGGACAAAATGGCAGGTGGTGCTCATTTACTCACAGCTGGACGGCCGTTAGATAACAAAATATGCATGGGGACCTATTTGAAGACCCTTTTAAATATGACGTGAGACCAAGTGGGCCAGTGGGCCATCAACAAATTTATTTATTTATATTGAAATAAATTCGAAAATTATTTAAATAAAGACACCAGCACATCAAGCTACTACAGTCTATCAAATTTCTTTAATAGATTTTCGACTTTATCGCTAAGCATTTTCAAGATTGATTGAGAAAAATTTGACAGTTTCGGGTACTTATAGTCTGTACGTTGATGTTATTAAATAAAAATATCTAGGTTCATATACTGCCATTTACATTCAAGGTCAAAAAGACGTTAGTTGACGTATCATGCTAACAATGTGTTAAAAATATCTTTTAATAATATTAAATGAAACTGGTTAATTCGAAGCAAAACATCTGAGACTTGAAAAAAACAAAGAAATATTATATAAAATCACAGACAGATTTAAAAGGCAAGTATGGCTGTTATATAAGGTAAAGATAAGCAGTCTCGTTTTATTAGGATGGCAACAGGATGCAGGCCGCAAAAAGGTAAATAACAGAACGGCGAAGAAGAAATCGAAAAGGATATCACATAGTGAAACATCAAAAAGTTACGCACATTTTTGCACCCTGTGTCATGTATAGGACCAATCAAACCTTTGTTTGTCCTAAGAATGTTCATAATATCTGATTTATTTTTTATTCTATTCAAGGAATTTTTCCTTTACCTTCCGCTGAACAAGGTCAAAATAATTAAATGCAGTAGGATGATTTTACGATAATTTGATACCGAAGAGGCTAATAGTTTTAAACTTTAATAAAGTTAAATGGCAACTATGCTGCATACCTACTCGAATTTGGCGAGTATAAATTTAGGAATATACAGGTCTATATTTATATAACCTCCTCTGTAACGTTTTCTACCGAGTCATCGACAATAATTCTTATGAGTGAATGAGCAAATGTCCACAGTTAGAATATTCATGACATTTGCGTAACTCCTACGCTTATACTCAGTTTTTCTACGGACTTAATCAAATCACTCGATTACAAACTAGATGGAAGCTCGAACGATGCTGGTACAAATTATTTATTTCTGCATAAAATAACAAATTTTCAACCGCCTCACATTCATTGTCATACACAACTATATATAACACATATCCATTTCATTAAAAATTCCGAAACAGCCAAGCATAATCACGATTCACACGGCATCCATCAATTCTTGTTCGATTTCACGCCATTGAAAACGAGGGATCCAATCCAATATCAAAATTTGGACTACTTTCTACTTGCTTGGAAATGTTACGATTTCACCCCATGCATGATATACATGGATGATGTTTTATTCATTGCTAACACTAGTAGTCGCATACTATGTGGGAAAGTCAGAGAAGATCAACAGACGGTGTTTAATTGGAAAATCGATGTTGAAAGGAATGCGTGGAAAAAGACGCACCTGCGGCTATTCTCTGGCAGGTGTAGACAATTCCCGCATTAAAGAAATTGCAAGTGTGTTACCGTGGAAGATTTTCTTTACGTGCACTTTTTGTTAGATCAAAAAATCAAAACGTTACAAATGTTGTCTTTGAGTATGTTTGACTCGTAAAACGACTTTGTTTTTCTGTTTAATCGGTGTGATGTTTACTTCAAATATGTAGATGATACCTGTTATACAAGGAAATAAATTGATAAATAACTTGATAGTGGCATCAATTAAAGACTATTAGTCTACAAATCCTAATTCAGCTTGAGTCTATAGAAAGTGATTTGTACAACTCTAGAAGTTTAGAACTTCACAATTCCTAGTCTGTTACGGCATAGGCCCATATAACACCATATATGCCATATAATTTCCCGTAACATCAAAATTCGCACAAAAGTCACAATCTACTTCTTCAACATTACTGTTGTTTCAACACGCATTAACAGCTACATAATTTCAGGCAATTACGCAAATCAGTACGCTTCACCTAATGAATCCTGTCAACCTTGACAATGGGCAGACGTAACGGACACGAAGTAGCCACGCGTCGCGATACGCTTCGCTGACCGTAAGGTCATTGTTATGCTGACTGTTTCAAACAAATGTGGAATGACATCACCAGCAGCATATTACTGAAATGGTAGTCTGTTGAAAAGAAGAGGACAGAGAGAGAAGAAAGAGGGAGGAAGACTAGAGTTCTTTCTGTCAGAAATGTAATCAAATGAACTATGACTTTCGATGGTCAATCAATCAATCAACTAAGCCTATCGCAGTCCACTGCTGGACATAGGCCTCTCCCAGGCTGCGCCACAACACCCTGTCCTCCGCCTTCCGCATCCAGTCTGTCTCAGCCACCTTCTTAAGGTCGTCCGTCCATCTAGCTGGGGGGCACACTACGCTTGCTGATACGCGGTCTCCACTCCAGGACTCGTCTGCTCCACCGACCATCGGTTTTTCGACAGACATGGCCAGCCCATTGCCACTTCAGTTTGATAACTCTGCAACCTATGTCGGTAACTCCGGTTCTTTTCCGGATAATTTAATTCCTGATTTTATCCTTCAGAGACTCCGAGCATAGCTCGCTCCATAGCGCGCTGAGCGACCTTGAATTTGTGGACCAACCCGACCGTCAGTGTCCGATGGTGCTACTCTTCAACGACAGCGAACCAGCTCATCGATTCAAAATCGAAATTCATTTACATCCATCCATAATTGTCTTATAAATATTAGATTGCCTTACTAGTAGTCATTATATTGACAATCTATCAACTACGATGAATTGACGTCATACGTAGGAGTTACTAGTAATTGCTATGGGAAAATATGAATAGTTTATATGACAATAAATTAATCTTCATCGATCCAGTTCGTTGTCGAACATTTTTGAATCAAGATTTTGTTGGAGATACGAAATAAAAAAAAGAAGCCGATTGACTGCAAACGTCAACCTTCGTTTTTATACCACACTTCAGGATACTTTTGAATTTTCAAGGAGTCGGTCGGGGTTGGGCAAGGTGTTGCCAAGTTCCTTATGGAGCTGAGGTATAGAGGAGGATAAGCCATATCTCGTGATGACCCAGTGGTAAAGGTCTTACTTCTCATGCACGAGGTTAAAGGTCCAAATTTGGGCAAGTACCAATATGACTTCTTCAATTATTGTGTACTTTCTGAGTATATGTCGGACATTACTGACATCGCTGAAGGAAAGACATCGTGAGGAAACCTGGACTAAGTAAATATAAGTCTGAAATCGCCAACCCGTCTTAAGCAAGCGTGGCGATTAATGCTCGTGACTCCTCTGTATGAGGAGAGGCCTTTACCCTGCAGTGGGACAATAATAGGTTGGTCATCATCATCTGCCTAACCTGTTCCCAATTATGTTGACGACCTCAACAAGCTAACGCTTCAAGTCTAACCGGATGCAGCTGAGTACCGGTTTTTTACACGGAGTTACTGCCTATCTGACCTCCAAAACCCAGTTACTGGGTAACGAAACCCCTTGGTAAGACTGGTTGTCAGACTTTCGGGCTTCTGATGACCCGTAATGACCGTTCAAAGATCCACGAATGACAGCCGGGGGACCAACGGTTTAACGTGCTAACCGAGGTACGGAGGGGTCTTGGTATGTACAAATGGTCACCCATCCTCGGACCAATCGCGGCAAGCACAATAATACACAACAATAATAGGTAGGTATTATTATTATATGTACTGCGCTTCCCCCTTACACCCCATGCGTCAAGGCACGCATGGTTGCCTACACAGAGTATACAGTAAGGTCACTGTTATTATGGCCGAATATTTAAACCGAAATTTTGTAAAATGGTATGCCATTATGTAAGGCTGTTATTAAAACGTTTCGGCAAATAATTCTGGCAATTTCAGGGTTTTGTGTTGTTATTGATTTCGTAATCTGTTTTTTTTTAATTAAAGCTAGAATGAGTAAAACATAAAGCCAATCAACGAACAATAAACTTTAATTCTATCGAAGGCTACTGCTGCTGCATTTTGAGAATCCAGAAGTTTTTTTTTAATATTAGGAAGTTTAGCCAACTACATTCAATGTATACAGGATGTGAAAAGACCCGTCACATAGCTGTCAACTACGTATTCTGTACATCAAACTAAGTAACACTGCATAAAAATAATTGCTGGGAAACGGCTTTTATTTTTGGTGTCAAAATTTACTATTTGCGTCAGTTCCAAACGTAACACGCACAAAACATTGTGCTTATGGGTGCATGCAACGTTGTAACGTTAAAAACTTGTTTTGGTAAAAAAAACGTCAGTAAAAGTTGGAATTTTGACCTTCTATATCTCTTTAACCAGGATGTTCCTAGGTATGATCCAGTACAAATGACACAATACAAGGGAAGGGAAGTACAAGTGACACCCGTCATTTTTTTATCATAAAAGCAAGATGTTATATACAGATGCAGAATGATCATGAATCCATTTTATCGAAGATCTCACATCGTTAAATCACGTCAGTCAATAAATAATTGAATTGAATTTCCGATTCCTTATAACAATTCTCCACTCCAGTTAGGGCAAGTTTCAAGATATCAATAAATCTGTTCTAGATATCAGATTTTCGAAACCAACTCGAGTGTATTGATTCATCGAGTTGCAACAACTGCGTAAGAGACTTATATAACTTGTACCAAAACCTACGCCGATAGCATTGTCCATAAAACAATCACGTTATGGACATGTAGGTCTTTGTTCTTTTTTAATCCCGTCCTTGCAACACCAATTAGATACAAGCTATGGCTACTTTAATGGATCCCACGTAGAAATCTTCGCAACGAAGCGAAACGGATGGCAGAACTAATTTAACATCTCGTGAATAAACGGTTGCGAACTCTGAACCAAAAAATATGGAAAAAACTAGAGGTTTCTGCATAAACGTAATCAGCCTATACCGTTCCCACTGCTGGGACACAGGCCTCCTCTCTGTGAGAGGGAGAGGTCCGTAATCCTCCACACGGGCCCGGTCCGGGTTGGTAGATGTCACATGTTCTCGAATTTTTGGTTCTAGGACATGCCGGTTTCCTCACGACGTTTTCCTTCACTGTTTTAAGAGCAGTAGTGATGAAGTAATTTACACAAAGTAAAGCGCCTGTCTAGGTTCAAACCTACGACCTACAACTCCTAAGTCGCGGCCGTTACCACTGGGCCACCACTGCTCAAATGTGTCATGTCAATGTTTTATTTTCCGTTGTATTGTGTGGAAGTGGGTGATTGGGTGAAGGAAAACATAAACACAACAGGGAAGTTACTGGTTTTAAGTGAATTGAGAAAGGATACAAAGGGAAGCAGTGAACGAAACTGGATTCAAGAAGTAACTACCATCAAATTTTCAATAGTCGAGGTAAACCGAATATTTCCGATCAGTCACACCTTGTCGTCCACACTGTTGACGATCAGGAAAATAAAAGTTCTATTCGTTCAGTGTTGAACGGGAATAGTTTAAAAAAGTTCAATTAAAGATAACACGGAATTTTTAAAAGGCTTTAATTTTTTTTCCGATCTTCCACTATGTTGACAAGGTGTGACTGATCGGGAACATTCGAGGTTAACCCCGCCTTTTCGAATCTTTTCGATTTGGCATCTTACAAAATCCACAATGTGTCTGAATAATATTTATGCAATTTACACACAACCCACTACAAACACCAAATTCACTCAAGGATATGCAATATCCTTACTTTATCGATAGTCACCGCCACAAGTGACCGCAAAGCCAGCCCTCACATACCTACTGCCGTATCACTTCAATCAACTGTATAATTGAAATCGATAAATTAATTAATAACGACTACGATATCATTCATAGCTGTCATTGCCGTCAGTCAAAAACCTTTAAAGCCGCCATTTTTGATATTAAAAGCAACACACGTAACGTTTGACTAAAATTACATGTAGTTTTCCTGGTATCGTTTATATTGCGGAAGAAATATCTTGAGACCGTTTCCTTATATGCACTTGTAGTGTCTAGTTTCTCATGAGTGTTCTATTTAATATATGGAAGCCGTGTTTTTCAAATGTAGACGGACATATCTGGCGACTTTTTTGTGTTTTGGCTTGGGAAATGGATTTTTGATGCTCTGTCTATGATTTGGGCTTATGGCTAAGTAATAACAGTCGCGTGGGTCGATCGATCGGGTTAAGCTACGCTTGCCGCGGTTGGTCTGTGGATGGGTGACCATCTTTGGACCCTTCCGTGCCTCGGAAAGCACGTTAAGCCGTTGGTCCCGGCAGTCAATCGTGGACCTTTGTCAGTCGTTACGGGTCGTCAGAAGCCCGATAGTCTGACAACCAATCTTACCAAGGGGTATTGTATTACCCAGTTACTGGGTTATGAAGGCAGTCGCTTCATGTAAAATACTGGTATTCAGCTGCATCCGGTTAGACTGGAAGCCGACCCCAACATAGTTGGGAAAAGGCTAGGCAGATGATGTCTATGGTTTCATCGTACCGTACTTCTCAAAAGGTACATAAATAATTTGAGTTTCGGGTTTTATAGTCTAACTAACTTCTGCACACGACGAAATTTCACGCGGACGAATCCGCGTGAAATTTCTTGTTCCCTTGGCCCACCCCGTCGCATCGCATAACCTGTCCGCGCTATCGCTTCGTTTCCGTTTAGCGTTCTTTTTGCTTGGGTCCTAAGGGTAGCGTGACGTTAAATAGCCTATAGCCTTTCTCAAGAATTATGCTATCAAATACAAAAAGACTTTTTCCTGTCGGTAATTCCAGAGATTACCGCGTTCAAACAAACAAGCTCTTCAGCTTTATTATTAGTATAGATATACAAGTTTCTGCGTCCTAGAATCCACCACTTCGTTTTCTCATTTAATGGTCTTCGTAATCCAGTAGCTCTCATTGTCAATTTGCCAACAGGTAGCTGACCCCAACATAGTTGTGGAAAGGCTAGGCAGATGCTGACAGTTAGTTGGAAAATTGTCATTAAGTGCAGTTATTTTAACTCCTAACCCGGAAATGACAACTTCAATCGATCTAATGATATCTAAGGTACAAGTAACAGTATCGTTGCTAACCCTGACAGTATTATCATGAACTAAATTGTACACATCTGTACAAATGTTAGCATCCACCTGACAATCCATTGTATCATCATACATTTCATCATTTTTGACCTTCTAGTTTATCAAACAATACGTATTGAGGTTCCTATTATTGTTTGTAACCATTGTGGGCCTTAAAAGCTTTTTTACGGCTATTTTAATTACCGTAATAGCAACTATTGTTGAATTGCCCTATCAGAATACCAGCGCTGCGACATTTATTTTTAAATGTCGAAGCATCATGCTGAGATAGGAGCCTTTTGGCATCGTATAGGACTTTCTGTTTCATTTTACCTTTTATTACTTTTTTTTAAATATAATTTGTTCTATTTTTATTTTTAACTGTGTTTAGTTTAGTTTATAATCCTGTACGAGTCGCAATAAATACATTTTCTTTCTTTCTAATTGCTATAGTTTAGTGTTATTGGAATTCTTTGGATCTTTGGCAATGAATTACATGATGTGAATGGTCTTGATTAGTTTAAAACTCATTCGGGTTTAATGCAGTAATGAACTTGGACGGTTAATGGCTGATCTTCGGAATTCGTTACGGACAATTAAATACATATTTAAGTATGTCAGTATGTGAGTAGTAACAGCCGCACGGGTCGATCGATCAGGTTAAGCTACGCTTGCCGCGGTTGGTCCGTGGATGGGCGACCATCTTTACATACCAAGACCACTCCGTGCCTCGGAAAGCACGTTAAGCCGTTGGTCCCGGCTGTCATTCATGGATCTTTGGCAGTCGTTACGGGTCGTCAGAAGCCCGAAAGTCTGACAAGCAGTCTTACCAAGGGGTTTCGTATTACCCAGTAACTGAGTTGTGGAGGTCAGATAGGCAGTCGCTTCATGTAAAATACTGGCACTCAGCTGCATCCGGTTAGACTGGAAGCCGACCCCAACATAGTTGGGAAAAAGCTAGGCTAGGCTAATTTGCAATGTTGTGAGAATACAATGAAATTAAGAATGAAGATGACTCGATTCTGATGGAAGTAATATGTTCGAAGAGCATGTCATCCATACTAATCCTTACTTAATATTATAAATTCGAAAGTAGCCTCCCTGTATGTTAACTTTTCACACCTAAGCCACTGAACGGATTTAGATCAAATTAATTGGCAAAGAGATGGCATAGCTAGGGAAGGACATAGCCTAATTATTGTCTTGGTAGCACGTTCCCGTCGGATAATTTCCGACATCCACGCGGGTGAATCCCCGAGCTAGAAGCTAGTATAAAATAAAATGTGTCCATCGGTTTACGATCCCTTGCAAGTCTTTCCGTGTAACTTATGATATGAGCAGTATGTTCAAGATGAATCAAACTCAAAACTCAACAACATACTAATCTGCAATTTCTTGAAATAAGGAAAACCTGAACCCTAATTGCGTAACACACTATCAATCGCAATCTGAATCATTTTTAAGGATATTGCTAATCCATTGCTTCATATGTTCGAAAAATGTTTCTGCGCAATAATGTAAATAACGCAATGAATGTTGTTGAACTGTCAAAATGAAACTCATTGCTACTGATAGTGTGTTACGCAATTACCCCGCAGCTCTCTCAGAATACATAATTATAATTAGCCTATAATGTTCCCACTGCTGGAACACAGACCTCCCCTCGGTGAGAGGGAGTGGGCCGTAATCCACTACGCGGGACCAGTGCGAATTGGTAGATGTCAGATGTCCTCGAATTTTTGTTCTAGCACATGCCGGGTTCCTAGTTTCTTTCCTAATTTCCTCACGATGTTTTCCTTCACCATTATGAAAGTAGTGGTGATAAAAATAATTTGCACAAAGTAAAGCACCTGTCTGGGTTTCACCCTACGACTTACGTTTCGTAAATCGTGGCCTTTATCATTAATAATAATGATTTTTATTTCGGACCAAAGAATACATAGTGTTAGTAACATAATATTAAAACAACTTATTATCTAGTGTTAATACAGACGCCAGCAGGTCAAGCTACCCGAAACTGTCAAATTTTCTCAATCAACCTTGAACCTTAATGCTTTAGCGATAAAGTTGAAAATCTATTAAAGAAATTTGACAGATTGTAGTAACTTGATGTGCTGGCGTCCGTACCAATCACCCTCTGCAGAAACTGCTTTACAATTGGAGAGCCGAAACTCTCCGCTACAGTTCTCAGGATGCTGTTGCGACTGTCTCTCACTCTCCTCAGGAGTGACGCTGTTTTTTTGCGAATAATCGCGTGAAACCCGTCGGTACGAGCAAGCGCAAACATTTCCGACGCGCTGCAGTAGCGAGGAAGTCCCAACAATTTAAGCCACCACTGCTCAGTCTATAGTCAGCTAAATAATTGCTCAAGCACTTTACCAATTAGACCGACAGTCTAAGTAAAGGCGCCTATTAGATAACCGTTTCCTCAATCTCAATATTACTTCATTTTCATCTATTACAGCACCATTTCCTCGACTGCTTTCCTCCAGTCGTATTTCCTTGAAGAGTAAACTCATTGTTACTCCGTCCAAGCCTTTGTTAACTCAGTCATGCTTTCAGTTAACCTATTGTATAACTGGTCATAACCAGTTAATTATTCACAGTTAGTTAACAGTTCTCAGAGCAGTTAAACATCGGTTTACGGTTAACGTGGAGCCGTTCAATTGTCTGTCGTGCTTTAACAGAGGTAATGGCCGTTTTAAATTGGATATCGTTTTTCTAGATAGTTCTAAAGTTAAAGGGTTATTGGATTTCGTAATGGTTAGTCTGAACCATGTTGGTTTTCTCGTGATTGTTTTCAATTGAATGTAACGAACGCACTATGCCGCAAGTAACAAGAAAAGATTAACCTGCAAAATTGGAAGTACTGCGAAGGCTTTCGTCTGTCACGAGAGTTGAGATTTCCCTGTACATTACATTCGACAGCTATGACTGTCGAATGTAATGTACAGGGAAATCTCAATCCATCTATAATATCTGGGGCATACTAAGAAATAAGACTACACAAGACATCGAACACAAAAGCCAGGAAGAAAAGATTTATAAGAAGATGTTTAGATGAAAAAAAAAAAAAGTATAGAGTTATAAGGAGAAGAAGAAGCAAGGATTTAAGTATATGGTGTACAGACGCCAGCACATCAAGCTACTACAATCTGTCAAATTTCTTTAATAGATATTCAACTTTATTGCTAAAGCATTAAGGTTCAAGGTTGATTGGGAAAATTTGACAGTTTCGGGTAGCTTGACCTGCTGGCGTCTGTGCATACACTGAACTATATTATACAAGTACGCTGGACTACATATGTATGTATATACTTACTATACGAAATGACAGTTGTTTTTGTGCCGATTCAAAGCGTCAGGAACTAAAATTGACACATTGCCGCAAATGGCCGTCATTTTGTTCCACGATTTCGAAATCGTTGAAGAAGACGTTTTTGTGTATTTTGTGTTTACCACGAGATATTTAGAACATTTTTATCATGAGAGTACGCGCATCTTGTAAAACTCGCTATCAAAAATATTAGTTCCACGGACGTTCACGTCGCTGTCAGCGCCAAAATGGCGAAAATAAAATGTCTTCATTTTGTCATCGATAGTATGAAGTCCAGCGTACTTGTTTATTGGTCAGTGTGTACATAATAAACAGTATTCTATTCTAAGAAAGGCAATATGAAAGTCAGTTCGAAAAATAAAAAGTTGACTGCCAAGAATGATCAAGACCAAGCAAATACAAACACAGTAGGCTCTTCAATAAGACTTGAAATCGTAAACGGGATCTAACGATACCCCAAGATAAAGATAGGAATAATGTACAAATAAACACATACAGAAAAGCGATCAGTCTACCGCAATCCATTAACCTCAATTAACTGAAGATCCCAAGTTGCACGACATGATAATCAGCTGCCATTGTTTTTGCTTCATTCATTGAATCGGCTTCGTTCAACCTGTTTCGCGATGTGCGTAAAGCAGGTTGAAGCACAATCTTATGCAGAACGAGGGCTTAGCACAGACATAAATAATATTATCACGCAAAATAATATGTTTTACATATATACAAGGCGGGGACATCAACGTGCAATCTGTTACCATGGATTCAGTACACGATTCAGGGGGTCTACTCCAAAGTGGTATCGGCCGAATGTTCGGCCATTTCCTGCTACGAAGTTACTATTTGGTTCGGTCGGTCCCGATCCTACATTCCTACACTCTTTCGAATATTGACTAGGTATGGTCCCGACCCAACTGAGCCGATTTGAACGTTTTTCGCATTTTTCAATAATATTCGGTTCGGCCATTTGTCGGTCCGATCCGATCATTCGCACTTTGCACTTCGTAGTAGACCCCCTGGCCTCCCAGCGTCGAAATTTTTCGTCGGTTATTAACAAAAAAAATTGCTTTTCCATACATTTTGACCGCGTAGCGTAGCTATTGCACTTTTCTATGACATAGCAGATTTGATTTTTTGATAACCGACAAAAAATTTCTTCTCTAGGTCTAGATCTAGGATCATGTGCTGAATTCATGGTAAAAGTTTGCGCATCGACGTCCCTCCTACCTTGTATTGTAATCACAGACATCTAAACTAGACGTTATTTAAAGCGGTTGCTAAGTCAGATGATTCCATTACTGGTCGTAGCTGAAAAATAGGGAACTCCAATTTACCCTTTAGCATTTCACGTAGAATTTCCCATTAGATGACAAGAGGTAGCGAGAAAACTACTTTTTACAAATTCAAGACGGTTGAATGACGATGTCATTATATACGACGAATACGATTGCATGCAGTCAAGTAAACAGGTTTACTGGTGTCGGATTGTCCGAAAATATGTTTTTAATTTTCTAAATGTTAATTTTAATTATGTTTTGTTCTGTATACGAACTTAGTTTATAAGTATTTTTGTGCTACTAACAATAATATGGATGTGTGAGAGTCCGAAATAAATTATTTATTATTATTATTTGTCTTTGACATATCTCGGGACCCTGGGGTCCCGGACCTTTGAAAGGCGTACTAGGGGCCGAAGCCAACTCGCAGAGGTCCTTTACACAATTATAAATGATGAGGAGGCACCAACCGACGATTATCCCTGTATGCATCATGCAAGTGCACCCAAGGATAACCCCCGATTGTTGCAGGAATATTGCAGTGGCTATAGTGGATCGGTTACCTTGAACTATGGAAGGTCTATGTCCCCTGCCTGATCAATGATAATTATAATATTCACGGATGAAATGGCAGGGGGTGACTTGCACAATCAATAATGGGCACCCGAAAACGGTCGCTAGCACAGTGTCGTAGCGACAAGGGGGCAACATGTCCTGAGGTGCTTATGAGGAGTGGAGAGGTATTCCACGGCTATCAGGACAATCCCGGAAGTACGGTCAAGATCCCTACCAGCATCTTACTGAAATACTTCCTCCGAGCACGTTTGTTCTTGCAAATCTTCACTCAAGCCAGCCAATAAAGGCAAGAATGATTATTATTATTCCTTGGCAACGGACGGATACACATCTTCACTAAGGTCAGTTGACTACGGAAACTGTTCATGCAGCCGACTACCTCCTAGTCTTACATAATACCCTCAATTTACCTCATTACACCTGATTTCCACGTTCATTGAAATCAAGTGAAAACATGATCCGTCGTTTTAAATTTAATGAGCTGCTACAGCTACTGGCCATTCGAAAGTGTCGCTGGATAAATTTCTAAATCATTGCGCTGAGTATTATAATTTCTTTTATGCCCATGTTCAACTTTGAAAGCGACAATTTTACGTGCTCCCGAGTGTAAAGTGTCTTTTTACGGTCGTGGAGAGCGTTTATTTTCATTCATTTTAATTATCCGACTTATCATAACTTCAATGTTGTACGTAAGTGTGCCTGGGGATGTTTGGGACTTGGTTTCGTTCTGATATTGAGACGTAATTCTTTTTTTTTTCTGTTTCTCTTTTGAGCTTGGTTTATGTTTCTTATAGATCATCATTTGATTTAGTTTTTGGTCTTAGGAGTTACAGGGGGTCTACTCCGAAGTAGTATCGGCCGAATGTTCGGCCGTTTCCTGCTACGAAGTTACTATTTGGTTCGGTCGGTTCTGATCCTACATTCCTACACTCTTTCGAATATCGACTATCGTCCCGACCCAACTGAGCTGATCTGAACTTTTTTCGCATTTTTCAATAATATTCGGTTCGGCCATGTGTCGGTCCGATCCGATCATTCGCACTTTGCACTTCGTAGTAGACCCCCAGGTCCTGTCCCCGAGAACTGATCGACTGATTTGGCAACCCAATGTCCTTCTAAGTGTATGTCATTATTATGTATCTGATTCTGCCATGGGCGTAACAAAACGATTCAAAACGTTGCCTGTATAAGCATAATCACCTATAATATTCCCACTGGTGGGACACAGGCCTCCTCTCTCTGAGAGAGAGTAGGCCCAGTCCTGGTTGGTGGATGTCATGTCTCGGATTTTGTTGGTTCTAGGATATGCCGGTTTCGACACGATGTTTTCCTTCACCGTTTTGAGAGCAGTGGTGATGAAATGAAATGCACAAAGTGCCTGCTTGGGTTCGAACTCACGGCCCCCCAGTGCTTCCACTGTCTGTATGCGAGACAAAATAAACATCTGTAGACTCTTTGCAATTATGACCAATGTGTGGAGCAATCTATTTGTTCTTGAGGACTGCATGCCTGCAATTCAGTTATTAACGTGCGATTTTCTCACGAGTTTCCTTCACTATTTAAAGACGGTGTTCAATTAACATAAGTTTTTTGATTGCTCACTAGACGACACGAGTTTTCGACTAGCGTTAAGTCATCATGAAATGTCTACGTGTTCAAATGCAGGAACATTGCGTGCAGATATGCTTAGATTGTCTCTTAGATTCGTGCATATCCCTCTACGCAGCTTGCAGTGTTTCCTTATCATCTGTTTTCTTTAATGTCCTCGTCCCTATAATTAAGGAGCCCCGAAGGTAAGAAATAGGTGTGTCCTACCCTTCTCTTTTCTTCGTAAATGCTTCTCGAATATCTAGCAGTATCAACAGTGCCTGCATTATCTTATCTAGGCATACATAAAACATTATTAAGTAACCAATGAGGAAACTACGGAAAAGCACGTGTAATGGTCGCCACGTAGTTAACTTGTTACTTTTGCTTCGTGTACAGACCGCCAGCAGGTCAAGCTACTCGAAAATGTCAAATTTTCCCAATCAACCTTGAACCTTAACGCTTTAACGATAAAGTTGAAAATCTATTAAAGAAATTTGACAGATTGTAGTAACTTGATGTGCTGGCGTCCGTACATTCAGATTGTAACATAGATGTACGTAACTATTTAATCAAAAGCTAATGAATGGAGGTTGTAGTCGGAAAAAGCGGTCATTGTGTAGGAGCCACAGTTATGGAAACCTCAATCAACTTTTTTGTACATTGTACTAAGTACCTAAACAATTACCAAGCACCTGCTAATGTACTTGACCGATTTCTTTCTCCATTGAAAACACGAAACTATAACGTTAACAATAACGTCTACGTAATCTAACGTTTAGATGACGTTTAAGTTACAACATAGGAAGAGAAAAAATAAAGAAATTAGTCCGCTTTGTGGACAAAACTAGCGCACAGAGTGTGACGGATTCTTGCAGGTAAACAATGGTAATCGTTGTACATTTTGAACCATTAAATTCAAGCTATTTTAAACTTTATTGTTCTAGTTTTTAGGCAACATTTCAATGTGAAGGAGTGATGCAAAAACGACGATGGTTTTGCGTATTGTTGAACTTTATTACGAAGGCGCGAAACAATCCAATGGTATCATTTAGTGATTGAAGTGCTAGAAGATTTACTTTTTTCCTTAAGACTTTTTAGGAAACCATTTCAGATTGGACGACAGCAAAACAGGGTCTTTAGGTCAACAGTTTCTAAAGATTAGGACTGCGTCTGCGATACGATACAACTGCGATAGATTGCAATGAGAATAGTCTTATTGAGAGGTCTCATCGCCATCCAGTTTTCAGTCATTTGAGTCATATTGATCGCAAGAAGAGGTCACAATATTTTTTTAGGATTCCAAACCCAAAGGGTGACAACGGGACCCTATTACTAAGCCTGCGCTGTCCGGCTGTCCGTCTGTCTGTCAGCGGGCTGTATCTCATAAACCGTAATAGGTATACAGTTGAAATTTTCACAAATTGTGTATTTATATTGCCGCTATAACGACAAATAATAAAAATAAAATAAAAATTTTAACTTTTATTTTATTTCCATACAAGAAAGAAGCGTGTTTTTTCGGCATTTTTTGCCTTGTGGAGCCCGTCGTGTGCGAGACCAACTCGCACTTAGCCGCTTTTTCTCAATAGTGGCAGAGCTGACGAGCCATTGAAAAGAAACTCACAGTTACCAGAGTCCGACCAGGCGGCCTTCTACGCCCAGCAGATTGCATATTACTATGGAACTTTAGATGTCTATACGACTGAGTGAGTGAGTTTCAAACAATGAAAGGAATACTGAACGCTCTCAAGGAAATCCACATGTCCGTGTTTTAATTTTAAAAGAGAATCTATCCTACTAATAATAAAGCTGAAGAGTTTGTTTGTTTGAACGCGCTAATCTCTGGAACTACCAGTCGGATTTGAAAAATTCTTTTCGCATTTGGCTATTTAACATCACGCCAGGACTCTTAGGAGCCGAGTAAAAATAAAAAAAAGTAAGAAAGAACGCGAAAACGAACTAATAGAGGGGGCAGGCGATGCGATACTACTTACGGGGTGGGTCGGGGGAACATGAAATTTCACGCAAACGAAGTCGGGGTCAGAAGCTAGTGATTTAATAATCTTGCATACCCTTTGTCATTATCATGAGATACTTGATGTAATCAAATTAGAATTATTTATCTGTCATAAAAAGTAGATACCGTACAGACGCCAGCAGGTCAAGCTACCCGAAACTGTCAACTTTTCCCAATCAACCTTGAACCTTAATAATTTTGAGATAAAGTTGAAAATCTATTAAAGAAATTAGACAGATTGTAGTAACTTGATGTGCTGGCGTCCGTACAAAGATACAAGGTGACACTTAATTTAAGCGAGCAAATAGTCTGGCACAAAATAAATGATCAATGACCCCCGTACTAGGAAAAACCTGTGTTACAGGGGTCATCCATCCGTCCATGTATCTATGGATATTATAAAAGTAACAATGTAGTAATGTGCACGTTTGTAAAAATAAACTAGTGATCATCTGACTAGCCTTTTCCTAATTATGTCGGGGTCGGCTTCCAGTCTAACCGGATGCAACTGCCTATCTGACCTCCACAACCCAGTTACTGGGTAATACGATTCACCGATAAGAAACGGGGGAAGAAAGTAAAAAGGGATTTAAATTAATTAAAAAAAAAGAAAAGGAAGTGTCTAGGTGTGCGCCAATGAACCGGCCATATTAGCCGTAGAACCGATGGCCATTGGGGTCGACGTGTTCTTGAGTGGAGACCGCGAATCGGTAATCGTAAGGTAGAACGCCCTCAGGCTAGGTGGAGCGACGATCTTCGCAGGATGGCTGGTAGCAGCTGGATGAGAGTTACCGAAAATCGAGTTCAATGGCGTGCAATAGGGACTTATGTCCAGCAGTGGACTGCTATAGGCTGATGATGATGATGAATTGTGCGCCAGGTGTGCTTGTTTGTATGAGTGTAGATGTGTTTTTGTGAGTGGGTAAATGGCAGGTACAATTACGTTATTATCATGTCGCGACTCGAGACGATTCACTTTGACAAGTTGACAGTTTTATGAATCATTTGATGAGCTGCCTACAAACTTTTCCAAAGATTTGAATTCACGTAAGTGACTACGCACTACTACATAGTTGCACAAAGAGCCATGGAGCGTTCCAAGCTTGGCATAGGGCTTCTGTACCGGACGTCTGTCGCCCCCCATTCAACCGTACTCGAGGCGGCGGCGCAGTGTTCCACGCGCGCCCAAAATAAAAGGGCTAATGGACCGAGTTCCAAACGTCGACATCCGAAGACGTACGAAGGTTTTCGACATCGTACAACGCATTATGTACACCTGAGGGGCAATTCTCGTAATTTTATGAACGGTCACATTCTGATCTCCGTCGTTAATCTGTCAAAAATGCCTCTAAAATCCCTACATTTTTGACAAGTTTTTAACATTGATTGTCGCTGAGATGAGATTGCGACTAGATTTTGAACGTTTTAATTACCTACGGAAATTGAATTGGCCTTGTGGTAGCAGTGATGACAGGTGGAGTAAGCCTGTACAACCGAGTGGCGTCCAAGGACTGGTAAACGAAGTGTCGGTCGTCCGGCCCGCGGCGGCGAGATGGGCGGACAACATTGGTACTATCGCGGGTAGCACCTGGATAGGCTGGTAAAGTACGATTCTTCAAATGTTGGGACTCTTGTTTCTTAAGGTCCTGTTTGCCTTAAAGCTAAGCACGCACTGTGAGGCGAATATTTTAATCGTATGTTCCATGCGAAATAAAATCGCGAATGCTAATATAATTTTTCAAGCGATTATTTATCCCAGTGTGCAGAATCTAGTATAATAACATTGTTCACAGATTGGGGATTACTTTCCGCAACGATTATATATTATATTCCGTGGTTAGTGTATAGACACTAACTACCTAATACTGTGAAACTCTTGGCTGTCACAATTTAGTTGGCTACCAACACCCTAGAAGATTAAAATAATTGTAAATTCAGCCCTTGTGCGCCATTATCACTGACACAGGTGCTAGAAAGTGGAAAGTGAAATCCACTTACATGTAGACACGCCCATATTAAACAGTGCTCATAAAAAATTAAACAATCGTTTGTGTAGGCTGCCTGTGCATGTAAATGGTGATACTTTACAATATGTAAATCTAAACAGCATTTTGTAAGTAGATCTATCTTTAAAGACACTATTTACTTGCAATATTTTAAAACCAGATGGTGCCAGCATTTCCTAGCTGACTGATCTCTGAGAAGAAATGCCAAACAAACTCAGAGGTCATGGTCTCTTTTAAAATCCAAACGTTATATGATTAAGGTTTTATGTGAGTCTAAGAATGCAGGGTCATGCCTGGGAAGGCTTTTCAAGAAAGAGCCACTGCAGCCTTGAGGTGATTGGAGGAAGCATTAAACATGTTTTGTACTACAACAATCACAATAAATAAATAAAAATAAATGAATCTAAACTAAGTAGTATTTTCAAAACAGTTTTGTGATTGATAAAACACAACCAAACACAAACAGACAATATGCAGTCTTAAATATTGGATGAAATTTCATCCCAGACAGTAATAAACAAACATCCATCCATCCATGCATACAAACTTACAAGTTTATAATATTAATAAATATAATAAATTAGTAGGATAATCATAAACATCACCTAGTTACTAACTTCAACTTTCTGACTACCTACTTAAGTACTTAACTGAACAATTAATTCAAAATTGGTAAATGGTTAGATCTGAAATAAGTGCTTAAAATGCTTTATTTAAAAAAAAAGATGAATTGTAGTTTTATGCACCATCATCTTCTGCCTAGCCTTTCCTAACTATGTTGGGGCCGGCTTTCAGTTAAACCGAATGCAGCTGAATACCAGTATTTTACATGGAGCGATGGATGAGATTTTAGATGGTGTGGATATAGTATAAGAACTATTTCAACATTGATATTTCCTGTTAATATTACAAAAGTACTTATTCACACGGCTTGATTTGCATCAGCAAGGTCATTTGGCATCTCAAGATATTGCCATGTAGCACTTACGTGTGATTGAATGGTGCAATCAATTGTTTAGTTTGAAACTACAATGTGAAAAAACGTTTTAATACTCATTTTCTTTTATTGGTTTTATTTTAAATAGTTTTTGTAAGTTTTAACTTTTTTATGGCTGATTTTACAATTACATAATTTTTATGCGTAGAATAAAATTGACATCAGACAGATTTTGTATGGAAGAATTGTCAAAAATGTAAAATTATTCCTTGGATAAAATTATCTGGTGTTGGACAAGCAGCCCTTAGCAATATGTTTGTAAAAACACTGTAATAGTTCCTAGATACAATTATTGTTTTACTTAACTGTTATTATTGATGCTAAGTGCATAATTATATCTTGCTTTTTAGGGTTCCGTACCCAAAGGGTAAAAACGGGATCCTATTACTAAAATCAAATCAATCAGTCAATCAATCTGTCCATTGTCTGTCTGTCACCAGGCTGTATCTCATGAACCGTGATAGCTAGACAGTTGAAATTTTCACAGATGATGTATTTCTGTTGCCACTATAACAACAAATACTAAAAACAGAATAAAATAAATATTTAAGTGGGACTCCCATACAACAAATGTGATTTTTTTGTTCAATATTAATTATATTTGTATGACAGTCCATGGTAAGACAAGTGATTCAAGCGGAACTTGAACATGTCATCTGTACTTGTCTGTTTCTTTGTTTATTATAAAGTTACTAAGCACTGTTAGGTAGGCCCAGACGGATATGGCGGTGTAAGCTGGACTACTTTAATAATAAAGATTGGTCCTTGGCAGCTCTGGACACAGAGAGGTGGAAGAAGAGTAGGGAGGCCTTTGCCCAGCAGTGGGACTTCTTGCTTAATAATTATATACCTACTAAAAAGTTTATCAGTTTAGAACTTGACAAATTTATAATCCCATTTCATTAAATTTGACATTATTGTATTATATTATGTACTGCCTATTTCAAATTATGTACTAAATGTCATCTTGATGTGGTAAACTTATATTGATTTGATTGAATGTGTTAATAATATAATATTAAATAATGAGTCTTTATTATTATAGCTAAAAGTGCATGCCTTAGTTATGGTAGTTAGTATAAGGATCATTTTGAACTTAACATCTGTAATTTGTACCTACTTTCTGTTCAAATAAAGAACTATTCTATTCTATGTAGTTTTAGGTATGATTTTCACTACTACTTATTTTGAGGGAAGACAAAAAGCATCATGCATCTAGAAAAATAATAGGGAGAACACTTTTTATCTAATAAAAATAAACTACACGCAGGCAATACCGTGGGCAGATCAGATAGTGTGTTAAATATTTATGATTAAACTTTTCTATGAAACATACATTGACCTACTACAGATTCTGTGATAGACATGCATGCACGGTAATTACAACACGATAATGATCTACTACACTCTATAATCGCATAGGCTTGATAAATAAACCAACTGCTCACTAGAAACTAATTATTTACACTTTCTCACAAGTAAAATATAATATTTTACTTGTGCTTAAAAATAACGGAATATCTCACTTACAAATTACACAACTTTATGAGATGTAATTCTAGGAATGTTGAGTGTATCCTGGATTTATAAAAGTTGTTATCCTTACCTTTTAACTACGGCCTTGTTTCAAAAACTTTCAACCTAAGGATGTGAACTTGTTGACACAAAAAATTAAACTTGATCACTTCACTGTGTGATATCACGGATTTTGTAGCTCACAATCCGTAGTCTTACAGTTAAAACTTTATTAATGTTTAATTGAGTTATTAATTAAACTTATTCGATTATAGTCGTTGATTTTACACTTTTATACAACACACAAACTTTCTTAGCTTCTGCGAACTCGTCTCATGCGTGCGTCAACCATTGCGTTCGGAAACTCACTCAACTTGTCATTTGTTGGCCAATGAAAAGTCGTGGATCGCCAACTCAAAACTGCCACAGATAAAATTTTGTAGCTGTCACTTTTTTTAGTAAGACGGCAACATTTTGAGGTTTTTAACGTTTTGTGCAAATAAATAAAAACCATCAAATACAATATATTATTTGGAAGCCCATTTATTAACTTATTTTTAGTAACATCAGCACACTCTCAACTTAGCGTATATAACACATTAGGTATAGTAACTTTAAGATTTTTTTTTTTCAGATTGATCGTGTTCTGTATTGAACATTTTTTTAACCATAAATTAATTTGCCTTTTGTGGTCTAGCACCAAAAATTACTGATCCAACACGAACTGTTGTAGCTCCAAGTTCAATCTGGAAAAATAGTATGTAAAATAAATGTTCTGGACTTGTTTTTTTGTTGTTTGATTTACATTACATCATGTTTTCTTATCTCTTGCTGTTATCAATCATGGGCCAAAAGATGGCTCTATATTCCACTGACATGGTGAAAAGTTTAAATGGCCAAGTAAAGAGGTTTATGTTCGGGTTAAAGCCATCAGGATACAATCCCGATCAAAGAGAGGAGGCCTCCCAGCAGTGCAAACATCAGACTGATTATGTTCAAGTGGTTTAATTATACAAATATACTTACAGCATGTTCATAATCAGTAGACATCCCCATAGACAATTCCACTTCATTTATATCAAGCTTGAGGTTGTCACAAACTTCTTGTCTACATTTGGCAAGGGTCAGAAAATCTGGGTTTGGCCCTTTGGAGATATCATAGTCATATATACCAATAGTCATCAATCCTTTGAAATCTAGGTTTGGACAGTTCTTCAATACATGGTCTACAACCTTTGTTGCCTCAGATGGCTCGATTCCATTTTTAGCTGAAAGTAGATGAAATGATAAAGATTGCATACTTTGGAGCAAATTAAAAACATAATTTTGTTATGGATAACTCAGAGGCATATTGCATCATTCACTAATTTACTTATGATAACTTTTGAATTAATAGCCAGAGAATGCACAAGACACGGAGGTTTGGAAGGAAAAAGATGAGGCCCTTGACCAGCAGTGGGACACAATATAGGCCAACAAAAAACCAAACTTCTGAATGTTTACTTTGCATGAAATTGCATCTGACTTACCGACCTGTAATAAAATGTAATTAAATAAATAGTGAAATGAAATATTATACCTTCTTCAGCACTAGTATTTATTTGTACCATAACTGGTAATTTCTCCTCATTATTTCTATACTTTAGCCACTGTTTATTTAAATTGTTAGCTAGCTTTTCAGAATGAACAGTCTCAACAATATACAGCTTCGGTGATCCAAGCAATTTGTTTATTTTATTGGTTTGTAAATGGCCAATAAAATGCCATTTTATATCCTTACATTTCTCCAGTATCAATGGGTCACTGGCTTTTTCAGCTAATTCATTGACATAGTTCTCTCCAAAATGCCTTTGACCAGCTTCATAGGCTTCAACGATCAAAGAAGCAGGTTTTATTTTAGATACTGCCACCAACCTTGGCGCAACTTGTGGCAAATCCTGAAAAAGTTTAATCTTGATCTAGATTACCCAGGGATTACCTATGCTATATTATGTCTATGCGACGTTATTGTCAGAAAAATACAGATAAAGTGATTTAGAAATCTTTTTCACTGATAACATTATTTTATGAGAGGTAAATAAAGATTATAAGGCACGATTTACATACCTTACTGCGCCTTGCAACAGCAGCCTCGATTTGTGATAGTACATTCTTTAGCCCAAACATAACGTCGACTTGTTGATCTTCTGATGACATAATTATCGCAACTACACTTTAAGTTAATTATTATTATTTAGAAGATTTCTTCTACTATTGCTACTCTATTTAGATAGGTAACCACTTTGACTGTTGACAGGTTCTTCTTATCAGAAATGTCAATGTCAATGTTAAAACCAATATTATTTTTATCGTGCGTCAGCTGTCAGGAACAGTCCAGCTGCAATTGTGATCGGGGGAGCAATTCTCGTAATTTTAAGAACGTTCTCAGTCTCAATCTGTCAAAAAATACTTCTAATTTCCCTACATTTTGACAAGTTTTTTACATTTGATGAGACTGCGACTATATTTTGAACGTTTTACATAAATTACGAGAATTGGCCTTCTGATTCTAGTATTTGAGTTTTTCAAAGTTCCAAATTAATATTTTTGTAATTTATGAATTACATCGATCTTCTCAGATTTCCGCATAACTTCAAGTTTTTCTTTCGGTACAATTGCAAGGCGTGCCAGTGTCGGGCCAAGGGTCTGGCCCGCGAGGAGTCGCTGGGGACTCTGAACAGAAACCCGTGGGGACGCCCCTACAAGATGGTGCGGGAGAAACTCCGCCCATGGGCTCCCCCGCTGACGCAGAGTCTCCGGCCCCAGCTCGTGGAGGATGTGGTGAGTACTCTGTTTCCTTTGCGAGGGGAACATACTACCCCGCCCATGACTCCGCCTCCTGCGGTGCCAGATACGGACCACACCACCGACGACGACGACGATGCTCCGGAAATGACCGAGGTAGAGCTGAGAGTGGCGGTAGGCTGAATGCCAAAAATACCGCCCCAGGACCCGACGGCTTACCTGGAAAAGCCTGGGTTCTGGCTTTGGAGGCTCTCGGGCCTCGACTAAGGAGGCTACTAAGCGCATGCTTAGAGAGGGGCCGGTTCCCACTACGTTGGAAGACGGGGAAACTGGTCCTCATCAAGAAACCGGGGCGCCCTGCGGACTCTCCGTCCGCTTACCGGCCCATCGATTGTAGGAAATGAAAAACCGAAATAGATAAACCAATTGTCTATATGAGTTTTTGAACTATTAGGAAGTCGTTGCCAAATTCCTTTTATTTAATTTTTAGCGACTGAAAATGTGGAACGAATTTTGTTAAACAATATGTTTCCCTTAGTTCTTTCCTATTATAAACAACAATCGTTGAATTATTGAATATATATATACATACATGAGGGTTTTTGGAAAGCCCCTAGCGAAGGGCTTCTAAAAATTATGGATGGGCTACTGTAAATGGGCCAGCCTGTATAAATTACACAACGCTCCCCTATGTGAGAACTGTGTGGGGTCTTAAATCTCCCATGCGAGCTCCAGGTTACCGTTAAATTGGATTTTTATGGTGGTGGACTCCGCTGTTATTTCGTTCAGAAACAAAGGTACTCAAATGTGAAGATAGAAAATAATTCAAAGAATAAACGTAAAATAATTTAAAACGAACACACAATGGGTATTCAGCGCATTATTTACACATAAATAAAAATATACGGTCTTCAAAAAACATTTTTAATTGTGTTTCTAATTTCCACGACACAGCTGATCCAATTCAATATTTTTTTGTTTCCGAACGAGACGTAGACGTCAACTCGATTGATTTTCTTCACGTTTGTTTGCGTTTTTCGCGACGGAAACTCGTTTATCAAACAATAAATTGCTTTAATTATGATCGAAGTACATACCGAGAACACCGGGTGATAAACAGGAGCCATGAACGTGTTGGAGAAAGCTGAAAAAGCTTTGGAATTTCTTAATGCGAACGAGAGTTCAGCGAAGTGAGTTTTTGCATAATTTTTCCGTTTTTGGCTTGAAGTTTGTGATGGTTTATTTATATGTGTGTTGTTTATAGGTGTCACGAGCTGCAGGCGGCGGCAGGCACGCTCGGGCGTTGCCTGGGAGCCTTAGGGAGTCGTTCAAACTGCGCTCGCCATTATGCAAACTTATTGCATTCGGCTGTCCCTACGCTTCTTCTATTAGCTAGCAACGATAGCGTAAGTTACCTTGAATGTTTTTTAGGCAAATACCGTGAAGGATTATTCAATTATGTTATTCAATAGATGGATATTTTGCACAGTTGTTGAGAAACGAAATAATGAGGAAATTAAATCTTTATGTAAGTTATTTATGGAAAATAAACATTATAACAGTTGTATCGCATTGACTACCTCGTACGTAAGCCAAGTCGGGGTTTTAGCTGTTAAATATTTAACTTTGTAAAATACTGGTCTCGGCTGCTTCTGTTCATATTGGAAGCCAACCTCACCATATTTAAGAAAGGGCTTAGAAGATGAACATTTTTGGGCATCCTAATAATACTAATTAATTTCCGTTTTAGGCGGAAATACGTCTCGTTGGTGATGAAGCATTGAACAGAGCTGTTGTCGGAGGATTTGCCTTTCATTCGCACAAAACCAATATTGTGCTGCAGAATCAAATTGATCACAATAAGAATGCAAGGTATGTATAGTATAACTATAAATTATTATAATTATGTCATTTCCCCTTCGATCAATAATAGTACTAGATTCCCGATAAGTGCTTCAAAAACGGCCCGAAAAAAATAAATCAAATTATTATGGTCCAATCATAGCTAACATTAAGACGTCAAAATGCCGAGGTTCAAAAACTGTGTAAATAACCACCGTAACACTATGGAAGGAATATCCTTTTTTCGGTAAGTCTATGTTATTAAGTGTTTTTCATAAAATAAAAACAATTAAATAGTAAATATAATTCAATTAGCTAATATTATAATTGTTTGGCCAATGTTTGCTACAACACACCAACTATTGTATCAAACATCCACTGTTCTTGAACAGGTAATGCATGGAGTAGTGTTGTTACTGTATAATGTTATTTTTGTTTATATATTTCCTAGTGACCCATTTCTCTGTGCAGAATGGGTATCTATTGTCTCGAAAGAAAGATGAGAAGAAATATACATATAAAAATTCGAGAATATATTAAACTAATTATAGAAAAATTCATTCATGTAAGATAACATTATATTTGTAAAAAAGAAACCGCTCAAATAAAAATTACTTCTAAAAGACAGCTTTATAACAAGCTGAATCTGTTTAAAGGTAATTAAACATACTTACATTACTATTTTAAATACTTTTGTATCCAGAATGCTCCGAAAACACATTTCTTGAATCCCTTTATTTTTTTTTTGTTTTATTTTTATCACCTATTGGTTGTAATAGCGGCAATGTAAAATAGTATCTACTACTTTTTTGAATCGGTCAAAAATATTTGCCACCATACAAAACGAACTTAAAAAAAATATTCTGCAACTCTACATCTTTCAATACTTACTGTGTTCTGAGCAATGAAATGTAATACCAAGAACTACGTCTAGTTCCACAATAGAATAAGCATGAAATTGTAAACAAAATGTTTTTAACCTTATGACTTAGAATATAAGTTCCATTTTAGAATAAATATTTTTAATTTATTACTTATATCCTTTCTCAGATATGACAGGACTTAAATAAATATATATTGCAATGGTAATTAAACTGAAGTTGTTAATATTATTAAACTTTTTTCTAAGAAATGTAGATGTTTACATGTTTGCAAATGTGGCCACTTGAGCGACTTATTTTGGTTCCTGATCCTTAATCTAGTACTATTACTGATCGAAGCATATCCCTATACTGTGTGTACATAAATAATAAAATAAATAAATAATAACTAGTTTTTGCCCACACTAAAAGTATTTTACGACTTATAACATCAACTATCTGCCAGTGAAAGTCCCGTCATAAACTGTCCAGCGGTATCGAAGATTAGCGGGAACATACAGACTGACTAAAATGTTAAAAATTGTTTTTTTGTTGTAAGTACCTATACTTTCGTACCCTTTAATAAAAAAAAAAAAAACTGTTATTTTGACATGACAAACAGACACTTCAATTTTATTTATTTATATAGAATAATAGAATAGAATATCATGACATTCTAGTATCTAATAAAAAACTAAAATAACTTAAATACTGTATATGGTATAGCAAACCTTTATTTAAATCATATTTTTACAATAATGTGAAAACCAACCAGATTAGGTTTGATTGAACATTAATATAACACCAATTCTAGGATTAGAAATGCTGAAAAAACTGCAAATAATTTTTGCATCAATTTAGAATAATGTAAAAGTTAGTATTAACTTAAACATCGTGAGGAAACCGACATGTCCTAGAACCAAAAATTTGAAGACATGTGACATCCACCATCCTGAACTCGGCCCGCGTGGTAGACTACAGTTCTCTTAAAGAGAGGAGGCCTGTGTCCCAGCAGCAGGAACATTATACGAGCAGCAATAAACACTTTTTCTTTCTTTCTTTCTTTCTTTCTTTCTTTCTTTAAGAAAGAAACTCCCAGTTTAGTTTTGATAATTGTAATATTTGCATTTCAATGGGAATGACTGTTATAATGGCTGCTAGCCACACTTGCTAGACAATATGATAATTCTATAGGGTGTGCCAATTGTGCCATCGCGGACACTGGTGGTAAACCACTTTTCAACTTTATTACTATGGGTATAAGGTTGAAAAGTGGTCAACCATCATTTTCCGCAATGCATTATAACAGATAATTCATTCAGAAGAGTGTCATATTTCCGAGATATTAATATTCTAAGTTTATCACATGACATTGAAAACGTGACACTTTACGGGGTTTGGTCCTGGTATATTTTCTGTTCGCATTGATGCCAGCTATCGATTTATATAGGTCTCATTTACAAAATGGCGTGACAGTAGGTATGCCAGGGTCCAAATACAAATCTTCAATCCCCTTTAACTATCTTCCAATTAAAATAAAGTAAGTTTTGTTACTTATCTTGAAAAGGTTTCTAACATTAAAACATTATTTCTTCCTGGTTGTTGAATAATCAATTTTATTTACGAAAATAATGAACTTTCTATTGATTATGTGATTAATAAAACTAGTTTATTACAATGTACTTCAATAATGTAATTGAAATGTGTGTACTACTTAATTAAGCAATAAAAACGTACTAATTGGAATAATTGGGCACGGCAATGACATAAAATGAGTCAGATACTTAGGGAATATTTATGTCGTCACGATCTAAAAATGGTACTGGCTAAGTAATAACAGCCGCACGGGTCGATCGATCAGGTTAAGCGACACTTACCGCGGTTGGTCCGTAGATGGGAGTTTTATATACTAAGATCCCTCCGTGTCTCGGAAAGCACGTTAAGCCGTTGGTCCCGGCTGTCATTCGTGAACCTTTGACAGTCGTTACGGTCGTCAGAAGTGCGAAAGTTTGACAGACAGTCTTACCAACCGGTATTACCAAGCGACTGTCTTTCTGATCTCCACAACCCAGTTAGGGTTGTGGAGATCAAAAAGACAGTCGCTCCATGTAAAATACTGGTATTGATCACCCGGTTAGACTGGAAGTCGACCCCAATATAGTTGGGAAAAGGCTAGACAGATCGATCACTATCACTGATAAGTGACTGAGAAATGGCATTTTTGACTTGCTGGCCAGCAGTTCTCAGTAAGTCTTTCAGCCTAATACACATTAGAAACACTAGGGACAAGGCGACGTCACACGAACACATGTAACTTTTTTACATACAAAACGAGACCACGGGCCGCCCCGCATTGCTTTGTGAACAAAGTCTAAAACTTGATGAAAGCATCAAGTTATAAGTCATTTTTTTATTCAGCGGTTAGTGTGCATACACGCAAGAGACGCGTCTACGACAGAAGCAACTCACGCGTTGACGTCTGTGGCCGGCACGCGTCGATGGTTGCAGTTGCCTCTGTCATTGACGCGTGTCGCTCGTGTGTGTGCACTCTTATATAGTATCAGTTCTTCATCTGAAATGAATACTCATTTTGGAATAACTAGATCTTGATAAAATCGAATCTACCCTTCTTTCTAGATGGATCCGAGCCGCCCTCTCTCGAATATGCCTCGGCGAATGCTGGCTTCGGCCCGGAGTCGGCAAGATCCGTACTCAAGCACAGACACTATTCCCCAAGCTCAGTCAGATAGTGCGACAGACCAATGAGATCCAGCTTATTGTGGAGGCGTTGGAGAACAACCTGCCCAGGATACTGACGGGCTTAGCTGAGTACACTACTGATGAAGAGATTTCTGGTAAGTTGGTGGAAGAAATATTATTTAATAATAGCTATAAAGTCAACCAGCTGTGTTGACTTTAAATATAGCAGGTACAGCTCGGATCTTTTTCTTTGCGTGTCGATTGCAATCTAAATGGACTCGGCCCAGAATTCGGCTACTTGTTTGGCGCCATCACCAGCCTCCATCAGTTCCTGTAACGTACAGCTGGACAGGACGCGGCCCGGATGCAGTGTGCGAACACTATAAAGTATATTCAATATATTTCATAAAGGCCTCGTCGATCTTGTGGTAGCTAGCACGACTGCTGAACTTGATTTTTATGTTATTTTATACAAATTCCTCAGTGGCAGCCCTGTCTTTTGACACAAGTCCTGATTATCCCAGACTATTCTTGTACCCAGTGTATAACAATTGGTTCGTGGTTTGTGTTCGCACTTAAAACTGACCGGCGAAATGTCATGGGGCGAACTATAACACATACACCTTTGGGGAATACATGTGTCACGATAGATTCATTTATATTTTGTAAATGTGAGGACTTTGTAGGCCTTGTGGACTTTGTAGACCATTTTTTGTTTTATTAAGTACCTGCGCGCTATGGAGCAAGCTACGCTCGGAGTCTCTTTGAAGGATAAAATCAGGAATTAAATTATCCGGAAAAGAACCGGAGTTACCGACATAGCTTGCAGAGTAAGCAAACTGAAGTGGCAGTGGGCTGGCCATGTTTGTCGAAGGACCGATGGCCGGTGGAGCAGACGAGTCCTGGAGTAGAGACCGCGTATCGGCAAAAGTAGTGTGGGCCGCCCCCCAGCTAGATGGACGGACGATCTTAAGAAGATTGTTGGGACGGACTGGATGCGGAAGGCGGGGGACAGGGTGTTGTGGCGCATCCTGGGAGAGGCCTATGTCCAGTATTGGATGGGCTGAGTATTGATTGAAGTACCATCAGGTACTTCAATCAATATTCAATAATCAATAATCGAAGGACAGCGTAGGCCTCAACAAGTATGATACTTGTTGAGGCCTACGCTGTCCTCCGATACCTATTAATACTGGGGGTACGAAGTGCAAAGTGCGAATGATCGGATCGGACCGACACATGGCCGAACCGAATATTATTGAAAAATGCGAAAAAAGTTCGGATCGGCTCAGGTGGGTCGGGACCATAGTCAATATTCGAAAGAGTGTAGGAGTGTAGGATCAGGACCGACCGAACTAAATAGTAACTTCGTAGCAGAAAATGGCCGAACATTCGGCCGATACCACTTCGGAGTAGACCCCCTGGAATTTAAAAACATTGTAGTAAAAACCAATTATTTTTAAAAGAGTAACCGTGGAGTTTCTTGCCGACCAATTGGAACCGTGCAGCTAGCTTCTGACGTTTCATAAGTGCCAATGTAGGTTTATGTGAAATAAAATATTTTGATTTGGGTCATGTTATAATATTTTAACTGTGGACAGTTGAGGCTTAAAAAGACCAAACAAGAAAATCGTTAAACTACGAGTTCTCATGAAAATAATAGTTTTTCTATTCATTTTTTCTTTTTTTCCAGAGCTATCAAAAGCCTTACTCTCGCACGTGGAGACATCAGACCCAGCCGTGAGGCGCGGCATAGCTACGTGTGTGGCCCATCTCTGTTCTCATAGGGAGCCACTGCTCACCAATATATTGGCAAGAGTGTTTGGTAAGTGAAGTGACAATGGCACCGATTCTCTTGTTCACAAACAACTAAATTTAAGTTCAATGCATCTTTTTCTTTCTATTTCATTAAGAAAAGGACAGAAGATAAATATTAATTTAGTCCTGTCAAATTAAGATACTCCGCAAGTTAAGACCCGATTAAAAACATGGCGACCAAAAATACGTCAATTTACGTCAGGCGCTGACTAATTTGACAGGACTAAACTAATATTTATCTTCTGTCTTTTTTTTAATGAAATAGAAAGAAAAATATGCACTGAACTTAAATTTAGTTTAGTTTGTGAACAAGGGAATCGGCGCCAATATTAACTGTATTGAGAAAGAGGAATGAAAAGGAAGGAAGAAGAACGTTGACTTCAAAATGAAGGATAAGTTAATTGTAAAAAAAAAACTTTTTTGTCGAAAATGTTTACCTTTCTAGAACCGACACATTTTGGATGGTTACAAACCCCACTTTGTTCTTTATACAATTCATCATCATTCTCCTGCCCTTATTCCAATTTATTTGGGGTCGGCGTAATATGTCTTTTTTTCCATATTTCTCTAATAGTCGTCATCTCGGTAGTCTCCTCCTTTCTAACCATATCATCATTCACACAGTCCATCCATCGTTTCTTTGGTCTTCCCCTACTCTTATAGCCATCTACATTCATACTCAAAACTCTCCTCACGAAATTTTCCTCATTTCTCCGTAACACATGCCCATACCATGACAACTTTTTCTTTATACAACTGCATAAAAATAAAATAAGTCATGCCGATTCTAGATAAACATATTTTATTATTTATATACACACAGTAATTTTAATTTGAGTACAAAGGTACTGCTTATTTGTTATGAAATTTCTTCCAGCACACCTGCGAAAGGAGAAGTGATAAACAAATGAATTTGATGTTTCGATAAATCAATCCTGCATATGATTATTGCAAACAATTCCGGCTGTGCTGAATCTTATAAAGAACATGTGAATTAAGTGTCTTCCCCTTAACTTATAGTGAATAAGAAATACGTTATTGGACGGTTTCTTAATTTTATAGTTACTTAGCAGTTTAAGAGCTGATTTTATCCAGATAATTTTATCCGCCGAATAATTTTGAATTTATGACAGTTCTTCCATACAAAATCTGTCATACGTCAATTTATTCCACGAATAAAAAATATCTGTCGATTGAAAAATCAGCCCTAAGTTATATTTAAATTACTTATTAGCTAATTGTGATACTTTATAATGGGAAAAAAAATCCTATCAACAACTGATCTCCAATCATTTATTAAAATTAATTCTATGTATATTTCTTTATTTCTCGCATTTTTATAAAAATAATAAAAAATACATTTACAGAAAAGCTATGGCCACTGACACCAGACAGTACAGTGGTGATGGGGTGGTTTTGCATCATAAAAGCCATCTTCCAAATCAACGATATCACGAAGTTTTCCGAAAACGACTTGTTCGGCGTTCGAGACTATTTAGAGGTACGAACAAAATTATTATTTTCTCTTTTTATTAGTTGTGCAAAAAAAAAAAATATTCAACATTAACTTCGTTATTCAAGTGAATATCTAGTATAAAAGTTTTAGGGCTGATTTTTCAATCGACCGATTATTTTTATTCGTGGAATAAAATTGACGTCTGACAGTTTTAGTACTTATGGAAGAACTGTCAAAAATTCTAAATTATTCCTCCGATAAAGTTATCTGGCGTTGGAAAAATCAGCCCTTACGAAGATAAGCATTCCTTGTGATAAGCAAGACTAAGCTCAGCAGTCAGCTCCCTAATTGCGTAACACACTATCTGTCTCAATCTGAATCTATTTATACATTATTACAATTTATATAGTAATAGTCTGAAATCAACTTAATTTACACTATTATAAGGTTAATATTTGTTTAAGTGGAAATAACATATAAAGTCTCCTGAGCAGTGGTGGCCCAGTGGTAACGACCGCGACTTACGAGTTGTAGGTCGTAGGTTCGAACCCGGACAGGCACTTTACTTTGTGTAAATTATTTCATCTTCACTGCTCTCAAAACGGTGAAGGAAAACATCTTGAGGAAACCGGCACGTACTAGAACCAAAAATTCGAAGACATGTGATTTCCACCAGCCCGCACTGGGCCCGCGTGGTGGATTACGCCCCACTCCGTCTCACAGAGAGGAGGCATGTGTCCCAGCAATGGGGACATTATAGGCTGATGTAAAGTCTCCTTATGACCACATCGATGGTCCCAAGCCATGTTTTTCGGGTGTATATTTAATATTTATCATTCTTCTATTCCAGCTTTACTACCTCTGCATCCACTACATAGAACAAACGAAGGAACACAATGTACAAAACGCTATAATGGAGTGTTTCACCGTGATCCTATCGTTAGCCTCTGGACAGTACAAGACAGCTCTGCTTGATAGACATCCGAAACAAGTGTCCTTGGATAATACACACAGCGAGAAAGGACATAGAAGGAATATAAGTTAGTATTTTACATCTAGATAATTATAATAATGAATTTTAAATATAATAAATAAATGCCATTCAACGACAAATTAAATTAACAGACGACTTAAATTAAATTAACACAGACTTAATGGACATGAATATTTATTGAAGAAAAAACTTTTTTTAAACTCGTTAACATACACACAATTATATCATCATCTGCCTAACCGTTTCCCAACTATGTTGGGGTCGGCTTCCAGTCTAACCGGCTGCAGCTGAATACCAGTATTTTACATGGAGCGACTGCCTATCTGACCTCCACAACCCAGTTACTGGGTAATACGATACCCCTTGGTAAGACTGGTTGCCAGACTTTCGGGCTAATGACGACTCGTAACGACTGTCAAAGATCTACGAATGACAGCCGGGACCAACGGCTTAACGTGCTTTCCGAGGCACGGAGGGGTCTTGGTATGTGAAGATGGTCACCCATTCACAGACCAACCGCGGCAAGCGTAGCTTAACCTGATCGATCGACCCGTGCGGCTGTTATTACTTAGCCACAAGCCCCTTAAACAAACAATACACACAATGATATATACATACATATATATGTCGCAGATGGATTGTAGAATCCGCTGTTTTACAAAACGGCTCCGTTATGTAAAACTACAGAACAAGGTTCAACTTTTAAAATTGACTTTATATTTCCAGGTTCCTCAAGTATAATATCATCAAGGTACGCCCCCACTCCTCCGTCGGAACTCAAGGATCCTTTAGAGATATCGTTCTCAGGAGCATTGCAGCTCGGCAGTTTGTTGCAGTTCAATACGCCTAGTTTGAGCGTTGAAGATTTAACTATACAGGTATGTGCCTATCTTGTATAGTACAGTTTCCAGGCATAAATATCAACTCGGCCTATCGCAGTCCACTGCTGGACATAGGCCTCTCCCAGGCTGCGCCACAACACCCTGTCCTCCGCCTTCCGCATCCAGTCTGTCCCAGCCACCTTCTTTAGGTCGTCTGTCCATATAGATGGGACACAAAAAACAAACAAATATGTGATACATGTCAAAACGTCAAATGTAGCATTGTGACAGCTGCGCACACGCACAGATTACTAATACCCGGCGGCGCGAGATTCGTTGCCCGGAATGTTACCACATCATCATTGTATTGTCATGTCTCACCATCTTTTTTTTTTTTTAATTTATGTTTACTTTATTTGATTTCATGTTTTGATTGTTGTTTGTCTCGAATCATGTTACCTATGTTGCAATGGTTTATTTTATTTCTTGTCTTGATTGTTGTTTTTATTTATTTGTGTATAATTGCATGCTACACTGGTTGACGTCATCACGTTAACGCCGGCTGCCGCTGAAAACCAGCGCTGGAGCTCTGTCTCGTATAGAGTCTTAGCATTATGCTGAGCGATGGCCGTTTTGCGTGAATGTGACGCATGCTTACCCCCAACTTGTTACTTTTTTTTTGTGTGTATGTTCTTTTTTATGCGTCATGTTTGCCGCAAATAAACGTATTTTCTTTCTTTTCTTTCATACATCAAACCGTAGAAAGAAACGTGTCTCACCGCTATATTGGTACTGGTGAGACAGTTTCTTTCTACGGTTACAACCCAGTCTATCGCAGTCCACTGCTGGACATAGGCCTCTCCCAGGTTGCGCCATAACACCCTGTCTTCCGCCTTCCGCACCCAGTCAGTTTCAGCCACACCGGTATGAGTGACAGAAAAACCCTTTTAAAAGCCAAATTTTTACTAAAATCGATGGGCCATAACAACAACAATCATGATTCGTTTAATTTTTTTTTTATACACTTGGATTGGAATTGAATAAATCACTGGCCTAGGCCGAGCCTTTTCCCAACTATGTTGGGATCGGTTTCCAGTCTAACCGGATGCAGGTGAATACCAGTATTTTACATGAAGCGACTGCCTATCTGACCTCCACAACCCAGTTACTCGATAATACGATACCCCTTGGTAAAACTGGTTGTCAGACTTTCGGGCTTTTGACTACCCGTAACGACTGTCAAAGACCCACGAATGACAGCCGGGACCAACGGCTTTCCGAGCCACGGAGGGGTCTTGGTATGTAAAGATGGTCACCCATCCACAGACCAACTGCGGCAAGCGTAGCTTAACCTGATCGATCGACCTGTGCGGCTGTTATTATTTGCCATGGACCCCTCAACCTTGAATAAATCAAATTGAACAAGTCACTAAATGCCAATTAATACTTTTATTTGGAATATCGATGCAAGAGTTTTCAATTCGACACCTTATTCTGTATGTTGTTCTTATAGAATTTGGAGATGCTTCAATCGATTGTTTACTTTGTCCGCCCATAAGAATGTAGAAAATCCTGAAAACTAAAATACAATAATTAATTTATCTGTTACATGTATAAAAAAAATCCTCTATTGCAGACACCAGATTCGCCAGTAAGTGACCAAGAAATGGAAATACCGAACTCGGAACAGCTGTCCAAGGATCTCTCAGAGAAGTTACAAGAGATTGAAGAGGTGGAGCCTAAAGAAAGCGATCAAGTTGATCATCTACAGACTGTGACCGACGGCGCGATTAAGGTAAGGTTACCCAGATTTTATTTTTTGGAAGAAGTCATCAAATAACTTCTCCCGCTCGGGGCGGAGCGGGAGGGCGTGTCAGACTTTTACTGACTAAAACCCACCCGTGTTCCTTCAGTTGTCTGTGCCGGGGGCCACGGTATCTCTTTCAAATAACCCGCGGCCCTGGCACCCAGCTTGCGTTCTAATTTTCTGGGGCATAAAATTTAGGAGGAGCGGCCTCTTAGCATAATTTAGCCACACCACCCTCACTTCAATAAGGCAAATGATGTAACTATCTAATCTGCGTTCTCTATTTACTTTCCGAACGTGTGAACAAATATGAGTTATTAGAAAAAAATACCTTTAATACCTTCAATAAAGTTCAGTTTACGCTAAAACTTCAATTCTTTTTTTTATACTTTTTCAATAGCACTAGTCACTCTGAAATCAACTTAATTTTCACTTTAGTAAGGTTGATATTTGTTTAACTTGGAATCACATCAATTGGAAACATGTATTTGAATAGACCTTAGTGGTACTGGAGTACTGTTTTGAAATTATTTGTTTAACTGAACATTGGTTGAAAGAGTATGAAATGCTAATTCATTATGAAAATTATAGTGTGGGCAGTTGTTTTAACCGGAAATCTATTCTGCGTGGGGGTTCACTAATCTTAGTTAAAAATTCTGTTAAATCTAAGACTCGTAAAGATATAGTTGATCTTTCGGTAGAACATAACGTTGAACTGTCCTGTGTTGAGCTAGATAAGCATGTTATAGTGTGCGTTTACAGACCCCCTAATTATCAAAACTACTCCATATTTGAGTCAGTAATGGAAGATGTTCTAGCAAGACTTGGAACTGGCAAAAAATCGCTAATTATCTGTGGTGACTTCAATATTAATATCTTAGAGAATAGTTCAAATAGCAGTCGATTATTAAGTCTCTTTAAATCATTCAATTTGTCAAATGTGTTTTCAGAACCAACCCGCGTAACTATAAATTCTGCTACATGCATTGATAATGTTTTTTGTTGCTGCGAATACTTAGATAAAGCCATAGTAAACTATCTCCCTTCTGATCACAGCGGTCAAACCGTTGTGTTCAAGTCTAATACACCAGTACAAAAAATTCTGATACAAACTAGACAAATAACACCAAGCAGTCTAAATAGATTTAATAATCACTTAATTAGTAAGTTAAGTGTACCAGGCCATATGAAAAACAATGTAAATGAATTATATGAGAGGTTCTTTTTGGTAGTACGCACCGAGTTCAATAATACTTTAAAAAAGAAAACTAAAACTATTTGTCCAAGTTTTTTGTTCAGTAACTGGGCAACTAAGGGTATTAGAAAAAGTAGGGAAAAATTGTTTGAGCTGTATGGTCTTAAGCCTTATATTAACTCTGAAACTTTTAATAAATACGTAGCTACCTACTCTAAAACTTTTAAAAATATTTGCAAGGTAGCTAAAGCCTTGTATATTAGCAACAAGATCAAATCAGCCGATAATAAAATAAAGACGGTTTCGGAAAATTATCAATGACGAAACTAACCGGAATAAAAGACATAATAATGATTTCACAATAGAGACTTCGCGTGGTCTCATAAGCAATAACAAAGAAGTTGCTCAAGAATTTGTAAATTTCTTTACCAGTATCCCACATACAACCACTGAAATCTTAAATTCCTCGCCCTTGCGTTCTATTAATTTATTAAGAGCAAACGTCTCATCCTGCCAGATTGAATTTAAATTCAAGCATATAAACCCCATAATAGTAATAAAAGCTTTCAAGCAAATCAAGATCAAACTAACCGAAGATCTATGGGGAATGTCTATCAAAGTTTGTACCTCCATTATTGAGACTATAGCGCCGTACTTAGCCTTAATATTTAATTTGTGTGTGGATCAAGGAGTCTTCCCAGATCTAATGAAATACAGCAAGGTGATACCCCTTTTAAAATCGGGGGACAGTAAACTTACCAATAATTATAGACCCGTATCCGTGTTACCGGTCTTCAGCAAGGTGTTTGAAAAGGTGATGCTGAACCAAATGCTCAATCATTTTAACACCAACAGAATATTACACGACCAACAGTATGGTTTCACCAAGGGACGTTGTACGACTGATGCCGGTATCACCTTATTAAAACACATTTTTACAGCGTGGGAAGAGTCCCAAGACGCCATAGGAATTTTTTGTGACCTCTCCAAGGCTTTTGATTGCGTCGACCACGAAACCTTACTTTTAAAACTTGAGCATTACGGAATAGGAAAACTTGCGCTCAGTTTAGTAAAATCTTATTTAAATGATAGACAACAGCAAGTTCAAATAAATGGTGTCAATTCACTCGGTTTAAAAGTAAAAATGGGTGTTCCGCAAGGCTCGATATTAGGTCCTTTCCTCTTTTTAGTTTATATAAATGATCTACCCCATTTGTTAAAAACCCAACCACAGATGGTGTTATTTGCTGACGATACTTCCTTGATTTTTAAAATTAATAGACGTGCATCAAATCTTGACGACGTAAATAACGCCCTACTGCAGATCCAAAATTGGTTCACTGCTAATAATTTAGTATTAAATGGGAAAAAAACGAAGTGTATAAGATTTTCTTTACCAAATGTCAAAGGTAGTCATTGTGAGATAAAATTGAATCAAGAGAAACTAGAATTCGTCGATGAAACTGTTTTCCTGGGGTTCACGCTCGACTCAAGGCTTCAATGGGGTCCTCATTTAACATCCCTTGCAGGACGACTAAGTTCAGCAGCGTATGCTGTGAGAAAAATCCGTCAACTTGCTGATGTCGATACCGCGAGACTGGTCTATTTTAGTTACTTTCATAGTATCATGTCGTACGGTATTTTACTATGGGGACGGGCTGCAGACATCGAGTCTATTTTTATTCTGCAGAAAAGAGCCATCAGAGCCATATATAGCCTCCGCAGGCGTGACTCTCTAAGAGAACTGTTTAAAGATATTAACATCATGACGGTACCTTGTCAATATATATATGAAAACATTATGTACGTAAGGAAAAATCTACATATTTTTAGTAAAAGAGGTGAAAGACACAATTATATCACTAGAAATAGGGACCAATTAGTTCAACCAGGTTTCAGGCTGGCTAAAGTAGACTCATCTTTCATGGGGTACTGTTTAAAATGTTACAATAAAATACCTCCCCACATAATTGAACAGAATGAAACGAAATTTAAATCTTGTATAAAACGCACACTATGCAGCCAGGCATATTATAAATTGGGAGATTACATCGCTGATAAAAATGCTTGGCTAAACGCTGGTCCTGCTCCACAGGACGCATAAATAAATTGATTAGCATTTGAAAGTACTGTTGGAGCCGCTGAAGATTGTAAAATACTATTTTTGCATTATATAAATTCAATCTCCTAGTATTGTATAATTGTATAGCTCATGTGTGAGTACTATGTAGGTACATACTATAAAGCTACCATTTACTGGGTACGTCTTTCATTGACTTGAATGTGCCCTGGCGGCTGAGAGTATGTCATGCTCACTCAAATGTCTCGCTGATGGTGGCACATGTGTTGGATCATTTAGCTCCCTTCAAAATGGTTGAGCTGAATGGTGCTAATCCGTGCGTCATGTTCGTGAACGGGCGCCGTCAGTGGGGACTGGTCATCTCTTTGCTGCCATGGCTTATTTTAATTTAATTTAATATTTGGATTGTTTTAGGCTTTTCATTACGGATGCTTTTAACGTTCTGCATCGTTCTCACATGCATAATTTTTAACATGAATGATGTAACTAATACTTTGTAACCATATTTTGATTTAAAAGAGTGTCCATGGAGTTTCTTGCCCGTTCTTCTCCATAGGTACCTACTACGCTTTGGAATGGGCAACTAGCTTCATTTCTCTGACTGACCGACCCCTTGACAATTCAAAAGTGCCTGTAATTGGTTTAATTGAAATAAATACTTTGAGTTTGAGTTTGAGTTTGAGTTTGACTGCAAAGGAATTATTATTATATGGGAAGTATTATAGTGTCCGTGGAGTTTCTTACCCGTTCTTCTCCATAGTGTACCTATGGAGAATAACGGGTACAACGGGTACAAGCGTAGTAGGTACCTACTACGCTTTGGAAAGGGCAACTAGCTTCATTTTTCTGACTGACTGACCCCTTGACAATTCAAAAGTGCCTGTAATTGGTTTATTTGTAATAAATGCTTTGAGTTAGGCAGGGCAATACTGACGGCACGGTTGGCGCAGTGGTTAAGCGATTGACTGCTGCGCTGCGTGTCGCGGGTTCGATTCCCGCACGGAACAAATATTTGTATGACCTACAAGTAGTTGTTCCGGGTCTGGCTGTTTGTGTATGTGAGATTAATGTTTGTAAACGCACCCACGATACAGGAGTAATTACTAGAGTCGGGCAACGTACGGACGCCAGCACATCAAGTTACTACAATCTGTCAAATTTCTTTAATAGATTTTCAACTTTATGGTTAAAGCATTAAGGTTCAAGGTTGATTGGGAAAATTTGACAGTTTCGGGTAGCTTGACCTGCTGGCGTCTGTACCTTAAAAAAAAAATACTGCTACGTTGCGTGTGCCGATAAATTGGCCCCGGCAGTGATAGTTGAATTTACATTACTCATAGTTAGAATTTTCTGATGTAGCTGTGAAAATCGCTTCATAATAACAAGAATATAAACAAATAATGAATGTTTTTTTTTTGTTAATTATTCTGGTATACACACGGCTACACATCAAGCAATACATTTCCAGTTATAGCTGACCTCGCATTGTATATGTTTTTCCTACAATCAGAAGTCGGCTTATACTGGTTAAGTATAACTTGATGTGTAGCCGTGCGTACAATGAAGTATACATAAATAAATAATATGTTTTACAGGTCAACATCGGGACATCGAAAGACGACGATATTCCACTGAAATACTGCGCAAGATTGTTAACATCGAAGTTTCTTTTAACTGGCAATAAGGGTGGAGTTATATCTGATAGGTAAGTTAAGCCAAACGATTGACGTACGAGGCGTTGTTGTAGCGTGGTCAATCTTTTGACTAGGATAAAGTGTTCAGCGTTGTGTACCTCGAAAAGTGTTCCATGGACAATGCCTTTAAAATCTTAATTATTTATGTGTAGCGGTATCTTGACGTCACGCAAAATCATGCATCTCGCAAGCAGAGTTTACCGCGCAACTAGCATATGTACAACGGCCCGACATGAATCATCAGGCAGTTGCCCGCTGGACCCAACACCCGTCTGGTCGGAGGAATCTCCCTTTTCTATGGAGGATGAGTGAACTTTACAGCCTGTTCCTCATACCTCTATAAATGTTAACTGCTTGCCCGCGCCGCTGCTGGGACACAGGCTTCCTCTCTTGGGCAGGGAGTGGGCTGTAAACTACCACGGTGGCCCAGTGCGGGTTGGTAGATGTCACATATCTTCGAATTTTTAGTTCTAGGACATGCCGGTCTCCTGGCGACGTTTTCCTTTACTGTTTTGATTTTTAAAAGCCCCATTTGATTCACATACATTATGACAGTTCCCGTTTCGAAACTTTTTCACTTCAGTTTCTTAAGGTGAGTATAGACTAGAGCACTGTCTTGAGCATTTCCATGTAATGCAACGTTACAGGCAAAAGCTCAGGTTCCAAAACCATTTCCATGTTATGTAACGTTCTTACGATTGCTCGACGCTGCGTATGACGTAATGCTCACGGCTAGTGAGCATTTACCTGTAACATTTATTTTTACCTTGCGTTCATTGTTGGTGATTGTCTGTTCTTGCGCTTTGCTCGATAAAATGTTACACCAATACGCTCGTTGGTTTTTAAAACCAGGTTGTAAAACGTCGAGTGTCGTGTTCGAAGTGTGGTCTGATAAAATTTAAAAAACGGCGATTTCTCGATGTTATGTTACAAGTAAATGCTCTAATCTATACTAACCTTTTAGAATTACGCCGGCCGAAGATATTAATCTGAACTTTATTTGCAGGCAAATAAGAGTTTCTTTGAAGTCATCCGCACTGAACTGTCTGTCAGAAATTCTACAACTGTACCCTCAAGCGGTGACGTTGTTTTTAGACAAGGATGCTGATGCCAAACATCACAATATTTCTGGTAACTATATTTTAATATTTCGAGTTATCACTGGGAAATGCGATTGCAATGAGTGTAATTCTTACGATTCCGGATCAAGCATCCGGAATTCGAGCAAATAAAATTTGCTTGAATATGGGATGCGATTTTCGAAGTGTTAACATTTTGCTATCGATTAAGCGATCAGGTCATTCGTAGATCTTTGACAGTCGTTACGGGTCGTCAGAAGCCCAAAAGTCTGACAACCAGTCTCACCAAGGGGTATCGTGTTACCCAATTACTGGGTTGTGGAGGTCAGATAGGCAGTCGCTCCATGTAAAATATGCTATTCAGCTGCATCCGGTAAGACTGGAAGGCGACCCATATTTGGGAAGAGGCTAGGCAGATTGATTGATCAGGCCAAACCAACCTTTTTGAATGTTCCGAAAGATTTACAGGAGTTCTAAACAATTTCTAGCAAAACTTCGGTTAACTTTTCATTTCATTTCTTTCAGGTTCATCCGAAGGCATGGATTCCAACCAAGACCACATAAACGACTTCATACTAGAGAGAAACGTTTGCTACCAAGATTCTTTAACAGACTCCTTAAGCCAAGACCTCCTCAACAGAAGCATGGACAGCCAACATACCACTCAATCGCATCATATATCAAAAAAAGACAGCAAATCTGAAAAATCTGAGAGTACAGAACAAAAAAGCTCTAAGGACATTCCAAGTAATATTTTAGACAGTAAAATATTCCCTAAGAATGATCTACTGGCTAGTGCAACTACTGATAGTACCAACCCAAACATGACTAATAGCAATTTCACAATGAATTCGAACATGACTGGTAGCAATGCCTTATCAACTGGCTACCCAATGTCAAGCAGTGGTGATGTTCTGTCCTCAAGCATCGATCTAGACATGAAATTCGACCACTTCGGTGAATCCACAACGAATTTAGACCATCTAGATGCTTTGAAAGACTTTGAAAAGAAAGAGGAAAGAGTTAAACGACCTCTTAAGAGAACTGATGAAGTCCAAAGCAAAGAGTTGGCGGAAATTCTGAATGAAAATGTAGCCGAGGTGGTGAAGGTGGTGGAAGCTGCAGAAAATTTCGAGTTTCAGCATATTAGTGATGTTTTTACCCTGTTAGAGGGTCATAATGACCCCCAAATTCGAGGGTTGGTGAGGGTGTGTATTGCTGGTTACTTGGTGGCTGCCTTGGATCTGTCTCATGGGTATTATCATCGATGGAGGAGTTACTGTTCTCTGCCTAAAGACGTGTCCGAGTTGATTAGTATGGATAAGCTGATTGGTGTTATTTTGAAGGTATGTTTATATAATATTCATGTTTTATGCTTTATTTCAAACACTAACTTAAATTTTCGCTCATCGTGCACCCTAATTGCGTAACACACTATCAATCACAATCTGAATCATTTTGAAGGATATCGCTAATCCATTGCTTCATATGTTGGAATATTTAAACAACGTAAAAAACGCAATGAATGTTATTGAACTGTCAAAATGAAAGCCATTGCTACTGTTAGTGTATTACGCAATTACCGCGCCGATTAATAATGATCGGAATATTAAATGAACAAAAAAAAAAAAACTGTATAAACATCTATTAGAAAAGTATGATTTTAGCTTCCGTCTGTCAGTGAGTGAAGTAGATTATTGACACAGCAATTTTTATTCACCATGCTCAATAAAAAAAAAGATGGTCCATAACTTGAAAAAATAACATTATTTGAACCACTGATTTACGGAGTCAAATATCGTACTAATATCCTATCCTACTAATATAAATAATAAATAAATCCTACTTCCTGCTAATATTATATACGTGAAAGTTTGTAAGGATGGATGGATGTTTGTTTGTTTGTTACTCTTTCACGCAAAAACTACTGAACTGATTTGGATGAAATTTGGCACACAGATGGTTTATAACCAGGGTAAACATATAGGATACTTTTTATCCCGATATTTCCACGGGATCGAAACTTATGCGGGTGGAACCGCTGGGCGCAGCTAGTATTATAAACACGAAGTTTGTGAGGATGGATGAATAGATGGATGGATAGACGGATAGATGGATAGATGGACGGATAGATGGACGGATTTGTTACTCTTTTTAATTATCTCTTTTATCTCTTCCAGGGTCTTTCCGACGACATCCACTCAACAGTGAACCACACTCTATCATCTCTCACGACTCTATCGACATCTCTGTGCAACAGTTCTCATTGGGCACAACTTATTGACGTACTGAATGCGCTTGTCAATGTAGAGACGAACAACTACTGGTTGTGTAGAGTCAATCTCTGTAAGCTGTATGAGAAGTTTCCTTATCAGAAGTAAGTGGGGAAGTTGATCATTCTTTTGTTTTTAGCACCTTTGTCAGCAGGCTTGCGAGCAAGCCAAATCCAGTCCTATGGAAAAGAGGTTAAGGTTTAGTTTATAATGTAATCAAATTAGCAGCATAGGTTTTTCTTCGTTCTTCAATTAATGTGTCAATTGGTCATCTGCCTAGCCTTTTCCTAACTATGCTGGGGTCGGCTTCCAGTCTAACCGGATGCAGCTGAATACCAGTATTTTACATGAAGTGACTGTCTATCTGACCTCCATAATTACTCAGGTACTTTCCGAGGCACGGAGAGGTGTTGGTATGTAAGGATAGTCACCCATCCACGGACCAACCGCGGCAAGCGTAGCTTAACCTGATTGATCGACCCGTGCGGTGTTAATAGTTAGCCACTCAATTGGTACTCAATTCATAACTAGAATACAAAATCAAGTCGATAAGACAGTCCTTTCACAGTTATTTTACCTCTGGCAGCAACCAAAGAGCAACCTTATAACAATGACCATACAGATCATTTTGATGCTAAATCAGAGATAATATGAATGTGAAAGGACTGACGACACTGGGGATCTACTCCGAAGTGGTATCGGTCGAATGTTCGGTCGTTTCCTGCTACGAAGTTACTATTTGGTTCGGTCGGTCCCGATCCTACACTCCTACACTCTTTCGAATATTGACTATGGTCCCGACCCAACTGAGCCGGTCCGAACTTTTTTCGCATTTTTCAATAATATTCGGTTCAGCCATGTGTCGGTCCGATCCGATCATTCGCACTTTGCACTTCGTAGTAGACCCCTGACTTTATCAATTGGATCTAGATCTGTTAACTTGAATGTTAACTTGAATTCCTAGGAATTCAAGTTAACATTGCAAATTCTAAGCCTGTTTCTCGTCTTAGCTTAATCACAGCCTATAATGTTCCCACTGCTGGGACACAGACCTCTGCTCTTCGAGAAGGAGTGGGCTGTAATCTTCCACGCGGGCCCAGTGCGGGTTGGTAGATGTCACATGTCATCGAATTTTTGGTTCTAGGACACGCCGGTTTTCGGTCAGTGGGTCATCTTTGGGGCGATCTCTTTGATGATGACCTTCACCGTGCCGTGATGATATTATTTAGACAAAGTAATTATATTATTTAGTCTGGGTTCGAATCCACGACCTATAACCCGTAAGTCGGGGACGTTACTACTGCTCTTTCTCGTCTTACTTCCTTTGTAATGTACTGATTATGTACTTTTCAGGTTTTACATGCTGTACCCCATGTACTATGTCAGAAGTAAATTGACCATGGATACGTTAACTCGTTTGCTTGCTGATCAAGATCAGAAAGTGAGGAGTGCAGCCGCTCAGGCTATAGCCACGTAAGTTTCAGGTATTTTTGTTCATCACCATCATCATCATTTCAGCCGAAAGACTTCCACTGCTGGTCTTAGGCCTCTCCCAAGCACCTCCAATTCGACCTGTTCTGTGCTTCTCGCATCCAACGGGTTCCTGCGGCCTTCACAAGTTCGTCGGTCCACCTTGTGGGAGGCATTCCAACGCTGCGTCTTCCGGGCGCGGTCGCAGCTCCAGAACCTTTCGGCCCCATCGGCCATCTGTTCTGCGAGCAATGTGCCATGTCCACTGCCACTTAAGTTTGGCAATTCTTCGGGCTATGTTGGTATTTTTGTTAGTAGCAGGCATTTGTATAAAGGGTTATTGAATAAAAAAGGTTAAAGGGGGTCCGACATTTTGTTTTTTTTGGATAAATCAATAGCTGACATCAATGCAAATAGAAAACATAATAGGACCAAACCCAGTAAAGCGTTACGTTTCCCAGATATTTGTGTTCAAATTTGATCACGCGACATCCATATTTTTTTGAACCTGCGTACAGACGCCAGCACATCAAGCTATTACAATCTGTCAAATTTCTTTAAGAGATCTTCAACTTTATCGCTAAAGCATTAGGTTCAAGGTTGATTGGGAAAATTTGACAGTTTCAGACAGTACCTTGGTTTAAAAATAAAATAGTCACGAAAAAACGCTGGAAATGCAACGTTGTCAGCCCGCGAGGGATGAACGGTCTTAAACTAAAGCCTGGCTACAGTACTAATATCGTGCATTATCTGTCCACAGTATAACCCCAACAATTCACCCACCAAAACATTCTTCCCCCACAACAATAATATCCCACTTAGCCAAAGAACAAAGCAAGCAGTTCACTTTCGACCACGATGGTTTAGCCCTAGACCTGGTCAGGGATATCTACTTCTATAGCGATCTACCTCCACAACTGAGGTACGGGGAGCAGTTGAGTACTGGTGGAGGCGCTAGCTTGAAGATGATAGTCGGGAACCTAGTGGGGAGTTTGATGGCGGCGCATTGTAAATATTATTCGGTGAGTTGTTGTAGTAATTTACAATGTAAACGATGTTATTTAGACATGCTGTGTGGTAGGTAATTTGGTGTCAACACGACGAATTTCCGTTGCATTAGTATGAAGTATGCATGTTTGTTAAAAATTATAAAAAACTTATTTAAAAAAAACTTTTTTAAACGAAATTAAAGTTATTTTTCACTTTGTAGTCTTTTTTGGAAGTCGGTTTTTTTTTGCAAAAATGTTTTTATTTTTCACTTTTAACTTGTAATTTTCACCAGTAATTTTGGTTTAAAAAAACGATGTGTGGGCCCATAAAATTTGAGGGTTGCCCTCGATTTCTCCAGGATCCAATCATCAGATCCTGTCTTGGTGACTATGAGGCCACTTCAGAAGTATCTCCTTTCGAACAAAAAAATAATTTTGAAAATCGGTCCACAATTGGCGGAGTAATCGCGTAACAAACACACAAAAAAAAACATACCGTCGAATTGAGAACCTCCTCCTTTTTTGAAGTCGGTTAAAAAGGCAGAGGAGGATGTATATCCTCGAAACCGGCGAGATCCTCACAGGCTCATATTAAATGACTTGCCAAGACTGGCTAAATATAGTAAAAGCTGTTTAGCCACGTGTGTTCGGATATATAATAAAATACCAAGTGATTTAAAAACTTTAGATCTTAGATTGTTTAGAAAACAATACGTAATTGGTTCAATACTAATAATTTTTACATTTTCCAATTTTTTTGTTGACTGGAAACATTTTGTAATGTAACCTATATTATTTGCGTGCTATGATATCAAAACATGTATGCTCTATACTGTATTTTTAAAACAACTTTATATACCCCAACCCCAACCCAACCCCAACCTGTTACTTTTTTTTTTGTGTGTCTGTTCTTATTCATGCGTCATGTTTGCCGCAAATAAACGTATTCTCTTTCTTTCTTTCTTAATAAATATTATTTCTATTTCTATGATTTTGACTGACTAAAACCCACCCATGTTCCTTCCTTCGCCCTTTATGTTCCCTTTCGGACAATCCCGCAGCCCCGGCAGGCTTCGGCCCTGAGGGGTCCCTCGTTATGCTGACATCTCTTTGAGGCGCGCGTGGAACACTTACGCGCCGTCCGGCACGGGCCTGGTCCTGATCGGGCGGTGAGCTACCCATTGCTCTCCGCCCGCAGGCCCGCGCCTACGGTGGCCGGTAGTCGTCACTCGACTCCCGACGCCCGGGGCGTCTCCCGCGGCGGCTGGGACGGGAGGCTCTCTCCCTCATCCGTCCCGCCACCTCCTTCGCTAGCATGACTGCTTCGCAGAAGGAGGCGACTGCCTCCCACTGGTGTCTTTCCTTACAATCTCTCTGAGCAAATTTTATTTAAACTTGTTGGTAATGTTCCATCATACTGTAACTGCGTTCACAAAATTTGCATTTAACTATTTCGGATCTTGTATTTTTTTAATTTATTATCGACAGTAGTAAAATTTCGAGGTTTTTAAGAAGATTAAATAGTATGTTCGAGAATGTTGCAAGTGTTTGAGGCTGTTTGGTGTGGCGCACAACGACACCATTGGCGATTTTAGTTTATCAAATAGCCCACCACAAAATGTTTTTGTATCACCACAAAATGTTTATTATTTCCTTTATTTCATTTACATACTTACAAATTATATTTTTAAATATTTTTATAAACAAAAAGATAAAAAAAACATTAAAAAATATAAAAAATAGTAGCCCACCGGTATCGGAACCAGGGTCCAAGCTACCGGCGGTCAGGGCTCCAGAGAGAGGAACCTCCTGACAATGCGAGCCGTGTCCAGAAGTACCGCTTATTATTATTAAGAACCTTTGTTGTCCTACTGCAGGGCAAATGCCTCTCTTACCTCTTTCCACTTTTCCGGTCTACTGCGATTGTGGGCCAATCCTTTAAGGAGGAGTCCAGCTCATCCCGCCATCGCTTTCTGGTTGGTTTATGTTTTAAAATGTTTGCTAATATATTTTTTATTTAAAATATTCATTACTATCTTTCTAGCAAGGTCTTCTCGAAGCCCTGCAAGCTATCTGCAAGAAGTGGTCACCATGGAAACACATGGAAGCCTTCTCCGATCAAGGGTTGTTAAGCTACTGTCTCGATAGCCTTGACTATTGCAATGGAACTGTGGTGGTTAGGACTATACTGATGGATCTGTGCTCCTTATTATATCCGGGTAAGATTTCGTTTAGATCAAAATCAAAAGTCATTTATTCAAACTAGGCTGAGAACCAGCACTTTTCGAACGTCAAAATTACAAAAGACAGACCCCTAAAACGCCCGCCCTTCATCACTTCCTAGTGCTTTCGCTGGAAAGAAGAAGTGGCGCTACAAACTCTCCAGCAGCACAGCTGTCTGTTCAGTTAGAAAATAATTGATTGTATACAATACTAGGTATGCAAAGTAATTGACATTAAAAGACACAGAACATTAAATTAAATTATTTGCCATATGCCAGCTAGCCACGCCAATATACCAACAAATATAATGAATGCTATGCGTACTTAAGAAAAAAAAATCACCATAAGCGTTTAAAAAATATACAGGCTGGCAGTCTTTCAGTCAGGCTGGCAGAGCAGTGGTGGCCCAGTGGTATCGGCCGCGACTTACGAGTTGTAGGTCGTAGGTTCGAACCCAGACAGGCGCTTTACTTTGTGTAAATTATTTCATCACCACTGCTCTCAAAACTTTGTCTAAATAATATCATCACGGCATGGTGAAGGAAAACATCGTGAGCAAACCGGCATGTCCTAGAAGCAAAAATTCAAAGACATGTGACATCTACCAACTCGCGCTGAGCCCGCGTGGTGGATTACGGCCCGCTCCCTCTCACCGAGAGGAGGCCTGTGTCCCAGCAGTGCGAACATTATAGGCTGATTATGAAATAGGAATTCTACCTTTAATCTTTTACCCTTTTTAATCCCTTCCAGTCGAAATCCACAACATAATGCGGCACAAAACAACAAATAGAGATATTTTCGAACGCGACACACAAAACACCAAAGCAAGATGGCAACATTTAGAAAGCGAGAGGGTTGCCAACTTAGCAGAAAAGTTTCTACAAGTAACGCTAAAGATGTTGAATGTATTGGTGCATTTAATAGAGGAAGTTAACCCTAATGTGCATTTGAATAAGGGTGGGATTGCGCTGCCTGGGAGTCCGGTAAGGAGGAAAACTACAGGTAAGATTTTTGATCATGTGATTGATGATTTTTATCAAGTTTCATCGATCGAATTATATTTTAAAATATAAGCTCATAGAATATTCGCAGTCACTCCATGTAAAATAATAGTATTCAGCTGCATCCGGTTAGACTGGAAGCCGACCCCAAAATAGTTAGGACAAAGCTAGTCAGATGATGATGATAGTATTCAATTAAAAATCGCTTCATAACGTTATTTATTGAATAATACACGGGCAATTAAAATTGAATAATTGTCATCCTCGTTTTCTCAAAGTATTTTTTTTTTTTGTCAAATCTCATTTCGGCTCAGACATATTGGTTGTGGAATTGTGGTAGTTGTAATTTGATCAGGGACCACATTCTGAAACCATTCAGGTGGCCTACTCTCTAAGTCCGTCAACGATAATACGGGCCCGTCCGGAAGTAGTTCGATACAACGGAATGAACCCTTCTCCCGATTAATCATTTTCGGACGGGCAAATACACTTGGGCAAACAGACGGCTGTTAAATCGTGTTGTCACTAATTCTTGGTTCTGATCCCGAACTAATCTATTGTCTGAAGAGATACAGATTACGAAACGCCCGTAAATTCGGCCGAAACTACGGGCTTCGTGCTAAGAGAGTAGACTCCTAAATACTGCGGCTGCTATTGAAGAGTCTTTGAAACCTTTATATCTATGTACCAAATTCTCGTGAATGCGCTCATTTGTGACAGTAAACTTTTTACTCTTACTATGATCGCTCTTACGAGTATTAAAATATTCACCACCTTACATTTTAATGATGAGCAGTGGTGGTATGAGCACTGGTGGTCCAATGGTAAGGGCTGCGGCTTACGAGTTGTAGGTCGTAGGTTCGAACCCAGATAGGCGCTTTACTTTGTGTAAATTATTCCATTACTGCTCTCAAAAGAAAAAAAACATCGTGAGGAAACCGGCATGTCCTTAAAACCAAAAATTCGAAGACATCTACCAAACCGCACTGGGTCCGCATGGTGGATTACGGCCCATACCTTCTCACTGAGAGGCCTGTGTCCCAGCAGTGGGAACGTTATAGGCTGATTATGTACATTTTGTTGCGAAAATTCTATATTACCACTGAAATACATAATATATCAGCTATGTTTTGCCTTTTAGACGGAATGCCGCGAAGAGGAAGTAACCCTTCAGAGCTGGACGACAAAGGTTCTCTTCGTAAGAAACCTCCTCCACCAGCTTCCAGTCTTAAAGCTAATTTCGTAGGACATTTCTTTAACGATCCTTTTTATATGAAGTTCTATGAGATTTTGAGAGCTACGTATTCTAATCATAAGGTATGTATTTAGAAATAGGAGGCGTCAAAGTGAAAATCATGTCTTGGTTTCCATGAAGATTTACCAAAACTTTTACAAGTTTTCTTACGTTTTAAATGCTTGACATTTTTAATACTACTTGACAGAAAACAAAGTGATTTTATTGAATTTCTAATATGAAATACAGATTTTAAAAGAAGAGTAAATAAAAAAAAATAGGCTTTAATTTTTGCTTCTGAAGGTAATTTTTTTTTAAGTCTGCAAATAATAATAATAATCTTTATTCATTCAGACTACACTGGTCTATAGTGTTAGTAACAAGGATAGCTTAGCCTATGTTAGTAATAACGCCGTATTCTATAAACGTTATAATAATGAATTAGTTCTCCACGAGCGAGACAATCGCGGCGATATTATCGTCGCGCCACGTATTTTTATACACTCTCTTAGAGAATCACTCTCTTAGAATTTTTGAAGTGAAACTTCTTTACGCACGCTTGACTTGGGGAGTAAGCTGGCGAACGCGTGACGTAAGCGTTACGAAAAGTGTGATCGGGCGCGGCGAACGGGAGTTGAGTGGGGGATATAAGCAAAAGAAAGCAGTGCGCGCGCACATTTTCTTTCTCTCTTCCTCTCATTGCCAAATACGTTCCGTATATCTAAGCACAGTGCAGGCCTATTGTCTGTATCACAGTGTAGGAGCAAGAGAGAGCAGTGCGCGCGCACAATTTCTTTCTCTCTTTCTCTTATAGCTAGTAAGTGAAATATGTATATATCTCAGTCAGGCGTTCGTTTGCGAGTTTACTAGCGTCACGCGAACGGTGATTCTTTGGTTATTTTTCGTAATTCTATTTCGTTTTGAACAATTTAATGAATTAATATTTTGAGAAAGAAGTTTCACCTCAGTCGTGTGGTCATAAGCACACTCGGTTTTTTTGGCACGGTGAGACTCGCCGCGATTCGCCCGTGGAGATGGCGCCTTAATAATGCTTAGTTTTATAAATAAACCTCACTTAACATCTTTACAGATAAATCTAGACCCAAAAAGTAGTATCTTCCACACGTTCCTATCAACAGTACTGAACTCCTTAGCAATTCAACTAGAACTGGCCACCGAGAAAGAAATTGGCAACGTCACCGAAGAGGTTTTATTCTACCTCAGAGTCATCATGCCTTTATGCCCAGACATAACTGTATACTGCATCACACAACTTTTAAAATGCTTGTTTGGTACCAACATGGTTAATCAATATTCAGATTTTATGAGCATTTTGGACAAAACTGAGGTCAATAATAAATCGAGCTTCCACCAAGATGTTATGATGGTGAATATGTTGACTACGTTAAAGGAAGAATCTAGAAGAAGTAGCGTATGTTCTAATGCTAGTCAGAAGTTGTCTCTGGATAGTAAGAATCCAAGGATGGTGGCTGAGAGGCACTTGCTGATGACCATGGAGAATTTTGCGAGGAATAAGTCTGATAGAAAGTGGAGTACCAACAAGAAGGAGTTGGAGAGGTATATCAGGCTGTTTGAGCCGGTTGTTATACAGGCTTTGAAGGTTAGTAGTTGCTGTTTATAATTTTTGTTTAAATTTATTGTAGTACTAGCTGCGCCCCGCCGTTTCACCCACATAAGTTTCGATCCCGTGGGAATATCGGGATAAAAAGTATGCTATGTGTTAATCCTGGTTATAAACTATCAGTGTACCAAATTTAATCCAAATCCGTTCAGTAGTTTTGGCGTGAAAGAGTAACAAACATCCACCCATCCATACAAACTTTCACGTTTATAATATTAGTAGAAATTAGGATAGTAGGATTCTGTATTAGAGTATTCTGGGTCTTAAACTTGTGGACCGGGTTGAGAATACAACAACCTGTTCCATCACTAAAATAACAGAGGGGCAATTCTCGTAATTTTAAGAACGTTCACAGTCTGATCTCAGTCTCAATCTCAAAAAATACGTCTAATTTCCCTACATTTTGACAAGTTATTGGCATTTGTTTGTCGCCGAGATGTGACTGACTAGATTTTGATCGTTTTAAATTACGAGAATTGGCCTTCTGATGTCACTCGGAGCTGCCAAGCTTAAATGGAGTTGGGCTGGACACATCTGCCGCATATCAGACGATCAGTGGGCCAAATTTACGACCCAGTGGGTCCCGCTTAATGGCAAACGACATCGCGGCAGGCCCGGGATGAGCTGGACTCCTTTAAAAAATGTTGGTCCATGGCAGCTCTGGACAGAGAGAAGTGGAAAGAGAGTAGGGCGGCCTTTGCCCAGCAGTGGGACAGTAATGGGCCTTAGAGCCGTACCACAAGTTTAAATTGAAATTACAGCGTCTTTTTAAACGGAAAATTGTAGGGGCTCGTTAAGGAAAAAGTTTTGCTGCCAAAGCTGCTTGTATAATTAAAGCTCAAAAAATTTATAATTAATCGTTGCCCTAAAAATCCGTACTAAACTGCTGTACCGCGCCTTAGGAATGCGCGGCGAGTGGGGATTGCGTTGACGAATGAGCGGCCTGCACTGCCCCCCGTCTCGCCGCGCACATATTGAAGGCCCGGTACAGCGGTTTTGGTTAAACTATAATACTAAGGGCTGATTTTTCAATTGCCAGATAACTTTTATTCCAGGAATAAATTGACGTTTGACAGTTTTTGTATCAAAGAACTGTCAAAATTTCTAAATTATTCTTCGAATAAAGTTATAAGGTCTTTGAAAAATCAGCCCTAAATGGTCAAAAATGTCAAATGTGACAGCAAGTGCCGTTGAATTGAGTGCACTTTAATCACATTTTATAATTTCTAAAACTAAAAAAATATTCTCACTTTTACAGAGCTATACAATGCAGAACGATATCCCACTTCAATGCCAAGTATTAAACCTGCTGAACCAACTTCTAACGCTACGAGTAAACTACTGCATGCTGGACAGTGACCAGATCTTCATAGGATTTCTAATGAAGCAGCTAGACTTAGTTGAACAGCATGAGATACCGTAAGTTCAAGATAATTTACGTATACTTAGTAAAATCATTATTTTAGTGTGACTAGCGAATTTTGACTCTATGGCGAAGTGAATAAAGATGATAGTACGCTACGAGTAAACTACTGCATGCTGGACAGAGGGGCAATTCTCGTAATTTTAAGAACGTTCATAGTCTGATCTCAGTCTCAATCTGTCAAAAATACCTCAAAGTCCCTACATTTTGACAAGTTTTTGACATTTGTTTGCCGCCGAGATGAGACTGCGACTAGACTTTGAACGTTTTAAATTACGGGAATTGGCCATCAGATCTTCATAGGTTTTTTAATAAACCAGCTGGATTTAGTTGAACATCACGAGATATCGGTATCTCATGCTGTTCAACAAATTATCTTGAACTTACGTAAGTTCAAGATAATTTACGTATACTGAGGGCTGATTTTTCCATAGCCAGATAACTTTTATTCGAGCAACAAAATTCACGTTTGACAGTTTTCGTATGAAATAACTGTCAAAATTTCAAAATTATTCCCCGAATAAAGTTATCAGATGATTGAAAAATCAGCTCTTAGTAAAATAATTATTTTAGTGTGACTAGCCAATTTTGACTCTATTAATAGAGTTGTATTTTGAATGGCAATTTCGGTTTACAGACACCTATCCGTACATAATATTTATGAACTTCCCATGTTGCAAAGCATACATAGGCACGTTAGCGAAATGTAAAGACCAGTGTGTAGATATTTGAATACTATCTCATATATCTTATCTAACCGCCCCGTTGGTCTCGTGGTCGCAAGCGCGACTGCTGTGCATGGGGTCCTGGGTTCAATTCCCAGGTCGAGCAAAGAGCCCGGAGTTTGGAAGTTGGCGGTGTGATACCCCCGTGGCTCGGTGCGCACGTAAATCCGTTGGTCCTGCGCCTGATCTCTCCCCGGTCGTGTCGGATTGCCGTCCCATCGGACTATGAGAGTCAAGGAACAGAGAGTGCACGCACACACTTGTGCACTATAATATCTCCTGCAAACCTGGCTAGTCTCCGTTAAGTTTGGCCACCGTGGCAGAAATCGGTCAGGGGGATTATTTTAACAAATTTATTTGTTTTCTTCCAGTGATTGCTGCGATTTAGTAAACAGTATACTGATGTTCTTGGTGCAATTGTCCTCCTCTAAACATCACACCAAACAGATCATCGAAATACCAAAGGTAAAACAGCTGTTTTAATTTGTTAATGCGTCAATCATTGCAATTTAAACCTTATGTAAATGTTTATAATATGCATTTGATTCGCAACGACATTTTGCTTATCCATAAAGTTTCTAGGGTCTGACACTTTCATACGTTTGTTACAGCTTATCCAACTATGCGATGGCTTGATGGCATCTGGTGCACATTTAGAATGTATAGCGGGTTTGGAACCAGTTGCTGTAAAGGTTTTCAGCAATATGGGAGGTAAATATCATTAATTTCTTCCCGTGATTTCGTCCGCGTGAAATTTCTTGTTCCCCCGACTCACCGCGTCGCATCGTATCACCTGCCCGCGCTATCATTTCGTTTTCGCTTAGCGATCTTTCTGACTTAACTTTTTCCCGGTCCTAAGGGTCATAGATCTGACATGTTGGTCGTTAAAGCCTTCCTCAAGAATTGGACTCTTTAAAGGCAAAAAATATTTTTTTTTAAATCCGACCGGTTGTTCCAGAGATTATGCGCGTCCAAATACAATATACAAACGAAAAAACAAAACAACTCTTCGTCTTTTATTATTAGTATATAACTCTCAAAACAATAATAGTAAGTTTTAATACCATCACGTAGGTTACCATTTACACTCAGCGTAAAAGTATGCTCTAAAAAAAAAACTTTTAGATTTTACTTCCGTAGGTATCAATTAGTAAGTCTGACAACCAGTCTTACCAAGGGGTATCGTATTACCCAGTAACTGGGTTGTGGAGGTCAGATAGTTGGGAAAAGGCTAGGCAGATGATGAGGTATCAATTATTATTTTTTTTTTCTTTTGTTATGTTACTGTCCCACTGCTGGGCCAAGGCCTCCCTCAAATCCTTCCAGAAATTCTTTTCCCGCGCCACCTCGAACCAACCCTGGCGGTACGCGTCGAGGTCAATTCGCCATCTCTTTCTCTTTGAGAACATAAGGAAGGTTTTAAAGGAGCCTAAATGTTTTCTTGAATATGAATTTGTAATTGGTTTTAGGTACTAATGTCCTAGGCAGAGCTCAGCAACAAGAAGCGCAAGCGACTAGGGAGGTGCTTTTCTACATGCTGCAGAAAACTATGCACCAACATAAGGTAAGACACAGGCCATCCATTGTTTCTGGTCTTCCCATACTCTTATAGCCATCGCCATTCATACTCATAATAATAATAATAATAATTTATTTATTTCAGACCATTGATCCATATAGTGGTAACACACGAAACACCAACACACACAACACACAACCACACCAACACAACTTACACACACAACACAACACACACACACACAACACACAACTTTCACACCCACACCCCCCCCTTTCACTTCCACATAACTATCTTCACGAAATTTTCCTCATTCCTCCGTATCACATGCCCATACCATGACAACCGATTTCCACACAACTTGTCAGTACAATACTCGCGCTACACTACTGTACAATAATTCGTGATTATAAAAAAGAAAATTGTTGAAGCTATCATTGACGACACGGTTGGCGCAGTGGCTGAGCGATCGACTGCTGCGCTGCGTGTCGTGGGTTCGATTCCCGCACGGAACAAATATTTGTATTGCCTACAGGTTCCGGGTCTGGCTGTTTGTGTATGTGAGTTTAAATGTTTGTAAACGCACCCACGATACAGGAGAAATTCCTAGTGTGGGGCAACGTTTTAATAAAAAAATAAAAATAAAATAATTCGATAAGTGAGAGGAAGAAGGAACTATACAGAATACCACCATCTCTTATCACAATGTAACATATATTTAAAGGTTAGCGCATAGTACGGGCGCATCGGGCTGCAGCACATTGCATTCCAATACAAAAAAAGGCTGGTGCGGCCAGCCTGCAGGTTGCGATAGAGTATACAAAATGTTTGAAAATGATGTAGTAGATTTATAATCGGTTGACCATTTCTTTATCTCTTTCTCCCCCAGGTATTAGAACTAGTATCGTGCGTGCTATCTCTCTCACAAGAACACCCGGAGAGTTACTACCGCTGGTCAGAGCTAGCCAGCGATACGCTACTCAACTTACTAACACAGAGATCCATAGAGCTACACTGTCATAGAGCGATCGGTTCTCTAGAACGACTCTTAGATACGGTGTACAAAGATGTGTTATTAGAACAGAGTCGAGTTGAGATTTTGTTGAAGATATTGTTTAAGGCGCCGCCGGACCAGGTTAGTTGATATTTTTTTACGTTGTTTTAATCAAAAAATGTGTTGGAAAATTGATAAAAAAAAAAAACAAATTAGAATAATACAATATAAAATATTTATAAATTGTTTTTAATGAATGTAAGGAAGCTAAGAATAAGACTTCATTTAAATTACAAAAAAAAAAACATGGTTCACTTCTCATATGACTTTTTCGCTCGAATGTTGTCTTGTATATCATGAACTTTTAGTGTTCTTATCTATTCTTTAATGACGAATAAACGAATTTGGTATCCTTTGGAGTTATATTACTACTACTGCTTTTGCCCACGAAAAAAAAGTCTAAAGAAATAGAAATAGAAAAAGGAATTCTTTTGTAAAAAAATACTGAATATTGTTCAGAGGGGCAATTCTCGTAATGTTAAGAACGTTCACAGTCCGATCTGTCTCAATCTGTCAAAAATAACTAATTTCCCTACATTTTGACGAGTTTTTGACATTTGTTTGTCGCTGAGATGAGATTGCGACTGGATTTTAAACGTTTTTAATTACGGGAATTGGCCTTCTGATTTCGTAATTTATTGTATACATCCATTGTTTTTTTTTTTAACTAATAATATTAATGATTAATTTGCATTTCAGGCAACAACACCCTTGAAACTAAAACTACGCTACCTTTCAATAATAATGGTATTACTCCGAAAAATTCTAGTTCTGATACCAGAAAGCGAAATCCTCCTTACAATCAACTACTTAAAAGCAACGTGTATATCTCCATTATCCATCTTTTTCAACGTCAAAACTGACGTAGATCCGTTAAACGTTCAGAATGTGAACGAAAACTGCGCGAATCTGTCGCCCGACGTCATTCTCGTCCGGTTTCTGTTCAAAACCTTGACGTATGCGATAATGGAGATGGACAATTGTTATGAGAGTGTGGACAGTGAGCAGAACAAGTTGCTGTATGCTGTCTGTGTTAATATTATCGTGCAGGTGAAGCATATGCTGCATTTGACGGGTAAGTTTCAAATTATATAATATTATTATTTAATTTTTAGCCTATGTTGTCCCACTGCAGGGCAAAGGACTCCTTTTCACTTCTCTCTGTCTGGAGCTAGTGTAGACCAATCCTGTCTGTAGACGGCAAGCTCGTCCCGCCATCTTCTCCTCGGTCTGCCTCGATGTCGGCGGACATTTTCTGGTGGTAAATTTGGCCCATGACTCATTCAATATGCGGCAAACGTATCCGGCCCTGCCACATAAGTTTGGCTGGTTTTTGGGTGACGTCAGCAATTTGTGTTTTGGAGCGCAACACGCTTTTGGAGCACAGCAGCAATGATACTACAAAAAAATTCTAGACAGTGGTCAAAATTTCAGTTATTGAGTTCAAAAGATTAATATTTTAGTAAAAGTTATTTATATTTATTCAGTTAGTCTGTCACCGATAAAATACTGTCGTTCGCATTCTCCCTTAAAAAATAAAATTAAGTAAGATCTTTTAAACTGACTACAATATATTTGAATAATATGGATATAGAAACCGCGTACCGGAAGACGTATCGTTGGAAGGCCTCCCACAAGGTGGACCGACGACCTTGTTAAAGCTGCAGGAACCCGTTGCGTTGGATGCGTGAAGCACAGAACCGGTCGAAGTGGCGGTGCTTGGGGGAGGCCTATGTCCAGCAGTGGACGTCTTTCGGCTGAAATGATGATGATATAGAAAAATGAAGTGTCTCTTAAACTTTTACATTAGAAAACTTATTGCTATTCCTGTGAAGTATTCATTCCAGAGGCTCTACTACGAAGTGCAAAGTGCGAATGATCGGATCGGACCGACACATGGCCGAACCGAATATTATTGAAAAATGCGGAAAAAGTTCGGACCAGCTCAGTTGGGTCGGGACCATTGTCAATATTCGAAAGAGTGTAGGAGTGTAGGATCGGGACCGACCGAACCAAATAGTTACTTCATAGCAGGAAACGGCCGAACATTCAGCCGATACTACTTCGGAGTAGACCCCCTGTTTTATTGCTAACCAAATTTTTTTAAAGTCTTGTCTACCTATTTCTATTTACAGACGGCTGTCTCTTCCCCTTATCAGCTAAAACAGCACAAACTCTTCTCCACAACGAACAGAGCGGCCTTAACACTGGGCTGTACAGTCCCGAAGAGAACATTCCCCTAGATGTACTCAATCTAATATGTTTGAAGTCTGCGCATCGGATACCGTTGCTGACTGTACATTGGTCGCATTTACTTATCAGGTATGTACTTGTAGTAATTTTAAGAACGTTCACAGTCTGATCTCAGTCTCAATCTGTCAAAAATACCTCTAATTTCCCTACATTTTTGACAAGTTTTGACATTTGTTGGTCGCCGACATGAGACTGCGACTAGATTTTGAACGTTTTTAAAGACCACTTTTATCATGACTGTATACAAGGTTTTTTTTTTGGGATGGGAAATCATCAAATGACCCCTCCCGCTCTGGGTGGAGCGGTAGGGAGTGTCAGACTTAGGTACTGACTAAAACCCACCCATGTTCCTTCCTTTGCCCTTTATGTTCCGGGGTAGCGGTAACCCTTTCGGACAATCCCGCTGACTCGGCAGGCTTCGGCCCTAAGGGGCTCCTCAAATTATGCTGACAACTCTTTGAGGCGCGCGTGGAACACCGCGCCGTCCGGCACGGGCCTGGACTGTATACAGGGTGGCAGGGACATTAACGCGCAAACTATAATCATGTATTCAGCACGTGATTGTAGACGTTGAAATTTTTCGTCGGCTATCAAAAAAAAAAAACTGCTGTTTCATGGAAAAGTGCAATAAGTACCTACGCGGTCAAAATGTACGGAACTACTACTTTTTTTTTAACAATTTCCTTGCAGGGGGGTTCTGAATCATGTAGTGAATCCATGGTAACAGGTCGCACGTCGATGTCCCTGGCATTCTGTATGGTGGCATAGCGTGCATAATATACGCTTTCAGATACGCTCGGCTACTTTCGGCAAGCTTCGCCGCGAAGGTCTGATTTCACCGACCAAACGATATCGATGTCCTGAATGCTGATAATGTGATCACTTATCAAGATAAATCACCCGTGTTCACACGAATTAGAATAGTTTATTTCATGAAGAGCCAGCAAGTTTGTTAAAGAGGCTGAATGTCCGGGTGCACAAGACGTGATTATCCTTCTCGTCTCCTGTCTCACTACATTTCGTTTTTTTCAGAAATAGTACTTTTATTCTAGAGTCAAAACATGTGATTTCCGCTAAGCAAAACTGAAATATATATTTATTTATTATTATTTATATAGACTTTATTGTACACCACAAAAATACATAGCATAAAAAATACATTAAATACTACAAAATATACAATGGGCGGCCTTATCGCATTACTGCGATCTTTTCCAGGCAACCATAGAATGGACAGTGATTTTCCTGGACATAAAATGGGACTGTCGTTGGTGCAAATATTATGTATACAATACACTAAAATAGATACACAAATATATACATATCCAAAATTATAGATACACAAATACATACATACTATATATACAAGCAACGAAAAATGAAAGAACTGTAGATGATTGCAGTTAGGACAACAAGATCACAACGACAAGTAGTGTTCCTTTACGAGTCTTTTGAATACCTGTAACGACTGCGTATATATTCCATTTTAATTTATTTATTAAATTGTTTCAGACTAAACTTCCTGTCCCATAAATACTGGCAGAAGCTCATCGGGTTCGCTCGCAATCTTCCTTTGAGCGCCGACTGTGGTGATAATCAGCTGTTACGAGTTGACATATTGCAGATAGCATGCGTCATGGCTTACTGCGAGTACTTTGTGAGTTTGTATTCACTTTTTACTGCCAGTGTGTCATAATAAGGCTTTTAGTTTAGTATTTTACTTACTATAATAGTATTTTATAGGTATTGCACGAAATAAATACATTTATTACGAATCCTAGTTCAATTTAATCTGAATTCATGAACTTTAGTTTTTTGCCAATGTGTTGTTATTTAAGTTGGAGGGGCTTGTGGCTAAGTAATAACAGCCGCATGGGTCGATCGATCAGGTTAAGCTACGCTTGCCGCGGTTGGTCCGTGGATGGGTGACCATCTTCACAGACCCCTCCGTGCCTCGGAAAGTATGTTAAGCAGTTGGTCCCGGCTGTCACTCGTGGATCTTTGACAGTCGTTACGGGTCGTCAGTAGCCCGAAAGTCTGACAACCAGTCTTACCAAGGGGTAGCGTATTACCCAGTAACTGGGTTGTGGAGGTCAGATAGGCAGTCGCTCCATGTAAAATACTGGTATTCAGCTGCATCCGGTTAGACTGGAAGCCGACCCCAACATAGTTGGGAAAAGGCTAGGCAGAGGTGTTGTTATTTAAGTTAAACAATCACTTAAGACAAGATTTGATAGTGACAACTTCATCAGGCTATCAGAAACTGGATATTAGTATACAGTTAAGAATGATTTCCACTAAACGACTCGCTCCGCATCGGATCCAAACGAATTTTTACAAACTTTAAACGATATTAAATCGTGTACACAGTATTTAAAGTATATATTACCAAGCCGCGCACTGCAGCCTGACCGCGGGCGTCTTCCGCGACACGCGATTGTAGCCGAAAGTATGCTGCGACGCACGATCGGCTCCGTTCGCCTGTCGTCGTATCCGATCGAATCCTTTAGGCATTAGAACACGTCAACACGGTAGGAATGAAACTATTTGACTAAGCGCAGAAACGGATATGTTCGCAAGCGACGGTACGGAGCCGATCGTATGCGTTGACATCCTGACGGACGCGATCGGCTGTCGCCGCATCGGTGGGTTGCGGCTGAAAATCAGCGTCAGGTGGTACACTTGTGTTCTCATCTGACATTATGCTGAGCCGAGGCCCTTTTGGCATTACAATCTTTGTTTTCTGTTTTTATAGTTTTGCCCTTTTGGCATTACAATCTTTGTTTTCTGTTTTTATAGTTTTAAGATGTATTCATTTTGTGTAATGCTAATAAACGCATTTTTCTTTCTTTCCGTTCGTATCCTTTCCGATCCGATGCGATGCGGGCCGTTTGGTGGAAATCATCATTAACTGGAGATACTGAGATAATGGCAAAATGAACTTCAACACTTCTGATTTAAGGTTTATTTAATTATTGTAAAAACGTTACAACATTGCCAGTTTAATTAATCAGGTACCAATTATGTAGTTATCTCCGTATTATTGGCTAAAATTATAACCCCCTAATAACCCTCTCGTTTCAGGTAGAAAACGGCCTAACAGAAGCCGTCCACCTAACCTGGTTGCTGGTCAACCGAGTACATGTACTCGTCAGTCAGTATCGAGAAGAGATTGTACAGACTCTTATAGCCAAAGTGCAGCAAATGGCAGGAGCTTCGGGGTTATTGCTCCAAGCTATCGCTGCTAGGTGTCAGAGCTGTTTGAAGGTAAGCTAATGTGCTAATTTTTCCAGATAAAGCTGCTTGTCCTCACCTCTGGAGCCCCAGTGACATCCAAAATATCCACTAACACTGTTCATGGCTCAGGGAGTTAAATAAATAAGTGGACTGTATACTTTTTTTTTCGGATGGCAAATCATCAAATGACCCCTCTCACTCTGGGTGGAGCGGAAGGGAGTGTCAGACTCTTACTGACTAAAACCCACCCATGTTCCTTTCTTTGCCCTTTATGTTCCGGAGTAGCGGTAACCCTTTCGGACAATCCCGCTGACCCGGCAGGCTTCAGCCCTAAGGGGCTCCTCAAACCATGCTGACAACTCTGAGGCGCGCGTGGAACACTTACTGGACACTGGACTGTATACTTAAAAAATACTATAATGATAGGAATAAGCAACAGTACAATGAGATGTTGAGTTGAATGACTCGAATACCTTGGAAGCCGTCGGATCGAGTAGTGCCGGAGCTAGCCGCCCCCCCCGCCCCCTCGCCTGCCGCCCCCCCCAGCCGGTGACGTCGGTATATATGCTCACGCACTCGATGCGTGAACAACTCCCCCCCGACCCTTGCTCGATGTAGTGCCAGCCCGCGCCGCAGCTGAGCCCGTAGCTTTAATTCCCCGACTGTGACCTCTGAGTTTGTTTCGGCCTTTCTTCTCAGATATAGTCTAGGAAACGCCGTGCTCATCAAAGCATTAATATTATTCGATCCAGCCTGTCCCATCTTGCCGCCCTCTCCCAGCGACGCCCTAAGCCGAGGTTCGTACCCCACAGAGGGCGCCCTTAGTGTGCAGTCGCTTAGTTTTTAATTAGTTTTAAGCCCTGGCTGGAGGCTTTAAGTTTACTTAAGGCAACCACAGGATAGTCCGGTTAAGTAGTCACGACCTCTTTAGGTCAACTACGAGATGCCATTTATAAAAAAAAAAAAATGCGCGAACAAACACTATCACCATACGATACGATGATATGACTGCCTCAATGGTCTAGTATTCAAAATCATTCAAATTGTTTTTGAAAGTGTGTTACCCAAGTCTCCAAGCGCGATTGGAGTACTTGTACTGGGTTCGATCCCCAGGTCAGGTAAAGTGTTATTTGATTTAATATTTACGAATTTCTTAAAGCAGCCTGGACTTTAGATATTGTGTGATTAATTTATGTAAAAAAGCTCGACCATTTTGCTTGAACGCTAAAAACTTAGTTTTTTTTACGTTGTTGTATTTTTATTTCAGGATGAATTCGCACTGAATACATACAAGATTCTAACATTATGTCACGAAAGCCAGTCGGGACCACTAGTGTTTCTAATTTGTAGGATCATCGGGAAATTAGAACCGGCAATTGCTAGCAGGTATGTTAAACGAGAATTTCTCTAAAGTATACAACCTCCTTTGCTTAACCATCTTAAGGTTGAAAGTCTTTTGCTCGTCATAAAACGGCAAGGTCTATTTTTGCTCGTAAGATCAATATGACAGCTAGATGGTTTCAACCTTAGTGAAGTTTCAATTTATTGTGGATTTTTGTCAAAAGTAGTGAAGTTATTACAAAGTGCGCTATACTTGAACTAATAAAAGGTATGGTTGACATGGAATCTTAAATCATGCATTAATTGATTAATGGTTTAAATATTTGCAGGTTTGCCAAATTAGCCATAGACAGGTGTAAGATATTAAAAGAGTTGCCAGTCGACAAAATTAACGTGCAGCTATCGAAGGAAGATGTACAAGTGGCGTTGGAGTTACTACAGAGGGACAAAGTTCATACACGGTAAGTGTTTTACCTTTCAATAGATAGATTAAAAAGGGATTCGGGCAATAGAACCAAAAAAGATAAAAGCTTTTAAGATGTGGTGTTGCCGAAGAATACTTCACATACCATGGACCGCCTAGAGAACGAACATATCTATCTTTGATCAACTACGCATAAAAGATAGACTATCCACGATCTGTTACCAAAGGATTCTCGATTACTTTGGTCACATTACCCGCCGGGAATCAGATAATGTTGAAAAGTTGGTGGTGGTGGGCAAGGTAGATGGGAAAACACCTCGCGAACGGTCATCTAACCGCTGGGTCAGACCAACTAACTGCCCTCACTGGACTCTCTGTTACGACCGCCCCGAGAGACGCTGAGAACCGAACGAAGTGGAAGACCATCGTGCATAAAGCCACGAAGGCCTTTCAGGGACACCTTAGCACGATATGCGGTTTGAAATTAAGCGATATTGTCTTGGATAACATAAAACTTGGGCACTAAGTGCGTCATACTGCTCAGGGCCGAGAGTTGAAAATCCAACAGTGTTTTTTCTCTGTTGGAATCTCAATGCTCGGCTCAACACTGAAGGTTGAAAATCCAGTGCGTGATAAAATCCCTCCGCGATATTTTTACGTCCGTGCTAACGTGGGCTTTCACTCAGACATTTGTATGTTGACCAAAATCTTTCGTTTGTCAAGTGTTTGAACTGATGAGAATGCGAGAGATTGGACCCCTCACGAGCCCTCGTGTGTTAAATTAGAATGCATTTGAAAAATAATGCCTAATTAATGCAAGTGTTCATATATCAGAGAAACAGCAATTTAATTGCGTTATAACACAGGGCTGTTTTTTCCATCGCCAGATAATTTTTATTCGAGGAATAAAATTGACGTTTGACAGTTTTTGTATGAAATAACTTTCAAAATTTCAAAATTATTACTCGAATATCAGATTATAGAGGTATGAGAAACAAGGTGTAAAGTTCACTCATCCTCCATAGAAAAGGGAGGATCCTCCGACCAGACGGGTGATGTGTCTGGCGGGCAAATTGCCCAACGATTGATGTTGGGAAATTGTATCTATGCTAATTGCGCGGTAAACTCTGTTTGCGCGATGCAGGATTTGTGTGACGTCAGTATGGCGCGTTGTTCGCATGTGGCGTTGTAGATACCGCTACAAGATGATTGAAAAATCAGCCCTTACAGTAGCAATGACTTTCATTTTGACAGCACAACATTCATTGCGTTATTCGCTGCGTTGAGCAGATACATTTTTCGGACACATGAAGCAATGGATTAGCAATATCCTTCAAATGATTCAGATTGTGTTTGAAAGTGTGTGACGCAATTTGGGCGCAGGTTCACGCGCATAATGTAGAAAAAACGAATAGCATCGGTAAATGAAATCGTATTTTTTTTTCCAGGTACTCAGCTTTAGTAGTGGAATTAAATACCCTAGCGTCAAGTGTGTTTGATCTGTCGCCATTTGACTTATCACAGGACAGAGCCATCAACCCACAGCACATTGTGACTACAAATATCGATGAAAAATGGTTATTAAATCAAGTTAAAAGCAGGTAACTATTAATTCTATATTATTTCATAGTATAATTACATAAACCCATCCCCAAGAATTGGGCTACTTTTTTTTTTTTAATTCGACTGGTTGTACAGACGCCAGCAGGTCAAGCTACTACAAGCTGTCATTTTTTTGTTAATAGATTTTCAACTTTATCACTAAAGCATTAAGGTTCAAGGTTGATTGGGAAAATTTGATAGTTTCGGGTAGCTTGACCTGCTGGCGTCTGTACCTGAGATAAGCGCGTTCAAACAGACAAACTCTTCAGATTTATTAATAGTGTATAGATTGAGGAGTAATATTATCCATGTGTATCCCGTTCCGTCGTCTAATTTTTCAGCCTTTTTACGCGCTGAAGCAAAGCTTAAATCTCTTAAAGCGAAGAGTGCATTGGTTCCCAACTATAATACACTCACATGTAATAAATTAATCTGGCAATAGCATATTCTTGCTCTTAAACTCATTATGATAAATAATTTATTTTCTGTAAGTAGGTTTGAACAGACGCAAGCAGGTCAACCTACCCGAAACTGTCAAATTTTCCCAATCAACCTTGAACCTTAATGCGCTAGCGATAAAGTTGAAAATCTATTAAAGAAATTTGACAGATTGTAGTAGCTTGATGTGCTGGCGTCTGTACAAACACTTTTACACGTCTATCATATTTTTTTAAACTAGATGAGATCGGCGTTTCCTATCTGACTATTCTGAGAAGAAAGGCCGAATCAAACTCAGAGGTCACAGTCTCTTTTAAAGTCCAGACATAATCTTGGTCAGAAATGGTCTTTTGTGGGACCACACAGATTGAGTGGACCTGTCCAGCCAGTGCACGCATTTGTCAAAAATAGTGCAGCTCAACTCAGAACTCGAGGAACTACATTAACATACCAATTTGAATTATGTGTTTTCTTTACAGATGCTGCCAAGCCGACTGCACAACACCAAAATCACTGAAACAAAATGAACTAGCTCTGTTGCTATCAAATCTAACCAAAGAAGACATAACTACCGTAATGGCTTGTCCAGAATTTGACCGAAAGATACTAAACCCAGCCTTCGGAATAGCCTGCGACAATTATCTAAGAGAGTTCTTGAATATTCTCTCAGTACACGAAACCAAAGAGTATGAGAAAGAGAGCGCAAGAGAACAGAGGGAGATGAAAATTAGAGATGAGATGACGTCTTCCATTGATAGTAACAAAATCAACGTGGTCAACACTCTTCATGTTTTTAAGAAGAGTGATAATAAGGAATCTAAATCTCAATTCTTCATACCTATCACTGATAATGAGAATTTAAAAGAAAATTTCGGTAATCTACAAATATCTGATGAGGATCTAGAAATTGATCCTCCAGAGTTGCCAGCTTTGTATACAATCGGTATTACTACATTAGAAAAATCATTATCAGACATTATAAGACTGTTTCCTAAACAAATTCGGCCTTTGAGTCAGTCTGAAAATTTCAGTTTAAACGTCGAACAAACTATAGATAGATACACAAGGCGTTGCCATCAAGTTTTCCAAGATAAATTATTTTACCAAGAGTTCAACATACTACAGACAATTATGACAGGATTTTTGGCATCTCTAGACAGAATAATCTCATTTGTCGATGAAGCCGACTGTGATTTACTCGATAAATGTATCGAAAACATCCTACCTACATCACTAGCGAAAAACATAGCAATATTTGCTGTTATTTCCTTACAATATTTATCTTTTCTAATCAAAAATAAGAAGATAGTCGAAACGCCTGTTCACGCTGACGTGTCTTTCCGAGTGACGGCGTCAGTGACTGACAATATTGTTGTTGACAACGTTGTCAGTGTGACGATTGACAATGTGGCTAAAGCACTGAGATTCAGAGAGATTTGGGCTGAATTGAATACTGATTCTAATGTGAATAGGACGCAATCGGCTGTCAGCTGTTTGTATGCGGTTGTCAAGTATTTGGTCAAGGTAAGATCTTCCATTTGAAATATCATGAGGTATTTTATAAGGGTCCACTAAATACTTTAATTTTATTTTCTTATTTGCAGTAAGATATTTGTACCAATCTAAAATGTAACTAATTCATCTTTGTAGTTCTCACATCTTCTAAGTTAAACATTGACCTTTTTTCAGGACACACGACCCCTGACCCCTAAAAACTACATGCAGCCACAAGACTTGGGTCCTAAGCCCGACATGATAATTACTGGAGACAAGTTAATTACACTACTGGAGTACTGGGAGAATAACTTCTATTCCAAGAGTACAGGGGATTTCTTGGAAAAGTGTTACAGGGAACCTATTGAGAGTCTGCTTGTTTCGTTGGCTAGGTGAGTAGAATACAGTCTTTGTTTTCATTTTAATGATGCCGTCATATAGCGGCCGCTATACATATGACGGCGCCGCTTTCTTAGGTAACCCAAGCTTTATACAGGGTTATTGGTAAAACACCAACAACCTCTTAAGAGGTCATTGTACTCATCATTATGAACAACTTTTACTATGGGACCAAACCAGAAATCGCGAAAAAAAAAAACAGCTGTTCCCTACATTTATGTTCGTCTAACTCGTAAAAAAGTAGGGAACAGCTGTTTTTTTTTTCGCGGTTTCTGGTTTGGTCCCATAGTAAAAGTTGTTCATAATGATGAGTACAATGACCTCTTAAGAGGTTGTTGGTGTTTTACCAATAACCCTGTGTAGTAAACACACATGAACAAGCACTTTACATCGAAACTTTTTAATTTTTAGGTTGGACATAGTAAGCCACATAGCGCTCATACCTCCGATAGCGTGGTCGTCGGTAGATGTCGTATCAAAGAAGGATGAGATACAAAAGATAGACCTTCCCCTACAGGCTTTACAAGATATGGATGTTTTGGAAGCCTTTTTGTTTAGGTAAGTTATCTATCACCCACATCCCCAGAAATGAAAAGACCATTTAAAGATTCATCACCGGTTTCAGAAATCCTGTTTTATTTAGCCTCTTGTTAATGTAATCTATTGTCAACTTTTATGTCTTGTGAAGCTGTCGCTAGCTTTATCTTTGACAGTATATTTACTGAATAGAGACTTGATCAGGCTGTCGAAATTGGGTGATCATGTCCGAAATTTTTGTTAGAAAGCATTTTTCGAAATATTTCAGCTATGAAAATACCAGGGGGTCTACTCCGAAGTGGTATCGGCCGAATGTTCGGCCGTTTCCTGCTACGAAGTTACTATTTGGTTCGGTCGGTCCCGATCCTACACTCCTACACTCTTTCGAATATTGACTATGGTCCCGACCCAACTGAGCCGATCGGAACTTTTTTCGGATTTTTCAATAATATTCGGTTCGGCCATGTGTCGGTCCGATCCGATCATGTGCACTTTGCACTTCGTAGTAGACCCCCTGATCTATATATCTAATAATGAAAGAAAATGATCTTCCTGACAGAAATAGTGTATTTTCATCAATGTATTATAAATTACATTAGTATAAATCACGAGCACGCGTCGTTTAACTTTTAAGTCATTAGAATAAGGTTCAAATTGCAATGATTGACGCTAGCTCGTGAAACGCAAAAACTAAATCAAACCACAACGTTACTGATTTCGCCTTTGTCTTAAACTCATATAATTTTCTGTGTTATAAATAAACTTAAAATATTTTCTCCAGGGTAAACCTAATAGGCTGGTCATCCAAGAAACAATTCGAAGAGATGTGGGTAGGTTTACTTGGCGCGTTACAAGGGAACGGTACACACTGGGCCGTGCGCGGGATCACTCAGCTGCTGCTTAGCGCTGCGCCTACAGCGCTGCAGCGCCGCGGGGAGTTGATCCATGTGCCCAGACATAGGCTCAGCTGTAATGAAGGGTGAGATAATATCATATTATACAGTGAATATATAAAGTACCAGGAAAGCAAGAAAATGGAATAAAAAACATTTTGTCACATAATCATGTGATGCATGATGTACAGTCACAGGAGATAAGTAATCAGGGTCATCGGATATAGTTGAAGTTTAGTTAGAAACCCCTAATGTTTTCGATTAAAATTTATTCGTATTAATAGAAATCAAACAGTTTATTACTTAAGGTTTACCTAGTTTATTTTGTTGATATAATATATTTTTCTAAATAGCGTCAGAACTACTCCATAAATACGTTTCCTGCGAAAGGTGTAGTATTATCCCACCTCGGAGAACTTGGAAAGGGTGCAAGCTCTTCCATTTTTGGTATTTTCCCGGTAATATCCACTTTGTTTCACAATTCAATCTTGCTTTCTCAGAATGCAACGACTGCGCAACATTCTAGTCGGCACTTCGTCATACAAGTTATTCGAATGCGTCAACTTAGAACGGATACCGCTCACGAATGACGGTTTCGACGGGTATCATTACGCGCAGTTCAATACTGAGTACTTGAAATTGGCTTCAGGTGAGATTAACCACTTTTTTTTTTTGGAAAATTTTCTATTTAATTAGAAAAAAAAAAGATAACGCTTGTGTTGAATTTGGAACGTCCTTTTTTTTGAACTAAGTTAATAATAATTTTGCAATCGTTCACAAAAAATATTTCTCAATAATTAACTCAATTTCTGGAGTGGAGACCGCGTATCGGCAAGCGTAGTGTGGGACGCCCCACAGCTAGATGGACGGGCAACCTAAAAAAGGTTGCTGGGACGGACTGGATGCGGAAGGCGGAGGACAGGGTGGTGTGGCGTGGCCTGGGAGAGGCCTATGTCCAGCATTGGACTGCGATAGGCTGAGTTGATTGATTGATTGTTGATTGACTCAATTTCATATAAAGCCGATGCAAGGCAAGAGTGCGCGTCATGTGACTTTGATGCACATTGACATAAGGTTCAACTTATTACAATAGTTAACGCAATCGAAATGCAGCAACTATAACTTACAAGTTATCTCGTTCAGAATACAAAAGCAGCTTTCAGCCGTGTCAAAAACCCCCGCTTTTCTCTAGATAACCAGGGAATTTTCAGGAAATATTATTTTAACTTTAGAGTAATACTTTGTACAGACGCCAGCACATCAAGCTACTACAACCTGTCAAATCTCTTTAATAGATTTTCAACTTTATGGCTAAAGCATTAAGGTTCAAGGTTGATTGGGAAAATTTGACAGTTTCGGGTAGCTTGACTCGTCCGTACCTACTTTGTGAGTACTGCTCTCAAAACGGTGAAGGAAAACATCGTGAGGAAACCGGCATGTCCTAGAATCAAAAATTCGAAGACATGTGACATCTACCAACCCGCACTGGGCCCGCCGCACTTCCTCTCACCGAGAGGAGGCCTGTGTCCCAGCAGTGGGGCCATTAGGCTGAATATCCAATACTTTGTTTCTTCATACAGATATAACAGACGATGCGAGCTATAAAGTGAAGAGAGAAGTAAAACGGGTACGGAGAAACAAAGAGATCGATATCAACAGCTGCTTACAAATACTCATGGATGTCACCTCGCAGATGTTGGAACCTAAGGTATGGGTACTTTACTATTGTCAAGTCAAGGTTTAGGGAAGAGGAGTTCAACTAAAGATGACACGGATTTTAAAATGCATTTAATTTCGACTTTCAAAGTAAAAAGTTAACATCAAAATAAAAAATACTTCTGTTTTACTTTAAATCAGTATAGTTAGGTTTTACAGTAAGTTATTATAAGGTAAGAAAATGCCAAGCAAGGACTTTGTTTTTAGTATCCAGGTATGGGCGCTGATTCCCTTGTTCACAAACTAAACTTAACTTAATTTAAGTTCAGTGCATCTTTTTCTTTCTACTTCATTAAGAAAAGGACAGAAGATAAATATTAGTTTAGTCCTGTCAAATTAAGATATTCCATAGACATCTTAGACGTGAATAAAAACGTGGCGACTAAAAATACGTCAATTTACGTCAGGCGCTGACTAATTTCTGAACGGGAATATTAAAAAAAATTAAAAATTCCCTTTCGTCCACACTGAACGAATGAAACTTTTTTCCCGATCATCAACAGTGTTGACGACAAGGTACTGAGGTCACTGATCGGGAATATTCGGTATTTGTTAGTATAATAAGTCGCAACTAGTTTTATTGACGAACGAAAGTTAAATTTTAAATTGTTCTAGGCACCGACTGGTTTAGCGGCTCGCGTAGCCCTCCTCTCCTGCATGTCTCAAACAAGCGCAGTATTCACTCAACCAGCTCACTGGTGCTGGGCAGCCGGCCAGCTCATCTCTCTGAGCAGTGCCGCGCACGCCACACTGACGCAGTACAGCACGGCCGGGCGAGCGCTACTGCTCGCCCTGTCCCACTGTATGTGTGTGTTGGACGGGTTCGAAGGGCTACAGGTTAGTTTTCAACATTTTATCGAGCCGGCTTTTGCTGTCTAATGTCTATTCAAAAAGTATCTGTTAAAAGTGTAAACAAACCCTGATAAAAAGTATGAAATATCTTAGACGAAAACGAAACTTGAAGTTATAAAATGAACCTTCGTCAAATGAAAAACATCTTTAAGGCGATATAAAATTTTAACTTCGTGTTTAATTGTTCAAATAAACAAGTGAAATCATCAGACAGGTCCGTATCATACCTACCTGTCCGCCATTTTGTTTTTTTTTTCAAAATGGCGGCTACGCCTGATAGCATAATAAGTCCAAACTCCGTAAAGTGTCACGTTTTCGAGATATAAACGTTGAAAGTTGATCACGTGACATCCATATTTTGAACTTGCGTAAATCTTGTTGCATAAATGTTTGATTATTTTAAATATTCAGAGTGACTATTTCAAACATTTGGTTACATATTCATCAGATACTTGGAAATAAAATCAAGCTAGTATTCAATAGAAATAATCGAAATAGCTTCATAAAAGAATCTTCACTTAAAAATACTTTTCTCACCAGGAACTATCAACAGTCCACCAGAAACTTCTAAAGTCTCTCTCCTCAAGCTACGCACCTTTACGTCAAGCGGCATTGCAGGGATGTCTCTTACAGTTGACAGGGAAGGCATATCTCTTGGCCAATGTGCACGGTCAGCCCAACCCTTATCATGAGCTGGTGTCGCAGTTGAATGTCGCAGTAAAGCAGTATCTTGCTCCTAATACCAAGTAAGTGTGAGAAGCTTTAAGTATATCATTCATCAATCATCATATTTTATCGACGTAGCGGTAGGCGAAAAAGAGGTTGACGGACGAGCTTGACTTCTAGCAAAAGACAGAATTGTGTGGAAAAGGGAGAGAGAGGTCTTTGTCCTAGAGTGGGCCAATACAGGCTTGTTGGAAGTTTTTATCATACTTTTGAAATTCTGCTACTTTTTAAGGTTCCAACCGAAAAGTCAAAACTGAACTTTTGCAAGATTACATTTTTTCAGTAAAATTGCATCAATGAAATAAATAAAAAAAATACTGAATTTCAATAACAAAATAAATTCTAAGGAAATTATTACTGCTCTGTATTAAAATAGTACTTTTTAACACTTGGCTGTCTCCTTTGAAAAGAATATGTGTTGTATAGAATGTCTTACATTTAGAACGCCAAGTTTTCCCTCGTTTAATCGATCTGTTTTCACTATAAAAGAAGCCTCATTCATATAATTTATTTTCAGAATATCCCTCTACGAACAAAGTCTATACTGGACGGTGCTATTCACTCTTATAGAACTCGGACATCCGGAACTGATCAACATTGCTGTGGACTTCGTGCTTACTAACCCTAGGCATTACTGCATTGATTTAGTTGTTAAGGTAATTTAGAACTTAGTACTATTTTAATAGAGTCTAGATTGCAGTGGGACATCATTAACTTATACACGGCCACTGCTCAACATTAATCTTCTTGTAGGCAGTCATATTCAGTTGAAAGGGGTACACTGGACAGTCCTTTTCACCACTTTTTTAATTCCAATTGGTTCCAATTGCATTAAAAAAAGAGTTAATTATTAATTATTATTACATAATTTTCATTATTAGTGTTATTATTAGTGGTCATATTATGTATACATAGGTTAGGGTACGCTTCCATACAGGTTGGATTTTTGAGCCGGCGCAATAAGGGCTTAACCGTTGTAACTACAGGAAATGGAATGGTCGTGGGAGACTATCCTTAACTTTTTGAGACATGTTGATCTGCATCCACAGATTTTGAAAAAACAATACAATTAGCATCAAAACGGACAGTTTTCACAATTTTTTTTTTTTGATGCCATACGATCCTGTTTCTTATAAGGATAAAAACACTATTGGACTAACTGAAGTTTGAGTACTAGAAAAGTCAAAAATGGCAAATAAAGAATCCACTCTGTATACCCTTTTGACATAAGACCTTTTCCTGTTTTATCTTACTCTCGGCCTTGGGGGGTAAGAGAAACGGGGGAGTTTCTCTGGGACTGGTGACAAACCATACATTGTTTAACACTATGGCTGGCATTTTCAGGGTATCACAACGACAATAAGACAGCAAGTTCTTCCAAAAGATTTGAAGAACCTAATAATTGAGAAGCTTTTGGATAACATGAAGAAATATTCGGAACATCATGCAGTCCAAATATTAATGGTGCATTTATTTTCAGGTGAGTTTATCTATTCATATTCCTAATTTGACGCATTTTCGTAAAAATACTTAGTCACAGACTTTAACTATTTTAACTTTCTTAGGCAAGGATGTCTTTTTGTAAGGTTTCTGAAGTTGTTATTCAAAAAAAAAAAAAAAAAATACTGAAGCGGCCATTATACGGAGACAAAACAATATTGTTCACAATTGTATTAATTTCTCGCCTTGATTTGATCGTTCGTTGATCGTTTGTTTATTAACTTCCTAAAGATGATTTTATAATCGGTTTCAGAAATCGAAAATGGCTATAGATTTAAAAATTATTTTTAAAAATCTTTTAAAATGAGTTTCTTAACCTTAGTTTTTAAACACAAATAAACTAAAATTCTTTCCTCCACAGCCGACAACAAACTCCTCAGTCCAAAACTAACCTCAGACGTATCAAACATGGACCCAGACATTTTAATGAACTCTATGGAACGCATCACTCTACTCTACAAAGTCCTCCGCCAATCAAAAGAGAGAGAAAGCAAAAAAATCATAACAACTTCTCTTAAATACTTTTTAAGAGAGACTCTCCCACCGGCGGCGACTTTGAGCAGAGTTGTCATAGAGTTTTTAGAGTGTTGCAAGGAGAGTGAGAAGATGAGAATGGAGATTGTATCGAATAGAGATCGCTGTGTTGATTGTGCGGTTATGAATGCCGCGATTGTTTTTGAGGTAAGTTTTTTTTTTTTTAAAGATTACACTAGTTTGCCCAAAACTTTGCTTTGAGAATCCCTAACTAACATTTAAACGGAGGAAAATGAACCTAAGGCTTACCACGCGGAATCAGTCACTGAAAAATACCACAAGTGCGTGCACTGGTATAAAAAGCTATACCTTAAATTTTTCGGCGGTTTCAAAATGTCTTCACGCAGTGCATAATAATTATGTCCTCCTAGGACGTCCCCTCCCGGTGTTTCCACTCACATCTGCCCTGTAAATACCATTTGTTAGTCGCATTTCTTTCACTATAATGATCTGATAACTAAAACTAAAAGGGGAGGCCTTTGCCCAGCAATGGGACACAGGGTAGGCTAAAAAAAAAAAACTAAAACCAGCGCTGGGGCTCTGTCTCGTATAGGGTCTTAGCATTATGCTGAGCGATGGCCGTTTTGCGTGGATGTGACGCATGTCTTCCTCCAACTTGTTATATTTTTTTGTTTGTGTTATTTTTATGCGTCATGTTTGCCGCTAATGAACGTATTCTATTTCTTCTTGTTTTCTTTTCTTTCTAAAAATATCTTTATTCTTCTACAGGTATTCCAAACATCGATAACTCAAGACCAGCTCCCAGTTCTCTCCGGCTGGATATTCGAAGCCCTATGCCACTTACTGAACGGAAAAGTAACATCAAACCTCCTACCATACTGTTTACAAACACTACTAGTTTCAGCCAGTTCAAACCAGTTTATACGCCACGTTTCCCCACTGTGTTACCACATACTAAGGATAGGTTTCCTCAAAAGTGGGGAGATGTCAGAAAATTGGGGAATTTTCAAAGAGTTTTTGACTAGTAAAGTAGGAATGTCTTTCAACGATAGAAGATTGTTGTGCGTAGTTGCAATAAAGTCTAATTTTACGGGATCTCAAATTGAAAGGTTGAAAGAACTTTGTAATAGTAACGACTGTTTGGCCGATTTGGCTTTGTGCTTGAATTTGTAGTTTTTAGGTGGAAAGTTGAATGGTTTAATGGTACCTTAGATTCTGATTGCTTGCTTAAACGTTTTCCCGGAGTCCGCTTTCCTTTGAAGAAGTACTCTTCTGTGCTTAAAGGTGATAGTGAGATTAGATTATTTTAGGACAGAAGAATATGAAGTTTTTCTTGACTGAAGAAATTAAACCTTCATTGTCTTACATTCGATCAGCAGTGATAGGAATAGGTAGTGCCTATTTGCCTAAACTTCGAAGAACAGAGACAAGAAACGGAGACTTCCTTAGGACTAATATTTTTCCGGGACATCTGTCCCGAAATTCGGGACGCCACTTAACCGACCGGTTCTGTGCTTCTTGCATCCAGCAAGAAGCACAGAACCGGTCGAAGTGGAGGTGCGTGGGGGAGGCCTTTGTCCAGCAGTGGACGTCTTTCGGCTGAAATGATGATGGTTATGATAGAAAATAAGTTAGAATGTGCGGTGCCATTAAGCCTTATATAAAGATCAAGAGTGTTAGTACTTGTAGGCAATTTGATTCTGTTTACTTAATTCTCTAAATTCCTTCCGAGCTAAATTTTCATTCCAAAGTAGTAGATATTTTTGATGAAGAGTTGGAGATTGGTCGTTTTAGAATAAATGTAGGAACCTACTAAGCAGGCAGACTAAATGAGGCTATTAATATTTAAAACGCGCTTAGGATCTACGCGTGTGAATGCAGTTTCATTGGTGCATCATCATCTGCCTAGCCTTATCCCAACTATGTTGGGGTCGGCTTCCAGTCTTACCGGATGCAGTTGAATACCAGTATTTTACACGGAGCGACTGCCTATTTGACTTCCCCAAACCAGTTACTGGGTAATACGATACCCCTTTTGTAAGACTTTTGGGTTTTACGTAACGACTGTCAAAGATCCACGAATGACAGCCAGGACCAACGGTCATGGCAAATTTCTTCAGAAAAAAAAACCTAGTAGTGTTGTACTAATAACGCTCGAAATAGGAACAGTGGAATTAGACAGTATTTTGGTTCGATAATATTGGGATTATTACAGCATATTGGCGCCGATTCCCTTGTTCACAAACTAAACTAAATTTAAGTTCAGTGCATCTTTTTCTTTCTATTTCATTAAGAAAAGGACAGAAGATAAATATTAGTTTAGTCCTGTCAAATTAAGATACTCCATAGACAAATTAGACGTGATTAAAAACATGGCTACTAAAAATACGTCAATTTACGTATGGCGCTGACTAATTTGACAGGACTAAACTAATATTTATCTTCTGTCCTTTTCTTAATGAAATAGAAAGAAAAAGATGCACTGAACTTAAATTTTGTTTAGTTTGTGAACAAGGGAATCGGCGCCACTGTCTGCCTGCTTAGTGCGTTAAAGAAAGATGATAGAATAATAATATAGAAAGTATATCGCCTGTTTCTCTTCTCATCCTGTAAGGACAACATCGTGAGTTTAAGAAATCGTTTGAGAGTCGAATTAAGTTTGAAAAAGTCTTTGTCAACTCTGTAGAAAGTTTTGAAGAAAAATAATCTAGTTTGGATAGCCAAACTAGATTATTTTACTTCGAAACTTTCAAAGCGTCTCGTCCATACAGACTAAAGCTAGGGTTTCCTGGAGAGCTGTGGCCCTCATGAAAATCTGTCAATTTCTTCAGTATTTGACATTAAGATGTCAAAAACGCTCTGTATTTGGGCAGCTGTTTTGCATTGTGTGACCGTTCATAGCTTTCTTAGTAACCCAAAGCTTAATTGAACACATCGAGTTTTCGATAAAGTTCGTCTTTGTCGTCTCTGTCACTCATACTTTTTTTTTTTACTTTTTTTTTTGAACGTTGCCCCACACTAGGAATTTCTCCTATATCGTGGGTGCGTTTACAAACATTTAAACTCACATACACAAACAGCCAGACCCGGAACAACTACCTGTAGGCAATACAAATATTTGTTCCGTGCGGGAATCAAACCCGCGACACGCAGCACAGCAGTCGATCGCTCAGCCACTGCGCCAACCGTGTCGTCTACTAGCTCTTTGATTGTCGTAATTAGAGACACAATAGAAAGACAATTGCTTATGTCGGACTGTGTAACATAAGACATTCGAGAGGCTAGTCTGACAGTCTCTTTCTAAAACTCAATTTCGCCCACAGTCAACCACATAGTGGTAACACTAGCACGTGTAAAATCGTCAAATTGTTACCGCTGATATGCGGTTGATTGTACGTACAATGCTATGATATCACTCTTGTCTATGCTATACAGGCTGGCAGGGACATCTACGTGTTACCTGTTATCATGGATTCAGTACATGATTCTGTAAATGTGTCATTGCGTTGAAATTTTTCGTCGGATATTAAAAAAAAAAAAAAACTTGCTGCTCCATACATATTGAGCGCGTAATTTTCAATTAAACAACTGATTTTTTTCAAAGTATTTCAACGCAATATACTGTCCACAATCATGTACGCACGGCTACACATCAAGCTATACATAACCAGTATAAGCTGACTTCTGATTGTACGAAAAACCTATACAGTGCGAGGTCAGCTAAAAGTGGAAATGTATAGCTTGATGTGTAGCCGTGTGTACTGAATCCGAGGTTACAGTTTGCGCGTCGACTTCCCTGCCATCCTGTATAAATCTCAGAGACATGTAGCTCTATTTGTTCTATAGTAGACGAGTAGGGTTTAGTAAAAAGTATCGATACTTGACCAGCATCGATATTACAATACATAGTAATTGCTAATGTAAAACACGTTATTATTCATATTTAATGGTTAAGCTAATTAATGACTGTAGGTGAAATATATTTAAATTCAAACAAGATAATAATGTTTATAGAAAATACTCGATAATTAGGTAGGTATCGATACTTTTTACAGATATATCGTTACTGGTGACATGAATTGCGGACGAGGCGCTTTTAACAGTTATTTTTATATAGCAGCATATTTTATTAGTACATAGTACAAATTAAATGGACAATGTTCTTTCATTATTCAACTACTAATAGTTTATTAATATAATAACAGTATAGTAAAATAATCGCGCTTATATTTTTCGATGTAGATTAATTTATTAATTTCTAAACTAATATTATAATGTTTCAATACTAAGAGAAGATATTTTGAAAATCGGTAGAGGTAATAATATATTGCAATAATAATGTTTTAAGAATTATTAATTACCACAATAATAAAATAGAAGGTACTCATAGGTTCTCTAAAACAAAGACTATAGAAATCATTGCTGCAAAACATATTATTTCCATTTAAAGAAATATCAACTTTACCCTGATATAATAAAGTTGATTTTAGAGTGACTAGTACAATTGAAAAAGTGCTAAAAATCGTTGCAGCGGAAACTAAATGATAAAAAAAGAGTTATTTTTTTGAATTCCTAACTGAAATAATGCGTTTATAATAAGTACAGATAAGATACTCATTAATTTGTGTATTTTTCACTTCCAAATAATTATAATCCTTATTCTTTGAATGATAAAGTTCTATTTCCTTTGGATGGCAATCGCGAGAGACGTCGATGTGACGTCATTGTTCTCTAGTGTCTTATACATTATTTCACTGTAAAACTGTATGATAATTGATAATGTTGTACAATATGTATATTTTATGAAATTATGTAATTTTAATATTCATAATTATATTTTTAACTCGAAGCTTCAGCAAGTTAAATAAATAAATAGTGTAACGTTTTTATGTCTTTTATTTTTATAACGCCCACTAGGCAAGAATCTCTAAAAGTAAAGTTTAATCAAATCCTTATTTTGAATTACTCCTAAACGAACATCACCTCTATGTGTACTATGTATGTATATATACATGTGAAAAAATAAGCAAAATAATCAGGGCATCAATCACTCTATGTTAGTGAAAATTAAGTTGATTTCATAATGACGAGTACTATTGTAAAGTCATAAACATGTTTGAGGTTTTTTTTTTTTTTTTTTTTCGGATGGGATATCATCAAATGACCCCTCCCGCTCTGGGTGGAGCGCAAGGGAGTGTCAGACTCTTACTGACTAAAACCCACCCATGTTCCTTCCTTCGCCCTTTATGTTCCGGGGTAGCGGTAACCCTTTCCGACAATCCCGCTGACCCGGCAGGCTTCGGCCCTAAGGGGTCCCTCAAATTATACTGACAACTCTTTAAGGCGCGCGTGGAACACTTACGCGCCGTCCGGCACGGGCCTGGTCCTGATCGGACGGTGAGCTACCCATTGCTCTCCGCCCGCAGGCCCGCGCCTACGGTGGCCGGGAGTCGTCACGCGGCTCCCGACGCCCGGAGCGTCTCCCGCGGCGGCTGCGACGGGAGGCTCTCTCCCTCATCCGTCCCGCCACCTCCTTCGCTAGCATGACTGCTTCGCAGAAGGAGGCGACTGCCTCCCAATGTTTGAGGTTTTATCGCGAACTTTATGTACAGGTTATTTTCACAAAAACACACACTGTTACTGTTAGCAGCCTGTATCATTCCACTGCCGGGTGTGCGATAGAGTGCTAATGTGGACCACTGGTCTTTTGTTTGTTTGGCTTGTCCCGCCATCTACAAAATCATATTGTTTAAATTTTGGAAACTAAATCGCGAAATAGAAATAATTATTATCTATCTTTAACAAACACTATGAAATGACAAAGCAAATTAACCATGAATTTATCACGACTTATCTTGTCTGTTAACTTTTGATTTTTATAGTAAGTACCTACGTATCTGCTGATTTCGATAAGATTATGATCTTGTAATTGGAACTATTGCATTTATTGCAGTTAAATTAAAACTGTAGGCAAAATTTATATATTATCTGCCTATTTAATGATAAAAAGCCAAATAGTTGAATAACTATGAGTCTGAATAACCCAACGCCTGAAGAATCGGATGTTCTCATGAGCACCTTACAATATAGAATAATCAGTCTATTATGTTCCTACTCCAAGAGCGCAGGTCTCCTCTCTGTGAGAGGTACCGTTAGACTTAAATTTACACACATAAACTCACGACTTCTTCCCATGAGGGTTGGCAGAAACTACTGAACGCCTACCTGCAACAATACTTACATACTCCTCTTGCTTCGTTTACATCTGGTCATACACGCTCGCCGGTTGCGAGTACTATATGCACCTGACCTTTCTGAAGAATTTCACCAATAAGGTTACGAAATAAATCGGTAGAGAAATCTAAACAATTTTACCGATGCTCACCATAGGTAAAATTGTTTCTGAGGGACCCCTTAGGGCCGAAGCCTGCCGGGTCAGCGGGATTGTCCGAAAGGGTTACCGCTACCTCGGAACACAAAGGGCAAAGGAAGGAACATGGGTGGGTTTTAGTCAGTAAGAGTCTGACACTCCCTTCCGCTCCACTCAGAGCGGGAGGGGTCATTTGATGATTTCCCATCCGGAAAAAAAAAAAATTGTTTAGATTTCTTGACTCCTACCGTAAGGACTGGCAAAAGACAGAATTGTGTGGAAAAGGGGAGAAGGGAGGCCTCTGCCCTGCAGTGGGACAATACAGGCTGGTTAGATTAGATTAGGTGCATTCATCAGGTCAAGCCAATCACGAATCAGCGAATGAAGCGTAAGATAAATGGACCTCGGCAAGAGGAGCCGACGACTTGAAGAAGGTGGCAGACACAATTTATCCGGACGAAGGAGAACAGAGGTCATGTCATTAAACTCTGCGCCCCACGCCCCTAGTCGCCGCAGGAGACGCCGGGACGTCGGGAGTCACCAAGCCGACCCCCGGCCACCGTAGGCGCGGGCTTGCGGGCGGCGAGCATTGGGCAGCTCGCCGCCCGGCAAGGACCAGGCCCGGGACGACGGCGCGTTGTGTTCCACGCGCGCCTCAAAGAGATGTCAGCACGAACTGACGGGGTCCGCTAGGGCCGATGCCTGCCAGGGCCGCGGGTTGTTCGAAAGAGATACCGTGGTCCCTGGCATAGGCAACTGAAGGAACACGAGTGGGTTTTAGTCAGTAAAAGTCTGACACGCCCTCCTGCTCCGCCCAGAGCGGGAGAAGTCATATGATGATTTCCCACACAGAAAAAAAAAATAGGCCTATGTCATTATCCAGCAAAGGTCTGCGATAAGCTAAGTCGATTGAAGTTCAGATAATCGGACAATGCATTATCAAAACGCGGTACCTAAATTAACTGAGTCACGACAAAAAAATATTCACTATTCACTCATTATCAGACGATTATCCACTATCAGTGATAATTATTGATAGAGATAAAGCGAAATATCTTTTAGTATTGTGTATTTTGGTCAAAATGGCGGTCACGCGTCGCGGTTATATTTTTTGTGCGTTCTTGTCGAGTGTGCTTTGTGTTTTATTGGTTGTAGTTGCTCTTGCAAGTGATAGTTGGGTGAGTTGATAAGTTTTCTTTAAAATATGGGAGCAGGAAAGAGCAGTCGTGGCTCAGTGGTAAAGGCCGCAACTAACAAGTTGTAGTAGGTCGTGGGTTTGAACCCAAGCAGGCACTTTACTTTGTGTTCCACTTACAGAGAGGAGGCCTGTGTCCCGGTTGTGGGAACGTTATAGGCTGATTATGCTTGTGCTTTAAAATATCCTTAGTTTAGTCTGTATCAATAAATAAATATATGTTAAATAATAAAAACATACCTACAAAAATGTAGTAGGCAGGTGTGTTGACTTGGTTCGCGAGGTTATCGACATACGGAATGTGCTGGTCATGGTGCCGATAGTTTTTCCAGCCAATGGTTTACTAACACCTAAGGAGAGTCTCGTAAGGTAGGCAGTTGAAAGGGATAGGTAGGTACTCCCAGATACACTTATTGAGAGGAGGTCCCTCCCTCTGGAAGTGGCAACATCAGTTGAAGTTAAGTAGATAGATAGATGGAGAAGAAGTAGATAGACACTTCGTAAAAATGCAGGACGAAAGTTGGTGTGTAGTACCTACTGGCGCCGATACCCTTGTTCACAAACTAAACTAAATTTAATTTCAGTGCATCGTTTTCTTTCTATTTCATTAAGAAAAGGACAGAAGATAAATATTAGATTAGTCCTGTCAAATTAAAACACTCCATAGACAAATTAGACGCGATTAAAAACATGGCTACCAAAAATACGTCAATTTACGTCAGGCGCTGACTAACTTCCCACACCGGCACCTATGTGGTGACTAAAGAATGATTACTCAGGTATATCCGGTTGTTTAGCAATATCTTTTCTTAGATCAAAAATGATTTCAATATGATTGTACACACGGCTACACATCAAGCTATGCATTTCCAGTTTTAGCTGACCTCGCATTGTATAGGTTTTTCGTACAATCAGAAGGCAGCTTATACTGGTTTTGTATAGCTTGATGTGTAGCCGTGCGTACACACATTACAATTTAAGCCGATTTAAATAATCTGAAAGATAACTATTGAGTACGAATTTTCCTGGAAAGTTCAAATATTGTGGGGTGTTTTGGTTTTTGTTTTTACATTAGGGTTTTTAGTAGAAGTTAGTCTGGATTTGTGTCGGTTGGCCACAAGAGACACGTTCCCTATCAGGTACAGAAATTAGTTATTCAACCGAATTAATTATACTCGTCTGCGAAATCCCTTCGAATACAGAATATTAATTTGATATCCTAAAAGGTGCCTTAGATGTTTAGGTGCCTTAAATGTTTTTATAAAAAAATTGCTAACTGGCCAGAAACGAAAACATATACATATTTGTATATCTTGGAATAAAAAACCTTGTGAAAACAATGAATTTTAAGCATGTTGTACATTCCTATTGGAATATTTTGAATTCCTACCGAATAAATTACTGTTGTCCACTTGTGCGGTGTGCAACTCAGACGTGTGTAAAAATGTGATAAAGAGGTGTGAACGGCGCGTCAGAACCTTTAAAATATATTATTTTGACCTTGCTACTGTAAATCTTAAATGAGGAAAACACTCACTTAAATATTTATCAACGAATATTTGAATTGCCTTTATTGTCTATTAAATAAAACTCATATCTATTGATAAAGTACACCAGGAATTTTATTAGTCTAAATAAACATTGAACGTGAAGTGAATAGCGATTACAAGAAGTCATACCGAATAAGTACAAACGCCAGCAGGTCAAGCTACCCGAAACTGTCAAATTTTCCCAATCAATCTTGAACCTTAATACTTCAGCGATAAAGTTGATAATCTATTAGAGAAATTTGACAGATTGTAGTAGCTTGATGTGCTGGTGTCTGTACATTGAGCAAGGCCAGTGGTGGCCCAGTGGTAATGACCCCGACTTACAAGTCGTAGGTTCGAACCCAAGCAGGCGTTTTACTTTGTGTAGGTAAATAATTTCATCATCACTGTTCTCAAAACGGTGATGGAAAACAGAGAAGAAACCGGCACGTCCTAGAACCAAAAATTCGAAGACATGTGACATCTACCAACTCGCACTGGCCCCGCGTGGTAGATTACGTACAGCCCACTCCCTCTCGAAAAGAGGAGTCCTGTGTTCATGCAGTGGGAACAATAGGCTGATATAAAAACAATGTATAAGTAAATTATGTTGTAATTAGCATATGAAGTCTTTCAATCAATCTGTCAAATAGTCAAGTCCGCATTACCGAGAGAGACCATGATCTATCAAGAGAGACCACGACTTCTGAGTTTGTTTCGGCACTTTTTCTTAGTGATCAGTCAGCTAGGAAATGCCGCAGCCAGTTAAAATATTGACCAACAAAATATTGACGTGTAAAAGTGTCTTAAAAGATCTACTTACATAAATAAACATTTCATTTCATTTCCTAGTTTGGCTAAGGAAATAGAGATCGCAGTTTGTAGTTATTAGCAGACGGGTGGGAGTATAACGTCAGCCTTGCAATCCACTGTTGGGCATTAGGCCTCTCTGAGCGCTGCCATTTCAGTCTGGAATGCTGACGACGGCATCGGTCCTGTACTGTTGGTTTGGTTACGCGTACACTGAAATGGATATGTGTTTGTATCGTAGAGAGGGGTTCCTGGTTATGTAATAAGAGCCGCACGGGTCGATCAAAGGTAAAGCTTCGCTTGCCGCGGTCGTGGACGACCATCCGTTACGTATCGAGACTCCTTCGTGCCTCGGAAAGCATGTTTAGCCGTTGGTCCGTATCGTCATTCGTAGATCTTTGACAGTCGTTACGGATAATTAGACGCCCGAAAGTATGACAACTAGTCTTACCAAGGAGTATAGTGTTACGGTTGTGGAGGTCAGATAGGTAGTCGCTCCATGTAAAATATCTATTGGTATTCTGCTGCATCCGGTTAGACTGGAAGACCCATAGTTGGGAAAAGGCTTGGCTATATATTTTGTGTTTGTATCGTAGATTTGTACTTAGGTATAGAGTAGTACTGAGAATCGGTAAGCGACCGACGTAAGCGATCGACGCCGCCGGCGTATCAATATTTCCAGCTATCGAGGGATCCTTGGCAACAGTCAGTCAAATGATACCAGCCACCCTGCGAAGATCGTTTCTCCACCTAGCCTAAGGTTATTACACATAAACAAGTGAACGCTGCTGCCAACTCCTTGACAATATCACAGTGTTATTTATTACTTCACTCTCAAGGAGAGAGAGTGGCCTCGATTTCGCTTGAAATTACACAAAAGAAAGCCCAACAAGCTTTTCAACCTTTTTGGGATAATAAAGTCGATGAAAAGACCCGTCGCGTCAGAATCTTTAGCATACTCGTATTATTATTATTGTTACGAGCTTCGGGGTTCGTGACAATTAAAACTGCCGATATAAATTACCAAAAATAACACTTTAATTAAACAACACTAATAACAACTCAAACACACTAATTATAAAACACAATATCACTTAAGTCGCACTTGGAGATCGCTTTCGATGTATTCGCTTGTATCGCTTATCCAACTCTGTCCCTCGGTCGTCTTATCCCGGCCTTATATAGTGCCGCAGATAGTTCTCGAACCTTCAACTGTAGAAACATCTAGAATGTTCGAGTATATACCGGCCCCGACTGACCGGTTGTCGTTAGTTCTAGAAAGTTCTAGCATCGAAGTTACTGGAAGAATCTATTAGTTCTGCTCCTCGATACTAGATGGCGCTAGTGGTAACTTGTGGCGCGCAACATTATAAACATCGATCCGCCCTTGCTTTACACGAGTGTAATCTACGACCTACTGTTGTGGTGACATGTAAGATGTTGTCAAAACAATAGGATTTTTGTGTGCTGTCTAAAGGGTTTGAAGATTTTCTATGGAGCCTGACATACTTACTGTCACGCCATTATGAAAATGGCGGCCACGCATGAGACCTATATGTATATATCAATAGCTGACATCAATGCAAACAGAAAACATAATTAGACCAAACCCCGTAAAGTGTCACGTTTCCGAGATATTAACGTTCAAAGTTGATCACGTGACTCAATCATCAACTTTAAACGTTAATATCTCAGAAAAGTGACACTTTACGAAGTTTGCTATGCCACGGATCTTGAAAGCCCTTTAATAATTAATGTAAGTAAGGAGGATTATATACATTAACCTTCCAGAATAAATTCTCTGAACGATGGTGAAAACTGCATCAAAATTAATTGTGTAAATTAAAAGAACTAACCAACGGGGTAGTTGCGTAACACACTATCAGTAGCAATGGATTTCATTTTGACAGATTAACAACATTCATTGCGTTATTTACGTTGTTGAGCAGACACATCTTTCGAACATATGAAGTAATGGATCAGCAATATCCTTCAAAATAATTCAGATTGAGATCGATAGTGTGTTACGCAATTTCCTTTTTTATATTCCTGTTTGTTTCTGTCACATTTAAATTAAATTGTATTATTTTGCTTTTTGTACGCTGTATCAGTACAGCGTCCTAATAACTGGTTGCTTTAAAAATATAATTAATTATTTTAATACTTGTTGATGGATAATTGTTTGCTGCACCGTACGACGTCATTACGTCGGCGCCGGCTGTCGCTGAAAACCAGCGCTGGGGCTCTGTCTTGCATAGGGTCGCAGCATAATGCTGAGCGATAGCCGTTTTGCGTGGATGTGACGCATGTCAACCTTTTCTTATTGTTTTTTTTTTGTTTCTTATGTTCTTTTTTGCGTCATGTGTACCGCAAATAAACGTATTTTCTTTCTTTCTTTCTTTCAATTAGGGTGCCAGTCAGTGTTGAGCAGACAACATTTTCGAACGTTTCATACGTTCCAAAATGTTATCTGCTCAACAACGCAATGGATTAGCAATATCCTTCAAAATTATTCAGATTGTGATAATTTTTTTTAATGATATAAACTAGTGCTTGACTGCGATCCCGCCTCATGGAAAGCAGTGATGCAATCGTTGATGGTAAAGCGCGCTAATTTATTATGAGCCTATTCACTGTAGCCTTGAAGACACTTAAATTATAATCGGACGGGAAAACCGCTGCAGGCAAATTGTTCCAGTCCTTCGTTGTTCGCGGTATAAACGACGAGGCGAAACGCTTTGTCCGGATCGTAGCAGTGTCAGCAACGTAAGGGTGGAAACTCGCCGTACGACGGGTTGTCCGATGATGGAACGGTGATGGCGGAATTAAGTCATGTAATTCCCGCGCACACTCTCCAGAATGCATCCTTATCCATGCAATTCTGACACTCCCTTCCGCTCCACCCAGAGCGGGAGGGGTCATTTGATGATTTCCCACCAGAAAAAAAAAAAAAATCCATGCGATTACACTTATCTGAATGCAATAACGGTACCATTAAGCCAAGTGAAATAAGCCGTTAATGTAGAAGAGCATTGTTACAGGTAACATCAACAGCCACCGCGCCAATTCAAGCGGATGACAGCACGATCAGATATGGCCTGTTCAGAGGAGAGCTCACTATTCGAGAATTGATCACACCCAGTATTAACACGCTGTATAGTAAGTATTTATTGCTTTTTTTTTGTTAGCCTTAACTGTCCCACCGCTGGGCCAACTCAGAGGTCATGGTCTCTTTTAAAGTCCAAAAATTATGTTATTAGTATTTTATTGTGAATTTAGCAATCGAGGGGCCATGTCTGGGAGGGCGTTTTGAAGATAGAGCCATTGCAGCTTTGAGTTGACCTGTCTCAACAGATGGTACCTATGCATGCATCAGTTATCGTGTAGCTCAACCCTATTTTAGGGAGCTCAACCGATATTATATCGACGATAACACTTTATATTTAAATAAAACATTTTGAGTTTCCCGACACTCTATAAAGATTTATGATGTTAATAAAGAATAATTTATGCCTTAATTAGGTCAGGTCAATGCATGATTCTCGGTATAATTTAATATCATTTACCGAAGAATATTGTTTACGCATTTACCGGGAAACTTTTGTGATTTAATCGGTGACGTTGCCGCGATACTAAAACAACATAAGTATTATTTTCATCAAAATTTAAACCTACGAGTCCTGGTAGTTGATCAGTAAATTTTAATGAGATATCAAATGTCATGTTACCTGAGATGATTTATGTTATTTTAACGACATTATTATAATGACTGGCACCCTAATCGATCTCAATCTGAATTATTTTGAAGGATATTGCTGATCCATTACTTCATATGTTCGAAACATGTGTCTGCTCAACAACGTAAATAAAGCAATGAATGTTGTTGAACTGTCAAAATGAAACCCACTTCTACTGATAGTGCGTTACGCAATTACCCCGCAGATGTATGAACGTATACAAGGCAAAGGAGTTGGTAAGGATCGTAGCAGGTGGCATTCTGTAGTTTCTACCTACCCCCGTGGGAAGAAGGTGTGAGTTTATGTATGTGTGTTATGGTAACCGGCCCAAGCACAGCTTTCAAAAAAAAAAAAAAAAAACAATGCAATGCATTGAATAAACATTAAGCATGTGGACTACATGCGTCATGTTTATCCCCAAAGGGTTACGCCAAAGTGCAGGTACACACACCCTTTTTTCACCAGTAGTGAAAGAAGAAAGAAAGAAGAAAGAAAGAAGAAAGAAAGAAGAAAGAAAGAAAATGCATTTATTTGGCACAAACTAAAAGTCACACAATACACCAGATACATACATCAGATAAAACAAACAATAAAATAAAAGTAAGTAGTGGTACAACATCCATAGCTAATTATAAACCGGGCACAAATGCGGAGTTCAGACTAGCTCATAGCTAGTCATAAACCAAGCAGAAATCCAAACTCCGGACTAGCTCATAGCTAGTCATAAACCGGGCACAAATGCAGCGTTCAGACTAGCTCATAGCTAGTAATAAACCGGGCATAAATCTGGATCCGCACTAACTTATAGCTAGTAATAAAACGGGTATAAATCTGAATCCCTACTACCTCATAGTTAGTAATAAACCGGGCATAAATCTTACTCCGTACTAGCCCAAAGCTAGTCATTAACCGAGTACAAATCTGACTCCAGACTAGTCCATAGCTAGTCATAGATTCGGCACAAAGCCACACTCCGGACTAGCTCATACTTAGCTAGTCATAAACCGGGTACAAATCTGACTCCACACTAGTCCACAATCGTTGTTGCATAATATGGTATCAATGTGTAGCCACAAAACGTATTACACATTGATAAAATATTATAGAACACAGACAAACAGTAGGGGAAGACCAAAGAAACGATGGATGGAATGTGTGAATGATGATATGGTTAGAAAGGGGGTGACTACCGAGATGACGACTAATAGACAAGTATGGAAGAAAAAGACATGTTGCGCCGACCCCAAATAAATTGGGATTGAGAATGATGACAGACAATCAATTGGATGTTGCTCGATGTTCATATTTTTGAGACAAACTGAAACTACGACTTTTCTAAAGTTCAAAAACAGACTTGAAAAGCCTAAAAGGCGATAAAGTCATGTCAGCTGTTACTTCTAAAAGGGTTAACAAAATAATACCTTTACAAACTTCAAGAGTTCAAGGGTTCTAATAATAAATCATTTTGATCAAAATTCTCGTTGCTCGTTACAATACATTTTCGAGTAAAATTGCAAAACTAATAACTTGTGCGCGAGGGAGAGTCGGGTCTTCTTTAGGCCACGAAATAAGCGGTGTTATTAGGATGTATAGGAATTTGGGACAAATAAAACAGGAATAGTTTCGGGAGGCCCATCGCATCGGGCCCGGACGGAGATGGCGGGATGCGCTGGACTCCTTTCATAAAGATTGGTTCTTGTATATATAATATGATAAGAATTTATTATCTTTGTAATATTGATAAATACCTTCCTACAGACCTTCCTACAGATGTACGTTAGAGCGGTGTGGGGTGGCAGTATAGGTGATGCTGAGGTGAATGCTTATGCGAACCTCACACCCCCGGTTTTAGGCAGAGGTGGAACACCGCGGTGGTTTTAGCCGGTAAGAGTCCGGCTTGCCCCTCTGTCACCCCCACGACGGAAGAAGTCCATGAGGATGTCAACCGAGCACCAATAAAAAAAAAACAAAAGGGGTGGCAGTATAGGTTGTGAGTATCTGTTTAAAAAAATAATCAGAAAACATAATAAGTGTGGGAGACCAGCAGTGCTATTCTGTAAAAATCTCAATGTGAAAACTTAGGTGAAGTGAGCTCGAAGTGAGCTGTCATCCCATCTGATGCTGGGGATTGACACTGTTGACAGCTCACCTCGCCTAAGATTTTGAATGAATTGGCCTGGGGTCATTCTTCACATCGGCCAAAGTGTGAACTATTGGGTATGCCCATTTGGAATTTCTTAGTGCTAGCCATTTTTTATTTATTTATTGAATGCTTTATGCACTACTGGAAACCGCACAATGCCTTAGGCATTCTCTGCCAGTCAACTTTAGAGCGATGCAAAGACAAAATATGAGTTCAGGTTGAAAGATATTTATTCTCAAAAAAGACACAAAGTCACTTAACATTTGTTCATTCATGAGAACAATGCTTAAAAAAATAAATTATATAAAGTGCGTCACAGACGTCACGGTAGCAATTATAATACACCCATCCAATGCATTCAGCTTTTAGGAAGAGTGTTATTTGTGATTAAATATGCAGCTAGTTGAATTTTGAATGCATTTAATGAGTGCAAGTGCAACCCTTTTATACATGAGGGTATTTTGTTATAAAATTGTGCTCCATCAAAAGTTAACATTTTTTTACCAAAGTTAGTTCTCATCTTCGGGAGTTATGCAAGAAAATAGATGGCATTTGTGATCGGTTAGTTACTAGGTACTCCTATTGAAACTGCACAGGCGTGATTTTATAATGTGTTATTTTAATATTTACTATCTTTATACTGTTACTGTCTTTATAAAATAAACGTCGAAAACAAATATATTTTCTTTTTTTATTTTCATTTACAAGTCCCGTTGGTTTTGTGGCCCAGCAGTAGGGAATAAATTAAGCTACAAAACAATAGGCTTTTTGTTTGCAACATTAGAGAAATTCATGATTGTTTGTCATCATTTTAACAAAAAAAGTAACTTTGTATCTCAGGCAATGTTTTATGGCTTTAATTAAAGTAACAGGTATTTTTATTCTTAATGGACTCGCGAGTACCAGTACTAGGTAGGTTCTTGCCTGATCTTTTTTAAAATGTAGAGAAGAGGAAACCATGGTTTTTTCCTATTCGACTTTCGTAGCAACTTCCAAGATAGTTGAATTTAATTTTCGGGTTCTTCATTGAAGAGCGCCGAGAGCGCTTTTCTGGTGGATGACACTGTAGATTTTGTTTTCCAGGAATTAAGTCAGGAAGACTGTCAGAAACAATCATTTAAGTATAGTCGGTCTCATAAATGTTTGCCAGTTTTGACAGCAATTATCAGTAAATTGAAACTTCACTGAAGCTGAAACTATCTAACTGTCACATAAACAAATAGACCGTGAAAGTGACCTTCAACCTAAGGATGGGAAAGCAATTACGCCTGAGGTCTACACTGTCCCCCATACCTATTAACACTATAATTTGAAAATATTGTTAAGCTTTTTAAAAGAGTATTCGTGATGTTTCTAGCCGGCTCTTATCCATAAGAAACGACCAATTGGAACCGTGTACAGACGCCAGCAGGTCAAGCTACCCGAAACTGTCAAATTTTCCCAATCAACCTTGTACCGTAATGCTTTAGCGATAACGTTGAAAATTGATTAAAGAAATTTGACAGATTGTAGTAGCTTGATGTGCTGGCGTCTGTACCTCATTTTTCGTTTCATAAGTGCACATGTAGGTTTATGTGAAATAAAATATTTTGATTTTAATTTAGGTAGACCACACAACCAATAAAATCCAGAGTATTATAGTAGTTCATACTTAAAAATAAAGTTGTTTGATAAATAATATGCTACCGAAAATCTGGCGCACCTACCTTTTGTTTGTATAATAACTATAACATTCCATTTTGGATTATTACAGTGACATGTGTACCGGAACTCGGAGCGTGTGCATTAAGCTGTAAAACCAATGAGTTGGCCAGGGAGGTGGAGGTAAGTAATCAATTAATTATTACATAATTTCTAACATTTATTAAAAAAAATAATAATAGCCTCCCGACCGATTTCGGTCACGGTGGCCAATTCCAACAGAGATTAGCCAGGTTCGCAGGAGATATTATAGTGCACATGTGTGTGGGCAAACACAGGTGACTCAATAACACTTTTTCCGACCCGGGAATCGAACCTTGGACCCCACGCTAAGCAGTCGCGCTTGCAACCACGACACCAACGGGGCAGACTTATTACGAGTAGAAAAATAAAGCCGAATAGATACCTACGTATGACGTATAGTCAACAGCTCGTAGTGATATTAAACTACGAAAACAGCTTACAATGCTATGACATATCATAATCAGCCTATAATATTCCCACTGCTGGGACACAGGCCTCCTTTTGGTGAAAGGGAGTGAGCCGTAATCCAGTATACGGGCCCAGTGCCGGGTGGTAGATGTCACATGTCTTCGAATTTTTGGTTCTTCCGACATGCCGGTTTCCTCACGATGTTTTCCTTTACCGTTTTTAGAGCAGTCATGATGAAATGATTTACACAAAGTAATCGCCTGATAGGGTTCGAATCTACGATCTACTAGTATAACTCATAAGTCGCGACTGCCACCACTGTTCCCAGCAGTGGCGTGCAGTTTTCAGAATAGGTAGGCACACTTTTCGTCTTTGATTTTCATTTTGACCTCACTATCGGCTTTAGCACTCTTGAAAACCATGAAAACGACACCCATGATGAAAAAAAAAATACAGCCGCCATCTTGGATTTTCATTTTGACTTTATTGTCGGCTCCAGCCCCCTCGAAAACCATGAAAACGACACACATACCGAAAAATTTGAAATTTTTTGCAGCCGCCATCTTGGATTTTAATTTTTACCTCACTATCGGCGACCTCATTATCAATCCCTTTCTTTCTTCGCACGGCCAAATTACGAAGTATTATTTTAACATTCACACTCAGTTGGTTACTTGAGTAGGCATGCCTACTTTAGGGCGATAAATTGCCAAGATCGAACGTCATAGTATTACGCGTGAGACGTACATATTTCTAATTTCGTCGTATTAACTTGAGCGAGTAAAGACCAATGACAATGTGCGAATAGTACGGGAGCCGAGTAGGTCGTCTAGCGACTGCCTACTGCCGCGCGTGTTTGTATGAAGATTTTAGTTTTTGTTAGGTATGGTAATTTAGTGAGTTTCTTAATTATGGGGCACTCACGCTAAAATGTAATTGACAGGCTTATGGATTATCGATTTGTCGAGGTAGGCACTGCTTATGTGCCAATATGCAATGGCGTGCACTGGTTCCCAGCAACTATTTTACAACTATTTGCGAAGTTGCCAACTTTCAGAATGCACGCTCTTAATCTGCTTTTCGTACACAAAGAAAAATACATAAAACTAACTTGAAAGTAACCGCCAATAGCCTGCGAGCCTTCTACAGCAAACAATTTCCCTCTTGAATGGTTCCTGAATGGTTATGTAATAATAAAATAACACGTTTTCAGGTGCGGGCGCTGGCTGAAGGCCTTCGGCCGAATCCCGCTTGCATTGGCAACACCAATGTCTATATGACCGAACCATGTATGTATCTATTAGTTTAGACTCAAGATTGTGTTTTAATTTAGTCTATTTAAGGTCAAGTAACCTATAAAAATCCTACGCTACGTAACCGCTACGTAAGTATGGCATTAAGTCCGCCCTGTACATGTACAGATGCCAGCACATCAAGCTACTACAATCTGTCAAATTTCTTTATTAGATTTTCAACTTTAACGTTATATCATTAGGTTCAAGGTTGATTGGGAAAATTTGACAGTTTCGGGTAGCTTGACCTGCTGGCGTCTGTACATATGTGCTTGAAGTATTAAATAAGTAATCTAATCTAACTAGCCTGTATGGTCACACAGCAGGGCAAAGGCCTCCCTCTCCCTTTTCCACCCAATTCGGTATTTTGCGAGTGCCAGCCAGTCCCTACGGTAGGAGTCAAGCTCGTCCCGCCATTTTCGTCGCGTCCTGCCGCGATGGCGTCATGCGTTTAGTACCAATCGGTGATTCTCTTAGCCCAATTGTCATCTGACAATGCGGCAGACATTTTACATTTTAGTTTTTAACTTTATTTTTTTGCTTACAAATTCAAAAGAAACTTGTTTGCAACGGGATCCGAACAAGTTATTAGCTAAATATTTGTAGCGGCATCGATACAGCCACACGAGAACTACGTATCATAATGACGTCACGCTAAATCCTGCATCGCGCCTGTCCCAACAACCGCCGGGCAGTTTGCCCACCAGACACGACAGACATCTGGTCGGAGGATCCTCTTCTATGGAGCATGAGTGAACTTTACAACCTGTTCCTCCCCAATAATATTTTCTGTATCATTTTCAGTAACCACTCCCCCGGTGATTTCGTTCGCGTTCTACGTGTCCTTCATAGCTCTGCTCATCATTCAGCTGGTGCTAGCTGTGGGTTCTGCTTGTCTCGCCATCCTGAACGCTACTAAAAATCCTACAGAAACTGCTTTTGGATTGACTGGTAAGTTTCGTTTATAACGTCAGTAAGTGAACATCACGTTCGTCACATTGGATCAGTGGTGGCCCAATGGTAACGGCCGCGACTTACGAGTTGTAGGTCGTGGATTCAAACCCAAGCAGGCACTTTATTTTGCATAAATTATATCATCACCACTGCTCTAAAATAGGTGAAGGAAAACATCGTGACGAAACCGGCATATCTTAGAACCAAAAATTCGAAGACGTGATATCCGCAATCCCGCACTTGGCCCGCGTGCTGGGTTACGGCCTACTCCCTCACACGCAGCGGAGGCCTGTGTCCCAGCAGTGGGAACATTATAGGCTGATTGTGCGAAGTGAACGTCATAGTCAGCCTACATAACAGCAGTCCACTGCTGAACAAAAGCCTCTCCAATCGCACGCCATTCAACTGCAACTTCTTGAAAAGTTATCTTGCAGTCGGGTTTTTCAAATATTTTTTTTATTTTTACCTTTTAGTGTGTTTTATTTTAGGAATCGTCTCCTCAAGCCCTTTATTATGATTACTTACATGAAAAACCACAAAAAAAACAAGACTTTTTGACGTCTAAAACCCACCGTTTTGATTTTATAAAAACAAAACCTTCGTTCGACCTAGACATGTCTACAGAAACCTCTTTTTAAAATCCATTCAGCCGTTAGAAAGCTTCGAGGGTATAAATAATCCCACATAAAAAGATATATAGGTTAGGGTACACACTTGGTTGACTGGCAGAGAATGCCTAAGGCATTAAGTCCGCCTTACCTTTTTTATGAGTGTGAAAAGTTAAAATAAATAAATAGGTAGGTACGCGTGAAAACATAGAAAAAAGGTGTACAAAGAATTTCCGTTCATTTGTTTGTTAACCTGTTCATCTTTTCCCTAATTCCAGGATGTCTATGGACGAACGGCGCGACCGCGCTAGTAGGAGTGGCAGTGATGCTTATGTTCGGCATATACTATCTAACATCTGGGTTGAAGGACCATCTGGCTTTGACACACATAGCGTTAGGCTTATTCGTCCCCGGGCCGGGACTTGGATACTCTTATTGGTAAGAATAAGACCCCCTTTTTATTCTAGCCTACGTTGTCCCACTCCTGGGCAAAGATCACCACACACACAGCCCCTTTTTTTTAAATTTATTTTTGGTTCAAGGTTTTCATGTCTAGTGGTCGCAAGCGCTACTGCTGAACATGAGGTCGTGAGTTCGATTCCCAGGTCGAACAAAGTGTTATTGGGTTTTCTATCTGGAATTTAGATTCTACGTATTAGCCTGGAGTCTAGATTCGTGCCAGGTTGATGGCAATAGGCTCGCCCTCTATTACATGGGACTTCAACATAACTAGCAAAATGTGGGTGTACTATATGTACACCTCTGCTTAACCCTTCGGGAAACACAGAAGGCCAATTCTCGTAATTTAAAACGTTCAAAATCTAGTCGCAGTCTCATCTCGGCGACAAACAAATGTCAAAAACTTATCAAAATGTAGAGAAATTAGAAGTATTTTTTTACAGATTGAGACTGAGATCAGACTGTGAATGGTCTTAAAATTACAAGAATTGCCCCTCAGGTGTGATGTTGTTATGTGTTATTATTATTAAACTGACACCACGTGGCATGCGCTGCAAATGGCTCGCCACGTATACCACAGGCTCTATGAATAGATACATAAACGGATGCTCTCAGTGAGCCCCTCGTCCACACAGAATGCTTCATGATGTCTATACGTGGCTTTACCTAAGTTATTTGACTTATATTGTCATTCATACTTTGTAAATGTAATTGGTATGTTGGTTTAGAGATCGCATTACACATGCTGTGAGCGTGATCGAGATTCTAGATCTAGATTCGATCCTCGCGTCAGGCCGGGTATTTCTGAGTGGAGAAAATGTGGGTGTGTTAACAAACAGCTCTGCTAACCCTTCGGGAAATAACTACAGGCGTGGTATTAAAACTATAGGTACAGACGCCAGCACATCAAGCTACTACAATCTGTCAAATTTCTTTAATAGATTTTCAACTTTATCGCTAAAGCATTAAGGTTCAAGGTTAATTGGGAACATTTGACAGTTTCGGGTAGCTTGACCTGCTGGCGTCTGTACAAAAATTTTTGGAACAAAGTTCCATAACGCACGTTAAACTCTGTACGCATGGCGAATGAGAGCTAGACCGCAAAAATTGTATAATTTTGTCACGACACTTGTTTTTCATTTGGTTAAACTGTTACTGTTAGCCTGCACCATCCCACTACTGGGCAAACGCCTCTCCCTATGACTTCCAGCTCCTTCCAGATCCAGGGCTAAAGTGGACCACTGGTCGTTTGTTTTGTCCAGGTCGTTCCGCCATCTACGGGGTCTGCCGCGACGCCCACGCGATTTTGGCTAAACATTTGGTTAAACATTGTCAATTGACGGTACGGTTGGTGCAGTGGTTAAGCGATTGACTGCTGCGCTGCGTGTCGCGGGTTCGATTCCCGCACGGAACAAATATTTGTATGACCTACAAGTAGTTGTTCCGGGTCTGGCTGTTTATGTATGTGAGTTTAAATGTTTGTAAACGCACCCATGATACAAGAGAAATTCCTAGCGTGGGGCAACATTTTTTTTTTTTAAAAAGAAAAAAATAAGAAAAATAAATTTATTTCGTTGTGCCTGTTATTTGATACATAATATACTTTAGCGAAAGGAACTTCGTTCCAACCGGGTGTTCCACGAGGTCTTACGACTTTTTTGTTTATATGGACGTTATCAAAACTCCTCTCTTTCATCAGGTTTTACACCATGATTCATTGAAGATTCATTAATTCATTCTTCTATTTTTTCCCAGGTTATTAATAGTCGCATGCCTGTGCTCCGCAACCAACGTGGTCCTAATTCTAGTGAGAGCATATCTCTTAGAAAGAGACCCGCCACCTCCGACGATCAAGGTTGAGAACCATTCCGATGGAACCATCTTCTTGTACTAAGGGAATTGGAAGACTCAATTATAAGTTTCCAGTTTTTAGTAGAGAGGGAGTGATTAAAATTGGGACTCGAATCGTGTGAACAGAATGCGCTTAGGCGCCATCTCCACGGGCGAGAGAATCGCGGCGATAGTGTCGCTGTGCCATCAAATTCTCGCCGCGATGATATCGCCGTGTGGAGACACGTTCTAAATCTAAGAGAGTGTATAGAAATACGTGGCACGACGATAATATCGTCGCGATTCTCTCGCTCGTGGAGACGGCCCCTTATACCCTATCCATTAGGTAAACCGTTTTTTGACAAAAGGAGTGATTGCAGCAACACACAATACATTGATTGATACACGTATGGTATTAATATGTCTGCATGAAGCCATAAATAAGATAATTCAATAAGATAAGACAGTTTATATATTTATTTTATTACGCATTTTAACCCGGGGTAAATGACGTGAAAATAATTACGCCGACGATGACACCGGGTTACTATGACCCAGATTTTATCGAGTAATTGTCATGAAATTTAAGAAGTTATCTAAATTTTAATAATTATTTATTATACAATAGTTTTTTTTTGCATATTTAGTAAAAATAAATAAATCCAAATATTTTATAATTCAAACTTTTACTAGCTTTCTTAATAGCGCATGCAAAATCAACTCTGAAAACATAACACTAATATTTTTTTAAAATTTTTGTTAAATTATTCTAAATAATAGTATAAATTGATAATCGTACATAATAATATAGAGAACAAACAAACTTCTTATCTTAATAATAATAACAAATCAGTCTTCGACTTCCTCATTCAGAGACATAGAACTACTGCTATTATTGCAGTACGGAATCAAATGATCTGGGCACAATGTAAATCTGGCATGTATTACAAATATTAGATGTCTTGTTATCCCTTTGAGACGGTCATATTTGACATCTTCTGTGAGTTCCTGGAACCTTCGGGGGACCTCCCCCGAAGGTTCGTAGGTGGGGTCACTTCCAAAACCTGCGATTCTTTCGCGCAACTGTCGAAGCAGCATTTAACCCTTCTTCGTCCGACCCCGACTCTTCTAACCCCGCAAATATTCTCTCAGGGTGGTCTATCAGTGCAATATTTAACTAAAACTTAAAAAAGAACAAGGTGAATTTACAACAAATACTAAAAGACCTAATGAAAGTACATATGTCACAAAAATACTACGCCAGCGATGACGCTGGGTCATATTTACCCGTTTTGAGTTGATGCACGTATATCTCGCTGTGTATGCGGCGTTGCACTTAGCATACCTGCGGTTTGGTTAGAAGGAGGTCGTATCTCCAGCTACACAAACGCTAAAATTGCACGATCAGCGTTATTAAGAATAATAACAGATTTAAGTCGCTTCGGGTCAATCTGACCCAGCGTCATTGGCGCCGGGTTAGAGTTAACTTTTACGTAATCTGAAATATGTACGTTCTAAGACAGCTGTCAAAAAACGGTTAACCCAATGGACAGGGTTTAGTTGGAAAAATTAAGGTATTACCTACAGTATTTTAAGGAAAGATTTTAAGGAAGAAGAGCAATATATTTGATTAAAAAAATTACCAAAATGTTGTACCTATGTAATGGTGCCCGAGATACAGGGCTGTGCCTAGTTTGGGAGCAACGATACCTCCATATTGTAATTTTGAATGTTGAAATAAACGATTATACTTTACTTTTATCTACTTTAATCATAATGTACCGTCCTATTTACATCTCCTAAATGTAGCGAACAATACACCAGTTCGTTGTGCCCAAAACGCTACAACAATTAATCATTTTTTACACATCAAAGCGAAATTACGTCGAGTAATTTTGCATTGTAACTTTGGCAGGTTATTAAATAAAATTTCCTGTTCCATAAATTTTGATTTTTCATCAACATCAGATTGTTTGGTTATAACTGACGAAAAAAGAAGTGTAATTAGTACCAATATTTGTGCAGTGGTAACGACCGCGACTTACGAGTTGTAGGTCGTAGGTTCGAACCCAGACAGGCGCTTTACTTTGTGTAAATTATTTCATCACCACTGTTCTCAAAACGGTGAAGGAAAACATCGTGAGGAAAAGGACATGTCCTAGAACCAAAAGTTCGAATACATGTGACATCTACCAACCCGCACTGGGCCCGCGTGGTAGATTACGGCCCACTCCTTATAGAGAGGAGGCCTGTCTCAGCAGTGGAATATTATAGACTGTTTATGTTATTTAATATCAACATTTAAAATATTATTCTGCGCGGAAACTAGAGCCTTCATTTTAATTCTTGATGTGTAAACGATGGATATGTTCCTTGTAATTAGGTACTGTTAACGACGACTGTTGGCAACACTTAGAATTCATGTTAAGAAATGCTCTGTGATTGGTTCGTTTATTTTATATTTACGTTTATATAGCTAATTCAATATTGTATAAGACTTCCAATAATTACTTGTCTTTTCGAAAATCAAGTAATTAATATAAGTAGTATAAATAGGGTAGAACTTAATTGATACAGGCTGGATTTAGTACTCGACCGACGGACAGCGCTGACTTTTTAATTTATTTTTTTGAATGACATCTCGCAGGTCATCCTAGGAGGTTGTCATCAGCTTAAACGATCTTGCATGTGGGTGCCTTAATAAATTAAGGTCTTCAGCAAGGGCTTACATAACTTAAAAAGTAAGTGACTCCTTGTGGGGCTAAATGACTCCTTGTGGGGCTTAGGGCATCGCTGGGGGAGGGCAGTAAGAGACAGGCTGGATCGGGTTATTTAGGGACGATTATTTTGAACGCTCGAGCAGGGGTCCGGGCGGATATGGTCAGCGCTGACATCGGTCGCTTACCGATTTATATAGACTTGCGCTCGCTGACCGTCAGTGACGTCGTCCATTTATCATCAGCGTCTTGGTGCGCATGACCGACGGTACGTGACCGACGTCAGCTTAGCACTAAATCCAGCCTTGGTCTTAGAAAACACTTTGCGAAGAACGTGACTCTGTTCAATAATACAGGGTTAAATTAAATTAGCTAACGAAACTCTGCGGACGTGATGGTTATCGATATCTCAATACGACAAAACAAAAAAGATAAGTTGACAATTTTTTTTTGTGGGGTCACCATGTCATGCAGTAAAGTGTAGTCACTTGAAATATCAGAGGGGCAATTCTCGTAATTTTAAGACCGTTAACAGTCTGATCCCAGTCTCAATCTGTCAAAAAATACTTCTAATTTCCCTACATTTTGCAAGTTCTTGATATTTGTTTGTCGCTGAGATGAGACTGCGACTAGATTTTGAACGTTTTAAATTACGAGAATTGGCCTTCATTTTAAAAGTCAGCTTTTTATCGTGTAAACTTCACAGATGTGAAGGGTATCGATATCGCAACACCATAAAACAAAAGAAAAGATTTTCTCAACTCATACTTCAAGTAACACAGCCAGCTGTCGTTGTACCCCAAAAAAGAAACATCTTTTTTTGCCGTATTGATACGTCATCACGTGCGCGGAGTTACGCTAGCTAATTTAATTAGATCTTGTATACCATTGTGCTAAAATTATTCAAGAATTTTATTCGGCCAAACTCCTGCTTCGTTACATTACTTTTATAATTAATTACTTTTTCACTTACCTACGCCGCTTAATTTCGTAGTTTTAATTAGTTTAAGAATTTATGATGCTTTGTAATTAATAATGTTAAGTGTCTAATAAAATGTGTAATTTTTGTAGTTTTCTGTTTTTTCGTAGTTTTAAAGATACTTTGGATTATATATTATACTTTTCACTAAGCTTGGTCTGTTTCATGTAAACACTAGCTTTTGCCCGCAGCTCCGCCCACGTGGATGTCGGAAAATATCCCACGGGAACGTACTACCGGGATTTAAAGTACCCTATGTTTTAATCCAAGTTATAAACTGTCTGTGTGCCAATGTTTACGCGGTGCACGCCAGTAAGTGTGCGTACTCACGAGCGACACGCGTCGACGACATTCATTGCCCGTTCTTCTCCATAATCCATAGGTACCTTCTCCGCTTTGGAATGGGCAAGTAGATTCATCTTTCTGACTGACCGACCCATTGACAGTTCAAAAGTGCCTGTAATTGGTTTATTTGAAATAAATGGTTTGGATTTGACTCTCAGGCACTTTTGAACTGTCAATGGGTCGGTCAGTTAGGCAGAAACTCGTACCTAGTTGTATAAATGGAGCTTAGGAGTTTTTAATGTTCTGAACTGGTCGATGTATTCGTTTACCTCCCAATCCTAATATAAAATGCAGGTGTAGCACTATTGAAACATTTATGAAAATAATTTATTCAAACCAAAATTTTCAAATAACATACCAACATAACATCGCGCCTGTATTCCCTGAAGGGTTAAGCAGAGGCGGGTTGGTTTATGTATAAGTTCCATGTTATAGGGGGCCAGCCTATGATATACATATTGCCATCAACCGGGCACAAGTCCAGACACCGGGCTTCTACGAAAAAGTTCCAATTCAATTAAAAAAAAATTATACAGCTCTTCGCACACCCTTTCGAACTCTTTGTCAAATTCCTTTCTTCTAAACTTTTGTACCTCTACCTAAAGTTACAAAAAACTCATTTTCGACTTTTAAAAGATTTGCATAGAAATAAGAAAATTACAACTTTGTTAAAAACTATTCTCAGTTAAACGCTTACCATAGAATTTAGTAGACATCGTCGTGCTTTTGTCTCGGACTTGATTGTATTTCTAATTGTGTTAGTTAATTGGTTTTTTTAATTTATTAAACTTTAATAAGCTCACCTCCATTAGGTACAGACGCGAGCACATCAAGCTACTACAACCTGTCAAATTTCTTTAATATATTTTGAACTTTATTGCTAAAGTATTAAGGTTCAAGGTTGATTGGTAAAATTTGACAGTTTCGGGTAGTTTGACCTGCGGCGTCTGTACATGGGACTTAAAGATAACTGGCGAAACGTGGGTGTACTGTAGGTACACGTCTGCCTAACATTTCGAGGAGATGTTATGTTTTTAATTATACATACATACATACATAATCAGCCTATGACGTTCCCACTGCTGGGACACAGGCCTCCTCTCAGTGAGAGGGAGTGGGCCGTAATCTACCACGCTGGCCGAGTGCGGGTTGGTAGATGTCACATGTCTTCGAATTTTTGGTTTTAAGACATGTCGGTTTCCTCACGATGTTTTTCTTCAAAGTTTTGAGAGCAGTGGTGATGGAATATTAAATTTTTATTTGATCATTTAATGATTTATTTTGTTTCTAATTATTCATTACATAATGGATAGAGAATCAACGGCATAGTTGCCTTAGTGGCTCAGGAATAAGTCTCTGCGGTACATTCGGTCGTAAATTTGAAGTGCTATTTCCCACCATTCATTATGCACCCTTTCAATCACAGCATTGCCGTTTCCCAACCTCTGATGCTTAACATCTACAGCAACCTTCCACTCATGGATTTCCCATCCCTCTCCACCATTCAGACTCACTCGCACATTTCGAAAGCGTCAAATTGACCCTCGCATCAATTGCTTTCAATATTTAACAAGTTTACCTGAGCCCGATCATCCAACCCTGGAGCTGGAACTCTGGCGGTAAAAGCAAAGGCCTGTACTATTAGATTATTAAACAATAATCTAATAGCACAGGTACAATATCCAGTTACCATTGGCTGATTGCATGCAAATTGGAGCTGGCACGTCGAACATGAGTGCCGGGATGGTGTAAGGCAGAAGAGGGGCCGGTGGGATGGGGATAAAGTGATGGGAGATTGACAAGGATATACAGGGTGAATTTTTGTAGTGTGCGTGGAAGGACAAATGGAAAAGTCATTATATGAAATTGTTAAAAATGCCCAAAGGAGTTTCGGTGCCGATGTTCAAAACTAAAACAGCTTCACGTTTGTTACTATAGGTACTCCTCTAACGGTTAACTCATCGGGGAACACAGATGTGATGTTTTGTTACGTAAAACTGTTTCGTTTAATTTTTGAGGATCTTTCCTGTTATGTGAAGGTCGGCGAAGAGCAGCGCTGTTTTCACTGACGAACAAAAACCGACCGCAAGTTCCCCGGTAGGGAACTGAAAGTGATGGTGCAGGAAATGATGGTGTCGAATAAAAAGATTAAAGGTCTATCCACATATATCAGGACCGTGTCCGGGACGTTGACGGACCGCGCTCCGTCAGGGGCTCAAAAAAATATCGGTGTATACATTTTACATGAACTCGTTCACACACGTCGGTGTCCGGGACGGCGACGGAGCTTCAGTGTCTGCCTTGTGTGTGCCACGGCCCTGTCACGTCCCGGACATGGCCCTGATATGTGTGGATAGACCTTTAGGTCCACAGAAAAATGCCTAATGGCATCAGCTTTGCATCATGTCAGGGGCTTCTCCTACTAAGTTCACATTCGTGTGTAAAAATTATACACTGCGGGTGAAGAGAGCATCTCTTCTCATTTTATTAATTTATAGCAGTACTCGTTTTCTGTCTGATATTTCATATTTATATTAATTCTGGGCAAAGCTTGAACAACCAAATTACACATTAACAACAAACATTTCCCTGCTCCTCCTCTAGCTTGCGCCATAATTGAAGTGAAGAGCACGGTCAAAATTTCTGCCTGTAGGTGCAGACGGCCCCGTAGCAATTTGGACTCCGCCATCAATCATTTCACTGAGCCCAGCAAATGTGTTAAGGGTATGGCACGTCCGAAAAAACGTGGAATACTTTAAAATGTCGCAACTTTTCGAAAGTTGAGGTAAACAGTTTTACGTACCCAAAGACTCTTTAGGGTCCAACAGGACTAAGAACCTTTAGTTGTATTACTACGCCGTATGTCTGTCTGCTTTGACAGGGGCTGTATCTTTTTCACCATAATAATATGTATATGTGGATAAAGCAAAAGGGGTATTATCTTCTTCTTCTTCTTCTTCTTCGTGTCGCTGACACGACTGAATTTCGTATCTTGTTGGCCCAAAACTTTGCCATTTCCACGGCGTCGGCAGTGGCAGCGCAGAGGTCACTTTGACTGCATGTTTTGGGACACAGAGGGCAGGATAGGACGCGGAGCATGGTTTGCGACATAGCTCCACAATCACACCCCGCTGCCGTTCCGTCAAGGTAGCCCCACTTTACCAGGTTGGACTTACATCTTCCCACTTTATTATTATTTGTTTGTATATACTTTATTGTAAACCAGAAAATACATTAAAAAAAACTACAAATCATACGATGAGCGGCCTTATCGCTTTCTGTGATCTTTTCCAGGCAACCTTGGAATGGACAGTGATTGCGTGGACATAAAAATGGCCATTGGTGGCGTGGTCATTGGTGCAAAATAATAAGTAGGTATATAGATACACACTATAATTAATTGTTATCAATTATAATATAATTAATAATAGATAAGAAGAGAGAGAGTATGTAAGTAAGAATCGCAGCAGGTGGCTGTAGTTTCTGCCTAACCCCATGGGAGAAAAGTTCGTCTATGGATGTGACTAGATAATGATGATGTTCTATGATAATTGCTGTATGTTGTATGTGTCTCCTCATTTATATATGCAGATGTGTGTAACAAATAAACCCATTTTCTGAAGATAGCTGAAATTTTCGCAGAATATATATTGCTATGTATATATATCATGACGAATAACAAAAAGAAGGTTATCTGTAAAAGTTTTGTAGAGAGCTACGGAACCTTTAGTGTGTGAGACCAACTTGAACTCTGCCAGCTTTTTTATGAAGTTGCCGTTGGAAAGTGGGTTTGGCTTGTCACGTCCTTAATGATGTAAAGTTTCAGAAGTGGGTTGATTAATTTTTGTCTGAAAAAGAGTACATGGCAGTGTATTCTAATTAGGTACTACTTAGTGAGAAAGTTTCGAAACTCGAGACTCAGAATTCGAAACACTTTAGAGATCAACATTTTATTGATAAATAACATACTTTTTGTTCATCAAAAAGAAAAAATGTTAATTCCGTATTAGGGTGGTTTTAATTTAGCTTGTTAGGTTTTACCAATACATACTAACTAACGACGCAAGTTAAATAAAAGCTTGTAAAAATGAGAGAATGTTCACCCGAGTTTTGTTTATGTTTAAAACAGTATTATTGTGAATCATACATACATAATCAGCCTATAATGTTTACCTCTGCTGGGACGCCTCCTCCCTTCGAGAGGGAGTGGGCTGTAATCCACCACGCGGGCCTAGTCCGGGTTGGTAGATGTCACATGTCTACGAATTTTTGGTTCTAGGACATGCCGGTTTCCTCACGAAGTTTTTCTTCACTGTTTTGACAGCAGTGGTGATTAAATAATTTACACAAAGTAAAGCGCCTGTCTGGGTTCGAACCCACGACCTACAACTTGTAAGTCGCCGTTAGCACTGGGCCTGTACCATAAATAACAAACTTTTTGTTTAACAAAAAGAAAAATGAGGGAACATTCACTCGAGATTGATTTTTGTTTAAAACATTATTATTGTGAAACACAAGCCTCCTCATTAAAAATACTCATAATTGTCTTCCTGTAGAATTGTATAAAGCCACATTACGACCAACAAAACAATTGTATGGGTTTTTCAGTGGGAACAAAAGGGACGATCCCATTTTAATTTCAGAGTGAGTCTACCCCTTAAACCCATTGTAAACCACTGGTAAATATTTATGTCAGCGTTAATATTGGAAGTGACGCGTATCTAACGTTTTGTTGAACCACAAATTACTTTTCATACGAATTATTTTGATAACTGATTCTTTGTTTGGTTAAGAACTGATTTTTCCATCGCCAGATAACTTTTATTCCAGGAATAAAATTGATGTTTGATATTTTTTGTATGGAAGACCTGTCAAATATTCAAAATTATTCCTTGAATAAAGTTATCAGATGATTGAAAAATCAGCCCTAAATAAAATTGAAGTGTCTGTTTATAATGTCCAAATAACAGTTTTTTTTACTAAATGCATACGAAAGTATATACGGTACATAAAACAAAAAATAATTTTGTAAATTTTTGGTCTGTCTGCCTGTCTGTTTATTCCGGCTAATTTCTGAAACAAAAGAAATTTGGTATGAGGTTACTTTGAACCCTGGGCAAGGGCATAGGCAATTTTTTATCGACATACCACGCGGGCGATGCCGCGGGCGAAAACTATTCTTAAATAAAAGTGAATGACTTTGAAGTGCTCACTGATCAATTAAATCTTTATATTATACATATTGCCATAAATGTAATGAATGGTCGTTAATAAAAACTGATCGTAGCATACAATCTGCCTAGCCTTTTCCCAAGTATGTAACTATGTTGGGGTTAGGATTCCAGTCGCTTTCCATTCGGGAAATACAAATACGTTTACAATTATCATACAGGGTGGCAGGGACATCAACGCGCATTCCGTTACCATGGGTTCAGTATGTGTTATTCTGACTGGAAACCTACCCCAATATAGTTACATAGTTGGGAAAAGGCTAAGGCACGGTAATATTATCCATACAGTATTGTAACTCGGCCGTATCTTTGAAATAAATGCCTACAGCCGCGCGGTACGTAAACATGCGATAGGGCTGTCCGCCTCCAGCATTTTAATTACATTTACCTACTTTGTGTTCCATTTAGTTTTGTGATTGTAAATATGCTTTTTTATATAAACGAATAAAATACTTTTTGAATTGATTAGGAAGTGTTCAATAAAAATGCATGTTGTTTTTTGATTGGTAGATTTAATTTAATAAACCATGTTTATGTTTGAATAACAAATCGGTCTTATAAATTTGCGACTGAAAAATATTTGCGCCTCGACTGAGACGTACGAAATGCTTTGTTATTAAATTTTAAAGTATAAAAAATCCGCATTCTAATATAAAGCTTAATTAAAAATTGTTTAACGAATTCATGTAACCAAAAACAGCACAATATATCCTACTCGTCATATTAAATATGTACTTGAACTTATTTTTAGTGAGAAAATCGCGCGGTTATTGTTAAAAAAACAACAAACCGTCCGTTCGTCACTGCGGCACAGTCGCGACTGTCTGCATGTCGAGCGCATGTCGAGATCGAGGCGCGTATGCATAACTCGCACTTCGTTCGTTTGTATGAAGTTGGAATACTGTATAGTTAATATTACCGTGGCTAAGGCCTGTAAAGCAAGGTAGGCTTTCGTCACTACATCACTGACAAAGTGGTCAGTGGACCACAGTTCAAGTGAACGATCCTTTCCAGTAATCAACTTGTGGTTGCTCTGCTCGTGGTCCGGCTCGTCACATGCCTGAGGCTTATGTCCGAAGTGTGCGCCATGCACGCGTTGAACCGCATGGCAAATTGGATTGGAGCGTTATTGGTCCTTTTAAACTGTGATACACCTACCTACATGTGGAATGCAATAAAAATATTGAGTATCTGGTTTTATTTAGTTGATGGTGAAAGGCTACGTTTCTTATGCTGTTTTGGATATTTGGTACGCAAAGCCCTGTTATAAAATACTTAACAGAGAAATTATAAATTGGAATAAAAATAATGTTTATGTCTTCATCAGCCCATAATGTTTCTACTCTCTCTGCAAGAGGGAGTGGACTGTAATCTACCATGCCCAGTGCGGGTTGGTAGATGTCCGTTTTTTTAATTTTACTTCGATGGTCCTAGTTTATTATTTGTGACTTCGAGTGACAGCTATATAAGTTTGAATTTTTAGTTATTATTTTTTGCTCGAGTAAGTATAGTTTTTATTGTATCCGTTGGTATATTGGCGTGGCTAGCTAACATATGGCAAATAATTTAATTTAATGTTCTGTCTCCTAATGTTAATTACTTTGCATACCTACTATTGTATAGAATCTAGTTTTTCTAACTGAATAGACAGCTGTGCTGCTGAGGAGTTTCTATGCGCCACTTCTTTTTCCCAGCAAAAGCACTAGGAAGTGGTGAAGGGCAGGTGTTTTTTCTGTCCTATGCAATTTTCACATTCGAAAAGTGTTGATTCTCAGCCTAATTTGAATAAATGACTTTTGATTTTATTTTCACATGTCTTCGAATCGTTGGTTCTAGGACATGCCGGTTTTCTCACGATGTTAGTCTCAGTTTGTCATTGGTTGTCGATTGTATCAGATTTTTAGACTTTAGAACCCTCAGAGATGGCTGTCATAAATATTCTGCTACCAAGACCTTAGATTCAGTATATACTACGCTAGTATATATATTAAATCTATGACCTCGACATACTTCATACTACACTCACTCTAAAAACATGCTCTCAATGTGTAAAGAACATTCCCACATCTGACATGACCGCTCTCGTGGCTTAATTCCGCAAATTGATGGCTACTAGCATCAACCAATTAGCCACGAGCCGCTCCTAGCAATGCTAGGCTATGAGCGTTAAAATAACATTTCCGTGGCTTGTTCAACATTTTGCGCGCTGACAAATGCCTGTCCAGTGCTCTAATTATGGTAATGTGAATGTTCGTTGGGCGTGCCCTATTCTCAGCCTTTATTCGGGGACATTTTGCCGGAATTTGGCTTCGGTATTTGCGTAGAATTATAATGCTGATACGAAACTTTAGGCGATTGTATTAAGCGGTGAATGGGGCGACGTATTTATTTTGTAAGTTCATTATGATCGCTGGGTTGTTTTTTGTACTGGTTATTGCTTAATTTCAGATTTCACCTGAGATCTGACAGAATCTGAATATGAAATCTTCGTACCATCCACAATCGTCTTCTACGATGTCCTTCTCACCGTTCTGGCTTCATCCATTCTTCTTTCTTTGTCAACTAGTTGATTTTATAGTTATTTCCGACCTATCTATTCCGTATTTAGCACCTGCCATGATTTGTCTCTGCATCACCCTATAATGAACTGGCAGAAAATGCCTCATGCATTAAATCCGCCTACAGTATTCATCCGCATACAGTATTTTTTACTTATGAATAAAATTTTAATAAATAAATATCATGACAATTTTGGTTTATAATTCCTTTAGGAATTTGTCAGTAGCAGCCCGGAGTTTGATATTTTGTGGTGTGAAATCCCAATGGTCCTGCGCCTGATCTATCTCAGACGTGTCGGATTGCCGTCCAATTGGATTTTTGTGATTTGCCAGAAAATCTTATCTAAACAAAGTCAACGTGAAACAGCGATTCGAAACCCGCTTACTCCCACACAAATCTACACTGAAACTCGTCAATCGCGCCGATTCCCTTGTTCACAAACTAAACTAAATTTAAGTTCAGTGCATCTTTTTCTTTCTATTTCATTAAGAAAAGGACAGAAGATAAATATTAGTTTAGTTCTGTCAAATGAAGACACTCCATCTACAAATTAGACGTGATTAAAAACATGGCTATTAAAAATACGTCAATTTACGTCAGGCGCTGACTAATTTGACAGGACTAAACTAATATTTATCTTCTGTCCTTTTCTCAGTGAAATAGAAAGAAAAAGATGCACTGAATTAAATTTTGTTTAGTTTGTGAACAAGGGAATCGGCGCCAATATCTGTGATATGTTACTCGTAAAGCCATTTTATTAACGACCACGCATCGTTAACCCTTTCTTTGAACGATTGTTATTCTTTACGTCGACTTGACCTTTCGGATTCGAGAGTGATCCGATTTAGGAACTTTCTTTGTTTGTTCGTTTTCGTGCTGAATTGATGTTGATTTTCTTTTGTTTTTCTTTGAGATTTCCTGCTGTGCACATACTAAGGTTATTTTCTTGATTGATTGGCATTTGGTAAGATAAATACTACTAATTATTACAGTCCGTTCTCAGTTATTTTGAATGAGACAGCAGCAACTTTATTGTAACAAGAATAAAGATTACAATTATTTTGACAAACTTTTCAGTGGCAGCAACCCTACAGTAACCTTAAAGAATGAAAATAAATATCACTGTCATTTGGATAGTGATGCAAAATCAGAGGTAAAATAACTGTGAATGGACGGTACATATACGCTACTCAGTTACTGTAAAATGAGGTCAGCATTGCTGGTTATCTTCACTGCCAACTTTGCTGGCTGGCAAATCATGGCTGGCAATCATGGAATAACAGATAACTGACAAATTATTTGACTATTATTACAATCATGCAGGAAAGAATGGTCAGAATGAATAATGAAGAAGGGTCCGTGGCTAAATTATAACAACCACACAGGTCGATCGATCAGGTTAAGATACGCTTGCCGCGATTGGTCTGGTGGATGGGTGACCATCTTCACATACCGAGACACCTCCGTGCCTCAGAAAGCACGTTAAGCCGTTGGTCCCGGCTGTCATTCGTGGATCTTTGACAGTCGTTACGGGTAGTCAGAAGCCCGAAAGTCTGACAACCAGTCTTACCAAAGGGTATCGTATTACCCAGTAACTGGGTTGTGGAGGTCAGATAGGCCGTCGCTCCATGTAAAATACTGGTATTCAGCTGCATCCAGTTAGACTGGAAGCCGACCCCAACATTGTTGGGAGAAGGCTAGGCAGATGATGATGCAGGAAAAAATGATCTACTCTTGACCAGATATCACCCACTGTTTCTTTTACAAAAAACCAACAAGATCCCTTGATCACACACTAGCGACCCGCCCCTGCTTCACACAATTTTACGACATGTCAAAATATCGAGATTAAGTTTAAGTATATCAAACACAAAAACATTCCGGAATACATTTTCTAAATGATGTTGAAAACCGCATCAAAATCCGTTGCGGAGTTTAGAAAAGCAATTTAGCCACACAGACAGATATGAAAAGTGACTTTGTTTTACACTATTTATTTTGTCATATATTCCGGATCGCGTCGTGTTTGTACATTTAGGGCTGATTTTTAAATCATCAAGTGACTACACTTAAATGCGGTCGGTGACCCCACAAAAAAAAATCCCCTCTGCTAACTTTATTCGAGAAATAACTATGAAATTATGACAGTTATTTCATACAAAAACTGTCAATTTTATTCCTCGAATAAAAGTTATTTGGCGATGGGAAAACCAGCCCTTAATAAAACAAAAAATCCCAACAATCCTTATAAAGACATAAGTCAAACGCTTAAGAGGCTAACAATGACATGAAACAGTCAGCTGCGTACCCTTTACAGCAAGAAAATGAATCCTCCAACAAATCTTGGATCTTCAACCTTTTACCTCGTTAGCCTTCTTTACGACGTTCTAAAAACTCCCATCTGACCTGACACATGTCATGTCATATGTGTGTGACCTCTGAAGAGCTTCTACGTCATAACCCGATCACCGAATCCCTTTACAAATTGCGGTCTCCAACATATTGCTGGGATAACGATATGCCTGTACGAGTAAAGAAAAGGTTGGGCAATATTAGGGGAAATTGCTTCAGATTGCGTTCTCTTGGCGTGGCAATGAGGAATGTGGAAAGATTACTGGGAATAGTTTTCTTTTCCTGTTACTTTAATGTGGGAAAAGTACTGTGGCCTTTGACCTTTGAAGAATGAGCTTTTATGGGTAAGCAATTTGTTTTGGTTGCAATTTATCGCCGTCTTCCGCAATTTTCTTTTTGTACTGTGAGGGCTTGAAGAGCCCTCTGAGGTAACGCGTGGAATCAAACAACTATAAGACTCTTTTAAGATTATAATTATAAGCACGTCTTTACATGTTCTAGACCAAATTACCACCCACTGTTATAAACAAAAATCCTACTAGAAGAAATATGACGGTAGCTTGAACGTTCGAATGTAACCCGTTCTATATTATCTCCGGCCTGTACTATGTGAGGTTGCCCTCATGCAGATATACCTCTACAGTACCTACTTCTACGAATGTGTTTATGGCATATATGTCTTATGGCATTAATTGCAGCGGTGTACATTTGTGCGCTTAAAGTATTAAATAAATAAATAATAATAGCCACCCGACCGATTTCGGTCACGGTGACCAATCTCAACGGAGATTACCCAGGTACGCACGAGGTCGGAATGAGTAAGTGCACTCTCTCTCTCCTCCTTTACTCTTATAGTCCGATGGGTCGGCAATCCGACACGACCAGGGAGAGATCAGGCGCAGGACCAACGGCTTTACGTGCTTTCATAGGCACGGGGGCAATAAACCGCCACATCCAAACTTCGGGCTGTTCCTAAGAAATTCCTAATGGAAAAGCCAATAACACTTTTTGCACTACCTGAGAATCGAACCCAAGACCCCACGCTCAGCAGTTGCGCTTGCAACCAGGAGACCAACGCTGCCGTGCAGACCCTAAAACGCAGTAACAGGTTTTTTGACATTTTTTTGTTGAACATTGAACCTTAACGGACACGTTATAAGGAACATGAAGATCTAATCAGGTTTTTGTTAGGATGCTCTAAACGGTTAAAAAATCACATTTGTGAAAGCAGTAACTTAACTTTCCATGTCTAAATGTATTACAATACCAACTAAAATACAGTTATAGCAGTTACGTCTACCACGATCCGTCACTTTACCAAGTTAAACGCAGTAAATATCTATATTACCACAAAAAATCTGTTTTCTACACTCAAAAAAATATTGAGGCATATAAATTAAAACGCAGTAAATAGTTTTTGTACCAACAGTGTTAATACTGCATGGTTGATCACTAGTTTATTTCACATGAACTACAGATTAAAATGCAGTAATGTACTAAAATGTGGTATTTTATTTAGTGTTATTCAAGTAAGTTTATATCGTGAAAACCAACTAAAGTGCAGCATAATCAAAACTTCTTTCTTTTACTTTTATTGTAATATGACTTATAAGTGTGAAGTTACTATTTAAATTGCAGTATGTTCTTTGTTTACTGCAGTATATTCGGTATTTTTCAAAAGATGAAAATAACTTAAATGCTAATTAAAACGCAGTATGACACTCTGTTACTGCATTATAATTGGTAACTTGAACGATTTAACTAATTTCACTGCAGTACAGGTCATATTTTACTGCGTTCTAGTCAGTATTTGTCGCTGTCTCTCTCGCTCAATCAGTCGTGTTCGTGTGTCGATCGCTGCCGCGCAAGGAAGACGTCTGCGCCGCGCCAGTGTAGGCAGCGAAGGCTCGTCGAGGGAGCGTGTTTTGTGTTTGCTTCGGAATTCTCAAGGTTCGTAAATAACATTATCACTCATAAAATATCAAAATCGAATAATAACAAAAACTTGTAAATTTCGTACGTACACGGCAACCAACAGAAACCGATTTATTTAATAATAGGTACGGGCGTCCTAAGTGGGTTTTAGTTATGATATCCAAATAAAATAAATAAATACCTAGTCTATGTAATACAGTGAATATATTATAGTTCATTATTTAGTTCAGACAAGGCATGATTAATTATCCAGTCGTAGTTTATGTAGTATCAAAAGAAAGTAGTTTTGTATAATAAAGGTATTCCTGAGGTTTAGATCATATCAATAAGAAATAGATAGAATAAAATAATTTTATTGAATTGAAATATAACTTTTCATAGCTGTCAAACCAATAAAAAAAGCACCGTAAGTAGGTACCTAGTAATAGTTAAAGTAAAATCTCCTCCTCCTCTCCTCTCTGTTCTCCTTACGTTAGATTTTATTTTGATCTAGTTGCTCATTTAAGATGATTTTGAATTTTGAAAACATTTGTATACACACAAACTGCCTTATTATAAAACAAAGTTTTTTCTTAAACCAGGTTTAAACCATCGAGCCAGTTTTTGTATTACAAACTTTATTTGTGTCGAAATAAGGTTCGAAATTAAAAAAACCGGCTCGATAGTTTAAACCTGGTTTAAGCGAAAACTTTATTTTATAATAAGGCGGATAGAGTCGAGACTTTATCTACTTTAGTTCAACAGTTCTAAATATATTTGTTTATAATTAAATGCAGAATGGTTATTGTCGCAATCAAATAGGTTTCTAATTTTACTTTTGATAAAAATTAAATATAATGCTTTATTTTCTGATGCACACTACTTGATAATATATTTTTTATTTACAGAATACATTTTAATAAGGAAGATGAGTACCAGGTCAAAAAAAATTCTGGCATTGGCGAATGGCCAAAAAAATAAAACACCACCTATTATAATAACACGTAACGAGTTCGATACAAAAAATAAGTACCAAGATAAAGAAAATTACAACCAGCACATGATTTAAAAAAAAAAAAATGATGATAAAGGAATTTGGTCTTATTATCTAACGTTGGAAGATATGAAAGAAATTAGAAACGGGAACTTTGAATATAGTAATTCATATGAATACATCAAACAAATCCAATTATCCCAACTCACCCAAGCTTTACTTAACAAGCAGCTCATCCAACCACTACCAGAAATTGCTATGACTCCAAATCTTTTGCCACTAACTTTGGAATATCCAACTGGGCCACGACCAGCTTTGCCACAACTAGCCTGGACACAACCAGCTTCGACATTACCAGCTATGTCACAAACAGCTTCAACACAGATACTATCAATACAACCAGCTTTTATAGAAATGGCTTTGTCACCTCCAAATCTGACCCAGCTTGTTCCAGTACAACTGTCTCAAGAAGATCAAACATCTGCTTTATCGATTCTCCCTCAGTCTGGTCTAGCGGATTTAGCTACGACAGAAATAGCTTCTGAACATTCATTAAATGATCTTGTGACATTAGAAGATTTATTATATTCTGAGGTTTCGCCAACATCAACAGATATTTTTCAGACCGCGACACCAATAGCTAAAACACCAGTTTTTGAAGATTCTGACGACTCGGTAGCAGATAAAAATTATATTCCTGTGCCTTCATTGGGAAGTAGTTCATACGCAAGCAGTCGGAAAAGGAACCACCAATAAACGAAAAAGTAAAATAAGAAAAACCAGAACTATACTAAAATCTAGTAAAAAGCTAAAAAAGAACCTTGACAAATATTATATTAGACCACCGTGTCACAATCTCTGCAAAAAACTGTGTTCTTTAAGTTTTAGTGAGGATAAAAGGCAATCTATCCATGCTGATTACTGGTCTATGGGCTGGGAATCCAGAGGACTTTTTCTTAAGGGTTTAGTTCATACCAATGAATGTGCCAAGATAAATATTAAGACCAAAAAGAAACGCTACGTAACTCACAAAGAGCAATTATGTTATTTTTGATACTTTTGATATTTTTTGTGTTGTATTTTTAGTTATATATAAATGTGCCATTTAATTGAAAGATCTCATGTTTCTTGCGAAACTAAAAAGCTTTATATCACCGCTTGTGTTCAAAGCACCTTAAATTTAAGTTACAATTACCTTAAAATATTATAAAATAAACGACAATTTTATACATACATAAATGTATTTTTTTTTGTAAATTCCTACCTAAAACATACTAGTAAGTTGGAAGAAATTGTTATATTCTACATGTGCAATTAGTTCAAGACACAAATTAAAATGCAGTAAAGAAAGTCTTATGCTGCAAATTAGTCTGCAAAGTAGCAAAAAAATCAAAGTTTTTGTAGTATCGAGTATTTTTACCGCATTTTAATCTGCATATGTGTAACTTTTTGCGTGCAGTAACTGCTAAGATTAAAAAAAAACCCGATTTTATTTGAAATCTAATAAACTAAATTAACATTTGTTTTTGTAAATACCATCTTTTTGTCACTTAGTCCTCGTAGCAATAAAAATATGCACCATACACATTAATAATATAAAAAAAAACAGTGTTTAAAAGTTTTTCGCGGTTATCTCGAAACCGCTTTTTTCCTCATACTGCACTTTAGGGCCTGTACGGCAGAACGGGGCAATTATAGGTAATAAATAAATATATATATATGCCTGGGCGTATATACACGTCCTCACAAATATTTAGTATAGCATTATCATAATCAGCCTATAATGTTCCCACTGCTGGGACACAGGCCTCCTCTCTATGAGAGGGAGTGGGCTGTAATCCACCACGCGGGCCCAGTGCGGGTTGGTAGATGTCAGTTGTCTTCGAAATTTTGGTTCTAGGACATGCCGGTGTCCTCACGATGTGTGTAATTCATCTAAATTATCTGTATTTGAAAACGCAAGATGCAAACTTTTTGAAGTTTCTTCGGTGATGCCCCAAGTAATACTGTTTCATTTCCAAAACTAACATCTAGAAAAGAAAACCTCTAAGAAATAAAAAAAAACACAAAGAAATGGAAAGCCAACCTCTAAAAGTAAGCATTCTCATGTACACACACGTTGAGTCTTGAAACAACTGACGACCACGAAATTTCAGACATAGGTCTTCCTAAAGTCGCGTCTTCACTATCCTGCAGAGCGAACATTTTGTTTTGAGCAAACGTTTGCTGTTCTCCCGATGTTCGCTTAAAACAGAAAACATCTGTTTGCACTACAACGATAAAACTAACACTAGTTCTAAATCACAATCTGAATAATTTTGAAGGATAGTGCTAATCCATTGCTTCATATGTACGAAAGATTTGTCTCCTCAACAACGTAGATAACGCAATGAATATTGTTGAACTGCCAAAATGAAAGCCATTGCTACTGTTAGTGTGTTACGCAATTACACTGCTATTCATTCTTCTGCACCTGCACCTGAACGCTGCAACTGCGATTTAGATCTTTCACGTCGAAAATGAGTCAACCTTCTTTTTGACTACCAATGGTGCGCAACTCATAATATCGGCTATGTATTTTAAAACATCGTTTTTTATTGCGTGAGTTTTGTAATCTTTCGTTTGCAGGTCCCATAAGCATGGATGGGTTCTATGGTTTTTCTTGATTCCACACCATGTCCGCGTAAAACATAAAAAATAATCGGACACCACCCGAGCACGCCCAACGTCGAGCGAATGCACAGAGCAAAACTGCTCGCTTGCCGGTGGCGTCGTGTTCACTGATTGAGTGAACGAGCGAGTAATCGTTCGCCGAGTGCAACCGATCATCACTGAACAAACGTGTTCGCTCGCTCAAGTATTTCCATTTACCGCGCGAACAAACGCTTGCTCACTCAGAACTGTTCAAAACGCTAAGTGAAAAGGCAGCTTTAGATAAACACCCCGATATAACTCCGCGACATTTTAATCCCGAACGACGGCACATAAACCAAGTGTACGTAAAACTGTGAGAAATCGCACGCACGGTGCGTGTGAGTTCGGAAATTGATGTCGTAAATTATACAACAACAATCAGCTGCGGTGTCGTTTACGTCCCACGTGTGATTCGGGTGCGGTGGCTGTGTAAGCGGGGATGACTTTAAACGTTGGTTTTCACTATAACTGTTTCTGTGTCGTAGGCGTGTTTGCAGACTTAAAGCATAAACGCCAACAGCCAGATCTAAAACAATTATATAAAAAATATTGGTTCTGGGAAGTCAGTCGGGTCGACCACCCCGCCAAGCGTACAGCCTGCTTCTTCTTCGTGTCGCTGGCACAAAGGTTTTTTCAAAACTTTGCCACTTCCACGGCGTTGTTGTCGGTGGTAGCACAGAGGTCACTCTGTGTCCCAAAATATACAGTCTGCTGATCAAGTAATTATTTCACCACATTATAAAGCTCCAGTAAAAGTATCGAATAATGCGCAACATAAACTACTGTCGTATAAAGTCATATCTAATTATGTAACTGCAAATGCAACCTCTGAGTATTACAGAAGACACCAAAGCTAATTAAACACGCTTACTTGGTAAGAGATAATACCTACATCATGCAAATTAACAAAAGACTGTCACACAAAATGTTTATTCAACCAGGGCCCCAATTCTGTATCATTCCCCGCGAAATCTTAACATGTGCAAACCACGTCATTATCGTGTCTCGGTAAGGAATCGAAATATCAACCGTACGGACAATTATGTATTTTGACAGTTCAAACTATGCCATTGTGTCATAGGATGTCGGAATTGACGTGGTTTCGAATCAAGAAATCGTTAAGTGGTCATAGTGAATTAGGGCCCAAATGCTCATCATAATTATCAGCCAAACGACATTTACTGCTGGACATAGAGTACCCCATGCAATGACACAGCATCACACGGCGAAGTAAAAAAGAGTTATGGAGGTATAAGGAACAGAGTGTATAGTTCACGCATACTCCATAGCAAAGGGAGAATCCTCCGACCAGACGGGTGTTGTGTCTGCCGGGCAACTGTCCGACGATTGATATCGGGACGTTGTGTGTATGCTAGTTGCGCGGTAAACTCTGCTTGCGCGATGCAGGATTTTGCTTGACGTCAGTATGACGCGCAGTTCGCATGTGGCGTTGTAGATACCGCTACAGAGTAAAAAGTAGCAGTCATAAAATTACTGACCTGCAAAAACATCTTTCGCTCAACCCGCTATCAATCAACCACACCTAACAATTCGACGTCTCTCGCCCGCCTATAAATCTAGTCCCTGAAGCGAGACGTACACAAAAATTGGCTCTTACACACACACAAACACAACCCGCTCCCTATGGATGCATCTTTTGAGAGATTTTCCTTATTTATTCCCAAACTGATACAAGGTAACGAGATTTGGAGATTAACTGATAGCCGTATATCTTTAAAAGGAAAAGCTTTAGGGGCACGTAAATTCTTTGGTTTTCATCTCACAAATAAGGCCGGTGAAAAAGATAAAAGCGGGCTGACTCTTCCTGTTTGCATAAGGAAATTCATTCATCAATTCGTTTGCCGTCTTTGAATAATGTGGCAATTTTGGGTAAGTTAACTTCAACTCTCAAAACGGTGAAGGAAAACATCGTGAGGAAACCGGCATGTCCTAGAACCAAAAATTCGAAGACATGTGACACCTACCAATCCGCACTAGGCCCGCGTAGTAGATTATAGCCCACTCCCTCTCGAAGAGAGGAGGCCTGTGTCCCAGCAGAGGGAGCAATACAGGCTGATTATGATTACGTCCACTAATAAGGGGTGAGTTTTCCAACGCTAGATAATTTTATCCGAGGAATAATTTTGAATTTTTGACAGTTCTATACAAAAAATCTGTCAGACTTCAATTTTATTGTACGAATAAAAATTATTCTGGCATTGGAAAAATCAGCTCTTATTTATATAGACAGTGGAAAATCATCGGGTCAAACGAAAAATTTAACTTCTTTCCAAACGTCAAGAAAGGAAAATAAAATCTGACGAAAAAAATGCAAATGATAGACAGCTACTTCGAACACTTGACGTGGATACTTTGTTCGGTCGGACGACCGAATGTATTGTGACTCCAGAAAAGCCAATCAGCGTTACGTCTAAACGATGGTAGCAATTTTGATAAACGTAACGCAATGACAATCCAGCTGAACGTTGTTCAATTGTTTTACATAACGCAGCTGTTTTTTAAACAGCTAGCGGTTATGTAAAACAGCGGATTTGACAATACATCTGCGACGGTTACATTAACGTTATGTGTAGTTATACAAAGCATTCTTCCTTACTCCATAACTATTCCCTATTCCATTCCTTCTACAGTAGCTGTATCACTATTCAAACTGTACTCCGGAACACTTCGACAGAACCGTTCTACACAATTCTCTAAAACTTCTGTTGCCGTGTCGACAACACTGACACAATTTGCATTTTCTCTTTGAATACCGACACCGTTTCCTTGTTATAACTTTAAGGAAGTTCCTATACTCTATATTCGAATAGAGGTATGGGAACAATTGCTAAACTTGATGATAAAAGGAGTTTTCATGCGGCAGACTATAATGGTGGTATTGTGGTTGTAATAGTTACTGTCATTTTTTTTCGTCTGGATATCCTTCTTCTGTTGTTAGGGAGGTCCCACGAGCAACTTTTGTTTCCACAACTAATTTGTCTCTCACATCAAGTCTACGGGTTTGTTTGAAAGTGCGCGTATGTAGCGATGCGACAGCTGGGAGATTTTATTGTCCGTGGGTTTGGAGACAGGCCGGCGACGCATCTGTCGCCCGTCTATTGGTTGTAATGCAAGTACGGCGATAAAAAAGTTGCTGGCTGGTTAAGACGCGCACGTGCGCATCGTCCAAATCTCAGCGAGGAGACAGGGACAGAGACAAAAAAGTGGCTGGGCAAATAAGTTGCTTGTGGGCCCTTTAGATGAATTATTATGTGGCCTCCATCTCCACGTTGACTGCAGCATCAGTGGCATTCTTAAGGTCTTCTCTTCTAGTAACTAATCATATTTGATCATTTATATACTTTTGGAATTGAAGTTTTTCGTTAAAAATTAAGCAGGGAGCTTAATTTTCAGTGAGCTTAATCAACTGATTAAATCACGAATAAATTATCCAGGATTAGGACGACGATTCAATCTAAACCTACACTGAAATGGCAATAAATCCACATTTTCGCTTTAAAAGCCATTCAGTGTTCGTGCCAAAGAGACCCACTATATTTGTTCAGCGCTCGCACCAGTTAACGGTCAAATAAACATCAGCTGACCAAACAGTTCGGTACCTACTCACAACTGTGATTGACCGGGTATGTGTCTATTCGATGACTTTGTGGCACATTTCATACGGTCGTTAGAAGCTTGATGAAATCCAGAGATTTCATCTAGCTTTTAACGACCGAAATTGGTCAATGGTATTAAAAGATTTACTGGTCAGAACCAGTAAATCTTTTAATGCCATTGACCCATTTCATTAGACTTGAAATGATATCTAGTAGACGTTAGTTTTAAATGCTCCTTTTTACTGTTTGTAAATAATATTTTTCTTTTTTTCAAATTAATTGCTCGGCAAGCTAAACGTGTTTAGTGATTTGTGGTGCATGTGGGTCTTAAACCATTTAAGCAAAATGTCTAAGACTATTTTAATTTTTTTGTTGTATTTATTTTTCTATGTATTTTCATTAATTTATACTCTTAGCACATAAAAAGGTACAAAAGCGGACTTAATACCTAAGACATTCATTATCAATCAACCAAGGGTCACCACCCTTGGTTATATTTTTTTATCATTGTTCCTCTCAACCACCGTTGAGAGGAACAATGATAAAAAAATATATCATAAATAAAATAGGTACACAAGTACATACTCGTATATAGGTTATTAACTTGGTAATGCATACATACATATTTACTATTATTATACAGCGTGGCGCTTTAATGGCGACATTAATTTAACACAAGTATACGGTTTCGCGTCTTAGTTTTATGAATATATTTTAATTCAATTAAACATTAATTTTTATTTATTTATTAACAATTTTCTAAAATAGCATCTTAGAGCAACCTGACTTAAAGAACTGTAGCGCAGGGGTCATTTGCCGGGGTCACGGATCATAACATCGCATCAATGTAATTATAACAAATAACGTGCAAATAGAAGGCGAATTGAAGGAAAGAGAGAGAGCCCTATGGCGGCGAGCGGCGCAGGTGGAAGTTTTCAAGTTAGGTTTTTTTTTATGTTGTTATTACTTTTATGATTACCGACCACTAGCCCTACCCGTGTGTTAAATTAATGTCGCCATTGTAGCGGCACGTTGTTTTATATAAAGGAGAGCGGTGTTGAGATGAATCTACGCTATTTATTTTAAAATAACTCAACAATTTCCTAAAACTATATTGGAATTCAAATGAGCTGAACTAAGTAGTTTGAATAAATTTTACACTAAGCAAGCATGATATTGAAGAGCAGTGGTGGCCCAGTGGTAAAGGCCGCGACTTATGAGTTGTAGGTCGTAGGTTCGAACCCAGACAGGCGCTTTACTTTGTGTAAATTATTTCATCACCACTGCTCTCAATACGGTGAAGGAAAACATCGTGAAGAAACCGGCATGTCCTAGATCCAGAAATTCTAAGACATGTGACATCTACTAACTCGAACTGGGCTTGCGTTGTGGATTATGGCCTACTCTCTCTCATCGAGAGGAGGCCTGAGTCCCAGCAGTGGGAACATTATAGGCTGATTATACTTAGCCTATGCTAAGCATGATATTATGATACATTATGTTTCTTATTAGGGTTCCGTACCAAAATGGCAAAAAGGAACCCTTATGGTGCGACTCAGTCTGTCTGTATGTCCGTCTGTCACAGCTGGATATCTCAAGAACTACTAATGCTATCAACTTGAAATTTGGAATAGTTTTGGATGAAGTTTGCACAACTATTTTGTAAATAAGAAATATATATATTTTTTTGCAATCGGGACTGAAAGAGATTCTTAAAAATTCGAAGTGAGGCTACTAGGGCGTCCTGCCAAGGCCGCGGGTTGTTCGAAAGAGATACCATGGTCCCTGGCATAGGCAACTGAAGGAACACGGGTGGGTTTTAATCAGTAAAAGTCTGACACGCCCTCCGCTCAGAGCGGTAGAAGTCATAATGATGATTTCCCACCCAGAAAAAAAAAAAGGCTCCTAGGGCATGTGGGGTATCATATGAAAGAGCGCTGTTTGCACATTCTTAAACATTTTGTCTTTTTTTTAGGCCGCATATTTTTCGACTTTTTTTTAAATTAACTGCAGTATTCTTCTCTCTGTATACGCTCCACAAACCCGTTCTTATATTTTGTCTGTGTGACCAGACTATACAAAATATACACAAGTTTGTTAGTTAAGTACTTAAATCAATCAATGGTCTACGTTCTCAGGGTTTCTGTGATCCTCTCTTATCCCGTCAGTAATCACAATCACGCTGGCGTGGTTCAAGCTTTCAGGTTAACAGTACTTTATCTGCACTCAACACAAACAGGAACAGACAGCGATCAAACGATCATCGCGCTAAAGTTAATTAAAGTGAACGCAACAACGCACAATCAACTTGTGATCCGTCAAACTGATATGTGGAAACTGCTTTCTGCGGACTGATGAGATTATTTGTTTGTGCATGTTTGAGTTTTAATGGGAAATAGAGTGGAGGGGCTGCCTCGCTGGTGTAGCGGCCGCAAGCGCTTGTTTTTAAAAAAAAACGTTGCCCCACACTAGGAATTTCTCCTGTATCGTGGGTGCGTTTACAAACATTTAAACTCACATACACAAACAGCCAGACCCGGAACAACTACTTGTAGGTCATACAAATATTTGTTCCGTGCGGGAATCGAACCCGCGACACGCAGCACAGCAGTCAAGTCGGTGCCGTCTTTTGCTGAGCATGAGGTCCTTGGTTCGATTCCCGGGTCAGGCAAAGTGTAATTGGGTTTTTCTGCCTGGAATTTCTCAGTAACTTACAGCCCGGAATCTGGATTTGTGCTCGGTTGATGGCAATCGGCTCGTCCCCTATTACATTGGGCATAAACATAACTGGCGAAAACTTGAAGATATAGGAACGCTTCTGCCTAACGCTTCGGGGAATACAGGCTATGATGTGTTTGTGTGGCTTTCAGGTAAACAGTACTCTATCTTCACTCAACACAAACAGGATCAGACCGCGATCCACCACCACAAATAAATACAAATAACAACAAATAAATAAATGAAAACAAATAAATAACAACAAATAAATGACAACAAATGAATGACTTAAGACTTATCAGGTCCTTGGTTCGATTCCCGGGTCAGGCAAATTATTATTGGGTTCTTCCGTCTGAAATTTCTCAGTAACAGCCAGACTCCCGGCTGTTAATAATCTGTTGCTGTTAAAAATCAAGACTTCGGGCACAAATCCAGCCCGTAGTCTCGATCTTTACATAGGACTTAAACATAACTGGTGAAATGTGGGTGCAATAAAGGTACATCTCTGCCTAACCCTGCGAGGAATACAGGCGTGATGTTATGTTATGTGTGAACATAAAGGAATAGTGGATTTTACAGTTTCGCTTTTCGGAAAATGACTGCTTTTTAGTCAAATGAAATCAAATCAAAAATGTTTATTTGTTAGAATATGGTACAATAGACGTTACAATATTGGTTCCAGCATATCCTGCCATAATATGGTGTACAAATATTTCTATATATGTAAATAAAATAAATATAAAAAAAACAAGGATTATATTACTAGCCTATTAATAATTCTAAAAATAAAATATGAATCTATAATAGTTAATTAATAAAGATTGAAATAATTAGACGGGATTACTAACACGAGATTGTTCAGCAGCATTAATCTGGGATTCTCTCCGTTACCATTTTTGTTACTGGGATCCATATAAATAACTCCCATTACAATTGCAGTTTACAACAAGCCCGAGGGGAAATTCCCCCATTCTAAAGAACGTACGCTTCATCTCCGTCTCATCTGTTAAAATTTTTTTTCATTAACTAAAAGGTTTTTAGGTTACAATAAATGACCAACATTTTTTGTAACTCAGATGAGATTCCATTAGCACTTGTGGTTGGTTAATAATGGCTAAAATACAGAAGTATGGAAAAAAATAATGTTGCGCCGACTCCAAATAATCTGGGATAAGGGCAGAAGCATGATGATGAGTTGTGATTGGTTGATACAAAAGACATCATCACCAATTATCATTTCAGCCGAAAGACGTCCACCGCTGGACATAGGCCTCCCCCAAGCACCTCCACTTCGACCGGTTCTGTGTTTCTCCCATCTAACAGGTTCCTGCGGCCTTCGCAAGGCCGTCGGTCCACCTTGTGGGAGGCCTTCCAACGCTACGTTTTCCGGTACGCGGTCCTTTCGGCCCCATCGGCCATCTGTTCTGCTCTGCCCACTGCCACTTAAGTTTGCAATTCTTCGGGCTATGTCGGTTACCTTGGTTCTCCTGAGAATCTCTTCATTTCTGATACAAACGACAGCAGTTATAATTTGTGGCAAGATTTGATTATTATTTAACTTTCTATAAAGTTATCAGTTCAGTGTTGCATCCAAATTCACGTGAAAACCTATCAGAATTAAGCGATGCATGAAATGAAATCGGGTTGATTTTTAACGACTGTCACAACTGAATTTTCGAGCTGCACACATCCGGAGATCCGTTAAGTCCGGTTTAAAATAAAAAACGGCTTTTGATATAAATAAAGAAACGGATTACTGGCTGATGAATGGATATTTTATTTAAATCTTTTCATTTAAATATTGGTGCAGACGATTGAGGTTTTTATTGGCAGATAAACAAAACGCATCGTTCAATTTCGTAAATTCAATTTCGGAGTAATCTGTTAGTGACCTTTGGCATTCGTTCAGAATCATATTTAGTCTTGCATTTGTATAAATTGGGGTTGGCATCGACTGCGGTCGCATTTAGTATTGAGGTTTCCCATGCCTCCGTTTTTGTTATTTTGAAAATCTTCGTGTGCATCATACACACGAGTGACACGCGCCGACGACCGCTGTTGCTATGCCCGACAGGGTCCATAATTGTTTATATTATTTTTTATTTTACCACCTGTAAGTGCACATTGTGGATTGCAATAAATGATTTGAGATTTGACGACAGAGACAACTGCAACCGTCGACGCGTCGGCGGCTGCCGTCGGCCACATGCGGCTCGTGTATTTGAGCACCGTATGCAAATACACATTGTCAACGGCAGCAGCTGACGCGTCGATGTCTGCCGCTGACACGCGTTGACGGCTGTCGCTGACGTGCATCGACGCGACCGTTTCCGTTATATGCACACATAATTGCAGTTTTGATAATCACGTTTGAAAAATGGTCTTTTCTGCTACAGCTTTTTAACATGAGCATAAATAAAATAAACAACGCTTTAAAATTATCACAGTTAGAACAATGCTTCATTCATTCGCATATCTGAGCCGAGATCCGGTCCAGCGGGCCCTCCACGGCCCGGCGGCAAAATAGATAACGTACAGAAGGTCAGCTCCATACAACTGGCCACGTCTACGTGCACTCGTAACGAGTATTTGTTTGAGATTGTTTGTTGAAAGTATGCGCTTCGGAATTCATCGTCTATATTCGGAAATACGACCGTGCAATGATGAGATCTAATGTAGAGCTGTTATAACCAGGCAAGTACTTGCTTATTTTGTATGACCATGTTTACAAAATTATGGAGTAACAACTAGATGTAATTCTAAAAAAACTTTTCAAAACTTTTGATTGACAAATGACGATCTGCGACCGGAGTAGGTAGCCGGACAGAGAGAAAACTTCAAAAAACGCTCAATGATAGGTGCACTACGACAAAGCGCGGTAGTACAAAACTTAGAAGCATTACCTCCGTGGGGATTTATTCTGTGGCGCGACACTCGTGCTAATTCGGAAATAAAATCATTACCGGAACGCATACCTTTTCAGGGCCCTAATTCACCATGACCGCTTAACGATTCCTTACTTTCAAACCACGTCAATTCCTTAGTTAATCACGACATCTGCTAATAACGTATTCTCTATGTCACAATGCCGTGGTTTGAACTGTCAAAATACATGTTGTCCGTACGGTTGACATTTCGATTCCTTGCCGTTAACAAGACAGGATATTGACGTTGTTTGCACGTGGTAAGATTTCGCGGGGAATAATACAGAATTGGGGCTCAGTGGGGTAATTGCTTTCATTACAGTTCAATAACATACATTGCGTTTTTATGTTGCTGAGCAGACAAATTTTTCGAACATATGAATCAATGGATTAGCAACATCATTCAAAATTATTCAGATTATAACTGATACTGTGTTACGCAATTACGGTGCAGGTTTACCTGTATGCTTGTGTTTGTGCGCCTGTCTTCGTACGTTGCAAAGAGTTGGCCTTCTGTACCTCTGCATACTGTTGTGCGCAATAACACTAACAGGCCAAGTTTCATCAGCGTCCGCATAAATATTCTTTATTATCGTCCCCTCATGAGAGATCCGGACAAATGACGGATAACTAGAACACGGACACGGACATTCATGATTTGGTGCATTCACAGGCTGGGACTTTTGCGTGGTCCACTTTTGTTTGGTGTCGTTATGTAATGTACCGAAGGTTTTTAGCTGCGGTGACCGTTCAAATGCCATTACTTTTTAAAGGGGATAATTAGTGTACCATTATGTTAGAAGTTAAATAAACGATGAATGGTTTATTTCTGTAAATTGGTTTAAAAACGCTTTTACACATCAATAATAAAATATGTTTTAAAAGTAGACGATAAATAAAAATAAATAAAATAAAAAATCCATAATAGCCGATTCATTTAATGCGAACTGTTATTGACTAAAATAAAGACTCTTGTATCTTTACCAATAATAATGCAAATACCTTATACCTTTGCACAGTAGAACCTCCCATATGGAAGTAGCTATCATGGGTAAAATTAACTTACGAACCTTGCCCAGTTCGGCAATAACATTTGTAAGCAAAAGGATTCGTTTTTGTTTAAAGGAACCGAGCATAAATCACCTTTTACGAGGGTGAGGTAGGTTTTTGTTCACCGGTACTCACTCGGTAAAACTATGCAGTTTCCTACCAATGTTTGGCAAAGTTGACGTCACGCTCTTTTGTTCCTCTAAACCCTTTTAGAGGTATGAGATACCGAGTGACTTGTTCCTCTTCCTCCTTGGAAAATGGGAGGCTTCTCATGATTTACTGCTGTTATGAATAGTTCTTTTACTCTTTAGCGCCTATAAAACTGTCAACTAATTAAAACAGGACTTGACTTTTAAAAGCATTTCACGGTTTGTGGGTTCATTTATTGTGTGTATGAGAATGCTTGTTCCTTTAAACTTGAATTAAAAAACCCAATTCAGAACAAACCTAGGAAATGGCTGTATCGCCGTGGACCCAGTGAACGCAGTTGATTTCTGTAAGCAAATCTTTTGAGACACTATTACAAGTATATGATGAACTAGCTGCGCCCCGCGGTTTCACCCGCATAAGTTTCGATCCCGTGGGAATATCGTGATAAAAAGTATACTATATGTTAATCCTGGTTATAAACCATTCGTGTGCCAAATTTCATCCAAATCCGTTCAGTACTTTTTAAGTGAAAGAGTAACAAACATCCATCCATCCATCCAAACTTTCATGTTTATAATATTAGTAGGATATTATGTTGGTCAATATTTTAAAACTAGATGGCGGCGGTATTTCCTAGCTGACTGATCCCTGAGAAAAAAAATCGAAACCAACTCAGAGGTCACAGTATCTTTTACAGTCTAAAAATTAAATGATTAGGATTTTATGTGAATCTAACAATGCATGGCCATGTCAGGAAAGGCCTTTTAGAGGAATGAGGAACAGGATGTAAAGTTCACTCATCCTCCATAGAAAAGGGAGGATCCTCCACGGGTGTTGTGTCTGGCGGGCTATTGCCCCACGATTGATGTTGGGAAATTGTATTTATGCTAATTGCGCGGTAAACTCTGCTTGCGAGATGCAGGATTTGCGTGACGTCAGTATGACGCGTTGTTCACATGTGGCGTTGTAGATACTGCTGCTACCTGTCTTACCAAACGGCATGTATGCATCAGTCATCGTGTAGCTCAACCCTATCATAAGGAGCTCAACGACTCGTCACACGACGCTACCAGTGTTATAGTAAGTTGACGTCTCCATGGATGTCAGTCAATTATCAGTACAAAATATCACAATAAAACCATTTATTTACTCCAAAATTGATTTAAAATTCACAATAGAGTTCGTTTCACGCTATATGTGTCGCTCATAAATCTTTTGCGGCCACAGCGAATATTATCGGACCCGGTGTGTATTCCTGTCTGCTGCCATTCCATTGCTGCATTTGTTAGATAATACGTGCAGCGGTATGTAGAATTGCGGCAATGAAATTCGGCATTGCGATGTTTTCGTCTTGGGTTGTTGTGGTTCGGAGGTTAAAATGGAACACAGGTAGTACTTACTTATACAGGCTGTGTCTGCGAATCTCGCCGCGTGTGAGAACCTAACTAATTAATTTTCCAAAATGATAAACAGTTTAGGTAAGTTCTTCACCAGATATCTACCTACGAGGGGTAGGTAGATATCTGAAGAAGAACTTACCTAAACTATTACAGTCAATGCTAACCTAACTATTAAAATATACCAAAACATATAAACCCAATTCGAATAAAAAAATGCATATGAAGCATTAATTTAAGTAAACCTCTACCTGACAAATGCCCTGGGATTATTATTGTACAATGTATATGACAGTAGTATAGCTACCTAGTATTTTTTTTTTAAAGCAGTTTTTTTTTTTTATATGTAATCCTGTTGCTATGTTGGTGAGAAATAAACTATTATTATTATTAATTTATTATTGTGATTGCCCGTGACATCACAGCGGTCCCTATCAGAATATCAGCGCTGCGATATTTATTTTTTAAATGTCGAAGCATCATACTGAGATAGGAGCCTTTTGGCCTCGTATAGGACTTTCTGTTTCATTTTTCCATTTATTACTTTTTTTGTTACATATAATCTGTTTTAGTTTTATTTTTAACTGTGTTTAGTTTAGTTTAAGATCCTGTACGAGTCGCAATAAATACTTTTTCTTTCTTTCTTTCTATTATTTACTGCAATAAAAACACCTTTGAATGGTATTTTAACAAACCGTTGACAAGACTAATTTACGCTATACGAGTATATTTACCATTGAAAATTTCGGAATAAAATAAAACTAAGAAACCAATTCCCTAAACGTCGTTCGCTGTTAAAAGAGAACCTTAAACTGTTCATCCAAAATTCATTTTTGTGTTAAGATGGCTACCATGAAAAATCAGTAGATGCAGTAACGTATTCGAATCTGCTCGATTTTTGAATTTGAAATACAACTAGGTATCCGATAGAATTTTGGTTTATGACAAGAACAATTATTAGTATCACCTATAAATATGAATAAAGTCTTCAAACTTAATAAATATTATGTCCAAAATGAGTTTTCCTAACGTTTCGGTTTCCTAGAAGAGCGGTGACCGCCACATAACATAATTAGCCTATAATGTTCCCACTGCTGGGACACAGGCCTCCTCTTTGTGAGAGGGAGTGGGCCATAATCCACCACGCGGGCCCAGTGCGGGTTGGTGGATGTCACATGTCTTCGAATTTGTGGTTCTAGGACATGCCGGTTTCCTCACGATGTTTTCCTTCACCGTTTTGAGAGCAGTAGTGATGAAGTAATTTACAAAAAGTAAAGTGCCTGTCGGGTCCATTACCACTGGGCCACCACTGCTCCTCCACACAGTGTCTGAAATTTACCAGCGAATGACGTCATTGAAACGTTATTTAATGAAAGTAAGGTATGTTTCTAGACAGCGTTTTTTGACACCGTAAAGTCAAAACCATCGTTTTCTTCATGACAACCTATATAACTCTCCTTCTAACCGTAGCTTTATTAAAAAAAATATTCAAACTCAAACTCAAAGAATTTATTTCAAATAAACCGATTACAGGCACTTTTGAATTGTCAAGGGGTCGGACTGTCAAAAATGTGAAGCTAGTTGCCCATTCCAAAGCGTGGAAGGTACCTATGGAGTAGAACGGGCAAGAAACTCCACGGACACTCTTTTAAATCAAAATAATTATCGTTACAAAGATATTCAATGAAGAAGTTAAGAATTCATGTTTAAAATTATGCTTGTGAGAACGACACAGAACGTTAAAAGCGAATTCAAAACGTTACGTTCGTGTTTGGCCTATAGATGCCCGGAGCACAGATGCGCAAAAATAATGGATGTCCAGCATCATAAAAGAACGATTCAGGAATCTGATCGTATGCTAACGAGCGAAAAACCAATTCCCTTAAACAATACAGGCTTGAACCAGGCTGTTGACGGCATTGAGTACCTCTCAAACAAATAGAAAAACGAAATTAATATTAAAGGGAACAAAACGCCTGGAAATTAATTTGATTTGGAGCCTCCTATTATATAATTGGGGAACAAATGACTAATAATTGGGAATAAAGGGAGTTTTGCTGTCAGAATGGCGAGTGCTAATAGAAAATATAGTATAACCAGCAGTGCCTCGCGGTTTCACCCGCATAAGTTTCAATCCCGTGGGCATATCGGGATAGAAAATATCTTATGTGATAATTCTGGTTATAAACTATCCGTGTGCCAAATTTCATTCGAATCCGTTCAGTAGTTTTTGCGTGACAGAGTAACAAACATCCATCCGTCCATCCATCCATACAAACTTTCACTTTTATAATATTATTGTAGGAAGTAGGAAGGATAGTAGGACTGTAGCAATTAGGAAGTAGGAAGTAGGACAAGGTGTCGTTTTGCATCCTCGTCAAATTCAAGGAGGTAACTATGCTAATGATTCTCGACACGAATCAATAATAAAATAAGTAGGTATTTTTTTTTCTAATTTTCGGAAATCGGTATGTGTGGGACACGCATTTTAAATCGCGGCCTGTGTGAGACCGCACTGTAACTGCCCTTTTACACACACATAAAAACGCGACCGCTTATACCGCCGTAACGTGATTCTGTTCTTTGAAAGTGGTGTATTCTGAAATACTGTCAAACTTAAATAACTAAATGTATTCATTATTTACCAGGGATCGTAATTTTATTTGATTATTTATGTCTTTCATAACAGCCTCCTGAAATTTGACGAGGCAGTTTCAGCTTTCAGCCTTTGAAACGGACAGGCAGGGGAGGCTTTCGTGGAACTATTAAATAACTAAATCTACTATTTTTTATGTTATTAAATAATTGATTGTTGGTGTTAAGATAAAGAAAGAAAGGAAAAATAGTTTATTCTGCACAAACAAAACTCACATTACCATAAAAAAAGACAAAATATAGACGTGTTCGTAAAAATAGGATTCGAGCTGTAAAGTATACCTACCCAGAGAGATTACTTTCTTTTCCAAAATTGGATTACTTAGACAAGGTTAGGTATTTCGAATAGTTTTCGTAATTTGTAATACAGGAAAAAAAATAACCAGTGCACAAACTGTAACCGGATATGTTTTCAGAACCAAATGGATTCAGCACATGATTCTACACCGTAGAAGTTTTTCGTCGTTCATAAAAAAATATACATATTAGTTATTCCATACATTTTGAGCGCGTAGATAATGCACTTTCCTATGAGACGGCTGTGACTTTGACTTTTTTTGATAACCCACGAAAAACTTCAACGGTAGGTCAAGAATCATATGCTGAATTCATAGGTACAGTTTGCGCAAAAGGTTTTCCTTTGTACGTAATTGACTAGTGAAATAATTCATTGGTACGAGAGTAATAGTCAGTTGATGGCGGAGATTAGTCATCTACGCGGGAGATATTACAGTGCACCAGTGATGTGTGTGTGTGTGAGAGAGAGTAATAGTGATGTATCGCACAACACGTCAGTTAGGACCATGATTATAATCAATTTCGTAATTGGTTTACGGCTAAGCCGTCACAATAAATCTTTGCATGTTGTTTGACACTAATTAAGGACACCGAAGGCCGACGCTCCTTTCATTTAAATCCAAGGTGTACTAATTTAAGGTGTACTACAGAACACATTTATTTTTATAATGGGATATAAATTTATTAATACTCCTCTGTTTAACGCTTCGGGGATTACAGGCGTAATGCTATGTTATTATAAAAATAAATTGATCATTTTAAATTTCACTTCTAATAATAAACCATAATAAGTCGGTAATCAATTATTTTATAATTAACGCTCAGTAAGTAAGTAATGTGTAAATACCCTTATACCTTTCTCAGAACTCAAATCATTAGCCGCTCTTAATTAAACGTCACAGTTCCTAAATAAACACAAATGAGAAAAATAACATGTTGAGTGGCGACTCGCACGAAGTTAATTTATTTGTGGGCGAATCGACAACTCCAGAAATATGTATTAGGCAATTGGCACATTTTGAATTGTATGCAATACATAATCATACATAATCAGCCTTTAATGTTCTCACTGCTGGGACACAGGCCTCCTCTCTTCAAGAGGGAACTGTAATCCACCACACGGGCCCAGTGCGGGTTTGTAGATGTCACGTCTTCTAATTTTTGGTTGTAGGACATGACGGTTTCCTCACGATGTTTTCCTTCACCGTTTTGAGAGCAGCGGTGATTATTTACACAAACTCAAGCGCCTGGCTGGGTACGAACCCACAACCTACAACTCGTAGTTCGGGACCGTTACCACTGGGCCACTACTACACTATTCTCTATAAGCAATGAAGTATAGAAAAAAGGGCGCTAGCGCACAGAAGTGAAAAGAGTTAAATATTATAAAACGTGTACTTTTTTCTTAACTTCATTGCATTAACGTCCTATGAGTCACCAATAGAACAAAAAAAATTAAAAGCGACGATTCACCCGTTTCGGGCGAGTAAATTCGTGCGAATCGACTAATAATCCAATAAATTATCGGGGACTTTCTTAGAAGGTCCCTTATTTTAAACGTTGATTTGTTCATTAAGAAAGAGGATAATTGGATTCCGGAGTTCCTATTACTGTCAAACATGTTAATTAGTGTACTGGTAAAAAATAAAGACGAAAATAATGGGATTTCCAAAGACATTAAATCAACTTTGCCTATTGCAGTCCACTGCTGTACATAGGTTTCTCCCAGGCTGCGCCAGGCTGTCCTCCGCCTTCCGCATCCAGTCTGTCTCAGCCACCTTCTTTAGGTGTTGATATTTTTCAATTTGAAAAATGTCCAAAGAAAAAAAAAATAACTTCTTCATAGTCTAGAATTAGCTAAATAACAACGGAAGTGGAGCGGTGTATGCTTTATTTGTAAATGTCTTTATTGTATAATATGCTATCGTTACACTAAATCCTACAGGCTGGGAAATTTGGAAGTACATATACAACTTTTTTTTTGCCGCCATTTTATTTTGGCGGCAAATATGACAGTTGTGTCATGACAATTATTTTGTGTAAATACGGCAAATTTGTTATGGAGCGTTTTACGACTGAACAAAGTGTTTTAATTATTAAAACATTCTACTCAACCCAATCATGTACCTACTGCGGAAATTCTAAGAAAATTGCGGCAAATTTTTGGTAGAAATCACTTACCTTCGCGGCTAACAATAACTCGTTTAGTGATTAAATTTGAGCAGCATGGCATTGTAACAGATAAAGCTTTTTTGTTACATCAAGTGAATCAGTTGGATTTAGGAAACATGTGGTTCCACAAGACGGGGCATATACGGCACGACCCACAATCGAGATATTGAAAAGAACGTTTCCGGGTCGATTAATTTCGAGAAACGGTGACATTGATTGGCCCCTAAGAGCCCCATTTAACAGCTCCTAACTTTTCTTTGTGGGGCTATCTAAAGGCACGTGTGAAGGGGAAAAACGTAGTGGACATTTGTCTGAGATTATTTTCCATACTGAAATGCCGGCCCTAAATACTTAATTTACTTAAAGTGTATACCTCTTATTTGCCCACCCTGTATTTACAGTATTGTCTCTCCTTAACCCTTTAATCCATCCAAAGGTTGTCTCTAAAATAACGCATTTAGCGATAAGACCGCCCATTATGTCGCCCTATATCGTAGATATCCTATAGTATATCATAATCTATTATTCTACACATATATCATAGATTTATATCTTTAATTTTTATGATGGTCAACAAAAGAGACAAGTATAGAGTCGTCGGATAGAGTTGAAGTTTAGTAAGAAACGGATTGATGTTGTCGGATAAAATTTTATATAATTTATGGAAAACAAACAGTTCATTTATCAAACTAAACATTCGAAAACATCCATCGTTTTCTTACTAAACTTCAACTATATCCGACGACCCTGCATACTTATCTCTTTAATAGTGTTCCATATAAATATCTCAAAAAGCTTATAGATATTTATATAGAACAAAAGGAAACCGTAAACAGTACCGTAACCGTATGAAACCGTTTACAGAATAACGCATTTACATGTAGGAAGAAAAAAACAGATTAAATGCATAGTATATAAATCCTACTAAATATTATAAATGCGAAAGTTTGTGAGGATGGATGGATGTTTGTTATTCTTTCACGCAAAAACTACTAAACAGATTTGGGTGAACTTTGGCACACAGATAGTTTATAACCAGCGGTGCTATTCTGTAAAAAGATGACCGTGATAACTTAGGTGAAGTGAGCTTAAGATGAGCTGTCATTCCACCCGATGCTAGGGATTTACACTACTGACAGCTCACTTTAAGCTCACTTCACCTAAGTTTTCACGTTGAGATTTTTACAGAATAGCATTACAGGAGTGACGCACAGGATACTTTTTATCCCGAAATTCCCACGGGATCAAAACTTATGCGGGTGAAACCGCGGGGTGCGGCTAGTAAGACATATAAGTGAGGATCACCTTCCGTTCCAAATCCGTCCCTGTCTATGGTCAGACACAAAGTCACGCACGATTAACTTTTACATATCGAATAGTGTCTCCAACGATACTTTTCCATTGTTTTGCCGAAGACATCTTTGTTCGGTACAGTTAGCAAAAAAAGGGTCCGGCTGCGAATGACTTTATGTTTTATTGCTTTTGTCGGGTTGTCTTTATCCGTAAAATAATATTGTTTCTGCTGAAGTTACAGAAAAAATAAAAAGAAGGTATAGCTATATTGATGAATGATATTCTGAAGATATCAGAGTTAGAACATCGGAGTAAGTATATCTATACTTACACTAATAATAAAGCTAAAGAGTTTTTTTTTTTGGACACGCTAATATCTGTAACAACCCCCCCCCCCCCCCCGGTCGGATTTGGAGAATTCTTTTTGCATTTGATAGCCCATTTTTTTAGGAAGGCTATAAGCTATTTAATTTCAAACTACGACTCTTCGGAGCCAAGAAAAATGCAAAAAGTCAGAAACAACACTAAGCTAAAACGAATAGTGCGGGCGATGCGATGCGACGGGGTCAGTCGGGAGAACAAGAGCACGCGGACGAAGTCGCGGGCAGAATCTAGTTTATTGTAAATTTAAATTGTGTTTTATGTCTGTGTGCCTGCGTTGTTCTTCTAAACTAGGCAACGATTTCGATGCGGAATTATTATCATTAAGGGTCGTTTCTTTAATAGACAGATAATTTTTATTCGTGGTATAAAATCGACGTCTGACATATTTTGTACGGAAGAACTGTCAAAAATTCAAAATTATTCCGCGGATAAAATTATCTGGCGTTGGAAAACATTTTTCGGAATAAAATCTCTAAGGGCTGATTAGGCCCTTAGAGAATTTATTCTGAAAAATGTTTATTCTAGTTCATATTTAACTTAAATATATTATCTAAATCTCGATGTGTTGTCAAGTCATACAAATCGTGCGAAGAAGGGGCGGGGCGCGGGTTTTGAAAGAAAATTTCGTCTCCCCAGGTTATTATTTACTGTTCAAGGGTACAAAAAAACGTTGTAAATAATTTTTTTTGTCAAATCAAAGTTTCTATTTGACTGATAAAAATACCCGGAATATAACAATACAAATGGTAAAAAAAAAGTTGTCTAAAAATCTACAAAGCAAAACGTTTTAGCGGTATATTTTTTTCCAGGAACTGAGAGCGACACAAATATTTCAAATCGAAAAATAAATTATTAAGGGTTCGCATTTCAATAAATTTTCCCATTTCCAATATTTGGATTAGAAAATCAATCCGTTTTCTATGTTTCCAATTTGGTGCTTTATCAACACAATCTGTTTTGTTTAATTAAATTCAAACATTTGTTATTGACAGCTTACACGAGCGAGTGTGAAAATAACTGACAATACAATTATTTTCTTTTGATTTATTTAAAACTTTGGGCACTTTTCCTATTGACAATTTTTTTGATGATTTTTGATTATTTCCTCTTCTTTTTATAGGTACTTGTACATATTATTATTTTAAGTTCTTTATATTATGTTGTAGCGGTTATACTGACGTCACGCAAAATCCTGCATCTCGCAAGCAGAGTTTACCGCGCAACTAGCATATATACAAAGGCCCGACATGAATTATCGGGCAGTTGCACGCTAGACACAACACCCGTCTGGTCGGAGGATCCTCCCTTTTCTATGGAGGATGATGAACTTTACACCCTGTCCCTCATACCTCTATGATTTATAATTAAAATATTTTCCTAAAATAAAAAATAAACTTTATTTAAAAAAAAAACTTTTACAAATAAGGTTCGTTAACTTCAGATTTACATTATTTTCAGGTCTGCCTTTGTCAGCAAAGTTGTAATACCAAAAAAATGTCTATCGATCCTATCAAGCCTCGACTAATGAGGCTGAATTCATTAATTTAGGTATTCGAACACTCTTCGGACTAGAAGAATTTGAATACCTAAATAATTAATTACGCGCAAATATATATACAATGCGCATCTATAAGTTAACACAACTGTCGAAATGTGTGTATACTGTATAGCGTAATCAGCCTATAATGTTCCCACTGCTGGGACTCAGGGCTCCTCTCTTCGAGAGGGAGTCAGCTCTAATCTACCACGCAGGCCCACTCTCCATTCTCTCGATACCAGAAAATATAACAAAAAGTTCAACAATTATCGCCCGCATTCAGACTTAACTACCGACACGACGCTGATTGCGAATGAAAACGATTAAATTGATCACTTACTTGAACGCTATCGAATAAATCGGCACTACGTAATTGTTATGGTTATAGCCAACATTTATAACACCTACATTCAATACGTCAATGTTATATTGCAAACATTGTTATACATGACGAAAACAAAGTGTACAACAATATATTAAATTGAAGTGAAATTACCGCGTATGCAGTTATCATTTTCGTCAATATTCAATAAAACTAAGAACATAATCAGCCTAAAATGTTCCCACTGCTGGGACAGGCCTCCTCTCGGTGAGAGGAAGTGCGGCGGGCCCAGTGCGGTTTGGTGGATGTCACATGTCTTCAAAGTTTTGGTTATAGGATATGCCGGTTTCCTCACGATGTTTTCCTTCACCGTTTTAAGAGCAGTGGTGATGAAATAGTTTACACAAAGGCTCCACTTTGCCTGCCTGAGTTCGAACCCACGACCTACAACTGGTATGTTGGGGCCGTTACCACTGGGTCATCACTGCTCTATGTATACTGTACGCCTCTGCCTAAGCCTTCGGGAATACAGCCTTGATGTTATATTTTACTAGCGGTGCCCCGCGGTTTCACCCGCATAAGTTTTGATCCCGTGGGAATATCGGGATAAAAAGTATCCTATATGTTAATCCTGGTTATAAACTATTTGTGTGCCAAATTTCAACCAAATCTGTTTAATAGTTTTTGCGTGAAAGAGTAATAAACATCCATACAAACTTTCACGTTTATAATATTAGTAGGAATTAAAACCCCATCACTCTATAAAACTGTAAATAGTCCATTCGCGTCTTAAAGATAATTTAACCTCTTTACAGCTTTCTGATTGGTCGTTGTTATTAAATCATAAATTAATATCTTTATTTGCATTTTATAATATTATGTTTGCGGGTGTTACAATGGCTTTAAGCTGAGGTATAATTACGGGTCCTGTAGGGCACAGCAAAAAGTATCTATTAACTCAGCCTAGCCTAGTCCAAATTGCGCATAATGCGGCACAGTGGAGGATGTCCATCACTTGTTGGTGGAATGCGTCAGGACTCGAGCTGCTAGAGAGACACTGATGAATACCTTTAAATGTAATTTGATAGATGTTGGTTGTATTCAAAGTATTTTATCCGAGCCTCTTTCTAACGCAGCTATCTTTGTTTATAAAATAGTGAGTAAGGTTTTAGAGGCCTAATAGTTCATAAGGTGTGTAGCTTCACTTGTATTAGGTTACGATGGGGCTGGCATGGTCTTACTGTGACCAAAAGCCCCTAAATTTATAAAAGAATAAAAATCCTATCGCAGTCCACTGCTGGACATAGGCCTCTCCCAGGCTGCGCCACAACACCCTGTCCTCCGCCTTCCGCATCCAGTCGGTCCCAGTCACCTTCTTTAGGTCGTCCGTTCATCTACACTACGCTTTCCGATACGTGGTCTCCACTCCAGGACTCGTTGGTCCACCGGCCATCGGTCCTTCGACAATCATGGCCAGCCCACTGCCACTTCAGTTTGCTTACTCTGCAAGCTAAAAAGTAAGCAAAAAGTATAAAATTAATTAACTCTTAAAATAAAAGTTGGAAAACAATCTACAATTTTTAAATAATTATGTTATTAAGCACCCAACCAAAACGGCTAACATAAGTTTGAACAGCAGATTTACTTATCTGACATTTATTTGGTACCCAAAAAGCCCGGGTCTCAAGTTTGGAGTGATTTGACTTGTTGAAGAATTAAAAAAAACACGCACGTTCCTATTAAAAGTTGAGAACCAACTTGTCCATTTATATAAAAGCCGTTTGCAAAGTTCTGGAACTGATAAAAATTCAGTCGGCGTACCGCGTTTCATTTGTTACTTAGTAATGGCTTTTTAGTCTTTTTAATACTTCGTCTAGATTTTCAGAGTCACAGTTGGTTTCCTCTTAACATTAATGGGCTTTGTTTTCAACTATGAGTTCGTGATTTCTTATGGGGGATTTATTCTAAATCGCTTCTTATGCCGAATCGTCACCCCATTTACACAGGTCGATAAACATCGCAGATGACTAGTTCATTTTGCATCAAAAATGTCGACCTTCATGCGGCGGACGATCGCCTGCGACAGCATTTTCACGGTCGATTATAGTACCCGTTGCATGCGACCTGACGTCGCACGACTAAAATCGGCACCTATTCTAATTTGGAACTTGCGATTTTAGTCACCTGCGGCCTAACCGAATTGCCATTTAGACAGTCTGTGTGTGTATGTGGTTAGAGTCGCCTGTGTCGTACTGAGAAAACATACCAAGGTCCCCCCTCCAGACCCAACACGCCGTAAGAAAAAGCCTCTTATTCTCTCGGTAACGCATAAGACCGCCTTCGCTAGACGCCAGCATTATGTTCTAAGCTCACACTTATATACAATAATTAACAAAAAAATAAACATAATTGATTTGGATACTTATAGGGCTAAAGTTAAAATTAAGGACTGGTTAAAGGATCAAGACGACGAGTCAATTGAAAGTCTACTTGCCTGGATCTGCTGAATCACTTATACCTACCATATCACAACGAAGGAAGGTGCCCCCACTAATTCCATCCACATTACACAAATGCACACTCACTCAACACACCCGACACACCTTCACAATACACCACACACCACCACACTACATCACATCACACCACACCACACCATATCACATCTCTCCACACACCCTTCTCCCTTACACATACTCACACAACACTTGCACATGACACGACACAAACGCACTTAACACTTATACTCTATACAAACATAATCACTTATTAAAAATACAGACCAAATATATATAATCATTATATTTATATATTTCTTACGTTATAGTCTATATCTTGTTTGTGACTATCCGAGTCTGCTGGTACGCTCATAATTTGTTTGTTCACTATTTTGCGAAGACACTGCCTCCTAAGATACAGGATTTTCCTAGTTTAGGAGTCAGGGCTCAAATTCTGTGTTGACTGTACCTTACCCATCTCTTTTACACTATTCCTGTTAATTTCTCTGTCCCCAAGTCTACTGTGTGTATTTAATATGTGTCAAACTTGTATTGTGCTAATAAATACTTATTATTATTATTATGTCGTTTATTTATTTAGATATCTTATTTTAATACATTTTTAAATATTAGTATAAAAAAAAAAAACATTTAAAAATATAAAAAAATAGTGATCCACCGATGTCGGGAGCAGGGTCCAAGCTACCGGTGGTTAGGGCTCCAGAGACAGGAACCTCCTCACAATGCGAGCCGTATCGAGGAGTACTGCCTTTTGAATCAGGCCCTTGATCCAACCGCCTAACGAGAGCCTAGATAGATGTTGATCGAGGCTTTCGGCTATGAGGCCATTGGCCGATACGACAATCGGCACAATGATAGCCGAGCTTACATTCCACATGTCAACAACCTCGTGTGCTAAGTCCAGATATTTAATTTGTTTCTCTTTCTCAGCTTTCACGAGGTTCCCGTCATGTGGAATGGTAACATCGACAATCATTGTGCGGCGCGCTAATCGATCTATCACCACTATATCAGGCTTATTGGCGACAATAGTCCTGTCAGTAATGATAGACCGATCCCAGTACAACGTGACATGGTCATTTTCAAGAACTGGGTCGGGCACATACTTGTAATACGGTACCTCAGAATCGACAAGTTTATATTTCATATTTATTATTATTATTATTATTAATAGCAGACGTAACTACCTGAAGTCAAATGAACATATGTAGCAGCAGGGTGTGGACGCGGACTATGTGTGTTCCCCCACTTCTCCTTCCTCCATAATTCTCTATTAGTCGTCATCTCGGTAGTCACCAATAAATAAATAAGTAAATACCTAGTCTAGAAACTATATGCGTTGGTCTAAAAATAATACGCTAAATAGCAATGCATTATAAATAACATTTGAATTCCCCTATCAAAAATGAAAATACTTCGACCCAACATCTGAGCCCATGTATAGAGGATGTCGTCTTCGAAATCAAAAGCAATTTCATGCCTGTGACGTACCACTTAGTCAGCGATCCATTTGAATTACTGAGCGGTAGCAGGCAATTTTAAGACGAACGTTTTAAACACACAATTCGGAAAAATACCAAGCCTTTATGGGCCTGTAAAAGAATGTTTACGTTTGCCACGGTCCATTGTTTGATACGGTACGTCATACGTCTGTGACACTAAAACAATGGTTTCCAAGGAAACCTTAGCCGCAGTGTCGGCTGATATGAAAATAATGTTTGTGTGGTGGTTCGCCTTTACGGTGTCAAAAACTCTTTCCAAGATAACGCACTTTCATAAATGACGTTTCTGTGACGAAACTATAAGTTTTACCAAAACTTAAAAACTATGTTAGAAGACCACTTAGGCACACATAAGTACAAAAATAAAAAGAAAAACAAAGCCACCAATTAGAGGAAGATTTATCATTATTAATGTCAATCAATATTAATGTTTGTGTGTAAAAATTTGACTTCTACTAAAATCTAAAGTCAATTTTTTACACCACGTTTACACCCATAAACAAGTTGTGACACTTAAATTCAAATCAAATCCCACTTAAACTGTGATGGCTCCAGCAAATATTTCGAGATTTTGCCAAATTACATGAAATAAATTCTCGAGTAAACAAAATTAAGATAAGACACTTTGATTGGCTGTTTGATGTTTTAATTCTCATTAAATGTCAACAAAATTAGTAGACGAAGGTAAAGGTAAATATTAAAAATGTTTCAAGACTTTTAGACGTGCGTGTATGACCAGCGGGGTAGTTGTGTGACATATTAACAGCATCAATAGCTTTCATTTTGACAGTTCAACCACATTCATTGCGTTATTTACGTTGCTGAACAGACAAATTTTACGAACATATGAGGCAATGGATTAAGAATATGCTTCAAAATGATTCAAATTATGATTGATAGTTTGTTACGCAATAAGGGTGCAGATGTATGAACGTACGTAAACGAAGCAAAAGGAACGTGTATCGATGATTGGCCAGCAGTGGGACAATTTCAAATAGTCTTTATTGGCAATTTTAAAACTAGTTTTACAAGTTTTTTAAAGGCTTAGACATCAGAAATGCATAGGTTTTCAACCTTATAGCCCACCGCTCACAGCGCGAATATTTTTTTTCTAGAGCCTCCCAATTCTTTTTATTTACCATCTGTCGCGAATCTGAAGCAACTATTGCCACGATTATATTTAAACGTGTATATACCTAGTCATGCCATAAATACTGTTACAATTAAAAATAAGAAAGATATTACATTTGAATTTGGAATCTGTCATTTTTATACGATTGTTCATTGGGTTTTCTAATTTTGATGCCAATACATTGTACAATATTTTGCGATATTAAAATGGAGTGGGGTGATAAAGAGAACCGAATCGCTGTGATTGCATTACACAAAGTTGGTATGGAGCCAAATGCAATTTTTAAAACTCTCCATACGCTTGGTATTAGTCAAATGTTTATGTATAGTCGTAAGATAGGATATATAATTTTCTCTGGGTCTTCCACTGCCCCGCTGAAAGTTTCAAACGCCCACGAGTGGGCTTTATCGCCCACGTTGAGAACCTATGTTTTAATGTACAAGCAAAATCCGCACTATTTTCGCATGCAATCAGAAGTGAGCCACAAAAAGGTCTCTGCTCGAAATAAGTACAAACACGAATTAAATGTACCTCAATGTAGATTGAAAATATTTAGGAGGAACGTGTAATGCTATTCATGTGTATAACAAGTTACCTAACTCATTTAAGGAACTTCCCATCCCCATGTTCAAGAAAAGCGGCTAAGTGCGAGTCGGACTCGCCCATGAAGGGTTCCGTAGCAGCAAATTGCGGTTTATGATTTATGACATATTAAAAAAAAACTACTTACTAGATCTCGTTCAAACCAATTTTTGGGGGAAGTTTGCATGGTAATGTACATCATATATTTTTTTTAGTTTTATCATTTTCTTATTTTAGAAGTTACAGGGACGGACACACATTTTACCACTTTGGAAGTATCTCTCGCATAAACTATTCAGTTTAGAAAAAAATGATATTAGAAACCTCAATATCATTTTCGAAGACCTATCCATAGATACCCCATAAGTATGGGTTTGGTGAAAAAAAAAATTGAGTTTCAGGTCTAAGTACCCATACTTAGAACTGAAACTCAATTTTTTTTGTTTTTTTTCTATTTTTGTGTGAAAATCTTAATGCGGTTCACAGAATACATCTACTTACCAAGTTTCAATAGTAGAGTTCTTATAGTTTTGGAAAAAAGTGGCTGTGACATTCGGACGGACAGACAGGTAGACAGACATGACGAATCCATAAGGGTTCCGTTTTTTGCCATTTGGCTACGGAACCCTAAAAAACTGACAAGTTGGTTATTGGATAATTGCTTTTATGACATTGGCGAATATAAGGAAAATTGTAAAAATCCAAAATGACTTGTACTTCATTTTGACATTGATTTTAAAGTAACGATTACCTAATTATATTATATTAAGTCATAATGGACTTATTGTAAATTACAAATATTAAAATAAAGTACTTATACCCTGTCCATTAGGTAAACCGTTTTTTGACAGATGGAAAGTGATTGCAGCAACACACAATACATTGATTGATACATTTCGTACGATATTATAATGTCTGTAAGAAGCCATAAATAAGATAATTCAATAAGATAAGGCTGTTTATATATTTATTTTACTACGCATTTTAAAGTAAACTTTTGCGCAATCTGAAATATGTAAGTTCTAAGACAGCTGTCAAAAAACGGTTAACCTAATGGACAGGGTATAGTTATATAAGAATGATATTTGAATATTTGTACACCATATCGACGCCTTAGAGTGAAAACCTCGTAAGTGTAAAAAGGTAACTTTTCAGGAGGAAGAAAAAACTGCATATTGTAAAATTTTTGTACGGCGTCTATAATGTTTTTTTATTAATTCATATCGAGATTCAACCCGCTTTTATATCCAGAACGGTTCGATACTATAAGATTGTCCCAAATGCATAAAATGCTACAATATAACTTTTATTATAAGTAATTTCAGTCTTATTTGATCAAGTTTTTATTTGGTTTTTAGATGACGCTCTGAGTATCGAATGGACAAATGAGTCAGATCAGGATGTTCGCTGCTCAAAGAAATAAATTTGAGCAAGAATGGTTTTCACTCTAAGGCTAATATGTAAATATTAACAGCATATGTAAAACTAAATTCATAGAAATAAATAAATTCTGTTATGTCCTTTGTTTAATGACCAGTACGCAGTAGTTTTAAACGGTCTTCCCATCTTTGAAATGAGAAGGAAAGAGTGTTGGAATCTTTGATATCGTGGTTGGAAAAGGTTGTAAATAAAATGCCAATGGCGCTGATTCCCTTGTTCACAAACTAAACAAAATTTAAGTTCAGTGCGTCTTTTTCTTTCTATTTCATTAAGAAAAGGAGAGAACATAAATATTAGTTTACTCCTGTCAAATTAAGATACTCCATCGCAAGTTTAGACGTGATTAAAAACATGGCTACTAAAAATACGTCAATTTACGTCAGGCGCTGACTAATTTGACAGGACTAAACTAATATTTATCTTCTGTCCTATTCACGATGAAATAGAAAGAAAAAGATGCACTGAACTTAAATTTAGTTTAGTTTGTGAACAAGGGATAATAAGCATCACCTCTGTACCTATGTTTTTTGTTCTGTTTTTCTTGTCTGTTTATATATGTGTGTACATAAATGGTAAATAAATAAATAAATAAAGGAATCGGCGCCAGTGTCCGGTATAAAGTCTATTGAATATTAATTAGCACAGTGACGTTTCTTACATAATCTATTTAGAACACAGGTTGTTGCTACGGCTTTGGGAAGACGACTGCCGGCAGAACTGTCAGCGCGGGAAACATTGTATTTAGCATTGTTAGCATTATTGCTACCTGTAGTTCCTACAAAGAGGAATGCCATTTCAAAGATGGGAAGGCTGTGAGACAATTTATTATAGGCAAATAAAAAATATAAAAAAGCTATTGACAAAACCGGGCTATAAAAATAGCCAGTCACGACAAACTGCTGCGTCAAAGCTTGCTCGGCGTAACAGGCCGATCATATACTTTTTTGTTTTCACTACAATGGGTGCTCATCCACGTGGATCCTGTGATGCTGTCAGTATCGACATAGCAGTGTTTAAAATTCACAAAAATGTTGTATAGAAATGTGTTTTATAGTCACGATTGCTAGGGATCTATAATAAATTAGGTCGGTATGTGTATTTAATTTTTGGAATAGAGAAAATTGTGGATTTTTTAATAATTACTGTTTCTGTCTGAAGTCTAACAATACTAACCTATTTACATAAGCATTATTGTCACTAACACAAAAATACTAACAAAATGATGGACCTAGTCAGAAATAAAGTTTTATTTAGGTACTTAATTACAATTTAATTTAAAGAAAACCATGGCTTTTTTTATTTACTCGTCTGAGCTGAAGCCTAAAAGCGAATTCAATAAACGTTTTCTTTCTTTCTTTTCTTTCTTTCAAAGGGAGGGTATTTTATTTCCCTGTTTTTTTTTTTTTTTATAAAGGACAATGCCCATGGATGTATGGAATCCCGTTACGTACCATGCTGCATCAAAGTTAAACTTTGGTTTTTATAGACTACACTTATCATATTAACTCCTACAAAAGCTCTTTTTGTAAACAAAACCCGGGTATCGGAGATTTAAAAAAAAATCGAAATAACTTAAACACTTATGTACAGACGCCAGCACATCAAGCTACTACAATCTGTCAAATTTCTTTATTAGATTTTCAACTTTATCGCTATAGCATTAGGTTCAAGGTTGATTGGGAAAATTTGACAGTTTCGGGTAGCTTGACCTGCTGGCGTCTGTACTTTATTTTGTTTGAAATGTCATAAGCGAACGGCCATTATTGCTCTAAAAAAATGATAATCGTTAAAATAAAAATTCAATTGTATTATATTCTAGTTATTTTTAGTTAATGTAGAATCGGCCAAGTATTATATTTTTACATGTTTTTTGAAAGACGTGATCATGACACTTTTAAAATTCAATGTTACATTAATCACATCATTTGAAACGGAACGTCATGTAAAGGGAATAATACATTATCAACACTTTTTTACTTTAAATTGAATTCCCTGTTCAAAAATCAAATCTCCGAAGCATAATGTCGTAAAAAATTATGAAAATTATTACTATAACATTTTGATCTTGATGCATGAGACTTGGTACGACTTTTAGTCATTCTCTTTTTAGACTGTTGTTTATTCATATATGCCAATTACCTAAAGAGTAATTTCAAAAGAAAAAACTAACTCTTTCACTCTTATCTTCATATATAGAAAACGCGTGAATATATACATATATTAAAAAGAAAACTCAAAACACACAGAAACAATGGACACAACCATGGAAGCTACCAAAATTCTCCATAATATAACCCCGCAAATGTAATAAAAATATAAACTTGGTGAGGAAAAACCCTTAAAAGCAGCAAATTATTTTATAGCCTGAAACGTTTTTCACACGTCCTTACTCTATTTACATGATAAAGGTCTTTAGGAAAAATATTTTTTCAACATTTTTCCTAAAGACCGGAGGCATTTTGTATTCGGGACTGGCCACAAAAAAAAAAAATAGTGAGCGAGGTAATATTTTATAGAAGAATTCGTGCGTTGCGTTGCCACTTTCTGATGCTAATGACCACTTTCTGACATTTGGAATTTCAAAGACTTGAATTTTACATGAAAGAAATTCTATTTTCTATCATAAATATTTGTACACTCAATACCTTAAAAAGTTATTGTTATGAAATCAAAAATAGTACCATAATGACAGGCTTTACACACACACACACACACACACACACATAATCAGACTATAATGTTCCCACTGCTGGGGCACAGGCCTCCTCTCGGTGAGAGGGAATGGACCGTAATCCACCACGCGGGCCCAGTTGGCAGATGTCACATGTCTTCGAATTTTTGGTTCTAGGACATTCGGTTTCCAGGCTTTACGTGAAATTAAAAAAACACAACATCACGCCTTCAGTCCCCGAAGCGTCATTTGTTTCATTTGCGCGGCAACGGAGACTGTGTTATTTAACATACTCGTATTTATGTGTGTGTGGTGAATGATTTTTGAATAAGATTTTATGTCCAGGAAAATCACTGTCCATTCCAACGTTGCCTGGAAGAGATTGTAGAAAATGATAATGCCGCTCATTGTATATATGTCTGTATTTTAGATTTAGATTTGGATTTATTTATAATTTTATTGTATACAACAATAAAATTATAATTAAATAAGTAAAAAATAACGCAAAATGAAGTGTAGTCTTAGGGCCTGCGCTCACTGGCGGCACGGCAAGGATTTTTTATGCGACGAATAGGAATATATCCTAATTGTGTGACAATAAAATTGATAATCATCGTAGATACAAAAAACAAAAGCTGCATTATGCATAAGCAATTTCAATTTTTTGGCATGGCTGGCTGGCATACGTGGATCTTTGACAGTCGTTACCGGTAGTCAGAAGTCCGAAAGTCTGACAACCAGTCTTACCAACGGGTATCGTATTACCCAGTAACTGGGTTGTGGAGGTCAGATAGCAGTCACTCCATGTAAAATACTGGAATTCAGCTGCATCCAGTTAGACTGGCACCGACCCCAACATAGTTGGGAAAAGGCTAGGCAGTTTGATTATTGTTTCGAATTTGAATTCGCGACCATTGAAAAATGTACAGACGTTTATACAAAACATGCAGGTTTGCTCGATTCAGGAAACCTGTAGTGTATAACCCTAGGTATCCTAACCAAATACCGATACGGCACTGCGATAACCGGCTTTACAAACCGACTGCGTACAACACAATAGGTTTCCCTTTACCTCCCAGATTCAATGACTGCCGGATTTTCCAATCAACATGCCAAACGAACTCGGAGCAAAAATTCCAAAATAGAAAACCTCTGAACTTTGTTTGTTCGCGTAGTTATCTTAGTACCTTGTGGGTTGTTGTTTCACTTTATTGGGAAAGGTGCGTTAAAGTTCCGGTTTCCTAAAAAAGGGGTGACCACCCACATAGCGTCCGCAATTTACCGGTGAATGACGTCACTGAAACGTTGTTTATGAAAGTATTAGTTGCGCCCCGCGGTTTCACACGCACAAGTTTCGATCCCGTAGGAAAATCGGGATAAAAAGTTTCCTATATACTAACCCTGCCAAATTTCATCCAAATTTGTTCAGTAGTTTTTGCGTGAAAGAGTAACAAACATCCATACATCCCATCCATCAATACAAACTTTCACGTTTATAATATTATTAATTGAATAATATGAATTAATTAATAATAATATATTAAGAGAAAGATAAACAAATCAAGTATCTTGACTTGGCCCGCGAGGTTGTCGACATGTGGCATGTGGACTCAGCAATCATTGTGTCGATAGTCGTGTCAGCCAATGGGTTAATAGCCAAGAGCTTCGACCAACACCTGAGGAGGCTCTCGTTGGGCAGCTGGACCAAGGGCTTGATTCAGAAAGCGGTACTTCTGGACACGGCTCGCATTGTCAGGAGGTTCCTCTCTCTGGAGCCCTGACCGCCGGTAGCTTGGACCCTGTTCCCGATACCGGTGGGCTACTATTTTTTATATTTTGAAATGTTTTTTTTATATTTTTGTTTATATTTAAAAATGTAATTTATATGTACTTAGTTTAAATAAAGAAATATTTTAATATTAATTAATTAATATTATAGTAGGAAGTTGGTGTGTTTTCCTAAAGAGCCTTTTAGTGTCGTGAGCGTAGCCACACGAGCAGAAGGGTCGACAGCGTGTCGCTCGTATATTTGATGTGGTGCTCAAATACACGAGCAGCATGTTGTCGGCGGCAGCCGTTGACGCGTCGCTGGTTGCAGTTGCCTTGCACAAGTTTCCATCCTGTGGAAATATCGGGATAAAATCTACTATATCGGGAAAAATACACTATTTGTGTGCAAAATTTCATCCAAAGCTGTTCAGTAGTTTTTACGCGAAAGAGAAACATCCATCCATCCATTCTCACTTTCGCGATTATAATATTAGTAAGATAGTAGGATATGGTCTGCTGCTGCTGGACATAGGATTCTACAATTGTACGCCATTAAATCGATCTTCGGCTTCTCTCATCCAGCTGCTACCCAGCGAAGATCATCGTTCCAACTAACCTGAGAGCTTACCCTATGTCCAAGATGTTTGATTTGCAGTCTCTACTCAAGGAAACAGTCAAACAGTCATCAGTTCTATGGCTAATTTGACCGACCCATTGGCGCCGATTCCCTTGTTCACAAACTAAACTAAATTTAAGTCAGTGCATCTTTTTCTTTCTATTTATTTAAGAAAAGGACACAAGATAAATATTAGTTTAGTCCTGTCAAATTAGTCAGCGCCTGATGTAAATTGACGTATTTTAGTAATCATGTTTTTAATCACGTCTAATTTGTCCATGGAGTATCTTAATTTGACAGGACTAAACTAATATTTATCTTCTGTCCTTTTCTTAATGAAATAAATAAAGAATAAAGAAAAAGATGCATTGAACTTAAATTTAGTTTAGTTTGTGAAGAAGGGAATCGGCGCCATTATCACTTTAGCTTGCTTATTCCGTGGACTACATCGACTACTCCGTCATTAGCTTCTATTTCTCACTTATTCCATTTTCATCCTGCAGTCCCACTTAAAAACTCGTTTAAAAATATCGATATTCTCAAAACGGTTCCTAAAACAAAAGTGGTTGAAGCAAAAGTTCGGTAATTAAGTCTTGTGGACGTGATCTGGTTACTGTGAGGGTACTATTCAATTTTAGACGAAATTGAGGCACGCATCGCCAGTGGTTTTGGTTGAACAGATGTATGGGCTTTGAAGTTGGAGAGTGTAAACTCGGGTGACGATTATGATGAATGTTTTTGGTTAAATTTAGATTTATATGAATATAGTTTCAAAATAAACACAACTCTATCTATTCATTTTCTACCTAACCGGGACAAACGGCTTAGCGTGCGTTTCCAAGGCACGGAGGGGTCTCGGTATGTAAAGATGGTCACCCATCCACAGACGTAGCGTAAAGCGTAGCTTAACCTTATCGATTGACCTGTGCCGCTATTATTATTTCACCACCTCATTCATGTAATTCTAGATATTTATATTAATTGCACGCTTTCTTCCTAGCCACACACAAAATCAGATAAAAGTACGTCCTACATACAGGGTTGAAATATGGAGTTAGAGAACAGAGGCTTTTACGACAGGTTTGTACGAATTAAATGGTACAAGTTACCGTGTTATAAAACAATGTTATATATCTGTGTATACCAGAGGGGCAATTCTCGTAATTTTAAGAACGTTCACAGTCTGATCTCAGTCTCAATCTGTCAAAAATACGTCTAATTTCCCTACATTTTGACAAGTTTTTGACATTTGTTTGTCGCCGAGATGGCACTGCGACTAGATTTTAATCGTTTTAAATTACGAGAATTGGCCTTTAGTAAGGTAGGTTTTATTTGCTTTTTTAATGTGAAACCGTTTTTAAATAACATCCCGTACTAGTTTCTGAGAGTTTGTTTGTTTGTTTGAACACGCTAATCTCTGAAACTACTCGTCGGATTTAACAAAACTCCCGTTGCATTTCATAGCCCAATTCTTGAGGAAGGGTATAGGCTATATAACGACACGCTAGGACTTAGAAGCCGTGTAAAAAGAAAAACATAAGAAAGAACGCTACGTGAAATCGAAGTGATAGCGCGGGCAGGTGGTGCGATGCGACGAAATGGATCGGGGGAACAAGAAATGTCACACGGCACTTAACAGAAAGCGAATTCTAGTACTTAAAAAAAACGTTCATAGATAAGTCGCAATCTCATCTACCAATATTAAAAATGTACGTAAAATTAGGGGTTTTTTTACCGATTAAGAGTGAGATTAGAATAAGAACGTTCCCGTATTTTTACCACTGGGTACAGCCCGATTCAAAATTTTTGGCGGCTCGGAACATGAGGCGAGTCGCTGCGCAGTAACAAATTCACGTATCCGCGGGGGTGAGGGGGAGTTACTGCGCAGCGAGTAGCGCGCTTCCGAGCCGCCATAAAGTTTGTATCGAGCTGTAAAAGTATTAGCCAGGCAGCAAGGCTGGGCTAGCATCCAGAGTGCGCCGAACGTACCTACCTACACTTTAGACACACCACAATACAATCTGTTGATGCCAAATCTCAATGTACTTATAATTTAAGACAACGCAAGTCTCTTGTGTACATCACCAGTCGACAGCGATGGATGAATTTTTCGCCGCTATATTTTAGTTTGTGAATAGTTTTAGTTAAGTTAGGATATAAGAAAGAAAGAAAGATGACATGACATGACGCATAAAAAGGAACAGCAAATAAAAATAAATAATATAATAAAAAAATAAGCTAGCTGGTATAATTTTGTTATTTATATTAATTAGTTAGGTTTTAAATATTTAGGTAAGTTGATATATTTTATTATTACATGATATAGTGAGACAACACATTACATCATAATCTTTTTGCATTAACAACCGAGATCCCTGTAGGTACCCCTAAATGTCCCAAGCCACTCTTCATAAATGACACTTACCGTTTTCAACCAAACTCTTCCCCTTAGGGGCTGGTCTGTAAGTAAGCAAAAACCTTCTAGTCTCGCGAAGTTACCGTTTGTCCAATTAAGACAATTACGCAGGGCCCCAACTTTCCTCTCTTGAGTCCGATAATTCTTACTCTTGCACTGGCTTTTAGTTCTGGCTGAGGACATAGGGCGATCGAAAGCGGGAGTAATCTTGTTTTCTTATAGCCTCCCGGCTGTCATCAGTAGATCTTTGATAGTCGTTACGAGTAGTCAGAAGGTCAAAAGTCTGACAAACATTCTTACCTAGGGGTATCGTGTTACCCACTAACTGGGTTGCGGAAGTCAGATAGGCAGTCATTATCATCAGCCTACAGCAGTCGTCTGATGGACATGGTCCTCTTCAATTGCACATTATTGAGCTCGATTCTCGGCAACTCTCATCCAGCTGCCACCAGATAGGCAGTTGCTCCATGTAAAATACTGGTATTCAGCTGGATCCGGTTAGACTGGAAGGCGATTTGAATGTAATTGGGAAAAGGCTAGCAAGATTGTTTGAGTCTTGCAAACAGTAACAAATGTGGAGCAGTGAGGAAAATTGTCGTGAGGAGAGTTTTGAGTATGAATGTGGATGGCTATAAAAGTAGGGGAAGACCAAATAAATGATGGGTGAACTATGTTGGGGTCGGCTTCCAGTCTAACCGGTTGCAGCTGAATGCCAGTTTTTTACATGGAGCGACTGCCTATCTGACCTCCACAACCCAGTTGCTGGGTAATATGATACACAATGGTAAGACTGGTTGTCAGACTTTCCGGCTACTGACGACCCGTAAGGACTGAGAGATGCCTACAACTATGGGTATGAAATGGGACAGCTTATATTATTGTCGCGTAAACCTCCGTTGAATGCAAAAGGTAAAGGCGTAATTTTTTCAGCATATATTTTATCCAACCTTAGTTAGTTAGTCATTTAATTTAGTGTAAATAGTTAGTTATCTATACATACAATTATATACAATACAAATTATAATGGAATGTGTTTGCAAAAATATCTTAGGATGATGCAAAAAGTAGCATATCTATTATTTTGCTCAATTTGAATATATTTTTATTTTATTTTATTTGTTAGGGACAAAAAACAGTTACATGCCAAGCTTAAATAAAGATTCTTAAACTAGCAAATTACTTAGAAATACATTTAAATATAATCTATACCATATTTATGTTATTACACATGTAACCCACACCATTGTCCACGAATTCACAAAAAAAAAGTTAAAAGAAAACAGACATACAGTACAGTGTGCATCATAAAATACTATTAAGAAGAAGAAGAAGAAAGAAAAAAGAAATATATACTTAAGAATTTAGTAATTCTATTGCTCTCGCCCTGAAACTATGTTTAGAAAGAGTAAATATGTCAAGCTCCATAAAGTGAGTGTTGTATACATCAACGAGGCGACGAAGAGGCACGCGCACCCCGGCGTTAGTCCTGCACGAATTTGTGTGAAATAGTCGAGGCGCACGCACCCCACGAAGCATGACAGATCTAGGTACTATATAATGTAGACTATTTGATAGAGGAATGCAGTCGAATCTATTATTACATAAGCCATGCAGCATCATAACACCCAGAAGAAATCGTCTAGATTCCAAACTAAGAATATTATAACGTTTCAGTAATTGCTCATAGGAGACTTTAGGACGATAACATTTATAATTCATAGTACGTAAATACTTTTTCTGCACAGTTTCTAGCCTATCCTTGTACTTATCATATAGAGGATCCCAAATTTGAACAGCGTATTCTAACTGCGACCGAATTAAGGCTTTATATAGTATTAAGAATGTAGAGGGTCGCACAAAGTTACTTGAAGATCTCATCACGAGTCCATACATCTGAAAGGCCTTTTTTACTATATTATCAATATGAGTATCAAAATGCAGACTAGAGTCAATCGTAACACCCAAGTCACGGACAGATTGAACTTCATTAAGGCTTATATTATTTAATGAATAATTAAATTTAATCAGATTTTTATTTTTAGTAAAAGAAATTGTGTGACATTTGGGAAAGCTAAGAAAGAGTTTATTTTTGCGGCAGTATTCATAAAATCTGTCAAGATCCTGTTGTAAATAACAGCAGTCACGATAATTTTTACAGGTGATATAAATTTTCATATCGTCTGCATACATCAAGAAATGTGAGTTGACAAAACAATGTTTAATGTCGTTAACAAACAATACAAATAAAAAAGGACCTAATACTGATCCCTGAGGAACACCGGATTTAACAACAATAGAGTCAGATTCATGCCCATTAATGACGATCTTTTGAGTCCTATTGAAAATATATGAAGCAAACCATCTGAGTAAGTTGCCGCGTATACCATTAAAGGCAATTTTTTCCATAAGCAGGGTGTGATCCACCTTGTCAAAGGCCTTCTGAAAATCCGTGTAAACAGCGTCAACCTGTACCCGGCGGTCCATATTTTCAAAGAGATAGTTCATAAAGGTCATGAGGTTAGTGGTGGTGGAGCGACGTTTGACAAAACCATGTTGTTCGGGTATGATAAGATGACGGATATGTTGATATAGCGCACTATGCACAAGCCGTTCGAAAACCTTTGACAAAGTGGAAAGAATGGAAATGGGCCGATAATTCTCTACATTATTTTTATCGCCACTCTTGTACACAGGGGTGATAGAGGCTCGCTTCCAAACTGTAGGAAAGACCCCTTCCCTCAAACATTTATTAAAAATTATATGTAAAGCGGAAGACACGTGGTCAGATGTACTTATGAAGAAGGAAGGTGGTATGCCATCGGGTCCAGCTCCTTTAGAGGAATCCAGTGTCTTCAATGCTGTACGCATTGATTCTTCTGGCAAGTAAATGTCAGAGATACATGGCGAATTGTCTTCGTAGCAATTAGACGGCTGCCATAGGTCTGGGTCAAAGGTAGAGGGTTCGTATACCGAACAAAAGAAAGTTGAAAATAGATTGCATATTTCCTTAGGGTCATCGGAAGAGACATTTTTGTAAAACATACTAGCAGGGTACTTGGCTTTGCCTTTCTTGGAAGAGACATATGACCAAAAGTACTTAATAGATTTGGGAATACTGTCTTCAACTGATGTCATATATCTGTTATAACATTTAGCGGACTCAATATGAAATAATTTGCGATAATTTGAAAAATTCACATAATCAGAGTGATTACCATATTTCTTCCACTTAATCCAAGCATGTTTTTTAGTTTTAAATGTTTTTATTAGAGAATGTGAAAACCAGATCGGAAATTTTGAGTTTTTAGTATAAGTTCGTGGAATATGTGACCTGATAACCCCATATATAGTTTCATAAAAGAGATCAAGAGCCATCTCAGAGGAATGATGAGAGAGTAACTCTTCCCAATCTATATTGCCCAAGTCATGTTTAATGCAATCATAGTTTGCTTTGTGAAAGTTATACCTGCGAACCGGATGGCATTTCATCGGTTTGAAACTCACGTCTAGGTGAGTTAATATAGAAAAAGGGGGGTGGAGGCTGTCATAACCATAATTAAAGTAGATAAACTATTTATCTACTATTTGTAGGAATTTCAGATAATACTTATGTATAAGCACTTGAGTGAGATACAGATACAGGTTTATTCTTAGTTCAGGTAGAATCCAATTATTTCTTACCTACCTCAAGGTTTAGGCCCTATTTTGTTAATAGATATTTTGTGTAATTCAATTATTTCAATAAATACAAAATTAATAGTAATAAAATATATATATTTCAAGCATCCAAACTTAAATAATTTTAATTTTGAAAAAATCTTAAGATCTTGAACACACGATAATATTATAATTTATGCGCTCTTTTTATTAACCTCAAAAAATTCCTAGTTTGGGGTCTACTTTGGGGTGCTAAAATACTAAATGGCTAAGTAACTGCAACAATCAACTTGGATGTAGCGCTCGCCAGCCGCTGTGTTGTAACGTGTCTAAAAACATATACATATTTGATCAGTTAGGTAGATTAGCAAAAACACCCAAAATTGAGGTTTCTACTCCAAATTACATAATAAATATGTACAAAGAGAAAACTCCCACGTTCATCGATGTTATGAAAAAGGTCGGCCCTAGTGTGGCCGAAAATGAATTAATTACTCGTCATTTCAATGGATCATTAATGTGACATTAACTGGTTCGAAATTTCCCACCACAAACCTACCGATTAATCCGCCTGACAAAATTGCGCTGCACGCGCTCGCTGGGGGATTTGCAACGTGTTTATTGAAAATTATGCCGCAAGCGCTGCATCCGCTGCGCTGCGAACACGGTTCTATGTTTTGTGGCTTTATGCGTAATAATGTGGGGAAGGCTAATTATTAATTAAAAGCCATGGCAATTTTTAAAGCCTTGTAGGTGGATTTGTCGCAAGCGCGACTGCTGAGCGTGGGGTGTAGCCGGTGTATTCTGTAAAAATCTCACCGTGAAAACTTAGGTAAAGGGAGCTCGAAGTGAGCTATCATTCCACTTGATGCTAGGGATTGACACTATTAACAGTTCACATCACCTAAGTTTTCACGATAGACCGGCAGAGCTTGAAGTGAGCTGTCATCCATCTGACGTTAGGCATTAACACTATTGACAGCTCATTTCACGTAAACTTTCACTGTAATTTTTTTATACAAAACATCGTGTTGTTTTGATTTCCAGGTCTGGCTGTCAAAGAGATAGGAGGTTTTCCCATGACATATTTATCAAGGGCAGGCCGAAGTCTGTATTTATACCTGGTTTGTCGCGATAAGCTCACATAGGTAACGAAATGTGGTATGCTTGAATAATAGTATTTAATTGATGTTACTAGTTTATGTTTTATATTGGTACTTACATAACATACATACATACATGTATGAATACAAATATTATGTATACAATACACTAAAATAGATACACAAATATATACATATCCAAAATTATATTATATAGATATAGGATAGAAGTAGAAATGACCTGTAGTTGAAAATGTATCAGAACTCCATGTCGCTAAGACGATCCCACTACCGCGCCACTAGTTCAGTAAAAGCAATAGTCACAAAGTCGCGCACACACTTGAAATTCATAAATCAGAACGTACTACACAATCAATTATAACCCACCAAACACACCATTCCTTAACTCATCAAAGACAGTGTGCACCGTACACAAAAACATCTGTCGCTATCGTTGTGCTGTGGAAAAGCCATTTATTTTACATATACGGTAGTGATTGACTAAATCGGAAAGTTATCGATTCTCCCATTTAATATTTTACTAAAAAAATTTGGGGTTCTGAAGATAAAATAAATAAAAAACAATATGTCCAGAAAATATTATAATAAAAATCAATAAAAAATTGCAAGAAAAAAAAATTTTGTAAATCATTTTTTTTAACAATATTTTACATCTTCTGAAGGGTCTTCCAACCGGTTTAAAACGGTTGACAAATTGTAAAATTAACTATATTTTCGTTGGGTAATCGACATTGTTGTCGATAGCCTATGTTAGACGATCTGCACAGCCACATCACTAGCAGGCCGCAAGAAGCAGTGGCCGTACCATGCGATGCACCGCATAAATTAAGTTTCGTTTTGTGATTTTTACATTGCTTGTCTAGTCACTTAGCGACATACTTAGGTAGTGGTTAAGGAGCAATGTATTTACTGCGAAAATAGTACAGTCGCTGCGATACTTGAAAAGAAAATTAACGTAGTGAAAGCAAGAAATATTTTCAATCTGTTGTTTTTCATGATTTTAAAGACAACTATAGTAAAATACTTATATTTTATATGATAAGTTATTCCATGATTTACAAAGTTTTGGTTTTGGCTTCGGTTTTTACAAGAAACCACTGATCAACACGGCATTCTTATATTTTTTCACGATCACGGTCGAAAGCGCACTAGTTCGCGGAGACGGCGATTTGCATAGACATGGTCATTTTGACCATGCTGCGACGACACAGACACGCCCCCTTGCCACTTCTCCTGTTTTTACATTTCTATGGCCTAATCCTTCATACAAGCTGCATGTTAATTGTATAAAAATATGCTTGCGTGTTTTTTCACGCGTATATATCCTAAAAGGTAGCGTCGTCCTGTCTACTTATGAAAATAAAATCTGTGTTCATCGAACATATATTGTTTAGGCAGGAGATTATGGTAATTGGCTCTTCACTATTATTTTGTCATTGAGGACATTGAATGGTTATATTATTACATGGGACTACAAGAAAATGGCTGTGTACAATATACCTCTGCCCACCCGTTCAAGTAATACAGGCAAAATGTTCCGCAGTTTCACAATTTTTATTAAAAATTCTTTTGTTCAATACTTGCAGCATTTTCTACCATTTGTATGTGTACATACCTTATACAACATTTGTATTGATTGCTCGCGTAACAAATATGGGCTATAACCGTAACAATTATTACATAGTGACGATTTATTCGATAGCGTTCGAGTAAGTGATCAATTTGATCGTTTTCATTTGCAATCGTCGGTAGTTAACTTTGAATGCGTATGATTGTTGAACTTTTTGTTTTATTTCTTTTACATTCTCTTTGTGAATATGTGCGTGTTTTTCAGTACAAATACAGGGCCTTTTTAAATTTAATTGGTAAAACTTTACGGCAGTCATGGCCATCGGATTTTAGCTGTCGTATTCTTAGTTTAGTTGGAGCAGTGGTGGCCCAGTGAACAGTGATGGCCAGTGGTTATGAGTTGTAGGTCGTAAGTTCGAACCTAGACAGGCGCTTTACTTTGTGTAAATGATTTCATCACCACTGCTCTCAAAACGGTGAAGGAAAACATCGTGCGGAAACCAGCATGTCCTAGAACCAAAAATTCTAAGACATGTGACATCAACCAACCCGTACTGGGCCCACCGCACTTCCTCTCACCGAGAGGAGGCCTAGTCCCAGCAGTGGGAACATTTTAGGCTGATTATGTTCTTAGTTTTATTGAATATTGACGAAAATGATAACTGCATACGCGGTAATTTCACTTGAATTTAATATATTGTTGTACACTTTGTTTTCGTCATGTATAACAATGTTTGCAATATAACATTGACGTATTGAATGTAGGTGTTATAAATGTTGGCTATAACCATAACAATTACGTAGTGCCGATTTATTCGATAGCGTTCAAGTAAGTGATCAATTTAATCGTTTTCATTCGCAATCAGCGTCGTGTCGGTAGTTAACTCTGAATGCGGGCGATAATTGTTGAACTTTTTGTTATATTTTCTGGTATCGAGAGAATGGCTAGATTCTCTTTCCTCTGCCTAGCCTTTTCCCAACTGTGTTAGGGTTGGTTTCCAGTCCAACCGGTTGCAGCTGAATACCATGAAGCGACTGCATATCTGACCTTCCCAACCCAGTTACTGGGTAATACGATACCCTTGGACTAGTTATCAGACGTTCGAGCTTCTGATGACCCATAACGAGTGCCAAAAATCCACGGGACCCGGGACCAACGGCTTAACGTGCTTTCCGAGGCATGGAGGGTCTTGGTATGTAAATATGGTCACCCATCCACGGACCAACCGCGGCAAGCGTAGCTTAACCTGATCGATCGACCCGCGCGGCTGTTATTATTTAGCCACAAGCCCCTCTATTGCTATTCTCTTTGTGAATATTACATATTGTGAATGTGTATTTCTCAGTACCAATACAGGGCCTTTTTAAAAGTAGTTGATAAGAATTTCACATATATTATGTAGGTACACGTGGTGGATATTATTCCCCGCAGAGTGACTGCGACAACTTACCAATCTTACTAATTTATTGTACTACATTTTGACGAGTTAGACGAACATAAATATAGGGAACAGCTGTTTTTTATTTCGCGATTTCTGGTTTGGTCCCATAGTAAAAGTTGTTCATAATGATGAGTACAATGACCTCTTAAGAGGTTGTCGGTGTTTTACCAATAACCCTGTATATATATATACTCGTATATAGCCTGTTTAATAAAGGACCTGTCAACACCAAAATACACGGTTTGGCATCGACGCGCAAATGGTAGCAATTTTTCATCGGTTTTTAAAAACAAAATTAAGCTGTTTCATACATTTTATCCGTGTTTCGTCATGTGACATCTACGCGTGATAGATTATGGCCCACTCCCTCTCAAAGAGTGGAGGCCTGTGTCCTAGCAGTGGGAACAATATAGGCTGATTGTGATACATTTTGTCCGTGCAGGTAATCCACTTTGGTATGAAATTGTGTTTTTTTTATCATGTGTTTTCCTGATAGCAGTTTGCGCGCGTTGATGTCCCTTACAACGTGTGCTTTGGACGTGAGGTTTTCTGCCCAAGTATCATCACATACTCTTTGCATTCCAATTTACCTGCCCTTATCCCAACTTATTTAGGGTCGGCGCAACATGCCTTTTCCTTCCTTACTTCTCTATTAGTCGTCATCTTGGTAGGCACCCTCTTTCTAACCACATCTTCATTCACACAGTCCATCCATCGTTTCTTCGGTCTTCCCCTACTCTTATAGCCATCAATATTCATACCCAAAACTTTCCTCAAGACATTTTCCTCCTTTTAAATATTCCCAAGCAATAACGCAACTAATCTATGTTCGCGATTAATTTGCCAAACATATAAACAAATATGAGTTATTGGAAAAATATCTTTAATTCCTATACAAGAAAGTTCAGTTTACGATATAACTTCAAACATTTTTAATACTTATTAAATAATGCTTGTCACTCTGAAATTAACTTAATTACAAAAGGTATAAATTTGATATTTGTTTAACTTGAAATAACGTAAATTAGAAAAGTAAATTTGACTTAGTTGTTCCCGCTCCATCTTTCACTAAAGTCGCACCCATAAGCAAATACCCCAAGGCGAAACAATAAAACTTTCTCAGTCTTCCTGAAAGATGAAAGTTGATCGTATCAGATGTTACATAGGTAATAACAGATACTGGTCGAAAGAAACGTCACACGTCCACTAGAGAACAATGTTATGTAAGCTGTTTTTATAGGCAAAGTATAAAAATTAAAAGGTTTTTTATTTATTTATATGTATAATCGCTTACCAACTAAACACGTACACACAGTCTTTGGATTAATTATAAATGCCGCATGTATATAAATTATAGGAAAGCACGGCACTATTAATTAGCTTACTTGTATAAAAGAAAAAATATTTTTATAAAGATCTAATCTTATAAAAAGTAACTGAATTTATTAGTTAAGGCTTTTTGCCTTAACTACAGTTTACAAGCTAACACACACATATACAGGGCTAGTTTTCAAAGACCAGGCACATTTAAGGGTACTTAATTTACAGACCATCAGACTGAAGAATTTTCTCACGTAGGTCCCACACTTGTTTTTTTTCTGTAAAGACGTATATTGGAATGTTGTCATTAAATATGGTCGTGAAAAGTATGCAAGCAGGTTCAGGTTTAGATAATAGCAGTAGGTACTATTATACATAGTCAATAATTTTATCTTCAGTCTGACTTCACCAAAATCCATACGCGCTTTTCTGGGACGCACTATCATGTCAAACGGAAAACTAATGGGGTTTTTCGAGAATGTCTGTCCAACTGAATTAGCACAGTTCGTCTGTTCAGATTGGTTTTGCTCTCCATATAAATGGATCTGCCTAGCCTTTTCCCAACTATTTTGGGGTCGGCTTCCAGTCTAACCGGACCCGTAACAACGATCTACGTATGACTGCCGAGACTAATGACTTAACGTACTTTTGGAGGCTCGGAAGGGTTCTGATATGTAATATAATGTAATGGTCATCCATTCACGAACCGACCGCGGCAAGCGAAACCATCGATCAACCCGTGCGGTTGTTATTATTTAACCACGAGCCCCTCCCATCTCTCTCTCTCCATGTATGACAGGCTTATAGAGTGGACTGGTAATTCTTTCGTTTGTTCATCAAATACTATAGCTCCAAAAACGGCTCCCTAGTGCTTAGATTTTGGGATTAAAACCTTAAATTCATTGGTTGTAAAAAGTTCTACAAGAAAAACCTATATGCTGGTAGTTAGCAGTTTTCCACCTTAATTTCTGGTCTTTTGTTTCGATCCAATCTCACTGAAAGCCTAGCAATAGGCTCCGCATTGATCAAACTTCCCTTCCACTCCCATTGGGAACTTATCAGTACAGGCGTTATAGTCTCCCGACATTTGTAAGCTTGGTTAATGAGACACGCTTACGTATGAACATACATTTTGAAGGGACAGCGGAAGTATAAATAGTAGGACATAGTGTTTATTTTTGCATTTTGCGATTTCTTTCACAGCAACAGCTTGCTTCCCGTTATGGTTGTTTAGAGCCGGGGGTCTACTCCGAAGTGGTATCGGCGATTGTTCGGCCGTTTCCTGCTACGAAGTTACTATTTGGTTCGGCCAGTTCCGATCCTACACTCCTACACTCTTTCGAATATTGACTATGGTCCCGACCCAACTGAGCCGATCCGAACTTTTTTCGCATTTTTCAATAATATTCGGTTCGGCCATGTGCCGATCCGATTCGATCATTCGCACTTTGCACTTCGTAGTAGACCCGAGAGCTTCGATGTAATGCTCTTTCATGTGCATCATAACAAGAAAATACAACTTTAACTGGTGAAATATGCGATTTTTTTAATGCATACATATTTAAAATCTTAAATGACAATGCTCATGGATGTATGGAATCCCGTACCATGCTGCATCAAAGTCAAACTTTGTTTTTTATAGACTACACTTATCATACTATCTCCTACAAACGTTCTTTTTGTAAAAAAAACCCCGGGTTTCAGAGATTTTCAAAAAAATCGTAATAAACTAAAAACTAGGTACTTTGTTTTGTTTGACATGTCACGAACTGCCATTATTGCTGTAAAAAAATGAAAATCGTTTAAATAAAAATTATATTCTATTTTTTACTAGTTATTTTTAATTAATGTAGAATCGAAGAAAAAAGTATAATTTTTTCATATGTACGAGTATATTGAAAGACGTGATCATGACACTTTCAAGGTTATATTAATCAAATCGTTTGAAACGGAACGTCATGTAAAGGGAATAAAACAACATCAACGCTTTTTTTACTTTAAATTAAATTCCCTGTTCATAAATCGAAAACCCGACGCGTAATGTTGTAAAAAAATATGAAAATAATTACTATAATATTTTGATCTTGATGCATGAGACTTTTTGGTACGACTTTTGGTCATTATATTTTGTTATGGAATGACCGCTGATCCTCCATTTAGCCGTGGAAGATGATACCTACTTTGTTTACGACCTAAATTCTGTAAATCTCTTTGTAGACACGTTTTTATCAACTATGGTTTATTCGCCGTGCATAGGCACGGTCGTCAGTGTTGTGTAGATCACTATGGAAGCTTGTTGACAGACACGTTTATTCTACGGCGCCTTTTTTTTCTTCAAAGCAGGCAAACATCGACCTACCCAAGTGCCTGAAGTATACCTCAATGGCGTTGCACTAAAGCTGGTTGACAAATTTAAATATCTGGGGCATATTGTGACGGATGACCTCAAGGATGACGAGGATATAGAGCGGGAACGCAGGGCGTTGGCGGTGAGAAGTAATATGCTTGCTCGCAGGTTCGCTCGATGTACAACTCAAGTAAAGATAACGCTCTTTAAAGCGTATTGTCAATCTTTTTACTCGAGTGGCCTGTGGGTGAGCTATACGCGACGATCTTACGACACCCTGCGGGTACAATATAACAATGCTTTCAGAATGTTGTTAAGGCTACCGTGGCGCTGTAGTGCCTCCGGGATGTTTGCAGAAGCCCACACAGACGGCTTCAAGGCCATAATTCGCAAAAAAACGGCTTCTTTGCTGCAGCGTCTGCGGGGTGCTAAAAATGGCATTCTGAAAGTCATTTCTGCTAGACTTGACTGCCCCATTCAAAAACACTGGGTGAGGGTAGTGAAGGGTTTTGTGTAGGTAGTTTACAAAAGATAAGTACTAACAATACTAACATAATTGTAAGCTAATATTGTTGCTAATATATACTAACAGGATATGGATTTTAATTATCTGAATTAAATTATTCTATTCTATTCTATTCTATTCTATTCTTATACACCGTACCGTAAAGAAACCGTACCGTGTATAAAGGGCCTAAGCCTTTTGCAGAAAATCGCTGGACAAAGGTCTCAGTTACGCCCCTGTTATCGATTCACCACTGCATTTCTCTTCACTCTCCGCATTCAGGCAACTTTGGAGCCTTAATCAAGCATTGTAAACCTTTGAAGCTTGTCTAATCCATACTCTAACGCCGAATCCTTTCGCAAGGTTAACACTATTAGTACGCCTCTCACGTCCAAAGATAAAATCCAGGCAAAGCGTTAGAGGATACATACGCACCGTGGCATATCAATGGATATGTTAAATACGGAATGATATCTTTTGTGATTTCAGTGGATTTACCTGATTAGGTTTGGTTTTCTTTGATTTTGAATTAATGATGGACATTAGGAGGGTGTTAGGTAATCATGCCTGTAGTCTTTCTAATGAAAAGTGGTAACATATCGTTACGCCTTTTTTACCCCGAGGGTTGGGCAGCAGTGTACCTTTAGTAAACCCACTTGTTGCCTTCAACCAGGCACAAATCCAGACTTCAGGCGGTTACTGAGAAATTCCAGATAGGAAAACCCAATAACACTTTGCCCGACCTAGGAATCGGACTTAACGACTGTCAAAGATTCACGAATGACAGCCGGGACCAACAAGTTAACGTGTTTTCCGAGGCACGGAGGGATGGATAAAAGGAAGTTCACTCATGCTCTGTTGAAAAGGGAGGATCCTCCGACCAGACGAGTGTTGTGTCTAGTGGGCCAACTGCCCGACGATTGATGTCGGGGCGTTGTATATTATGCTAGTCGGGCGGAAAACTCTGCTTGCGCGATGCGATTTTGCGTGTAATGTGTGTTTGAGTAAGTTTTATATATCTTATACATACATCATCTGCCTAGCCTTTTCCCAACTATGTTGGGGTCGGCTTCTAGTCTAATCGGATGCAGCTGAATACCAGTATTTTACATGGAGCGACTGCCTATCTGACCTCCACAACCCAGTTACTGGGTAATACGATACCCTTTGGTAAGACTGGTTGTCAGACTTTCGGATAAATACCGGATCATTTGATTATTTTTATGATAAGGTACAGGCAGTTGAATTAGTCAATAAATAAATAAATTAATTCGTTTTTTATTTTTTACGGTGTTTAGTTTAGTTTGTGATCTTCCTGTACGAGTCGCAATAAATACTTTTTCTTTCTTTTAAAACGTTATAGCAATTCAAATATTTGTATCACTAGATTTTTAAATCATAATTTGCTGTGTCACAGCTGAAGTAAAAAAATGTCAACTAACTTTTGGGGGCTATTGTACATACTTACTATGCTGTGAGGCCTCCAGTGCATAATTTATCTTGAATGGTAAAACGTAAAAGACCCTAAAAGGTAAAAGATAAAAGCCCATAATTCACTAACAATCTTACTAATAACTAACTATCAAAGTTACGAAAACGCTCTCTTAGTTAAACAGGCACTTTATTACAAAGTACAAAAAAACCTACCAAGAAGGGTACAACTCGTGAAACGGTAACTTCACAGAATTTCCGGGGGTTTTGAGAAATGGCCTTTATAGACTTAATTTATTACCGGCCTTTGCCACAAATTCACTTTTTTTTAGGGTTCCGTACACAAATGGTGGAAACAGAACGACCATCTTTAAGGCTCCCCCCCAGATACCTGTTTTCAGTCAATTTTGTGTAAGGACGCCCACGAGGTTACACACTGCTGCGATAATAAAGACGCAATAGAAGTAGGACACTTGCATTCCTCCGCACTGCGATGTTCCGACATGAGTACTTAGATCATAAAATTTTGTATTAGGACGTGTACGATCTTACATGCACCAGCGTTAATAACGTAGTAACGTGTAGTGCAGGGGGGAGTCTGTAGTGTAGGTTACACGGACACTTTAGAAATATCGGACGATAAAAACGCAGCTGTGTGGCAAGGAATCGCGACGCATTATCGCAATAAAGCATCCGATATTAATGACCGATTAAATAGCGTGCCTGTTGGAGAACCTTTAAAATCGTAACAGCTAGACAGTATACACAGAACATGCGTAATGATAGCTTACCATCATCTGCCTAGCCTGTTCCCATCTATGTATATTGGGATCAGCGTCCAGTCTTCCGAATGTAGCTTAATATCAATATTTTACATGAAGCAATTACCTGTTTGACCTCCATTACCTAGCTACTGGGTGATTTCTGTCCGCTATTGTAGATATTGGAGCAGCGGTGGCTCCGTGGTAATGGCCCCGACTAACGAGTTGTTGGTTGTGGGTTCGAAACCAGGCAGGGGCTTTACTTTGTGTAAATAATTTCATCACTACTGCTCTCAAAACGGCGAAGGAAAACACTGTGAGGAAACCGGCATGTTATAGAAGCAAAAAATTCGAAGACACGTGACATCTACCAACCTGCACTGGGCTCGCGTCTTGGATATTAGCCCACTCCCTCTCGAAGAGATGAGGCCTGTGTTGCAGCAGTGGGAACATTATAGGCTGGTTATGATGATAATGAAAGCGAAGGCAAGGTATAATAATAGTCTTGATGATACGGAAACTTTAGTGAACCAGTCCAACTCACGCTTGGCCATTTTTTTTTATTCTTTCATAAAGAAGGTGAGAGCAAAAAGCAGTATTCCAATGTGAAATAATTTATAATTTCAAAAAGAAAAATTCTGTGTCCAAAGTTATGGATGGGATCGAGATAATTAAACACGGGGTTAAAATAAGGGTTGTTTACCCATCAATGAGGAACGTTTTTGAGTTATTTATAACATTGGGGTACAGTATTTTGAGGCATCTTATAGAATAGAATAGAAGAATAGAATACTCTTTATTGTACACCATACAAATTCAATCAATTCAATCTTATTTTAGCCAGATGGATTTCATGGCCCAGTGGTATTGGCCCCGACTTACGAGTCGTGAGTTCGAACCCAGGCAGGCACTTTACTTTGTGTAGTTAATTTCATCACCGCTGCTCTCAAAACGGTGAAACAAAACTTCGTGAGGAACCCGGTATGTCCTAGAACTAAAATTCGAAAACTTGTGAAATCCACCAACCCGCACTGGGCCCGCGTGACGGATTATGGCCCGCTCCCTCACAGAGAGGAGGAGGGAACATTATAGGCTGATTATGTATTATTGTAACGTAATGTACATACTCACAGTTATCTACATTCATTCCTCCAGGTCAGACAAGCATTCCGTCACCGTTAGGCGCTGATCTGAGTATTCCTCACGACATCAGGTCACGTTTAATCCATAATCAGTACACAGACAGTCGTCAAACTTTAACATAACACTACGACGATTTAGTAACATCCAAGGGCTGGAAATTTCGCCCACATTCATTGATATCATTTTTCCTATAAACACTATACTTTGAATACGCTTTTAATACGAAATAACTATACTTATATTTAATTGTATTTTATTAATATATTTTATTATGACAGTCCTGAAAACGACGTTTAATACGTCGCCATGACAAGTTTGCTTATAAATTCTTATCAGCCTGTAACTTTTAGCTGAAAATATATTCAGACTTTCGCAAATCAATACTGGCCATCATATTTCAAATTCATATTTATTTCTTCAAGTTGCTATTCTACGAGTTTACCTGAGGAATCCAAGCAACGCAAGTGACAGTTGGAGTTCGAGTTCGAGTTGAAGTTCGAGTTTTCGCCTCGAAAGCGAACCCTCAAGATAGTGCTGGTACTCCGGAGTCACCTATCCAGGGAACTCTTGGTGTGTCCCTCTCCAAGACTCCGGTACCTGACGGACTAGCGCTACACCTCCGTCCTCCGTCCTCGGTACCAGTTGGACCGCTGGCGTGCCTCACCGGAACACCCTCTACTGGGCCGCGCCTCAACCGAGGGCCGTCTCTCCTGGCGGGCTGACCGAGCGCTGCCGTGCCTGCTCTCTCGCGCCGCCGTGCCTGCCCTACCGTGCGGCCGTGCTGCGACCTACTACTGTCGCGTGGGCCCCCTACCGTGCCTGCTCTCCCGTGCTGCCGTGCCTGCTGTCACGTGTGGCCGTGCTGCGACCTACTTCTGCCGCGTGGGCCCCTACGGGTATCCTCCGTGCCGCACACGCACCAGCACCTGACCACGCCTGCACCTGCACCTGTCACCGGCACCTGCCTCGCGTCGCGTCTACCTCTTCAGCCTCCTCAACCCACCAATCACCCATCTTCATCCTTCCTCACCCACACACTATACACCACTGACCAGATCATCTCCACTTTTTATATAATCTTTACTTATTATTAAATCTTTAATTAATTTCAACTTCCCTTTCTTTAATTTAAACTTAGTTTCTTGTGTCTACACGACATTATGTGGATTTCATGTAGAGTGTTTGTGGCTAAGTAATAACAGCCACGTATGTCGATGGATCAGGTTAAGCCACGTTTGCCGCGATTGGACCATCTTTACATACCAAGACCCCTCCGTGCCTCGGAAAGCACGTTAAGCCATTGGTCCAGGTTGGCATTCGTGGATCTTTGACAGTAATTACGGGTCGTCAGAAGACCGAAAGTCTGACAACCAGTCTTACTAAATGGTATGTTACCCAGTGACTGTCTTGTGTAGGTCAGATAGGCAGTCGCTTCATGAAAAAGTCTGGTATTGAGTTGCATCCGGTTAGACTGGAGGACGACCCAAACATAGTTGGGTAAAAATTAGGCAGATTGATTGAGTAGTTCAAGGAATCTTTGGTGCGTTTACTTATACACTCGTAAATCACACAAACAGAAACATTTGAACACGAAACAACTGTATGCGGTACATATGCTTTTAAACTTTTTAACTGCTGCTTTTTTTTAAGTTTTAAAGCATAATATAAAATATTGCTAAGTTATAAACGTTTTAAAATAAGGGCTAGACAAAGACGGCACTTCCGTAGAAGTGGTATCACGCCTATGTAACTTCATACTAGCGCCATACATTGTCAGTCATCAATCAATCAACTCAGCCTATCGCAGTCCACTGCTGGACATAGACCTCTCCCAGGCTGCACCACAACACCCTGTCCTCCGCCTTCCTCATCCAGTCCGTCCCATTTCCTCTTCCCTCTAGCTGGGGGGCATCTCACACTACGCTTGCCGATACGCGGTCTCCACTCTAGGACTCGTCTGCTCCATCGGCCGTTGGTCCTTCGACAAAAATGCCCACTGCCACTTTAGTTTGCTTACTCTGCAAGCTATGCTGTCACCGCGTCATACGTTTTACATGGTCAACAATAACACCAAAAATCCCCAGCTTAACCTTTGCCGCGAAACTTCCTTGAATGACTTACAAATAAAAAATAAAAAATAATCGACCTGTGTCGTTCTTCTGGTATGGTGTAGGTGAAATAATGTTAACATGACAAAAATATACATAAATTCACCCAAAACAACATTACGAAATCATACAAAAATGTCTTAAACATACCTTTTCCTCAATTCCATATTTATGATTACAAAATACACCTCGTAATGTTCAGTTATTTCCTTCCGAAAGTGATAAAAGGAATGTTTTAAGGTAACGTTATCATAAATTAGGTCTTTAAGGAAAATTTATCAAAATCCCTGGGTTTTACCGGGCTGCTTTTCATCCCTTTATCTGGAGTAAAAAGGGTTGTAAATTGACTTCTTATCTGCTTGGCACTTGTTTCTTACGTAATTTATTTGCGAACGCCTGAGTTGTTTTGTTAGCCTAGTACCTTGTGTTTCAAGTCACATTAGTGTTTGAAGGCAATTTATTGGAAAATTGAGTCGTTTGGAACTTTTTTCTTCGAAATCTGGGTGCTAATGGATTGTACAGGGTCAAATTCAATTAACAAGCAAAACTCCGCAGACCTTTTGTTGGTCGCCTTTCACGCATGTGCTGTGATTTTTCTTGCGAACTCTTGAGATATTCTGTTCTCCTGGTACCGACCTTGTATGTCTCAATTCACGTTAGTGTCACAAGGAAATCGTACCGGAAAACGGGGATTGAGAGATAGAGAGCTTTTTATTCCAAATCTTTCACTATCGTGCAACTCACTTACTCTATCAAGTGGATACTTATATAAAAGGTACGATTGAATTATGCTTAATCTATCCATTCACCAGGTATCCTATTCGTTGTGTTTTGTACGTACCTATTGTATTATTTATTCATTTTTATTATAGGGGTTAACAGACATGTTTGTAAGTAGATTTAGAAGTAACTAGCTTTTGCCCGCGGCTTCGCTCGCGTTAAGAAGTATTATTATTAATTAGGTATAGTTTTTGCGGCTTTATTTTTGTTTAGCGTGTGTAAAAAGTTAGGGCCTACAAACCTTCTTTGTACACAATATTCTTAACTAATCTGTCATTAGGCGCTAAAACTATCAAGCTATTGGGTGAACTTACTCGTGAGCAATTGAAAACTTGCTCCAGTCATTAACCACATATCTGACAATTTCTGAACGCACCTCCATCGCTCTATCTTGTGTTCCGTACATTAAATAAGAGAGAGCACGAAACAAACATGCACCGTCACCAACAATAGGGACGACAGTACATTCTTCAACTTCTCCATTAACGTTCAGATTTTCTTTAGCCATATTAAAAAAGTCTAACCGACAAAACCTATACTTAAACCAAACTAAAACAAAACAAATGCCAAATACAAAGCAGAGTCTATAACCAAAACTATTAAACCGAAACAAAGCAAATGCAATCCAAAATATGCCAAGAAAAGAACAGCCAAAATCGTCAAATTTAAATCCATGTAATGTAACTCAGTGAAAACACAACGATAGCGCGTTTAAAAATACCACTAACTCCATCTATTGTCAACATTTAGAACTAAAAATTATTTTGTTCGTCTTAATTTATTCGTTCCATTAGGTACTGATAGGTTCAAACTAATACATTTACATCCTCCATCATCCCTTATTTAATCCCCATGGGGGTTGAATTTATCAAAATCCTATTTAAGCGCGCTTAAATAGGATTTTGATAAATTCAACCCCCAACGTCTTCATCATAGTAGCTCCAATCTTTAATTTCAGTTCAATCAGTCGAAAATCTAAGAAGATTTATCTAAACTTTCATCCCCTATTTCATCCCCTTAGGGGTGGAATTTATCAAGCCTACGTCATAGTAGCTTTATGCATGCAAAGTCTCAGCCCGATCGGTTTAAAATTGACAAAGTTTCATACAAACTTTCATCCCCTATTTTATCCCCTTGGGGGTAGAATTAATCAAAATCCTTTCTTAGCGGATGCCTACGTCATAACATCTACCTGCATGCCAAATTTCAGCCCGATCCGTTCAGCAGGGATATCGACGCGCAAACTGTACTCATGGATTCAGCACATGATTCTAGACCTCCTAGCGTAGAAATTTTTGGTCGGCTATCGAAAATAACTGCCGTATCATAGAAAAGTGCAATACCTACCTATCAAAATAGATGGAGCAGCAATTAAAAAAAATATATAACTTACAAAACATTTTGACGCAGGGGGTCAAAATGTTTTGTAACAGAGGGCAATTCTCGTTTTTTAAGAACGTTCACAGTCTGATCTCAGTATCAAACTGTTCGCGCCCGGGTCTGGTGCAAGCCATGGTCCGGGGCGAGAGGGAGTGGGAGGCAGTCGCCTCCTTCTGCGAAGCAGTCATGCTAGCGAAGGAGGTGGCAGGACGGACGAGGGAGAGAGCCTGCCGTCCCAGCCGCCGCGGGAGACGCTCCGGGCGTCGGGAGCCGAGTGACGACTCCCGGCCACCGTAGGCGCGGGCCTGCGGGCGGAGAGCAATGGGTAGCTCACCGCCCGATCAGGACCAGGCCCGTGCCGGACGGCGCGTAAGTGTTCCACGCGCGCCTCAAAGAGTTGTCAGCATAATTTGAGGGGCCCCTTAGGGCCGAAGCCTGCCGGGTCAGCGGGATTGTCCGAAAGGGTTACCGCTACCCCGGAACATAAAGGGCAAAGGAAGGAACATGGGTGGGTTTTAGTCAGTAAGAGTCTGACACTCCCTTCCGCTCCACCCAGAGCGGGAAGGGTCATTTGATGATTTACCATCCGAAAAAAAAAAAAAAGTATCAAACTGTCAAAAATACCTCTAATTTCCCTACATTTTGCCAAGTTCTAGACATTTGTTTGTCGCCGAGATGAGACTGCGACTAGATTTTTAACGTTTTAAATTACGAGAATTGGCCTTCAGGTTACGCGTTGATGTCTGTATAATTTGGAAGCATCGATATTACGACGAAGAAGACTTTTTCTTAAACACACATGTGTTGCTTAGCCGTCATTATGGGTAGCAATGAAACTGCGTCATTACACCTCGACCACAAAGCAATGCAAGCTCCCTTAACAACATGGGAAAAATGGTGAGTAGCTACCTACGAGCTCGAGGAGCATCATGGCGGCGGCGCGGGCGGATGTTCGCTCAGCCCGTTGTGCTCGTGGAACTAAACTAGTATAAGGATCTTTTGGCGCGGACAGGGGGCGCTGTTGGTAAACATTTGTGCAATTGTTTTGTGAAATGTCACTTGAAATGTATTAAAAAAACAAGATGGCTGCGTTAGTCTAGGTTCGCACAGGCGCGTTTTTCCCGCGACGACTTTTCTTCGGGCAATGGGCTTTCAACCCAGTGCTTAGCGCTGAGAGTTGAAACTCCAACAGTATGTTTAATTGACGCGCTGGATTGCGCTCTGTTAGATTCTCAATGTTCGGCTCAACACAGAGAGTTGTAAATCCAGTGCGTGATAAAATCCCGCAGCGACATTTTTACGTCCGTGAGATCGTGGTCTTAGTTCTGAGTTTGGCCACGCGCCCAATGAAACTTTGTAGCACTATAGGTACACAGTCTATGTTTCATTTTGCAAAGTTTTCCCGGGAAATTGAAGCATTCTTGTGTTCCAGTTCGAAAGGGTACAGATGTTTCTAAATCTTAAAAGCTGTAAACTGCAGACCTAAGGCCGGTTGTTTCAAACGGTTGCTTAATGTAACATACGTACATCAAATATTAACGATTACGTAATTTGACGTAATTCAAGGCCATAAATCTGTCATTGTAATTTGAAACAACACTTTTTTTGGTTTGACGATAGTTAGCGCCATTTTTGACGTCTACGCCTGCATCAAGTGGACGTGAAACAACCCGCTCTTAGTAGAGAAAACTTTCAAATAACGTCAATCTTCTGATCACAACTGATAGTCAGAATCATTTGTAAATATCAAACTTTCGTCGGATATGTGATTGAAATCTAATTCACTATTCAAAATCGACTCTTTCTTCCACATTTTAAAGTTCGATTTCCAGTGACGAAGTAAATAGCACCTTTAGTTCTAAGTTATTTGACTCTAATATTACAGAGCTGAGAATTATTAGAGTCGGTGTGTTCATTTATTATTTTTTATCTTCGGGTACATTCAGGTCGGATGGGAAATGTGGGTTCCGAAAATGTTTTTGTTACGGCTTTACGGATTTGTATGTGAAAGAACAGATGTTCGCTGAAAACTGAATGGAATGCAAAATTGTCGATGACTTTTTCTTCCTATTTTTCAAACGGTATACAATCCGATGGTTTTTTAATCCCGTGTACGCGGAATAGAATCGTGTGATATACAAGGCTTAAAACAATATAATAGAAGTTTGAAGTCGCTTTATTTTGTGCACTTATAAAATTTACTACATCTTGAACAATATTTGCCTTCGACAGACTAAGAAGATGAAACATGCTATTTTATTATTATGCTTGATACGATTTTTATTAAAATACAAAGGGAAGCTTTGCATTTATCAAAAACCGTAGAAACGTACAGGCTCAGTCGATATACGGGGTGGCAGGGACATCGACGCGCAACCGCTTACCATGGATTCAGTACATGATTCTGGAACCCCCTGCGTTGAAATTTTTCGTCGGCTTTTTCTTAATTTTTAGGTTTTTCTGCATTTTTTTATTGTAAACTGTATAACGTCTTTATTTCTATCTAATCCAATGAGATTTTTAATAAAAAAATAGTAAATTCACTTGTTTCAATTAAATAGCAATGTAAATAAAACTCGAAAGGGCAGTGCGCGGTATCGCGGTAGGTAGCGCGCCCGCGCGCGCCATCCGCGGAGCGTTTTATCGCGTTGTTTGCAATTTTACATTGCGCAATCAAAAATTACAATTTTTTTAACCGGTAATTTCCGAGATGAATAAATTTCGTAATTTTATTTAAGGCATTAGGTGTAACCATTTCACGACGTTAGCGCGTCAATGTCCCTGCCACCCTGTATGCCCACAGCTTGGCTGTCATACGGCATCAAGCATAATAATAAAATAGCATGTTTCATCTCCGTAGTCTTACCCTCAAAGTGCTCTCGTGTGTGTGTATAATAATAATAATAATTTATCTTTATTTCAGACATTCTTTCATACATTTTTACAAAGATAGAGTTATCAGGGTTGTTAGTAGTACACACAATAAAAATAAAAAGGTCTTAGTAATTTGTTAGTAAACAAAACAAGTTACACAATAATAACTAAGTCTATTTACTATTTCTGTACATGTGTACACTTGCCCAGTACACAGTAAAAGGACTGTTTATTTTGCACACTAACGTTCTGAGGACAGTGTTGTATAAGCTGACCTATCATTGTGCTGAGGAGCTGTGGCAAAAACTACGTCCCAAAACATGCAGCCATAGCGACCTCTGCGCTGCCACTGACGACGATGCCGTGGAAGTGGCGAAGTGTTGGACTAACAAAACTTAATTCACTGTCGTGCCATCGACATGACGAAGAAGAAAACGACCTCTCATTGAACAGAAATCTTTCAGAATGCGAGGTCTGTTTACCTATACTGAAAATGTATAGCTTGATATGTCATCATAATCAGCCTAAGATAAAGAAAGAAAGAAAGAAAATGCAATGCGTGAAGATAATATTCCCACTACTGGCACATAAGCCTCCCGGAGAGGGTGGCCTATAATAATCTACCACGCGGGCCCAGTGCGGGTTGGTAGATAATAATAAATAATATAATAATACATTTTATTCTTCAAAAAAGTAAAAATCCAAGGATTCGGGGAGCCACAAACTAAGCATCGCTTGTATCTTGTAGCTCTGTAAGATGTCACATGTCTTCAAATTTTTTGGTTCAAGGACATGTTTTCTCGCGATGTTTTTCTTGATATGTCACCTTACGATAATCCAAGCCCCCTTACACATTGCTTTTAACAAAATGACTTCAAAATATCAAAGGGATTTTCCCTTTTCTCTCTGTTTGCACGAATAAACATTGTTTCCTCAACGTACCATTTTAATTGTTGCCATAAGTATGTGAGTTTTACGCTTAGTACTTTGTAGAGTACATAGTTAAAAGTTAATCAGATGTGAAGGGATTTTGTATGTCAAGTTGTGTATACTTGTGAAATGTCGTGGAAGTCAATATGAGAGTCGTTTTGTTGAGGATGCTTACGGCTTTTGAGTTGAGCTTGAGAGCTTAAAAGGCTAGAATGTAGACTGGAAAATACTTTTTATGTCTAGTATTTTGTAGGGAGTTTGAACTACTTTTTAAAAGATTTTTTCAATTTCATATTCGTCCGGGAGGGGACGCTCTAGAAGTACATATAGTGACCTTATTGGTGATGTTCTTCAGAAAGGTTAGGTGCGTAGGAAGGCCTAATCTCGTAGGTAAATTAAAAACGTTCAAAATCTAGTCGAAATCTCATCTCGGCGACAATCAATGTCATAAACTTGTAAAAAATGTAGGGAAATTAGAGATATTTTTGACAGATTGAGACTGAGATCAGACTGTGTATGTTCTTAAAATTACGAGAATCACCTCTCACATGTATGAACATAAAAGAAGCAAAAGGAGTGCGTCAAGACTGTAGCAGGTGGCGTTCTGCAGTTTGTGTCCATCCGTCCATTTTGTCTTATCAGTGATTTTATTTAAAGGAGCAATTATGTTATAGTAGATCATTAGATCCATCAGTATGGTTCATGTCTGCTATACCATACCCTACAAGATAGACACTGCGTATATCTAATGCAGTTCCCAGTCTGCATACGAAACTTCAAATCAAATTGACGACACTGTTGGCGCAGTGGCTGAGCGATCGAGTGGTCTGCTGTCGCGGGTTCGATTCCCGCACGGAACAAATATTTGTATTGCTTACAGGTAGTTGTTTCGGGTCTGGCTGTTTGTGTATGTGAATTTAAATGTTTGTAAACGCACCCACGATACAGGAGTAATTCCTAGTGTGGGGCAATGATTTTTATAAAAAAAAATATATATATACTATATATATCCAACAGCTTAGTCACCAAAGCTGTAGGCCTACCACTTAACTAAGACAGTTCCTGAGGTAGCAGGGCGGTGCGGGAGGGGTATCAGTTGTCACAAGTTGACGGATCACTGAGCTCTCGCATCACGTCATCACTGCCACCCCAGGAACCGTCACAGTTAAGCGGTAGGCCTGTAGTCAAAGATTGGCAAAACCCATAAGTTTGGGCCATCACAGTTATTGATTGCGAATTAGGTATGTTTTTTAACAGTCTCTCTTGTGAGATGAAAACTCGATTACTGTGCCGACTTTTGACCCTTCATCCGTTTCCCGTAATCTGATTCAGTTAGAGCGTTCTGATGACAATACGTTTATTACTGTTGTACGAATCATGTTTCGTACATAGCAGACGCGCATTGCATAGATCAGTACTTTTCCGTCGCCTTGCACAAATTATAGTGTAACGCGACAGTACACGATCAGCGTTCATAGTCAGCTGTATTCAATCACACAGCATTCATATAGCATTAGTTATGTGGTAGGTAAATAATAATATATTTGTCGAGGATTCGTCACCAGGGGGTTGAGACATCATTGGAGTTCCGAAATAATACTCGCCAAACTTTGGTTTATACTTGTAATTACTGTTAACAAACTTAGAACACAAAATACTCTAGGATGCCTAAGATCTAGATAGATTAGAAATTAAGTACGCGGGAAGTTTAGTGCGGAGTAACAGCCAACCACTCAATCTGACGGTCCAATCAAAAAGTCCGCGCTCCACCGTCGTCCCCGGCGTCCATCTTTTTTTCGTTCAGGTTAGCCAACCTAACTGTCAGTGTCTACTATCATTCAAGAACTAATTCGGTCATGCGTTCGGTATTGCCATTACTCCACACTAACCATTCCCAAGTTATTACTTGACGTTCCTAAACGAACGACTAACTGTCACTCGACTTAGTTCCTTTAGAGGAAGATAAATGGCGTTAATTTAAATTGAGGTTAGTTACGCGACGTGTGCGTTGACGCTTCGACATATTTAATAAACAATCCGTGACTTATCATTCAAGCTATCATCCAAGGTGTGTGCGACCCATTCAGCAGCGCATGCGACCGTATTTTAGGTTTTACAGTAAAGTAACAAAATATTGAGACTTGTAGGTACAAGTCTCAATATCTTTCTATTTCGCCAAAACTTTCATAGCTCTACAGCTAAAACGATATCTACGAAATTGCGTCTGCTAAATTACATGTCATAAGTTATTCTAAAGCCTTCGCACTTCGCTTCACGCTATCTGCCTTTTGGTAGTAGGCAGAATATTTGAATAATGCTGGGAACAGACGACACAAGAGTAAAATTAGCTTGAGCTAAACCCACTTCGTAAACGTCCAAGGCTGAAATAGAAACTTATGAGTAATGTTATTCTCTTTACTTTGAACATTTTTTTTTACAGGACCGCACCTGGGAATGTTCTGCATAGTTACCAAGAAGTTCTTTTAGTTGTCTTCTAGTTAGTTCAAAAATTCTGATATCCAGTCATACCAAGGGGTATCGTGTTGCCATGTGTAGTAACTGGGTCATAGAGGTCAGATAGGCAATCGATCCATGTAAAATACTGGTATTCAGCTGCATCCAGTCAGACTGAAAGACGACCCCAACATGTTTGGAAAAAGGCTAGGCCGATTTATTTTAAAGAGAAAATGGAAATTAACCTACGAAAAGGTTCAGTAAATGGACTCGTATCGCTCCAGCTTTCAACAACCATGTTTAGTCTACAAATATTCCGCAAACTATAATTTTCCCAACTATGTTGGGGTCGGCTTCCAATCTAACCGGATGCAGCTGCATACTGCTGAATACCAGTATTCCTCAAACTATCATACTTACGCTAATTTAATATGTCCGTGTTTGTCCTGTCTGTACTCAGCTTTACGCAAATATTAGTGAAGATTCTGTGTAGTTTGAAGTTTATTAAGATATATAGGTATATACCTAGGTACCTAGGTATATACCTATATATCTGGTTAAGAAGCAGGGCTTTCGAAATGAAAGAATAACATGAAATGTATATCGGCATACCTTATCGCCGACCTTCATCTAGTTTTAAAATATGATTGACGTGTAAAAGTGTTTGTACAAACCTACTTACAAAATAAAATCATTTATCATTCGTATCATTTATCATATAAAATAATTACATATAATTTAAGCTCCCAAAATACAGTTTTTTTTTAAACTTGGTGTTTAATTTTTTTTGCGCTGTACGAATGAATTCAGGTTCTAGTTAGAACTTATTAATATACCTTTTGGTGCACTGATTATAAACCATAGGTTTAATAGAAAAACGTTACACGTTTTTAGTATTTTTGTTGAGGTAGGTTCGAACCCAGACAGGCGCTTTCCTTTGTGTAAATTATTTCATCACCACTGCTCTTAAAACGGTGAAGGAAAACATCGTGAGGAAACCGGCATGTCCTAGAACCAAAAATTCGAAGGCATAAGGCATCTGCCAACCCGCACTGGGCCCGCGTGGTGGATTACGGCCCACTCCCTCTCACCGAGAGGAGGCCTGTGTCCCAGCAGTCATTCAACATCATAGTCTGATTATCTATTATGTATGATGGTAAAGGACTCGCCCTCATCAAAGGTATACCCACATTTCGAAGTAATAGTACGGACTTCGAAACATGGGTGTACCTACATAAGTACACCTCTGCTTAATCCTTCGGGAAAAACAGGCGTTATGTTATGTGTAAGTAAAATTAAAGTTAAATATAACATCATAACATAGTAATTGTTGTACGTTATCAGTTCACGACCCTCAGAAACCCCGTTATGAAGGTCAACAAAGTCAATATCAAACTTTATATAAAACTTGGCGTGAATTCTGAGAAAAACCCCACATTTTCCTAGGAAACGTAGTATCGCGTAAAATGATTTTTATCTTTTGTGACACGAAGGCTTCCTTTGTACTTTTATGATTTTCTTTTTATGTTGTTACACTTCGTTACTCTAACAGCAAGTGTGATGCGATGAGATTACTGGATTTGATAGCATAGTCAAAGAAAGGGATTGGTTGGAGCCGTTGGTCCCGGCTGTCATTCGTGGATCTTTGCCCAGTAACTGGAGTGGAGGTCAGATAGGCAGTCGCTCTATGTAAAATACTGGTATTCAGCTGCATCCGGGTAGACTGGAAGCCAACCAAGTTGGGAAAAGGCTAGTCAAAGAAAAAGATAAGAATATTTTTAGAAATTAAATGTGAGGACTTTGTAAGCCTTTAGATCTGTAAACCAATTTTTTGTTTTATTAAGTACCTGGTACTTGTTGACAGGCCTACGCTGTCCTCCCATCATCATCATCATTTCAGCCGATAGACGTCCACTGCTGGACATAGGCCTCCCCCAAGTGTCGCCACATTGACCGGTCCCGTGCGAGTCGCATCCAGCGGATTCCCGCAACCTTCACCAGGTCATCGGTCCACCTAGTGGGAGGCCTTCCAACGCAACGTCTTCCGGTTCGCGGTCGCCACTCCAGAACTTTTCGGCCCCATCGGCCATCCGTTCTGCGAGCAATGTGCCCTGCCCACTGCCACTTAAGTTTGGCAATTCTTCGGGCTACGTCGGTAACCTTGGTTCTCTTGCGGATGTCCTCATTTCTGATTCGATCACGCAAGGAAACTCCGAGCATAGCCCTCTTCATTGTCCTTTGTCCTCCCATACCAGCTTAGTATTTGGAAACATTGTAAAAGCCAATTATTTTCAAAAGAGTAGCTGTGAAGTTTCTTGCCGGCTCTTCTACATAGGAAACGATCAATTGGACCCGTGCACCTAGCTTCTGACGTTTCATTAATGCCCAAGTAGGTTTTATAATGGTATTTTTCTTATCAGGTTTAAATTATTTTTAACTTTTTAGTTCTTTTTATTAACAAGTAATAAAAGCTTGTTTTTAAAAGGTTTTTTTTTTTAATTTTATTACAAGCCCAAAATAAAAGGAATGCCCTTTTGAAATGGTGATACTTTTCACAGATACCCTCTAAACACTTTTTTTTTTTTTTTTTTTTTTTGGGATGGGAAATCATCAAATGACTCCTCCCGCTCTGGGTGGAGCGGAAGGGAGTGTCAGACTCTTACTGACTAAAACGCACCCATGTTCCTTCCTTCGCCCTTTATGTTCCGGGGCAGCGGTAACCCTTTCGGACAATCCCGCTGCCCCGGCAGGCTTCGGCCCTGAGGGGCCCCTCGTTATGCTGACATCTCTTTGAGGCGCGCGTGGAACACTTACGCGCCGTCCGGCACGGGCCTGGTCCTGATCGGGCGGTGAGCTACCCATTGCTCTCCGCCCGCAGGCCCGCGCCTACGGTGGCCGGTAGTCTCCAGTGGACTCTCGACGCCCGGGGCGTCTCCCGCGGCGGCACCCTCTAAACACTTGAATCCGTGATACACGTTATTCGCGTAAACGGGTCGTCAGTAGCCCGAAAGTCTGACAACAAGTCTTACCAAGGGGTATCGTATTACCCAGTAACTGGGTTGTGGAGGTTAGATAAGCAGTCGCACCATGTAAAATACTGGTATTCAGCTGAATCCGGTTAGACTGGAAGCCAACCCCAACATAGTTGGGAAAAGGCTAGGCAGATGATGACATGTTATTCGCGTATCAGTATCGTGACGCAACTAATAAAGCGTGGTTCGCACAAGTAGCGAAGTAATCAGCACTATTGATCTAGCCAAGGGTTTATGTTGTGGTTCAAGTGTGAAAAAGAACCCTTGTAAAGTGTCTAGTGTTTTTGTTGAATAAATAAACTAGTTATGCAAGTGATGCATGAAAAGCGGAGTGAAAGCAATAAAAAACTTTTGCCAATTAAGAACGGTGCGACGTGTTTTAATTGCCCTGTTGACATCCAGTCATATTAATTTTATACTTAGGTAATATAGGGGCCAGTGGCTAAATAATAACAGCCGCACAGGTCGATCGATCAGGTTAAGCTACGCTTGTTGCGGTTCGTCTGTGGATGGTAAAGATTTACTTACCGAGACCCCTCCGTACCTCGGAAAGTACGTTAAACCGTTGGTCCTGGCTGGTATTTGTGGATCTTTGACAGCCGTTAAAGGTAGTCAGAAGCCCGAAAGTCTGACAACCAGTCTTACCAAGGGGTATCGTATTACCCAGTAACTGGGTTGTGGAGGTCAGATAAGCAGTCGCTCCTTGTAAAATACTGGTACTCAGCTGCATCCGGTTAGACTGGAAGCCGACCCCAACATACATAGTTGGAAAAAGGCTAGGCAGATGATGATATCTCCCCTTATTAAACGGGACTTAAACATAACTGACGAAATGTCGGTTTACTGTAAGTACATCTCTGCCTAACCCCTTGGGGAATACGGTCATGATGTTACGTTTTGTTATCTCTATACGCCCAGCGTTCTCTGTGGTACTTTAAACCACACTCAATCAAATTTGTTAACAAATTGCAGATAATTTAAACACAAATCAAATATTAACTATGATTTCCAAAACTGGATGAGATTAACGCGTTGTTTACGCTACAAGCGAAGGTAAATACAATTTAATTTGTAACTGTTTATATAGAATGATGATACAGCATTTAGCTATACCTAAACATTTCTCTTGGTCGTAAATACATTTACAAGGAGGAGACGACAATACAACAATGAATTAAACTGCGTAAGTATTTCTAATGACGTTCCCAGTCTGCACACGTAAACTCAATCAAATATACAAGCGCCCAATTTAGGTCAAATGTCATAAAATCGACAGGTGGACAGGTGCCAAGGTCAAAAGCGTATGAATGCTAAAAACTATGTGCCAACCGTATAACGGTGGACGGGCGCTTATCGGGGGTAAAACAGTCGACCAAAAGACGGCCACCGGGCACTCGAGAGGTATATGTGGGAGGTAGGGTTGAGTAATAGACATAATTATAAGTTCGTTATTATATTATTCAGTAAGAGACACAGCAATACTACATAATAACAATAAATAGCATATTAGAATTTGAAAAATAATAACACAGTAAAAAAATACAACATAAAAATAGAAATTCAACATTATAACATTATTTTTAAAGAAAACATACCTGACAGTTCAGAGCACTGTTGTGCCGTGTCCGCTATCGGACAACTTCTGATCTGTCGAGAGACAGTGCGCCCCTTTTAAAGCAAGATTCACTCGTATAGTGGGGGGAACTAGTAGTCAGTTACAATACCTTCATTTTATTAAACAAATCTTAAAAATCGTTAAATAATTTCTCTCTCACATATATATCTAATAGTTTAGTCACTGTATCCAGTCGAAGATTGGCAAAACCCATAGCCGGCCCATCACTACTATTGACATAGTTTGTTTGAAAAAATCACTTTTTTAATTTCGAAGTTGGGATTTATTTGACAGTTGCAAAATACTATTAGGCCGTATTTTTGTCTCCACATTAATAAAGCTGAGGAGTTTGTTTGTACGCGCTAATCTTTGGAACTACAAGGCGGATTTGACAAAAACTTTTTGTATTTGATAGCCCTCTTGAGAAAGGCTATAGGCTATTTAACATCAGGCGAAGACGAAGAAAAAGAAAAAAATTCAAAAAGAACGCTAAGCGAAATTTAAGCAATAGCGCGGGCAGGCGTTGTGGTGCGACCGGGTCGGTCAGGACAACAAGAAATTTTACGCGGACGAAGTCGCGGCCACAGCTAGTGTATATTATAAGTGGTATATCGTCGGTCTAGATGTGACACCTCGTAAATACGAACCTGTCAATTTTCCAGGAGAGACAAAAATCTGTTTTGGTAATTATGTATATTGCACGCTTTTGGTTATTTTATTGAATTTTAAATAAAATACCGTATGTTTTCTTGTATGTACAGACGCCAGCACATTAAGCTACTACAATCTGTCAAATTTCTTTAATAGATTTTCAACTTTATCGCTAAAGCATTAAGCTTCAAGGTTGTTTGGGAAGATTTGACAGTTTCGGGTAGCTTGACCTGCTGGCGTCTGTACATGAAAAATCACCTTGGCATACTTGGTGTCTATTAAACTTACAACGTCCCACCTTACAAAGTGCTTCAAAGTCTTGTTACGAGATGTTACTAAAAGTCAGTTTTTAAGTGAAGTAAACCTTCTGTACATACAAGGTATCACCAGAAAGATGGAAAATTGCGTGATGGACAATTTCGCATCAAAATGTAAAATTGACCAATAATTGCAGTTACGAGGTATCACATCTCGAGCGACGATATGTCAAAAGAGATAAGTATGCAGGGTCGTCGGATATGGTTGAAGTTTAGTAAGAAACCGATGGATGTTTTCGAATGAAATTTCGTTTGATAAATGAACTATTTGTTTTCTATTAATTAAATAAAATTGTATCCGGAAACATCGATCTATTTCTTACTAAACTTCAACTATATCCGACAACCCTGCATACTTATCTCTTTTGCTGACTGTACAAAAGATTTCCCATTGAACCAATTTAAATTAATTTTTTTCTGACCCCTCCTAACCTACGGTGCTCAGACTTGGTCCTTGACCGCGTCTTGAAAGTCCAAACTCAAGGTTTGCCAAAGGGCGATGAAGCGTAGCGTATCGGGTATTAAACTCAGCGACCGAAAACGTAATACCACGATACGCTCCAAAACAGGATTCGTCGATGTGGGCAATAAATCTGCTACATTGAAGTGGAATTGGCCATGTGTGCAGGATGCATCGGGACAGGTGGGCCAGAGTCGTCATGCAGTGGGTGCCAGAAGAGCTGGCGAGGCCAAGGAAAAGCTGGCGTTATGACTTAGATGATTTTACGGGAGATTGATCAGAGAAGGCAATACACAAAGAACAGTGGAAACTTAAGGGGGAGACGTTTGCCCAGCAGTGGGACAGTACAGGTTGATAACAAAAAATGCTGTCTGACAAACAAAAGCGAGGGTCTACAGTTCTAAGCAACCGAAGACATAGTGTGCATACGAGCGTCACGCTGCGACGATAGAGACAATTACAGCGTCGACGCGTGTCGGAAGCAGCAACATGCCGCTCGTGCATTTGAGCACCATACTCAAATACACGAGCGACACGTTGTCGACGATAGAGACAACTACAGGGTCGACGCGTGTCGGAAGCAGCAACATGCCGCTCGTGCATTTGAGCACCATACTCAAATACACGAGCGACACGTTGTCGACGATAGAGACAACTACAGGGTCGACGCGTGTCGAAGGCAGCAACATGCCGCTCGTGCATTTGAGCACCATACTCAAATACACGAGCGACACGTTGTCGACGATAGAGACAACTACAGGGTCGACGCGTGTCGGAAGCAGCAACATGCCGCTCGTGCATTTGAGCACCATACTCAAATACACGAGCGACACGTTGTCGACGATAGAGACAACTACAGGGTCGACGCGTGTCGGAAGCAGCAACATGCCGCTCGTGCATTTGAGCACCATACTCAAATACACGAGCGACACGTTGTCGACCGATAGAGACAACTACAGGGTCGACGCGTGTCGGAAGCAGCAACATGCCGCTCGTGCATTTGAGCACCATACTCAAATACACGAGCCACACGTTGTCGACGATAGAGACAACTACAGGGTCGACGCGTGTCGGAAGCAGCAACATGCCGCTCGTGCATTTGAGCACCATACTCAAATACACGAGCGACACGATGTCGACGATAGAGACAACTACAGGGTCGACGCGTGTCGGAAGCAGCAACATGCCGCTCGTGCATTTGAGCACCATACTCAAATACACGAGCGCCGTCGACGCGTGTCGCTCGTGTGTATGAGCACTAAAATGTAAAATTTCAAAGATAAAAGTCCAAAAAGTTTCGTAAAAACAAAATGAGGCTAACCCTAAGTTAAGGAGGGAGAATCTGCACGCAAACAAAGTCACGCACAACACCCACTAAATAAATAACAATAAAGTAAGAAAAATGAAACCCGACACGTAATACAACTGACTACCCACTTTATTTACTATCAAACTTTTAAAACTTATGCCGACTTCGCGAAAGAAACTCCGAAGCTATTTGTCTTAGCTCATAACTTCTAAGTTAGACATTTCACTAACTTCCTTACACGACAAATTTGACGTAACAATATCAACCCTCTATGGTCGGCGAAAAAAGTTTCGGATATTTCCACGGCAATATCCGACCGCGGAATATCCGATTTTATGTTAGGTATATTCAGGGATGTGACAACAGTATGTATCCTTTTTTATGTACCTTTTGTATTCTAGGTAAATAAGGACCAATATTGATTTAGGTTTTACGGTGTATAATGTAGGTTTTCAATAGGTCCAGTTTATGTGAAGATTTTGCAAGGGTCGTTGAAGATGGGTTTATGACATTTTGATCGTAATATTATGCGAATGAGGAGCTGAATCGGCTATTCGGGTGGATGCGGAAATGCCTCGAAGAATATGAAACATCAGTCTTGATTATCATATGAATGAGGGTACCAATCTTTTCAGGTCGAAGCCTAAGCGACCCGACGTAGTTGACAAAAGGACGATGACAACTGGGGGTCTACTACGAAGTGCAAAGTGCGAATGATCGGATCGGACCGATACATGGCCGAACCGAATATTATTGAAAAATGCGAAAAAAGTTCGGATCGGCTCAGTTAGGTCGGGACCATAGTCAATATTCGAAAGAGTGTAGGAGTGTAGGATCGGGACCGACCGAACCAAATAGTAACTTCGTAGCAGGAAACGGCCGAACATTCGGCCGATACCATTTCAGAGTAGACCCCCTGGTGACAAAACTAACATTGATATTTGTCGACTATAAGTACATTTGAATGTTGCTTTTCATCTCAAGAAGCTATCTTGCGTGGTTTCGGAAATATTTCATAATAAGTGGCTTTTATATATTTTATTGCGAGCACTGGTGGCCCAGTGGCAGCGACCCTGACTTATGAGTTGTAGGTCGTGTATTCGAACCTAAGCAGGCGCTTTACTTTGTGTAATTTATTTCATCACCACTGCTTTCAAAACGGTGGAGGAAATCATCGTGAAGAAACCGGCATGTCCTAGAACTAAAAAATTCGAAGACGTGCGACATCTACCAACCCGCACTGGACCGGCGTGGTGGATTATGGCCCACTCCCTCTCACAGAGAGGAGGCCTGTGGAACGGTATAGGCAGATAACGCTTATGCTATGTTTATATATTGCTCGTCAGTGTATATCCAAAATATTGGTTCAGGTTCAACACCCATTTGAGGTAGCAATTGTAATACCACACGATCTCGGTGATCAAAGGCGGTGGTTACATCAGCCGGATGCACGGAAATCCTACTATCCTTCCTACTAATATTATAAATGCGAAAGTTTGTTTGGATGGATGGATGGATGGATGGATGTTTGTTACACTTTCACGCAAAAAGTACTAAACGGATTTGGATGAAATTTGGCACACAGATAGTTTATAACCAGGAATAATACATAGGATACTTCTCATCCCGATATTCCCACGGGATCGAAACTTATGCGGGTAAAACCCCGGAGCGTAGCTAGTAGAATTATATGGAAGCGATTCTGAGAAAACAATTGACAATCTTGGAGGACGGGAATTGTATTGTGTTGTGTTATCTTTTGTTACAGAAATACTTACATAAAGGCAGATATTCACGTCACTACATATCTTTAGGCTCTTGATACACACACGTTTTTCTTGCCGTGAACAACTACGGTTTATTCGCCGTGTGTAGGCTCAGTCGGCAGTGTTGTATGGATGACCACGGAAGCTTGTTGACAGACACGTTTTTGCTACGGCGCGGTATATACGCCGTACCGTAAAGAAGCCGTGCCGTTTACAAAGGGCCTTTAGACAGGTATATCTTTTCAGGATTGAACGATATGTCTCGTGTGTGTTTCAATTTAAAAACGATCATCTGTTCAACCCGCGGGGCTATTGCGTGACACACATAAAATGGCAATTGATCGCGTGCGTTTCTTTTGACATCCATTGACATTATTATTATACACCAACATGTGAACTCGTACACATACACGCTTAAAAACAGTAATTCATTACATAACATATAATAACGGTGATAATCAAGTAATCCAGTAGACACTACACAAGTATTTAATAAGTTTAAAATGTCAAAATCTTTCTTTCTGCCGGTTTTAAAAGCAAGTCAAGTAAGATGTGGGTACTTACCGCCTTATAATATACGCGCCGCACTATGTAGGTACCATTTGGTTGAAACTCAGATATGTCTTCTCGACATCCGTGTGTCACTAACGGGATGCAGCAGAATACCAGCGTCAGGTATTGTACCTGGCATATGCTGAGCTGGACTCCCATTTGGTGCAACCATGAGACACACACCGCCCAGTAGTGATCGACCGTTACCTATAGATTTATTTCTACGAGGTGTCTATGGGTCAATTTATCTTTTTAATCTTTGTTTTTTTTTCTTGCTTCACCTTTTTTGAAGTTTTTTTTTTTATTACTTGTATTGTGTCTTATGTTGCACTGAATAAACGTTTTATCTATCTATCTATCATTGCTTCATACGTTTGAAAAAAAGTCAATAATGTAAATAACGCAATGAACGTGGCTGAACTGTCAAAATGCGATCATTGCTAGTTAGATAATTGACCGGGACGTATATCGATGTATGGGAGAAGATTACATGGAGCTGCACATGCTGATTACATGAAGACAACATGTTTTTCAACTACAATGTTAACTCTTTGAAGAAAGAAGAGAAAGAAAGAAAGAAAATGCATTTATTTGGCACAAACTAAAAGACATACAATACAACAGATACATACATCAGATAAAACAAACAATAAAATAAAAAAATAAAAGATTAAATAAAAAGTGTGAAGTCCGATGTAAGAAATTAGCAGGAAAAGTGTGCCTCACGGCTGCGCCAAAAAGGCCCAGTTTAGCAAAAAATGTCAGACAACTAATGCCTGGAACTAAAGCTGCTGGACTGCTGTCCTGCGAAGGACACTGAACGAAACACAATATAAGTTAGTGCAAAGGCAAAGTGTTAAGTTTGGTTTTAGGGTAAACTCATCTCAACTATGGCACCCTTCATAGTGCGTGCGTCCGAAACGCAGTTGGTCGGTTTTTTTTAAATCTAAAACTCGTTCAAAAGCGATTTTCACAGTCCGGTACTGTGTACGCGTAGGGACCGGCGTGCTGTAACCCCTTCGGAAATACAGGCGTGATGTTAAAAGTTATCGTCACTATTTTTCCAAATAACACGATCCATCCAGTTATAATACCTAAGGTCTATTCTAAATTTGTTTCCTATTGGTGTAATTTCAAAGTTAAACAAATACCAACTTTATTTTAATGGTAGTTAAGTTGATTTCCAAGTGACTAGCTCTATTGAAAAAGTTATAAAAATGTTTGAAGTTTTAGCGTAAACTGAACTTTGTGTAAGATAGAAAAAAAAGTTAGTTTTCCATAAACTCATATTTTGTTTACATTTTTGACAACTAAATCGCGAACGCAATTAGTATTTTTTTTTAACTCCAAGCGTCTTAAAGAAATCATTTAAATATCTTAGTGGTGACAACAATATTGAACTACAAGTCATCAATTCAAACATCTAAAAATATTGCTTACCTAATCCTTGAAGTATTGAAGAACAGCTGGAAAAGAAAATGTTGGGAACGGCTTTGCAGACAGTTATCTCTAATTGGATTCGTTTGGTAACAAGAGTGGTTGTTAGTATCTTATGGTAAGCAAAATGGAAGCAAACGAAACTGCGAAATTGCAAAAGTTTTCTGAGCAAAGTTAACACATTGAAATAATTATTGTGAGTAAAGATTTCTTCCATATTCTGTGCGTTGTGTACCTAGTAGCGAAATTGTGTTTATTACGTGTCCTTTGTGTTTATGTAAAGGTACCTATACTCAGCGGGGTCGTCCGAAAGGGTTACCGCTACCCCGGAACATAAAGGGCGAAGGAAGGAACATGGGTGGGTTTTAGTCAGTAAGAGTCTGACACTCCCTTCCGCTCCACCCAGAGCGGGAGGGGTCATTTGATGATTTACCATCCGAAAAAAAAGGTACCTATACCAAGGTATATGTATACAGTAAGTTGACGGACGCTCTTACGTCAGACATCCAGGAGGAGGCACCCTGGTGCATGTTGTTTGCCGATGACATTGTTCTCGTCGGTGAAGATGTACCTGAGATCCAGAGCAGATTGGAGAAATGGCAACAGAAGCTGAAGAATGTTGGCTTGAAAATCAGCAGAACCAAAACGGAATATATGTTCTGCGATTTCGGCGGTCTCTCCAGTTCTGGAGCCATAGCGCTTGATGGCGCACGTCTCCCAGTCTGCTCCGACTTTCGGTATCTCGGTTCACTCGTGCAAAGCGATGCCGAAGTAGATCGGACGGTTAAGCACAGAATTAACATTGGATGGATGAAATGGCGGCAGGTCACGGGAACAATCTGTGACTCCCGCATTCCCCTTAAACTTAAGGGGAAGATATATAAAACCATGATTAGACCTGCTGTCTTGTATGGATCAGAATGTTGGGCCACAAAAGGGATGAATGAAAGGCAATTGCATGCAGCTGAGATGAGAATGCTAAGAGGGATGTGTGGTGTTACACGAATGGATAGAATAAGAAATGAGTACATAAGAGGAAGTCTGAAAGTGGCACCGATAACTGAAAAGTTGTGTGGAAATCGGTTGTCATGGTATGGGCATGTGTTACGGAGAAATGAGGAAAATGTCGTGAGGAGAGTTTTGAGTATGAATGTCGATGGGTATAAGAGTAGGGGAAGACCAAAGAAACGATGGATGGAATGTGTGAATGATGATATGGTTAGAAAGGGGGTGACTACCGAGATGACGACTAATAGAGAAGTATGGAAGAAAAAGACATGTTGCGCCGACCCCAAATAAATTGGGATAAGGGCAGGAGAATGATGATGTATACAGTAAGTTGTTTAACTTAGTACCTGGTGTAAGTCAAAGTCAAAGTATTTATTTCAAATAGGCACATAATAGGCACTTTTGAAAGTCAAAATTTAATTTACAATAAAACAAAATTGATTATAGTCGCCCCTTCCAAAAGGTAGTTTTCGTATGGAGAAGAATTCACAAGAAAGTTCACAGTTACTCTTTTAAAATGTTTTAAAATATTTTGTATACATTAATTATATTTGAATTGAAATTAATTACCTACATCTGAAGACGATGCACCTACAGTTAAATTACTATACTGTTGGATACTTCCACCCGGCCCAGGAACGTGGGGGGCGCGGTCACTATAAAACCTCCGCAGGTGGCGGGTCAACGGGACTTTTTCGTTTGAACCTATCTTTAGTTCTCTTTGGTTTTGAACTACGTGGCGTACAGAAGCGCTGTCCGCCGGTTGTTCGGTGTAATCTGCTAAATCTGGTATCTCTGTATCTCATTATTCTCTTGTTGATTTCTTTGATTTGATCAGATAGTGGTGATTTTGTTCCTCTGATTGTAATTTTGATAAGTTTGACAATTATTTTTATAGAATTCATGTGATTAGTTTTTAGGTTAGTAAATAATGTTTTTCTTTTAATTGTGATTTCACTTCTGTCCTAACAATACCATAATAGGTAAAATAATTAAAAAAGAAGCCATGATAGATCAAATAAATGTGATAGATACATGGTGCTCACATATTTACAGACATTGTAAAATTAGACGATTTTCATTAAAAATTAGCTGACCGGACGTAGTACCGCCATATTTTTTTTCGTGAATATAGTAAGATCTTTTTTTATTTTAGTTTTCTTGCATACAAACCTTGTCCTGACAATAAGAAACACAGAAAAAAATATCCAATTTGGTGCAGTCGATCGGAAGTTATGCGCATATACGTTTATACATTTCGGTGAGTCATTTTTATTTAGGTATATAATAATAATAATCTTTATTCGTTCAGACCATTGTATGGTCTATAGTGTTAGTAACAAAGATAGCTTAGCCTATGTTAGTACTTAATAACTAAAAAAGAACGGGTCCAGTTTGTAATCGCCCACACTAGCGGGCTATCTGCCCGGGCGGGTATTGATTGCAGAATAGTGTTGGGACTGCCACGCAGCCTGCGGAGTAGCGAGGCAGATTTCTTACGCCACAGTGCATCAAATCCTTCAGTGCGTGCATCTGCAAACATTGCCGAGGCACTACAGAAGCGCGGCAATCGCAACAATACCCTGAATGCGTTATTGTATTGGATTCGCAGAGCATTGTAAGCCTTTTGGGTATATGTGAACCACAGAGCTCCCGAGTACAGTGCTGTACAGTATGCCTTAATAAGGGTTATTTTTATTGCGTCTGTACATCGAGAAAATCTGCGGGCCAGCATATTCGTTGACAATGCTATATGTATAGATTTCACAAGTAATAAGTCAATGTGTGAGTTACCCGTATTAGAGAATGTAAATCAATGACTAAAAAATTATAAATTTTATGATTAAATTAGCAACCAGTTCGATTTTGTCTAGATTCTTAAATGAACATTGGTATTATTCACTTATTTCCTTACGTTCAATTATAAAATACTAGCTTCTGCCCGCGACTTCCTTCGCGTGGAAGTCGTAGGATACAGAATATACTAAAATAACAGCCAATTTTTGATAAGACTCCCTCGGCCCCCGCACCACCGCATCGCATCGCATCGTACGCCCATGCTACTCTTTCGCTTGGCGTTCTTTTTGCCTTTTTCTTTTGCTCGGCTCCTTAGGTTGTTGCCGCGTGATGTTAAAGAACCCACAACCTTCCTCAAAAATTAGGCTATAAAACGCATTTTTTTAATTCGGCTTGCTTGTGAGATTAGCGTATTCAAACAAATCATTCGCGTTCAATTATTTTTTTCGAGGCCTTCTCACTAACTGTAATAATACAACTATTATTTCCCCTAGGTAAGACTGGTTCCCCAGGGATGTGCCTTACAGGCGTTGCGCAGGGGTGGTTCCGGAATTGGTCTTTTAAGAGGAACCGGGACTACCCCTATGTGCGGATGGTGATCACCGGGGTGGTTTTAGTGAGGTAAAAATCCCACACTCCCCGACCTCACTCCCCAGAGGTCGGGTGCCTTTTGAAGGTGTCCCCCCGAAAACAAAAAAAAAAAAAAGGTAAGACTGGTTGTCAGATTGTCGGGCCTCTGACGGCCCGTTTTGACAGTCGTCAAAGATCCACGAATGACAGCCGGGACCAACGGTTTAACGTGCTTTCCGAGGCACGGACGGGTCTTGGTATGTGAAGATGGTCACCCATCCACGGACACATAAATAAAATACTCTTCTGGTCTTACATTTAAAACTTTACCCATTACAATTCTTGCAAAAATAAATTACAAAGATTAAAAACAATACCAAAAAAATATATATATATCTTCAGATAAAATTGACATCTTAAGAATTGTGAAACTGAATTACAAAGTAGGTACTCAGAAAGATGGGTGCTATTAAGTTGACAAAGGTCCGTTCCCGGGTTAAATTCTTCATCACAATTCATATTATTATCAAGCTGGTACAACGGTTTTTCATCTCTGAATTTCACTAGTAAATTGTTCTCGGTTACCTTCGTGGGGGATTTTTGATTTCATTTTGTTAATTCACCTTTCTCATTGCGTTGCGTTCTTTGATTTCTTTTGAGAATTGATTTGTCGTCATCGAATTTAAATAGGCACAGTCATGTGTAAAAATCCATTTTTTTTTGTAAAAGAATAGATTAAAAATTGTTTGACACTTCCTTTGACCATTATGAAGAAGGCGAATAAAGATGGCGTGAGTTTATTTGACATAACTTACATAGTTTAAGCGTTCACAGACATTTTTTTGAATCTGTCTATATTAAAGTCATCAAAATGAATTTTGGTGTCCTTCCTTTGCGCCTTTATAATCGTGATAATATCAGTAAATCAAGGATTTTAAGAATTACAATAATAAAATTAATGGTTAATGGACATACCTACGGCATTGAAAAACTGTAGGTTAAATATTTCAATGGTAAATATTTCGCGCAAGTGAAACCGTGGGCATAGCTGGCTGACATGGCATAACATTGGTGTAGCCCAGTTTTTAAAGGAAATTATAATAATATAATAATAATAATAATAAGTTTATTATTACATAAAAACTATACACAGTTCATAACATATTTAAACAGTGGGTTGTACTAGCAAGTTTAAAATTAATGTCAGCTTTCCGAGCTTCTAAACTAGGTACGCAGACCTGTATCTTAGAAGTCGGAGATTTTGCGGCTTCTATTTATTTAATACAACCGTGAATATCTATTTGTTTACAGTGGTTGTGTATCTAATAGTGTGTATATGTGTGTAGTGTTTATGTAGGGAGGTGTGTTAGTGTTATTGTGTAAATTGTTTGGCTTGGTATATAAGAAATGAGTACATAAGAGGAAGTCTGAAAGTGGCACCGATAACTGAAAAGTTGTGTGGAAATCGGTTGTCATGGTATGGGCATGTGTTACGGAGAAATGAGGAAAATGTCGTGAGGAGAGTTTTGAGTAGGGATGTCGATGGGTATAACAGTAGGGGAAGACCAAAGAAACGATGGATGGAATGTGTGAATGATGATATGGTTAGAAAGGGGGTGACGACCGAGATGACGACTAATAGAGAAGTATGGAAGAAAAAGACATGTTGCGCGACCCCAAATAAATTGGGATAAGGGCAGGAGAATGATGTTTGAAAAAATGCATGTGAGTAAAATAATGATGAATATAAATGTTGATGGATGAATTGTATGAGGAATGGTATAAAAGAGAAAGGAGTAAATGATAGCGTGACTGTTGACAGAATGGAAGAAGAAAATATGTTGCGCCGACCAAGTATACTAGATAAGTCAGGGCAGAGATACCGATTATCATCTATGATTACGATCGTCATCTATGATCAGTATAATATTGCCCAGTGTCCAGGTTGTGACGTTCAAATTGCAGTTCTGCATAAAACATTGAAATTCCGGCATCAGAAACACTTAGTTAGTCTAAAAGCCGACACAAACCTAGTTTGAAAAAGCCTAGATGAATAAACACATAGAAAACATTTTGTTTTAACCAAAGTTTCCCTTGATATTGATACCCTGTTAGAATATTGGTATATATTACAGAGGTACTGATGTCTAAGCCTTCAAGAAAATTAACGGATGGTTTCTTTAGATGTATTTTGATATTGTAAAGGCTACGGTTTCCTGGAAGAGCAATATTATGGCTGTCATATTATAACGACTGTCATGAAAATCAGTCATTTTCACCAGTCAATCAACTTAGCCTATCGCAGTCCACTGTTGGACATAGGCCTCTCCCAGACTGCGCCACAACACCCTGTCCTCCGCCTTCTGAATCCAGTCTACCCCTGCCACCTCATCCATCATCCGTCCATCTAGCTGGGGGTTTCACGTTTGCCGACACGCGGTCTCCACTCCAGGACTCGTCTGCTCCACCGACCATCGGTCCTTCGACAGACATAGCCAGCCCGTTCACCACTTTCTTAGGAAACCAAAGCTTAAAAGACAAAGTTTAGGAAAAAAATATGTTTTTTTTCAAGTCTTTATTATTGTGCACCTTTTTCTCGCGGGGTTAGATAAATAGTACAGATGCCACGTGCATATTCCTTTAGGCTTGTCCACAGTTATACACGCGCTCTAAATGTGAGTAGGTAAATAGTGCAAGGTCCATTCAAATACTTGTTTCCAATTGATATTAAACAAATATCTACTTGAGTTTAGTGTAAATTAAGATGATTTTGAAACGACTTAGTGCTATTATTAAAATGTCAATTTTTTTTTTAAGTTGTAGCGGAAACTGAACTTTATGTTCACACATGAAACATAAAACAAACGGAAAAAACATCTTTAACATCCACGTGTTAAAGTTATTTTTCCAAAAATACATATTTGTTTACATAATCAGCCTATAATGTTCCCACTGCTGGGTCACAGGCCTCCTCTCGATGAGAGGGAGCGGGCCGTAATCCACCAGCCAGACAGCCAGGCCCAGTGCGGGTTGGTAGATGTCATATGTCTTCGAATTTTTGCTTCTAGGACATGCCGGTTTCCTCACGATGTTTTCCTTCACATATTTGTTTACATGTTTGGAAACTAATTCGCGAAGGCAGAGAGAAACTATCGAATTTCTTAATGTTTATTGGGTTTGTGTAAGTATTAGAACTGGCCTCTTAATGTTGTCGCACCTGTCCTATGATTTTACTGGCATTCATAACTTTGAATCCGCAATGCTGAAGTGCTTCCTGAGGCAGAAATAGCCAATGTCGGCTGTCGCTGAAAACCAGCGCTGTGGCTCTGTCTCGCGAGTCGTAGCATTATATTGAGTGATGGCCGTTTGCGTGGATGTAACGCATATTTCCCCCAACTTGTTTTTTTGTGTTTTGGCCTTTCTCTGCGTCATGTTTACCGCAAATAAACTTTTTTTTCTTTCTCACTTTTCTTTTTTCGATAATGGTAGATAGAGCTTTTAAGACAAACCCTTTTAAAAAGAGCATAAAAAGTGTTACGAGGAATGTAAAAATATGGATTCTTCCTGCATTGAAAAAGTTTTTAAGACTGGCATCAAATAGTCATTCCTTTAAAACATTACCAAGGGTCCGCCTTCTTTTGTTTTTAAAACCAAGTCATCAAATACAAGTAATTTAAACAAACGACTTAAGTGCGAACACACATAAAATCCTCCAGTGTTTTTGTGCTTACCTGTAGAGATGTTTATAATAAAGATCTTAGGGAAATTTCTCTTAGGTTTGCTTCAGTGATTCGTTCTTATTTTGGGTGCCGGCCATGATGAACTCAACGCCTTTCGTTCCTTTTGAGATTTTATTTTGTTTTTTTTTTTTTTCTTTTAGAGATCATGTCTTAGCAAGGTATGATATTCTGGACCTTTTTTGAAGAATTCGTAGGGTTTTTTTTTTCTGTGTTTTTAGTATTCACTAAAGCCTGCAAAAAAGATGAAAGGAGGAAGCCTGGACTTGCTATAATTAAATCGACCATTCTCTCTTCTGACATCTCGCCCTCTTTCCCCGAAGGCTTGGGTGGAGGTATACCTATATAGTACACTCACATTTTGTCAGACCATGTCATGTTCTCTCTTCTTGTAATACTTTAAAGCTATCTTTGTACGTAGGTACTATAATAATTAAGTAGATAGTTATAGAAGTAAGACCGCGAATTAAATTCGATACTTTTATTAATTATGTAAGTGCGAGCACTGCGAATAATACATCGCAATAGGATTTGTACTTAATTGGTAATCTTACTTAATATTATAAACGCGAAAGTTTGTATGGATGGATGGATGGATGGATGGATGTTTGTTACTCTTTCACGCCAAAAATACTTACTGGATTGGATGAAATTTGGCAAACAGATAGTTTATACCCAGGATTAATAAATAGGGTACACTTTATCCCGATATTCCCACGGGATCGAAACTTATGCGGGTGGAACCTCGTGGCGCAGCCAGTGATATTATAATTTTTTGGGCCATTGTTACAAGCATTTTCTTAATTGTACTTGAATAATTTGAAGTGGCTAATGGTAAAGTGGTACAGTCAGCCCCAAAAAGATGTGTACACGGATAAGGAAACATTTTATTGTCAACAACCTTTACTTGGTTACAGTAAAAAAAAAAAATGAATAAAATCACACGAGTATTATTTTATGTACGGGTTTACTTCTTCTGCCACGTTTAAGCTGTCTGTCAAGTGTCTTCCACATAATATATACTATGTAAAAAATATCATTCAGTAGGAACAAATGAAGAAATAAGATCCTTAGCGCCTTGAGCCACTGAATTATTTAGCATCTGTTGCTTGGAGGTTAAACCAAGAGGCGTTACTTGAATATTTTAATAAAACCCCTTCGAATTGCTATCAATCAAAACGCTACACCCTGTGTTGTTAGTATAAAGCTGGCTTCTGAACTTTGGGTATTGGCCAGAACAAAGGAGCCAGTATTGGTATCACCGCCAGCATGGTCGACCTTCGAGTATTGCTGTTATTGGTGTAATTAGAGGCATATGAGTCGGAGGGGCTTCGTGGCTAAGTAATAACAGCCGCACGGGTCGATCAATCAGGTTAAGCTACGGTTGCCGCGGTTGGTCTGTGGATTGGTGACCATCTTTACATATCGAGACCCCTCCGTGCTTCGGAAAGCACGCTAAGCCGTTGGTCGCAGCTGTCATTCGTGGATCTTTTACAGACGTTACGGGTAGTCAGGAGCCCGAAAGTCTGACAAACAGTTTTACCAAAGGTGTCTTATTGCCCAGTAACTGGGTTGTGGAGGTCAGACAGGCTGTCGCTCCTTGTAAAATACTGCTGCATCCGGTTAGACTGGAAGCCGACCCCAACATAGTTGGGAAATGGTTCGGCAGATACCACCATAACCTAATCACCTGTTCTCGCAAACTTTTCCTCGGGTAAATTAATATGTTGTTACCGAGCCGTAACTTTTAACTTTTATTCCTTTGGTAATCCGACTCGGTAAGTTTTAACGACGGAGTCCTTTGCTATTAAACCAGCGCCCTTCATAAAAACACTTCAATGGGCGTTTTTTAGAATTTTGTTTAAAACGACGCGATAAAAAATTTAAACCTCATTTATCTGTCAAAGTCAAGTAAACTTCAATAAGACTTCTTGTGGTACTTTTGGAAATCAATATTTATACCGAAAGAGAATGCTTATTAAGCCCATACTTATTATGTAGTTTACAAAAATTTTCCTTGCAAAAAATATTCCTTAGGCCTACTCAAAAGTTACGTGTGACAAACTAAATCTGCAATGAGTAGCCGAAACGTCGTATTTCAATGGCAGTTCGTACACCACGCGACTTACTAACGTGTTATTAACAAGTTTGTGATTGGTAATGTTGTGTACGGACCGTGTCGTGGATGATAGGCTTTATGTTTAAGTGACCATACAGACGAGCGACACGCGAATGCTAAGAGGGATGTGTGGTGTTACACCAACGGATAGAATAAGAAACGAGTACATAAGAAGAAGCCTGAAAGTGGCACCGGTAACTGAAAAGTTGTGTGGAAATCGATTGTCATGGTATGGGCATGCGTTACGGAGAAATGAGGAAAATGTCGTAAGGAGAGTTTTGAGTATGAACTTAGGCTATAAGAGTAGGGGAAGACCAAAGAAACGATGGATGGAATGTGTGAATGATGATATGGTTAGAAAGGGAGTGACTACCGAGATGACGACTAATAGAGAAGTATGGAAGAAAAATACATTTTGCACGGACCCCAAATAAATTGGGATAAGGCCAGGACAATAATGATGACACACGAGCGGCACGCGTTGACGACAGAGGTAACTGCAACTGTACACGAGTGACACGTTGTCGGTGGCAGCCGCCGATTCGTGTTGACGGCTATCGCTGACACGCGTCGACGGTTGCAGATGCCTCTGTCGTCGTGTCATTCGTGTGTATGCACACTAAAGATGAATGAATACTTCTGTTTTTATAAATTCTGTTTTATCCAAAACCCCGGGGTAATTCCGTAACATACTATTAGTATAGCAATGGGTTTCATTTTGACAGTTCAACAACATTCATTGCGTTATTTACGTTGTTGATTAGACACATTTTTCGAACATATGCAGCAATGGATTAGCAATATCCTTCAAAATAATTCAGATTTTGATCAGTAGTGCGTTACGCAATTAGGGTGCAGGTAATCTTGAAATACCCTTAACTTTTGTACATGTCTATTCATGACTGACATAATCTCACCGCCTGTACCTATCTGTCCAACCGCCAGATTACAATAATGTTTTCCCGTAAATTATGTTACCTTCATCAAAATAATGGATCCATTAATTACGACAGGTAATGAGACAGGTAAACCACAAAAGGGTCTGCAAAACAGGTAAATTAATAAAGGAATTCCCGCATTTGCTGGTAATTATGGACGTGAGCTGTCAGTGTCAATATTCCACAGCAATGATGACACTGACAGTTCTTGAACGTGTTTAGATGTGCTGATCGCGTTTAGTTTCATTGATGAAATTCGCCCTTGGTCTTTTATTAATCAACAGGGCAACGGCCTCCTCTCGCTTCGAAAATTGCCCAATGGCCATTGTAGACTATTTAAAAAACGTCTATCATAATCAGCATATAATGTTCCCACTGCTGGGACACAGGCCTCGTCTCCATGAGAGGGAATGGGCCATAATCCACCACTTGGACCCAGCGCGCATTGGTAGATGTCACATGTCTATACCTATGAATAATTAGAATGGTTTCTTCCATTCTTCCATCTTAGATTAACGTATTCAACGAGTAATATTGGCTCATGTATGTTTTGGACAAGTAACTTTATGACTTTGATTCGGCCAGCGGTTTCTCATACCTTCGGACTACAAGTAGTGCTAGTAAAATGCTTAAAATAACCATAATCAGCCTACAGTATTCACCGCCGTGTCCTCGTAGAGGCGATCGGCAGCGGCGGCGGCCTCTCGCGCCCGGCCCTGGTGCAAGCCATGGTCCGGGGCGAGAGGGAGTGGGAGGTAGTCGCCTCCTTCTGCGAAGCAGTCATGCTAGCGAAGGAGGTGGCGGGACGGATGAGGGAGAGAGCCGCGTGACGACTCCCGGCCACCGTAGGCGCGGGCCTGCGGGCGGAGAGCAATGGGTAGCTCACCGTCAGATCAGGACCAGGCCCGTGCCGGACGGCGCGTAAGTGTTCCACGCGCGCCTCAAAGAGTTGTCAGCATAATTTGAGGGGCCCCTTAGGGCCGAAGCCTGCCAGGTCAGCGGGATTGTCCGAAAGGGTTACCGCTACCCCTGAACATAAAGGGCAAATGAAGGAACATGGGTGGGTTTTAGTCAGTAAGAGTCTGACACTCCCTTCCGCTCCACCCAGAGCGGGAGGGGTCATTTGATGATTTCCCATCCGAAAAAAAAAAGAAAGCCTACAGTATTCCACTGCTGGACAAAGGCCTCTATTGAACGCGAAAGATATCGATCTTGGACGCATCATTTCAGCCGAGAGACGTCCACTGTTGGACATAGGTCTCCCCAAAGATCGCCACTTCGACCGGTTCTGTGCTTCTCGCATCCAGCGGATGCCTACGGACTTCACAAGGTCATCGGTCCACCTTGGGCCTTCCAACGCTTCGTCGTCCGGTACGCGGTCGCCACTCCAGAACCTTTCGGCCCCATCGGCTGTCTGTTCTGCGGGCGATGTGCCCTTCCCACTGCCACTAAAGTTTGGCAATTCTTCGGGTTATATCGGTTATCTTGGTTCTCCTGCGGATCTGTTCACTTCTTTTACATACATATTTCTAAAGATAAAACTATAGGCAAAGGCGTTCCGTACTTAACGAATTTACAAGCGAGCAAATCCAGTAATTCACAGAAAGTATAAGTGTTCTTGCACTAAGAGTTTTTTTATATCACAATTGGACGGCCGCCGGGTCCAAATGTCGTATTTTTGAGCCTACTATAAAAAGAAAAATTGTTTGTGCCACAGTATAGCTGATTCCAGTAGGTCATCAACAAAAAAATAAATCAATTGTTTAAGTACAAAATTTTGTGTCGTAAAACGAATTGATTTAAGTAAATCCTGCCAAAGCTTATGCTTTGGCAGGATTTACAAATTAGATATTGATGATATTGATTTATTGTTTTTGATGTTTCTAATAATTTTTATTGCGAAAACATTATTTGGAATTTGTGATCTTATAAGTACTTGTGCTGTGACAAGATATTGTACTCTGTCCATTGGTTAGCCGTTTTTTGACAGATCGAACTAGTGAGCAATTATATATTTTTTATCAAAACTGATACACGAACGATATTATAATGTCTGTAAGAAGAAAGATAAGATAATTCAATAAGATTAGGCAGTTTATATATTTATTTATTTTATTACGCATTTTAAAGTTAACTTTTACGTAATCTGCAGTTCTAAGGCAGCTGTCAAAAAACGGTTATCAGAGTATATTGTATGTTAGTACACCCGGCACACACTGGCCGTTCAGCCTCGCGACTAACTTGCCAAAGTTTTAACTATGGTATGCACTTAAAACTTGCGTCTCAAAGCGACACCAGTGTGGTCGTATAATAATGTTTATACCCCCAATTTTCGTAATTCACTTCTTTCTGTTCAAAGCTGCTAAGGACCAGTTCTTGTTGAAGGAGTCCAGCTCATCCCGCCATCTCCGTCTGGGCCTGCCACGATGTCGCTTGCCATTAAGAGGGACCCATTGGGTTGTAAGTTTCGCCAAAGAGAGAAGCGGAAAGAGAGTAGGCAGGCTAATAAGGCATCCCTATATCACGCAAAGGTTGACTGGTATAAAATGCCTATGTCATTAAATCCGCCTCTGAACATTTGTGTGCTTAAAGTATTAAATAAATAATACTGTTATCTGTACAGTACAGTGTGTCATGTTTAAGCCCATCTAACAACAGGCTTAAAGGTGCACCTCTGCCTAACCCTTGGGGGTATACAGGCATGGTGTTATGTAGGTGTGATTATGTAAATAATACATGTTCTTCTTCACGGAAACTGAGATGCAATTCAGATTCTTCGAAACATCGCCATCATTCAACACCCCAACTTATATTAATCATCAATGGTGATGAAGATTCATCATCATCATTTCAGCCGATAGACATTACCTGCTGCACATAGGCCTCCACCAAGCATCGCCACTTCGGCCGGCCCCCTAATTGCGTAACACACTTTCAGTCACAACTTGAATAATTTTAAGAAATTTGCTAATTTGCTTCATATGTTAGAAAAAATTGTCTGCTCAACAACGCAATGAATCTTATTGAACCGTCAAATTAAATTGCTATTGTAAGTGTGTTACGGAATTACCCCGCTGTTATTACTGTTAAAAAACAGGTATTTGTTCCAATAATCCAGCTATTCCGTGCTTCTCCCATACAGCGGATTTCTGCGGCCTTCATAAGGAAATTGGTCCGATTGACATTAGCCTACTGATACTTTTACACTGTGTCACCATTCCCTTATTATTCCCCTTTAATGATACATAAACAAACACTTTTGTCAAATGTTTTTCCCAGCAATAAGTTTAATAACACCGCTCTGCAGAGACCGTCCACCATTGGGCTCTAACTAATGCGAGCACATTTTGGGAAATTATTCTTTTTTTCTCTAGACGAAACCATTCTACACACACCAGTGCATTTTGTTCATGATTTATGTATGTTGTAGGGTTCAATTTTTAAAACGTATGTGCAACGTTTTTTCGATGAGGAAAGGTCGTTGAACTCAATGAAATATTGATACAGTTTTCTGCTGCATACATAAATCTGAAATAGATTGTTGAATAAGAAAATACAAAAGTTTTTCTAATTGTGCCCGTTTATGCTACTTATTATGTTATTGCACACACGAATTCGAACTTTATGACATATTTACGTCGTTATTCATATATACTTTATTGTACACCAAAAAAATATATAACATAAAAAATACATCAAACACTACAAAATATACAATGGGCGGCCTTATCGCTTTCTCCGATCTCTTCCAGAAAACCTTGGAATGGACAGCGATTTTCCAGGACATAAAATAGGGCTATCGTTGGTGCAAAAATTATAAATACAATACACTAAATTAGATGTGAAACACTAGGGCCATGGGGTCCGAGTGCCCACTTGGTTTTTCGAGATATCGCCAAGCGGTTAATCGACTCTTCACGTGACCAGAGGGCTGGCCTGTTTCTTGGCCAAAGAATTAGCATCGCCATCCAACGTGGCAATGCTGCCAGCCTTTTGGGCACTGTTCCTGTTGATAGCGATGCGGACGAATTTTTTGATGCCCTATGATTATTTTGCTTATTTTTTTTCATGTACATATCATTATTTTAAATTTTTGCTTATATAATGTAAATACTTAATTTCTATTAACTAAATTAGATACAGATATATACATACCTAAAATAATATATACATAAATACATACATACTAAATGCAACGGAACGAAACGGACGAACGAACGGTTGTACCTGTAATAATAGTTGTAAGTGATTAAATAAATAAATAAAATAAATGAGTGTCTTTCTGCCTACCCTGTAGGTAAAGTAGTTAATTTATTTACATTACAGTTTTACCAGGGAAAAAAAGCAGAAGTGTCTGCTAGAATTTAATTAGTGAATAAATATGACATCCATATCTTGTACCTACTGCTCATTTAGCAGCATTCAAAAGGAAATTAGGAACAGCCAGCAGGAAAAGTTGATGATGTTATTTTAGTTTCAGAATTAATTTGGTATAAACATAATAAGCATTAATTAAAATAACCATTAATTAATAAAAAGGAATAAGCCTATTACTATTCTAGAATAGTAATAGACTTATTCATTTTTATTAATTATCGTCTTCCAAAGAAAATGTTGTCAGACATTTTGACCGCTTTCTGACCCCTTCTCCCCATACGTAAGGAAAAATAGGACTTGGATGAACCCCCTCCCCCCTTTGTTAATCTTACGTAAAATCAGTATCTACCAACATTGCAAAGAAAAAGTAGCAAAAAATAAGTCTTATAATTTTTGCTTACTTCTGTGATGTTACGTAAGAACAGTCTAGACCCCTCCCATCCCCACGAAAGAAAAAAATAAGACTTGTTTGGACCCCCTCCCCCCTCAAAACGTCTTACTCAATAAACGAACAGCCCCTGAAGTATTGCCTAAAATAACAGCTGTCAAGTTTTAGGTATAATAGGTAAGGTAAGGTAAAATAGGCATTTATGGAAAATAAAAAATATATACTTTGCCATAATCGGCGCTTTATTTCGTGTTAGTGATTAATATCTACTGACATTCACATTAATTCATTTGTTTTTTTGACATTATTCAGTGATTATCTATCTTTTTTCTGCTTTTTCAGGTCGTCAGAAGCCCGAAAGTCTGACAACCAGTCTTACCAAGGGGTATTGTATTGCCCAGTAATTGGGGTTGAGGAGGTCAGATAGGCAGTCGCTCCATGTAAAATACTGGTACTCAGCTGCATCCGGTTAGACTGGAAGCCGACCCCAACATAGTTGGGAAAAGGCTAGGCAGATGATGATGATCTAGTGTAAATAGTTAGTTACCTATACATACAATAAAAACAATTTAAACTTTAAAAAAAATTACTTTAGCAACTCCAAAACGTCACTTTCAATGCTGACCCTACTTCGGTAGCTCACTACGTAACATTTTATCTTCCTACTTCTATTTTATCTTACTATTTATTGTGAATTAAATAAATATAGAACCACAAACATTTTGCTGACACAATCAGAATTAATTGACAGCGTCATTAAGGACTGCGAAGATCGAATATCCGTTGTAGAGAGCCTGGAAAATAAAAATGAAATGTCAGATAGCGTTTCTATAAATTTGTAACCTAGGGTTTTTAGTCGTGATTACTTTTGTTTCAGAGGTAGCTTTTGACTGTCTCGTAATACGTTTTCGCGGAAAAAGGGTAGATATTGTTGGTCACATCTGTTTTTGGTTCATATAAACAATTTTTGAAAAGCAGTCAGGTGCATGCACTGATGCACCAACGGCTTAGCAATAGAATTTAGCTTTAAATACTCCAACAATCCCTGTAGGATCTTAGAAGTATTTAAAGCTTACATTCAAAATAAAAAAAAATACCCCAATAAAGTTGGAACTTTAACCATTATTATATCTGTAACCAGAGGGTTCTCAGGTGTATGATCCAGTACAAAAATAATAATATCATAATAACGGGCAGAACAAGTGATACTTGTTGATAATATATTAAGTAAATTGAAGGCAACATTATTTATTCAAATATCACTCTATCTAAAAACAAAAGAAATCACGAATAAATTTGAAAGCATGTACATTTAACAAAATAAACAAACAAAGTAAATCGTCTAAATAGAATTACGCAAATCCACTGCTTGATGTCAGTCGCATTTATTTCTCCATCACTTATACTGCCCCAGTAATTTACTTCAAAACCACGCCACAAAATTAATTTAAAGCCGTATTTTTTTATAAAAAAACCATAAATTATTTAGAAAGATCCGGTATATTTCACGAATGCCTCATTAGGGACTACTCAAATAGAACTCGACTCCGTTCGCTCTAAGGCAATTATTTAGAAACGGAACGAGTATCAGATTTTCTGCCTTTATTTATATATTTTTCCTGCATTCAGCAGGCTAGGTATTTCTAGGCTGTTCGTCGAGTCGTCTTATATCCAGCATGATAACAGAACTAAAGCAGGGTTTGAAAGTTCATTCAGAATAGACTAACCATCTAATTAGATTTCAGGTATTTTCGTTAACTATGTGTGTTTTGTTCCGATAATGTTGATATATACAATTAGAATACAAAATATGTACCTGTTTTCTTAGCAAATTATAATATAAATAATAAAATCAAAAATCACATACGTTAAGTTAAGTATAAGTTACATACGCTATATACATTTTTAAGATATTTCTAAGCAAAATTAAATATAAATTCACTTATTTGAAATAAATTACAATAAAATTTGCAAACTCTGCGGAATTAAAAATGCTACCTCATTTAGTTGCAAAAAATAGTAAAGAAAATTTTGAAAAATACTGGTTGTAATGACTCGAAACCATAGATATAAGAAAGCTGTGGGTAATATTTTAGCTACTCATGTCCTCTCAACTTGTTGTTAACCTGTCAACCAGCTTACTGTGTTATCTGGACCAATGCAATATTTTCTATTTCAATTTTCCCATTTAAATTATATTTTCTTAACCAAACAAATAGTTGGTACCTAATAAGGTGGCAATAATGCTCAGGGCCCGTAACATTAATGTACAGATGTGTGAAGATATTTATCTTCACACATAAATACATGATATTTTGAGATGAATGATGTTATATTTTAACATAGTTTAATTAAAAGATAATGAGAGATGTTGCATTGTACAGACGCCAGCAGGTCAAGCTACCCGGAACTGTCAAATTTTCCCAATCAACCTTGAACCTTAATGCTTTAGCGATAAAGTTGAAAATCTATTAAAGAAATTTGACAGATTGTAGTAGCTTGATGTGCTGGCGTCTGTACTCTGTCCACTAGGTTAACCGTTTTTTGACAGCTGCCTTAGAACTTTACTATTCCAGATTACGCAAAAGTTAACTTTAAAATGCGTAATAAGATAAATATATAAACTGCCTATTCTTATTGAATTATCTTATTTATGACTTCTTACAGACATTATAATACCGTACGTGTATCAGTTTTGACAAAAATATATAATTGCTCACTAGTTCGATCTGTCAAAAAACGGTTATCCTAGTGGACAGGGTATAAGCATCAAACTCAAAATACTAATTAGGTTGTCTAAAGTCTTGCTCTTATTCTGTTGCTCGCTCTATTTTTTATTTTATTGCGTTTTACAGTCAATTGGGATATCTTTGATAGGTTTCACATTTTTCAACTATGCTATTAACCTAGTTTTAATTAATACTAACACTGGGAATGAAAACCTCAGTAGTTTTTCCTCATTTCTGTAGCTGACGGTTTTGGGTAACAGATGTGAATTATCATAATCCCTTTTCATTTGTTGATGTGCAGAATACGTTAAGATATAAAAGTGACGTGGGACGTAGTAATCATGATAAAGTTGTATTGTGACGTTCTTTCGAAAGCACAGAAAAATACTATCTGAGCTTTTGATATTATGCTGTGTTTTAAATTTTAAAGTTAAACAAAATACAACGGACGATAATTAAACCAGTTTCTCTCTTAAGGGCTGATTTTTCAATCGACAGGTAATTTTTATTAGTGGAATAAAATTGACGTCTGACAGATTTTGTATGGAAGAACTGTCAATAATCCAAAATAATTCCTGGGATAAAATTATCTGGCGTTGGACAAATCAGCCCTTAGTCTATTAAAAGAGACTGTACACCGTTTCGAGAAATAAAACTGTACCGCCATCAGTTGTTTCTTATTTTTACGCGTCATGTTCGTGAACGGGTACCGTCGGTTGAGACTGGTCATCTCTTAATTGCCAGGGCTTATTTTTAATCTTATATTTTGAATTGTTTCTTCATTTGTTTTTACATTGTTCATACATATGGAAGCAACAAGAATAATGTACCCAGGATTTTGTAATATCTTAATTTAAAAGGAGGAGTTTCTTGCCCATTCTTCTCCATACTTAGAGATCTACGTTTTGGAATGGGCAACTAGCTTCAACTTTCTGAGCAACTGACCAACTATTTAATTTTGACAATTTAAAAGTCTGTAAATGGTCTAATTGAAATAAATGCTTTGAGTTTAAGTTTATGGGTCCGGTTAAAAGCATGATTATTCTATCTGGCAGATTTGCGATAATGAGGCTTGCGGTTTAAGACAGTATTTGGATTTTAGTCTTCTCAGCTTACATACACAACTATCACGAACACATCTCATGAAGCAATATTACTACGAACATGTATAATACTTTACCTGGCTAAAAGTCTCTATGGACAGCAGTGCTATACCACCAGCACTCAGCTTCAGGGGTCTTTGAGCAGCTACGATTACGATCAGCAGGTCTTTTTGCAAGTCTAATGGCCAGGAGGTCCATGTAGATTCATAGGCTGCAAGTGCGATGCCTTCGCTCTGAGGAAGATTAGCATATCATTTGTAATAGATTATTTGATCACAAGATTGCAGATGTGTGGGACGCCCCACAGCTAGATTTACTTATTTATTTTTATTTATTCCCAAATTTCGTAAATAACACCTTAACCGCTATAACGCCAATGCGTTGATACTACCCAAAAATTCAATTAATAAAAAATAATCATAATTACAAATAAAAATACAATCCTAATTACATTAAAACAATTAAAAATACAATCAAAATTACAAGTAAAAAAAAACGATTAAAAATACAATTACAAATACCATTAAATCTATTAAAATACTCGTACAATTAATAACACTTCTCAACATTTTCAATGCACTTCAATCACTTCAACCTTAAAAAGGTGACTGGGACAAACTGGATGCGGAAGGTGGAAGACAGGGTCTTGTAGCGCAGCTTGGGAGAGGCCCATGCCGAGCAATGTACTGCGATAGGCTGACTCGCTAGTAGGTTAGAGCAGTTGTAGGTCCTAGGTTCAAACCCTGAGAGGCGCTTTACTTTTTTTTTCTTTATTGGTGTAAATAAATAAAGGAACTTTTGAACACATGTTCACGCCAGTTCCATCATGCCTTAATTCTATAATACAAACAGATTATACAACATCTTGGCCTTTCTTGAGGATGGTTTAGTAAATAGTAAACTTAGAAAAATACCTACATCTAAGGCGCTTTACTTTGTGTAAATTGTTTCATCACCACTGCTCTCAAAACGGTGAAGGAAAACATCGTGAGGAAACCGGCATGTCGTAGAACCAAAAATTCAAAGACATGTGACATCCACCAACCCGCACTGGGTTGGTGGATGTCACTCGCGTGGTGGATTACGACCCATTCCCTCTCACCGAGAGGAGGCCTGTGTCCCAGCACTGGGACATTATAGGCTGATGATGATTGATTGTTTGACATTTGCAGTATTGCAATCAAACGTAGCTCGGTAAGCTCTGTTGAAAACCAACGTCAGCCACAAGAGTTTCAGCGGGATTGTCCGAAAGGGTTACCGCTACCCCGGAACATAAAGGGCGAAGGATGGAACATGGGTGGGTTTTAGTCAGTAAGAGTCTGACACTCCCTTCCGCTCCACCCAGAACGGGAGGGGTCATTTGATTATTTCCCACCAGAAAAAAAAAAAAAAGGCACAAGAGTTAAGTAGTGGCATTTTTACTGAACTGTGCCTATTTCGGGGAGAAAGCTTTAAAAAAACATTTTTACTTTTAACAGACTTAAGTAGAATGTCTGTTCTTTTATGTATTTCACGAGATAAGGAATGGGGTTATTTCAATTTTACATGTCATATCCTTTAGCTTAGCTTTACTTTTTCTTTTAAAACGGCGGACGTATAAGCGGATTAATACGTCAACAAAGGAAGATTAGAAGTCGGTATAAATGTATACAGTATGTATGAATCTTTTCTTAAAATGAAGTCAGAATTGAGTTGTATTGAGGAAAGCTGTAAATACGCACAAATAAAACACTTTAAATTGACTTTATGACGTTCCCCGGTTTCACCCGCATAAGTGTCGATCCCGTGGGAATATCGGTATATAAAGTCTCCTATGTTTTATTCCTGGTTTTAAATTATCCGTGTGCCAAATTTCATTAAAATCCGTTCAGTAGTTTTTGCGTGAAAGAGTAACAAACATCCATCCATCCATTCATACAAACTGTCACGTTTATAATATTAGTAGAATTATTAATATTACTAGCTGCGCCCCGCGGTTTCACCCGCATAAGTTTTGATCCCGTGGGAATATCGGGATACAAACTATCCTATACGTTAATCCGGGTTATAAACCATCTGAGTGCCAAATTGCACCCAAATCCGTTCAGTAGTTTTTGCGTGAAAGAGTAACAAACATCCATCCATCCAACCATCCATACAAACTTTCACATTTATAATATTAGTAGGATAGTAGGAAGTAGGATTAGTAGGATAGTAGGATTAGTAGGATAGTAGGAAGTAGGAAGTGGGATTAGTAGGATAGTAGGAAGTAGGAAGTGGGATTAGTAGGATAGTAGGATTAGTAGGAAGTAGCATAAGCCTGCGTTATCCCATTGCAGGGAAAAATTCTTCATTCCCTCTTTCCACATCTTCTGGTCTTCTTTGAGTGTGGGCCAATCCTTTAAGAATGAGTTCAGCTCATTCCGCCATCTTTTTCTATGCCTACCGCGTAGTCATTTTCTGCATTGCTGCATTTGGGATCCACTGAGTGGTTTTTGCGTATTGCTGCTTCGACATGCAATCGATATGGCCAGTCCAGTTACATTTTAGTTTAGCAGCTGTGCAGCCAGCATCCGCTATTTGGGTGGTTTTTATGAAGCGTTTAGTAAAGTTTGCTTAGTTACTTACTTGAATAATAAGTTCATTTCCCAAGTAGCAATAGATGTAGGCATTTATAAGTGCAATGAGCAAGTATGCTAGGAACGTAATCAGCAGGGTTATTTGTTCAACACCGACCTGAAACAAATGTATAGTATCCATTTCAAAATTATGCTAATCAAATGAATCTGCCTATTCTTTTTCCAACTATGTTGGGGTAGGTTACTAGTCTACCCCACACGTCAGGACCCGAGTTGGCGGCACGTAGTGTTCCACGCGCGCCCCTCTTAGACGTCGCGGGGGGAGTCAAACACCTCACTCCCCCCCCCTGACCCGAGGAGGCCCGCGCTGGCGGGCCGGCACCAGTCGGGGGTTGCGGAAGGATCTTACGTTCCCGCGACCCTCGGCGTAGGTGTGAGACGGAACACTGGGGTGGTTTTTAGTCAGTAAGAGTCTGACAGACCCCGTCGCCCACCCCAGGGTGGCGGACATCCATGAGGATTTTCCACCCCGGAAAAAAAAAAAAAAATGAAAGGCTACTAGTCTAACCGGATGCAGCTGAAATCGGTATTTTCAAAATTATGCTAATCAAATGAATCTACGTAACCTTTTCTCAACTATGTTGGGGTTGGCTATAAATCTAACCAGCTCCAGCTACCAGTATTTTTATAATGATGCTGATACTTTTCAAATTCAGAGAAGATTCTAGCTATTTCATAAAAATGGCAAGAACGTAAAGACACGATCGACGAGTTTCAATTTCAGTGTAATTGGATTATGATAAATCTTACAATAGTTAAATACCTACCGAGTCTTTCTGGAAATATAAGTTATATTGACTCGGGTCCTAGAGATTGGATGAAGAAGAAACTTGACTCAAAACTTCCCAGAGCTACATACTCATTAATTAGTTGAACGTGCTTCCAGTATTTGTTCTTTTTAGCTTGTGTGAGTATAATATTCATAAAAGGCATTCCTAAAACCAATCTGTTATGAAAACGACGATATAAAAATATTGTTGTTTTTCTTTATTCGGTCATATATATTATTATTATTATTATTTTTATATATATTTTGAGCCGAATGGGAGTTTTTAAATGTACCTAAACGAGTTGCGTTTTTTTACTAATATAACTTGTTTACTTTAGGAATCGCAAACTGTTTCTGTTAAAATCTGTAGTCTGGTGGAAATATAACATGGAAATGTACTTACCATGGTCACCATAACTGCGTTTAAACACAATTCTATAGTCACAGCCAAGTTTTGAACAAGAAAATATTCTTTGAAAATATTTTCCATTTTCATTGAATATCTGTAATATAACAACATCAACATATATTTTTTCCAACCTGTTTTGTCTCACTGCTGGGGAAACATCTCCCAAATAGCTTTAACATTACATGTGATTAAAAAAAAGTCCTTGACGTGTAGAATATTTTCATTTACTAAGATTTTCAAAAAAATCTTTCTTTTCTCAGTCTTGAGTAGACTATATTTAGTCTATCAACTCGACATGATCTATAGGCTTTAGCTAAAAACATGAACACAGTGTTAATAAAACAAAGTGCTATGTGTCAAAGAAAAACTGATGCTCTTTTATTGTGAATTTTATACTTTTACATAAATATATGGCAGCACAAGTACACATTGTAGATATTTTCAACAAGTGTTTTTTAAATATTTGTGGATCTTTTTGGCCAATAGTCAAAAAGACCAATCATGAAAAACCTCAGAGCAATTACTTACTATGTTAATCGAATACAATATACTTTATATTCTTAACAAAGATTAATGTAGATTGTACCTACCCCATAAATAATAATACTCCCATTCATTTATTAGAAGCGAACGTGCGTCAATTACAAACCGAGGATAGATTTCTATGTACAGACGCCAGCAGGTCAAGTTACCCGAAACTGTCAAATTTTCCCAATCAACCATGAACCTTAATGCTTTAACGATAAAGTTGAAAATCTATTAAAGAAATTTGACAGATTGTAGTAGCTTGATGTGCTGGCGTCTGTACAATATCGAGGACTATTTGCTGGTGTTGAAACAGTTATTAATCCTACGATACCATCAGCAGAAAATTGCAAAGGAAATACAAGTTTACATTTATAAAATAACAAGCTGTGTCCCGCCGGTGGTATTTCCCATCGGTAAAATATTCGTAAACTTTCATGCTCTATACAAGGTGTTGTTTTGCATCCTCGTCAAATTCAAGGAGGTAACTATGCTACTGATTCTCGACACTAATTTTCGGATATTATATGTATATGTATTTTGGGAGACGCATTTTAAACGCGGCCTGTGTGAGACCGCACTGTAACTGCCCTTTTACACACACATAAAAACGCGGCCGCTTATACGATACCGTAACGCGATTCTGTTCTTTGATTCTATTGTTTTCTGTTTTTTGTTCTTTGTTTATTCTGAAATACTGTCAAACTGAAATAGCTAAAAAAACAAGTATGTATTCATTATTTACCAGGGATCGTAATTTTATTTGATTATTTGCAATGAAAGACATATGTCTTTCATTGCACACGCCTCCTGAAATTTGACGAGGCCGCGAGGAGGCAAAAAAACAGCTTGTATTTCAATTCAGCAACGCGGATAGCATTCGCCGACGCAGCCATTAGATCCTCACGTGGGGTGCATGAAAGGAGCCTCCCCGAGTGACGTACCATCCGACCTTTTGTTACGTCCGCACCCTTGGTAATCGAGTTCTGTCGATTGGCTAATCCTTTCACCACGATGGCAAATAAAAGAAGAAGTTTAAAATTAAACGATTGAAAACTTTACCCCATCAAACGTATGTGCTTCTTTATGATCCTCTTGAATTTCATCCTCGTCACCATTTCAGTCACCTTCACATACTCCAAATTCCTTAGCTCTTCCTGCACATGTATCAGCTGATCACACAAGTACATTATCATACTGCACACAAGACCTTGCATCGCAAAGGCCCTGCAGAGTCCGGGCAAAATGCAGAACGCAATAATTTGCAGTGATAGTATCAAATTCATTAAACTCTCCATTGGATCGAATGGTAACCAAGCTTCTATGGACATTGTTCCTTCAAATAGAGCTAGAAGGCTAAAAGCTCCGACCACAGCAGCTGTCATCCCGGTTATAACCATCACATAATTCGCCATCAATTTTTTTCGTTCATCTGTAACTTCGTCTCCAGAACTTTCAATTTCGTCAAGTAGTTCTCTGAGTTTATCCCTCTTGATCAAAAATATTATCGTTTTGAAAAAGAAGTTGTATACAACCAGACATTTGTCCAAATTGGAGAACACGACTATGACGTCATCCTTATGCTGGTAAGTCCCAATTCCGGCTAAGGTAAGTAAAGTTATGGTTAGGAAATGAATGAAGCATTCGTAGATTTTGTAAAGAAATTTTTGGTTTTTAGTCAACGTTTTTTCTGGCCATAATCCGACGAAGAAAAGGAATTTCATATTAAATGAAAAGAAACCATCGTCTATCAAATAGAAACGATCTAGTACGGAGAGCGCCATTTTGCAAATGACCACGACGATTTGTCAGTAATAAGTGTAATGGCGTGGACACAAGTGTTGTTGATTTTATTCAGCTATAGTCGTAATGACGCTTCAACTGAATATGTATGACATTTTTATGTACTTTTATATATTCCCGCAACCTATATATTATAGTTATTGCTGTACAAGGACCTTTTGGCGCGTGATGAAAATCGGAACTAACGCCGCCATCTTGTTTTTTCAATACATTTCACAAAACAATTGCACAAATGTTAACCAACAGCACCACCCTGTCAACGTCATTCGAGCGCCAAAAGATCCTAGTGACAGTGTATGTTACTGACGGACTGACTGACAACAGTTCATCAAACCACTGAAGAGGAGCACGCTTGGAAGATATAGGTGTGGAGTCTAGACGGGAGGATGTGAAGATGCGATAAGAAAAACTTTATTGAAATTCAACCCTAGGCGTGTGTTACGGGGGTTCAAATTACTATGTCAAGTCAAACACTTAAGTCACAGGTAAGCACTAGGGCTGTAAAATAAAACATTTCTAATAGTTACAGAAGGAAAATAAACCCGATATCTCCCTAGCCGAGATCTTGATCTCAATCTGTAAAAGTTTTATGTACATCTTGTCAAACATATTGTTCCTTGTAGCTATTTGCCCACAGGCAACGCTGTCGCGGAGAATTTCAGCCGTAGTTTTCGTATGACATCATGTACCTACTTCCTTAAGTCAGTCAGCAAGTAGTTTGACATAATTTTCACACTATGCCCCAACTTCATAAACTCCATTTTGGAGTGTGTGTAAACTTGCTGAACGTTTCGCTATCGACCATTTTGGATTTTAAGCAAAGTCCGCCAATGTGTACCAAGCGTTATGTCACGAAGTTTGCACAAATTGTGCAACTTTGGACTGAAATATCTTCGGTAATAACTGCGAATTTCCACATTCCCCGTCTCTTTCTATCTTGAATGTTAGAAGAAGATAGCGACAAGACTTTGTGAACTATAAATGAGAAATTATGACTGGGTAATGTCATAACTGTTGAACAATTGACTAACTAGTTTGTTAGAGGGCACCCTAGCTTCTTAGGAATTGTTTGTAATTGACGTATTTATAATTTATGAACAATTTATTAGTTTTAAAGTTCAGTGGTGAGTTAGGTACTTATTTTATTTAATGTCTAGATTATATGATCTACAAAACTATTCACTTTTATTCTAACGTGCCGCAAGATACAGACTTACTGTCTAGTTTGGGGCTCACTAGCAAATAATATTTTGTAACCTAGCTGTAGGTAGTATTTTAAGCTACTCATGTCGACTTAACGTGCTGTTAACCACTGAACCTGCTTACTGTTTTACCTGGACAATAAATATTTTCTATTTCCATTTACTGATATGACACACACTTTCATTTGTTTTAGTAGTTCGTAATTTGTTTTTGATATCTCTGATCTTCATTTGTTGCGAGTTTGTGACGTCACTCATCCTTCTCCTCCCCGTATCCCAATTATTTTGAGGTCGCCGCAGCACGCCATTTTCAGGTCGATCAAGTCGCAGAAATAATAATTTTCTCTATTCTTCCCTTTCTTTCTTTCTTTTTAATCTATCCATAATAAACATCTGTCATACTTTGAAAGTTTCAAGCATAGCAAGAATTTCCCCTTTGAAAATGGTCTTAACGCTGCGTGCACTTTACAGGATCACTTCAGTTTTAGCTGGGGATTTTAAGTTGGCATTAAGTATGTCGGTTTAAAATCTCTCGAGCATTGCAAGCTGTGCACTGCAAGGGTGGAACAATAGTCACATTTTGAAGCGTTTCAGTTCCAACAGAGAATTGAATTTTATTATTGAAATTTTTTCATTTTTTTTTTAATGATATAAGCTAGTGCTTGACTGCGATCCCGCCTGATGGAAAGCAGTGATGCGATCGTTGATGGTAAAGCGCACTAATTTATTATGAGCCAATTCACTCTAGCCTTGAAGACACTTAAATTATAATCGGATGGGAAAACCGCTGCGGGCAAATTGTTCCAGTCGTTCGATGTTAGCGGTATAAACGACGAGGCGAAACGCTTCATCCGGATCGTAGCAGTTTCAATAACGTAAGGGTGGAAACTCGCCGTGCGATGGGTTTTACGATGATGGAACGGTGATGGCGGAATTAAGTCATGTAATTCCCGCGCACACTCTCCAGAATGCATCCTATAGAATACCGAAAGGCTGGCTACCCTACGCCTGTGCTACAGGCTTTGTAGATTGGTCTTAATCAAATCTGGATCACCAATTAGCCTCTTCGCACGCCTCTCCACTGAATCCAAAGCTGCTAGATGGCATTTTGCAGCACCAGCCCATATGTGGCTGCAGTACTCCACACACGATCGGACCTGCGCTTTGTATAACATTAGAAGCTGTCCCGGTGTGAAGTACCGCCGGACCTTTGTAAGGACGCCAAGTTTCCTAGCAGCCATCTTGGATTTGGACTCAATGAACCGGTGGAATGGTCGGTGCACTCCAAGGATACATTCTGAAAAGCAGGAGCCAGGGTGAACGGGCTCCTTTTGGCGGTGAACAGACACGCTTGTGTTTTGGCAGCGTTGAATCCCACAAGGTTGGCTTCGCCCCACTTGGAGACTGCCTGAAGTGCGACATTCGTACGCTCTACCATAGCCTCTCTTTCGGACCGGATTACTTCCTTACAAGAACGAGCACTCGGCAGGTATCTCTCTAAAACTGTGCTGTCACCTGCATACATATAGATTCCGGGCATCAGCAGATCGTTGATATGCAGCAGGAAGAGAGTTGCAGAGAGAACAGACCCCTGAGGAACACCGGCATTAGTCGTCATGGGCTCCGATGAGCAACCGTCGACCATAACTCGGAGAGACCGTTCACTCAGGAAGTCTTTTACCCAGCCAGTCAGACCAGGGGAAATGCCGTACACTGGAAGCTTACCCAAAAGGCTAACGTGCTATACCCTGTCGAAGGCCTTCGAGACGTCTAAGGAGACGGCAATCGCTTCATCATTCCTCTCGGTCTAGGTCCCCAGTAGACCGGTTGTGGCGAAACCCGTACTGTCGGTCACTGAGGAGATCGTAACCTTCCAGGTATGCCATGAGACGCGAGTTCAACACGCGGTCCATAATCTTGCAGAGTATGGAGGTTATTGAAATCAGCCGATAGTTGCTAAGATCGGCACGACTACCTTTTTTGGGCACGGGCTGCACGCTGGCAAACTTCCAGGACTTGGGCACTATACCAGTCCTAAATGAGAGGCGATACAAGCGTGTCAATACAAGAGACAACTCTGGCGCACAAGCCTTGAGAACAATCGCTGGTATACCATCTGGTCCACTAGCTTTATTCACGTCCAGACGACACAGTGCTCTCAGAATCTCCTTGTTCCTAATGCGAACCTCGTGCATCGACGTGTCGCAGTGAGGCAAATTCGGTGGAGTAGCACTGCCAGTATCAAGACGTGAATTGTGGCCAAAGAGTGATGCAAAGAGAGCTGCTTTCTCTCCCGCCGTATGAGCCAGTGTTCCATCTGGCTTAACCAGCGGAGGCAGTGTGGGCCGACAGAAGTTCGCTTCGACCGATTTGGCAAGGGACCAGAAAAATCTGCTACCGGACGGCTGCGCAGAGAGCTTTTTGCCAATATGGGTGATGCGGTCGAAGCGAGCCTACTTTAGCTCATTTTTGTAGGACTTGGCAGCATGGTTGAAAGCTCTCTTCTTAGAGCTCAGATCCGGAGCTTTGCGGACACGAGCATCAACCCAGTTGAGAAACGCAGAGTGCTTACGCTGTTCAGCTTGAGCACAATCGGCCTTAAACCATGGGTGAACTGAGCCACCGATGGGTACGTCACCATAGGGGATGAAATACTCCATAGCTTGACGCACCACATCGGATATAGCATCCGCACAGTTCGACGGATTTTCAGAGGAGAAGCAGACCTGCTGCCAAGGATAAGGCGCAAAAAAGTGACGCAACTCATCCCAATCTGCTGACTTGTATCGCCACATTCGTCGTTCACCGCGTGAGTCATTGCAATCAAAACAGCGGGGTAATTGCCTAACGCACTACCAGAAGGAATGACTTTTATTTTGACAGTTCAAAAACATTAATTGCGTTATTTACGTTGTTGAGCAGACATATTTTTCGAACATATCAAGTAATGGATTAGCAATATTCTTCAAAATTATACAGATTGTGATTGAAAAAAGTGTTACGCAATTAGAGTGCTGGTAAGGTAGGTACTAATTCATTTTGAGAATTTTCTTCAGCTCAATTTTGACTACTTCTTTTTCGTCGTTCCCTCAATGCTGAGGATCGCGACCACATACGATGCGCCACCAAGTTTTTCGGTCCTCTGCAGTGTCTTGACGTTCTCTGAAGAGTCAACATTAAGCGCTTCAGTTTCTTATCTATATTTGGGCTATCACGGTTCTGTTATGAAATTGTTAGAAAATCATCTGTCATAAAAAAACGTTGCCTCACACTAGGAATTTCTCCTGTATCGTGAGTGCGTTTACAAACATTTAAACTCACATACACAAACAGCCAGATCCGGAACAACTAGTAGTAGGCCATACAAATATATTTTCCGTGCAGGAATCGAACCCGCAGCAGAGACACACAGCGCAGCAGTCAATCGCTTAACCACTGCGCCAACCGTGCAAAGTGCAAAGTCGAAGTTATGTTAAGGCAGCATTTCCATTTAACGTGGTAATGCTGCCAGTCTCCTGGACCGGATGACAGCGATACGGACGAGTACTTTGATGCCTAAGTGCCCATTTGATTTTGTATTTATTTGTATAGTTAGTTGGTCATTTGATTTAGTACTTAATGTAGTAGTTAGTGGTGTTAAATATTATATTATTTTTAAATTGCATGTATTTATCGTTCCTCAAATTATTTTCATTTAGTTTTCTCAAAAGTTATGATTCAAAATTGTTTCCATTGTGACCATAGATTTATAAACTAAAGGAAAATATGGTGTGCTGACTAAAGGAAGATAAGATATGCTGTTCGAGTCCGGCTGTCGCCTTCAACTACATATGCACTACAATACGAACACGCGCTCACTCACACTATAACAGTCACCACACTCAGCGCGAGCCAATCGCGTAACGCAGATCGCAACGTTAAGACACACAACTACATTGACAATTTTTATTGACAAATCAACGGCGCCCGCGTTTGTTTCTGTTTTGTGCATACATTGTTCGCACGCGCCACGCCCCCTTGGCATATCTCCCTTTAGTTTATAAATCTGTGATTGTGACCGACTACAGTAATGGGTACGGAACATGATTAATACTTCCGATGTTTAAAATCTCGATCTCTTATAACCATACAGTACAATACAAGGGGAAACAGTCAATATGTAGCAATGGCTGCGGTTAAAGAAATGCATCGCCACTCTAAAAGCGTAAAGTGCTTTCCGAGCCACTTATATTGAGAATGTTGGAACTGTAGCTACTATTTGTTCTCGTAATGTTTGCTGTTCAGTTTTCCCTTACTTGTATAACGGTCCTCATAACATCACACCTGTATTTTTCGAAGGGAAGGCTGAGTTAGAAAGAAAAGACATTTATTTGCGGCAAACGACGCATAAAAAAGAACACAAACACAAAAAAAAATAACATTTTGGGGGTAAACATGTGTCACATCCACGCAAAACGGCCATCGCTCAGCATAATGCTAAGACCCCATACGAGACAGAGCCCCAGCGCTGGTTTAATAACTGGGTGCCGCACCCTAATTGCGCAACGCAATTTTAATAATTTTGAAGGCTGCTAATCCATTGCTTCATATGTTTGACAAATTTGTCTACTCAACAACGTAAATAACGCAATGAATGTTGTTGAACTGTCAAAATGAAAGCCATTGCTACTAATTGTGTGTTACGCGATTACCCCGCGTGTTGGTTGGTTGTTTAATATACCGAAATTACGACAGGTTTGAGAGTGTTTGTTAGTCGTATGTTTGTTGCTACAGATACAGCTCTGCCCAACCCTTCGGGGATTACAAGGTAGGATGTTATGTTATCGAATATAATCCTACTTCCTACTAATATTATAAACGTGAAAGTTTGGATGGATGGATGGATGTTTGTTACTCTTTCACGCAAAAACTACTGAACGGATTTAGATGAAATTTGGCACACAGATGGTTTATAACCAGGATTATTATATAGGATACTTTTTATCCCGTTATTCTTACGGGATCGAAACTTATGCGGGTAAAACCGTGGGGCGCAGCAAGTATACTCTAAATGTGTTCTGTGTTTGTTGTTGTGTTATGTTAAGTTTTTAAGTCCCACGTAATAGAGAGTGAATCTATTGCTTAAGTATCCAGGCAAAAGCTGCAAATCGGCAAGGTCCTACCTTACCCTCAGGCTAGGTGGAGCGACGATCTTCGCAGGATGGCAGGTAGCAGCTGGATGAGAGTAGCCGACAATCGAGTTGACGATGGCGTGCAATATGAGAGGCCACTTCTATGTCCACTGCTGGACATAGGTCCAGCAGTGAACTGCTGTAGGCTGTTGATGATGATGTTTCAGGCAAAAATCCAGACTCTGGACTAGTACTGAGAATTCCTAATAGGAACACCCAATAAAATTTTGCACAAGCTAATTTAACCTAAGAACGGCTTATAGCATGGGGCTATAAGCCGTTCTGCTGTATCAAAGCCTAGTGTGTAGTTATTTAGGCCAACAGTTAAATCGGTATCCGACGTAGCCAATCTAGTAATCTGTATGCTCTAATAGTTAGGTCATGATTTGAGGTAACTTATACAGGGTGGCAAGGCATCGACGCGTAACCTGTTACTTTGGATTCAGTACACCACACTGGATGCCACCCTGTATAATTTGTGTTTCTGTGACAAAAAATAAAAAAAAAATCTTTCAAGTTTTTTACGTACATTACCTACAAACTATCGACCTTCGAGTATTGCTGTTATTGGTGTGATTAGAGGCATATGAGTCGGAGGGGCTTCGTTGCTAAGTAATAACAGCCGCACGGGTCGATCGATCAGGTTAAGCTACGCTTGGCGCGGTTGGTCCGTGGATGGGTGACCATCTTTACATAGCAAGACCCCTCCGTGCCTCGGAAAGCACGTTAAGCCGTTGGTCCCGGCTTTCATTCGAGGATCTATGACAGTCGTTACGGGTCGTCAGAAGCCCGAAAGTCTGACAACCAGTCTTGCCAAGGGGTATCGTATTACCTAGTAACTGGGTTGTGGAGGTCAGATAGGCAGTCGCTCCATGTTAAATGTTGGTATTCAGCTGTATCCGGTTAGACTGGAAGCCGACCCCAACATAGTTGGGAAAAGGCTAGGCAGATGATGACCTACAAACTATCGATCGACATCAATTGCATATGTACCACTCTATCCTAATGTCTACTAATATACTAGCTGACTATGTGAGAACCAGTAGTAAGGAGTCGTGAACATATGCAATTTGTCTTTCGTCGACGTATTTGTAAGTCTCTGGAGGTTTATGCACTTGCCTTATATTTTCTTCACAAAACCCTTTAAAAGGCTACATGTAATGGTTTATTTGTCTTTCGCAATAGCCGTGACAAATTGAAAGTTTTCAAAGTATAATTAAGATGTTATTGTCTAAAACATCATCATCTGCCTAGCCTTTTCCTAACTATGTTGGGGACGGCTTCTAGTCTAACCGGACGCAGCGGAATACCAGTATTTTACAAGGAGCGACTGCCTATCTGACTTCCACAACCCAGTTACTGGGTAATACGATACCCCTTGGTAAGACTGGTTGTCAGACTTTCGGGCTTCTGACTACCCGTAACGACTGTCAAAGATCCACGAATGACAGCCGGGACCGACGGCTTAACGTACTTTTCGAGGCACGGAGGGGTCTTGCTATGTAAAAATGTTCACCCATCCGCGGACCAACCGCGGCAAGCGTAGCTTAACGTGATCGATCGACCTGTGCGGCTGTTATTAATTAGCCACAAGCCCCATTGTCTAAAACATACTCATCATATTCTAATTTATTTGGGGTCGGCGCAACATGTCTTTTCATTCCATACTTCTCTATTAGTCGTCGTCTCGGGAGTCACCGACCCTTTCTACCCATATCATCTTTCATACAGTCCATCCATCGTTTCTTACAAATAAACTTAAACATACGTCGAATATTGTGTTTTAGAAGGTATTGTTTTCTTATTAAGCACCTTGTAGGGACTACAGGTAACAGTAATGCTGGCGAGGCAAAATGCAATGTCCCCCGCACACATATTTTGACGGCGAGGCAAAATGCAATGTCCCCCGCGCACATATTTTGACGGCCAGTGGGTTGCCCTGCGCCATGGCAATAACGTGTGTTCAATTTACTAATATAAGAGACGTCAGTACTTGAGTTTGGGTAACAGTTAAATATACTTTATCCACGGACTCTGGAACTTCATTAACTCTCCTTTCTATGACCGCATATAACAACCCCATCATACCTATTTGCGGCAAAGACGATTCCTTATATCAAGACTTTTAAATTATACGTTGTTCTCAAGCGATGAAATGGCTTCAACAAAACAACAAAAAAATCCTACAGCATCATAAAAATAAATCCTAAACATAAATAAATCATCCAACAGTGTATTGCAAAAGATTTATTCCAGAAAAACTTATAGTATATATATCTGAGGGTAAAAACTGGTAAATATCTAAAACTAAAATCCAACATGGCGTCGCGAAAAAAATCCCACGAGAATCCTAGTCAAGAATAAATCATGGAACAAAACATTCGTGCCAGTAAAACTTTTCAGACACTCTGAGAGTAAAATCAGAAAATATACATAACATAACATTACTCTGCGTGATGTTATTCATGCGTGATTCACGGCTGTGATCCTCGAAGGGTTAGGCAGAAGTGTACCTATAGAACATTCACATTTCACCAGTTATGTTTAAGTATCATGTAATAGGGGATGAGTCTATTGCCCTCAACCAGAGAAAAAATCATGTCAGTAATGTTGAAGATAAACTCGGAAAGTACAGACGCCTGTAGATCAAGCTACCCGAAACTGTCAAATTTTCCCAATTAATTTTGAACCTTATGCTTTAGCGATAAAGTTGAAAATCTACTAAAGAAATTTGACAGATTGTAGTAGCTTGATGTGCTGGTGTCTGTACGTATACATAATCAACCTATAATGTTGCTTTTGAGAGGAAGTGGGCCGTAAACCACCACGCGGGCCCAGTGCTGGTTGGTAGATGTCACATGTCTTTGAACTTTTGGTGCTAGGACATGCCGATTTCCACACGATGTTTTCTTTCACCGTTTTGAGAGCAGTGGTGAAGAAATAAATTACAGAAAGTAACGCGCCTGACTGGGTTTGAACCTACGACGTACAACTCGTATGTCGAGGCCATTACGATTGTGGGCTATTACTGCGCAATATATGAATTGTAACTATCAAAAAGGGAAAAAAAGAAAATGGCGTTCATGTGTACCGGATAAATACGAGGCCTAGCAGGGATCAATAGGCAGTCAACAGAAACCCTGCGACGCGTACACAATGTAAATATACGGTTGCAGTTGTGTGTGAGAACTGGCAATATTGTGAAATGTAGACAGTTATATAATATTGATACAAACAGCCTCAGAAAGATGAGAATTCAATAGGAATTCATTTTGATTGACAGTTTGTGTTCCATTTCTACAGGGTTATTGGTAAAACACCAACAACCTCTTAAGAGGTCATTGTACTCATCATTACGAACAACTTTTACTATGGGACCAAACCAGAAATCGCGAAAAAAAACAGCTGTTCCCTACATTTATGTTCGTCTAACTCGTCAAAATGTAGGGAACAGCTGATTTTTTTTTCGCGATTTCTGGTTTGGTCCCATAGTAAAAGTTGTTCATAATGATGAGTACAATGACCTCTTAAGAGGTTGTTGGTGTTTTACCAATGACCTCTTAAGAGGTTGTTGGTGTTTTACCAATAACCCTGTATAATACGGTAATAATGAGTAGTTACAACCTTTTTTTTGTTAAGCCTATACTGTCCCACTGGTTGGCAAAAGCCTCCCCCAAATCCTTCCAGGAACTCTTTTCCCTCGCCACCGCTTTCTGGGCCGACCTTAGCGGCCCCGGCATCTTTAGGCACGCCTTGTGTGGAGACTTTTGCCCAGCGGTTATCCTGCATGTGGCTGATGTGACCCGCCCAATCCCATTTGACCCTGGCAGCCGTCTTGCATACTTGCCTTGTCTATTGAACCCGTTTTGGAACACAGCATTGTGTTCCAAATTTTGTCCTGACTTTGATTAAGTATCTAAGGTGTAATAATGTTCTGTGGCTACACATTGATACAATATTATAGAACCAAGATTGTGGACACTAAAATTAATCATTAATTTTTTTTGAGGCTGACTGTACCTATATAGAAAATGGGTAAGTGATACGAAGTAGTACTTACCTTTATAGTTAATATATTCATAAATTACACGTGGTATTTATTTAGGAGGATAAAAATATTGTATCCTAACCTAACTAAAACCATTAACAAATTGATGCATTCTAGAGAGTGTGCGCGGGAATTACATGACTTAATTCCGCCATCACCGTTCCATCATCGGACAACCCGTCGTACGGAGAGTATCCACCCTTGCGTTGTTGACACTGCTACGATCCGGACGAAGCGTTTCGCCTCGTCGTTTATACCGCGAACATCAAAGGACTGGAACAATTTGCCTGCGGCGGTTTTCCCGTCCGATTATAATTTATGTGTCTTTTAGGCTAGAGTGAATAGGCTCTTATTAAATTAGTGCGCTTTACCATCAACGATTGCATCACTGCTTTCCATCAGGCGGGATCGCAGTCAAGCACTAGTTTAAATGATTAAAAAAAATACGGCGTAAAAATATTCCTCCGCATCGCCGTCGACTGGTAATGTACCCAAGAGACAAGCGGCGTTGCCATGTTGTTTGACAAAATTTAGCCTCTGGCCAAGATAAAAGCCAGCCCTTGGGTATGGAGGGTAGAGGTACCCTTGGGTCATGGGAAATATCAAACAACCGTTTGGAGATTTCGTTAAATGTCGGTAGGATTTCAACGATATTATTTTTGTAAAAGAAAGTACAGACGCCAGCACATCAAGCTACTACAATCTGTCAAATTTCTTTAATAGATTTTAAACTTTATCGCTAAAGCATTAAGGTTCAAGGTTAATTGGGAAAATTTGACAGTTTCGGGTAGCTTGACCTGCTGGCGTCTGTACCTAAAGATGTTTTACAGTAAATCGAAAAAGTTTTTTGTACAATTACAACAATATTATTCTTGTCAAAGAAAGAAAAGTTTTGTTTTTACTGCAAAACTGAAATATGTAGTTTATTTTACAATAACACCCTGCAGCTGTGTCAACTTCAATCGCTTTTGCCTTAGGAGATTTTTTTTTCTGAGATCTAACGATGTAACCTTTAAACTTTTTTCCCCTGTTTTCCCTACTTAGTCATTAGGTATTATTTTAGTTTATTGCTTGTGGCATAATTATTACGTGTATGTATGTTAGTTATTATGTGGACTATGGTGCTAACCTATAAAACATTTTTACACTGACCTTAGATTTATTATTATTATTAAAAACTTATGCCGTCCGACTGCAGGGCAAAGGCCTCCCTACTCTATTTCCACTTTTCTTTATTTAAAGCTATTAAACGCAGTTCTTACATTTAAGTAAAAAAATATTATTACAGTGTAAACAATTGTTGGTAAACCATTAAAGTTTTTTTTTCATGTTTATCCTATACTGTTCCACGGCTGGACAAAGGCCTCCCCTAAGTCTTTCCAGGAACTCTTTTCCTGCGCCACCTCGTACCAGCCCTCGCGGTACGCGTCCAGGTAAAGAAAAATAAAATGCCGAGGTGGTGCTAGAAAAGGATGCATGGAAGGATTTGGGGGAGGCCTTTGGTCAGTAGTGTGATACAGTACAGGTTAAATAAATAAAAATTAAAAAAAAAAACAATGTTTTCTTACTGTTGTGATTCACGTTAAAGATAGTCGGAAAACCATGATATTTTGAAGAAAATGCTCAGCTAAACAAAATCAAATAATAAACTTGACTTCAACAACTCTTCTTCCTTCATTAAAACATACATACATAATCAGCCTATAATATTCCCACTGCTGGGACACAGGCCTCCTCTCTGTGAGAAGGATTGGGCCGTAATGTCAAACGTCACATGTCTTCGAATTTTTACTTCTAAGACATGTTTTTTCCGGTTTCCTCACGTATATTTTCCTTCAATAATGTAAGTTATTCCCCTTAGCTTTCGATATGAAGCTACCAGAAAATCCAAACACAACTATATTACAATATTATACGCAAGCTGCCTGCGCAATCACAATTTTCCGAGATAAGAAGCACTTGAAAGGCAGCATATTGCTTGGCGTCCGGCACACGACAGAAAACCTATAACTGATATTATATATCAAACTAACGTGTGATGGTATTATCACAGTGTAACTATATACAGTAGTTCATGGCATACATTTGACAGGTTCTGATAAAATGTCAATAAATTTGACGTCTCAATAGTTCAATATAGACACTGACCTATGTTATACACTAGCTGCACCCCGCGGTTTCACCCGCATAAGTTTCGATCTCGTGGGAATATAGGGATAAAAAGTATATGTTAATCCTGGTTATAATCCATCTGTGTGCCGAATTTCATCCAAATCCGTTTAGTAGTTTTTGCATGAAAGAGTAACAAACATCCATCCATCCATCCATTCATCCATCCATAAAAACTTTCACGATTATAATATTATTAGTAGGATTAGTAGGAAATACGCTCTACTAAATATAATATACGAAACCAGCGTACTTTTTAGTATAGGGCAGTGAATATAATGCCATACTTGCTTTTTTATTATTTGTTTCATCTTTTAATTATTATACCTACTCAGTAGATACATCCATCCACACCATATATAATCAATCCGAAAGTCTGTTCAACAATGTCTGTTTGTTACCTTTTCACGACTAAATGACTGAACCGATCGTTTAGAATTCCGTAACACACTAAGATTAGGAAGGCCTTTCATTTGGACAGAATACATTGCGTTATTTATGTTGTTGAAGAGACAAAGTTTTCGAACAAATTAATTAATGGAATAAGAATATCCTTCAAAATGATTCAAATTGTGATTGGTATCTGGAGAAGAACATAAGCTATTTACATACTGGATATTAAAATAAAAAAAAAATCGTTGTGCGAATGTACCCGGTGAGATGGGCAAAGATCGTCACTCACTGGACGCCTGAAGGAGGACATTGCCGTCGAGGTAGACCATGGCGAAGGTGGGGTGACGATCTAGTGAGGTTTGCAGGGCCAACATGGCCAGAGATCGCCCAAGACAGGGAGGTTTGGAAGGAAAAAGGGGAGGTCTTTGCCCAGCAGTGGGACACAATATAGGCTATTCCAAAAAAAAAATACACGCAGATGAAGTCGCGGGCAACAGCTAGTACATTATAACTTCTATACTGCAGTTCGCGATAAATTACCCTCCACACGAGAGCTCTGCAAAAACGCTTCCGTTGAACTACTGCAAATGTTACACTGTGGTGTTATCAATCCTGAAAATATCTGTCACAAAAAGTTATTGAACGGGTCAGTATCCAGACTTTGGGAAGAGGGTATCTTTTGTTTTAAGACATTGGATGATCAATCAATGCATCTTACTTGACTTAAAATTCGCTGAAATGAAGGTTGTGAATCTCACATGGAATGTATGGGAGATATTTTGTATGTTGCTTGCCGGCTACATTCCTCGTTTTTTGTTGCAATCGATTCAGTATTTCACTACTGACTTTAATAACTTTTTTAGATCTATTTATTTATGGTGGGGCCCGTGGCTAAATAATAACAGCCGCACAGGTCGATCGATCAGGTTAAGCTACGCTTGCCGCGGTTGGTCTATGGATGGGTGACCATCTTTACATACCGAGACCCCTCCGTGCCTCGGAAAGCACGCTAAGCCGTTGGTCCCGGCTGCCATTCGTAGATCTTTGACAGTCGTTACGGGTAGTCAGAAGCCCGAAAGTCTGACAACCAGTCTTACCAAGGGGTATCGTATTACCCAGTAACTGGGTTGTGGAGGTCAGATAGGCAGTCGCTCCATGTAAAATACTGGTATTCAGCTGAATCTGGTTGGACTAGAAGCCGACCGCAACATAGTTGGGAAAAGGCTAGGCAGATGATGACTTTAATAACTCTTTGTTGAGGTTTCAGTCGGCTCACTTAATCAAGAATACCAAGGCAAAAGTCCTCAGTTAAAGGAATCTTGGCAATAGTCAGTGCAGAAATTGATTCATAGAGTTTTACTAGAAATTGATGGCACGGGAAGACTATGCGCCACGATTCTCTCATGCCCTCAAACTCAGCCCTGGTTTACCGCGGCATGAGTTTGAGGGCAAAAGAGAATATATATAAATATTACCGAGTCAGCGAGATGGTAAAACATTTCTGTATTGCCATTTGTGAAGATTTTTTAATGCATTCTATTAAATAAAATATATTTTACTTGACTATATTCTAAAACTAAGCTTTATCTAAGATGACAGAGGATGTTTTATTTTATTTTCTTTTAGCTCCATTTGCGAATATCTTATTCTGTTCTCTTGTCATTACGTAAACTGTCATTTGTTATAATAGGATTCAAGTTCATCCGAGTTCAGTTCCGGCCGGTCGTCAGTTTCATAAAATATTATTTGTTCTTATAACACTTGAATTTACTGAATAGGCTTATTTAAAACAGGAAATCGGCGGGTTTTGGGTTATATTTTAGTAGGTATTTCGCTGTTACTAAACCCTACTTGTTAATGAAACGTGACGTGACGACGTGAAAAGGTAAAAGTGATTGTATTTTTTTTAGTTTTCCTTTTCTCTCCTCTTGTGGTGTTCAGTTTTACAACAAACAAACACACATTCCTACAAATAAAATGGATTAAACAAATATAAATATATGACAGCGCAGCAAGTGGCGGAGTCGAAACGTGGACCAGTCCATAAATTAAATGTCGCTCAGCGAGGTATGGAACGATCTATACTTGAAGTCTCTCTAAGAGATAGAATCCGGAATGAGGTGATCTGGCAGAGAACTAAAGTTGTTGACATAGTTCAAAGAATAATCAAGATGAAGTGTCAATGGGCCGGCCATATTAGCCGTAGAACCAATGGGGTAGATGAATTTCAGAGTGAATATCGCGAATAGGCAAACGTAAGGTAGGACGCCGTCAGGCTTTGTGGAGCGACGATCTTCGCAGGGTGGCTGGTGGCAGCTGGATTAGAGTCGCCGAGAATCCAGCTAAGTGGATTGCATTTGGAGAGACCAGTGTCCAACACTGGACTGCAGCCTGATGACAGCAAGTGGCGCAGTCTAGTTTGGTTACGAAGTTACTAGAATCCATTGAAGAGGTCGGATGGGAGTGACACTGGCTGATAACTGTCACTCTAGCAGAACATCACATCGATATTTGCATAGGGCTGTCTTCTGATGACAGAGATGATGTCAGGGTAGCCACTGTCGTACCACATCCACGACAAACTACTATATTCCGGCACAATCCTGATGATACTGAAGTTGAATCGCTAATACCATGACCGTTTCTGGTATAGGCTATCTAGCGCCTGTTGTTGTTTACAAAAAATGAGACCTTTGTATTTAATGTCAATTTCATTTTACTACCTCCACGCCGTGATAGACAAACATACAGACAGGCAACACGATCACAGTAGCGTACAGACCATCACCATAATAATGAAGATATTTCAATTAAACCAGTCACATGCACTTTTGAACTGTCAAAGAGTCGGTCAGTTAGTCGAAAGTTGAAGCTAGTTGTCCATTCCAAAACGTAGATCTCTATGGAGAAGATCGTGCAAGAAACTCCAAGGATACTCTTTTAAATCCAGATATTACAAAATTCTACTTACTTGTACTAAAGCTAATGCTAAATGCACACATCAACCTAAGGTCTATTCAAATGTATGTTTCCAATAATTGTTTTTATTTCAAGTTATTCAAATATCAACTTTATAATAGTGGAAATTAAGTTGATTTCAGAAAGACTAGCACTATTTAAAAAGTTATAAAAATGTTTGAAGTTGTAGCGTAAAATGTACTTTATTTTTCAGGAATTAAAGTTATTTTTCCAAATACTCATCGTTGTATACATGTTTGGCCAATAACTCGTGAACGGTGGGTGTATACATAAATATTTTATTGTTTTATCTCTGTCTAATGAGATGGTTAGACATAGAAACACGTTAAGGATTTTCAAATGCATTTTAAGTACCTTTTCAGTGCTTCCCCTGTCAATAGTAGGTACGAGTATGTACTTACTCGTATGCAAAAGAATTCGAAAATTTTACTGTTCTTAAAATGTAATAAGTTAAGTAAATGAGTTAAATATTATAACATTGATTATCATAATCTCATAACTAACTATTTACACTAGGTACTAAATTAAAAAACTAAATATATAAATAAATACAAAAACAAAAGGATATTTAGGCGTCGAAGTTCTCGTCCGCATCGCTGTCATCCGGAAACGTGCCCAGAAGACTGGCAGCATTGCCACGTTCAATGGCAATGCTGATTCTTTGGCCAAAGAACGACACTTCACGTGACCAAAGGGCTGGGCCCTTTGGTCACGTGAAGTGTCGATCAGTAGGCGTGAAATTTTCTAAAAAGGGCGACGCGCACTCGGGCTCAGTTGGTCTTATCCGAAGTGCAATGATGTGAAACACAGTACATAATTAAAATGTCATAAAATGTTTAAAGTTGTAGCGCAAATTGAACTTTATGTTCACACATAAAACAAACGGAAAAAGAACTTTAACACATCCCAGCAGTGGGAACATTATAGGCTGAATATGTGAAGACCCTTAAAAAAACGAGCAAAAAGAAGAGATGCCAGAATGAATGATAAGCAAAAATGAAGTAATAGCGCAGACAGATGAGGCGATGCAACAGAGTGGATTGGGGTAAAAGAAAATCGACAAAGTCGCGGGCAGAAGCTAGAAGCTAGCGACAAGAATAAAATAGAAGAAAACGGATGACACGAAAGGGGAAAATAAATTGAATAGTTAAGCAGTTGACTTTTATGTAAGTCGTCTAGACGAAGTTGCAATCTCTTAGCATTTTACACTTGCTCCAGTTTCACAAAACGGTTTGAAATGCTTCGAAATATTTAATACCGTTTCTAGAAAATATGTGCTAGATTTAGCACCTGTTTAACTTTATTTAGGGTTTTTTCACTGCTTTAAGGGATAGCAGCTCTGAGTATTTGTTATTAAGACATTTATTTCTCAAAAAAAGAACATTACGGTTCACTTACATACATATTGAGAAATGTATATAAAATATATAATAAAAGTAGATACAGTCTCTGTAATCACATACAGTTATACAAAACAACAGAATTAAAATATTCAATAGGTGAGATTCGGTGTTAGTACTTCGTTCTAATGTATTCTTCTAGAGCTTTTGGATGTTTATACCATCGGTTACTGTTCAACACATCATCAGGTATTTCATTATAAAGTTTTGCTCCCTCATATAGTATATTTTTCCTACAATAGTTAGTTCTAGGTTTTCTTAATTCTATTTTGTCTCGTCGTCTTGCGTTATATGTGTAAGTTTTCTTTTTAAAGTTAAGTTATGAATGTGTGTCTTGTGTTATGATTTTATGTATTAGGATGCATATTTTAATTTCAACTTGGTAACTCTACGCGTTCTTGAGAAAAAGGGTCTTGACAGACGGACAGACAGATGGACAACGAAGTGAATGAGTTATAAGGGTTCCAGTTTTCCTTTTGAGGTACAGAACACTAAAAATGGATAGCAAAGAAACGTTGGGTAATCTCTGCATACTATGTCGAAAAATTTCAATGTGTGCGCCATTGAGTCGTGGTTAGGTTTTTTCTTCATATACGGGTACTTGGTGTTTGAAAGTGTTGGTGTCCATTTTTTTTTTGTTATAATCTTTCTTTTTTTTTTCTTTTGTATAATCGTACGTAATATATTTATTTTAGTGTAAGCTTGTATATTGTATTTAGAACTTTTCAAACTAATGAACTTGAAAAAAAAATCTTAAGAATTTACTTATCCTGTTGTACGGTCTATGACGGTCTGTGTTGTGTGTATTTGGTATGCGTTTGTAGTGTTCCTTTCTATTCTAGTTTTGGCCATAAAAAACAAAACCATTATAAATCTCTCATAAGTACCCCACTTTGAATGTAAAACACTTGGGTACGTCAAAGATACAACTATTTCTACAAGTATACTCATGAACTGTCCTTACAGGAAATACTTAAGTACAGTTACCGATAACTTAATCTACCGTACTACAAGTAAGAGAGAGGTATTGCCGGTTGCCGGCTGATTGGTCGTCCACGGTAGTCGAACGAATTGAGTGACGGATCAAGTACTTATGTTAATTACGCGGAGTATTTGTGTCGTATAGCTGTAATGGTCCAATAACTGGGTTGTGGAGGTCAGATAGGCAGTCGCTCCATGTAAAATGCTGGTATTCAGCTGAATACCAGCTGCCGCGCAAGCAAAGATAGAGCATTTGTGAAGATTCCATCTTCACAAATGCCCGAGCGGCGCAGTCCTCAAAGGAAAATATAAATTAGTTCGCAATCACAGGTATCGTTGTAATAAGGGCGGTACCCTTATATACAGGTGTTAACAGGATGCTGCTGCATCCGGTTCGTCTGGACGTTGACCCCAATATAGTTGGAAAAAGGCTAGGGAGATATGGTTCAGGGTCCTAATTCACTATGACCACTTAACGATTCCTTACTTCGAAACCACGTCAATTCCTTCGTTCATCACGACATCACACAGAACCGGTCGAACTGGCGGTGCTTGTGGAAGGCCTATATCCAGCAGTGGACGTCTTTCGGCTGAAATGATAAAAATGATGATGACTGGACATGCTTGCCTACAATGCCGACAACACTAAAAAGAGACGGAATGATCTGATATGCATGTCTAACGCAGCCTCAAAACATGTCTTTGTAGAAAGATTTATAACATTCTTAAGTACATTCCTGTACAATAGATTAAATAGAAAACTAAGTATCTACAAACTAAATAACTATAGCTGTAAAAAAAATATACTTAATTATTTACTAACCATCAATTATGCACAGACAGAAGACCTACTTATTGTCTGCAAATAAAACTGCTAACATGATATTTTAGTTTTATTTACCATAGTTTTAATTTAGTTTTTACGTTATACGCATTGTTAATTTATTATATTAAGTATGTTGCCTTCTTAGCCTGAAGCACAGGTTCAACCTAGTTCAGGCAAATTAGCAATTGTGAGCTATTTTTAATTGTTAAGGTAATCAATGTAAAATGTATTCCCTTTTTATAAATAAAACGATTTATTATTATTTCTTTTATTTCATTTAAATACAGGAAATAATAATAAATCGTTTTATTATTATTTTAACATATCTCGGGACCATGGGGTCCCGGTCCTTTGGAAGGCGTACGAGGGGCCGAAGCCAACTCCCAGAGGCCCCTTAGGAAATTTTATTGAAATGTGGCACCACCCGACGATTATCCCTGTACGCACTACTATGCAATTGCACCCAAGGATAACCCCCGGTTAGTGTAGGACTATTGCAGGATATGGCAAAATACAAATTTGGACTATGGGTTTGGGTGGCTAAAGTGGACTGGTTACCAATAACTATGGAAAAACTATGGCCCCTGCCTGATCAGTATTTTATATATACACGGATTATTATTATAGGCCTCCCCAAACGCTCGGACACTTAGGTATCCTACGGCTTAACGTGCTTTCCGAGGCACGGACGGGTCTTGGTATGTAAAAATGGTCACCCATAGAATAGAATACTCTTTATTATGTACACCATATAAATTACAGACATCATCAGCCGCACGACACCCACTGCTGGGTATAGGCCTCCCCTAAGGATCTCCACGACGATCGGTCCTGCGCTGCCTGCATCCACTGGCTTTTAATTACAGACATAAATATAGAAATTATACAAAGGGTGATACAATGGGCGGTCTTATCCCTAAGAGTCAGACACTTATCCTGGTTGAAAAGAAGTCTTAGGAAACTTCTGTAATTAAGTTAACAACAATATCTTTCGACCTTATTGTTATATTTCTATTTTTCAAAGGAAAAGCTTAAGAGTATTAAGTAAACTAACTTAGCACTTAATACACTTTATTTTTATTAGCGGGATTGTCCGAAAGGGTTACCGCTACCCCGGAACATAAAGGGCAAAGGAAGGAACATGGGTGGGATTTAGTCAGTAAGAGTCTGACACTCCCTTCCGCTCCACCCAGAGCGGGAGGGGTCATTTGATGATTTCCCATCTGGAAAAAAAAAAAACACTTTATTTTTTACTTAATACAGTTACTACCCGTTGGTCCCGGCTGTCATTCGTGGATCTTTGACAGTCGTTACAGGTCGTCAGTAGCCCGAAAGTCTGACAACTAGTCTTACCAAGGGGTATCGTATTACCCAGTAACTGGGTTGTGGAGGTCAGATAGGCAGTCGCTCCATGTAAAATACTGGTATTCAGCTGCATCCGGTTAGACTGGAAGCCGGCCCCAACATAGTTGGGAAAAGGCTAGGCAGATGATGTGTGAGTTACTAGATACAGTTAAAGTTGGTTCACCCCACTTTATCTTGCCATACCTATTTATAGTATATTCGTCTCTAATCAAAGAGCTATACACAAATAAATCACGCGAAAACAATTATTTACACAATTAATTAACGCAGGCAGATCCGGCTATTATCCAAGTAACAATATGTTGCTATTCGATTCAAACACTTCAAACCAAAACCAACCTTAGGGCTTTAACAGACATGCTAAATTAATTAGTTTCAACGATCAGCACCTGTGCAATAAATTTTAGCTGAAATAACAGGTGTTTCAAGCGTTTCGAAAAGTTTAGATTTATCCGTGAATAAATACGTATCTAAAAACACTAAACACTTGGTTTAGATTGGCTTCGTGAGTCAGATGTGCTAACATTTCCGACGTCTTTTTCAGCGATAGCACTAGGAAGTGGTGAAGGGAGAGTAATTTTGACGTTCGAAAAGTGCTGATGCTCAGCCTAGTTTAAATAAATTACTTTTGATTTGATTGGCATCGACGACAACAATCGTGCAACGGAACGTCATATTATTTTGTCTGTGATCAGTCAGATTTTTGACTCACTGGGGCTTGTAGGTCGTGTGGTCGAGGCAAAAATAATAATGCAGATGTTATGGATGGCAAGTGTGACTGGGATGAGGACGACACACGCGCGCCGTCCTAAATCTTGCTGTACTTTCCATTTTAGAAATCCTATCCTACTAATTCTAACCTATATCCTATTCCTAATCCTACTAATATTATAAACGCGAAAGTTTGTATAGATGGATGGGTGGATGGATGGATGGATGGATGTTTGTTTGTTACTCTATCACAGCAAAAACTACTGAACGGATGAAATATGACACACAGATGGTTTTTAACCAGGATTAACATATAAGATACTTTTTATCCTGATATTCCCACGGGATCGACACTTATGCGGGTGAAACCGCGGGGCGCAGCTGTTCCTACTCCTACTATACAGGGTGTTAAAGAAATTGCGTACCATAGCTTCAGGGTGAGTTCAGTATCGATAAAAGAACTCGTTAAAATAAAAAATAAAATACCTTAAAAAAAAAAAAAAAACAAGATGAATCTAATGTTACTAATTAAATAGCAATCGTTTAGAGTTGATTAAAAAATTGGTAAAAATAAGTTTTTGTTTTGTTTAAATGCTAATTAATAATTTCCTAGAGTTACCTACCTATTATCGAAAGCAATGAAATACCTACGCCCGAACACTTCGATAACGCCGGGTGAACGTAAATTAAAAAAAAAATGTACGTAAATTAGAATTCCAAGTATTTCTTCTTCCTAATTTAGCGTGCTTATCTCCTTTAATTCATATCTTGTTGGCCCAAAACTTTGCCACTTCCACGGCGTCGACAGTGGCAGCGCAGAGGTCAACGTTTTGGGCCAACAAGATATGAAATTAAGTCGTGCCAGGGACACGAAGAAGAGGATCTCCTTCAAGATTATAATTAAAACCTACAAATTAAAAAATATTGTTTAACTAGTAAGTATTCAGCATCAGTAGAAGAACGAGTGGGTATTTTAAAATGGAATCACGTGGGTATGTATGTACAATGAATTAAAATCAAGTTATTTACTCACTTGTTGAAAGTTATCACAACGCAACGTTTTTCACTTCGTGAAGTTATTGGTGCGCCGGCCCTTAGTATTCGGACGCGAGAAGTGAAGGACAAAACGACAACGCGTTCGATAGTAAGTAAGTAATTAAAGCGTTTAAACAAATAAAATAATTGAAATTCTAAATGACTGCTATTTTAAGAGTTATTAGGTACTAAATTAGGTTGATTTTGCAATATATTTTTTATGTTTTTTTTTGTCCTGGGTTCCTTTATATACTGAACCTGCCCCTAAGCTCTTGCACGCAATTTCATTGATTATGACTATTAGGTACGAATCGCGATCGAAATTGACAATGTAGTGGGTGCCATTGAGTCGCCGAATTGCTGATTGCCGATCCATAAAGCAGCATGTCTGTTAAACCCCTTATTTAAACCCTCCATTTGCAAATGCGGTAACTAATTTATATCGCCCGTTAATAACCATTGTTGACCTATTTGTGAAGCTATTATTTGACAAACTGAGTTGTTGGTTTATAACCTCACTATAGTGATACGTAATGACTCGATAAGTAAACCCTTGGCTTTTATTAACTTAACATACATTATGGAACTACCTGTTGCATTTATCTTCATTTGTAAGCACACTTCACCCCCTTTTGACACGCTCAGGGGTTACGAATTGTTATATTTCTTATACAGTAGAATTCAAAAGTTGGTTGACATTTTTCAACTTCAGCTGTAACACACAACATTATGATTTAAAATTCTAGTTATCCAAATGTTTGAACTGCTATAACGTTTTTATTGACTAATTCAACTACGTACGTCTTATCATAACAAAAAATAATCAACTAACCTCTTTGGAGTACCTGATTATTATCATAATGTGGCATCACAGCTAAAGTGGAGATTGTCAACTAACTTTTGGAGGGCACTGTAAGTGCAAGTCTAGTTTTGGTATGAAAAATATGAATTATTAATATTTATTTACATGGAACATACAATTATACAACATATTATAGTAAAAATATGAAATTAACAAGCTAACACTAAAATATAAATATATATTATACGCAATTATAAAAAATAAAAAAAAATAGAAAAAGGCAGGAGCTCATTAGGCATATTATTAGCGTTTCAAATATCTGTTCTATTTTCAGTAGTGTAGGTATGTTTTGAGTGTGGCAATCACAGAACTGAAATAAAGGCACAGATTCGGTTGCAACTGGATGAAATATTGTTTTATTTTACTATACAAAGAACGAGAAAGATTCGGTCACAGTTTAGACTTACTAATTTAATTCATATCTATTGTGAAATAAAGAGCCAATTTCACCAAATTATATAACTTATAAAATGTCCCGTTAAGCATTTGATACAAGTATCAGTCTAACTATGAAAATCAGCTAACAAATGCTTTAAATTTCAATCAGTTTGTCGACTAATTTATATCGCCCGTTAATAACCATTGCTGACCTATTTGTGAAGTTATTGTTTGACAAACAGAGTGATTGGTTTATAGTCACACGTAATAATGAGTCGTTAAGTAAACCCTTGGTTTATGCTTGTGTTAAATTAACATAGCTTATATCACTACATGCTGCTTGTGACTTCGCTTGTAAGCACACTTCAATCCTTTTTTGGGGTTGAAGCCACGGGCGAGTAATAAAATTATTTCTTAGTTTACCTTTTACACACGTGAGAGTAGTGGTATACAGGCGCTTTACTTTGTGTAAATTATTTTATCACCACTGCCCTCAAAACCGTGAAGGAAAACATTGTGAGGTAACCGGCATGTCCTACAACCTTAAATTCGAAGACATTTGACATCTATCAACCCGCAATGGGCCCACGTGGTGGATTATGGCACACGGAGCGGAGACTTGTGTCCCAGCAGTGGGAACAAAATATGTAGGCTGATTATGCTAAACTTTCTCACTGTAAAAAGCAGTCCGATATTACATGACATTAAATATCTGACACAGTTTTAGAAATTAAGCCCATAGCTGTCCGATCAAGGTTTAATTTCATCGTTTTCTGTGTCAGAAGAGGTCATTGCCCAAACTAAAAAAGAAGCCATTCATTTTAATGATTAAAATAACGAAACGCTTCAATAATTTTCATCGAAATCCCATTGAAATGTTTGTCAAACGAACTGAAAATAATTGACAATTGTCTCTTTGTATTTCCAGTAATTGAATAATATTGATACGATTGTTTATACATAGTTAAACAATTCATTAAAATATTGAAACTGATATGTTATTCATGCATTTATTTGATTTACATGAATGCCTTTTATTTGGGTCAGGTATCAGGTATCGTAATTCATTCATATAAACATTAATGAGATATTTCTACAAACTATTAAGTAGGTTGATAGAATCCTTGATGCAGGTGTTGCGTGAGGTCCTTGGTTCGATTCCCAGGTCGGGCAAAGTGTTATTTTTCTTCATCTTTGAAAAGATTAAATTTTATATCTTGTTGGCCCAAAACTTTGCCACTTCCACGGCGTCGTCAGTGGCAGCGCAGAGGTTACTTCGACTGCATGTTTTGGGACACAGAGGGCAGGATAGGAGGTGGAGCATGGTTTGCGAGATAGCTCCACAATCACACCCTACTGCCGTTCCGTCGAGGTAGCCCCACTTTACCAGGTTGAACTTACATCTTCCCACTTGTGTCTGGAGACGGTTCAGGGACTTCCAAGTGGACTACGGAAGGTTATACCCAACGTTAAACGGTTCAATTGTTCAAATAGAAAGTCAAAGTCAAAGATTTATTTGCAAATAAATATGGTTACAAAAGTTCTAACAAAGGCAGTATAATAATAGCTTAACATATTCAATCATAACAAAATGACATGCAAATTTTCTGGTATAGGTACAATTAGATCATTTAGATTTAAATTGAAGGAATTCTTTAACAGTATAGAAGGGATTCTCAATTGGCCACCCGTGTAAAGCCCTTCTGAAGCGGACCATTGGAAGTTCTTTAATTTGGTTAAGAATCTTGTTATAGATCTGAGTACACATAGGGTAGCAACTTCATCTACCTATATAGTTCCGTTTTCGTTCTAGGAATAATCAATCTATTAGGATATCTAGTTTTGAACTTACCTTTATCTCCCAGTTTTTCAAAACATCTCAGGGTGAGATTTGGTAAATTTACATATTTTCGCAATCGAAATACCAGTTAATGTAAGTATTCTAAGTTCCTTGAACAGTGGTTTAGAGGATTTGAGTGGGTCTACATTACTTTTATTCTTTTTCTATTGTTATTGTGTTCTTCCATCAGGAATTTCCCAATAGCAGCCCGGAGTCTGGATATGTGCCCGGTTGATGGCAATAGGCTCGCCCCTTCACATGAGACTTAAACCTTACTGGAAGATTGTGGGTTTACCTACTATATGTAGATACACCTCTGCCTAACTCATCGGGAAAAACAGGCGTGATGTTCTGTTTATGTTATTAAGTGGTAAACTTGTGATATTTCAGGGAAGTACCCTTGAATTATACAGAGAAGACAGTAATAACCAAGTATTCTATACACACACACATTATACATACACATCATCACACATCACATCATCATACACATCACACATCACCATATCACACCATGGACATCATCATAATTAAAAAAAAAAAAACTAAGCCTATCCTCGATTCACTGCTGTACATAGGCATTTCGAAAGTTGCATCACAACAGCCGATGCTCAAAATCAACACATTAAGAATTTATGCTTAAGCCGTTGGTCCCGGCTGTCATTTGCGGATCTTTGACAGGCATTACGGGTAGTCAGAAACCCGAAAGTCTGATAAACAGGCGCCCGACCCAGTCCAACCCAGTTACTGGGTAATACGGCCTCTCTCCACTCCTTCCATCTTTCGCGAGGCCACGCTTCCTCCTTCCAGTGTTGACGGAACCTATTCTGCTCGTCACGCCATCTCCTTGCTTAGTTTACAATTTTTTTTTTTCTTTTTATGCACTTTGCATGCCAAAAGGTAAAATATGGTGATACGAAAACTGTGAAATACAATTATTACACGACTGTAATATATCTGCATATTATTGTTTACCCATATCTGCAAATAAATGATTTTGAATTTGAATTCCTCTATCCGCTTTCAGCCTGTCCCAGCCGCCTATTTTAAGGTCGTCGGTCCATTTAGCTGAGGTCATCCCAGGGTGCGCTATATGGACAATATTCGACATATTGACACACATCAACAACACCAACAAGTTTGTGGATAAGTAGACAACCGTGTGTATCAAATAAAGTAATGTGTTATGGAATGTATTTGTAGTTTCGCCAGCATCATCATCTGCCTAGTCTAAACGGAATACCAGTATTTTCAGTTTTACCATCATATTTATAAAACAAATAATCTTTCAGGTGCTAGTCCAAACGAGGAATAATCTCTAGATATAGTGTCATCAAAATTAAAACTCATTTATTCAAATTAGGCTGAGAACCAGCACAGACAGTCCTCCAAAACCCTTCCCACTTCACGACTTCCTAGTGCTTTCGCTGCATCCCTACTCCCGCCTCACTATGTCAAGCAAAAGGTCAACAAACCTTGCGGGTCACTGTGGTCGGAAATTAGAGGACCCTGAGAGCTCACTGACGCAGTGCGAGTGCAATCCTAATGATGTGGACCCCTGTGGGGCTTACTCGCAGTGTCTTAATAGGTAAAGAGATATAGTTACCGTATTTCACTGTTATTCTAAATAATACCAGTCTATTAGTGTCCTACAGGGCAAAGGCAATAGGCCTTAGTAACGAGTAAGCCTCATATAATGAAGGTACGAGCATTGATCATTACGCGTGTTCAAGACGGGTTGCCGATTTCAGACTTACTAGTTTCACCAGCACACTAAAGGTAATCAAAATAAAAGTATTATGTGCCAGTAATTCAGTAATCGGCACTCATAACCTCCACGCCGGTGCCAAAAATAGGCACTTATTCATGAACAATCCTAAAAACTTTAGCATCAACTTCTCCTTTTGCCATTGTAGCACGCGAAAACCGACCTAAACGAACATAACTTTTACATTTAGAAGTTTTTTAGTACATCCACGTCGGGTTCACCATAAAGACGACATGGGTTTCGTAAGGCCCTTTGTACACACACGTTTTTCTTGCCGTGAAAATCTACGGTTTATTCGCGTGTATAGGCACAGTCGTCACTATGGAAGCTTGTTGTCGGACCCGTTTTTTCTTCGGCGCGGTATATATACCGCACCGTAAATAAACCGTGCCGTGTACTACAATCTGTCAAATTTCTTTAATAGATTTTCAACTTTATCGTTAAAGCATTAAGGTTCAAGATTTATTGGGAAAATTTGACAGTTTCGGGTAGCTTGACCTGCTGGCGTCTGTACACAAACGTTTTCCGTAGCGTGAAAAGCTACGGTTTATTTGCCGTGCGTAGGCACAGTCGTGAGCAGTAGTGGCCCAGTGGCAGGACGTGGGTTCGAAGTACTTTTTGTAAATAATTTCATCACCACTGCTATCAAAACGGCGAAGGAAAACATCGTGGCATGTCATAGAACCAAAAATTCGAAGACATGTGACATCTACCAACGCGCATTGAGCCCGCGTGGTAGATTATAGCCCACTCCCTCTCACTGAGAGGAGGCCTGTGTCCCAGCAGTGGGAACGTTATGGGCTGATTATGTAGGCACAGTCGTTGTTGATGACACGGCTACACTACGGCACGGCACCGTCGCCGGATACCATAGAACCGTGTCATATACCAGTTCACACGATTTTTCTACGGCGTGGTTAACACCGGACCGTAAAGAAACCGTGCCGTGTACAAAGAGCCTTAAAAGCTCGCTAAATCAGCCTATTTTTGTTCAGCCTGTTTTACGGTCTCACTGTGTCGTACAGTTTATTACCTGTAATAGTTCTTAGAACAGAGGGGCAATTCTGGTAATTTTAAGATCGTTCACAGTCTGGGGGTCTACTCCGAAGTGGTATCGGCCGAATGTTCGGCCGTTTCCTGCTACGAAGTTACTATTTGGTTCGGTCGGTGCCGATCCTACACTCCTACACTCTTTCGAATATTGACTGTGGTCCCGAGCCGATCGGAACTTTTTTCTCATTTTTCAATAATATTCGGTTCGGCCATGTGTCGGTCTGATCCGAACATTCGCACTTTGCACTTCGTAGTAGACCCCCTGATCTCAGTCTCAATCTGTCAAAAATATCTCTAATTTCCCTACATTATGACAAGCTTTTGACATTTGTTTGTCGCCGAGATTATACTGCGACTCGATTTTGAACGTTTTAAATTACGAGAATTGGCCTTCAGTTGTCAGGCAAATCGTTTGAAGACTGATAAATAATTCTGGCGGCATTTTAGACCGTGGTATCGCAGTTGCTTTTTTTAGCAGAAAATTACGTGTCTATAAATAGTGTCTTGGGTTCGATTCCCGAGTGGGGGAAGGTATTACTGGGGTTTTCCATCTGGAATTTCTCAGTAACAGCCCGGGGTCTAGATAGGTGCCTGGTTGATGGCAATACGACCTTGTGTAGCCGAAGACCTTGTGAAGGCCGCAGGAACCCGTTGGGTGCGAGAAGCACAGAACCGGTTGAAGTGGAGGTGCTTGGGTAGACCCATGTCCAGCAGTGGGCGTCTTTCAGCTAAAATGATGATGATTGTTGAAGTTCCATGTAATAGGGGGTGTGCCTATTGCCATTACACTACATTTCGTTATCGAAATGTGGGTGACCTATCGGTGCACATCTGCCTAACCCTTCAGGGAATACAGACATGATGTTATGAGCAAGCTGACAATTTAATGGGAAGTGGTTAAAAAAATAACAACTTGGGGGAAAATACGCATCAATACAAATCGGCCATCGCTTAGTATAATGCTAAGACCCTATTCGATTTTTAGCGACAGCCGGCGTTGACGTGATGACGTCAACCGGTGCAGCATACAATAAGATAAAAAAAAAACAACAATCAAAATAAGTACAGACGCCAGTAGGTCAAGCTACCCGAAACTGTCAAATTTTCCCAATAAACCTTGAACCTAATGCTATAGCGATAAAGTTGAAAATCTAATAAAGAAATTTGACAGATTGTAGTAGCTTGATGTGCTGGCGTCTGTACCTAATAAAATAAATATACATAGTTCTAAATTTAAACATGATATTTATAAAATGGTAACATCAAAAACATCAACACATCTTGGCGACAAAAAAAAACTACGTTATTTACATCTACGAAGTATTATTTCATAAAGGTTTCTATAAGATGACATATAGAACTGGATATTCTTATATTTTTACCCCACACAATGAAACAAGTCAAACGAGAAACCATTGTTATCTATTATTGTTATATATTTTCTGCGAATCGGTGGAAGCCATCAAAATTACAGTTTCTATGAACGGGTGTAGGTACATTACAAAGCAATTTACGACCTATAATAAATTATTAGTTCTGCGAACAATACTTGTTTTGCGAATAGTCGGTAACAAATATCCGTCTGATTTTAACCCGTTGCTTAAGTGAGTACAGTAATTTCTCGTGTTTTAATTGTACTTTTTTATGAGGTTGTCGTCTGCCTGACCGGGCTTGCCTGTGGATGTCAATAAATTAAAGCCTCCAGCCAGGGCTTAAAAAACTTAAAAACTAGCGACTACATGCTAAGGGACTCTTTGTGGGATACGGACCTCGGCTTAGGGCATCACTGGGAGAGGGCAGCAAGGGACAGGCTGGATCGGAATTAATTTTACTTGTAGTAAGAGTGAATTCAATCCACGTTGTGAAAGTCTGCGTGAAGACGAGAAGCGTCATTACATAACACACACGCACACTTTCTCCGGTCGTGACAGATTGCCGTCTCATCGGACTACGAGAGTAAGGAAAGAGAGGGTGCACCTGTGTCTGCGCACATACAAAATTGTGCTCTATAAGACGAGTAGCGTCAGCACTTTACACACACCAAAACGCACACACACACACTTCCGACTTCGCCATTGTCTCAAACGGCGCGTCGTAGTACACTGTTTTCATTGGCACCTAAGCCTAAAATTCGCATGTCATTAAATGAAAAGCATCATAATTTAGATAAGTAAGCGTAAATGCTTTGCTAGCATAGGGACGATTAGGAAGTATATTTTCAGTGTGTAAAAAGACCCATCACAAAGCCGTCATCTACGAATTTTGTACAGACGTTAGCACACCAAGCTACCCGAAACTGTCAAATTTTCCCAATCGACCTTGAACATTAATTACTTAGCGATAAAACTGAAAATCTATTAAAGAAATTTGACAGATTTTAGTAGTTTGATGTGCTGGCTGGCGTCTGTACATCAAACTTGCAAAAATAATTGCTGGGAAACGACTTTTGTTTTTTGTGCGAAAATTAGATGTTTATGGCAGTGCGCAATGTAACTCACGCACGGCAAAGCGTTGTGTTTATGGGTGCATGCACAGTACAGAGATCGTGGGAGTATTTAAAGTTATAACATTTAAATTTTTTTTTCGTAAAAAAACCTCAAAAAAAAGATGGAATATCTCCGTAACCAGACCAGGTCTAGAACAAAAAAAATATCATGATAACGTTAAGAACAAGTGCCTCGCGGCTTCATTAAGGATATTTTTACATCCGAAAAAGAGACAATAAGTATTTTAATCACACGGAGAGCATGTTGTTAATGAGTACAAACAAAATATTATGTGTATTTCAACCTTCAGCCTTTACTCCGGTCTACGGTTAGACGTTTTACCAATTAGCAATGGTCCAATCCGACTGGCCACAATCTGTCCGTATTTGACAATAAATCCTTGATATCGGTGCTCGGTTTGTTAGGGTCGACCACAATACCGCATTCTCTGGGCTTAACCTTTATAGGACCACCTAGCATATTGTGTTAATGCAGGGTAGAAACAGCCACAGACCAAACTATAGGTATCCAAATTAAACAAGCTTCTAAAAATACGAACGATGATCTAATTCCGTATCCATTGAACCAAACGAGTATCACAGTGGAGGTCAATGAGCAACGCATTAGCCGATAAAGCGCAATGGACACTACGCACGCTAGGCTGTCGATACGAATCAAATTTATTGTGGGAATACGAAGGTTTTTTGCCATTAGAACGATTGCTTTTGTGGGCAGGTGCGTTTGAAGAATGGTTTTATAATAGAATAGAAATATAATGGAATATTATTTATTGTTGCTAAGAAGGAGGTTTTATGTTCGGCTTTATGTATTTTTTTGTTTTAACGGCCCCGTTGGTCTCGTGGTCGTAAGCGCGACTGGTCAAAGTTTTATTGGTGGGTTTTCCATTAGGATTTTTTGGCGATGACCCCCGTGCCTCGGAAACCACTTTAAGCCGTTGATCCTGTGCCTAATATCTCTCCGGTTCTTTCGGATTGCGTGCCGACCCATCGGGTTAGGGAAGAGAGAATGGATCTGTATCTGCGCGCACGCTTATGCACTATATATCGATATATCCCGCGCCGAAGGCGATTGTTCCCTAGTAGTCTCTGTTGAGATTTTTGCCATGGCCGACATACGGTCTGGAGGACTATTCTTTACTTTCCGTTTTGTAGGTTCATCGAAATTTTTATCATTTGTGAACCGATTTTGAGAATGCTTTTTCATTTGGTAGAGGTAGCTTGCGTGATGTCTCGATCCCGTAGGAATATCGGAAAAACCTGGATTCTAAAATTTAACCCAAATAACCCAACATTAGCTCGGCGTCGTAATTTTCAAATTTGCCCTACAGAACCAGCCAGAACAGCTTTTAGCGAATTTTTTTCATTTTACAAGGTCCACATCTATATAACCATATTAATAAAGTACTCTCAGTTTACGCTAATACGAAACAAGATTGCAAGAAAAAGGTCATAAAATGGCTTCTGATACTTAAGTATAAGGAGACAGAGAAACTTCTTTGCAGACACAGAGACATCTAGCACACACACACACTTACACACACTTACACACATTCACACACCCTCACACGCCACACGTACCCAATCAAATACACACACATGCATCATTACTTACTCATAACTATACACATCCTCACTCGCCCAATAACAAACCACTCATTTAGCTTATTCCCAATCACGCAACTCTTAATTAGTTAGATTCTAGCACGTATGTATACCTGTCCGGGATAAGGAGGCCAGGAGACCCATGACACAAGTTCTTTACTTAGTATGGGCTCCTGTCTCCCTTCCAAGCATTTATTATATTTATAATTAATTATTTATTATTTATTATTAGCATTGTTTATTTAAATTTAAGAAACGTATGTATCTTGTGGGAGAAAATAAATGAATTTTTATTTATTTATTCTAAGTCTTCATCCAGGTCATGATCTACCCATGTGCCAAATTTCATCCAAATCCGTTCAGCTGTTTTAGCGTGAAAGTGGGTTCCAAACAAGCATACAAAATATCTTTATCTTTATAATATTAGTTTAGATTACCTACTGATCAACTTGTTTAATCCCACAGAAGGGTAATGACCTCCAAGACAACCATATCTATCGCCAACATATAAAATCGTAAACTTCTTCAATTGAGACCGTTTTATTTGCCAATATAAGCTTTATTGTTCCTATCATAAAGTTTATAGTCCCATAGGTATATTTAATGTTAAATACTGCGCGTTTCAGGGTAGTTACACATTCTACACACGACATCGAGTTATATGCCTCGGGAGCGTTTCACCAATCGGTAGAAAGGCTGGTCACAAACATGCTACTAATTTATTTGCGATTATATGACTTACTTTTTCTATCGTAAAGGTACGAGCTTAATCATTCTACCTAGGTCATAGCATTTTTCCAACTTTGTTGGGTTCGGCTTCCAGCCTAACCTATTCTATTTTACTGTACAGACGCCAGCAGGTCAAGCTACCCGAAACTGTCAAATTTTCCCAATCAACCTTGAACCTTAATGCTTTTGCGATAAAGTTGAAATTCTATTAAAGAAATTTGACAGATTGTAGTAGCTTGATGTGCTGGAGTCTGTACAAAGCAATTTATTAAAAAAAAAACAACTGATTTCCAAAAAAAGATTACAAACTGAAAAATTACATTTATTTCGGAAGTGGCAAAAAATTAAAATACAAAACCAAAGACACCGACTTCCGAAATTAAAGTTTTTATTTACATTTCTTTCTTATGGTAGGCACCTTAAGTAATAAATGAATCCCACACGAATTCGTATACCTTCACTTGCTAAGTATAACATCAACATAAACTAACTGAAAAAAATACATATTATTGAAGCTAACTCTAAAACCACGCATCAGAACTTAACACACATATGGGACCGCCTTATAAGTATACGATTTCAAATAAAAGAAGAATTTCTCAAATCTGTTTATAAATGACGGAGTTCTGAGGTAAGAACCATAAAAAAAAAAATACAAACGAATTAAGAACCTTTTCCTTTTTTTAGAAGCCAGCTAAAAATAATTCCAATCCCCGAGTGTCATACAGAATTTCAACTTAAACTACATCTAAAACTACCAACAAACCCGCAAAGCCAACTACATTTCCGTATTAGAATTTCAATCGTTCGCTCACAACGATCCTAATCAGATACATAGACATTCAACTTGTTTGTATGTACACATTAAACTCAGGAACTATTGACTCACTTTCTACAGCGATCGGGGACTGTTTATTAAGTAACGTTTTGTTATTTAGAAATTGTTACTGTTGTTTTAGTTGATTTAGATTATGTTTGAACATAATATATGTTTTTGTTAAGTTTGTAGATGGAAGGCAAGTAATACACACGAAAGTTTATGGACGGTTTACGCACGGTTTACAATTTATTTTAATACTCAAATTGACAAGGGGCGGGGCTTATGTCATCTGGACACACAACCTGTCACATATTAACCAATCGCAACTATGGCTGCGTTCACACATTATAACCTAATATACAACAATATTTAAAATTAAACTCGGTTTTAACCGTTCGATTTAGTACGCACTGTGCATCAGCATCTGTGGAAGACGTAAAGTGTTAGTAGAGTAGTGTATAAGCGCTTTTTTCATATGCTGTATGGTTTTCTATACATAGTCGCTTCATTTTCGTGTCGGTTTGTGTGACCGCTTATTACTAACTACGAAAAGGATTTTGGTGAGATTTCCACCATCACTTAGAGAATTTATTCTGGAAAGTTTATTGTGTATAATAATAATAAACTAACAAAAAACTAACTAACTTAATATTAAATAACATACAATAAAAAAAGGAAGTTCTAAAAGTTCTAAAACCGTGTTAAACAGAGGCAGGTATTTGAGGTATTAATTCCGTGTGTATTTAATTAAGGAATATACGATAGGTACCCCTTCGTAAGACTGGTTTTCAGACATTTGAGCTTCTGACTACCCCTACTACTTTTATCTTTGCACTACACTGTAAATATTATATATATAATATTTTAGGGCAGATTTTTCAATAGCCGGACAACTTTTAACTAAAGAATAAATATTGCGTTTTGGCAGCTTTTGTATAGAATATAAATGTCAGCCTGTCATATTTATTCTGTAGTTATAAATTATCTGGCTATTGTTACAACAATAAGCTTCATATTTCTGACTGACCGACTTCTTGATAATTCTAAAGTGCCTGTAAATGGTTTAATTAAAAGTTGAGTTGAGTTGCCTTGAATTCGAGTTTGATATTATTATTAATTGTGTGTGTTATATTTTTTTACGCCCAATATATTTTATAAAAGATAATAATGTAGAAGAATTGACTACTCAACAAGTTCACAATATTGTAAATAAAATTAGTATTTAAACATTATTTAGTAGTTAGTACACCTTTTTGTTTGACTATACAGACCTGTACCTTTTTGTTTATCTTTAAGATGAGAATTTTCTCATCTTAAAGATAAAATCAAAGTGAAAGCAATGAAGCGCAATAGTGATGTGCCAAAAAATGAGTAATCGATTCTTATCGAGCCCACTACTCGATTGAGGAAGCGTCAGCACCAAATGGGCTAGATCAGGGTTGTCGAAAATTAAGGAAGGAAATGGAAAGTGCTTTATATGCACCAGAGGCTATGACAAGGATACCACTTTATTTTCTACAATTAACTTCAAGTATGTTAATTTAGCAGCAGTTTTGTCGTACAGTATTTTTATCCCACGAAGCGACGCGCGCTTTACTTGTGATTACCAAATGTACAAACATGCCGTGAATGCGTGTGTACGTGCAGGAGCTGTCGGCACCCTCCGAGACAATGGCGAAGTCGGAATAGTGTATGTGCATGTGTGTGTTGACGCTACTCGTCACGTATATGTACATTTGCAGCGTACATACGTACATTTGTTTACAACAAGTAAAATGCGTCGCTTCGTGAGATAAAAATACTATGTATATGTAATTTATCAAGAGGTGTAATTTGGTGTATCGAAGTCTAATGCTAGACAAAGGCCATCTAATGCTTCTACTTTATTGGAACAGAGTCACAGAATAGTGGATTTCTTTTAATATTATGTACAGACGCCAGCACATCAAGCTACTACAATCTGTCAAATTTCTTTAATATATTTTGAACTTTATTGCTAAAACTTTAAGGTTCAAGGTTGATTGGGAAAATTTGTCAGTTTCGGGTAGCTTGACCTGCTGGCGTCTGTACTTGGTTGTCAAAACCGTATTGCATAGTTTGCAAGAATTTAATTTCAAAAGTTAGTTTTTTATTTTGCTAAATGAATACATTTATTTTATTTTATTTTATTATAAGCCTGTGTTGTCCCACTGCAGGGCAAATGCCTCATTTCCTTCCTTCCACTTTTCCCGGTCTACTGCGATTGTAGGCCAATCCTTTAAGAATGAGTCCAGCTCATCCCTCCATCTCTTTCTGGGCCTTCCGCGCAGTCGTTTCCTGCCATTGGGCATCCACTGAGTGGTGGCTTGCTTATTGCTGCTCCGACATGCGACAGATATGGCCAGCCCGGTTCCAATTTAGTCCAGCAGCTGTGCGGCCAGTGTCCGCTATTTGTGTTCTGGAATGAAGTATAGAGTTCTTAATACGGTCTGTGAGTTTGAGACCTAGTATGCTTCGTTCCATAGCTTCGTGATAAACGATTCTTCATATATTTGCCTTTTAATTTTCTGCCCAGCCCTGAACTAGACACTACTCCGTCAATATATCGAACGCGGCACTGCTTTATGGCTCTGATAGAATTATCGATATTTTATGTCACGATATGGGTTATCGAATGAAACTCCTGACGTAAGAGGTTCTAAAAGGATAACGAAGACAGGTTATGGGACATTAAAGCTAGAAGTTTTAAGTGCGTTCGCACATAACTAGTCTGAAAGGTTTCTAGATCGAAATTATTCACCAGAATGTTTACTGTCAAAGTTTAGGATTGAGCAAGAGATGATAATACCTACGTTTGATTTATTGCTCAGTGCGTTGTACTCGTATTACATAGGGTGACGTCATCATAGTATGGTCAACAGGGTATAATGTGTAACAGGAATTTTTTTTAGGGTTCCGTACGCCCTAATGAAAAAACGGAACCCTTATAGGATCACTCGTGTGTCTGTCTGTCCGTCCGTCTGCCTCGGCTAATTTGCCTCAAATCTACTAGACTGATTAAGTTGAAATTTGGTACACGTATGAATTTTTGTGACCCAAACACGGAAGTGTACCGTAAATAAATGAATTTTGAATATTGGGGTGACCATTGGGTCACCCCAATATTCAAAATTCATTTATTTACGGCCTGGGTGCTGGACATAAGCCTCTCCCAGGCTGCGCCACAACACCCTGTCCTCCGCCTTCCGCATCTGGACGGCGCGTAAGTGTTCCACGCGCGCCTCAAAGAGATGTCAGCATAATTCGAGGGGCCCCTTAGGGCTGAAGCCTGCCGGGTCAACGGGATTGTCCGAAAGGGTTACCGCTACCCCGGAACATAAAGGGCGAAGGAAGGAACATGGGTGGGTTTTAGTCAGTAAGAGTCTGACACTCCCTTCCGCTCCACCCAGAGCGGGAGGGGTCAATTGATGATTTCCCACCAGAAAAAAAAATAATGTAATGCAATGCAATGCAATGTTAAATATTATTGTAAATGTTAAAATGTTAAATTATTCGTTACAACGAATAAAAAAAAAACACACGAATTGAGAACTTCCCCTTTTTTTTGAAATCGGTTAAAAAAAAGGTTCTAATCGCAGAGGAATCGTAAAGCGTTGCAACAACGCTTCGTTGTGTTGTTACAGCGCAATGTAACATCTAAACGAAGCAACGCTTGTTGCAAACAGGGAAAAATGCCTGACAGCTTACAGCCTGAAGTCCTAATACGACTGTATTAGGAATTAATGCTGTAAAGTGTCAGGCGTTTTTCCTACATACTTTCAACTAGGAAGGGGTTCGTGGCTAACAGCCGCACGGGTCGATCGATCAGATTAAGCTACGCCTGCCGCGGTTGTTCTGTGGACGGGTGACAATCTTTACACACCGAGACCCCTCCATGTCTCGGAAAGCACGTTAAGCCGTTGGTCCCGGCTGTCATTTGTGGATCTTTGACAGTCGTTACGGGTAGTCAGAAGACCGAAAGTCAGACAACCAGTCTTACTAAGGGATATCGTATTACCCAGTAACTGGGTTGTGGACGTCAGATAGGCAGTCGCTTCATGTAAAATACTGGTATTCTGATGCGGTTAGACTGGAAGCCGACCCCAACATAGTTGGGAAAAGGCTAGGCAGATGATGACTTCCAAATAGACTATGAACAGGCAAAAATACGTATTTAAAAATTGGCCAATAAATCCTGAAAACAGACCCAAGATTTTTCCATCAATTTCGGACCGAGATTCGAAAACTGAATACCGTCGTTTAACCAGTCAGCCTGTATACAACCTTCTGTCTAGATCACGTGAGACAGGAATGGATCGTTTCATTAGAGCGAGAGGGCTCGCTAGAGCAGGACAGATGTATGTTGAATTAGGTTAGTTAGTGCTGAGCTAAGACAATATGTTATTGTCTTTGGTGGGCCAGGGACGGATGTAGGACGGGCTGGCTTTTGTATTTGTATTTTTTTTTGTTTTGAATTTTGCTCCTTGACGATTTTCTTTTAACTTTTTAGATCAGTTTGTTTCTCAGTTCACAATGTACGCATTGGGTTGTTCGACTTGGCTACAGTCATAATATATTCAAAAATATTTTTTTGGTTCCAAGTTTTAAGTTAAAAGTATCACTTTAGTGACTTTATTTATTTATTTATTTATTTATTTATCTATCTATTTATTTATTTATTTGTTTATTTATTTATATATTAATTAATTAATTAATTTATTTATTTATTACAGCATGGAAGACTTACTTACAGCTAAAAAAATACAAACAAAAAAACAAAGGAAACAATAGTCGACAGAAAGCCAATTACAACTCTTCTTCTTTGTTAAGTCCTTCACAAACGATAACCCGAAAATATTATGAATGATTCATCACGATTCTTGTCTTTTATGCTGGGTGCAAATTCTCTTATTTTACATGTTCAATTAGACATTTATAATTGACATATACAACGTGTAACGTTAAATGCGGAAAATCTGAAAATAGTTTGATCAGAATAAGGAGCAGAATCAATTGAACCACTTTTTAATATAGGTCATATTTTTCAAAAAATCTTCATTAAAAACGTTGCCGTATCTATTTATTAATAGATCAAGCCATCACAAACCCACCAAAATAGGTAAACACACAAAAATAAAAAAAAATAACTACATAACTGAAATACAGAAAATCAAACACAAATTGTTGTCGAGCTTTTATTTCAATGCAAATACGAATTGAAAATGTGGGTTACCTAATGTTGCTAGTTCAAAGCCTGGAAAAGTATGATAGAAACATTTAAATTACTGTTCAAAGATAACCTAAGTTCTTATGAGCGTAGATGGTAAATAATAATGTCAGCGCGGCGCAGTGGCCCGGTGACGACTCCTCCGTGGATAGAGCGTCGTCGCAGACGCAAGAAACGATCAGAACTGCCAGTAAAACTAATACAGCACATAAAACCTTTACATTTTTTTAAATGATTTTTTTCTCTCTGAAAGTTGTACAATGACTTGTTATCATTTTATTTTAATTTCAGTTTTCTGTCCCTAATAATTTGTATCTACTCATTCGTTAATTTTTGTTTTTAATATTTTATTTTAGTTTTAATTCTGTGACCTTAATAATTTGTAACACCACCACCACATTCTTTATTTTAATTGCATTGACATTTTACTCTATTCTGATTTTCTGTTGCAATATTGTGAAATGACAATGCCAGATCCTGCCCCAGCAATTTACAGAAAATGTAAATCAATGAAAATAATTGTAACGAATAAAGAACCTTTTCATAATAAATAATTTTTCTTTAGAAGTTGCGGCTTACAAATCAGTAATAAAAGGAATTCAATCCCTGAAATTCCATTCTGCCATTTCCTGTTTTCACTGCGTTACGTACTACGCATGATACACAACAAATAAAAAGTTTTTAATACCTGTAAAACAAAAACTCATATTACGTACTTAAATGATGATTTAAATATTATAATAATCACGATTGACAAATTAATATTTGTCATCTGTCCTTTTCTTAATGGCATAGAAAGAAAAAGATGCACTGACCTTTAATTTAGTTTAGTTTGTGAACAAGGCAATCGGCGCCATTGTCTTTATTGTTTTTAGATTTAAGTTCGCAAGTTCTACAGGCATTAGGACAAATGTTATTTATCAGTAATACAAAAGCAATAAGATGCTGCATATTGCATGGTTGTAAATTAATTGTATTGAGTGGGACAAAGTTCTATAGAGTTTCTGCCATTGTCCTTTTATTTTATGTAATAAGGGTTTTGCCTGAATTAAATGTTTATTTAACCTTCACATGTTTATTTAATTCCTAGGAACCGATAGATTTTGATCATCTTCCGCTTTTTGCACCCAACCACAGGTAATATGGTTACGATTTACATGCACCCCGCGTAGAACCCTCAATCCGTCCCTGCATGCATTGGGTAGCCCGTAATCTAAAGGGCTTTGTATCGCTGCAACAAAACACCGCCATCATGATATATTTGAAGACTCAATCGCCCATAAAAACCATTTTATAACGATCGTTGGAACGTTTTGTAGGTTTTTGCGGTAAGCCAGATATATGTGATGTGTTTAAGCCTAATTCTGGTTGTTTATGTTTGAACCTGTTTTATCTTATGTACATACAACGTGCCGTTACAATGACGGCATTAATTTAACACACGGAAGGACTAGTGCCCAGTTATCATGAAAATTATAACAACACCACCACCAAATATATTTGCACTAATGACAGTCCCATTTTATGTCCAGGAAAATCCCTGTCCATTCCAAGGTTGCCTGGAAGAGATCGCAGAAAGCGATAAGGCCGCCCATTGTATATTTTGTAGTGTTCGATGTATTTTTTATGCTATGTATTTTTGTGGTGTACAATAAAGTATACATAAATAAATAACTCAAAATTAATCCTAATTTGAAAAACACTGCCTGCGCCACTCGCCTACATAGGACTCTCTCTCTTTCCTTCAATTCGCCTACTCTTTGCACGTTATTCGTTTTAATTTCATTGATGCGATGTTATGATCCGTGACCTCGGCAAATGACCCCTGCGCTACAGTTCTTTAAGTACAGGTTGCTGCAAGATGCTATTTTAGAAAATTGGAAATAAATAATGTTTAATGAAATTATTTTTTTTTTTTTTTTTTCTGGTGGGAAATCATCAAATGACCGCTCCCGCTCTGGGTGGAGCGGAAGGGAGTGTCAGACTCTTACTGACTAAAACCCACCCATGTTCCTTCCTTCGCCCTTTATGTTCCGGGGTAGCGGTAACCCTTTCGGACAATCCCGCTGACCCGGCAGGCTTCGGCCCTAAGGGGGCCCCTCGGATTATGCTGACATCTCTTTGAGGCGCGCGTGGAACACTTACGCGCCGTCCGGCACGGGCCTGGTCCTGATCGGGCGGTGAGCTACCCATTGCTCTCCGCCCGCAGGCCCGCGCCTACGGTGACCGGTAGTCGTCACGCGACTCCCGACGCCTGGGGCGTCTCCCGCGGCGGCTGGGACGGGAGGCTCTCTCCCTCATCCGTCCCGCCACCTTCTTCGCTCGCATGACTGCTTCACAGAAGGAGGCGACTGCCTCCCACTCCCTCTCGCTCCGGACCATGGCTTGCACCAGGGCCGGGCGCGAGAGGCCGCCGCCGCTGCCGATCGCCTCTACGAGGACACGGCGGTGCTCCGCCCAAGCGGGGCAGACCTCCACCGTGTCCTCTGGGCGATCCTGGCAATGGTGAAAATTAAAATATGTTCAGTTTAATTCATAAAACGAAAACGCAAAACCGAAGAAAATTTGCATGTCATTATGTTATGATTGAATATGTTAAGCTATTATTATACTACCATTATAAGAACTTTTGAAACCATATATATCAGCAAATAAATCTTTGAGTTTGACTTTGACCGTATGTACGTGTGTTAATGTCGCCATTAAAGCAGCACACTGTATATAGGTACTTACTTCCTTACGAAGGAATTTATTTATATGTAATAACATGGAGGACCAAATAATGGAATTGTGAGATTTTACTATCTTTTTGTCATTCAACAAAATATAAGGATGCTTTTTTTTAACCTCTGTTATACAAACGTCATCCTATCTAGAAGTTTTCGGCAGGCCTAATACAGTAATAGGTATTTTTTGGCGGTAGAACAGGGTACGATAGATGTACTTACGTCTTTGACCAGCTGTAAGATGTTAGTTTGCCACATACATCATACTAACAACACACACACAACATAACATTTTTTTTAATGCCTGGCATTAAGTCCGCCTCTGTACAGTTGTGTGCTTAAAGTATTAAATAAATATATTAATTTAATATTATGTATTATAGGTACACTTAAACTGTAATGTGTAACTGTTTTAAGCCCCAATAAAGTTAAAACTTTAATATTCTCGTATTTATGACAAAATTTCTTTCATCAGCTATTTAGGCAGCATGTCTATCAGTTAGTTTGTCACAGAATTTATTTAATTATGTATTACATCATCAAAATATAAACCAAGATGTTTCCTGGCATCTGGTTGTGGAGTTGTTTTGCTGTTGCAAAACAACTCCACAACTAAACATTACCACGAAACAACGTCAAACAGAGTCTGTTTTCATGAAAGTCAGTAATACCGGGATCACGTATTTCATAATTACTAAAGTTTTGTGCCTACTACTCCCGCTTCATTACTGGCGGACCGACGTAAATGTACAAATAAATGGTAGTATATAGGACGGTGGGACGAGCTGGATAGGTTTTGTCAAAACTGGAAGCAGTACCCGCGGGTTCCAGAATCATTGAAGGAGGGAGGAGGGAGACCTTTGCCCAGGAGTGGACAGCGTAGGCTAGGAAAAATAAAATATATATATAGGAGCAGTGTTGGCTCAATGGTAACGACTTACGGTCGTGGCTTTTAACCACGCCAGGCATTTTACTTTGAGTAAATAATTTCATCACCACTGCTCTCAAAACGGTGAAGGAAAACATCCTGAGGAAACCGACATATCCTAGAACGAAACATTCAAAGACATGTGACATCTACCAATCCGTACTGAGCCCGCGTGGTGGATTACGGCCCACTCTCTCTCACCGAGACGATGCCTGTATCCAGTCATAAACTTCATCATCATCCTCATTCACTTAAATTTTTGCAATTCATTTTATCATCAATTTTTTAAAGAAAATATTGTGAGGACTGCTGCGTTGGTCTAGTGGTCACAAGCACTGAGCATGAGATCCTGGGTTCCATTCCAAGGTTAAGGTCAGGTCAAAGTGTCATTGGGTTTTTCCATTACGAATTTCGCAGTAGCAGCCCGGATAGGCTCGCCCCCTATTACATGGGATGGTACATGGGGCTTCAACATAACTGGCGAAATGTAGGTATACAACCACCTGACCGTTCGGGGAATACAGGCGTGTTGGCGTAACTTCACTAGAAACTCCTGCCTATCCCTCGAGGGACAACAGGCGTAACATTAAAGGGTAGTACAGACGCCAACACACCAAGCTACTACAATCTGTCAAATTTCTTTAATAGATTTTGAACATTATCGCTAAAGTATTAAGGTTTAAGGTTGATTGGGAAAATTTGACAGTTTCGCGTAGCTTGACCTGCTGGCGTCTGTACGTTAACAAGTAAATGACAGCACAGCTGCGGAAACAAGGAGCTTGGTTAAATATGCATGTTCTGTGATTGTAGGAGAGGGTTCACTTATTTTGTACTGAAGGACTTGTTGGGATGTTTGACCCAAATTCTAAAAGCCTGGTCGCGTCTGTGATCATTAAATCTGTTAAAGTAAATTGGCTGACCAAAATAACAAGCAATTGTCGACATTAGCTTTCAAAACAGAAAAATTAAATTGGTTTTTAGAATTCGGGGTTAGCCTTTGGTCCTTAAATCTTTATAACAAATAAATTGAATATGTTTCTAGATACCAAGAGGCTTTAGCTGATTTTTGAATTAGGATTCATTCTTTCCAATTAGGATATGTCGAAAATCGACTATGTTACGCGCTACGCCTAGCACAATTGTTAGACGCGTTACGCCGTAGCACTATTATAGTACGCGCTACGCCGTCGCACTAGTATGCGACGCGCTACGTCGTAACGCTATTAGGCTACGTGTTACGTCGTAGCACTATTGTTCGTCACGCTACGCCGTAGCACTATTATGGTACGCGCTATGCCGTAGCACTATAATTATTATGGTACGCGCTATGCCGTAGCACTAGTATGCGACGCGCTACGTCGTAACACTATTAAGCTACGCGCTACACCGTAGCACTATTATACAACGTGCTACGCCAAATCAGCTACGCAGCTTTAAGCTACCTACATACTTTGTGGAACGTAGCGTAGCATTCTTATAGATTTTATCATTAATGTGGAATTACTTTGTTTTGGCAAATATGTAGCTTGATAAGTGACTAGCACCAATTAGAAAAAAGGTGCGAATGTAAAATATTATAAGCAGACCGAAAAAAAGTTAAGGTAAATAGATAAATAGTACTGCAGATATTCTATATAGGTCTGTATCGTCGTCTTACTGTATTACATGGCTCAATGGCCAATACGCGTCGCGATTTACTGTTACGACTCACTGACTACAACTATGCATAAATTACTGGCTGTGACATGGCTTGGCCCTGCACACAGTGGCTGATATGGTTACAGCTTAATTTATGGTAACGATAGATAGTACGATAAATCTTTATTGACGATTGAGGAGAAGACGTAAGGGCTTCTGCATTATTTGTTTTTATGTTATCTGTTTTAGTTGAAATACATACTCTCTTATTTTTTTGCTTGAGTACGTATAGTTTTTATTGTATTTGTTGGTATATTGACGTGGCTAGCTGACATATGGCAAATTATTTAATTTAATGTTCTGTGTCTTGTAATGTTAATTACTTTGCATCCCTAGTATTGTATACAATCAAGTATTTTCTAAACTGAACTGAACAGACAGCAGCTGTGCTGCTGGGGAGTTTATTGCGCCACTTCTTCTTCACACCGAAAGCACTAGGAAGTGGTGAAGGGCGGGCGTTTTGGGGGACTGTCTTTTGTAATTTTGACGTTCGAAAAGTGCTGATTATCAGCCTAATTGACTAAATGACTTGATTTTGATATCGATTCATATCCAAATATTTCTTAGAAAAACCAACGGGGATATGATAAAAGCTACCTGTGTTATGGTTAAGACTCCAGTGACCAAAACCATCTAATAATACGTGCCGCGTCGCTGTATTCTGTATCAAGTTTTTTATCTAGCCATTTAAGGGGATGCGCTAAGGTATTAAAATATGATTCGCGACCACAACAAATATGATTTTACAGAAATATTATCATTAGAATCAGCAATACTAAAGTATACACAACTGTCATGATTTCATTAAATAGTCATTCAATAGGGTAATTTGAATTTAGACAGTTGTATTGATGATTTTTATGATTATAACTCTATTAATAAATATTTGATACGGCCGCGAATCATAATTAGATCAACGTACAACCTGATACTTCCTGATAATTTGAATTTCACAGGCTTCACGAAATATTCCTTGGCTATTCTATATCTCTCACAATAAAACATACCGTATTCCCTATTCCAAACATTACAAACACAAGTATCCGCATGTAAATACTTTAGTACATATATGTATACATTAGTACATGCAAGTCTACAAACAATGGAGTATGAATGCTCGCGTAATGGCCGTGTAATGTTAGTTTTATTTGAAAGCCTTGTGTCCAGGATCGTTTACAGTCGGCAACAATGGCTTTACGAGTTGTATGATGTTGTTGTTCTGAAATGAATGACGAGTGATGTTTAAATGCAAGAGGGACGCGTAAACAAGCTATATAGGGCCAAATTGAATTTGATAGAGTAATTCTGCAGGCGTAACGGGTACCGATAAATTAACATGACAAAATAAAAAATTTGAGTTATTTTTTTTCAAAGACCTCTCGGCAGGCCCAGGTGGCGCTATGAGCTGGTCTCCTTTGTTAAAGATTGGTCCTTGGCAGCTCTGGACAGAGAGAGGTAGAAAGAGAGTAGGGGAGACCTTTGCCCAGCAGTGGGACATTAATAACTAAAAATTAATAAATTTAATTTTTTGGGGTAAGCGACCGTTGGTAATTTCCAAGTCCACACTTGAAGTATGAGTTGAGAAGGTCAGCTTTCTATTGTTTTATCCTGTTAAGATATGGATGACCATCACAACTGTGAAGTTCATAAAGAAAAAACAGATTTTTTTCAACTAATATTTAAAGTGACTACACTGACTGTGGTTGACGACCACGAAAAATAATCTTTTTTTATCATATTTAGATATCAATACCCATCACCCGTCTGCGGAGTTTCGCTAGCTAATTTAATTCGACCCTGTGTTAGTAAAAGAGGTGGGCAGAGACTACTGAACCGTTTTTTTGACGGGTGGTTGAACTCGTGGTTCTAACTATGGTTGATTATCATCATTTGGCGCAGTAGTCTTTTATTAGTAAGTTCAAAATTAACTGCTCCATGTTCACCAGAGCAGTGGTGGCCCACAGTGGTAACTGCCGCGTTTTACGTTGTCAGGTCCTAGGTTCAAACCTGGACAAGCGCTTTACTTTGAGTGAATTATTTCATCACCACTGTTTTCCTTCACACAAGGCACAAGTCTTCGAATTTTTGGTTCTAGGATATCATAGAATCAAAAATTCGAAGACTTGTGACAAAATTATATATTATATATTATTAATTATATATTATTAAAATATTTGTATGACCTACATGTATTTGTTCCGAGTCTGGGTGTTTTTCTATCTATAATATGTATGTATTGACAAAAAAAAAAAAATTGTATATAAGTAGTTTATCAGCCATCTTGTTACCATAACACAAGCATTAGGTTGCTTAGCTTGGGACAAATGGTGCTGTGTGAAATGTCCAGGGATTTATTTATTTATTTATTTATTTATCTACCAACCCGCACTGGACCCTCGTTGTGGATTATGGCCCACTCCCTCTACCCGAAAGAAGACCTGTGTGCCAGCAGTGGAAATATTATAGGTTGTACTCGTGCTCTCCATACCAAAAATGGGTCAAGTTGGGAAAGAGACGTCACCATCCACAGCGTGACCTCAACAAATGACGCTTTATCTCAAAAATCGATCAGTTGAATCAAGAAAATATAGCGTCTTAAGGCAAACAACGCTTCTAATCATAGTTGAGACCCCAACTCAGTAAACATTGTATAGAACGAAGACGTTAATTGGTGTGAAGTAATAAATTGCTTTAAATTTTATTAATTCCGTAGTAATATGAGCTCTACCTTATCCTGCTATTCTCCACCATCGATTCTTCCCAACCCTTATTCTTATCATCCTTCGTACACATCATGGATCTTGTGATCCGCCATCTTTGATACATCAATTTTTGGACCTTTCTCATTCGTTTTTGGTCCTGTCCTCTTCTCCATTCTTCGATATTAATGTACCATCATTAATATTCAATCTTTCATGCTCTATTTTTCTCCATTCTCCATCCTTGTTCCAGACCAAAGACAAAGTCAAAGTCAAAGATTTATTTGCAGTTAAATATGGTTACAAAAGTACTTATAATGGTAGTATAATAGTAGCTTAACATATTCAATCATAACATAATGACATGCAAATTTTCTGGTATAGGTACAATTAGATCATTTAGATTTAACTGAAGGAATTCTTTAACTGTATAGAAGGGATTCTCAATTAGCCACCATCATTCATTCTGGTTCTTTCTCATGCTAAAACAGCTCACCCTCTCTTACAATAATTCAATCTCCACTATTGATTCTTCCCGTTCCTTACTTTTATCATCCTTCTGCATCATCATGTGATCCGCCATCTTTGATCATCACCATAATTTTTTTATCCTATCTCCTTTATTCTTAGTATTTAAAGCTTCATCTTTTATATACAATCCTCAAATTTCTCATCCTGCTTTCCTTATTCTCATTAATAGTTATTACGTGATTGTTTAATACTTCATCCTCGATACTTCATCGTCCACATCTGTTCCTATCTCATCCTTTTTAGGTTCACTCTCCTCTTTCTGTTTTCATCTTTCGTTCCATCCTGCTTGCTCAATCTTTAATCAAGAAAATAAAGGCAAACAACGGTTCTAATCGTAGTCGAGACCACAACTCCGTGAACATAAAACACTGTATAGAACCAAGACATTAATTTGTGTAAAGTAAGAAATTGCTCCAGAACAAAGGTTGGAAAGTTATTGGGTAACTTGTTCGGGCTGCTTATTGTGCTGAAATATCGGGTTGTGGCTTTAGATTTAGCGATTTTATGATTAAAAATGCTAGATCTTCTTCTGAGCGTGTCGATGGCAAATTCGTTTGAGAAGATGATAAAAATCAGTGTATTTTCTAATAACAAACATGATTCTCGATTTAGTAAAAATATCACAGCCAGGACATTCAAATAAGGAAAGATATCGCATCTTATATATATGTTTTCATACATTAATGGATGAATAATGAAATCAGATATTTTGGCAGAGCTTTCCCTATAATATATTTATGCTCGTGACTGTACCTACTCAGTAATGCTTACCCATGCGTCAGCGAATACACAGACATAAAGTTCTCACGTGCACACTTGACAGGGCTTGCTCCGCAAGATGAAAGGTATGAACAAAGGTACCTATGTAAGATATGAACGAACTGAGAAGACAATAGTGATAAACTTTCTTAAGAAGGTACGACTGGTGTAACCTAAAGCTAGGCATCCATTATTTTCATGCATCAACAGTGCTCCGCGCATCTGCTTTGTCGTTTTGGCTGTTTTCATGCAAACATAAAACGACGCGTGGGGCACATTTGGTGCATGAGAGTGTTGAAACCCGCTTAAGGCAGTCAGTTTCACAACTGCGTAATGATACCTACTATAGGCCAACCGCTTAATTAGTAATGATACCTACTAAAGACCAACCGCTTAATTGAGATGTTGCCCCGCACCGCGCATCTACCTTTTTTTTTTAACGTGGAGAAATGCTCATGCATTCTGCACTACCACGGGGAGATAGTGCAGTTATGCGGGACTCTAACCCACTAAAACTCCACGGTGTCCTCCTCTGCCGCTTACGGCGGGAACACGGGCACGCCTTAGCACTCATCCGTGAACCCGCCGCGGCCGTCCGTCACCGGACCCTCCTCTGGGGATTACTCCCCATCACCGGCGCACCAGAACACATGGCACGCCGTGACCACCCCAGGGACCAAATCAGCACATGGACGCCAGACGACCCCGTGTCTGGGCACCCTTGGTCCCCCTGCCAATTTTCGGCCGCAGAGGATAGGGAGAGCGGCCTGTTCTCCGAGTGTTGGTATGACGTTTCATACCAACACTCTTCTTCCCCTGCGGCCCCACCACGTCCGGCATCATACGGTAGCGACCCCGCCAAGGCCGCGAAAGGTAGGGAGAGCGGCGCACCGCAATACCGGCACTCCTCCCCCGCCGCGGCCTCCAACCCTCAGACGTGATGCCTCCCATACCACATCGCGGCCCGCCTCAGTTGCGATTTCGCCTAAGCGGCACCGCAACCTACTTGTTGGCCGCTACGTCGTCAGCTGACCAGCAAAGCCCTGACGAGCGGCCCCTTCTCGGGTTCCTCTTAGCTTCACCGTGGGTAACCAAGCCACGGCTACTGAACCCCCCCCCCCCCCCCGGGCCTCGACAATGCGGGAACCCACCGGGGGGGACCGCGCAGCTACCTCAAGCAATGTTAAGCGGTCGGCCTATAGTAGGTATTAGTAATCTCTTATCTTGTAGTCGTACATGCGTCTTGCGATAGTGACTGCGGAGAAAACAAATGAAAGAAGTTTGTTTAGAGCATGCCACGAGTCACAAACAGGTGACGTGCGCGCGTGTCTCATGACACAAGTCGCGTTGCAAGTCGCGTAGAAAGTCGCGTCGCAAGTCGCGTGGCAAGTCGCGTCGCAAGTCGCGTGGCAAGTCGTGTTGCAAGTCGCGTAGAAAGTCGCGTTGCAAGTCGCGTGGCAAGTCGCGTCGCAAGTCGTGTTGCAAGTCGCGTCGCATGTCGTGTTGCAAGTCGCGTTGAAAGTCGCGTTGCAAGTCGCATCGCAAGTCGTGTTGCAAGTCGCGTCGCAAGTCGCGTGGTAAGTCGCATCGCTCGAGGCAGTGAGCGGGGCCTTAGACTAACATGTAATCTTGGAAGAAGAAATACTCGAGATTAAGTTTATGACATTGAACTATTTTATGCATAGTGAAATGAAACTGCCTCATTGGTCTAGTCCGCAAGAGCTATACTGAGGTTAGTTGGATAGTTTCGGTTCCCGCGTCGGGCAAACTGTTACTGGGTTTTTCCATCTGGAATTTCTCAGTAGCAGCCGTCTGGATTTGTGTCTGACTCACTAAACCGGCGAAATGTGGGTGTACTAGGGATGCACTTCTACCCAACCCTTCGGGGAATACAGATGTATTGTTTCATCATCTGGCTAGCCTTTTCCCAACTATGTTGGGGTCGGCTTCCATTCTAACCGGATGCAGCTGAATACCAGTATTTTACATGAAACGTCTGCCTACCTGACCTCCACAACTAGTCTCTCAACTCCAGTCCCTGGGTAATACCACTTGGTAAGACTGGTTGTCAGATTATCGGGCTTCTGACTACCCGTAACGACTGTCAAAGATTCGCGAATGACAGCCGGGACCAACAGCTTAACGTGCTTTCCGAGGCACGGCCCCTCCGTGCTCTCGGTATGAAAAGATGGTCACCCATCCACAGACTAACTGCGGCAATCGTAGTTTAAACTGATCAATCGAACTGTACCGCTGTTATTATTTAGCCACGGACCCCCCATACAGGCGTATTGTTTATATTATGAAATGAAAAAATAAAACGCTGTTTTAGTAGCCCGTTTTCTCGTTCATTGCGTATAACCAGCATACAAAATACTGGCGTTTATTGTAACAGCTCTGGCGCTAGAATACACTCTACTTGGAATTAGTTAGGAACTGGAGTGGATTGCTAGGAAAGTTCTTTAGCTAACACAGGTGATTTACAACTGTATAGTTTTTATTACCTAGAGATTTACCGTTGTATCCTACTTAATATTATAAACGCGAAAGTTTGTATAGATGGATGGATGGATATTTGTTGCTCTTTCACGCAAAAACTACCGAACGGATTGAGATGAAATTTGGCACACAGATAGGCTATAACCAGGATTAACACATAGGATACTTTTTATCCCGATATATTCCCACGTGATCGAAACTTATGCGGGTGAAACCGCGGGGCGCAGCTAGTTAACTAATACATTCATGTTAAAAAAGTTTGTGAATATAACATAGCTATAATTTCAAGCCTGTATTCCCCGAAGGGTTAGCTGCATAGTAATCACAACATCCAGTAGTGACTAAGGAGTGCTGATTCGGCACAGTCGGATTCGAATTAATTACGTAATCTGCGTTCGCGATTTATTGGCCAAACATATAAACAAATATGAGTATCTGAAAAAATAACTTTAATGCCTACATAATAAAGTTCAGTTTACGCTACAACTTCAAATATTTTTATAACTTTTTCAATAGTGCTAGTCACTCTGAAATCAATGTAATGTTTTTAAAAATATACTTGGTATTTGTGTAACTTGAAATAACATCAATTTGAAACAAATTTGAATAGACTCGCAAACGTCGTGAAAAGGTTACACCTGGTGCCTTAAATAAAATAACGAAAGTCATTCATCGCGGAAATGACCATTAAAAAATGGCCATTTTTGAGTCCGCAATGTATTGCAAACAACGCAATCAAAACGCTCCGCGGATGGCGCGCGCTAACAACCGCGATACCGCGCGCTGCCCTTTCGAGTTTTATTTACATTGCTGTTTAAATGAAACAAGTGAATCTACTATTTTATAATTAAAAATCTCATTGGGTTAGATAGAAATAATGATTGTATACAGTTTACAGTAAAAAAAATTGCAGAAAAAAACGGCAAAATTAAGAAAAAGCCGACGAAATATTTCACCGCAGGGGCGTCCAGAATCATGTATCGAATCCATGATAAGCGGTTGCGTGTCGATGTCCCTGCCACCCTGTATTATTTTTTGGAAAAAGCCCGGCTTAGTTCGAATTGTGCCAAACTGATACGAATATGATTTAGCGAGGGTAGATGCCGAACAAAGTTTCACGAGCCGAATGAAAGCCGGATGTGTAGTAATTGTTTCGGGTCGGCTTTATTGTTTAACAAATACCACAGAGGTGCTGTTCGGGAACTAAAAACAATAACGATAAACTGTTCCTCCGAACCGCACGTTACGAAATTTTGTTTCAGTGTGGTTAGTGGTAGTGCTCAAGTGCGGTTCGCGGAAGTGCTGTCACTCATTACCTCACTCATTACTTCACTCATTGCCTCACTCATTACTTCACTCATTACCTCACTCATTACTTCACTCATTGCCTCACTCATTACTTCACTCATTACCTCACTCATTACGTCACTCATTACCTCACTTATTACCTCACTCATTACCTCACTCATTTCCTCACTCATTTCTTCACTCATTACCTCACTCATTGCCTCACTCATTACCTCACTCATTACCTCACTCATTGCCTCACTCATTTCTTCACTCATTACCTCACTCATTACCTCACTCATTACCTCACTCATTACCTCACTCATTACCTCACTCATTACCTCACTCATTACTTCACTCATTGCCTCACTCATTACCTCACTCATTACCTCACTCATTACCTCACTCATTACCTCACTCATTACCTCACTCATTACCCCACTCATTACCTCACTCATTACCTCACTCATTATCTCACTCATTATCTCACTCATTACCCCACTCATTACCTCACTCATTACCTCACTCATTATCTCACTCATTATCTCACTCATTACCCCACTCATTACCTCACTCATTACTTCACTCACTGCCTCACTCGTTATCGGCTTTAGCACCCTAGAAAAACCATGAAAACTACACCCGTCACTAACAACAACAAGAGATAACTACAATAACACCATGAGAATAAGTCGCATAACTGAGGGGCATAAAAGTTTTTCGTTACATGACAATTTCTACCAATTTACTCCTACTGGAAGCCGCGTTAAAGAACTGTGTTCCAAAAATAAAAGGAAAGAATGAGACAGAGCAAAACATCTTAGCCAGCAAAGCATCCGAGCCTAACCTTTTCTCAACTATGTTGGGATCGGCCTTCAGTATAACCGGATGCAGCTAAATACCAGTATTTTACATGGAGCGGCTGCCTACCTGACCACCACAAACCAGTTACTAGGTAATACGATACCCCTTGGACTGGTTGTCAGACTTTCAGGCTTCTGACTACCCGTAACGACTGTCAAAGATCCGCGAATGACAGCCGGGACCAACGGCTTAACGTGCTTTCAAGCGCAAGCGTAGCTTAACCTGATCGATCGACCTGTGTGGCTGTTATTATTTAGCCACGGGCCCCTCCAAAGGCACAACCTACATGCGTGCATTATTCCAGTACATATTGGATTAAAACACCTGTCTTAGTACCGTTTAATAAGAGAATTATGTAAATTATGCTCTAACTTCATTTACACTTAGTTGAAAAGCAACTGCGCAGTTTAAGTTAGAAAGCGAGCGTTTGTACAACTAAGTCCACTTTACCTAACGGCATTTTGCAAGAGAATTGCTAGAAAAACTATACTTTTGCAAGCGTTACAAACTTTCTTCTTACTTTCAAGTTTTGTATTGACGAAAGAACACTGGAGTTTGAAACTCTGCGAAATACGTTGATTAATTAGAAATGTTATTTTGAAGTTACTGTGAGCAATATATTGGTAAAAATAATTCAATAATATTTACAAAATCAATCAAAAGTCATTTATTCAAATTAGGCAGAGAATCAACCCTTCTTGAACATCAAAGTTACATAAGACAGTCCACCACTTCCTAGTGCTTTAGCTGGGATGAAGAAGTAGCGCAACAAACTCCCCAGCACCACAGCTGTCTGTTCAGTTAAAACACTACACTATCGAAAAGCAGGCATTCCAGGTAAGGTAGTACACATTCTTAAAAGTTACAATAAATAATATAAACCAACTACGTCCCACTGCAGGGCAATGGCCTATCTTCTCTTACGGAGAAGGCACGAGCATTGATCATCACGCTTGCTCAAGACGGGTTGGCGAAATCAGAGGGGCAATTCTCGTAATTTTAAGAACGTTCACAGTCTGACCTCAGTCACACTCCGTCAAAAATACCTCTAACTTTCCTACATTTTAACAAATTGTTGACATTGATTGTCGCTAAGATGAGATTGCGATTAGATTTTGAACGTTTTTAATTATGAGAATTGGCCTTCAGACTTATAAGTACGGTTTCTTCACGATGTTTTCATTCACGGATGAAGTCAGTAATGTCCAAGATAGTAAATTCAAAATATTATGTACCTATTACTTTCTCAATAACCCGTTAAATGAAAAACATCATCTCCAGTAAAAATCCAGTAGTGATTAAACAATAATAAAATAAATCTTAAGTAAAGTAAATAACATAATTCTCAAGTTTTAGTGCACTAGCAGATGTTTTAATAGGTTCGCACCAATGCCAACCATGATTCCAGGAATAGAAGTCTAGTTAAAACTATTTAACCAAGTTTGGAATCGCCACGTGTTCCATTACCACGCAGCTTTGAAAACTGTAGGTACCCAGTAAATTTATACGAGGACAGGAAAGGCGAACTGCTGAGCATGAGGTCTTGGGTTCAATTTCCGTGTCGGGTAGAGCGTTATTGGGATGTTTCTTCTACAATTTTTCAGTAGTTGCCCTTTGTGGATTTGTGCCCGGTTGATGGCAATAGCCTCGCCCCCTATTACATGGTGCAGGAGTGGCCCAGTGGTAAAGGCCGCGACTTACGAGTCCTAGTCAGGCGCTTTACTTTATGTAAATTATTTCATCACCACTGTTCTCAAAACGGTGAAGAAAAACATCGTGAGGAAACCGGCATGTCCTAGAACCAAAAATTCGAAGACATGTGACTTCCAACCGGGCCCGCGTGGTAGATTACGGCCCACCCCTTCTCACAGAGAGGAGGCCTGTGTCCCAGCAGTGGGAACATTATAGGCTGATTATATATGCTATTTATTACATAGGACTTAAATATTATTGGCATTACCATTGCTTTAAAGACTTTACTCCTGCGTGACACTAAACTTTGTGTGATGTTCCATAGATGAATGTAATGATTTAAAACAATACTTTTATTTACGCTACTATATTATTGGTTTTTTTTTAAGTTAAGTTGTTGTATTTTTATTTACTTAAACATATTTATATAATTTAAAAAGCTAACAGTCTTAAAATAATAATAATAATATGTACAAATACACAGTCTGGCCATAAATACTGTTACAATTAAAAATAAGAAAGATATTACATTTGAATTTGGAATCTGTCATTTTTATACGATTGTTCATTGAGTTTTCTAATTTTGGCGCCAATACATTGTACAATATTTTGCGATAATAAAATGGAGTGGGGTGATAAAGAGAACCGAATCGCTGTGATTGCATTACACAAAGTTGGTATGGAGCCAAATGCAATTTTTAAAACTCGCCATTCGCTTGGTATTAGTCAAATTTTTGTGTACCGGGCTATTAATAGGTACAATGAGACCTCCTCTGTTTGTGACAGAAAAAGATCTGGCCGTCCACGTAGTTTTCGTACGAAAAAGGTGGTCAAAGCAGTAAGGGTAAGAATTCGAAGAAATCCTGTCCGAAAGCAAAAGATTTTATCTCGGGAAATGAAGAGAGCACCCAGAACCATGTCGCGTATTTTAAAAGATGACTTAGGACTTGCAACCTATAAGAGACGCACTGGTCATTTTTTAACTGATAATTTAAAAAAGAATAGGGTGGTAAAATCGAAACAACTACTGAAGCGGTACGCAAAGGGAGGTCACAGAAAATTTTTGTTTACGGATGAGAAAATCTTTACAATTGAGCAACATTTTAACAAACAAAATGACCATATTTATGCTCAAAGCTCTAAGGAAGCTTCCCAATTAGTCGACAGAGTGCAACGTGGGCATTATCCGGCTTCAGTGATGGTTTGGTGGGATGTTAGCTATGAAGGAGTGACTGAGCCATATTTTTTGTGAAAAAGGTATCAAAACATCGGCACAAGTGTATCAAGATAGCATTCTTGAGAAGGTAGTTAAGCCCCTTAACAACACCATGTTCAATAACCAAGTATGGTCTTTCCAACAAGACTCGGCGCCGGGTCATAAAGCTCGGTCCAAGCAGTCTTGGTTGGAAGTGAACGTTTCGGACTTCATCAGAGCTGAAGACTGGCCGTCGTCTAGTCCCGATCTTAATCCGCTGGATTATGATTTATGGTCAGTTTTAGAGAGTACGGCTTGCTCTAAACGCCATGATAAGTTGGAGTCCCTAAAACAATCCATGCGATTGGCAGTGAAGAATTTTCCCATGGAAAGAGTGCGTGCTTCTATTGATAACTGGCCTCAACGTTTAAAGGACTGTATTGCAGCAAATGGAGACCACTTCAAATAAGCTTTTTATATTTTAAATTGTTTTATATTTATGTATTAAACTAACACACTGTAAAAGTAATAAATATTATTGGCAATAAAATTTTTTTTTTCTTCCTGACAATATTTATGGCAAGACTAGGTATATAAAAAGGAGGGGAAATAATCAAAGGGTATCAAAAATTCGTCCGGATCGCTGTCAATAGGAAATGTGCCCAAAAGGCTGGCAGCATTGCCACGTTGTATGACTATAGTATATTTTAAATAAATAAACACAATTTTACATACATACATACATAACACGGCTTCGTCCAATGGGGGTAGGCAGAAACTACAGACCATACTCCTTTTGCCTCGTTTACGTTAATACATCTGAGGCGCAAATCTCGTAATTTTAAGAACTCGGTCTCAATCTGTCAAAAATACCTGTAATTTTTGACAACAAGTTTTTGACATTGATTGCTGCTGAGATGAGATTGCGATTGCGTTTTTAATTACGGGAATTGGCCTCCGGGTCATACACGCATGTCGATTTTGAGTACTACGCACCTGACCTTTCTGAAGAACATCACCAACAAGGTCACTATAATTTGAATTTGCTTGTGGTTAAGTAATAACAGCCCCACCGGTCGATCGATCAGGTTAAGCTATGCTTGCCGCGGTTGGTCTCTCGATGGGTGACCATCTTTACAAACCAAGACTCCTCCGTGCCTCGGAAAGCACGTTCAGCCGTTGCTCCCGGCTATCATTCGTGGATCTTTGACGGTCGTTACGGGCCGTCAGAAGCCCGAAAGTCTGACAACCGGTCTTACCAAGTGGTATCGTATTACCTACTGGGTTATGGAGGTCAGATAGGCAGTTGCTCCATGTAAAATACTAGTACTCAGCTGCATTTGGTTAGACTGGAAGCCGACCCCAGCATAGTTGGGAAAAGGCTAGGCAGATTAATTTGGTTTTTTGATAACGTCTCATTGTGGTATTTTGTTTGACCCTATTTATTTAGAGATCAGTTTAACATTACCATCCCTTTTTATGTTCACAAAAAAAACCCGAATGTTATTACTTGCCTCAAATAGAAAAGTTATTTTTGTCCCAGAACTGACTTCTCGGCAATGTACATGTTTTATCAATGTTAGCCATTCCGATAAAATTTGAGGACCAAGTTACATTGGTTGTCCAAAATATTTGATGCTGGCTACTATATTCTGACCCCCAATCAGAAAACCATTTGAGTCTATTCAGTACTTGAATCCACGATATTTGTATTTGAAAGGAATAAATAAAGATTTACTAAAATACCAATATAGTGAATGTGAATATTTTTAGATGATTCTGTTCTTTTGGAATTGTTTCGAACTATTTTCTCATTTATTTTTATTATAATCGTTGAGCAGAATGGAATTTAAGGAATGCGTTTACGTTTCAATAAGAACAAAGCTTTTGATTCATAGATATTGAAATTGAAATTATTTTTTTTTCGTTAAGTCCTGTTTCTTATCCGATTACGGTGGAGCCCAAAAGGAGGATAATATTTGGAAGATAAGAGGGTAATATTTCGAAGGTAATGAGTGAAGCACCATTGATAATATTACTTAATAATGGGTGTAAAATACCGTTAAAGAAGGCGAGAGTCACTTGTTGTTTGTTAATATGATATATTTATTTTACTAGACCGTACCTGGGAACCTTCTGGTTACGGAGATATTGAAAGTTAAAGTTCCAACTTTTCTGACGGTTTTTTTAATGAAAATAAGTTTTAATTAACTAAAGTACACGCAATGCTGTTCGTGCTTTATATTGCGCACTTTCGTAAACAGCGAATTTTATTACGAAAAATAAGTTTCTTAGCAATTATTTTTGCAGAAAGTTACGTAGTTTGGTTTTTCGTGGACGGTTTCGTGAAGAGTCTCTTTAAACCACTCTACGATGGTATAAACTCACGAGACTTTTTCAAACAAATTCGGCATCTAAGTTTGCATAAAGTTAGAGAATACTGGGATGAAAAAGTAGAACAAGTTTGTAAATAAGACTTTAGGTACTTACCTTTTTCTAAATCTAGGGCTGCTATTCGCATAGTTATTTACCTGGACAAGTATAACCGTAAATACTGTTTAGCTAAATAAATTCCTTTCTGATATAGCTGGCGCATGTCACATTTTTGATGATATATTAATCTACGTAGTCGGAAAAAAAATAAGGTACAAATAAAAATGAACCTTAAGGTAATTAGCATATTTATTCCTTGACTGGACCGTCACACGCATAATATAAAGTTTGTTCTTCAAAAAAGCAAAAATACAATGTGACGGATTCGGTGAGCCACAAACTAAGCATCGCCTATATCTTGTGGCTCTGAAGTGCAATTTTACAATATTAAAGATTACTTACATTACAGTTTGAGGATGTTAGATAGTTACAAAAAAAGATAAGTGTTAAAATAAATAAAACATTCGTGCGATTCTGATCACAAAATAAAATAATATTGGTTTATCCTAAGGCTTGTACTATGGTGTGTGTGCGTGTGTGTGTGTGTGTGTTTACACGTGTGTGTGTATGTGTGTGTAGGTGCTATATTAGGTCGCAGATTTTGTTAAGTTTATTGTACAGTCAACAAAAGAGATAAGTACGCAGGGTCGTCGGATATAGTTCAAGTTTAGTAGGAAACCGATTGATGTTTTCGGATACAATTTTATTTAATTCATCACGCTATCACTCCCTGTGAATGATAGAGTGATGGTTGACAGGGGAGAATGGAAGAAGAAAACGTGTTGCGCCGACCCCAAGTAACATGGGATTAGATCAGGAAGATGATGACAAGTATTATGTAAATATAAACATTTAGAACTAGGCATTGCATATTTATTTTGTTTTTTTATCTTATCGTATGCTGCACCGGTTGACGTTATCACGTCAACGCAGGCTGTCACTGAAAACCAGCGCTTGGGTTCTGCCTCGCATAGGGTCTTAGCATTATGCTGAGCGATGTCCGTTTTGCGTAGATGTGACGCATGTTTTCCCCCAACTTGTTCTTTTTTTTGTGCTTGTGTTTTTTCTCTGCTTCATGTTTACCGCAAATAAACATATTTTCTTTTTTCTTACAAAATACCAGTTTCATAACTGTATGGGTTATCATCATAACATGTATATATAAGATTAGGGTTTCTTCTTCAAGCAATAAACAACAATGTGATTCGTCTAAAAAGAAAAGAGTTTTATTTATAAAATACAGTTAGTTTTACAAACAAAATCTGAACTAATGAAATACTTACTAACCTAAGAAGAAAAGAGAATCAACAATTAAATGTTCATGCTTTCCATGTGTGTACTTTGCACTGTTCTTTTACATGTATCAACAAACACAACTTTTAACAATAACTTAAATACTTATTTAAATTACTGAATTAAATTATTAAACAAACTTACTAGCTTTTATTTTATCTTAGGGCACGAGGGCACGAGAAAAAATCATTGTCAAAGTCAGTGTCAATGTCCAAGCTGTCACATATTTGTAGCGTCACGATCAGTTAATTATAAACAAACTGTTACGTGACCGCATTGTATACTCGTGTTTCGAGAGCGACTGCTGGTTTGTCATACAAGCTTTCATGTATCAATACTTTAGGAGAAAATCGCTTTTGAATCTTGCGTAAATAAAACAAATACCTTATTATATAACTATTTAATAAGGTATTTATGTTCGTGACTTTCCATAGTTCAGAAATTTCTTAGGCCCTTGCGAACACTTTCATGAAAAAGGCAAGATTAATTTTCCTTTTGGTTCTGTCAGTCCGGGGTTATACCTGCACTCTATAAATAAACCCCTATACGTTCTCAAAACTAGGACAAAACAGGGTACCGTATGTGTGACACCTCTGCCTACAACTGACCTATTTAGTAGTACTTCATCATCACGCCCCTATTCCCTGGAGGGGTAACAGAGTTGTATATTACAGAGTTGTATACACCTGCAATTCGCCACATAGATATGTTTCTAGTCTCATGTAATAAATAGGGCTTAGGGCTGATTTTTCCTTCGCCAGATAACTTTTATTTGAGGAATAAAGTTGACGTTTGACAGTTTTTGTATGAAATAACTATCAACATTTCAAAATTATTCCTCGAATAAAGTTATGAGATGATTGAAATATCAGCCCTTAGTGCAACAAGGAAAAGAATAGAAACCAGAACTCCATATTCAACAATCACTATTACGAGTACTCAGAGCTCGGAGCCGGTACCAATCTAAGTACCAGTACAGGTTCTGTACTGGTACTTAGCGCTTCTTGCCATTTCGGTACCTGATTACCGGCTCCAGACGGTACCGGTTCCAGACGGGTACCGGTACCACCTAACAATGCTATATTGACTAGCCGTTTTACTTACTTTAAATCTTTTCTCTCTTTTTAACTTACGGAAATATTTGTTTGGTACAACGTGCAGGTACTACTCTGGTACCGGTATCACACCGAGGCCAACGGTACCGGTTCTCAAAAATACCGGTATTTCCAGCCCTGCGATGACTAGCCCAACAAGAGTCACAGTTAGTAAACTCTACTTTAAAACTCGGGCAAACTGTCAAGGAGAACCAACTTACTATTTAAGTTTTCTCTGAAAACAATGAAGTACCTTTTACTTCTAAGTTTGTTTGTGTTTATTTTCTTCGTTCACGTTTAGTTCTCTGCCGGTTGTAAAGTCCGCTTTGTTTTAAATTAAGTGACTTTATACCTAAGAAGTATACGTAAATTCTTTCCGCCAGGAATTCTACCCATATAACATTAGTTTCTTCGATCTATAATCTACTTGTAGCGGCATCTAGATAGCCACTTGCGAACTACACATCACTCTGACGTCACGCAAAATTCTCCATCGCGCAAGCATAGTTTACCGCGCAACTAGCATATTATACACTGTCCCGACATCAATCGTCGGGCAGTTGACCATCAGACACAACACTCGTCTGATCGGAGGATCCTCTCTTTTCTATCGAGAATGATTGAATTTTATACACTTTTTCTCATACATCTATAGGTAATATGGGTCTACCTTTTATAGCAGAACTTTTTACGTCATAATATTGTTTTGCATAACAACGGGTAGCATAAACTTCATTTCGCAGAAAATCATTTCGCATACACTCAGTTGTCATACATTCAAAACTCATAATTTTGTTAGTCAGAATCATCTTTAGGCATAATGTTTACATCCATAATAATTAAAAAGCAGAACCATCATATCGCAGAAAATTCACAGTCAGAATCGTCTTTTGGCATACATTTTATATCGATAGTCATTAAAAGGCAGAACTGATTTCACTCATCAAAGAAATGAAATACTCAATCATAGAAATTGATAAACTAGGTACAGGTGCCCCAATACCAGCAAAAAGAAAAAAAGTTTTGGATAAGAAATGTCGCATAGAAATTATATTAAATAATCAGTCGGATTACACTGAAACTGGATTTTTGAAGGCAATTGGAGCTAATTTAAGATTAGTTTGACCTAAATTGTCTATATATTTTGTTTTATTTATTATTTAATTATCATTATTCAATAAAACAGTTGATTCTGCATGTATTTACTCAATAAAACAGTTGATTGTGAAAGCATGCATGCAGCATGCATGTAGCATGCAAGCAGGCATGCAACATGCAGCATGCATGCAGCATGCAAGCAGGCATGCAACATGCAGCAGGCATGCAGCATGCAAGCAGGCATGCAACATGCAGCAAGCATTGTTTCTGTCACGGCTCCGGCGCTGCGGGGTTTGGGCGGCGCCACGCGAGCTTATCGTCACAGATGGTTTTAACGCTCACCACCGCAGCTTCGGCTTGCTGGCCGGCTTCGCCGGCCAGCCTCAGCCGCGGTGGCGGGCCTTTAAACCACCTGCTCCTCAGCTCGCGGGCCGCCCTACCCCTCCGCGCCTACGCGGGTTTAAATTACACTCTAGGGGTAGGGCAGACAAGACTGCGTAAAGTCGGTTTCGCAGCGATTCGTTCTGTCACAAAATTTTGCAGCACAACGTATTGACTTTTTATGACACAAATTTAATTTAATATTGAAAATGCTACCAATACATGCTATATTTAGAACATTCTATGTCACTTTTGCAGACCATTCGATTTTAAATACATTGCACGTAGGTTATCTAACCATTCGACAGCATAAATTTACTTTATTTAAATTATCAGTTTTATTCCATATATTATAAGTTTTTGATGTTTTGAACACTAATTTTTACAAGAAGATACATCTATTTTAATTTTTGATGTTCAAATATGCACCCATACCAAATAATCGTATCTCTAAATAAATGTTATGCTAAACAAAATTATGCATAATATTAATTATGGCAAAGGTAATTATGCGAAACAAAATTCTGCCAAGATAAAAGTATGCCATTGTAAATTCGGACACGTAAATATTCTGCCAAACAAAAGTTATGCTAAATAATTTTTATGCCTTAAAAATATTCGATTAAATAAGATTATGCCATGTGAGTTATGCCAAATAAAAATCGGAGTATCAAGATTCTGCCAAATAGAAGGAACCCAGGTAATATACTTAAAAAAAATCTTTAATTCATTCGCTGACAAACAACGCATCGCGTATACCCCTAGGTATAGAAGCATAATATTTTGATTTTTGAAGAAAATTCATCCCCTAAAAGGAATTATGTTTGTCTTTTTTGCCGATGGGACGTCCCATCGGGCACATGGCTTGTAAATTATAATTACTATAATTATAAAGCTCTGGCAACACTCAGGCAAATCCCGGCCGGGAGGCTGGACGCGACTGCGCGCGTCGGTTGTTTAAATATACAAGGTTACATTAAATTAGCTAGCAAAACTCCACAGACGAGATGGGTATCCATATCTAAACACGATCAAGTTTAAAAGTATTATTGATGTGTTTTTTTTTTTTATAAACGTACTTACAGAAAAATAAAACTCAATATAATTTTTTTATCGTCTTAAAGGGCTTTAGAATATATTACTTTAGGCACGGTTGGTACCTGAAGTAATTTAAAAAATAAAAGTAGTGTAAAAAAAATTTTTTTTGGTAAAGTAGGTCTTTTTAGTATAATTTTTCTATTTTGTATTCAAAAGCAGTTTAAGTTCACGACCATATCAATTTCTCTTCCTTACAACATTCCTCAAAAAAGAATCTTTGAGATATGTTAGGAGGAAGATTTTTTTCCTCTCTAACGTACCTAGCTACCTCTTTTGCATTATTCAAGAGCTTGTGACCTTCAACCTAGTTCTGTGCCAAGCTTGTATATTGATCCTTATAGTAGCCAAAACAACTTTCGTGAAGATTGTCAATAGCATGTCCCGGATTATTGATGACCCTTGAGCTAGTGATAAAAATATTTTTCTTTAAACAAGGTTCATGGGTTTCTGGTTTGTCCCAAAAGCTTTTCTAGTTTTTTTTTTAATGATATATACTAGTGCTTGACTGCGATCCCGCCTGATGCAATCGTTGATAGTAAAGCGCACTAATTTATGAGCCTATTCACTCTAGCCTTGAAGACACTTAAATTATAATCGGGCGAGAAAACCGCTGCAGGCAAATTGTTCCAGTCCTTTGATGTTCGCGGTTTAAACGACGAGGCGAAACGCTTCGACCGGATCGTAGCAGTTTCAACAACGTAAGGGTGGAAACTCGCCGTGCGATAGGTTGTCCGATGATGGAACGGTGATGGCGGAATTAAATCATTCCGCGCACACTCTCCAGAATGCATCCTATAGAATACCGAAAGGCTGGCTACCCTACGCCTGTGCTCCAGGCTTTGTAGATTGGTCTTAACCAAATCTGGAGTTCAAGGGCCCGTTATTTCATCGTTTTTAGATATCGATACTCATTGCGTTTGAGGAGTTTAGCTAGCCAATTTAAAATAACCCCGTATCAGCCTCTTATTTATTAAGCCACACTACTTACACTCATCTTCAGGATATAATCTCGAAACGTCAGCTTCAACAGCCCCTTAATTTATCTGTCACAATTATTTTACATGTCTCAGATTCATTTCAATAAATAGCCAAAGCCATTAGCGAGATTAAAGGGCCACAAATGGAACTGTAGGGCATCAGTCCCACCGCAGACGGTGAAGCGACTAGCTATAAACGATTTTCTCACTTAAGAAACGTAAAGAAAATAAATTAGGTTCCGTGTGATAGAATTCTCGCTCGAATACTTGTGCAAATCACTTTATTGGTACTCAACACAGTAAAATAGTATTTGTAACCCAAGAACACTTTCGTCGCGTCGTTAATATTTAATTTGTGTGTGGATCAAGGAGTCTTCCCAGATCTAATGAAATACAGCAAGGTGATACCCCTTTTAAAATCGGGGGACAGTAAACTTACCAATAATTATAGACCCGTATCCGTGTTACCGGTCTTCGGCAAGGTGTTTGAAAAGGTGATGCTGAACCAAATGCTCAATCATTTTAACACCAACAGAATATTACACGACCAACAGTATGGTTTCACCAAGGGACGTTGTACGACTGATGCCGGTATCACCTTATTAAAACACATTTTTACAGCGTGGGAAGAGTCCCAAGACGCCATAGGAATTTTTTGTGACCTCTCCAAGGCTTTTGATTGCGTCGACCACGAAACCTTACTTTTAAAACTTGAGCATTACGGAATAGGAAAACTTGCGCTCAGTTTAGTAAAATCTTATTTAAATGATAGACAACAGCAAGTTCAAATAAATGGTGTCAATTCACTCGGTTTAAAAGTAAAAATGGGTGTTCCGCAAGGCTCGATATTAGGTCCTTTCCTCTTTTTAGTTTATATAAATGATCTACCCCATTTGTTAAAAACCCAACCACAGATGGTGTTATTTGCTGACGATACTTCCTTGATTTTTAAAATTAATAGACGTGCATCAAATCTTGACGACGTAAATAACGCCCTACTGCAGATCCAAAATTGGTTCACTGCTAATAATTTAGTATTAAATGGGAAAAAAACGAAGTGTATAAGATTTTCTTTACCAAATGTCAAAGGTAGTCATTGTGAGATAAAATTGAATCAAGAGAAACTAGAATTCGTCGATGAAACTGTTTTCCTGGGGTTCACGCTCGACTCAAGGCTTCAATGGGGTCCTCATTTAACATCCCTTGCAGGACGACTAAGTTCAGCAGCGTATGCTGTGAGAAAAATCCGTCAACTTGCTGATGTCGATACCGCGAGACTGGTCTATTTTAGTTACTTTCATAGTATCATGTCGTACGGTATTTTACTATGGGGACGGGCTGCAGACATCGAGTCTATTTTTATTCTGCAGAAAAGAGCCATCAGAGCCATATATAGCCTCCGCAGGCGTGACTCTCTAAGAGAACTGTTTAAAGATATTAACATCATGACGGTACCTTGTCAATATATATATGAAAACATTATGTACGTAAGGAAAAATCTACATATTTTTAGTAAAAGAGGTGAAAGACACAATTATATCACTAGAAATAGGGACCAATTAGTTCAACCAGGTTTCAGGCTGGCTAAAGTAGACTCATCTTTCATGGGGTACTGTTTAAAATGTTACAATAAAATACCTCCCCACATAATTGAACAGAATGAAACGAAATTTAAATCTTGTATAAAACGCACACTATGCAGCCAGGCATATTATAAATTGGGAGATTACATCGCTGATAAAAATGCTTGGCTAAACGCTGGTCCTGCTCCACAGGACGCATAAATAAATTGATTAGCATTTGAAAGTACTGTTGGAGCCGCTGAAGATTGTAAAATACTATTTTTGCATTATATAAATTCAATCTCTTAGTATTGTATAATTGTATAGCTCATGTGTGAGTACTATGTAGGTACATACTATAAAGCTACCATTTACTGGGTACGTCTTTCATTGACTTGAATGTGCCCTGGCGGCTGAGAGTATGTCATGCTCACTCAAATGTCTCGCTGATGGTGGCACATGTGTTGGATCATTTAGCTCCCTTCAAAATGGTTGAGCTGAATGGTGCTAATCCGTGCGTCATGTTCGTGAACGGGCGCCGTCAGTGGGGACTGGTCATCTCTTTGCTGCCATGGCTTATTTTAATTTAATTTAATATTTGGATTGTTTTAGGCTTTTCATTACGGATGCTTTTAACGTTCTGCATCGTTCTCACATGCATAATTTTTAACATGAATGATGTAACTAATACTTTGTAACCATATTTTGATTTAAAAGAGTGTCCATGGAGTTTCTTGCCCGTTCTTCTCCATAGGTACCTACTACGCTTTGGAATGGGCAACTAGCTTCATTTCTCTGACTGACCGACCCCTTGACAATTCAAAAGTGCCTGTAATTGGTTTAATTGAAATAAATACTTTGAGTTTGAGTTTGAGTTTGAGTCGTCTCTAGCTGAGAATGCAATCCGGCTTCTCCCGCCCTTTTTCTTAAAAAGTCATCGATGGCTTGCCACAACTCAAACGCAAACCAACCCACAAATAATTTAAGTTAAATAAGAGATACATATATTAGTTCCTTACGACTAGAAACTTTCCGTTACCCTCCGTACTCACCAGACCTTGCTCAAACTAATTTCCATATATATTCGGAATTTGGATAACTTTTTACGAGGAAAAAATTTCAAATCCAACGAGGCGATAAAAAACGCCTCTAAACAGTTCATCGATTCCCGTCCCCAGGATTTTTATAGCAGAGCCATCAACGAACTTCCACTAAAATGGTAAAAGTGCATCGTCACTAATGGCCATAATTTTCTTTAAGAAAATATTAGATTTTTCAAATCAAATCAAGTTATTTATTTCTTTCTTTTCTTTTCTTTTCTTTTCTTTCTTTCTTTTCTTTTCTTTTCTTTTCTTTTTTTTCTTTTTTCTTTTTTCTATGTAAAATGGCAATTTCATAGGTAAGGACCGGCGGGCGTTGTGGACGATCAGCGTAGTTGATCGCTGATCGTCCACAGCGCCATAAACGGATAAAAGTTATGCATTGGGTGGCGTTGGACATCTTTTTAGTTGCTTGTTCTACTCGCTTCTTCGGAGGGGCTAAGTAATAACAGCCGCACGGATCGATAGATTTTTAAAAAAATGATATATACTAGTGCTTGACTGCGATCCCGCTTGATGGAAAGCAGTGATGCAATCGTTGATAGTAAAGCGCACTAATTTATTATGAGCCTATTCCCTCTAGCCTTGAAGACACTTAAATTATAATCGGACGGGAAAACCGCTGCAGGCAAATTGTTCCAGTCCTTCGATGTTAGCGGTATAAACGACGAGGCGAAACGCTTCGTCCGGATCGTAGCAGTTTCAATAACGTAAGGGTGGAAACTGCGACGGGTTGTCCGATGATGGAACGGTGATGGCGGAATTAAGTCATGTAATTCCCGCGCACACTCTCCAGAATGCATCCTATAGAATACCGAAAGGCTAGCTACCCTACGCCTGTGCTCCAAGCTTTGCAGAATGGTCTTAACCAAATCTGGATTACCAATTAGCCTCTTCGCACGCCTCTCCACTGAGTCCAAAGCTGCTAGATGGCATTTTGCAGCACCAGTCCATATGTGGCTGCAGTACTCCACACACGATCGGTTAAGGTACGCTTTCTGCAGTTGGACCGTTGATGGGTGACCATCTTCACACACCAAGACCCCTCCGTACCTCGGAAAGAACGTTGAGCTGTTGGTCCAGCTGTCATTCGTGGATCTTTGACAGTCGTTACGGGTCATCAGTAGCCCGAAAGTCTGACAACTAGTATTACCAATACCACCAGAACCAGTACCAGTATTACCCAGTCACTGGATTGTGGAGGTCAGATAGGCAGTCGCTCCATGTAAAATACTGGTATTCAGCTGCATCCAGTTAGACTCGAAGCCGACCCCAACATAGTTGGGAAAAGGCTAGGCAGATGAGTTCTACTCGCTTCTTGTTAATCGCCGGCGGTGGGACAGATTCCTTAGTATCTACCTGTCGCCGTGTCGCCCTTTTAAAGGGAAACTTCGTCTGTGCAAATACTAACTGTGCTATTTTAGGTTAGGCTGCTAGGTTACCCCGGGTGCTACCAATTGCCGTATTGTCATTTTGTTTTCATATTGAATCAAAGTTTTGGCAATTATATTTGGCCAGTATCATGTAATATTACCACTAACTAGCGTGAAGCTTCCTAGAAAAGCGGTTCCGTCATAAATTATAAGGACCGTCATGAAAATCTATCAATTATTTTATCTAAATATTATTTTATCTAAATCTATTAATTTTTTGATGCCCATTGATTATTTCCTTTCCTTTTTATATACTTGGACACATTATTATTATTTTAAGACTTAGCTTTTTAAATTATGGAAAACTTACTTTAGTTGAATGCTCATATTTACGAATGATTCAAAGCGTACATGTTACTTAAAATACATAAATACTTACAAAAATGAATAAATGACACACGTCGTGAATAATTCACAGACGTCAAAATTTTTGATATAAATATTACTCTGCTGAGTTCAGCAGAGTCATATGTATATCAAAATTCGAGCATTCATTCGAGCGCAGGGCGACTCATTCTAAAAAGCACACTGTGTCATTCATTACTCTCCCCCGTCCGGAACTTCATTAAGAAAATGGCAAGCGCCGTATTCGGCTGTCTTACTTCTAATGCGAAGGGGTTTCTCGAATTACTTGCTCGAACTCGTTATTCCTCAAGCCCACGCGATGTTGAAGTATTGTTGGATCCGTAGCTTGTATATTTTCAAAATCCATTGTGTTAGGATTATTAATGATGGCAGTTTGCAACTTTTTTGTGATATCTACAAACATTTCAACAAACACAGTTTCTTTTTTCCACTTGTATTATTACAAAACATCAATCAGCAAAAACAGAAAGTCCGAAGTGATATAGCCAAATTCGCAAGGAATTAAACATAAGAATTCGCGCAGTACGTAAAGAAAGCAAGCAGACGAACGACTGCGGAGAATACACGGTATGGTGGGTACCTGGCCCCACCACACCGTGTATTCTCCTTAGGAAAAACCGGTTGCGTTGACGATCTAGCGCATTATTTTCTAAGTGCGAAAAGGGATAAAACATTGTGTTATCTCTAACTTGCGCGGGGTTATCGATGAATCATCAGTAGCGCCGCATAAAGAGTAGCTACTTGTGCACAATTAAAATGGATTTAAATAAATAGTGAAGGTACATGTGAAAAAATAAACAAAATAATCATAGGGCATCAAAAAATTCGTCCGCATCGCTGTCAACAGGAACAGTGCCCAACAGGCTGGCAGTATTGCCACGTTGTATGGCGATGCTGCAAAAAAAAAACTTTTTTTTTATCTCATACTGAAAGTTACTCTCTATTTAGTGGACTATAAGTCAACATAGGTCCCGTTAGTGGTAGATATTTGATGTGAAATAATTTTACTATTTTAAAACTGGGATTAGGTCACGTCAGCCACATGCACAATGACCGCTGGGTAACAGTCTCCACACGGTGGGGATGAGGGCCTGAGGATAGACGGCCCCGCCGAGGCCGCCCCAGGAAGAGGTGGCGAGATCACCTAGACGCATACCGCAAGGGTTGGATCGAGGTGGCTCTAGAAAATGATGCCTGGAAGGAAGAATGGAGGTTGGGGAAGTCCTTTCCTGAGCAGTGGGAGAGTGTAGGTTAACCGAATAAAAAAATAATAAATAAAACTAAATAAATGCCGATGACCGTTGGGGTGGACGCATTCTTGAGTGGGGACCGCAAATCGGTAATCGTAAGGTAGGACGCCCTTAGGCTAAAGCGACGATCTTCGCTGGATGGCTGGTAGCAGCTGGATGACAGTTTCCGAAAATCCAGTTGAATGGCGTGCAATAGGATAGGCCTATGTCCAGCAGTGGACTCTGATTTAGGCTGATAATTATGGTGATGAAATTAGTACTGATAGCTCGTATTAATTACGCCCGAAAGTCTGACAACCAGTCTTACCAAGGGGTATCGTATTACCCAGTAACTGGGTTGTGGAGGTCAGATAGGTAGTCACTCCATGTAAAATACTGGTATTCAGCTGCATCCGGTTAGACTGGAAGCCGACCCCAGCATAGTTGGGAAAAGGCTAGGCAGATGATGATGAGCTCGTATTAATTATTGTTTGCCTGAACAGGATCAGATATTCAGTAAGCATTTATTTGTGTTTGTCGTTTTACCAAGTCTGTGGACGCTCTTTTTTTAAGTTGACTTTTGAAGCACTTTTGAAGCTATCCCTTAGTATTTTTGGATTCCCAAGAAAGAACCACATGGTAGATATTCTGTTTAAAATTTTCATTTAATTTTTTTTTCGTAGAATTTATACATCGCTTTCCACAAGGCGAGCTAGTGGGCTCTTGACAAAAAAAAAAACGTTTTTTTCCAAAAAAGATGACTGGCTTCTTTTGTTGTTTTTTTCATGATCGGATTTGAGTTTCATAGAAAAGTTTTTTAGCATTACGAGTACCTTCTATCTTGGTCAGTATAAAGATTAAAATCACCCTCTTAACAGCTGCAGGTGACTTAACAACCAGGCTGTATATTAAAATAGAAGTTTACTGCAACATCATACGATTAAGTCCAAAGATAAATGAGGCTGTCGAACGGGAAACAGCTCTTCATTATTTATGCACAACTATCGGCTTTGAAGCTAACATGTTGCGCTAGATTGTGCCAATATATTCAATGGTTCATTTATATCTCGTCGACGTATATACACAGGTATATATTGGTCTTTTAACCGTGCATAGTATAAAACAAAGTTACCCTTCGTGGTGGTCTTTTCCTTCTTAGCGTGTTGATGGCAAAAATATCGTACGTACTTGGGCACGAAGTCTATTTAAGGCTTTCCAAGTAGGCCACGGTAACTTATGCCCGCATGAGAGACTCTCTGATCTGTGTCTGTGTGACCGCTGAGTTCTTCCAATCAGCGGATCACTCACACTACAACGCGCTAAGCGATGGGGCGCGGGAAATAGAGCCTTTTTTCGCGTAGATATTGGTCTAAATTTATAGCGATGGCAGTTTTCGGATCTTCACTCTGTTGCGGCGCTGTAGATGCTAACTCCTCATAGCATTGCCAAGAAATTGCATGGCCTTCTTCTATAATATTTGAAGCGTTTCGTATGTTCCCAATATCTTCGTCAATTAAACCGAGGTACTCAGCATAGTACTCGGTTCGGTAAATATAATGCCGAGCAATACTGGGTCCTAGGTTATTTGGTTATAAGGTGTAACTTCCACTCAGCGCATCTCTACTATGTATAAACAAGGCTAGCACATATTACAAGGCTAATATATAACGCTTTATAATATGTATATAATATTAAATAGATATATCATATGCCAATATTTTCTTCGAGATCACACTACGCCTGCGTGGTGGATTCTACTCACTCCTGGAGAGGGCCGGTCTCTCATCAGTGGGAACACTATAGGCTGATTATATTTTCCTCATAGGGTTCCACAAAATGGATGTTGGATATTTTAGTATTGCAACACCAACATTAAAAATGTAATTCCATTTGTTCTCTGTGGCAACACTTCCTTCCAACTGCGACACTGGTTGAATACACATGTGAACCGATTTTGTCTGCCGTTTTATTTAATCTTCTGTGGCACCACGCTACCAGCACCTCATCACTTCATCAACACTATTACAATGCTGCACAATGGATATTAGAAAATGCTTACGAAACAAAAGCATTTCATCAAACGCAGGTCAAATTTACACGAAAATTGAAATGCTGTAATTTGTACTCACAAGACTTCATTATCATCATTTCTACCAAAAAACGTACACTGCTGGATATAGGCATCCACCAAGTACCGCCACTTCCACCGGCTCTGTGCTTCTCGCTTCCAGCGGATTCCTGCGGCCTTCACCAGTTCATCCGTCCACCTTATTTTTTTTTTTCTGGTGGGAAATCATCGAATGACCCCTCCCGATCTGGGTGGAGCGGAAGGGAGTGTCAGACTCTTACTGACTAAAACCCACCCATGTTCCTTCCTTCGCCCTTTATTTTCCGGTCCACCTTATGGGGGGGGCTTCCAACGCTACGTCTTCCGGTACGTGGTCGGCACTCTAGAACCTTTCCGCCTCATCGGATAGCAATGGCTACAGCCTTATTACTACCAAATACTCACAAAAACCTATTTTTTAGCCTATGTCAATAAATTCAACACGTACCACCAAGAATCTGCTCTCTCGGCATAAGATTACAATGACATACTACACAGCGTAGGAATACCCACGCAATCGGCACCCATAACTCTTTTCCTTCCAATATACTTTTACGATCTCGCAAGATATACAGGAGATCCATTGGGAACGATCGACGATATGGAACCGATTGAGAAGAAAGGTTATTTGATTAAAAAATATCGTATTTTATTAGAATAAGGTCTGTTTTTCAATAGTTAGATAATTTTTATCTAAAGAATAAATAATATTGCGATTTGACAGTTTTTGTATATAAAAAATGTCGAGTTATCCAGAGAGTTATTGTAGGTTCGGTGAAGTAGTACCACTGTGGCCGCATCTATATCACTAAATACGAACTACGCAACACAAAGACGTTACGCAAACTCCTGCATCACGAAAGCAGAGTTTACCGCGCGACTAACATATACAACTTGTCCCGGAATTAACGCACACCACCAGACACCCCAATTAGAATGTTATGTTATAATCATAATACATACACTGATTTTTTATTATTATGTAATAAACATTGTTTTTCTCATAAATTAGTTACACTGATTGTGGGAGAAAATTGTGGTCACATTACAAATCTACGCAAGCAAACAGTCGCACTCGTTTAGGGGTCTAGCGCAGTAGGTACTTCATCTATTTTGGTTTGTTTTGACTGTACAGCGGAAGTGTGACAGTAATTTACGTAGTTTTAATTATTTTTGGGATAAAATATTACCTATATTAAAAATTACAGAAATCGATTCAGTAAACGATTCTGAACAAACTACTTTCATAATGTGCATTAATTCAGTTACACATTGTATACAACGTCCCGACATCAATCATCGGGCAGAAGCCCACCAGAGACAACACCCGTCTGGTCGGAGGATCGTCCCTTTTCTATGAAGGATGAGTGAACTTTACACCGCTATCCTCACACGTCTAAACCACTATACCACTTTCTACCACCATGCAGATTTGCTGTGCGTGTTTTTTGATTTGCTGTGTATCGATTTGAAGGGTAGGGCTGCCGACGTAATACATCGCGTGCACGTACGTAACGTAATCAGTACATGAAACATAACATGAACATGGAATTTCAGGTATAAATAAGGTGGGAATAGGGCAGGAAGAAGAGACATTTCAGCAATGTGTCTGGGATGGCAACACATCTGGTATGGGTCTGGTATTGCTGACGTCCATAGATTAGGCGGCGGTAGCTGTGAAACTTATTATTAAGTGGGCCATCGAATTGGCTGGTTCGTTATTCGGTAACTTGGGTAATAAAGCTATGTATTCTTAAACTCAAACTCAAACTCAATGTATTTATTTCAAAACCAATTACAGGTACTTTTGAATTGTCAAGGGGTCGGTCAGTCAGAAAAATGAAGCTAGTTGCCCATTCCAAAGCGTAGTAGGTACCTATGGAGAAGAACGGGCAAGAAACTCCATGGACACTCTTTTAAATCAAAATATGGTTACAACATAAAGTTGGGAACTTCGCAAAAGGCGGTTAAATAATATACGTGTTTTGTATTAATTTGTCAGTGATACTGTCTGGAAATATCGCTATAAAATGCATTAAAATATTGATTCTGAAATGCAATAAATAATATCGTAATACTGAATATTGAAAAAACAGTTTAATATCCCCTCGTCTATTAAGCAAGCTTATTAAGTCTGGTGTCAAAAAGTGCGCATTCGTTGGCAGACTTATTGAGTTATACATATTATTGAAAATAGGTAAATATATGACAGTTGTTTGCGACGTTGCCAACTTTTAAAATACACGCTCTTAAATAGGCGAATTTTATGTTTTATCATTATCAATGTATCGACCTGTGCTGATTTTAAGCTCCTCTGTTATCTGTTAGTCCACTGTCAAATCTTAACGAGGTCTGCTGTGGTTTAATAATTGACAGGCTATTTGTTGCCTTGGCTTGCATAGCGAACTGATTGTCAGTCGCAGTACCTACATATCCAACTATCTATCCATATATCATACCTACCGATACCATGTTTTGATATAGCAAAGTGTTCTTACAGCTCCATTCAAAGTTTATGGCGGCTCGGAACATGAGGCGAGTCGCTGCGCAGTAACAAATTCATGTGTCAGCGGGGGTGAGGGGTGGGTTATTGCGCAGCGAGAAAAGTACTTTAAATCCACCATAAAGTTTGACGCGAACTATACCAGAGGGGCAATTCTCCTAATTTTAAGAACGTTCACAGTCTGATCTCAGTCTCAATCTGTCAAAAATACCTCAAATTTTCCTACATTTTGACAAGTTTTTGACATTTGTTTGTCGCTGAGATGAAACTGCGACTAGATTTTGAACGCTTTAAATTACGAGAATTGGCCTTCTGTAATCTCGACATAGACAATGAGTGCATTTTCTACTACAAGTATTATTTTTTAAATAACGTTTCAGTAAGAGTAAAACTTATTTTGAAAAGTACGAGTATATTTAAGGAAGTACTCACACAGCAAGAACACACTGCGCCAAGGGACGGCAGTACTTATAAAATTCGTGACGCCGAAAGTGCTTTGAGCACTTTCGGCGTCACGACGAATGAATACAAACACTGACAGAACTGCCACTGCGAGTAAACGGTGACACGCTCAGTTTGGATGAGTAAGAGGATTCAGAGCGTTGACGTTAATGGAAAAAGATCTCCCGGATCTATAGTAACAATGGGAGTCCCACAGGGCTCAATTCTTGGTCCTTTCTTATTTCTTATTTATATAAATGACTTACCGTACCTCATAAAGGATAATCATGATAATTATAGTGTTGTTTGCAGATGACACTTCACTTTGTTTAAACTTAAACGTCAGCAGCAGGTTACTGACGATGTAAATAGCGCGATCTCTAAAGTATTCCACTGGTTCAATGTTAATAATTTACTTTTAAACGAGAACAAAACCAAATGCATTAAGTTTGCGCTACCTCACGTTAGGCAGGTGAAAACGAATGTGTTGATAAAGACAAACACGCTTGGGATTGAGCTGCTTCCAATTTTTATAGATTGAGTGTATTTTTTTCTTTTGTTGTTTTTTTTTATATACACATTGACATTAATTAAAATTATATATACAATGACATTTGCTTACTTTGTAAAGTATTCTATTATTTTAATTATTGTGAATGTGCAGACTATGTGGGTCATTCTATTTAATTTTATTTTCTATGTTCATGTTAGTTTTGTCATGGTCTGGCAGTTTGAGTAATTTATGTGGCCTACACAAATGTCCTTTCTTTGGTATGGTTCGTCGAATCGTTGAGTTCCTTAAGTTTTGCGTTGAGGTGCACGATTTATGACAAATGCGTGCACTGACTGAACAGGTCCTCCAAATCTGTTGTGTGTGGTTCTTTCCTCAAAAGACCATCTCAGACATCGATCGACATGGTCTTCATATGATCTGACCAAGATTATGTCTGGACTTTAAAAGAGACTGTGACCTCTGAGACTAGTCAGATATGAAACGCCGACCTTATCTAGTTTTTAAAATATCATTGACGTGTAAATGTGTTTGTACAAACCTACTTCCAAAATAAAATCATTTATCATTTATTTATTTATGGGAAAGTGTTGACAATGTCGCCCTCGGTAGCAGCAGTCGATGTTCTGTGAAAGTTGTAATTAATGCCATTATTTCTGTTACCAACATCATTGCTATGTTCCCGTTAGATTGGTACAATTGCCAGCATGTGCAAGACAGGCGGTAACCATTTTTCAGCTCGCTGTTAGTCAACATAAAATATTACAAGCGATCAAGGACGGACTTGTGGCTAAGTAATAACAGCTGCACGGGTCGATCAATCAGATTAAGCTACGCTTCCCGCGTTTGGTCCGTGGATGGGTGACATCTTTACATACCAAGATCCCTCCATGCCTCGGAAAGCACGTTAAGCTGTGGGTCCCGGCTGTCATTCGTGGATCTTTGACAGTCGTTACAGGTCGTCAGAAGCCTGAAATTCTGACGACCAGTCTTACCAGGGGTATCGTAATACCCAGTACCTGGGTATGGAGGTCAAATAGGCAGTCGCTCCATGTAAAATACTGGTATTCAGCTGAATCCGGTTAGTCTGGAAGCCGACCCCAACATAGTTGGGAAAAGGCTAGGCAGATGATAAAGCGAACAAGTGAACAACGAAGGGGTTTCATAGTCGGGATGAAAATTGACACAGGCAAAGTATTTGTTATATCGGTTTTAAAAATAAGTTAGTATTTCATAGAAGATCTCAAAGAAAAAAAACGACGGGTTGCACTCCGGGAGTGCCGGCAGAAGTGAAAACTTACCGTCTTACGAATTTTCGATCAGGTCACGTGTCCTGACGCGAGTTTAACATTTTTTACCCATTACAAAAAAAGTGTTCAACGCCGCTAAAGAAGTTTTCACTTCAAAAAAAAACTATGAAAAACAATGTTATTTCTGTGACGACTGTAAACGAAAATATCCTATAGCTCAAAAACTATTGACTTAAATTGCTATTAGAAACATTATAATCTTTTTAATCATGAGATCCAACAATACCCCACACGCTTATGCCTTTTTATCATCCCTCGGTTACATGTATGGAGAATGCCACTCCTAAATATTCATTTTTTTTTTATTTTTTTTTTCATTTTTTTTTTTATTTTTTTTTATTTTTTTTTATATTTTTTTTATTTTTATTTTTTTTATATTTTTTTTCATTTTTTTTTTTTATTTTTCATAATTTTACTACATGGATAGAATAAGAAATGAGTACATAAGAGGAAGTCTGCAAGTGGCACCGGTAACTGAAAAGTTGTGTGGAAATCGGTCGTCATGGTATGGGCATGTGTTACGGAGAAATGAGGAAAATGTCGTGAGGAGAGTTTTGAGTATGAATGTCGATGGGTATAAGAGTAGGGGAAGACCAAAGAAACGATGGATGGAATGTGTGAATGATGATATGGTTAGAAAGGGGGTGACTACCGAGATGACGACTAATAGAGAAGTATGGAAGAAAAAGACATGTTGCGCCGACCCCAAATAAATTGGGATAAGGGCAGGAGAATGATGAATTTTACTACACCATTGTTTAGCAGTACGCAGAATATAACTTCTTTCCAATTTTCGTCGATATAGTGCAACTAGTCTCCGAGTAAAATCGCTGTGTGACATTCAGACCGCCGGACAGACGAACATGACGACATTACGAGTATAAGTCTTCCATTTTTGCCATTTGGTTACAGAACCCTGAAAAAACATCCTTGCAGCTCGTGGCAAGCATAATAATATTTCCCATTAGCCTGAATAGCCAGAGAGCCTTAATAAGGCTTCAGTTTTCAACATTGCAGCTATAACCTGAAACTAACGAGTTCATTATTTACTAAATAATAACTTCTCCAAAGGGCTATTTCATGAAGAAATTACAGGACAAGTTTGAAAACTAAAGTTCTGTTGTACTGTTTTGTTTTGCTAAGAGTTTAATTTCAAAGACTTATAATAAAGCCTTTTATAGCTACGTTGGGAAGGGACAACGTAAAATACTATACACTGATCTTTCCTTTCTGACACGAAGTTATTTGTGTTGTCATTCAAAACGGTCAGACGGGCGCAGTTTTAGCAACCGTAGCGCTAATATGACCAGAGGCCCTAGCAGGAACGCGTGACGTAACATAATCAGCCTATATTGTTCCCACTGCTGGGACACGCCTCCTCTCTTCGAGAGGGACTGGGGTAATAATCTACCACGCAGGCCCAGTGCGGGTTGGTAGATGTAACATGTCTTCGAATTTTTGGTTCTGGGACATGCCGGTTTACTCAATCACTTGTTTTCCTTCACCGTTTTGAGAGCAGTGGTGATAAAATTATTTACGGACCTGCCTGGGTTCGAACCCTCGCTCTACAACTCGTAAGTCAGGACAATTACCACTGGGCCACCACTGCTCTCACGCGACACGTAAACGTAACGTAAATTCAAACGATTTCTACATTTAAAAAAACTTGTTAAAAAAATACAACTCACTATTCTATGATATTTTAGTTTACATTTTTGCGACAAGTATATTTAGTATCGTCCATAGATATGAATGAAGTCTTTAAAATCGTTCATATTTACGTTTTATTTACTTCGCGCGTTCGTGCTAGGCTCACAGATGCAATATGAACATGGACGAAGCAAGATTGTAACACGAGCCATCATGTAATTTCTCAGTTTCTGCCTACTCCCTTGGGAAAAATGCGTGAATTTATGTTAGTAGTAAAGCAACATATATCGTTCTATGTGCTAGGTATTATAAACACAAAATTTAACTGCCTCGTTGGTCTCGTGGTCGCGGTCCTGGGCTCAATTCCCGGGTCGGGCAGTGTTATCGGTTTTTATAACAACCCGGAATTTGGAAGTTGGCGGTGTGTTACCTCCGAGCCCCGCACTAACATAGATTTTGCATAATTATGCGGCCAAAATTGAAGATTTTAAACTAGTTACAAATACAAAATGTAATATCTTTCTACGTTAACAATAGAACAGACGATAATAAACCGGTCTTCTCGGCTTCAATACCCGCGCGGGGTACGTATGCAGGTAGTCGGAACTTGTTAGTCTCCCGCTACGCACGCGCTTTCGCTCTTTACGCTTTTAAAGTGACTTGTTTTTCGTCGTCAATATTTTTGATTTGAAGACAGTTTTCAAAGTAAACAATATGGATTCGAGTGCTTCAGGTAAATACTATTATTTATTATAGAAATTGTCAACCTAGTATAATTAAAAAACCTTTATTTTAAACCTTCAAAACATATTACGTTTTCTTGAAAAAATATTCTTGATTTTTCAGTTTAAAAGTAATTTAGTTATATTATCGCTTCCTCTCGCCTCAAAATTATTATTTATTATAATACTTAATACTCTTTTCTTATAATTCTGATAAAAATCAGTTGCAGGTAGGTGCAGGTAGGGTAAAAAAAGTTATGTTGAAAAATGTTCCAAAAAATATATTTTTTTCTTTTTCGTCGTAGGTTCTCCTGGCTCATCCGGAACAAAATTAGTCACCCGTCAATTTCTCTACGATAAAATGAAAAGCCAAAATTTATTAACAATGGATGAAAAATTGGCCTATTTAGAAAATTACCTGTTTTCTTCTTACGGTGACACAGAGGAAAATATAAAAAAACTAAAGCGAAATATTGCTTACTTCAAGACTGCCATAAAGAAAAAATGATCTAAAGCACAAAGAAAAGAAGAGGATTTCTTAAAATCTAACCACTCATGGTTAAATGGGACGTTTGAAATCCCATTCCAAGCCCAAAATCGCCCAGGCCGCCCTTCAAAATCATTTGAAGAGTCAAGTGAGAGAAGCAAGCGTCGCAAAACTGAAGTGGTTCGCTCGGCCGTAGGCGATTCTGTTATCATTCATGCTGCTCAGTCAACTTTGAGAGCTAAGGGACTTCGAAATGCATCAGAAATCGTCAATAATGTATCCAACATTATTGACGTCAAGAAATATGATGAGTATGCACTAGATACCGCCAAATTATACGTGCAGCATTATGGGTGGCACCCGATGACCCCTACTTTGCACAAAGTGCTCATACATAGTGCTGCCATAATAGAGAATTCACTTCTCCCAATAGGCCAATTGTCGGAGGAGGCTCAAGAGGCCAGAAATAAGCACTTTCGCATGTATAAAGAAAATTACGCAAGAAAATTTTCCCGCGAACAGTGTAACCGCGACATCTATAATCGACTATTATTGAGCTCTGATCCGCTCATTAGCAGTATTAGTATAAAACAAAGAAGGAGAAAAAAAATATCTAAATCCTTTTCTCCGGAGACTTTAGATATGCTTTTACCCACCAAACCAGACTCCGCTTCACCAGAATCCTCAGATGATGAGGATCTGGAGTAACGAATTGGCATGGAGTATGTGTCGACTGTCGAGGGGATACGTCAATTCATTACTCACTAACGTTTAAAATGTACATTTATGAAATATATTTTTTTATGTCTGTGACGTTAGGTTTTTGACATTTTTTTTCATAAATATGATATTTTCTTGAATAAATATTTAAAATTTCAACGGAAAGTTGTTTTTTATTATCATTTATGTCATTTAGAATAGTTATAGCAATTAAAATAATTTTGGCCGCATAAAACCTAAAAACCTATCTATGTGCCCCGGAAAGCACGTTAAGCCGTCGGTCCTGCGCTCGATATTTCTCCGGTCGTGTCGGATTGCCGTCCCATCGGACTATGATAGTGAGGGAAGAGAGAGTATACCTATGTCTGCGCACACAATAGTACACTATAATATCTCCCGCGCCGAAGTCTAGTCTCTGATGAGAATGGCCGCCGTGGCCGAAATACGGTCTGGAGGACTATATATTTTATAAAGGGCTATCGTTAACCCTTTACTGCGAAGTAGCATGCCTTCTTTAAACAAATTAGTTAAGTACCTACTTATCCATTCATTTCTAATAGCATCTCAGTGTTCATCACGTTTCTGATAATATCATGTTTTTCGTATGAAAGAAAAACATTGGAAATATTTACTTGGAGGAATACCTTGGAACTTACTACGCTTTGGAATAGGCTACCTGGCTTCATATTTCTGACTGACCGAATCCTTGCCAATTCAAATCTAAGATAACTAGTTGTGTTGTCCCACTGCAGGGCAAAGGCCTTCCTCTACCTTTTATACACAATTCTGTCTTTTGCGAGTGCCAGCCAGTCCTTGCGGTAGGAGTCAAGCTGGTCCCGCCATCTTCTTCTTGGCCTGCCGCGATGGCGTCGTGCTTTTAGTGGGACCCATCAGTGGTTGTTTAAGCTCAATTGTCATGTGACGTGCGGCAAACATGTCCGGCCCAGTCCACTTAAGTTTAGCGGCTTTCTGGGTAACGTCCGTTATGTTAGTATTTGCGCGCAGTATTGTGTTCCTTATACAGTCAGAAATCAGAATCCCAGGATACTGCGCGCCATGGCTTGCTGGCAAACCTTGAGGCTGGACCTCTGCTGAAGTGTCAAAGACCAGGACAACTCAAAAGTGCCTGTAAATGGTTTAATTGAAATAAATGCTTTGATTTTGGCTTTGAAAAATAAGAAACCTATTTAAAGCTAAAATCAAAACTCTAATCAGTATCTTATCTAAAGTAATGGGTAGGTATATGTTCGTGTACAGATATTAGCACATTAATGAGACAAGTTGGCGCATATTAATACACGAAGGCATTCTAATGACACCAATATTCTAATTGAGGATCAGGCTGGGTCTTTCTGTTAGCGATTGAAGAAATCAATAAATATAACGGGGATCGAATAATCCTACTTCCCACTAATATTATAAACGCGAAAGTTTGTGAGGGTGGATGGATGTTTGTTACTCATTCCCGCAAAATCTACTGAACGGATTTGGATGAAATTTGGCACACAGATAGTTTATAACCAGGATTAACACATATGATATTTTACTTTTTATCCCGATATGCCCACAGGATCGAGGCTTATCCGGGAGAAACCGCGGGGCGCTGCTAGTTAATAGTAAAGATTAAGCAATAAACAGTAAGCCTAGTGCAAGATTCATAAATCGCACTTTGAATATTACTTTGCTAAGTAATGTACCTAAGTGTTTCATATGTATAATATTATGGTCCTTATCTTTATGAATATAAAGTTCATAAACGAATAAGCGTGTGTGAGCAATCGTTTCTTTTGAATATCAACATTTAGATTATATTTGTATAATTAATATTCACAAAAACGATTGAGGATGTCTAAGAGGAGTAGAGATCATTAAATTTTCATCTGCGAAACGTATTTTGGCAGGATGCATTCTGACTACTGCTGCAAGAATTAGAAAACTTACATCTCAACTTTTTATCAAACGTTTTCTAAGCAATTCTTCGTGAAATTCGTGTAATAAAATCCTGCATTGATAAATCATTTGCTTCCCTTCTTGATAAATCATTTGATAAATCATTTGCTCCTCGTGTGAGGTTTTAATCACGATTAGAGACTGAGACTGAGACTGAGGTCTAATAGACCTCAGTCTCAGTCTCGTCTATGATGGAACGAGCGTACCCAGATGATGCTTGTAACTCTTGCTTTGAAAGTAGACGTTTAATGATGAAGTGGAAGACTTGTTCAAAATCAATCGCTCCACGCACACTCTCTGACCGCACCCTTATACAAACAAACTCGTATCCATTAACCAGAGCTCTTAACGCTCACTTTGACTTGGAGTCACAAAGATTAAACTCATGTTAACTTAATTGATTGCTAGAGAAGAGCGAGAAATGAACCAGGTTCGGTAAAGTTTTAGTGAGTTTATCGTTGACCTTTGCTGGGTCACTAGCTATTCCCCGTGGTTTAGTGCATTTGTATACATATTAAGTATCGATTTTCGGGTCTGACTGCGTTGTTCTTCTAAAGGGGATTGAAGATTTTTGTATTGAGCAGAAGTAGGCATCTACTTCTGTCGCGCCATTTCGATTTTTTATTTCATAACTAGCTGTGCCCGCGACTTCGTTCGCGTGGATGACGAAACTTATCAATGGGTTTTTTGTGTAAAGTGCTATTTGTGTAAAACGTTATCTATCGAGCATACCGGTATTAATATTTCTGTACCGGCGCGGGCCCCTACCTATACTTGAAATTAATATCTATACGGTCTACGCCTTAAAAAAGTAAACCTAAGTACCTACATAATTAAAAAAATAAATAAACTCAATAACAGAAAATATAATACCTACCTACCTAAATAAACCTATTTCTGATGATAACTAATCTAAACTCAATAAATAAGCAAAATCCCTAAAAACTAATATCTGTACGAATGACTAATCCTACCTAACAGTATTATAAAATTACCTACGGTCACTACGTACACTATCAAATAAACTACTTATACTTTAAAAATAAAATCTATACCTACGACTTATAAAAATAAACCTAAATAACTCTACCTTAAACTGCACTTAGTAAAAACTAAAAGGAATAAAAAGGTCGCACTGAAAAGCACGGTTTAGAATTACAAGTAGCAGTTAAAACATACAATTTATAGAATGCTAATAAGAACGAACGCTCGCCACTCGACACGTCCGTTCAAATCAAAGTTCAAAAAATGTATGATGCGCGCGCTCAGACTCCATCCTTTTCTATACGGTAGCGATCCGTGGCAGCCGCGCGCCAGCCGTGTGCTGCGAACGGTGCAAACCAAATTCAACCTTCAGCACTACATTTACAGCATAACTTAGGGGCGCTGCACACGGCTAAGATACTATAATATTTTATCTTAAGATACAATATCGCTCGCCATACAAATTCAGGTTAAGATACGAAAATATGAAATATTATTTATTATCTTCATCGTGTGTGATAATCCATTGAATTGTAAGGCGAGCGATATTGTATCTTAAGATAAAATATTATAGTATCTTAGCCGTGTGCAGCGGTTTTCACGGTGAGATTTGTACAAAATAGACCGGCTGGTGCCCATTTTCATTCATTTCTTTTCAGCCCTTTTTAGATGTCAGAGGAACAAGCAAACATGTTACGAAGTTGCGTTGCTGGAGATAAGCGCGGAATGAGCGAGGTTACACCGAAGTTTGGTTTACTTGACCTTGGCTGAATATAGGTCACTTATTGAAGGTATCCTAACCGAGGATGAGAGTAAACTTTAATGACTGGCTTGCTATAGATGAGCCAGAAATGAACGAAGTTACAAGGTAGCAAAGTTTTTGATGTCAATGGGCCTTGGTAGGGAATAGCTGGCCATTTAATGAAGGTGTTTTTATTATCGACGAGAGTAAACTGGGATGACTTGTGAGATGAGCGAAGTAACAAGGTAGTGAGTCACATATGGAAAGATTGTTTTGATTGGGTTTTTGTATGTATTATTGTTAAGTTTTATAGTTACCGTTAGCTCTGTTAGCTTGTCATTGGCGACGATTCCCTTGTTCACAAACTAAACGAAATTTAAGTTCAGTGCATCTTTGTCTTTCTATTTCATTAAAAAAAGTACAGAAGATAAATGTTAGTTTAGTCCTGTCAAATTAAGATACTCCATAGACATTTTAGACGTGATTAAAAACATGGTGACTAAAAATACGTCAATTTACGTCAGGTGCTGACTAATTTGACAGAACTAAACTACTATGTTGGGTTTGGCTCCCAGTCTAACCGGATGCAGCTGAGTACCAGTATTTTACATGGAGCGACTGTCTATCTGACCTCCATGGATGTGCCAAATTAAAACATCAAATTCAAAGTGTTATAAAAAAAATAGAGCATAACATTAAGGAAAGGGATGCACATACGTGCGCGTAGGCAACCAATTTGGCAATGTCCGCGTCGTCGCGTGGCCTTTTTTTCGTAGGAACTGTCAAAATGAGATAAATACCGCTAGTTCAACGCGTTGCCAACTTGCTTCATGTTATGAACTCTGAGATGAATGAATTGCTTATCGAACACGCGCTATAATTCATACTTTAATTTTCTACTTGGTTTTGATAATTTTGAAAACAAAAAAATACTGGAAAGCGCATTTCGTGTTTCTTGAGGGCAATAACGTAGTTTGCATCATCTAAGACGATAATTACACGATTATTTTCAAGAATTTAGGTTTGGGTACCTAATGACAATTTATAATGGTTATGTAACAGTTACTGCACCTCCTATTTCGATACGGCGCAAGTTTTCAATTTCAGCCTGTATATGCAACATAAATATGAAAGATGAATAAAAATGCGGCCTCAGCTGCAAAATGCACGAGTTAGTTGCCAACATCATAACGTATTGTATGAAAACGAATTCGACAAGAAGGGAATGATGTACTAACGAATTCTTTGCCAAGAACTACCCACGTGTTTTTGGCAAATAAAACAGCGCTTATGGGGTGAAAATAATGTATTATTTGTGCACAGTATATTACTAAGGCGGATCACACACACCAATGCGCCACGCGACGGGGCCGTACACAGCGCGCCCTGTACGTGATTTTTTATATTCAACGAAAACGCGTCTCCGCGCAGGAAATTTGGCTCCATTTACTTTGTGTAAATAATTTCATCACCACTGCTCTCAAAACGTGAAGGAAAATATGTTGAAGAAAACGACATGTCCTAGAACGAAAAATTCAAAGACATGTGACATCTATGAACCCATACTGGGCCCGCATGGTAGATTATAGCCCTTTTCGAAGAGAAGAAGCCTGTGTCCCAGCAGTGGGACCATTATGGGCTGATTATGCTTATGTATGTCATTAATTATAGTTGTGTTCATGAAAAAATGCACAAAACACCACAAACTGGAACCCTGGCTTAGGCCCGCTAGCACCACACATCACTCAACATCTTTATCGCTAAACGAACTTAAAACATCGTGCTGTTTCCGTTAATCTTTTGAAGATGGCAGAGACAGAACGATGTTTTTAATATGTTTACCGTAACATGTATTCACGCGTATTAACAGGTGTTCTTGAGTGGAGACCGCGAATCGGTAAACGTAAGGTGGGACGCCCTCAGGCTAGGTGGAGCGACGATCTTCGCATAATGACTGGTAGCTGCTGGATGAGAGGAGATAGGAGAGTCCTATGTCCAGCAGTGGACTACTATAGGCTGATAATGATGATGAACACGTATTTAGTGTTTTTGTAGTACAAGTGGATCTAATAGTAGTCTCCCCATCATCTGCCTAGCCTTTTCCCAACTATGTTGGGGTCGGCTTCCAGTCTAACCGGATGCAGCTGAATACCAGTATTTTACATGGAGCGACTGCCTATCTGACCTCCACAACCCTACTTACTGGGTAATACGATACCCCTTGGTAAGACTGGTTGTCAGACTTTCGGGCTACTGACGACCCGTAGCGACTGTCAAAGATCCACGAATGACAGCCGGGACCAACGGCTTAACGTGCTTTCCGAGGCACGGAGGGGTCTTGATATGTGAAGATGGTCACCCATCCACGGACCAACCGCGGCAAGCGTTGCTTAACCTGATCGATCGACCCATGCGGCGGTTATTACTTAGCCACAAGTCCCTCCTAATAGTAGTCTCCATTAATCATTAAAAAAGAATTTTGTTCTTAAAGTCAGACATTAGTTCTGTCTATTACAGTCTGCAAATGTTTGGCCTCAGTCTGGATCTTTGTACAATGACTGCATACAAATGAGACAGGTCATTGGTTTCTTAAATTAAAAATATCTGTCTGACTGAATTCGAGCATTCCAGTTACCACTATTAAAATACCTATGATAATCACTTCTAAGGGGTGGGTTGTTTCAAACGGTTGGTTAACGTATCATACGTACGGTCACCAAAGGAGATAAGTAACCAGGGCCGTCGGATATAGTTGAAGTTTAGTAAGAAACCGTTGGGGATATAGTTGAAGTTTAGTAAGAAACCGATGGGTGTTTTCGAATAAAATTTAATTTAATTAATGGAAAACAAACAGTTAATTTATCAAATTACATTTCATTCGAAAACATCCATCGGTTTCTTACTAAACTTCCCCTATATCCCACGACCCTGGTTATTTATCTCCTTTGGTGACTGTACGTCAAATAACAACGATTACGTACTCGTTATTATTTGCCGCAAGGCAAGGCCATAATTTTGTAATTGTAATTGGAAACAACGTTTTTTTTGTTTGACGATAGTTAGCGCCATTTTTGATGTATACGCGTGCGTCAAGTGGACGTGATGGTGGGTTGTTACCCGCCCTAACAATACATTCCCAAAGAGGAAAAGACTCTAAATTCTTTTCCTAATAATACATTTGATTCTTAAGACATGTGACATCCAATCAACCTGCACTGGGCCCGCGTGATGGATTACGTTCCACTCCCTCTCACCGAGAGGAGGCCTGTGTCCCAGCAGTGATAAAATTATATTTATTTTTTTAATTTATTTATTTATCACATTTTTCCTTTGACATTACAGATATTTAATCTAATGTGACAAAGTAACTTAAAATGTACTTAACTATATAATACCTTACATGCTACACAGTACGTGGCCGTTGTGAACTCACCCAGTGTACTGAGGGTCTACTACGAAGTGCAAAGTGCGAATGTTCGGATCGGACCGACACATGGCCGAACCGAATAATAATGAAAAATGCGAAAAAAGTTCGGATCGGCTCAGTTAGGGTCGGGACCATAGTCAATATTTGAAAGAGTGTAGGAGTGTAGGATCGGGACCGACCGAACCAAATAGTAACTTCGTAACAGGTAACGGCCGAACATTCGGCCGATCCTACTTCGGAGTAGAACCCCAGGTGAATATGTCTATGGCATCTGCCACCGTGTTGAGAGTGCGTAGGCTGAATAGGTTATGTTATGTTGATTTTTGTACAGAAGCCGGCACATCAAGCTACTACAATCTGTCAAATTTCTTTAATAGATTTTCAACTTTATCGATACACTATTAAGGTTCAAGGTTAATTGGTAAAATTTGACAGTTTCGGGTAGCTTGACCTGCTGACGTCTGTACTATCATCCTCTAGGCCTCTCCCAAAAAAAAAAAAAAAAAATAGACAGCATGCAATTTTTTTTTGCGTGCTATTGTTATTTATTGTCGCTTAATGTTGTGCACTTGGCTTGTATGTGTGCTTGTGTTAATCTGGTTGAACAGTTTAAAGATTGTAGATTGACCCATAAATAAATTAAATAAATAAATAAAGGGCTGATTTTTCAATCTACAGATAATTTCATTCGCGGAATAAATTGACGTCTGAGTTTTGAGTATGAGTGATTGAGTTTTGTGTATGGAAGAACTGTCAAAAATTCAAAATTTATCCTCCAATAAAATTATCTGGCGTTGGAAAAATCATCCTTTAATGTATTATTATATTTTCATCTTGGAGGCAATATATACCTAATTACATATCACTTATAATATTAAGTGCGATAATTATTAAACAGGATATAAATAATGACGTACAAACTGTTATCATGAATTCAATATTTATGTTTCTAGACCCACCAGCATTGAAACGTTATTATTAACATGAACAAAATATTTAAAGTTACACTACTACTAGTTAGAGGAGCTGGTGTTTAGGTTAAGCTACCGTTACCAAGATTGGTTCGTGGATGGATGACCATCCATTACATATCGAGCCCTCCGTGCCTCGGAAGGCATGTCAAACCGTTGGTCCCGGCTGTCATTTGTAGATCCTTGATAGTCGTTACGGGTAGTCAGAAGCCATAAAGTCTGACAACCAGTCTTACTAAGGGTTCGTATTACCCAGTAACCGACTTGTGTAGATCCGATAGGCACTCACTCCATGTAAAATACTGGTATTCATCTGCATCCGGTTAAAAAAGTTGGGAAAAGGCTAGGCACTACTCCAAAATGTAAATAAATATAACTTTATGGAAAAATAACTTTAATTTCTACACAATAAAGTTCAGTTGACGCTACAACTTCAAACATTTTTATAACTTTTACAAGAGTGCTAGTCACTCTGAAATCAACTTAATTACCATTGAAATAAAGTTGATATTTGTTTAACTTGAAATTACATGAATATGAAACCAGTTTGAATAGACTTTATGTATCTATACGTCTTCGTACGCACTTTCAATCACATGTAATGTTCTCTTAAATAATTCAATTACGCGTGCCATTAGGACCTAACTTTTCCATCCCAAAGTTAGCGTATGTTGTAACTTAGGTACCTATGTACTCTGGTTCTTTTAGTTTTAGGGATTATTTTATGTGTTTGTGAAACTATTTAACTCTAGTTACGATTAGACTTAGTTTGAACTTTGTTCGTGTAGACTAATTTAATTTGCAAGATTTTGCCCCTCAGATATCAGAGAGGCAATTATCGTATTTTTAAGAACATTCACAGTCTGATCTCAGTCTCAATCTGTCAAAAATACCTCTGATTTTCCTACATTTTAGTAAGTTTTTGACATTGATTGTCGCTGTGATGAGATTGCGACTAGATTTTGAACGTTTTTAATTACGGGAATTGCCCCTCAGGTAAGTGACATAGTATGAATTATCTTGTTAAAACTATGCACAAAAGAATCATGGGCGGTCATGGGGACTGCCAACAGAAGTGAAAACTTAACATTATGAAATAACAGTGTTTTTAATTTCCAAATAAATTGTAGCATTTCTGTTGTTGTTGCTCGGTTCCTAAGTGCCTTAGCGTGATGTTAAATAGTGTCGATATCCGTGAGTGTATAGCCTTCCTCAAGAATTGGGCTATTGAAAGCAAAAAGAGGGCTTCATTATTAGCTCTTCAGCTTGATTATTAGTATAATCTACATTTGCGACATATTCGACAAAGATGTAAACAAATATGAGTTTTTGGAAAAATAACTTTAATTCCTACACAATAAAGCTCAGTTTACGCTACAACTTCAAACATTTTTATAACTTTTTCAATGGTGCTAGTCACTCTGAAATCAACTTAAATAACATTAAAATAAAGTTGATATTTGTTTAACTTGAAATAACGTCAATTTGAAACATAAATAAAATTTGAATACAGTATAGATTGTCGTCTCGACTTTTATTATTTTTTTATTATTCGCATAATCATTCACCGCTCCTCCGACAGGTCTTGACCAGCTGTTCCTCAGCGGGTCCCACCTCCCCGTGGCCGGTGGCGCGCGTGGAACACTGCGGCGCCAACTTGGGCCTGGCTGGTCGGACGACGGACGCCCCAAGTACGCCGCCCGCAGGACACCTCTCATGGAGGTCGCAGATAGTTTTGCACCCTTCTCGGGCGCCCGGTGCGTCTCCTGCGGGAGGGGAGAGAGGATGCGGCTTCTCTCTCCCGCTCGGCTGCCTCCTTTGCAGACATGACATCCTCACGACAAACGACGGCCGGGAGCGAGAGATCGCTCCCGCCTATTGCCACGATGAGGTCACAGCCCAGCCCTGCCCAAGCTGGGCACTCCTCAAACGTGCGCTGCGCCGTATCCTCCAGGCAAGCCTCACAGTGGTGACACACCGGTGTCTGTTCCCGACCTATACGACACAGGTACTTCTCAAAGCAGCCGTGGCCAGAGAGTACCTGCGTCAGCCGGAAGCTGAAGGCGTCATGCCGCCTCTCGAACCACGCCTCCATGACGGGTCTTACCGCCGCTATAAGGGATCGTCTCGACCTTGGAGAATGAAGACATTACAATATGAAACTTTCAAATATTTTCAACTGTTTTTAAAAAGTTTTTCATTTGTTTCAGTTTCAGATTGAAAGTATCTTGTCTAATGGAAAGTTAGGTAGCCAGATGTTACAAATTATGGTGCTGTAAAAGATGCCCGTAGAATAAATCTTAGATAGATTTATTCTACAGGCATCTTTTACTTGGCTTCGAAAAAATAAAAGTTTTGCTTAGGCTTGTTAGTATATATGTGGGACCTCACATAACATAACATCATGGCTGTATTCCCCGAAGGGTTAGGAAGAAGTGTAATAATATTAAAACAGGACCATTAGCTCAAAGTTATTACAATAATATTATCCATCTTTACACTTCTTAACAACTGAACGGTTTTGGATGAAAAGCATACGGATAGGCCATGATTTGGGTTATGACACAGGATAATTTTACCCCGGTAGTACGTCCCCGTGGGTCGATATCAGACATCCACGCGGAAGAAGCCGCGGGCGAAAGCTAGTGATCCATAAAATATATTTATGGATCACTAGCTTTTGCCCGCGGCTTCGCCTTCGGTTTCGGACTGAAGTTGTATTTAGGCAAGTTGGAAATGTTTCCCGTTTCTTTTCCTCATTGCCTTTTTATTTATCTAAACTTATATTATATAGAGAAAATATTTGTTTTTCTATATGTTTGTTTGTTAAGCAACTGAACGGGTTTGGATGAATTTGGCACATGGGTAGACCATGGTCTGAACCATAATTTGGCACATGGGTAGACCATGGTCTGAACCATAATTTGGCACATGGGTAGACCATGGTCTGAACCATAATTTGGCACATGGGTAGACCATGGTCTGAACCATAATTTGGCACATGGGTAGACCATGGTCTGAACCATAATTGCGTAACATATTATCAATCACAATTTGAATCATTTTGAAAGATATTGCTTCCTTTTTTCTTAATTTTGCACGGCTCCTGAAAGTTCTAGCGTGATGTTAAATAGCCTTCCTTCCAAGAATAGGGCTATCAAATGTAAAAACAATTTGAAGCTCCTAACCTATTGAACTATGAGTTGAGAAAATGTGTTTTATCGTTTTAAGATACCGATACCAATCACATCTGCGAAGATTAAACAAAAAAAAGAAAAAATCATCTGATATTTCAAGTAAATACACTAACAGTGGCCAATGACCCCATAAAAAATCATCAAATTAATTGTTTTTTTGTTTTATCATGTTTAGATAACAATAGGTACTCATCATAACTGCAGAGTTTCACTAGCTAATTTAATTTGACCCTGTAAATTAAGGTTGACATGTTTCCGTGTTGGGCGATATTTCCCTTAGGTGTCCTGTTTAAAATAGCCCGTAATAAAATAAGAGTCGTTTATTTCACCAACCTTTTCCTTATTCCGAATTTTTTTAATGATGGGTCTCCTTTGTGATGTTGTCTGAATGTGCACTTGTTTAGAGAATTTTGTTCAGTAATAACGATGATCGTGGAGATATCAGTGTTTTTTTTATATCATCCCTTTAATAAATGCATGTTTTCTTATATTGTTTTTTTCTGACTCATCTGCCTAGCTAGCGTTTTCCAAACAATAACAGCCGCACAGGTCAATCGATCAGGTTAGGCTACGCTTGCCGCGGTTGGTCTGTGGATACGTGACCAAATTTACATACCGAGACCCTTCCGTGCCTCGGAAACCACCTTAAACCGTTAGTCCCGGCTCTCATTCGTGGATCTTTGAAAGTCGTTACGGGAAGTCAGTAGCCCGAAAGTCTGACAACCAGTCTTACCATAGGGTATTGTATTATCCAGTAACTGGGTTGTGGAGGTCAGATAGGCAGTCGCTCCATGTAAAATACTGGTATTCATCTGCATCCGGTTAGACTGGAAGCCGACCCCAATGTAGTTGGGAAAAGGCCAGGTAGATTTACAGAACGACATCAAACTGTAGTTATTAAGAAGTCACGAAATCATCAAAACTTAATTGCTTAACACACTATCAATCATAATCTGAATCATTTTGAAGGATATTGGTGCCGAATCCCTTGTTCAGAAACTAAACTAAATTTAAGTTCAGTGCATCATTTTCTTTATATTTCAGTAGCTGCGCCCCCCGGTTTCACAAACATAAGTTTTGATCCCGTGGGAATATCGGGATAAAAAGTATCCTATATGTTAATACTGGTTATAAGCCATCTGTGTGCCAAATTTCATTTAAATCCGTTTAGTAGTTTTTGCGTGAAAGAGTAACAAACATACATCCATCCATCCATCCATCAATGCATCTATCCATCCTTACAAACTTTCACGTGTATAGTTCAGTAGTTTTTGCGTGAAAGAGTAACAAACATCCATCCATTCATCCATCCATCCATCCATCCATCCATCTATCCATCCATACAAGCTTTCACGTTTATAATATTATATTAGTAGGAGTAGGATTAAAAAAAGGACAGAAGATAAAATATTAGTTTAGTCCTGTCAAATTAAGATACCTTTCCATAGACAGATTAGAACTGATTAAAAACACGACTACGTCAATTAAAATCAGGCGTTTCCTAATTTGACAGGACTAAACTAATATTTATCTTCTGTCCTTTTCTAAATTAAATAGAAATAAAAAGATGCAGTAATCTTAAATTTAGTTTAGCTTGTGAACAAGAGTATCGGCGCCATTGCTAATCCATTGCTTCATATGTTGGAAAAAAAATCAGCTCAACAACGTAATTAACGCAATAAATGTTATTGCTACAGTGTTACGCAATGACCCCGCAGAATCCAAGTCTTGACTGATTGTAAACCTGTTTTTAAGAAAGATTAAGTAACATGGAGCACGAAAAATCAAACAAAACTATACATTTTATACTTTTATTACTGTTTACTTACAACTACCTAATTTACGACATTAACACGTTGCAACAATATTCAATTATTATTAATGGTATTTAAACATAAAAACATCATTATTGAATTTACACACAACTATTATTTCCGCTTACATCTATTATTGCTCTTATTTATGTTATTATTAATTCCATTTACAATATATACAGTTACGCTAATTAATTATTAAAAGCGCTTGATGTATTAATTATTATTAAGAGAACAGTATTAATTTCGAAATACAGTTAATGGATCAAATAAATTATTTACAAATAATCCCGTGTTGAATCAAAGATCACGCGATAAATTCGCTGAAAAAAATAAAAAAAAAAGTTTGATGGCTTTCCTGAAACTGTGTCACTGAAAAAATATACACGTTGGTAATAATAAAATAAATAAAAAGTATGCAGTACAAAGTAATTAAATTCATTATGACATGACACGGAGAAAGGGGCAAAGATCGTCGCACTGGATGCCTGAAGGAGGGCTTCGCCAACGAGGTAGACCACGGCAAAGGTGGTGTGACGATCTGATACCGTTTGCAAGGCCAACATGGCCAGAGATTGCACAAGCCAGGGTTTGTAGGAAAAAGGGAGGTACACAAGCCGTCCTCTCTGAGAGGGAGCGGGCTATAATCCACCACGCGAGCCCAGTGTGGGTTGGTAGATACGACAAGTCTTCGAATTTTTGCTTCTAGGACCTGCCGGTTTCCTCACGATGTTTTCCTTCACCGTTTTGAGAGCCGTGGTGATGAAATTAAATACACAAAGCATGCCTGTCTGGATTTGAACTAACGACCTGCAACTCGTAAGCCGGGGTCGATACCACTGGGCCACCACTGCTCAGTGGGAAACAATATAGACGTTAGTCCACATTGTTGTGAAAAGAAAAATGACATGACAGCCACACCAAATTCAGGTTCAATTTTTTTGCGGAATCAACCGGCCATACATGATTAATCGAAGGATTTCCTTTCAAATACCTCGGTAATTAATTGTAGACTGACATTTTCCAATCTCTCATCACACAAAAAAAAAAACAAGGCGTAGAAAGCCCGGAATGCTTGTGTTTAAAAATAAAACTGTCTCAATAGTGGCAGTTAATTTCTATCACGTGCGTTAAGATATCAACAAAGATACCCTCTTTTCTTTTAAAAGTAAAAAAAGATACAAAGCTACAAAAGATACAATATCTAATAGCAAAAACATCGCCTTCGTTTTCTTTTACCTTTTCTATACTTGAAAATCTCGATACATTTACATAAATACACTTTAACCTAAGCTTTCTATAAAAAGCTTTCGTTTACAACCAATTTCTTTAATAATAATTCTATGTACAACTTAATAATTATTAATTTTAACACTTAATCGTTACGTATTTGTTTTCCCCTTTTGCAAACTTCCTACAAAGGTCGGGTGCACCAAACTCCATCTTTAATCACAACTTTAACCGCAGTTAATAGTTGAACTTCGTTAGTATTAATTGAATTTTCTTGTTCTCGATACAGAGCTCGGGTATCAGTTAAACTTTCGAAACCAGCTGCTATTTGGTTTAAGTTGACAAAATAATCTGCTTACAATATTATTGCGTCCGATAAAATGTAATATATTTTTCGTAACGTTACACAGAAATGCAATATGCTGAATTTGATACGTGATATCGGTCACATGTGATCTCAATACATAAATTATTCAAACTACGAACGTGGTCGAAAATATTTCGAGTGTGAAAAGTCAGGCACACATTACACATGCATTAAAAATGAAACGAGACGCTCGCTGTTACGTTTACAATGATGTTGCATAAAACTTAAAATAATAAGTTTTTATTTTACTATTTTATGTTTCTGAGTAAATGGTCAAATAAAAATCTCTATTGTAAAATAACATAGAGAGAAGAAGTTTAGTTAAATTATAACAAATGGAATTCCTTAACGTATAACTAACCGAAGTTTAACACAAAAAGTTTGGTGTAACCGTCCCTAGACGCCACTAAGACTAAAGGTAAATCCACTAATTAATCATAAATAAGCCTCGGCTTTAACACTAGCCGAACTAAATAGAAACTGCGGTTTACAACGCATAAATAATTCTATGAATTAGCGTAATATATGACAGATTTATATAAATACTTAATTTATGTAACTCTAATTGGAGTCAATATTTTTAGATACACGAGGGACTTTTGAGAGGTATTTTAATCTTACAACATTTTTGTTGTAAGATACGTCATCGTATTTTTACAATGACGTAGTAGCTAACGTTGGACGATATTTAATAAATATAAAACTTATCTTGATGATTTTAAATTCTGCATAATAACAATAATCATTACGACTTGCGATTTTATTTATGGTGATTCATAATAAAATTTAGACTTTGTCTTGTAATATTACGTACTATTGTATAGAATCAAGTTCTTCGAACTATAGAGGTATGAAGAACAGGGTGTAAAGTTCATTCACACTCCATAGAAAAAGGGCGATCCTCCGACCAAACGGATGTCGTGTCTGGTGGGCAACTGACCGATGATTCATGTTAGGCTATTGTATACAGGGTGGCAGGGACACCGACGTGCAACCGTTTACCATGGATTCGGTTCATGATTCTGGACCCCCCTGCGTTGAAATTTTCTGTCGGCTTTTTCATAATTTTTACGTTTTTTTCTGTATTTTTTTTTACTGTAAACTGTATAAAATCATTATTTCTATCTAACCCAATGAGACTTTTAATAAAAAAATAGTAAATTCACTTGTTTCACTTAAAACGGCAATGTAAATAAAACTAGTAAGGGCAGCGCGCGGCATCGCAGTAGGTAGCGCGCGCGCGCCATCCGCGGAGCGTTTTGATTGCATTGTTTGCAACACTGTAATGACTGAATGAATAATGACTTTCGTAATTTTATTTATGGCATCAGGTGTAACCTTTCCACGACGTTTGCGCGTCGATGTCATGCCACCCTGTATATGCTAGTCGCCCGGTAAACTCTGCTTGCGCGATGTACGATTTGGCGTGACGCCGGTATGATGCGTAGTTCGCATGTGGCGGTGTACATGCTGCTACAGAACTTAACAGAGACCGTTGTTCTGCTGGGGGCTTTGTTGTGCCTTCTTCTTTCCAGATAAAGCACTGGGCAGGGATGGCGGGCGTTTTAGGTGACTATCTTATGTAATTTTGACGTTTAAGAAGTCCAGATTCTCAGCCTGAATAAAATAAATGACTTTTGATTTTGATTTTAGACTTCTGTTTACTTATACAATTAAAATTAAGTAGGGAAAGCAATTACTATAGCGAACTAGTAGAAGTTAATATAAGATTAATATCAATTATAAAATAATCACAGTAGGAACCTACAACGTACAAAAATTACAATAATATCTGTCATTTTCTAAAAACGCCTACTAATAGTATCACAATCAATCTAATTAGTGACTAGATTATACAAAACAAGTGCTTAAACATTTAATTCTAATAACAGTTAGGAATATAGAGGGAAAGTTTTAAGCGATGGTTAGTTTAACGAGAAGTTAAATATTTTACATGGTGTAAACAACCGTTTTAAGCTTTAGGCATTAGACGCATTTGGCAGTAGTACAAGAACCTTGTTTTTTACACCTGGAAACAAATCCTGCCTGGTGCGTTGTTAGCCGTATGTACAGACGCCAGCAGGTCAAGCTACCCGAAACTGTCAAATTTTCCCAATCAGCCTTGAACCTTAATGCTTTAGCGTTAAAGTTGAAAATATGATAAAGAAATTTGACAGATTGTAGTAGCTGGATGTGCTGCCGTCTGTAGAGTAAAAAAATATAAGTAACCTCAATATTTTTTTATCACAAGTTTAGTTATTTAGTTTTTGATATATTTTTTGAACTTGTAATACTAAGTAAAATAAAATACAAAATGTCCACACTACACGTTTTCCGCACTGCCTCTTGGTACAGACGATATACAACTCGTAAGTCGGGGCTGATACCACTGTCCCACCACTGGTCTATCTAATTATTGATAGTACTGACGCCAGCACATCAAGCTACTACAATCTGTCAAATTTCTTTAGTAGATTTTCAACTTAATCGCTAAAGCGAAAAGGTTTAAAGTTGATTGGGAAAATTTGACAGTTTTGGGTTGCTTGACCTGCTGCCGTCTGTACAATAAAATATGCAATGGCATATTTTTTATTTTTTTTTTTTTTAAATGAATTTAATGAAATTCATTTTTTTTGTATACTGATTTGATCATCTTTTCTTCTTTTAGACCCCATGATCTAGATATTCCCTATCCAGGCTACGACGCTATTCAGTGCAGACCTTGAGGCTCTAAAATTAATTTATTATCTAATAAAGACAACTTTCAGATTATGAGATGAAAGGCAGTTTGTAACTTCGGTTTTTGAAACCAAGTCGTTGGTTTTAAAACTTTCGAAACATAGAGCATTACTTTCAAAGATAATCTTCTATACTCTCATTTATTCATTTAGAGTTTGAGATAAATAATAAAATTTCATCCAGTATCTCATCTTCTTTACAAGAAAACTAGCGAGCCGCCCCTATTTTACCTGAATGTTAAGGCGAAATATCAAAAAATCTGCTTATCATTATTCTCCTGTCCTTAACCCAATTTAATTGTGTCGGTGCAACTTGTATTTTACCTCCATATTTCTCTACTAGCTGCGCCCCGCGGTTTCATAGTTTCGATCCCGTGGTAATATCGGGATAAAAAGTATCCTATAGTTAATCCTGGTTATAAACCATCTGTGTGCCAAATTTCATCCAAATCCGTTCAGTAGTTTTTGCGTGAAGGAGTAACAAACATCCATCCATCCATACATACAAACTTTCACGTTTATAATATTAGTAGGATTATTCGTCATTTTAGTAGTCACCCCGTTTCTAACCATCATTTACTTAGTCCATCCATCGTTTCTTTGGTCTTCCTCCACTCTTTTAGCCAAAACTTTCCTCATGACATTTTCCTTATGTCAAAACATCTGCGATATCTAAGAAAAATAGTATTAATGTATTACACAAATAAACCTTCCAAAATCGTCTGCCTAAACTTTTCTCAACGATTTTGGGGTCGGCTTCCAGTCTAACCGGATGCAGCGGAATACAAATATTTTACATGGAGTATTTAGCATGGGTAATACGATACCCTTGGTAAGACTGGTTGTCAGACTTTCGGACTTCTGACGACCCGTAACGACTGTCAAAGATCCAAGAATGACAGCCGGGACCAATAGCTTAATGAACTTTCCGAGGCATTGAGGGGTCTTGTATGTAAAGATGGTGACCACGGACCAACCGCGGCAAGTGCAGCTTAACCTGATCGCTCGACCCGCGTGGCTGTTATTACTTAGCCACAAGCCCCACACATATAAACCTTCTAGAATAATTCTCTAAATGATAGGCTTTTCTATAAATAAACCTTCCGAAATAAATTATCGGGCTAGCTTAACGCTTCCCCCTTAAATAAAGACACAGGTGTAGCATCCCCTCATTTTGCTGTAAGGGTATAAGATCCTAATGCGATAAGGAAGCTTATCGCCTCCATCGGGCACGGTGCCAATCTCGAGTTTTACTATGATATCTTCTTCAAGAGAAATCTGTACTGCATTTTGGCTTGTATATACTGCTATAATGTTTGTATAAAGAATAAATGATAGAGAGATACTAAAACGTTAATAAAGCCAACTTTGCCATGTTGTCATCCGACATATTTAAAACATTCTGTCTCTATCGTCTTCAAACGATTGATAGAAACAGAACGAGGTTCTAAATTCGTTTTACGTTAATCGTGTTTACCGATTTGTGATGCAAACCGGCTTAAAGCAGGGTGGAGCCCTCCCCCCCGGTGGGTTCCTGCATTGTCGAGGCGGGGGGGCTCAGCAGCCGTGGCTTGGTCACCCACGGTGAAGCCAAGAGGAACCCGAGGAGCGGCCGCTCGTCAGGGCTTTGTCAGTAAGCCAACAACGTAGCCGCCAACGAGTAGGTTGCGGTGCCGCTTGGGCGACATCGCAACTGAGGCGGGCCGTGATGTGGTATGGGAGGCATCACGGCTGAGCTGGGCCACTACTGCGGTTCATAATTGATGGGCTCGTGCCAAACTATCTCATGCGATGGTTAGTGATGATGCGGTCGACGATGTCGCGGTTTAGCTCGCTACCTCGATATCACCGCAATCATCTGCCTTTTCCCAACTATGTCTGGGTCGGCTTCCAGTCCGGATGCAGCTGAATACCAGTATTTTAAATGGAGCGACTAATAATACGATTTTGGGGGGTAATACGATACTCCTTGATAAGACTGGTTGTCAGACTTTTGGACTTCTGACGACCTGTTACGACTGTCAAAGATCCACGAATGACAACCGGGACCAATGGATTAACATGCTTTCCAATGCATGGACGGCTCTCGGTAAGTGACGATGGTCACCCATCTACGGACCAACTGCGGCAAGCGTGGCTTAACCTGATCGATCGACCCGTGTGACTCTTATTATTTAGCCCCTCTCACCTCCATGTAAAACAAATGCATGCTTGACACGCACGTACAGACTAATCTTCTTTTATCAAGTTATTTGTAGTCCTTCTTCTTCTTCTTAGCGTGTCGATAGCAATCTAAATGGACTCGGCCCAGAATTCGGCCACTTGTTTGGCACCATCACCAGCGTCCATCAGTTCCTGTAACGTGCAGCTGACAGGACACGCAGGACACAGTTATTTGTAGTCCGCCTTTGTATTGACTAAATCTTCCCCAGTTTTGGTCAAAAAGCGAACTCCAATAAACCTTAGTCTGTACGAACACGAGATCTTGAACATGATGATCAATAAAGTGTTCTTCTATAAACCCTCAAAATGTCTTTAAAAATACAGCATCAAAACACCAAAAACAGTCCCTTTAAAAAACTCCAACCTGTTAGGTTTTCTGTTCAGTACATTAGTCAATCGTAGTCCACGGCGTTCCGATTCACGCATCGATTGGTGGGGCGTGGCGATGCGTTCCAACTTCCATTGTTAGATCACTCAACTAAAACGGAACGTAGCGTGAGGGAAAGATTGATTCATGGACTGTGAAATATGTTATTACTATGCATGTTATGGGAGGTTTTGTATCGGTGAAGGCTAGATGTTCAAGGTAAACGGAAAACCTCGTTTTGTTAAAAAGTTAAAACGATGTCATAACCAGCCTATACTGCTCCCACTGCTGGGACAGGCCTCCGTTGTGTGAGAGAAAGTAGGCCATAATCCATGACACGGGCCCAGTGCGGGTTGGTAGATGTCACATGTCTGAAGTGAGCTATAAATAGTGTCAATCAAATCAGCCTATCGCAGTTCACTGCTGTACATAGGCCTCTCCTATGCTGCGCCACAACACACTGTCCTCCACCTTCCGCATACAATTTGTTCCAGCCACTTTTTTGAGGTCATCTTTTCATCTAGTTGGGGGGCGTCCCACACTAAGCTTGCCGATACGCGGTCTTTACTCTCGGATTCGTGTACTCCACTGCTCATCAGTCCTTCGACAACCATGGCCAGCCCACTGCCACTTCAGCTTACTTACTGTGCAAGCTAAGACGGTAACTCCGGTTCTTTTCCGGATAACTTCGTTTCTGATTTTATCCCTTAAAGAAACTCTGAGCGTAGACCGCTTCAAAGCGCGCTGAGCGACCTTAAATTTATGGACAGCCGACTGTTAGTGTCCACGTTTTGGCACCGTCTGTTATAACAGACAGAACGCACCAATTTGAATAACAGACGGTCTATTCTCAAAAAATCTCCTATGTTTATAGGAGAAGTGAGCTTGAAGTAAGCTGTTATTCCACCTGGGCCCCAGTTCTGTATTATTCCCCTCGAAATCTTACCACATTCAAACCACGCCAATATCGTGTATTGTTAACGGCAACGAATCGAAATGTCAACCGTATGCACAACATCTATTTTGACAGTTCAAACCACGCCATTGTGTCATAGAAAATACGTTAATAGCAGTCGTGATAAGATAAGGAATTGACGCGGTTTCGAAGTAAGGAATCGTTAAGTGGTCATAGTGAATGAGGGTCCTGATAGAATCAGGTCGAATGACCCTGGCACTGACAAGTATCTTGGATGCTAGGGATTGCCACTATTGACAGCTCACTTTATCAAAGTTTTCACAGAATAGATCGACAGGTTACTGTTAACGTGATCTTTTAGTATGTAAACCAATTCCCTAAAGATTACACCAATAGATTTTCTTTCTGCTCCAATTTTCGCTCCCTTTGATCGAGCGATCTACATTCTGCTCTCCACATAATGCCCTTACGAGAATTTATTTGACATATCGGCTAAATATTCACGGGCTATTAAGTACCGCGTCGAAGCGCTGCCACGCGTGAAACGGAATTTTTTAGACACGATGTACTCTCGGTGCGTGAATTGGAACGGTTGAGCAAGCACCAATTATTTTGAAAGACGCTCAGATTTCTTTTATGGGCGAATGAAAATGGAGATCATATTTTCGTGTATTGGAGACTTCCGAAATAATGTGTGTGGTTTATTTTACTGTTCCGTTTTCCATTATTGTTAACTTTGAGTCGTATATACGATGTTTTTTTTTATGGATGTTACGTTTATTTTGTCGAATGTCGAATGGTTTTCAACGTGAATCTTTATTTTATTGATAGTTTAGAGGTATGAGGAACAGGGTGTAAAGTTCGCTCATCTTCCTTAGAAAAGGAAGAGACCTCCGACCAGACGGGTATCAAGTCTGGTGGGCCACTGCCCAACGATTGATGTCGGGACGTCGTCTATATGCTAGTTGCGCGGCAAACTTTGCTTGCGCGATGCAGGATTTTGTGAAGTAGAAATGTGGTAGGTGCACCTCTGCCTAACCCTTCTGAGAATACAGGCGTGATGTTATGTTATGTTTATGTGTTATTTCAGAAATGTCTGGTACCCTACCTTTATTATAGGAGTTACGACAACCGTAACAAAATTATTACGAGTACACAATACAAAATGTTCTATTTTCAACGCCACAAACCACTAGATATATTTTATATTTCGTTATTTTTCATACTAATCACGAAACATCGCATGTTGATAACCCGTTGCGGTTTTATATAAAATAACCATGGCCGCTATTTGCAGCATGATTTCAGTTTTAATTACATGTACACGTATCTTAATGTTTGCGACCTCTGTAAAGTAGATAATATAAACTTTATGACCGTTTTATGATAGAACGCATTAGTCAGGGGTGTAGCAGACATGCTACTTTTAACATCGGCTGTCAGCTATTTAGACGCTTTACGTAAGGTTGAGATACAGTGATTGAGCTCTATGCCTCGTATTCTTTTAGCCATTCATTTGTTCGAAAAACTGAGAGTCGCCCTCTGTCGGTGCTACGAAGCGTTCGGGTTTGCTGTACAAATGAACGCGACAATCGCATAATTGCGCGACGACTGCTTTTTATTAGGCCACGGAATTAGTTGGTCAGTTGGCTAAATCAAGGATTCAAATTAAATCAAAAACTTTATTTCGTGTAAATACTCATATAGGGTTAGTAACATTGGCCGTAAGCTTAGTAGCTCAATACAGTAACCGGCCTACTGATGCAGGATCAGCGAAATACGCGTTATTTTGATAACGCGCTAAAATGCAAATCGCCAAACCTCGATACAACAACGAAACAATCGCGCGTTTTAATGATTGTTTGTTGTTCGACTCTCAGAGTGGCAAAATCCGAAGTAGCATTTACGAGTGTCTTAAAATAGTCGCTGCTAAAAGGAGCAAGTCTGACAAGGCCCTTAGATAAAGGCAGGCTGTGAGAATAATATAACAGTCTCTAAATTGTCTCGGGTAGTTAGGAGCTCTAATCTTTGGGCTGGTCGCTTTAATTGCGTCGGGAAAAGGACTATTATATTTGAATTAGAAAGTTCTGGTGATCTGGAAAGTTCATGAAAATCTCTGGGTTTTTATTCATTTATTTAAAGGCCAAGCGGCTATGATATAGGTCATTAAAAGGGTAGAAATAACTTTGAGAAAGAAGCCGACAGAAGGATTCGTTTGGGTTGGGCAGCATTTGGAAAACTCCGTCAAGTCTTCTCGTCGCCTATCCCACAGTGTATGAAGACTAAGGTCTTCAACCAGTGCGTCCTTCCCTTCATGACATATGGCACCGAAACGTGGACACTGACGGTCGGGCTAGTCCACAAATTCAAGGTCGCTCAGCGCGCTATGGAGCGAGCTATTCTCGGAGTATCTTTATAAGATAAAATCAGGAATGAAATTATCCGGAAAAGAACCGGAGTTACCGAAATAGCGCGCAGAGTAAGCAAAAGGATAGATCTGCCTCGATAATACTAGAGATGGAAGTAAGATGGCAGTTTCTTCATGTAAAATTGCTGGAGTTGGTTGCATCTGGTTATCACGAGCACCCAATCAATCTCTTTAGCCTTTTCCCAACTATTTTGGGGTTGGCTTCTTGTCTAACCGGATGTACCTGGATATCAGTATTAACATGGAGCGATTGCCTAACTGGTCTCTACAACCAAGTTACTAGGTAATACGATACCCCTTGGTAAGACTAGGGTTGTCAGACTTTTGGGCTTCTGACTACCCGTAACGACTGTCAAAGATATATGAGTGACAGCCGGGACCAACAGCTTATCGTGCTTTCCGAGGCACGGAGGGGTCTCGAATTCTCGATATGTAATGAATGGTCAACCATCCACAAACCGACCGTGGCAAGCGTAGCTTAACCTTCAATTGTCCCGTGCGGCTATTATCATTTCGCCAAGAGCCCTTATCTTTATCATTTTATCATGAGTACCCAATAGTTGAAATAAAGACGAGGCAGAGTGATATTATAGGTATCATCCCAAAACCCGGGTGTTTAAGATCAAATCAGCATACAACAGGCAAATTGAAGCATAACAAATGAAGGGCGAGCCCAAACAAGTCGTATTAATAGATAGGAATGATTGATTTTAATATTAAAGGACGTTCAATTGAAATTAATACTATAGTATCTTTACCACAACTATCTTAACGCGTCTCGATTATATACCGACAAGCTTCTGCTTGCGTACTTTGTCGGCGTGTTTCTCGTTTCCTCGATCCATAGCGTCGTATCACCCTCCCGCGCTATTACTTCGCTATCGTTTAGCGCTTTCTTTGGCTTTTTTCCTTTTTGCTCGGCTGCTAAGGATCGTCGCGTGATGTTAAATAGCGTATAACCTTCCTCAAGAATTGAGCTATCAAATTAAAGAGATAATTTTCAAATCCAACTGGTAGGTCCAGATTAGGACGTTCAAACCAAAATAAACTCTTTAGCTTTATTACATTATGGTATATATTATTTTTATCTATACTCGAACAGTTTTTTCTCAAGCAAGAATGTAATGTAAAGAATTTTTTTTGAAATAGCTGTGATATCGACACTTCAGTACATATAGAGTTCTAAGAAAATAGAGGAAATTCTATCACTATGAAGTATATACAATCATATTTATAACAATTATCTAAACTATGTATTTCAGTAATATCAAATTCCTACATAAGTCTAAATGCTTATATCATGCTTATTGCCATCAAATGGACAATTTGAGCAACTAGTTAGAACTAATATTACTATGGCAAATTATCTACAAACACAATACATTAATATAATATTCTATGGGGTCCGTTTGTCCCCTATCAATTCCAGGGTTATTTATATTTGGGGGACAGATTGACCCCACAAAATACTAACACTATGAAATAATTTTACATTATTGCTATGTCACTGATAATACTAGATAATATCAATATTACAGGCTAAATATTCGACTAGATATTGCACCCGTACTACGAACTTGCGATTGAGTTTATTGCAAAGCGCTTTTCCGAACAGAATCATTAACATTATCCTTACAAAATAGGGCCTAGCTTCGACACTGCGATTTAGAATCGCATTTTTTACCGAATTTAGAACTACCACTTTACCTAGAGAAGGACTTTTCAAGTGTTGCCACAGTATAACTTTTTACTTTGTACAGCTAGTCAAGATCTTTGAGATTGTCACACGGATGACAGTATCGCAGTTGCTACCCGAAATAAAACAATTTAACATATGTCGGAAGTACGTCAGTCATTCGTTTGTAGATTCGGGACGCCAGCACCAGGTGGCGCTTGACAGACTAGAGTCGGTCAAGCGACTGAGCTCGAAGGGAGTCGATGAGAGCGACGTGGAGCTTCTCTTGACCATTGGACCAACATGTGCTCAGACACTGTCTCGCGTTCCGTATCTAGTTGTGACGTGTACCTACAGTGTGTGTTTCGCCAGTGTGATTAACTATTAATGGATGGCAAATGGTTTTTCCATTGCGCAATAACTAACAATATCCATAGTACGCTCACAGCAGTTAAAATATGACTGATGATAACGAGGAACACGTACCTTCTCCGTCAAATATATTACGATTGTCAGCATTTAAAATCAGAAGGCCAATTCTCGTAATTTAAAACGTTCAAAATCAGAGAGGCAATTCTCGTAATTTTAAGAACGTTCACAGTCTGATCTCAGTATCAATCTGTCAAAAAATACTTCTAATTTCCCTACATTTTGACAAGTTTTTGACATTTGTATGTCGCTGAGATGAGACTGCGACTAGATTTTGTACGTTTTAAATTACGAGAATTGGCCTTCTGGTCGCAGTCTCATCTCGGCGACAAACAAATGTCAAAAACTTGTCAAAATATACGATAATTAGACGTATTTTTGACAGATTGAGACTAAGATCAGACTGTGGACGTTCTTAAAATTACGAGAATTGCCCCTCAGAACGTAAGCTCGAATGAGCCATCGTCACTGCAATTGATTTTTAACATTCTTGCTCGCGGCAATTGTTTTTTTTTTACCGTAGCTTCGTCGTTGACCATCTGCACAAAGTAAGATTTTTATATAGACTGTGGTTATACTATCAATTAATAGATATTACATACGTTCGCCATCTTGACATATCAATTTCTTAAACAAAGCCTTAACTAAAGATGGCGCGAGCAAATATACAAACATTCACGACAACACTTAGGTACGAGTAACATTGCCGCTATTTCACAATATTACTAAAGCGAAATTTTGTTTTTATACCGCTCCAATTTTTCAGGAATTTTGCGTACATACAACCCTTTTGGGACAAAGTTTCCATAATCCAACTTTTCATATACAAAAAACTTATTCAATGCGCTTGAATAAAAGCTTACATATAAAGTTTTAGCAGTATTCGATGCTCTATTCTACACACTAACGCTACACACATATCGTTCGTACGACTTTGCGACTGCGATTTTTAGTCGCACCGCTGTAATTACTACACGAACTGTGCCGTTCCCGTGTCTTTCCAGCAACTGAAGCAGCAAGGCAGTGCACACATGAGCGTGTTTTTGAACGCGTCTCGAAAGTCGCGGTTGAAATACGCGTAGATGAGCGGGTTGAGCGCCGAGTTGAAGTAGCCGATCCAGAACAGAACGCCGACCACGACGGATGGTGTTTCGCACGGCTCGCCACATAGGTTGGTTGTGACGTACCTGTAGCAAAATATTGTTTAAATTAAAATATAAAGTGAGTAGATACTAACTAAAAATAAATTTCTTATTTGTAGACTTTATTTTTAGATTTCATATTTATAGATTTGGGAAGTCATCAAATCACCCCTCCCGCTCTGGGTGGAGCGGAAGGGAGTGTCAGACTCTTACTGACTAAAACCCACCCATGTTCCTTCCTTTGCCCTTTATGTTCCGGGGTAGCGGTAACCCTTTCGGACAATCCCGCTGTTATTTGTAGACTTGTGTTTCTTATCGTAAAAGGGTACTATTCAATTTAATTAGAATAGAATGAGTGCCTTAACTATAGTGCCTTTAAGAGTTTAGCTGTATTACCCACATAGGTGCTCCTACGAATAAACAAAAAGTTTAAAAACTGATAAAACGTTTTTTTTTTTTTCAATTGTTATTCACAATTTTACTCGCGGAACTTTCTGGTTTGATGGCGAAACGCACTTCAAATAACCATTTTTTAAAAATCTATTAAAGAAATTAACCTTAAAACTACTAACCAACTATTTTAATACTATAAGATGTGAATTAATTTCTCGGCAAAGACTGATTCCTCGCTATCGAGAAATAAACTCCTTCATTTCAATTTCAACATACCTTCACTTAATTTAGGATTTTGTCTTAACATACCTATGTATTTTATTAAATCTTGATATTCTACGAGTATATGTTTATACATATACTCGTAGTTCATAAGTATTTCTACCTTACTACTATTATTAGTAGTAAGGTAGAAATACTTATGAACTACTCTTAAAAACTATAAAAAATATTTTTATTTTACTGCAGGAGATAAAGTAAAGACAGTTAAATAAAATACTCACCAAAGAAAAAACGGAAGCCAGCACAACAAAAACGCGCCGACTATGATGCCAAGTGTGCGCGCGGCCTTATGTTCCGCTCGCCACGACTTGCCGGCCGCTCGAAGAGACGCACCTGTTCAAAAAAACAAATAATTACTGTAATATATAATTATTTTAATAGGAAACTAAGACAATAAGTTAAATAGGTATATCTGTATACCATAAGTTCTCATCGTGGGCAACATAGCCCCCTCGTGGGCATTTGAGACTTTCAGGGGGACAGTAAATTATAAGTCTTATCTTATGACTATTCGTATATAATATAACACGTTTAAATATTATAATTATGGTAATAGCTCTTTCAGATTCGCGACAGATGGTAAGTAAAAAAATTGGCTACCTCTCGAAAAAAAATATTCTCAAAGTGGGCAAAAAAAAAAGGTTGAAAACCTATGCCGTATACAATAAAAACTTGTGGCCTTTGAAAAGCCAAAGACTTTTAAACTGAGGCGTATGAAGATCCCGAAGAACCCTATTACATATACATAATTATATCCACTTTATTGTCACGTCATTGTATCGAGACTAATCATTATAATTCTTGCCCATAACCCACAAGAAATGACAGTCTAATCAAAACCTTTTTTTATTTTTTTATTACCCGATTCGGGTTTAATATAAGGCGGTTACCGCACTGCACCAGAAACCGCTCCGGTGTGCGGTGCTGCGGTTTTAAACTTTGACTGGTAGACCGCACGTAGCTGCTTGTGTTTTAACACTGCGGTTTTTGTTTACAAATCAGGATTCTACTAGTTAAAAACCACAGCGCCACACAGCGGTGTCCGGTGCAGTGTGACGACCGCCTAACCCCAAGCTCAGCAGTCACGTTTGTGTCAACTAATCCAATGTGGCAGTCATCATCTGTCTAGCCTTTTTCCCAACTATGTTGGGGTTGGCTTCCAGTCTAACCGGATTCAGCTGAATACCAGTATTTTACATGGAGCAACTGCCTATCTGACCTCCACAACCCAGTTACTGGGTAATACGATACCCCTTGGTAAGACTGCTTGTCAGACTTTCGGGCTTCTGACTACCCGTAACGACTGTCAAAGATCTACGAATGACAGCCGGGACCAACTTCTTAACGTGCTTTCCGAGGCACGGAGGGGTCTCGGTATGTAAAGATGGTAACCCATCCACAAACCAATCGCGGCAAGCGTAGCTTAACCTGATCGATCGACCTGTGCGGCTGTTATTATTTAGCCACGAGCCCCTCTCAGTCCAATGTGGCAGTGTGTCTACATAATCAGCCTATAATGTTCCCACTGCTGGGACACAGGCCTCCTTTCAGTGAAAGGGAGTGGGCCGTAATCCACCACGCGGGCCCAGTGCGGGTTGGTAGATGTCACATGTCTTCGAATTTTTGGTTCTAGGACATGTCGGTTTCCTCGCGATGTTCGATGTACCTCAAGTGATTAATATACACGTTACCACTTGGCCACTACTGCTCCAAAATGTTCTAATTTTAATATCACCCGACCGCCTAAGTTCCATTACGACCAGCCCCAGAATGAGAATAATGTTTTCATGAAGATATAACCTAACATGGAAAACTCATTACGCATGCAACGTTTCTTTACGAGTTCAGAACTCGTAACAGGTGGTCTTACACAAAACTTGCAAAGTTTTCTTGTTTCATGGAGATAATGTTGCGGCCTCTTCCATATTGTGGGAAGAAAAGTTTGTTATTTCGTACGAGTATACGGAATTGCGGATTGTGGAATTATTATGAGGGGCACGAACGTCAACAAAAGCATAATAATTCTTAAGGGTGATGTGAAGATTATGTTAGCTTATACTCTCAACGTGTGAGTAGGCTCTATGGTTTGGGTGAACAGAATATGACTTTGTGAAGGCCGCGGCAATTGGCTGGAAGGGAGAAACATATAATATATGCTTCCTCCCCGAAAGGAGTCTGTTGGAATGGCGGATTGAGAGATTAGTATGAGGAGGACGGGCGTCAACAAAAACATAGTAAAGTTTAATAATGATACGAAAATTATGATAGCCTAAGCTCTCAAAGTATGGGTAGGCATTCAGAATTGTTCATCGAATATCAATTGATTACATAATCAGCCTATAATTTCCCCACTGCTGGGACACAGGCCTCCTCTCGGTGAGAGGGAGCGGGCCGTAGTCCACCACGCGGGCCCAATGCGGGTTGGTAGATGTCACATGTCTTCGAATTTTTGCTTCTAGGACATGCCGGTTTCCTCACGATGTTCGATGTTCGATGTTCCTCAAGTGATTAATATACACATAATCAAACGCGAAAGGTCGCAGTAATTAGCTGGAAGCGAGAAGCACAGGGTTAGGTAATACCATAACTAGCATACTAGCCGCGGGAGGGCCCTGGTGACCTGTAATACAGGTTGTTGTACATACCTACATCAGGCACCAGTCCCTCACAAAGTTAGCTTTAAATTTTTCTTTATTAAGTATTGCATAAAATGGTTTTTTTTTTTCCGGATGGGAAATCATCAAATGACCCCTCCCGCTCTGGGTGGAGCGAAAGGGAGTGTCAGACTCTTACTCACTAAAACCCACCCATGTTCCTTCCTTTGCCCTTTATGTTCCGGGGTAGCGGTAGGTAACCCTTTCGGACAATCCCGCTGACCCGGCAGGCTTCGGCCCTAAGGGGCCGCTCGAATTATGCTGATAACTCTTTGAGGCGCGCGTGGAACACTTACGCGCCGTCCGGCACGGGCCTGGTCCTGATCGGGCGGTGAGCTACCCATTGCTCTCCGCCCGCAGGCCCGCGCCTACGGTGGCCGGGAGTCGTCACGCGGCTGCATAAAATGGCTTAGTGTAACTTTTGTGATGGGAAAATAAATAAAAATTATTATTATTATTACAGGACAGGTCGATGCTTGGAGGAGGTATACATAAGTATGTCTATGAAATTGAATGGTGATAATAGTGTGTTCTCAACCCATAAAAGCTTTCATATTATGGTGTTATCAAATCAGCATAGCTAAGCTAAGCAATAGGGAAGATGATATTCTATTTATTTTAAAGTTAATAAAATTCATACTTATACAATATAATCTTAATTAATAACACAATAAGCCTGGAGCACAGGCGTAGGGTAGCCAGCCTTTCGATATTCAATAGGATGCATTCTGGAGAGTGTGCGCGGGAATTACATGACTTAATTCCGCCATCACCGTTCCATCATCGGACAACCCGTCGCACTGCGAGTTTCCACCCTTACATTATTGAAACGATCCGGACGAAGCGTGTCGCCTCGTCGTTTATATCGCGAACATCGAAGGACTGGAACAATTTGCCTGCAGCGGTTTTCCGGTCCGATTATAATTTAAGTGTCTTCAAGGCTAGAGTGAATATGCTCATAATAAATTAGTGCGCTTTACCATCAATGAGTCCATCACTGCTTTCCATCAGGCGGGATCGCAGTCAAGCACTAGTTTATATCATTAAAAAAAATACAAACGCGAAAGTGAGTTTCTTTGTTACGCTTTCACACTAAAACGGCTGAACAGATCGTTATGAAATTTGACAAATAGGTAGTCTGGGATCTGGAATAGGATATGAGCTACTTTTCATCCTGGGTCGCGGACGCAGTCACAAGCAACCGCTAGTACCCGTAATATTATAAATTCGAAAGTAACTGTCTGTATTTGTCCTTTCACACCAAAACCACTGAACAGATTTCGATATAATTTGGCAAAGCAAGCACAAGCTAGTAGTACAATATCATTGTTGTACCCCATGCAGCTCCCACACGGCAAAATGATTCGTTTTTCCTTTGCAAGGATTTAGTTTACAAATTCGCTTCCTTCATCAATCTAGCAGATAAAGTTTGACTGCATGTCTAACTATAAATTACTAAGAAAATCTAAAGGTAAACAATGTAAGCTTTTCTACCTACGTAATTAGCTGCCAATACTGAAGCAAAACTTAGGACCAAATTTAAATAACAGTGTAAATTACACGTCTAGTGCTTCTAACAAATTGCATGCGTAGGTATCCGATGTTTCTAGTTAATTGCAAAACTTTAACGCATCCGAACAGTGAAGAACAACCGATATCCTTTAAAATTCGCGAGCACATTCGCAAGAAGCTGGCAGTATATCACTACGGAAATATTTTCTCATAGTTTGTCTTATTTCTTGTTTTATATAATATAAGCACATATAAATATACATTTATAATCATGTATATTTATTTGTGCATATATTTATATTTACGAGTAATTACGTATATATTATATTTATAGTTAAAATAGGTTTATGCGTAACTTTATATTTGAAATATGTTTAATAAACTGTTTGTCTCTGCATCACCAAAAGGTTGACTGGTAGAAAATTCCTATAGCATTAAAACCACCTCTGTACGTACGTGCTTAAAGTATTAAATAAATAAATAAGAACAGTAAAATAGCTTCCATGAGTAAAGGCCATCAGTGGAAATCAGCGATTTGGCGACTGCATCATTGCTGCTTCGAGTTTTGGCGACTCGCTGAGCGAAGTCGCTTCATCATTAGAGTCCTTTCACAGTTATTTTACCGCTGATTTTGCATCACTCTCTACGTCACAGTGATCTTTATTCTAATTTCAATAAGGTTGCTGTTAGATTGCTGCCACTGACAGGTCTGTCAAAATCTCTGTGATATTTATTGTCGTTACAATAAGCTAGCTGTTAGGTTGCTGCTGTCAAAACTGTAGCTAGGTCCATTTTACAAAAGAAGTCTCGTAGACGCGGCGCCACTGTCGTAGGACGGAATCATAAATATTGATTTATTTATTTATCTCGACATCATATACGAGTAGCAGGCTTGGTTATTGGTTAATAAAATGCACATTCTTAAATAGAGAAAGGTGGAGTTGTTGTTGGAATGTTGCTAACTATATAATAATAATTAGTTCCACTTATTGCCGCGGGACTTCTTTCGGGAAACGGACTTTAAGTAGCGAGTTTAGATAGACGTCACAATAAAAGTGTTAGTTTATCATTGTGAAGTGTCACGTAAAGATGTCAAGTTTCTGCCTGTCTGTAAATCAGCATTGCACGTATTCTATCGATCGCTTTATGTCAGGCGCTGGATCGAGCTAAAAGTATCGTGCTTCGAGCCTAAATTTGGTCCAGCGAACTCTGCAGCAGTGGTGGCCCAGCGGTATCGGCCGCGACTTACGAGCTGTAGGTCGTAGGTTCGAACCCAGACAGGCGCTTTACTTTGTGTAAATTATTTCATCACCACTGCTCTCAAAACGGTGAAGGAAAACATCGTGAGGAAACCGGCATGTCCTAGAAGAAAAAATTCGAATACATGTGGCATCTACCAAACCGCACTGGGCCTGCGTGGTGGATTACGGCCCGCCCCCTCTCACCGAGAGGAGGCCTGTGTCCCAGCAGTGGGAACATTATAGGCTGATTATGTATGATGTATAAAACTCTGCGGGTCGTAAATCCCGCTAGCAGATTGCTGACTGGCAAATATTTATACAACGGCATGATGAGCTATAAATGTTCGTGCTAATACGAAAGAAGAAGAATTGGTCTATAAGTGATGATCATCTTCTTCATTCTGTGTATCTAACAAATAGAACTGTTAACACACGAGCAATTTTTTTTTAATGATAAAAAAGAAGAAAACGCCCCATTCATCTTCATTTCCATCTTCTTCATCACGAAAAATTTGCCTGACACGGGTGAATTCAGAATATTACTACTAAGGGCACACTTTACCAAAGTCGAAAGATTTTTCATTCGTGGAATAAAATTCACGTCTACCAGTTCTAGTATGGCCAAACTGTCAAAAGTTCATAATTTATTCTCAGATAAGACTTATTCTAGGTACAAAAGTTTGGTGAAATTCGCCCTTCAAACATAAAAGTACTATCCTAAAATAACTAGTGCCTACATTTAATTAAAATACATACTTACATAACTTTCACTTGCTACAGTAATGAGAAAGATAAAAGTATGATGGATGGCCTCATTTTACTTCGCGACTGTAACGGGTACTAATGTCTTTCGAGATAAAAGTACGTTTCAAGTCGCAGAATATTATAATGTAAAAAAATGAACAGATATTTAATATATTTCTACCAAGCATATGAAGTTAGACAGTACCTACTTATGTAAAATGGCATCTTCATTACCAAAAACGAAAAAACGACAAAAGACGAAAGACATAAGACACATTTTCATAAGACGAAAAATTTCATAAGGAAGACATCTTGAGGAGGTCTTAGAACCAAAAACTCGAAGACATGTGACATCTACCAATCCACTGTCTCTCAGAGTCCTGTGTCCCAGCAGTGGGAACTTTATGCTAAGTCGAAAGATGTTCACTGCTGAATGTAGGCCTTCTCCAGGCACCGCCACAATATAATATGCATTGGATATTGGTGTTTAAAGTAATTGAATACCATGTCTTCATTCTGATGGGAACTGGGTGTGTTTCGTACGAGAGTAAACAAATACCCTCGTACGAAACATGAAATAAAGATCAAAATATCGATTATGAAACAATATGTTTCTTTCAAAGTAACAATACTTAAAAAAAAAAGATTTTTTTTCCATAATTTTGGTTTAGATATTTACAGCGTTTTTCTATCATAATTAATATAAAAATAACCACCTACAGTCCAATAAATTATGAATTAATGCTTAGAACGAAAAGCAAATTAAAATGCTAAAATTGATTGATAGCACAAACAATAAGTTGGCACAAAAAATATTTCGTGCTTTGCATAACAACACCAGTTGAAAATTATTTGGAAAATCAATTCGATGCGAAGCCATTTATTTGTGATTGAGTGAAATGCCTATTCCACTTATCCATTTCTTTGTTACGCTTTCTTTTATACGTTTATGCTAGACTGTATTAGAGTTTTGAGAACAGTTTCTGAAAAAACGTTAACTTTATTAAACACCTCCCAGCTAACGTCATTTACGTTAGCTGGGAGCTCTTAACATCCATCTTTCATGAATTAATGTCAATCCGATAAAATTGATCAAATTCTGGGCCTGACTTTCGAAGAATTTTTATTGAACAGTAACTTATAAAATTAATCATGTTGGTAGTGGAATTATGAGTGACATTAGGAATTGCAAATTCTCCAAGTAGCATAGCCTATAATGTTCCCACTGCTGGGACAGAGGCCTCCTCTCTGTTAGAGGGAACAGGCCGTAATCCACCACGCGGGCCCAGTACGGGTTAGTAAATGTCTAATCTTTTCGAATTTTAGATTCTAGAACATGCCAGTGTCGTCACGATGTTTTCCTTCACCGTTGTGAGAACAGGGGTGATGAAATAATTTACACAAAGTAAAGCGCCTATCTGGGTTCGTACCTACGACCTGCAACTCAAGTCGCGGCTGTTACCACTGGGCCACCACTACTGCAATTCTCTAAGGAATTCAGAGGATATTCTTGAGGTAGGTAACATAAAAGATGACCTTGACCTTGAACTTGATGATGACCTTTTTCTTATTGCTTTTTTTTTTGTTTTTCTATTCTTATTGCGTCATGTTTACCGCAAATACACGTATTTTGTTTCTTTCAGATGATAAGACTGTCATGGCGTCAACGACCCAGATGCCACTGTAATGTCTACTAGGGCTAATAAGATTCGTATTTAGTAGCGTTAATGGAGACGCAGAGGGTGTAATAACGTAAAGATATTATTATGAGTAATACAGACAGCGAGAAAAGATGCGGGACTAATTAAATCTTAGATAGCTTTAGCTTTTTTGTGTAATGAGCTTTGTAATTCGAGATTCTGTTTTAGATATAGGACTTTATTTGCTTCAGTTTACATAACATATATGTATGCCTGTGTCTATGTTCCCACTGCTGGGACACAGGCCTCCTCTCTTCGAGAGGGAGTGGGCTATAATCTATCACCCGGGCCCAGTGCAAGCTGGAAGATGTCACATGTCTTCGAATTTTTGGTTCTAGGTCATGCCGGTTTCCTTATGATGTTTTCCATCGCCGTTTGAGAGCAGTGGTGATGAAATATTTACACAGAGTAAAGAGCCGGTCTGGGTTCGTATTTTTTTTTTTATTCTGGTGGAAATCTTCAAGAGGCACCCGATCTCCGGGGAGTGTGGGATTTTTACCTTACTAAAACCACCCCGGTGATCACCATCCGCACATAGGGGTCGCAATGGGCCGTAATCCACCACGCGGGCCCAGTACGGTTTAGTAAATGTCTAATCTTTTCGAATTTTAGATTCTAGAACATGCCAGTGTCGTCACGATGGTTTCCTTCACTGTTTTGAGAGCAGTGGTGATGAAATTATTTACACAAAGTAAAGCGCCTGACTGGATTCGAACTACAACTCAAGTCGCGGCTGTTACCACTTTCTCAACGACCACTTCTCTGTCAGTGGTTAACCACCCTTCTGCGACTATTCTTAAATTGTTTGTTGCAACCTATTCTAATAATCTAGTTCTACTAAATACTTTATTATTGTTTCATTACATTAGGTTGTATATATATCCACTTAATATAATACCGATTCCCTAAATGCTTTTTGGCTACCTCGTTGGTGTAGTGGTCGCAATATATACTATTAAACATGAGGTCCTAGGTTCTATTCTCAGGTTAGGCAAAATGTTACTGGGTTTTTTCACCAGATCTTTCTCAATAGTAGCCCGGAGTCTGAACTCGTGACCGGTTGATGACCAAAAGCTTGTCTTTTATGAGACTTAAATATAAATGGAAAAATGTGGGTGCATTATAGGTACCTGTGCCGGGAAGTACAGGCAAAATGTTATGTATGTCAAAACACTTTGGCACCTAACTGATGGGATGGAATGATACGAAGACTGGGAATTTTAATATGGTCATCATCTCATCATCTGCCTAGCCTTTTCCCAACTATGTTGTGGTCGACTTCCAGCGTAACCAGATGCAACTGAATACTAGTACTTTACATGAAGCGACTTATGTTTTAATATGGTTAAGCAGAACAATACCTAATTAAAGGGAAAAGTCTTATTTGAAAGCCATTGCAAGCTATGAATGACCTATGTCATCTGCCTCTGCCCAGCCTTTTCCCAGCTAAGTTGGGGTCGGCTTCCAGTCTAACCGGATGCAGCTGAATACCAGTATTTTACATGGAGCGACTGCCTGTCTGACCTCCACAACCCAGTTACTGGGTAATACGATACCCCTTGGTAAGACTGGTTGTCAGACTTTCGGGCTACTGACGACCCGTAACGACTGTCAAAGATCCAAGAATGACAGCCGGGACCAACGGCTTAACGTGCTTTCCGAGGCACGGAGGGGTCTTGGTATGTGAAGATGGTCACCCATCCATGGACCAACCGCGGCAAGCGTAGCTTAACCTGATCGATCGACCCGTGCGGCTATTATTACTTAACCACGAGCCACTTGAACGACCTATGTATAAACGTTAATTGCTGAAACATAATTAAATCTACTGCTAATGCATTAACCCCGTTGGATGCAGTCAGCAGAAAGTGATTTCACTTGGTATTAAGCACAGGCGAGGTAGTGGATATTGAATTTCATGCATTTGCTCCGTGAATGGCACCCAATTAGGAATCGACCTAAGCAATTTGCAATCCGTGTAGAATTGCGGAGTATGTGGGTATCGATTGGGGGGATCTGACATGCGATTATCGATTCTGTCGTTCATGACTACAATTTGTAGTATTAACGTCATTGACAAAAGTGACTATTTAATCATGTCTCACGACATTAGTTTTTATTTCTGTTTTCATAGAGTTTAATTCAGTGTTTTTAGTCTTTAGTAGTGTTAAACCAATGATAGTATCAACATGTTTTAATTTGGTTATATTTAAATCTGTCTAGCCTTTTCCTAAGTATATTGGGATCGGATTCCAGCCTAACTAGATGCAGCTGAATACCAGTATTTTATATGGAGTGACTGCCTATCTGACCTCCCTATCTGATAACCCAGTTACTGGGTAACATGATTCCCTTTGGTAAGACTGGTTGTCAGACTTTTGGGCTTCCGACTACCCGTAACTACTGTCAACGATCTACGAATGACAGCTGGGACCAACGGCTTAACGTGCTTTCCAAGGCACGGAGAAGTTTCGATTTGTAACCGATGGTCACCTATCCACGGACCAGCTTCGGCAAGTGTGCTTAACCTTGTAATTGGCCTGTGCGACTTTTTTATTTTGCCACGAGCCCTTCTAAATCTCTGGTTATATTTATACCCATTATTCTAACTACTGTGATTTCTGTAGTGTAAACAAACGCAAACGCTGGTGAATCTAAATAAATAAAGTAAACATCCCATCTGGAGTAAAACAATGATTTCTTTGAAAAAGATCACTATAGGAAAATATCAAGTGGAAGTAATCCCAGTTTCGAGTCGATTCAAAACCAAAATCAAAAGTCATTTATTCAAATTAGGCTGAGACCTGAGAATCAGCTCTTTCGAACGTCAAAATTACATAAGACAGTCTCCTATAACGCCTGCCCTTAATTAGGAACTAGACTCAACCTAACCTACCTATATGGCCTCATAAATTTTCCGATAGATATCCCAATATAGAACGGATCAAAACCAATTTAGATAGCCAGTATTTATTTCACATTTCCGAAAAGTACAGGTTTATTCAAAAATATCCTTAGTAAAGTCAGTCCTTAGTGGTAAAATAACCAGTATAAGATGGACTCCTATTCAATTGAAACGTCGTACTACGCTAGGCCAGGTTAGGGTTAAAGTGTTTTCACCATGCTGTCGACTGTACGACTGTCAAGTAATGGTTCAAGTATTCATGGATGACCAAATTTTCGACACCAAAGATAAATTAAGAAAGAAACAACAAATGAATGAAAAAAACGTTGTTGTATTGTCACAGGAACACGTTATATGCACGTGACAGAAAGATCAGTATTTCCTTTAGTTCTTAAAATAATTAACAAAAAACCAGCAACTGGATTGTCGAGGTCTGATAGGCAGTCGCTCTATACTGGCATTCAGCTGCATCCGGTTAGATTGGAAGCGGACCCCAAAATCGGGAAAAGGCAAGGCAGATGATGAATCGACAAAAAACAGTACATATACACAACATAAAAAGAGAAATGTGGCTGTACTAGGTGTCAGGTTTACTCAGTAGTTATCTAAAAAAAATAACAAGAAAATCAACAAAAACCTCCTCAATTGATAACGCAGAACGTACTTACGCAATAATCAAAACGCGGTTAATCGCGTTTCCGAGTCTGTTCAAGTTTCTCAAGAACATTTAGACGAGATCTTAACGAACCTCTGTCGTAAGCAATTAAAGAGAAATCTGATTGCATTAACTCAATCTTCGGCGTTAGATTAAACTCCTTAGGGTTGTACAAACAGCCTTATAGAGATTCATTTGGGGACTTCAAAACACAATTGATACGAAGAAGGTTTTTTTTGTTTCTATTCGTATGTAGTCTGTTTTGTTTAACTTAAAATAGTTAGAAGCGATGTTATGTTTTCTAAATGCAAAGGCCGTAAATTGAGTTCCTCTCATGCATTAAAATACTTTAGACGAAAGAGTGATAATGGCGCCGATTCCCTTGTTCACAAACTAAGCTAAATTTAAGTTCAGTGCATCTTTTTTCTTTCTATTTAATTAAGAAAAGGACAGAAGATAAATCTTAGTTTATTCCTGTCAAATTAAGATACTCCATAGACGTAAAAGTACGCCAATGGCGCCGATTCCCTTGTTCACAAACTAAACTAAATTTAAGTTCAATGCATCTTTTTCTTTCTATTTAATTTTGAAAAGGACAGAAGATAAATATTAGTTTAGTCCTGTCAAATTAGTCAGCGCCTGACTTAAATTGACGTATTTATTAATAGCCATGTTTTTAATCACGTCTAATCTGTCTATGGAGTATCTTAATTTGACAGGACTAAACTAATATATTATCTTCTGTCCTTTTCTTAATGAAATAGAAAGAATATGATGCACAGAACTTAAATTTAGTTTAGTTTGTGAACAAGGGAATCAGCGCCAATTTACGACAGGCGCCGACTAATTTGACAGGACTAAACTAATATTTATCTTTTCTTAATGAAATAGAAAGAAAAAGATGAACTGAAATTAAAATTAAGTTTAGGGTGTGAACAAGGGAATCGGCACCAATGACTATTTCAGGAAGTAAAGTCAGAAAAATGTATTGTTTTATCAAATTGACGCAGTACGTTTTTGCCGTGTTCTAGCCGTTTTATATATAAAGAAAAAAACATAATTCAAAATCTTTTATTTCACATATACCTACATGGGCGCTTATGAATCATCAGAAGCTAGGTGCACGGTTCCAATTCGTCGTTTCCTATGGAGAAGACCCGACAAGAAAATTCATGGTTACAATTACTGTCAAAGAACCTATTTTCTTTCTATTTTATTTGTACCTACCTATTTTTCTTCTATTTTTATGTGTACCTATTTCTCTGTTCTGTTTTTTCTTGTCTGTTTATATATGTGTGTAAATAATAAATAAATAAAGGATTGAAAGTTGTGATTTGAATATACGAACAATTTAAGTTGGTAGTCAATTTGCTAAACAATAAAATTGCCTGATTGACCTAGCTGTTACAACGAAAAGACAAATTAAGTTTGCATGTCATGAACACGACAGCTAAGTCTTTCTCAATTCCACAAACAACAGTCCAGCGTTTGATAACAAAAAAAGTATCACTCAAAGTAGGTTCCAGAATATTGAAACACCAACAGTTACTTATTGGCATCCCTTCAAGTTTCAATTCCGATGGGGACTATTCATTCGCTTCACTAGAAGATGCCGGCAATCTGTCTTCCCTCACAATTTAAATGTCCAATCCAGCTGTAAAAATGAATCTAGAAAGTCTGACGCAATTAGTTTTAGTGTCGCTGAGGGAGTGATCCGATGCGTAACCTAGACCCTTAGACCTTTCATTATAATATTATGTAGGCATAGAGAAATACAGAGGGTTTCTCCCAAAATGGCTTTCACAAATCTCCTAACGAGGTCTGGTGACGTCAATGTTTGGGGTGGCGTGATTTTATTTCTCTGTGTGTGTTTTCAACTGATATTTGAATAGTAATATCAAGTTGTAATCAAGAAATTACGGGATAATTGCGTAACAGTAGCAAGGGCTTTCATTTTGACAGTTCTTTTTCTACTGAAAGTTTGTCTGCTCAACAACGTAAATAACGCAATGAATATTTTTACATTAATTTTTCGAAGATATGAAGCAATGGATTAGACTGTGATCCAAAGTATGTTACGCAATTTGAGTGTTGTAGATGAATTGCTATAGACTCGTCACGCATTGCGTGGAGTCAAACATGTAACTAACAAAATATGGGTGGAAGATATATCTCTGCCCAACGCTTCGGGCAACACAAGCATAATGATACGATATGAGTCTGGAGAATACTATAATCACTACCCACCACTCAGAGTTCCGGAGAGCACTTCTTACGAAATCTCGTTAGACTTCAAGTTGACCTCAATTATTGTGAAAAAAGTTCTAAATGGAAGTCAATGTTTGAACATAATGCCATTTTTAAACAGAAAAAATTCAAATGTCCGATAAACTTGGGGTCGTTATACAACTAACACAAGTGCTTGTGTTACTGCACACACATTTAAAATTTGGGCCAACTGAGGAAGGAAGAAAGTATAATAAAAACGTCTAAGTGAGTATCATCGAGGGAGGCCAAGTGGGATCATTTCATTGGGGACTTTGAGCAAACTTTGTACAGGGTATAGGGAAGAACTTTACTTTCTCTTTTTTTATGGGAAAAGAAAAATTCCGGTTTTATCCGGGTTCAAAGATAAACATGACATTTTCAAATGGCCATTAGTCGTGCAGCTACATCACAATTAAAGAAAATAATTAGTGCGTGCTCGTTCATCATTATTATTGTGGTGCATTTTCTTTGATGATAATTATGAGTAACTATCTAGTTTGAAAGGAGGTATTCTAAAAAGTTAAAAAATAAACAGTGAAACGCATTTAAAAATGTTTGTGTCGATGAGTTGTGTACGCAGTAACTGGATTGTCGAGGTCAGATAGACAGTCGCTTCATCTAAAATACTGGTATTCAGCTGCATATAGTCATGTAATACGATATTTATAAAAAAAAAACATTGAAAAGCATTTAAAAATGTTGGTGTAGATGAGTTACGTACGCAGTAACTGGGTTGTAGAGGTCATAGGCAGTCGCTCCATGTAAAATACTGGCTGGCTGGTTAAATATATTCAGCTGTATCTGGTAGGACTGGAAGTCGACCCAAAATAGTTAGATAAAGGCTAGGCAGATAATGGTGTTAATAAATTAAGTAATAATGAATTTCAAAAGTATATTAAAAGCGATAGAGTCGAGAGAATAATTCTGCAAAATACAACAGAATTTTCAAACTAAATGAAAATGCAAAGTTCACTATCCGTACAATGTACTTTGTAGAATGGCAGTAAACCTATAAGAAAAGTTTTGATGTTGCTGCTGCACAAAGAATGCCATTTGGTTTTATAGACCACTTTACTAGTCCATCTTGCACATTCCTCTGTAAATTGGTATGTGAATTGCACAATTTTGTTAACATTATATAGCCCTTGTAGAATTAGAAAGTTATCGTAAGTATTATACGTTGTATACTTGATGTTAATGGAGACGTAGGTTTAACGAAATTAATGACGACTGTGATTTTTGGAGCAGTGGTGGCCCAGAGGTATCGCCCCCGAATTACCAGTTGTAGGTCGTAGCTTCGAACCCACACAGGCGCTTTACTTTGTGTAAATTATTTCAACACCACTGCTCTCAAACCGGTGAAAGAAAACATCGTAAGGAAACCGGCATGTCTTAGAACCAAAAATTCGAAGACATGTGATATCTACCAACCCGCACTGGGCCCGCGTGGTGGTTTATGGCCCACTCCCTCACAGAGAGGAGGTCTGCGTCCCAGCAGTGGGAACATTATAGGGTGATTATGTTGTGATTTTTACAAGTGTTAGTTAGTTAGTATGTATTGGTCAAATCTTGCAAGCTTAATTAAAACCATGTCCTTTTGTCATACAGAGTTGAAATTTCACATGTTGATTCTGTTTCGAAGATAATATATTTTTATGATGCATGACATGTTTGCTTGTGGCTAAGTAATAACAGCCGCACGGGTCGATCGATCAGGTTAAGCTACGTCTGCCGCGGTAGGTCAGTGGATGGGTGACCATCTTTACATACCAAGACCCCTCCGTGCCTCGGAAAGCACGTTAAGGCGTTGGTCCCGGGTGTCAATCGAGGATCTATGACAGTCGTTACGGGTCGTCAGAAGCCCGAAAGTCTGACAACCAGTTTTGCCAAGGGGTATCGTATTACCCAGTAACTAGGTTGTGGAGGTCAGATAGGCAGTCGCTCCGTGTAAAATGCTGGTATTCAGCTGCATCCGGTTAAACTGGAAGCCGACCCCAACATAGTTGGGAAAAGGCTAGGCAGATGATGATGATGACATGTTTTACGCTGATTTTTAATACTTATTAAAAATCTTCGATATTTTCTGACGAGGTTTTTCGCAGTACGATTTCGTCACTTTTTTTTACAAAGATTGTTAGTGTTATAAACCATTTCTGTATCTGCTACGTTTTCAATATAGGGTGTCCCATAAATTCCAACTGCGTATAGTTCAAACTTTCGCCTATTACAAGGGTATCCCGGTATCGAGAAAATGTCAAACTGATGATATCTTCATGACAAACGGTTAAATATAACTTTCCCTTTAGATGCCTGAACATCTACTTAGTGCTGATTTGTTATCTTTATTGGTTCAGACGACTCACTTTGCTTCGAGAATATCGGTCTAAAATCGGAAGTTCGTGTATTAATCGCGTAAGCATTATCTTGAATCCAAGACGCCAAGGCACTTGAAAGAAAAATTGCTAACTTGCTTATCGTTAACAATTTACAAGAAACAACGCTCAAGTTATTCCAGACGTTAACTCAGCAATATTTTTTTCTTTTAAATGGGCAGTTTTCAAAGATTTACTCGAATTTTCGACTGTTTTTTCCCCAAGAGTTGTTATTGTTTCAGAATATTTATAACGAAATAAATCAAGGATTTACGAGAGAAGTGTAACAAGGACATATAATCGTATTTCAATGATACTAGATTTAAAGGGGTCGATCCTAGCTTAGTCGGATACATCCCGACCCTTTTTTGTGCGATAGATATCATTTAGGCTATATAATTGGACAATACAATCCGCATTGTTATTGACTATTCTGACTAACGCAGAAATCCCTAGTGTGAAATTGATTTTGTAAGACTATACAAAGACAAGGCAACGTACCTTGAGCATTCAGTTCTGTAGCAGCTTTCGCCAGATCTCTTGTCGCCACAGCAGAAGAGCAGCTGGGTCTCCAGCCAGGTGGGGGCTGTCCACTCGAAGACCTCTTGTTCGACCCCCCGGAACAGTACCCAGAACTTGCCGTATCACAGCTTACGTTTACCGACTTTCTCGGACTAGCCTCCTTACTTGGACAAATGTCCCCAATAGCCATCATAACTTCTCCACCAAATTCAGTCTCTTCTGGTCCTACTTCTGTAAACGTGCTGTAGTTGGGACTGATATCGGAAGGTCTTCTTTCAGGATGTAAATAGTGAGAGTGGTGCGCCGAATGTGAAGTGTGCTTCATATGGACAGAGTTCAAAAGAATGTTCGATGATGTTCTCGTTAATGCTTCTCTCTGTCTGATAGCTTCTCTAAATATCCGACAGTACATTGAAATCATGACCAGACTTGGAATCCAGAATGAAACACTCGAGGATACAATAGCGTAGACCCTATTTACTTTGAATATACACACATCTGGATGATGTAGTCTCTCTTGTCTATGCTGTTCCGTTGTATACCAGCCCATGAATATTGGCACAAAACTGATGAACGCAGGCCACAACCATACATTTGCCAGCATGAAACAAACAGTTCTATGAGTCATTGTAACTGGGTACTCCAAAGGTCTGACTATAGCGTAGTATCTGTCAACGGATATGCAGCAAAGATGAAGTATAGACGCGCTGGAGAAGTAAACATCGAGGGAATTGAAGATATCACAGACTAAAGGGCCGAAAAGCCATGTGTCAGTCAGTTCTGCGCTTGCATTGAAGGTCATCGCGCATAGAGCGACGAGCATATCAGCTACAGCTAGACTGACGACGTAATAGTTCGTCAGGACCCGAAGCTTCCTGTGTCTGTGGACTGAGATGATGACGAGGGCGTTGCCGAAGAGTGCTCCGATGATGATGATCGTGAAGATGAGGCCTTTGAGTATGAGTGAGAGGGTATGCTGCCAGTCGTGGTCGGGCGCGGCAGGGGGCGCCAGCGTCGAGTGTAGCTCGCCAAGGAACGCTGACTCCGTACCGCGCCCGCGCGCTTCTACCTCATGCCTGAAGACGCCATCTGGGAACAAAGGAAAAGGGTCGTTGTAATTTTTGACAGAATTCGGGAAGGTACTATCCTTTCACCCTTGATTTTGTATGACTATCAAAATCAGTGATCAGTGATCTTTATAATCATTGCAATAAGGTTGCTGTTCGGTTGCTGCCATTGACAAGTCTTTCAAAATCGCAGCGATCGAGCGAAGAGATTAAAACAAATGAATGAAATGATGTTGTGTTATTTGAATGTAACTTTTGTTTTGTACTGGATAAAACACTAGCAATTAATAATTAATTTCATCGTAAAAAGTGATTAAAGGTGGTTCGTTGTAGGTGTTTGTTCTTCTTCTTTGGGTTGCTGGCACGACCGTTATTTAAATTTTGTAGGCCCAAAACTTTGCCAATTCCACTGCGTTGTTATAGAAGTCCGGTTTTATTAGTATCGGATAAATCCAGTTTTTTATAAAAGAGAAACTAAAAATCAAAGCCAAAAGTATAGATTTGAAAGGTTTATTGTATTTTGTTTGAAAATAAATCAGATTACAACTTCCGTAATATCTAGTTCCAGACATTTCCAAACGTCAACGTCAGCACATTTATCTGCTCCATCATTCTCAATGGTGTCTGTAGATCCTGACTCTCTGAGCTCTCTCATCACCAAACTGCGTTACCAAAATACGCTCAACGTCTTTCCTCTTTTGAGGTTTAATCTCGTTTACTGAAGGCATTCTTTGAAGTAGTGATGGATGGCTTAGTCCCTGCTTAAGAAGGTACGTATAAGGTACAGTATAGTATAGTAGCACCTTCGTCATTGTTATAGTTATTTAAGCTTTTGACACCGCACGTAAAGCGCGTTAGTGAAGACGTTCTACTACGAGCACCTCTACCACGACCACGTCTGGAACCACGACCACGACTTCGGGTTTGACTACCTTCAGAGTCAACCTGGTTTGCTATTCGTTTTTGTATTATAACCGTTTTGGCATCAAGAATACATTCCAGTTTTTTGTAATGAGTTTCCAGCCATTTTATGACGAGCAAATTCCTATCCTCGGAGAGAACCTTGACTTTACCGTGCTTAGCATAAATTTCATGATATTCTTGGGGTCTGAGCAATTAAGGTTTTTTTCGGAAGTCTTTCTCAACCCTACCAAAGACCCTATCTGCGGGCAAATAACTATGCCCTCGTACAGGAAAAGTCACAATAATTTTGTCGAGATTAGAAGGAGCATGATTTTTGAGCCAAAAGATTAATGTATGTATCACGTGGGAATTTTTAGTTGCCAGATTAATGCCAGTGTTGCCGTCCAAAAAATACAGACATTTTCTACTTCGTGTTTTATTTTTGCTGTACATTTCCGGTTTTGATTAAAAATGTGGTGAAGAAATGAATACTTTAAAGGACAAGTCCGTTTCAGAATGAAAATAGATGAAATTTTTAAAATCTTTAAGTTGGATATCGGACTGATCCGGTTTCGTTTGAAAATGCACTTTTTAAACCCTTTTTTGGCCAACTTTAGCTAGAGCCGGTTTTGATTGAAAATATTAACTGGGATCGACGCAAAGGGTCTTGGACATCACGATTCGAAAAAAAAATCTTTTTAATTTATAGTGGACTACTCCGGTTCTGATCGCCATCTCCTCAGTTTGTTTGTGTTAAAAAAAAAATGTATATTTAATGTTAACAAAAATATTGACTTGAGGGGGGAAAATTCAGCGGGATTGTCCAAAAGGGTTACCACTACCCCGGAACATAAAGGGCGAAGGAAGGAACATGGGTGGGTTTTAGTCAGTAAGAGTCTGACACTCCCTTCCGCTCCACCCAGAGCGGGAGGGGTCATTTGATGATTTCCCACCAGAAAAAAAAAGGGGGCAAAATTCTCGTAATTTTAAGAACGTTCATAGTCTGATCTCAGTTGCAATCTGTCAAAAATACCTCTAATTTACATTCTTGACAAGTTTTTGGAAATTATTGTCGCCGAGATGAGATTGCGAGTAGATTTTGAACGTTTTTAATTACAGCCTTCAGATCGTATTTTCCAAAAAACATAAACCCCATTCCAACTTACACAAAAGCAAAAGTGCTGAATCTCCTGATATCTGCTTGAGCCTATTCAATTACTTCCAACTAGTTTCTCTTCTGATAAGATTTCTTTTGATTAGAAAAGAGTAAATCGTCCAGGTAAATAATAAAAGATCGCCCTAATACAAGGAAAGTAAATCGATATTCGGAAAACGTTATCGGATATCCAATATTTCCTGTTATCCAAATAAAGGTATAACTTCCGCTTCCAATCATATTATGAGGGGCTTCGGAAGTAATATAGGTTTTCTTTGTAAGTATAACCAAACAAAGGTATACAGGTATAGGTATACAGGTATAGGTATACTTGCAAGTACTTTTAGGTACTATCGCCAAAATCTATACCTGACCACCGTAAGGACTATTCCTGCTTGCAACGCATATTATTAGTCGACCTAAAAAGATCCTCTTTTGTTTTACTTACGGACGCAGCTGTGGTCATCATGTGCACGGGATTTTATTTTCGAAATGGTCAGATATAGGTTTTGGCGATAGTACATAATGCTGTGAGTGAGCTGAGCAGAGCTTAGAACCAGAATAGGTTCTGTATCGGTATTTAGCAGGTCTTGTCGTGTCGTTGTCTTGGGTATCGATTTCAGACGGGTACTGGTACTGTACCTAACAAATACCGGAACCAAATTTAGATACGCGGCGCGTACCACAAATCTCATATTTATAACTATAAAGCTGCCATCCGTCCGAGGTTCCTCGTTCAAATATGATAGTGATGTCAAGTCTTTTACATAACTCTTTCTAGAGTGTCTTGAAAGAAAATACGGTTATTTGCGGTAAACATGACGCATAAAAAGAAAACGGACACAAAAAAAAAAATAACAAACTTAAATAAATATTACACACACGATAAAAATAAAATTTGGTAGTGTAGCGTAAAGATGAATATTTTGTACGTAGCTATGATTATCTTAATAAAGTGTTTGTAAGTACTCATTATTTCAGCGGGATCGTCCGAAAGGCTTACCGCTACCCCGGAACATAAAGGGCAAAGGAAGGAACATGGGTGGGTTTTAGTCAGTAAGAGTCTGACACTCCCTGCCGCTCCACCCAGAGCGGGAGGGGTCATTTGATGATTTCCCGTCCGAAAAAAAAAGGTACTCATTATTTTGTCTGATGGGTTAGATAAAAAAAATTGAAGATGATGACGTAAATAGCGTGAATAAGATTTCATATGGTAAACATTTACAAAAAGGTGCATTATTACAACAGTGCGGCCGACGAGAGAATACGTTATTGACACCTGTCAGTTTCATACAAACGAATACGTGTTTTGCGAATTTGATCTTTATTAGCTACTAGAATTGACGCATTAACAGGGGGCCTAAAACGCCGCATTAAGCAATTCCTCTCGCGATTCATTTCCTGAATTCGCAGCAGATCATTAGCAATCCTCTAATTTTTGTAAAATGGTGATACATTATATTATACGTATAACTGTTAAAAAGACCGCAGACAAGCCCTGAAAAGGGAAATTAGAAAGCATAGAAACTTTATCAGCTGGAAAGCGGGGACGCATTCTGTTAAAGGCCAGACTGTAAATTCTTTGTTTGAATATGTTATAAACTAGAAGAAACTGTAAATGCTTTGGCAAAGGTTATTAAAATTTTATAAAAAAAAAGAAAGAAATTAATCAATTAATTGGTATTATTTGTGATGTAAAATAATGTTACGTATATATGTACTTAGTAGTAATTTAAAAAGTCAGTCGCTATTAATAATAAAAAACTTGATTAAGCTAAACTAAATAGAACAAATCATTTTATATAAAATACCTACGCATTTGGCTATATTAAAAATCGGAAAATGTCAATATCGAAATTATTATACTAATGATAAAGTCCTTTTGAAAGGGCAGGCATGATAAATATATTGATAAATAATATTCTCAAACAATATAATATTGATAACCAATTAAATTAACATGTTAATTGATTAAATTTTCCAATTCGTTTTGAGTAAAATTGTAACAAAGGCAGTTGTCTCTCATACCTGTTTGATAATGTAATCAAATAAAAGGGTTTAGAGACTTTGTGATCCATTTCAGTCGAAATTAATAACGCTAAATAAAAACGATCACATTTAATTTCGTTTATTTATCTAATTACATTTTTAATTATTTCTTAAAATATAAATAAATAAGTATACAAAACATAAAAAAAAAATAGAGATCTACCGATGTCGGGAGCAGGGTCCAAGCTACTGGTGGTTAGGGCTCCAGAGACCGGAACCTTCTCACAACGCGAGCCGTATCGAGGAGTACTGCCATTTGAATCAGGGCCTTGATCCAACTGCCTAACGAGAGCCTCGATAGATGTTGATCGAGGTTTTCGGCCATCAAGCCATTGGCTGATACAACAATCGGCACAATGACAGCCCAGCTCACATTCCACATGTCAACAACCTCGTGTGCTAAGTCAAAATATTTAATTTGTTTCTCTTTCTTAACTTACATTGAATGTTTATTAGTATTTAGCCATTTTTTATTTATTTAGTTACTGCTGTTTGATTCCAGATAAAAATTGGCAAAACAGGTATCGTAAAAAGAGATAAAAATGAGTTACAGCATCTTATTATGTACGAGAGAAACATGTTACGATCGCCAATCTGTTTACAAATTTTCTTTAAATCGATCACTATGGAAAGTCATGCTAGACGGTTAAGCTAGAAGAGCGGTAACCGCCACATAACGGTCGCAGTGACGGCCGTCATGAAAATGGGGTTTGACTTTACGTTGTCAAAAAACGTTCTATAGAAAAACACCAACTTATTGTCATAAATAACGTTTCACTGACGCCATCCGACGGTAAATTGCGGACGCTATGCGGCGGCCACCGCCGTAGTCTTAAGAGACCCTACCTTTATGCCCCGATATACAATCCTATTCGGCTATTCGTTCTGTTGTTGGATCAACGCAATGTTCTACTTTCTTTTAATTTCACAAAAACATACTCCGTTACAAATGAAATTAAGAGACTACAATTCCAACGTTCGACGAAGCGTTCCTAATTCTGCCTCCATTTTATTTCATTTTGAATGGCAGCTTTCCATGACGAAGAACTTCCTTCCAAAGAAAAGCCTTAGCTGTTGGCTGACTTTCAAACTTAAGACCTTAATACAGCTTGAATCTTTTTAAGTTTATTTTTGCTGCTGCAAACTCAATACTATCCACTAGGAAGACTTATAAGGCTTTAGCACGAATTCTAATATTGTAAAAAGGTTTTTCCGCATCGAGATGTTTTTTCTACTTTTTGTAGATGACATGATATTTTCCTATCTGGCACATCTGTGACCCTAAAAGAGGATTCCCGGAGGCCTACGGAGGTGTGTTTTATTAGATTTAAGGTTTTTAAGCCGCTTATCTTTCAAAGATACACACATTCATTTCCACATTTCAAAAGTTGTGGAAGAGTATTTATATATCATTCTTCGAATGAATTTTCGTAGGTGCTATATTTAATATGGTAGATTCAGGCATTCAGGTGGCTTAAACGAACTGTGGTTTAACACCGTGTAATTGTCGCAAAACCAGGAGTTCACAATAAGCCTATAATATTCTCACTGCTGGGACACAGGCCTCCTCACTTCGAGAGGGAGTGAGCTGTAATCTACCACGCGGGCCCAGTGGGGGTTGGCAGAGGAGGTTCTCGAACATGCCGGTTATTTACGATGTTTTCCTTCACCGTTTTGAGTGCAGTGGTGGTGAAATAATTTACACAAAGTAAAGTATCTGTCTGGGTTCAAACCTATGACCTGCAACTCGTAAGTTCGCTCGCAAGACAGTCGTTACGAATCGTCAGAACCGCGAAAATCTGACTGGGGTATCGTATTACCCAGTAACTGGGTTGTGGAGGTCAAATAGGCAGTCGCTCCATGTAAAATATTGGTATTCAGTAGCATCTGGTACGACTGAAAGCCAACCCCAAAATATATTATATCCTGAATCGTGGCAATGCTGCCAGTCTTCTGAGCACGTTTCCGGATGACAGCAATGCGGACGAGTACTTCGACGCCTAAATATCCTTTTGTATTTATTTGTATAGTTAGTTAATTAGTCTTTTAATTTAGTACCTAGCGTAAATAGTTAGTTAAGAGATAATGAAAATATTTATATGTTTACTAGCGGACCCGGCAGACGTCGTTCTGCCCGGAAAAGTAGCGCCAGCTACCGGGTCCAATTGTATTTTCAAACCATCCAGGAACCCATTTATATATACACACAAAATTTCATCCAAATCGGTTCAGCCGTTTAGGAGGAGTTAGGTGACAAACACACGTACAGAAGAATTATATATATTAAGATAATGAAATAAAGTATTTCAACTCCTAAATTAATAAACATTAATCCATTCCAATTTGACTATGCAAAACAGTAAAGCAGATACATAATTGACTATCAAACAGTTCCCAAAACAGTACACCAATACCCGTTGTGATTGGTTTCCCGCCGTTTATGCGACGCAAATCCAATCTTGTTTTCTGCAAAAGCCAATCACACAGTTTTTCCCGCACTGGGATATGCTGGGGATCCGAAATCTATCTTGTAAGATTGGAATAGTACGTTATGCTATAATGTTATTGGTAAACAGGGTCAAATTAAATTAGCTCGCGAAACTCTGCAGACGTGATGGGTGAATTTCTCATCATCATCTGCCTAGCACAGAGACGAGGCCTGTGTCCCAGCAGGGGAACATTATAGGTTGATTATGATCTGCCTAGCATGTTCCCAACTATATTGGGGTCGGCTTCCAGTCTCACCGGATGCAGCTGAGTACCAGTATTTTACATGGAGCGAGTGCCTATCTTACATCCACAACACAGTAATACGACACCCGGTTAAGCCCGTTAGGCTTTAGGTCTTCTGATCACCCGTAACCATTGTCAAAGATCCACCAATAGTGCTTTCCGAGACGCGGAGGGGTGTTGGTATGTAAAGATGGTCACCCATCCACGGACCAACCGCGGCAAGCGTAGCTTAACCTGATCGATCGCCCCGTGCGGCGGTTATTACTTAGTCACAAGTCCCTCTACCTTAATAACTTCTATGGGATTAAAAAGCAGTCAATATTATTTACATGCCTTCCAATTCCTTTTTATTATTGCACCAGTTGCGAACAGCTTAAGTGGATCCAGGAGTCTACTACGAAGTACAAAGTGCGAATGATCGGATCGGAACGACACATGGCCGAACCGAATATTATTGAAAAATACGAAAAAAGTTCGGATCAGCTCAGTTGGGTCGGGGACAAAGTGAATATTCGAAAGAGTGTAGGAGTGTAGGATCGGGACTGAACGAACCAAATAGTAAGTTCGTAGCAAGATACGGCCGAACATTCGGTCGATACCACTTCGTAGTAGACCCCAGGCAGGTAGCACGCAAATCGGGCAATAAAATTTAAATATGTACATGTTTGCCCTTAGGACGGGCGGTTGGGAGCAGGTGTTGCTAAAAGCCACTTGGAAGTTTAGTGGCCTAGGTTCGAAAGCATCTGCTATGTTTCATGGTTCTAAAAGGCTTTTAGAGTCTTTATGAAGATGTATTTTGTACCACAGATGCTGTAGAGGTCTTTTGATCCATGATGACTTTCTAGATGGTTTATAAAAATAAAAAAGGATTATATACCTACAATAATGACGCAAATAACTATTTGTACTAGGTACAAAATTAAATGACTTAGGGCTAATTTTTCCAAAGTGAGATAATTTTATCCGAGGAATAGTTTTGAATTTTTGACAGTTCTTCCATACAAAATCTGTCAGACGTCAATTTTATTCTACGAATTAAAATTATCTGTCGATTGAAAAATAAGCCCTTAGGGATGATAACTTTATGGGCCCCGAGCGTTTCGACCCCAAACGACTCAAAACTGTAGTGACCATTTTGACCAGAGATGATTTTGATATATTTTTAAAGCCTCCTATTTTTTGCATGGATCTCAGAGGTCGACTTTGGGGATAGTATTTGCCAATTTTTGCCAATTTTTGCCTACTGAGGAATAGTAGTTGCCAATTTTTTTTTTTTTCACAAAAATGTTTTTATGAACATAAACATTATGGTCAGTATATGCTGATCAAAGAATTGGCCAATTTGTTTGGACATTCCATAATCCTCAATAAAACATGATTTAGTAACTTTCTTTTTTGTTCCTTATTACTTGTCTTCATGATTTCAGATATTTCCTTAACCAAATTATATAATATATATATATAATTATAATTTACTTCCACAAACAAATTCTTTGAAGACCACTAGAAATATGAAAAGCGAACTTATTACCATTTTCGATATAATCTAATATCATTCTCCTTACGTGCGTGTAGTTACAAAATCCGGTATCGATCTGGCACAGCTGAAGGTCATTATCTGACCCTCATTTGGCAGGCTGTCTTGGAAACGGGCCAGGAACGGTTTTGAACCGCATCGGGAAACGCGCAACAGGGGAGGGATGAAATTTTATTGTCTGAAATGTAGTGTAATTTTTATGAGGGGTTGTCTAAGAGCCAAGGTCGGTCGGGTTTCCAAGTTGACCTTCCAGAGTCAAGTGCGGTCCCAGGTATTATTGTTTTAGTTCTTGTTTGTCGTTAAGGATGAAAATAGGTGTTATTAATTTAGAACTTATTGTTTTTATCATATTATGCCGATGGCGGGGGAATGGGACGGGATTGTGGCCGAGGGTTTTTCATTATACGAATTTATGGACCGCAGAATGTCTTCTCTCGGCATTTGTGTCTGTTATTATCGTAATAGAGTGTATTTACTGCTGGTAGCTGTCTATTCAAAGTTGTTAATGTACTTTTGTAGGTACTGTATGATATATTTTTGAAAAATAAGTATTTTTAATATTTGACACAGTCTCGATCTTCACCACGTTGCTCACAAGGGACTTCATCATCATCATTTCAGCCGAAAGAGGTTCACTGCTGGACATAGGCCTCGCCCAAGCACCTTCACTTCGACTAGTTCTGTGCTTCTCGCATCCAACGGGTTCCTGCGGTCTTCACAAGGTCGTCGGTCCACCTTGTGGGAGGCTTTCCAAGGGACTTATGGACGATAAACTCGACACGATAACTGGGACTTAGGACTGCTGTAGACTCTTTTAGGGCATCATAAATTGCTAAAAAGTGATAGACATCCCCAATATAAATCATCCTCATTATCATATTCATCAGCTAAAGGTCTCCTCAGAGGAGATTTACTCAGTAAAATACTTATTTTATCTACCTCAACAGTTGCCGTTTATTCTCGACCAACTTTTCTGTTGGCATCTGTTAGTGAGCATAGTTTAAACCAATTTATCACTGCAGCAAAGTTACTTAATCCGACAAGTTATACATAATTTTCGAGCAGTGCCAAGTGTAAGCCTCGAACATTTTTCAAGTACAAGAAAAAGTGTGGAACTAAGTGTGTCGTAAAATTAAGTGTGAAAGTTTAGTGGCAGTTGTGTGCTAGTAAAATAAACGTGTAGATGCAGTATATATACACGTGTAAAGCATCGTTAACAGCACGTTTTCAATGGAGATCGGTAGCGCAATGCGTCGAATTTATTTATATACTCGTATTTACAATGTGCAATTGCTAACTGGCCAGTTTGAAACGATTCTGATTTAGCTTTTTTTGGCTTTCGGATTATTTTGAAGTTTTATTTTGTGATTTTTTTGTATCATAAATATTATTTATTTATTTTACCATTTATGTACACACATATAGGTATAAACAGAAAAGATAAATAGGTACAAAGATGATGCTTATTTCATTAGAAATCTCTACCAGCATACCTGCGACAGGAAAGTAGATAGAAATATGTAGACAACGTGTGTAAGAGTAAATGAGACAAAAACACATGAAATCAGACACAATTCATTTAAAAAAAACTAAACAAATATCATAGGAATATACTTTACATACATACAAAACATACTTTTAAAATAAATATCAATAGAATGTTAATAATGATAACGTAATTAAGATAATCAAAACATACACAACTATGATGAAGTGGAAGGATAGTATTAACAATTATGATGAATAAAATTCTATATTAACTTAATCAGAGGGCCTTTATTCATGTACTTAAGTAAATTAATCATAGTTGCGTTATTGACATACCCATTAGTTACGCTGGCAGCCTGGTACAGAAATTAATAGTCAGGTCAAAATAACATAAACATTTTTCATTATACTAGCTAGATATTTCTTCCAAGAGATTCTACCTTTTTGTATCCGAGATAACAATATAACGGCTTTATAATATGTCTGCATTCAAAAGACAAATTCCTCGACGCAGTAAATGCATTTTGAGTAAAAAGTTTTCTATAATGGCAGCAAAAAGGCGTCATATTTGCAACGAGCAATCGTTGCAAATATGACGTCTTTTTGCTGCCATTGCTGCAAACCGTCGTTTCACTAAATGGCGTTTCGCCAGACATAGCTCTCATTATAACCTCAATGAGATTGAAAAAATATAAATGTGGGTTTTTTCTTGGAAAGAGTACGTTTGCAATCTAAGTGCAATTATGTTGCGTTTTTTATTTCGCTCATTTGCCGTGCGGTTTCCGAGGAGTTTTGCAGACGTTAATGTTTTTCTTTTGCTAGGAGTATCAGGTAGATGGAGCTTTTTGTGGGCACGTTTCTCATCTTCAAAGGTTGCCGAGTCTATTAATCAAGCTTACAAGGTATGGCGAGTTGATTGGCGAAGTGGCTAATAGTCTTTCGTCAATTTCAGAATTTGGCTTGATTAACTGTAAAGAAGAAATCCAATAGTCTAGCTATTGTATTTCCAAAAGAATAGTTATATTATATAATATGTAAGTTTGTAGGTATATGGGGTGATTGAAGTCAAGCGCTTGGTAATTTAAAAAAAATCTTTACTTTGGGAAACTTGTTCTTTTATGAATTTGTTTTTTGTTTTCTTGTTTTTTTTGGTGTTTGTACAACAATTCCAACAAACAACAACAAACAACAATTTCAACAATTTAAAATATATAAAATTAGATAGCGGGTGACTGGTTATTCAGTCCAGTCACCCGCTATCTAATTTTATATATTTAAAATTGTTTTTTCGCCCGGAGGACATAAATAGTGGCCTTATTGGTGATGTTCTTCAGAAAGGTGAGGTGCGTAGTACTTGCAAGCGGGGTGCGTGTATGACCAGATGTATGAAAGTAAACGAGGCAAAAAGTGTATTTATAAGGATCATAGCAGGTGTCGTTCTATAGTTTCTGCCTACCCCCTTGAGTAGACGGCGTGAGTTAACGTGTTAAGTATATATAAAGTCGATCCCATAATTGCTTGACCACCCTAAAGCTGAATATCACTTTCGCGTCATAAAAAGACAAGGTGTATTCGTCTATGTGAAAGCTAGATATTTTCAACCTTAGTCAAGTTTCGACTTACTGGGAATTGTTGGCAGAAGTGATACAGTAATTTACGGGGTCGACTAATACCTACGCAATAAACTACAAACCATAGTTTACCTTCGAACAACACTTAGCAACCCTACTTCCTATGTCTTGCCTCTATTGGCAATTAAGGCCTTGGCAGTCCATCTCAACGGACCTTCATTTACAGATCAGGAAAAGGCCAAGCAGTAGTCGAGATAAATCACTGGTTCGGAGGTTCAAGTGTAAGTAGTTACAGGTAAAGAAGCTCTTCGGTATACAGGCAAAAATATTCTGTAATTTTCCTAAATACAGATTACTCAGTGATCTGCGAGAGAGTAGCGCTTCACCCAACAATTCGCCTTTGAATAATGCATATTTCTTAACTCCCAAATACCTTCACGTGCCTAAATAAACGATTATATTAGTCATCTTCTGCCTAAATAAATGATTATATTATTCTTCTTTCCAGTATATTTTTTTAAGATATGTGGCTTGTGGCTAATCTGCTAGTATATTTTTTATGATATGTGGCTTGTGGCTAAGTTATAACAGTCGTACGGATCGATTTAAGGTTAAGCAATGCTTGCTGAAGTCCGTAAATGGATTTATCCACTCCACACAACCGAGATCTCTGCGTGCCTCAGTAAGCACGCTCAATCCATTGGTTCCGGCTGTCATACGTGGATCGTTGATAGTCATTACGGTTAGTGAGAACCCCGACAGTCGGAATGGTTGCCAAACTGGCAATCGCTCCATGTAAAATAGGGGTATTCAATAGCATCGGGTTAGAATGGAAGCCACAGCCTCGTTGGGAAAGGTTAGATAGATGTTCTAAAATAGTTTAATAATCAGCACACTAACAACATTACTTTAAAGTAGTTGCAAGTTAACTGCCTGTATACCTACTTACCTCTTTGTTTTAAAAAAGAAAGAAAAACGACGAATGAGAGTACCGTGTTCCTTTGCATTTTTTCCTCATACAATAAATAAAGCTTTGTATGACACTAATACCAAATATATTGGTCACGTACAACGAGAGAAAAACCCAAAAATAAATAATAGAGGTAGCGTAGAAATTACTACCTACACAGATGTTTGACAGAATGCTCCTTGAATTAGTGAGTGTTGCTATGTAACTGAAATAAGATTTTATTGTTCTTTTCTGTTTTACTAAACTGCTTCGTTATATTGCTGCCTGTATTCTGCGCACCAATTACTGTTCCTTGCCAAACAGTAATCGGTGCGCAGAATACAGGCAGCAATATAACGAAGCAGTATAGTAACACAGATTTTTTTTATGACTTGGTGAAATTTGAACCAGTGAACAGCAATATGTGCTTCCATAAAACTACAAGGTTTTTTTTTGACATTGTTGCCGCCGTGGACAGTCGTCCGGTATTTTTGGATTGTGATATACAGCCTGGCAGGGATGTTGACGTAACCATGAATTAAGCAAATGATTCTAGAGGTAAAAATGGTACGCCGGTTATCAAAAAAAAAAAGCTTAGCTGCTGCTTTCATAGAAAAGTGTAATATTAATGCGGTCACAATGTGTGGAACACCAATTTTTTTACGTAATAATTTCAATGCAGGGGGCGTTGAAATTATAAGTCGTAAAACATCGTCAGGTTCCGAATCATGTAGGTACTGAATACATAGTTACAGTTTGTACGTCGATGCCACCCTACACTGCGATTCTGTGACCATCTCACCGTGTAAGCTTACATAGGTTAAGTGAGCGTGGAGTGAGCTGTCATTCCAACTAATGCATTAAACTAATGCTATTGACACTATTGACAGCTCACTCTAAGCTCACTTTACCTAACATTTCACGGTGACATTTTTACACAATCGATCGGCTGTATTTACAAATTAAATATATTATTTGTGATGTAATAAAAATTAGACTGAACGACTAAAATATGTAACATGTAATAAATAAGTTATAAAACTGTTAAAAATACGATGTACAATTCACTGGTGTCTATACATATAACGAAGTAGGGGTCCCTCAGGGCCGCATCGATTTTACAAAAGCATTCAAGAAGGTTCAGCATTCTACAAAAAAGTCGTAATTCAGTTAACGATAAAAAATGCAAAGCTTAACGGAGCTACGTTTTTTATGTAGATTGCCATTAAGTATTTCGCAGAAACACTTTCACACAGCGCGGTTGTTCCGATACAACTGAACCGAAATGTATTTAATGAGGTCGAAATTAATGATTCCTGTGTGAGGAAATAAAATAATTCTCTTTCGATATTACATTACATACGATGATTGGGATTGGATTTCTTTGTGTGTGTAAGTAGTTTTAGCGGTGTGTGCTATTTTAAGAAATAGAGATGTTATATTTCTCAATGGAGAGGACGAAATTTAGTAAGTAAAAGTGTGTTTTTGTGTGAAAGTACATTATAGATATTGAAAGTACATATTTCTATGAATGAGCATTGTCGCTAGCAAGATTGAAGGCCACGTGATGAGAAACCTGTGCGCAGTGCATATATTGTTGTCAGGTGTGTCCAGAAGATGGCAAAATATATACCTATGTATAAGTAGAATTTATTATTTACCATTTATGTACAGACGCCAGCACATCAAGCTACTACAATCTGTGAAATTTCTTTAATAGATTTTCAACTTTATAGCTAAAGCATTAAGGTTCAAGGTTGATTGGGAGAATTTGACAGTTTCGGGTAGCTTGACCTGCTGGCGTCTGTACACACAAATATAAACAGACAAGAAAAACAGAACAGAAAAAATAGGTACAGAGGTGATGCTTATTTCACAAGAAATCTCTTCCAGCACACCCGATACAGGACAATTTCTTAAGTTGTATTGATTGTTGTTGTCTTAGTTAATTATACTAACATAATTTAAGTAATATTAAAAAAAATATGGGTAATGTGCCTGAATTAAAGATAAATAAGTAAAAATATGACGTACATGATAATTTATAGTTAATATTCTTTTGACAACGTCTGCTGGGTCCGCTAGTATTATACATAAAAAATTAAATATATTTGTGACATAACAAGATTAATATTATATAATAATAATCTTGTGAAACTAATCAAAATGTTAACTACCAGAAACTCGATCCCACAACACAGCATCCTAGTGTGGGGTCTAGGGTTACTTTATTGCAAAGTTAGTAACAATATTTACTTAATATTTGTATACTGTTTGACTATAAGAGTAGGGGAAGACCAAAGAAACGATGGATGGACTGTGTGAATGATGAAATGATGACTAATAGAGAAGTATGGAAGAAAATGACATGTTGCGTTGACCCCAAATAAATTAGGATAAGGGCAGTAGAATGATGATATTTTGTTCTTTATATGTCTTAGAGAAATTATCTCATATGTAAATCACAGAATATTTCTGACAAGAAAAATATGTCCCCATTCATAACTTATTTCTTACTAGAACAAGACTGACTAACAAATCTGTGTCCATTAAAGGACCGTCTCAAGCCTTATTAATGTGTCTACTATCTTATCGTATTCTCTCAAGGTGACCCGAACTCCCAACAAACATAAAAGGATTACGTAAGGGATCAAGTGTCCACAAATACTAAATGAACTGAAAACTTAAATTTATTTTCCGGATTACATGGGTTCTGGGATCAGGGTCGTAGTGTACTTTGAACTTTATATCTCCGGCTAAAGTGTTTGGAAATTTTGTCGACTTAAGATTTTGCGTATGTGTAGTACATGCAGTAATTATAAAGTTAATGTAAAGTGTTACCGAATGTCTTCAATTTCAAACTTAATTTACTGGTGATTGATCCGATAGTTAATTGATTGGAACTAGTGCTACTTGAGTTGGATTATCTGACAACTAATCCCCAATCAAAAGTTTAAATCTGAGGTTTTTGCCATTATTGTACTGTTCGTAACTTTAACGTTGCGTTTTTGTTTTTTATGTGTATGTTACATTTAAGAGAATTCTTTCGTTTTTATATAACATGTAGCTGATTTCTCATTCAATAATCAAATAAGTTTCGCCTGAGGAATAAAAATTGCGGTTTGACAGTTTTTATCCTACTTCCTACTATCCTACTAATATTATCTATAAACGCGAAAGTTTGTAGGGATGGATGGATGGATGTTTGTTACTCTTTCATGCAATAACTATTGAACGGATTTAGATTAAATTTGGCACACAGATAGTTTGTAACCAGGAGTAATACATAAGATACTTTTTATTTCGATATTCCCTCGGAATCAAAACTTATGCGGGTCAAACCGCGGGACGCTGCTAGTAATTTTATATATATGGAAGTTTGTATGTTTAGATGTTTGTTATTCAATCACGCAAAAACGGCTGCAAGGATCTGAATGAAATTTATATTATACTTATATCCCGGTACGTTTCCGTGGGATAATTTCCGAAGCCGCTGGTAAACGCTAGTAAGAAAATACATCAAAGTAGCATATGTATTTATTCTTATGATAATAATTATCGGACTATTGAAAAGCCCCTACCTTTTAGGACGAAGGAATTTATCTCGTAAAAAACATAAATACACTTGTGCAGGGAACGTTACTGTAATCCAGCTTAAATTCAGTATCAAGATAACACAGATTGCAATGAAGATTTAAAATTGATTTTATATCGAAATAAAATCTAGCAACGTTTCGGGAATGATCGAGCTATTCGAAAGATACCTATGTTGTAGTTGATTGATTGAACGATAGAGGGAAAAGCGTGCTATATTGGATTCTGAACTATTCGATTACGTTCCGAACCGATTAAAAAGGTATTATACATATAAGTAACAGGGCTCACCTGACTATTTATTGGAAACAAGTGATAGAATATTCGTAATATTCTCTACAACATCAATTGATAAAAACTTATTTTAATTTATTTTGAATACCTTTTTGTTGTGGACTGGTGGAATACAAAAACGACTATTATCCTACTAATATTTTAAACGTGAAAGTTTGTGAGGATGGATGGATGGATGGATGGATGTTTGTTACTCTTTCACGCAAAAACTACTAAACGGATTTGGATGAAATTTGGCACACAGATGGTTTATAACTAGGATTAACATATAGGATATTTTTTATCCCGATATTTTTACGGGATCGAATCTTATGCGGGTGAAACCGCGGGGTGCAGCTAATTATATTACGGGTCGTCAGAAGCCCGAAAGTCTGACAACCAATCTTACTTTCGGGCTTCTGACGACCCGTAACGACTGCCAAAGATCCACGAATGATAGCCGGGATCAACTGCTTAACGTGCTTTCCGAGGCACAGAGGGGTTTTGATATGTAAAGATCCATCCGCGGACCAACCACGTCAAGCGTAGCTTGACCTGGTCTTGACAAGACCTTCAACGACTGATATAAAAATAATTATACTAAAGCCTACGATAATCAAATCAACGATATATTAATTACTTTTAGATTCGGGGTCAAGCTGGCTGATTCTTGTCGTAGTCGTAAACGTTGTATTTTAAGAACGGACCCTAAATTATTGATTTTTTTTCTAGCAAAGAGAAGGTAGTGACAAATCTCAGTACCAATATACCTAAATAAATAAAAAAAATGCAATCCGGCGTCTATTTCAGTATTTCCAGGCCTTATTGAAGACCTAGAAATCCGCAACCCTAACTTTCTTTAAAGGTCTACAGAAATAAATAATGATAAGAGGCTTTAACATTTTACTTTTCTACCAAAATAAGCCTCTTTAAATAAATATTGAAGAAGCTCCTTGCGAACAAGATATCAGTCACTCGGAGAAAAACGAAAAGTAACATATTTTTAAACATTAAAGCGATCGAGGTTGTACTGGGAACATTGTTTCATTAACATCTTTTCCTCCAGGGGTTTGTAAGAGGCTTAAGTGGTGATGTTAAGGGGATGTGTAAGGGATTGCTAAGGGGATTATATTGGACAAGATGATTGCCCATCTTTCTTTTACCTACAGCTTTTAGAAGTAAATACAGGGTGCCAAAAGACCTATCACGACGCCGTCTACGTATTCTGTGCATCAAACTAAGCAATTTTGGCAAGAAGAATTGTTGGGGTACAACTTTTATTTTTGGGGTAGAAAATTCGCTGTTTACGTTAGTGCGCAATGTAATGCATGCAGAACATTGTCCTTATGGGTGCATGAAAAGGGATCGTGGGAGTTATGACATTTAAAACTTGTTTTCGTAAAAAGCTTTAAGCACTTCAAAAAGTTGGAACCTTGACCTTCAATTTCTCCGTAACCAGAGGTTTCCAGTTATGGTAAAAAACATGAACATAATAACGGGAAGAACAAGTAACTCTCGGCTTCGCTAAGGGTATTTTACACTCGTTGTACGTACGTCATCCCATGCCGATTTTGGCTACGGTGACCGTCTCCGTTTCTTACGACTACAGATTCCGAGGATAATAAAATTATGCTCTGGTAGGCTAATATCTACCTACCTAGAAGTATACAGGATGGAAGGGGCACGAACGCACAAACTGTAACCATGAATTCAGCACATGATTCTAAGGTAGACATTTTTCGTCGGTTATCAAAAACAAATCTAGTCGCAATCTCATCTCAGCGACATTCAATGTCAAAAACTTGTTAAAGATTTAGGGAAATTAGAGGTATTTTTGACAAATTGAGACTGAGATCAGACTGTGAACGTTCTTAAAAGTGGGTACTCTGGCTCGATAGAGCGAATATCAATCTTTGGAACATTTGATAACTAATGACATATTGTTTAATAATTATCTAATCAAGCTTTGGCTATCTAATAAGAGCAGAATCAGATTGTGCAAAGAACGGACAGTAAGCACTATTTTAAAAGGAAAAAACTTAAGAAACAGTGTTGGTTCAGTTGTAAGTAGACGGCAAAATATCCGAAACCAGAAAAAATTGCGTATAGCCATAAAATATTAATATATTGTGTTACCTTCTATTCTGCCTATATGTATACCCTATATTGCAATATCTCGACCAACTAAAATACGTGCTCATTTGTGCGGTTTCAATTAGGGATGCGAAAACCCGATAGTTTCGGATATTCGGTTCCGAACTGTCTGGTCGTTTCGGGTATCTAATTTAATAAGGCAATGGGATAGCTCGTACATAACTTAGGAGCGAAGACAGATTTAGATCTAACGCAAAATGTAAAATATGTAATAAAGTGCTGAAATGCGAAGGTGGTTCCACTTCGGCATTAAAAAAACATTTATCAGGAATCCACAGCATTTTTCAATGACATTGTGATAAATTCGACCACATAATATTATTTTTATAATTTTGTAATTATTTTTTATTAGACTTGGTTATCTTAGTACCGAAATGCACAAGCATTTTTGGTACCACATGCAAACTACCAGAATGCGTTTCTTGTGGTACTATTTTCAGAAACACACTGGGGTTTATCTGTAAACTACGAATAAAGTTAAGTGACGTTTAAACGTCAAAAATGTATGGTTAGGCAGTCGCTAATCACTTCTTAATTTTAGGCACCGTTTATGAAAACAGGAGTAGGTTTTTCTGGAATGGTTACTTTTTTGTAAAAGCCAATATTTTTAAAAGAGTAACCGTGGAGTTTCTTGCCGGCTCTTCTCCATAGGAAACGACCAATTGGAACCGTGCACCTAGCTTCTGACGTTTCAAAAGTGCCCATTTTGGTTTATGTGAAATAAAATATTTTGATTTTGATAAAATGAACATTGGTATATGTGGTAAAACGCTTGAGGCGTATTTCACTAATTGCATATTAATTATCCTAATCAGAACATTCTTCCACGCTTGTCTTGAGTTTGATAAGTTAAGCCATAATCAGATTAATTGCTTAATGTTTAAGTAAGATAGACACTCCCCAGCTTCTATATTTAGCGTAAGACTTTGTAAGACCGACTATAAATCAAAACAGGGGTTGTATATAGAAACAAATTTTCCAACGTCAACAAAAAGTAATACTTTCTATTTGTTTGCAAACATTTTTGTTTGCTTCCTGTTTTGCAGGCAGCTATACCCCTGTTTATGGATACAAATAGTCACGCAATAGTTTACGAATTTGAAATTACGCTTAAATATGTGTGACTTAAAGTCAAACTCAGAGCATTTATTTCAATTAAACAATTTACAGACACTTTTACGGTTTTAGTCATTTATTTTCTCAAAATATTTACACAGTCACTTACAGAGAAAATACAATAAAAATATATATAACTTAAAAATACATAAAGGCGATTAGCGTAGCGGATTAGTACTATGAAAACATTACTTTAGGACTTAATAAAAGGGTAGTTGTAGTAAATTGTCAAAGAGTCGGTGTGAAGTCAGAAAGTTGAAGCTAGTTGCCCATTCCAAAACGTAGATCTCTCTCGCGACTGTTTTTATATCTATTTTCTAAGCTAAACTATATTAAGGAGGATTAAATAAAGAAAGCGTTAACTTTGAATGCAAGAAATGTCCAGGAAAGAGGCAGACTAAATAAAAAAAAAATATATTTGTGTTTAAAATTATATGGCTGGGAGGAATTTAAAACCTGAGATGATGGCTACTAAGGTCTAAGAAAGAAAAGACGTGCTGTGACTACTCCAAGTAAATAATGATAAGGGTGTAGCGGTATCTACAACGCCACATGCGAACGACACGTGGGTGAGGGTGGAGGGAACAAGAGGGTTGTGCTTTTCAAAGCTTAAAAACACGAACAAGATAAGATAAAGGTGAAGAATACACCATGGAAAACTTTGAAATCATCAAACACACATTTATTTATTTAACCAAAATCTGTACACACATATAATTGAAGCCGATCCCAACATACATAGTTGGGAAAAGGTTAGGCTGATAATGATAAATAGATGTCGACAGCGTGTGTAAAAAAAGAAAAGAGAAAATCCTACTTCCTACTTATTAATATTTATTTAATATTATATTATAATATTATAAATGCGAAAGTTTGTATGGATGGATGGATGGATTGATGGATGGATATTTGTTACTCTTTCACGCCAAAACTACTAAACGGATTTGGATGAAATTTGGCACACAGGCGGTTTATAACCAGGATTGAAATATATGATACTTTTTATCCCGATATTCCCAGGGGATCGAAACTTATGCGCGGGGCGCAGCTAGTAAAATATATATTAAAAACAACTCTCTTAGTAAAATAAAATAAATAATATGAGAATATACTAACATACATACATGTATTATGTAAGATCAGTAAGGCATGTAACTATCTCAAATTCGTTTGGTTTGTGAACAAGGGAATCAGCGTCAAAAGACTTCGATTATGCTATCGTGCCTAAAAGCCATTAACCCTGAAAAACGTAATAGTTATTGAACTAGACCGATTTCATGGCTTTAAAATACCACAACGTATTGATTATTCTTTGAACTGCCGGCAAGGGCAAGGTGACTATATGCATTCTAATTTCCACCTTATACCCTGTCCATTAGGTTACCGTTTTTTGACAGCTGTCCTAGAACGTACATATTCCAGATTGCGTAAAAGTTTGCTTTAAAATGCGTAGTAAAATAAACGACCTACAACTCGTAAGTTGGGGCCGTTATCACTGGGTCAACACTGCTCACTCGTAAAGAATGTATAACGATAATAATACCTTAGAAAGTCTATTTCAGCGACAAGCCTGGTGTTTATGAACAGCTGAGGTTCTACACGTAAATAATTAAAGTAATTGCTTTACAAAGTTTTATGAAAATATTTCGATATCTCAGACATAGAAACCGCAACAAACCTTCACAATAACAATATCAAAATCAAATTAGTATTAGAATAACTTGAAATTCATCAAATTAAACTTAAGCAATTACTAGTATGATAACTCGTAACCTAAACTTCGTTAATTATTACAATTTGATAATTTCGAAAGCGCACTTACGAGTTGTAGGTCGTAGGTTCGAACCCAGATAGGCGCTTTACTTTGTGTAAATTACTTCATCACCACTGCTCTCAAAACGGTGAAGGAAAACATCGTGAGGAAACCAGCATGTCCTAGAAGCAAAAATTCGAAGACATGTGACATCTACCAACCCGCACTGGGCCCGCGTAGTGGATTACGGCCCGCTCCCTCTCATCGAGAGGAGGCCTGTGTCCCAGCAGTGGGAACATTAGGTATAGGCTGATTATAAAAAGATTTATCATTAAAACGTTTAAATGACTTCAAGTATAGTTCGCCAACCCTTTTAAGTTTTAATTACTTGATGAAATATTCAACTATACCCTGTCCATAAACCGTTTTTTGACAGATGGAACTAGTGATTGCAGCAATTCATAATACATACATTGTAAGAAGCCATAAATAAGATAATTCAATAGGATAAGGCAGTTTATATATTTATTTATTTTACTACGCATTTTAAAGTAAACTTTTGCGCAATCTGAAATATGAACGTTCTAAGACAGCTGTCAAAAAACGGTTTACCTAATGGACAGGGTATAAGGTGGAAATTAGAATGCATATAGTCACCTTGCCCTTGAAACGTAATAAATTAACCTAAAACCAGCCATTGTTCTGAATCCCCAACAATACCACAGCAGAGTCGTAATTCCCGTTAATTATTCGTATTTGTTCACCGATCGTGACGCCATTGGCTTCGGTAAACTCCGGGTGTAACTTTTAAAACAAACTTGGTCCTAATTATCGCGATTTTATAAAAATTGACCTTCAATTTCTCCGTAACCAGAGGTTTCCAGTTATGGTAAAAAACATGAACATAATAACGGGAAGAACAAGTAACTCTCGGCTTCGCTAAGGGTATTTTACACTCGTTGTACGTACGTCATCCCATGCCGATTTTGGCTACGGTGACCGTCTCCGTTTCTTACGACTACAGATTCCGAGGATAATAAAATTATGCTCTGGTAGGCTAATATCTACCTACCTAGAAGTATACAGGATGGAAGGGGCACGAACGCACAAACTGTAACCATGAATTCAGCACATGATTCTAAGGTAGACATTTTTCGTCGGTTATCAAAAACAAATCTAGTCGCAATCTCATCTCAGCGACATTCAATGTCAAAAACTTGTTAAAGATTTAGGGAAATTAGAGGTATTTTTGACAAATTGAGACTGAGATCAGACTGTGAACGTTCTTAAAAGTGGGTACTCTGGCTCGATAGAGCGAATATCAATCTTTGGAACATTTGATAACTAATGACATATTGTTTAATAATTATCTAACCAAGCTTTGGCTATCTAATAAGAGCAGAATCAGATTGTGCAAAGAACGGACAGTAAGCACTATTTTAAAAGGAAAAATCTTAAGAAACAGTGTTGGTTCAGTTGTAAGTAGACGGCAAAATATCCGAAACCAGAAAAAATTGCGTATAGCCATAAAATATTAATATATCGTGTTACCTTCTATTCTGCCTATATGTATACCCTATATTGCAATATCTCGTCCAACTAAAATACATGCTCATTTGTGCGGTTTCAATTAGGGATGCGAAAACCCGATAGTTTCGGATATTCGGTTCCGAACTGTCTGGTCGTTTCGGGTATCTAATTTAATAAGGCAATGGGATAGCTCGTACATAACTTAGGAGCGAAGACAGATTTAGATCTAACGCAAAATGTAAAATATGTAATAAAGTGCTGAAATGCGAAGGTGGTTCCACTTCGGCATTAAAAAAACATTTATCAGGAATCCACAGCATTTTTCAATGACATTGTGATAAATTCGACCACATAATATTATTTTATAATTTTGTAATTATTTTTTATTAGACTTGGTTATCTTAGTACCGAAATGCACAAGCATTTTTGGTACCACATGCAACCTACCAGAATGCGTTTCTTGTGGTACTATTTTCAGAAACACACTGGGGTTTATCTGTAAACTACGAATAAAGTTAAGTGACGTTTAAACGTCAAAAATGTACAGTTAGGCAGTCGCTAATCACTTCTTAATTTTAAGCACCGTTTATGAAAACAGGAGTAGGTTTTTCTGGAATGGTTACTTTTTTGTAAAAGCCAATATTTTTAAAAGAGTAACCGTGGAGTTTCTTGCCGGCTCTTCTCCATAGGAAACGACCAATTGGAACCGTGCACCTAGCTTCTGACGTTTCAAAAGTGCCCATGTTGGTTTATGTGAAATAAAATATTTTGATTTTGATAAAATGTACATTGGTATATGTGGTAAAACGCTTGAGGCGTATTTCACTAATTGCATATTAATTATCCTAATCAGAACATTCTTCCACCCTTGTCTTGAGTTTGATAAGTTAAGCCATAATCAGATTAATTGCTTAATGTTTAAGTAAGATAGACACTCCCCAGCTTCTATATTTAGCGTAAGACTTTGTAAGACCGACTATAAATCAAAACAGGGGTATATAAAGAAACAAATTTTCCAACGTCAACAAAAAGTAATACTTTCTATTTGTTTCCGAACATTTTTGTTTACTTCCTGTTTTGCAGGCAGCTATCCCATGAGGTTTATGGATACAAATAGTCACGCAATAGTTTACGAATTTGAAATTACGCATATATCTGTGTGCTTTAAGTCAAACTCAGAGCATTTATTTCAATTAAACAATTTACAGCACTTTTACGGTTTTAGTCATTTATTTTCTCAAAATATTTACACAGTCACTTACAGAGAAAATACAATAAAAATATATATAACTTAAAAATACATAAAGGCGATTAGCGTAGCGGATTAGTACTATGAAAACATTACTTTAGGACTTAATAAAAGGGTAGTTGTAGTAAATTGTCAAAGAGTCGGTGTGAAGTCAGAAAGTTGAAGCTAGTTGCCCATTCCAAAACGTAGATCTCTCTCGCGACTGTTTTTATATCTATTTTCTAAGCTAAACTATATTAAGGAGGATTAAAATAAAGAAAGCGTTAACTTTGAATGCAAGAAATGTCCAAGAAAGAGGCAGACTAAATAAAAAAAAAATGATTTGTGTTTAAAATTATATGGCTGGGAGGAATTTAAACCCTGAGATGACGGCTACTAAGGTCTAAGAAAGAAAAGACGTGCTGTGACTACCCCAAGTAAATAATGATAAGGGTGTAGCGGTATCTACAACGCCACATGCGAACGACACGTGGGTGAGGGTGGAGGGAACAAGAGGGTGGTGCTTTTCGTAGCTTAAAAACACGGCCAAGATAAGATAAAGGTGAAGAATACATCATGCAAAACTTTGAAATCACCAAACACACATTTATTTATTTAACCAAAATCTGTACACACATATAATTATAAACAAAATAGAGAAAAATAATCTTTCAGTATACCATAGGAAAGTAGATATAGAGATATTAGGTAGTAGGTAAAATACTGTATTCAGCTGCATCCAACTGGATGCAGCTATGTATGTTGGGATCGGCTTCCAGTGTAACTACACTGGAAGCCGATCCCAACATACATAGTTGGGAAAAGGCTAGGCTGATGATGATAAATAGTCGACAGCGTGTGTAAAAAAAGAAAAGAGAAAATCCTACTTCCTACTTATTAATATTTATTTAATATTATATTATAATATTATAAATGCGAAAGTTTGGATGGATGGATAGATGGATGGATGTTTGTTACTCTTTCACGCCAAAACTACTAAACGGATTTGAATGAAATTTGGCACACAGGCGGTTTATAACCAGGATTGAAATATATGATACTTTTTATCCCGATGTTCCCAGTTCCCAAACTTATGCAGGTGAAACCGCGGGGCGCAGCTAGTAAAATATATATAAAAAATAAAACTCTTAGTAAAATAAAATAAATAATATGAGAATATACTAACATACATACATGTATTATGTAAGATCAGTAAGGCATGTAACTATCTTAAATTCGTTTGGTTTGTGAACAAGGGAATCAGCGTCAAAAGACTTCGATTATGCTATCGTGCCTAAAAGCCATTAACCCTGAAAAACGTAATAGTTATTGAACTAGACCGATTTCATGGCTTTAAAATACCACAACGTATTGATTATTCTTTGAACTGCCGGCAAGGGCAAGGTGACTATATGCGTTCTAATTTCCACCTTATACCCTGTCCATTAGGTTACCGTTTTTTGACAGCTGTCTTAGAACGTACATATTCCAGATTGCGTAAAAGTTTACTTTAAAATGCGTAGTAAAATAAACGACCTACAACTCGTAAGTTGGGGCCGTTATCACTGGGTCAACACTGCTCACTCGTAAAGAATGTATAACGGTAATAATACCTTAGAAAGTCTATTTCAGCGACAAGCCTAGTGTTTATGAACACCTGAGGTTCTACACGTAAATAATTAAAGTAATTGCTTTACAAAGTTTTATGAAAATATTTCGATATCTCAGACATAGAAACCGCAACAAACCTTCACAATAACAATATCAAAATCAAATTAGTATTAGAATAACTTGAAATTCATCAAATTAAACTTAAGCAATTACTAGTATCCTAAACTTCGTTAATTATTACAATTTGATAATTTCGAAAGCGCACTTACGAGTTGTAGGTCGTAGGTTCGAACCCAGATAGGCGCTTTACTTTGTGTAAATTATTTCATCACCACTGCTCTCAAAACGGTGAAGGAAAACATCGTGAGGAAACCGGCATGTCCTAGACGCAAAAATTCGAAGACATGTAACATCTACCAACCCGCACTGGGCCCGCGTGGTGGATTACGGCCCGCTCCCTCTCACCGAAAGGAGGCCTGTGTCCCAGCAGTGGGAACATTATAGGCTGATTATAAAAAGATTTATCATTAAAACGTTTGAATGACTTCAAGTATAGTTCGCCAACCCTTTTAAGTCTTAATTACTTGATGAAATATTCAATTATACCCTGTCCGTAAACCGTTTTTTGACAGATGGAACTAGTGATTGCAGCAACACATAATACATACATTGTAAGAAGCCATAAATAAAATAATTCAATAAGATAAGGCAGTTTATATATTTATTTTACTACGCATTTTCAAGTAAACTTTTACGCAATCTGAAATATGTACGTTCTAAGACAGCTGTCAAAAAACGGTTTACCTAATGGACAGGGTATAAGGTGGAAATTAGAATGCATATAGTCACCTTGCCCTTGAAACGTAATAAATTAACCTAAAACCAGCCATTGTTCTGAATCCCCAACAATACCACAGCAGAGTCGTAATTCCCGTTAATTATTCGTATTTGTTCACCGATCGTGACGCCATTGGCTTCGGTAAACTTCGGGCGTAACTTTTTAAACAAACTTGGTCCTAATTATCGCGATTTTATAAAAATGCCAAAATGGCGCGACCCGCAAAATGTTTGTTACAATAAGTTTGCCTCTAAGAATCGCTTTTTCGAATTATGGAAATGGGTTCTTTTTGAGTGAAATATGCTGTAATTTCTTTTTGATAATTTTTCTTCTCTGATTTCGAGCGAGGAGGCAGGTGCTAGTAATTTTTAACGAGTTTGGTGAAATAATGGCTCAGAAAGTTTAGAACAATTTGTCATGCTCTAAAAGGCTGAAAGATTTTATTCTAAGTATTTGCATCAATCAAAAATTAAACCAAGTGAGAAGAGGAGGCCTTTGTCTCAGCAGAGGGGACATTATAGGCTGATTATGTATCTGTCAAAATCAAAGTGATATTTATTTAATTGTCCTTGTAATAAATTTGCTATTGGGTTGCTGCCATTGACAAGCATGTCAAAATCCCAATGATCTTTATTGTCGTTAAAATAAGGTTGCTGTTGGGTTGCTCTTAGAGGTAAAATAATTATGGAAGAACTGTAGGTAGGTATCTACATCGGCTTTCTACGTAATAGCACTCTAAGTAAAGTTACCGACACATTGAGGTAATGATAATGAGTTCTAATTAGTGCCGCTAATTACTGAGGACTTGAAGAAATGTCTGGGTGAATGGAAACTGGTTTGGGAAGCTATTATATTTGATACTAGCTGCGCCCCGCGGTTTCACCCGCATAACTTTCGATCCCGTGGGAATGTCTGGATAAAAAATATGCTATGTATTAATCCTGGTTATAAACTACCTGTGTGCTAAATTTCATCCAAATCCGTTCAGTAGTTTTTGCGTGAAAGAGTATTGTTACTCTTTCACGCAAAAACTACTGAACGGATTTGGATGAACGGATTTGATGTATGGATCGATGGATGAATGGATGGTGGATGTTTGTACATCCACCATCCATTCATCCATCGATCCATACAAACTTTCGCGTTTATAATATTAAGTAGGATTACTAGGATCAGAGCGATGAATATTGTTTCGAATATAAAAAGAAAGAAAAATAGGTTTATTGGTCACAGACAGACGTGCATACCAACGGCGATGACCTTAAGAAAGTGGTTGGGACAGACTGGATACGGGAGGCGGAGGACAGGGTGTTGTGGCACAGCCTGGGCGAGGCCTATGTCCAGCAGTGGACTGCGATAGGCTGAGTTGATTGGTTGGTACGAGTATACCAATAATTCTAAGTTAATTCAAATAAAAAGACGCCCGGCAGGAACGAAGTTCAAAAAAAATTGAAAATATTCACTCTGAAATCAACTTAATTATGACTATAATAAAGTTGATATTTGTTTAACTTAAATTAACGTCAATTTGAAACCTAAATTGGAATAGACTTTAGGTAGGTACGTTGACAACATCAACAACAAAACATGGACAGCATTACCGTCGAAAAAGTTGAAAAGTTTTCAGATTCATACATCGCTATTTGCGATAGATCTATCATAGCTACGCATATCGTCAATTCATCATGTGTTTTGATGAATCGACGATAAGCAAACAAAAAAAAATGTTGGATATGGTTCACTTCAAAGTATCATACGGTTAAATTGAAAGCTATCAATTATATTTGATATACCTACCCAACCCAGCAATTCAAATTCCCAATTCTCAACTTAGTTGTCCAACTTTTAATCCAGATAACAGATGGGACCAGTCACTGTGGTCCAATATTGTCTCCCAATGGACGACCCTAAAAACTTTTATCCTAATTTGTACATTTCAAAATGTTCGTCCATAACTTTAAATACATATATGATAGTCGTCAGCAACACCCGTAAAAGAAAGAAAATAACACGTTTATTTGCGGTAAACATGACGCATGACAAGACAACAAATCAAAAAAAAAAAAAAGTTGGGGGGAGACGGCGTACTTTTAAGAACGTTTGCATTCTAATCTGTCTCAATTTGTCAAAAAACGTCTTATATTCTATCTAAGTACCTAATTTCCCTAAATTTTTGACAAGTTTTTGTTATTTATTGTCGCAGAGATGAGATGGCGACTAGAATGTGAACGTTGTTTTAACGAATTCAAAAAAAGGAAGAGATTCTTAATTTGGTTGGATTTTTTTAATGTTTTTTTTTTTCTCAGAACTTCGTCATTTATAAACCGATTTGAATTTTTTTCTGTTTGTTTTAAAGGATATACTTATATAATGGTTCCATATAAGTTTGGTCAAGTTCTGTTGAGTGGTTTTTGAGTTAGCTACAATAATACGTAGTTTTTCTCTTGGTGTCTTAATAACCTCCTGTGATTGTTACTTAGCAAGTGAAGGTATACGAATTTGTGAGGGGTATGTACCGCAACTAAAAAATAACAACCGTATTGTAAAAAAAAAAAACAAAATACTACAATGTGAAAAATAACTTTAATTTCGGAAGACGGTGACAAAAAACGAAAATTCAAAACCAAAAACACCGATTTCCAAAATTAAAGTTATTTTTCGCTTCATAATGGTTTTTTTCGTTCGTAAAATTACCAGAATTGCCCCTCTGGTCTTGAGGTTAAAGTTTGTATGCGACCGAAGTTAAACTAAAAAATAAGTGACTGCTGAGCTCGGAATTCCATTAAGAAATTCTCAGTGACAGCCCGGAATACCGACGTGATGTTATGTACGCGAACGAAGTCACGTGCAGCACATAGTAAAGGACAGTGAATGATATGAAAATTAAAATTGTGCCTCCACAAAGACTCTTAATTGGGCCTATTACATCCATTTTGATTTAAATCATCATCGTTTGACTTTTTTCTGTAATTGGATCGAACAATAGCTTTGTCGAGGCTTTTTTTTTTTTTTTTCAGATTTCTTCAGATATAAAAATTAAGTGCGGTTGATGGGTTTTATTGAATCTGCAGTTTAAATGGCGTTTAATAAAGCACATTGACGTTAATAGTCAGATAACTTTTATCTGTAATCTTAGAAAATTAATAAATCAGGCTGCCGTAGAACTGAGTTATCGTATGATTGAGAAATCGGCTTTCAGTAATTATTTTTAGAAGTAAAATTGCACTTTTATATTAATACCTAGATATTAATCATTTTAATGATAAATTCGAACGATGTTCTTATTTATTTATTTATTTATTTTATTATTTATGTACACACAGTAAAACACATAAGGATATGACATTTAAAATATGAGTACAAAGGTACTGCTTATTTCCTAAGAAATTTCTTGCAGCAGACCTGCGAAAGGAGAGGTTAAAAAGAAATGTAGACAATAGTGTGTGAGAACAAGAAGAGAAAAATATGAGTGTGTGAAGTCTAAAACTAAAATAGAGAGAGAGAGAGAGTTCTTGAGATAATCCGATAATGAGATAATAAATGATATCTTATTATGAAAGGTTGCTTAAGTTAGGTTCGAAGTAATTTTCTTAGGTTTGCATTAAGTATATACTGTAGAGACTATAATAGCCTATTTCGTGCTTACATGCTTACGAGACAAGCATGAAGTTGGTTTAAGATTGGAAGACATTAGGCGTCAAAGGCTGACAAGCAAAAGGAAAAAGATGTAAAACACGTAGAATGATTTCTAGAATTAGAACATACGTGATAAACCGTGATTTAATTGATTCCTCCCGGTACCCTGAGAGCTCGTGGAGAGCTTCACAGTACTCTTTCATTGATACATTGAAAAACTGTTATACATCCTAAAAAAAAAACACCAGGTATACACCAGTTTTTTGTTAGTAGAAATGAGTGATTATTAGAAAGTTTGTAATAAATTGTTGAAACCATCGCCCCCATCTTACATCGGACTTTACACTTTTTTATTTGTTTTAATCTGACGTATGTTTCTGGTGTACTGTGTCTTAGTCTGTGCTAAATGAATGTATTTTCTTTCTTTCTTTCTTTTCTTTATTTACCGCTGTTATGTGATAACCTCATCGCAACTTTGTATATCCTAGGCACGTACATAACGAGCCACTAAAAACGTCTACGTTTTCACAGACAATGTTCTGTTCTGAAAGGCCATCCGACCCGGTTCCTAATCTTATGTCTTGAGTAATAATACAGAATAACATACTAATTACCTACTTAGAACAGAGTTAAGGATCGCTAGTTGCCAGCTTACTTGCCTTTATCGCAGCTCTGATTACTTCTATCTACTATTTCTGAGAGACGTAAGCCCCTATTATAAAACTTGAACGTATTAAATAAACGCTAAACCAAGGTTAGTTCAATTTTCACGCGAACAAAATGTTAGATTCTTTTATCGATGGTAAAAAGTTCAAATATCTTCGGCCCAAAATTCAGCTGCGCAGTCAGAAGATCATCAAGTGCACAGGTGACAGGGCATGCGGCGCACGATGGAAGCTGGGCCATTATTTGTCGGGAGGTGCCGCATACGCATTCGAGATCTGAGCCGTCCGTGAACTCCCATTTGTGGAGATTGTATTTGACCCGGCCGAGCCTTGGACTAGCTGGACCCACGTAGGTACCCAAACAAAGTTCTTCGGCTCTTCAGCCTCTGGGGCTCTGAGACATAGTTGTGTATTGGGTGGCGTGAATCAGCTTGTAGCTTCGCCCTCTCGATGCGGCTGGGTATGGTCCTGCGAATTTGAAGGCGCAATGCCAGTCGGTGGATACAGCATTCGTACTGGGGTCGGTTTAAGGCAAACACTAAAAATCCGGTACGTCTCATATCCACCAGGTCGGCGTGGGTAGAACGGTTTCATACTGGACAGGCATAATCACCTGTGGAAAAGCCGAGCACCATTCCAGTTATTCGCAGGACTTAGGGAGACGCCCCCCATCTGGTGGATGTTAGGCGTAGCAAGTTATTTCTGGCATGAACTTTCAGTTTTACATTTTAACTATATATATTTTTTACCGACCTGACCGACTTCGACCCGCCTGTTTGTCACGGAGATGGAAGACACATGATTACGTTTTTGAGGAATCCGGAAAGCGTTATCAGCGTAATAGCGACTAAGATCAGTGAGAGCTGTGGAAAGATTGGTTTCAATCTCCTCAACGTTAGTAGCTTAACAAGTTAGTGCCAGAACATCAGCGGCTCGCGCGTCGTGTCTTGTCAGATAGTTTTTGGTGTTCCTTTGATGTCACAATATTTGCGCTGCCACAAGTATAATGAGCGCCCCCGTGGGTAGGCCCCCGACAAGGTGGACCGACGATCTGGTGAAGGTCGCGGGAAGCCAGTGGATGCAGGCAGCGCAGGACCGATCGTCGTGGAGATCCTTAGGGGAGGCCTATACCCAGCAGTGGGTGTCGTGCGGCTGATATGATGATGAAGTATAATGCCTTTCATGATCACATTTATATTTGCCGACATTTTAACGACAGATATTAATGGATGAATCACAAAATCAGATATTCTTGCCGAGCTGTCTGTGGTAATACGAGAAGGTATATTTTTGCTCGTTAATGAACAAAGTGACAAACAGATGAAAATATTCTCTTTTAGTAGGTTAAAAACTCTGTCACGATAAATATAGAGCCTGCGAAGCCTTCAAGCAGTTTTGAATAAAGACATCTATCAGCTAAAACTGCCAATTCAGTTAATTAAGGGTTTCTCCTAGCACAAACAAATACACTCAACGGTTAGTAGTCCCTTGTTATCTATCGGTATGTAACCACCAATTATTTCTCGGACAAGGCGATTGGACAGTGGATGAGTGCTTTTAGTTTAACTTAGAATTGTGGAGTTAATTCCAGTGACAGCACAAACTGTTTTGATTAATTGTGATTTTATGTTAAAGTTGTATTTGGTCTTTGAGTATCTAGGTCAAGATGGGATAGCCCATCGGGCTATGAGAGTGTCGGAAGAGAGTGCGCGAAGAGAGAGTCAGAAAAGTGTTACTGGGTTTTTTCATTCGGAATTTCGTAATTTCTTAGTAACAGTTAGTCGAGGTTGTTGTTACTGTCAGTTAGTTGGCGGTGTGGTACCCTATGCTTCGGAAAGCACGTCAAGCCTTTGTCCTTGAACCCGGTCTGTCTCCGGTCGTGCCAGACTGCACTCTCTCTTCCCTTACTCTTATTGTCTGATAACAATGAGAGTAAAGGAAGAGAGAGTGCACCTTTGTCTGCGCTAACGCCTGTGCACTATAATATCTCCCGCACCGAAGGCTGGTCTCCGTTAAGACTGGCCGCCATGGCCGAAAATCGGCCTTGAAGACTATTATTTTAACAAGGTGAATGGAGTTTCAGGGAGAAACTGGCACACAGAAAATAATTATGAGCGACTGCGAAGATACTTGCGGAAATAATTACGAGGAACAAAAATTCTATGTATTTCCAACCAGGGAACCCAAATAATAAACAACGTTGTAAGTAAACCTACCTAGTATCTAGGCTTTATAAGTGTTTAAAAATTACTAGACTATCGTTTTAATCTTTTTCAATAAAATAAAGTTAAGTTTTTAAAAGAAGTGACAGGTATGTATGTTTTAGTCAACAGCCAATAAAGACGTGTTAAAAATAAAACGTTAGACGAAACTTTGAAATCACGCGATCGCACAAACGCAACGTGAAAATCACACAACGTTGGATCGACAAAAATGGTCCAAAACTTTTCTCCGTGAATAGAAATTGAAGGAAATTTCCACCTTCAAAATCGTTCGCGTCAGCTTTCAGTTCCAGTTGCGTCGAACTTTAGAACCGACGCCTTTTGACTTCCGTAACACTTTACATGTCATGTCGTGACGTCATGATTTCTTTAACGCCTCTGTTGCATGTCGGGTTGAATTTTGCGAATTTCTATGGGGCTAAGAAATGGATCTGGTAGCAGTAATGTCTTTACATAACTAGTATAACATATAGCATAAAGCCAATGTAGTAAGCGACTTCATCGTATTTTTGAATTACCTACATCCACCTTAAATTAAATAGCCCACTAACCCATACCACCCACCTGTATCTGTACCTACCCATATTTTCAAAATAAACGACTTACTTACTAACACGTATGGCAAGTGTATAATGAAAGGTCCAACTTAACAGATTTTCCTATTGATATTTTCTTCATGAGTTTTGCTCCATACAGACGTTTCCCTATTTAGACAGTTTGAAGAGAGCACGTCTATGTAGCTCAAATTGGTTTGTTTGGTAGTGTTCTAGATTAAGATCTACTAGGCACACTTTTTATTGTTTTCCTTTGTCTCTAATATTTTTTAAGTTAAATGTCATGCATACCTGTTATTTGCATGGTTACTGAAACGCTACTTATAGATGATATTTTATTTGTACGGGACTGTGCTGTTGGTGTACTTATTAAAATAAATAAGATAAGTCTCACAATCCTTATTTATAGCTTTATTTGTTTGAGAGTACCTACTTAATAGAAATTTACATAGTTATGTCGTTAATGAGGTGCCCGGGAAGCCAAGACTTATTGAATTTGTTCAACTCTTTCTGGCGTCCACAATTGAGGACTTATATTGCTTTATAATAATCTATATATAAATAAAAATGAATCACCGAAATGTATGTACGCGCATAACTTCCGATCGACTGCACCAAATTGGATAACGATCTTCGCCGGGTCAGCTAGTAATTCGTTCATTCGTACAGAAAAACGGTGGTATTCATTTGTTTACTTATTAAGGCAACCTAATACACTACAAGTAGCGCCATCTTGTATCGTGTTGTAACAACTTCTCGTCAACTCTCATATAGACCACCGATCGTACGTATTCGAGTATAGCCGCAAGTAAGTACTTACTTAATCACTGTTAAAAACGTATATTGTGCGTGTTTGGCGAGTGACAGCTATGTGAACATAACCCAGCATTGAATGAATGTGTAAGCTGTCACGCCCTTTATGCCTGGAGGCTTTTATTTAAGCGTTATATTATATATTTTTAGTTTTTTTTTTGCTTGACTATAGTTTACATTCTATTTATTGGTATATTGGCGTGGCTAGCTGACATATGGCAAATATGTAGTTTAATTTAATGTTCTGTGTCTTGTAATATTAATTACTTTGCATATGTACTATTGTATAGAAGAAAGTTTTTTGCGCCAGTTTGCTGCGCCAATTCTTCTTCCCAGTGAAAACACTAGGAAGAGGTGAAGGACGGCTGTTTTGGGGGACTGTCTTTATGTAATTTTGACGTTCGAAAAGTGCTGGTTCTCAGCCTAATTTGAATTAATGACTTTTGATTTTGACTTCGTCATAAATATTCCCAATCAACATACAATTTCAAAAAGTAGGTACAATCAACCAAAGATACGATATAAACGATTTATCAGAAGCCGTGATCGCCCATTGGTAACGACCGTGACTTACGATTTGTACGTCGCTTTTCTTTGAAGTAAATTATTTCATCACCACTCCTTTCAAAACGGTGAATGAAAACATCTTGAGGAAACCGGCATGCCCTAGAACCAAAAATTTTAAGACATTTGATATCTAACAACCCGCACTGGGCCCGCGTGGTTGATTATGGCCCACTCCCTCTCACCGAGAGGAGGCCTGTGTCCCAGCAGTGGGGACATTATAGACTGATGATTGATTGATTGACGATTTGTCTAACACAAAACACTTATTTGGTCACTGACACAACAACAATCATGGTTCATTATTATTCTATCAATTGATTTTCATTGAGGTACACTTGACATTCAAACAAACTTTAATAGTTAGAAAGTATCAGTTACCGGTTGTTCAGTATCGATTATTTCATACACTATTAATTTGAACGACAGCTAATTACAACTACGAGTACATGTCAACTTACAAGCTTTATGATTTGTATGAATAAAATATTAATAATAACCCCACCGCCGTATCTTTACGTTGACGTCGTTGTAGGGCTTGCGCGCTCCGAACTCTAGGTCTGTGTCTGTAGAGTTTACTTTGCCGTAACAGGTCTAGGGTGAGGAGCCAGACCAAAAGAGATACAGAAACCCATAGGGCAGCATGTGGCGAGCTGTTGGGCAGTTGTATCTCCCGGGAGTAGCCTTGATCCTCACCTCTCGGCTGAAGTGAAGACTGACGAGGAATAGAGCTCCCACCTCTTTCTTGCCTTTATTATCCGGCTTGAGTGGAGATTCGCAAGAGCAAACGTGCTCGGAGGAAGGAAGTATTCCAGTAAGTGCTGGGATTATTCTGATAGCCGTGGAATATACTTCTCCACTCCTCAAGCACCTCAGGAAATGTTACCCCCATGTCGTTACATCACTGTATGTGCTAACGACGGTTTCCGGGGGATCATTATTGAGTGTGCAAGTCACCCCCTGCCATTTTATCCCTGTATAACACATAACATTTATCAGGCAGGGGGACATATGTAGGTCTTCTATAGTTCAAGATTACAAGTCCAGTATAGCCACCCAAACACATAGCCCAATATCCCGGTTTCCATTTTTCATTCTTCTTCCATTGTTCCGTTTTGTAATAGTCCTGCACCAACCAGGGTTTATCCATACAACATTGATGACCGTGCCTACACACGGCGAATAAGCCGTAGCTGTTCACGGCACAAAAACGTGTGTGCAAAGGGCCTCACTGTGGAGTTTCTTGCCGGCCGGCCTCCATAGGACAAACATTTAGAACCGTGCACCGTGCTACTGAGGTTTCATAAGTGCCCATGCTTGTAGGTCTATGTGAAATAATATGTTTTGAATTTGAAAGTGAATGGTTCGACTCTCTGTGTTCGGTTGCGGTGGGGAAATCGAACGTTTCAGTGATGGCTTTGATACAGAATTTCGTTTTGATGACTCGCTGCGTTTGAATGCGCTATAAACGTTTGATGTTTTCCATCTGTCGCTTTTCTGTAAGTCCCTGTACCGAGCGACTATATTGCTGATACGGATGCTAAAGATATGCCGGATTTATTCAGTCGTCTTCTGCAAAGCCTTTTCCCAACTATGTCGAGGTCAGCTTTAAGTCTAACCGGATGCAATTGAATTCCAACATGCATGAATTCTACATCACATGGAAGCGACTGGCGAACCGTGCTTAAACTGATTGTCAGACTTTTGAGCTTTTGACTGTCCGTAACGGCTGCCAAAGATCTACCAATGACAGCCGGGACCAAACACTTAACGTGCTTTCCGAGGCACGGAGGGGTCTCGGTAGGATGGTCACCCATCCACGGACCGACCTTGGCAAGTGTAGCTTTACCTTGTTCGGCCCTAGTGGCTGTTATTACTTTGCCACGAGTTACTCTACTTAGTCTATGTATCATGCTTCAAAAAAGTGGCTAAATAGCTGATCCCCGATGTTAAGGAGATTATCACAATGCACCGGACATCGCTCCGGCAGTATGCGGTGCTGCGGTGTGTTATACTCGCATACCTAAAAGCAGCATGTATACTAAAGCCCTAAGATAAACAAACTTCCAATTAGGAGAGGTTACTTACAGGGGACAGGGATGTAATTACCGCTGTATACAGATAGAAGCTAGGTTTGAAGTAAAACGCATAGTGAATACACCTGTTTGTGTATGTGAGTTTAAATGTTTGTAAACGCACCCACGATACAGGAGAAATTCCTTGTGTGGGGCAACGTTTTCATTAAAAAAAAACCTTGAGGGACTGTTGCAATGTGACATTCTTAGATGAAGTACGGAATTTAGACTAAATTATTGTAGCGTAAATGTGGCACTGCTCATTCAAATAGATTTCGGCTGTGTAGAACGTCGTCTGTGTCACTCATACTCATACTTGTGTTACAGCTCAATGTTTTTGTTTTGTTTTTTATTTGTTTTTTAACCTTCAAGCGGGCGCGCGGTCATTTGTAACGGGAGCGGGCGCGCGTAATCGAAAAGACCTATGGGATGAATAAGAGAAATAAAGCACTAATTATTCAATAATTATTTATTTATTTGTACTCAGATATATTATCATTGTCTTTAAAGTCTAATTTGTCAAAAAAAAATAATTAAATTATGAAAAATAAACAATTATTAAACGAATTAACATAACTCAAATATTCTTTGGATCAAAACAAAAATTAGGAACACAAAACCCTTTTACATATCTCAGACTAGTTTATATATTTTATTTGTTTTTTTTTTATTACTTGTAGTTGTGCGTTTTGTTTGTTTGTGCAGAATAAAATATTTTTCTTTCTTTTTTTCTTTATATACCTAGTCTAATAATAAAAATTACAAAATAAGAATAAAAATTAATTAACTTAGTTTTAGTTTTCATCAGAATCAGTTTCTTCGTCCATATAGGTACATATCATTGATTGCGAGGTTCCTCTGCAACGATGTGGTCGGAAGTTTCAGAGCCTTGGTCGCTGAGCTCTGATTCACTCTCTTCTTCGTCTTCTCTTAGTAATTCCTCGAGTACTGCACTTTGTGATAACCGTCCACGACTCATTTTATATAAAAAAATCCAAGCATAATTCGATAGTATTGAATGATGGCCGAAGAACTACTACGAGCGTGAATGAGGGTATGTCGCGTTGAGCGTCGCGCGTAACCTTTTCGACGACAGGCGCGTGTAGTCTTTTCGACGACTGCACCGGGTCTAAAATAATTGCGATCTGTGGAGTGGGGGGAGCGCCCCGAGCGACGGTATATTCTTTATTTTACTCCCAATGACATAGCGACAGGCTACTAGAAATGAGAAATACATGTGATATGTAATAATAATAATATGAACGAAAATGTACTAAGCGCGGTCGATTCGACTACGCGCGCCCGCTTGAAGGTTAATATATGGCCCGCCCCACATTAGGATTTTCTCCTGTATCGTGGATGCGTTTACAAACATTTAAACTCACAAACACAAACAGCCAGACCCGGAACAACTACTTGTAGGTCATACAAATATTTGTTCCGTGCGGGAATCGAACCCGCGTCAATCGCTTAACCACTGCGCCAACCGTGCCGTCAATTATATGTGCCTAAAATGTTCAAACTGCTGGAACACAGGCCTCCTCTCTGTGAGAAGGAGTGCGCTGTAATCTACCACGTGGGCCCAAGGTGGGTTAAAATATCACATCGTCTCCGAATTTTTGGTTCTTTGTCATGCCGCTTTCTTTACGATGTTTTCCTTAACCGTTTTGAGAGCAGTGGTGATTAAATTATTTATAAAAAGTAAAGCGCCTACCTAGGTTTGCACCCACGACCTACAACTCGTAAGTCGGGGTCGTTAGCACTGGGTCACCTCTAATCTATAATTTTCAATAATTATTTCTACACATATTACAAAGTAAAGTCGCTTTTCGTGTCTGTTTCTGTGGCCACTTAGTTCTTCTAAACTATCTACATACAATTTCAAGTATTATGGATAAGTAAGTAGTATGGGTGAGTAAGTATTATGGGTCTTCAGTACTAATAAATTAACCGGGAACATTTGTCTTTTTTTTTTTTTTTTTTTTTTTTTTTTTTTTTTTTTTTTTTTTTTTTTTTTTTTTTTTTTTTTTTTTTTTTTTTTTTTTTTGGATGGGAAATCATCAAATGACTCCTCCCGCTCTGGGTGGAGCGGAAGGGAGTGTCAGACTCTTACTGACTAAAACCCACCCATGTTCCTTCCTTCGCCCTTTATGTTCCGGGGTAGCGGTAACCCTTTCGGACAATCCCGCTGCCCCGGCAGGCTTCGGCCCTGAGGGGCCCCTCGTTATGCTGACATCTCTTTGAGGCGCGCGTGGAACACTTACGCGCCGTCCGGCACGGGCCTGGTCCTGATCGGGCGGTGAGCTACCCATTACTCTCCGCCCGCAGGCACATTTGTCTTCCTCACTGCTCGATTTTGAGGTACCGTATTTGATCGATGTGTTCAACGCTTCGAAAAAGGTTCGGTCTTTCACCAAAGAATTAGCATTGGCATTTCACGTGACTTTGGTGTGGTTTTCACTATCATTTAGAAAACGTGTTCCGGAAGGTCAATTTTTTTAATAAATTTACACAAATACAAACATGAGAAATATTTCGAAAAACCTTCGTCACAACATTCTTTTCGACAAATTCAAGGCATGTTAAAGCCCCTAATATTTTTCTGTAATTTTCAAAACATTAACGTAAATAATATTTCTAACATAACGGTATTACATTCCAGGGAGCGGAGAAAAAATTCATAATCTTCACACTCCATTTCCCTTGGCGGAAATTCAAGCGGCTTCAACGCTGCGTGCACACGGCGGCGCAGCGCTGGAAACCACAATATTTAATGAAAACATGGTGGAATTATAACACGACAATAATGGTTTTATTTTAAATCGCTAGCTAGAGGATATTATTTGGGTGACTTTCGGGAGTGCTATAATTCTATACCTATATGTATTATAAATAAATATTTATTTTCGTGTCAGTCTGTGTTTTTGTGGCTAAGTAATAACGGCCGCACGGGTCGATCGATCAGGTTAAGCTACATATGCTGCGGCCGGTCCGTGGATGGGTGACCATCTTTACATACCAAGACCTCTCCGTACCTCGGAAAGTACGTTAAGCCGTTGGTTCCGTCTGTCATTCTTGGATCTTTGGCAGTCATTACGGGTAGCCAGAAGCCCGAAAAACTGACAACCAGTTTTACAGAGGGGTATCGTATTACCCAATAACTGGGTTGAGGAGGTCAGATAGGCAGTCACTGCATATAAAATACTAGTATTCAGCTGCATCCTGTTACACTGGAAACCGACCCTAACATAGTTGGGAAAAGGCTCGGCAGATGATGATCTGTGTGACCGCGTCTTACTTCTAAACATTTCAAAAGGTTGGCGAAAAAAATTTCTACGTAGTATAAACATTAATAAAGAAATCTAGATGTTTCGTCAAGGTGTAAAACCGTGCGAAGCAGGGGCGAGGGCTAGTTATTTATAAATTCTATCTATTCCATCCCCAGATGTGCACTTGCCTTCGGCAAACACAATACGTCATTGTAATTTAAAACTTGGCTCACAAACTTAGCCTCATTTCCAGTTTTCTTCATATTTTATGCATGATCTTTTCTTCTTATACCTAGGTTAACAAAATAGCTTCTCGTTAAGAAAGTTTGTCTGTCTGTTATATTCAAGGAAACTGTAATTTGGCGGAGAAACCATTTTGTAACACGGGTAAGGATAATTATGGTACAAAAGTCGATGGGTTAAGCCGGTTCATGTCAAAGCGCGTTTGCTGCGAGGCAAAATTTTCGGATTTAGAGAGGCGAGAATGTCGACTTTGCAAGACTCGGTAGCGATTTGTCTTAAGGGGCTTTTTATAGCTTATGGAAACTCAAAAGAAATCAACGTTTAACGCTACTATAGGTTACCCTAGATTTGAAATGAACAATGATTTGAGTTTGTTTGGTTGTCAGACTTTTGGGTTTCTCACTACTTTTCCTACCCCCATCTAGATGGACCGACGACCTAAAGAACAGACTTCATCAGAAAGGTGGAAGACAGGGTTTTGTGACGCACCCTGGAAGAGGCCTATGTCCAGCAGTGGTCTAGGCTATAGGCTGAGTAGCTGAGTGGTATAGGCTGGATTGATTGATTGACTACCACTACTGAGATCTTTGACAGTCGTCGTCTGTCAAAGATCTACGAACGACAGCCGAAGCCAACGGCTCAACATGCTTGCCGAGGCACGAAGGGGTCTCGTTATGTAATGGATGGTCACACATCCACAAACCGACCGCGATAAGCATAGCTTAATCTTTCAACCTCCGGTCTACCCGTACAGCTGTTATTATTAGCCACGAGCCCCCTCCGACGACGCTAATTTCTATTAATATACTACTTAAGTTTAATATTATTCAACAAAATCTTCGTAAATGAGGGGCAATTATCGTAATTTAAAGAACGTTCACTATCAGAAGGCTAATTCTCGTAACTTAAAACGTTCAAAATCTAGTCGCAGTGTCATCTCGGCGACAAACAAATGTCAAAAACTTGTCAAAATGTAGGGAACTTTGAGGTATTTTTGACAGATTGAGACTGAGATCAGACTGTGAACGTTCTTAAAATTACGAGAATTGTCCCTCTGATCTCAGTCTCAATCTGTCAAAATTTCCCTACATTTTATTTTAGACATTAATTGTCGCTGAACTAAGATTGCGACTAGATTGTGGACGTTTTCAATTTCAAGAATTGGCCTTCAGGCTTAGAAAGACAGATAGAAAATAGTGTTTCAGTCCTAACCAGATCAGTCAGTCAGCCAGTCAGTCCATTTCAGATTTCCTTTAGAACAATTTCGCTAACTACTGCTACAAAGGCAACATTTTGTAAAAAAACTTTCCAATTTTCCCTGCGGTTTTAAAAGCAGCCATTTTAAATATTGGCTGCGGTTACAAATATGATAATTCACAACCATTTTGGTAAGTTATGGAAATACGAAAGCTTATTTAAGCTCATTGTTGTTGCATTGGACCTGAAACCATTGTTTGTTTTGTGAGTCTGTTATTTTAATATTTGGTTATCACAAGCGATAATATCTAGTACACTTCGTGGTAATAAACAATGTATTAATGGTCAACTGTTGTTTGCAAGTCGATAATTTTGTAGTTTTAATTAGGTATTGTGTGGATTGTATGTACAGTGTTGTTTATATTATTAAATTATATTGATCGGGTATGGTTTAAGGGTTACTGTATAGTGTGATGTGGAGGGGTTTGTGACTAAGTAATAACAGCCGCACGGGTCGATCGATCAGGTTAAGCTACACCTACCATGGTTGATCCGTGGATGGACCATCTTTGCATACCGAAACACGGGGGTTTCGGTATGCAAAGATGGTCCGTCCACTCTTGGAAAGCACATTATGCCATTGGTTCCAGCTGTTATTCTTGGATCTTTGACAGTCGTTACGGGTCGTCAGAAGCCCGAAAGTCTGACAACCAACGTCAGACAGCATCTGTCTGGCTTTATTACTGAAATGAACCTTTTTGGCGCAGCCGTGAGGCACACACTATTGCAGTTATAAATAAAATAAATAAATAAATAAATCCCTGGACATTTCACACAGCACCATTTGTCCCAAGTTAAAAATATTACTTTCACTTTTTTATTTTGTGTTTCATTTATTGTGTTCAAATAAACGTTTTCGTCCTTTCTTTATTGTAGCGCCTTTTTCATTAGATAAGTGTTGGTTTTGCTGTTTTGTGGGCAAGTCATAAATTTTGTCGTAATCTTAGAATCCCGTAGAGGACTGTCATGTGTCCCAGCAGAAAACATTATAGGTTGGATTATGTTTATGCCTGATGCATAGAAACCATACATTTATTAAGATTGATATGACCACGAGGATTTGGCTAACACTCAAAAACAAAGAAAATAATGTTAGGTTTTTTATTTAGAAAACAGCGCGGTAGTTGTGTTACAAACTAACAGTAGTGGCTTTCATTTTGACTGTTCAACATCATTCTTTAGCGTTATTTACGTCGTTGAGTAGAAAAAATTGTTCGAACATTATGAAGCAATAAATTAGATTGTGATTTATATCATGTTACGCAATTAGGGTGCAGGTTGGTGATAATAATTTGTGATCATTTTTGATAAATAGCTTCAATAATGGACCTACCATTATTGAAGCCATTATTGAATGGTTCTACAAGGTAAACTACATCTTATAGACTTTTATAAATTGTTTCTTTTGATAATTAACACAATGCCGCCAATTACCTTGTTCACAAACTAAACTAAATTTAAGTTCAGTGCATCTTTTTATTCATGTATATTCCATTAAGAAAAGGACAGAAGATAAATATTAGTTTAGTCCTGTCAAATTAAGGTACTCCATAGCAAGTTTAGATGTGATTAAAAACATGGCGACTAAAAATAAGTCAATTTACGTCAGGCGCTGACTAATTTGACAGGACTAAATTAATATTTATCTTCTGTCCTTTTCTTAATGAAATAGAAAGAAAAAGATGCACTGAACTTAAATTTAGTTTAGTTTGTGAACGAGGGAATCGGCGCCAATATCCATTTAAGAACCAAACTAAAACAACTTCAAACACAAGACATACCCTACTCACAGCCATTCAGCTCACAAACCCCATAAAAATACAAAAGTAAGCCATTATAGTCGATTCCGACAATCTTTCCCGTTAAAACGGCCATCAGAAATAGATCAAATTGCAATTCTGCCCTTGTAAATCAAGGTTATTTAGAAATTGTATTCCTCGATAAAAAAGACAGTCTTTCTTAACCCAACAAAAACTTCAAACATAAGACAAACCCCACTCACAGCCATTCAGCTCACAAACCCCATAAAAATACAAAAGTAAGCCATTATAGTGGATTCCTACAATCTTTCCCGTCTTTCCCCCAACGGCCATCAGAAATAGATCAATTATTGCAACTCTGCCCTTGTGAATCAAGGTTATTTCGGGCAAGGCCAGCCATGGCGTGTTGGGCCATGGGGGTTGGGGGTAATTTCTCCAACCTTGCCACTTATGGGGGCCGATATTTTTTTTTTCTTCAACTTTTCGATTACTATGTTAGGTTCATGCATGCGATTGTAAAAATGTGTAGTGAGTTGATTTACGAAGTTCTTTACAAAGTATATAACATTAAGTCTGTATATTTTAAAAGAACAGACAGAGTTGTATAGTGCACTCTCATTTCGCCAGTAAGTTGTGTTTCATAAGCAATGTTATAGGGGGCAAAGAATCTATCTTTTGCCGTCAACTAGGTCAGTACAGTCAAGGATTTTTATTGTTTATTTAATTAACTCAGCTCGTCAATTATCGTATATATAATTGTTATACCCATTTCATACTGCCAAAGAACGATAGTTGTGATTTAAATTTGTGTATAATTTAAGTTGGTATTAAATTTGGTAAACACTTAAATTCCGTGCTACCTTTTGGAAGGGGCGACTAGAATTAGTTCTATTTGACGTTCAAAAGTGCCTATTTGAATTAAATCATTTGACTTTTTTTGACATGATTTTACAAAACCTTTAGAAGAGGATGGTTTGTTTCTGATTTATATAGGGAAAGACAGGAAAAAAAAACAAAAATAAATAGTTTTTTTCTTTTTGATAATGTTGTTAAGTTCACATTATTATCACTTGGCTTATAATCCTAATTTATGAACCTAGAAGTTTTCTTCTTGTCCTTATCCCATGTTACATGGGGTCGGCGCAACACGTATTTTTTTCCGTTTTCCCTTGTCAGACGTCACTCTGTCATTCACACCTTTTTAGGGTTCCGTACCCAAAGGGTGTCGACGGAACCCTATTACTAAGCCTCCGCTGTCCGTCCGTCCGTCTGTCTGTCAGTGGGCTGTATCTCTTGAACCGTGACAGGCCGTGTAGACAGTTGAAATTTTTACAGACTGTGCATTTCTATAGCCGCTATAATTTATATTCATAACTCTTTTAGTTATATGGGGGCCTTGTGGCTAAGTAATAAGAGCCGCACGGGTCGATGCATCAGGTAAAGCTACGCTTGTCGCGGTTGTTCCGTGGATAGGTGATCATTTTTACATACCAAGAGCCAAGCCGGTTAAGCCGTTGGTCCCGGCTGTCATTCGTGGATCATTCATGGATCTTTGACAGTCGTTACGGGTAGGAGCCCGAAAGTCTGACAGCCGGTCTTACCAAGGAACCCGCCCCCCCTGGGTCCTCCCTACCCAGTAACTGGGTTGTGGAGGTCAGATAGGCAGTCGCTCCATGTAAAATACTGGTATTCAGCTGCACCCAGTTAGACTGAACGCCGACCCCAATATAGTTAAAGGCTAGGCAGATCTCTCTTAGTTACATGCGTTTCTTCCCTCGTCCAGCTAAACGAGTTCCTTTCAACTTTTCTGTCACTGACCTTTTAAACATTCCTTTTAAACTCATTTCTTCCTTTATTCCACTATCATCACTCTACACATCCATCTCAAAATTCTCAGCTCTATATGAATCTAGAAGTATGAACTTTTTTTTGTTTCCCAGTTTCATTGTGCAGCATTGGCAAATGCTACATTATAATTTTATTACGAACGACCTTCTTTTATAACAAATCCAACTTTATCTTTAACCAGAAAGGTTTTTTCTTCATATTGGTTTTGAATTTTGAATCAGAAGTACCATGTCTTTTCTATTACCGAGATTTTTCATTTGAAGGATTTTTTGGACACAGGACGGAAGTCTAAATATTATTTATTCCTGCTTTCACATAATAAAAATAATTTGCTAACGGTAATCTATAAAGGATTGAACGACCGAGTTCTGTGCGGTCATCCACTGAATCCAATGGTATGTTTGCTTTCCTATTGATTATTCAAAAGTTCTTATCGTTTCCTAAATTTTATTCCATTCTTTTCTTTGTAATAGGCAGTGTTCCCGAAAATAAACGTATTGATCACTAAAAAGTGGTCTCGAAGCGAGTCATCTTGCATGAAGACTCGGTATGTAATTTAACTTTTCTTCAGCTCTTTTGTTATACATTATTCTGCCTGCGTCTCGGATTGTCATTTTTCGTTATTTTCTGTAGATTTGTCCGAAGACTGTAGGGCGATCTATTTGCCCTACCCGCTACCCTAGTACCAAACGTCTACAAGCTTCCTGTTGGGAATCGAACCCAACATAACACCAGGTGCGCGACCTGCGCGTATAATTTATATATATTATTATACGCGGTAATTTATATGTATTATTATCTTGCATCCTAATAACGAATTGACTTGGTGCCAATTACCCATTAGGACGTCCTCGTATTTATCTATTTACGTAAGTTTAGTAACGTTTGCAAACGTATCTTAATCGACACAATCGTAAATCGTAACAAGAATACTTAAAATTTATTATAGGTTCGAACACCAAAGACTTCACGTCGGCGTCACGACGTAATTCTTTTTAATTATATTCGTTCTGTGTTTTTTGCTAAGTTTTTATTACTATTTTATTTTACTTACAAAAACTAAACCGTGTACAAGCGAAGATTTGTGTTTATTTTGCTACAATTTCTTTTATCAACTTAATAGGCCATGAAAGTATACAGCTGAACACGTATGCCTCCATAACCACCTTAATGATATAAATACAGTACCTACCGCCACACATGTCTACTGTATAGTTCGTAATGGATATTATATTGATCTCTTACCTTAATGCCTTTGTTCTTGTGCCCTTTAGAGCCTGCTCAAAGCTTTTCGTTGGCAGTTAAAATCGGACAATATCGTAGACTAGCAATGGAAGCTACGTGGCGTAGGTATTTTAAAATAACCTCTATTTGGGGTGACTTTATATTGACATGTAGTTTTACAACGTACAGGGAGTGAAATTAATCCTGAATATTAACATCTTTCACTAAGGACTTGGACAATATTGATTTTTTTAATTAAATAGCAAGTCACTTTTCCAATATTTCAAAGTTGGCTCCTTTAGCCGGGGGGTCGACCTTCCCTGTGCTTTTAAACAACGGAATCATATATCAAATAAAATATGAAAATAATGTATTTATTTGTCTATGTCTTAGTTTGCTCTTAACAGAAAATCACACAGCTATCATTTGACGGAGGACCGATGGCCGGTGGAGAAGACGAGACGAGACGAGACGAGACGAGACGAGACGAGACGAGTCCTGGAGTGGAGACCGTGCATCAGCAAGCATGCTGTGGGACGCCCCCCAGCTAGATGGACCAACGACCTTAAGAAAGTGGCTAGGACAGACTGGATGCGGAAGGAGTAGGACAGGGAGTTGTGGCCCAGCCTGGGAGAGGCCTATGTTCAGGAGTGGACTAGTGGTAGGCTGAGTTGATTCATCATTTTAAGGTAGGTAGTTTTTCATCGACAAAGTAAAATAAAGCTTGCGTTGAACTTCAGTTTTACTAATATTAACGGTGAACCGGGTGACGATGGTGCACGCTATTGCCAGCCTGGAAATAGGCTAACTAACTTATTCACTATTAATTATATTTTCAAGCCGTTTGGGGTTGAAATCCTCGGGCCGTGGGCTCATAGTCTGTTCAACGAAATCTCCAAACGGCTGGTTCATACTTCTCGTGACCCAAGGGCTGGCTTTTACCTTAGCCGGAGGACGCCAGTCTCTTGGGTACAGACGCCAGCAGGTTAAGCTACCCGAAACTGTCAAATTTTCCCAATCAATCTTGAACCTTAAAGCTTTAGAGATAAAGTTGAAAATCTATTAAAGAAATTTGACAGATTGTAGTAGCTTGATGTGCTGGCGTCTGTACATTACCAGTCGACAGCGATGCGGAGGAATTTTTCAACGCCACATTTTAGTCTGTTAATAGTTTGAGTTACGTTTGGATATTATATTATATTTTTATGTTAATAGTTTACTCAAGATCGTCACTCACTAGGCGCCTGAGGGAGGACATCGCCCGCGACGTTGGGGTAGACCATGGCGAAGGTTGTGTAACGATCTGATAATGTTTGCAGGGCCAAAATGGCCAGAAATCGCATCATCGAAAAAGGGGAGGCCTTTGCCCAACAGTGGGACACAAAATAGCCTAACAAAAAAAAAATAACAATTTTTTTTTTTGTTAGGCTATTTTGAAGTATTTCCTTCACAACTGAATAAGTATGTTTATTTATTCAGTTGTGAAGGAAATACTTCAACAGTGGCTTGAAAACAAAATAATGTTTTAAAAATAAAGGTTCACTGATCTTTGCATTGTTTCTCACTATATTTCATCATCATCTGCCTAGTCTGTTCCCAACTATGTCGGGGACGGCTTCCAGTCTTACCAGATACTGCTGAATACTAGTATTTTACATGGAGCGACTGCCTATCTGACCTCCACAACCCAGTTATATACCCCTTGGTAAGACTTGTCATATTTATACGCCAACAAAACATTAATAAACCCATTTCTATCATGCCGAACCGCAGTAACGACGATCATTTCCCTGTTCCATAATAAGCAAATAGCAGCCATTAATAACTTCTGATGCAAAAATGCGTAAAACTCATAGAAGAACGAATGTATGAAGTAAATGAATGATGAACGTAATTTTAGTCATGATGACTGGACGTGGTATAATAAATTGAGTTGTAGGATATTAAGGCTTTGTATTTACTTACGTTTGAATGACCTGTATACCCTGTCCATTTGGTTAACCGTTTTTTGACAGCTGTCTTATAACGTAACTATTCCAAATTACGTAAAAGGTAACATAAAAATGCGTAATAAAATAAATATATATAAACTGCCTTATCTTATTGAATTATCTTATTTATGGCTTCTTAATGACATTATAATACTGTACGTGTATCAATCAATGTATTGTGTGTTGCTGCAATCACTGGTTCCATCTGTCAAAAAACGGTTTACCTAGTGGACAGGGTATATTGAAGTTATATTTAGATTGCGCTATATGAAGTGTAAAAATTCGAAGGCCGTTTACAGGCTAATGGGGCCGATTCCCTTGTTCACAAACTAAACTAAATTTAAGTTTATTGCATCTTTTTCTTTCTATTTCATTAAGAAAAGGACAGAAGATAAATATTAGTTTAGTCCTGTCAAATTAAGATACTCCATAGACAAATTAGACGTGATTAAAAACATGGCTACTAAAAATACGTCAATTTACGCCAGGCGCTGACTAATTTGACAGGACTAAACTCATATTTATATTTTGTCCTTTTCTTTGTGAAATAGAAAGAAAAAGAAGCACTGAACTTAAATTTAGTTTAGTTTGTGAACGAGGGAATCGGCGCCAATGTGTAGCATATTTGTATTTATTGTTATATTTTGGCAGGTCAGTTATTTTGGTGTTGGTGTGTGGTTACACTCGTCACACATGAGTGCGATAAATCTAATCTCATTGACATCTTTCGCGTTGCTGTTACTGTTTGCCTGCATCATCTCACTACTGGGCAAACGCCTCTCCTCATGACTTCCAGCTCCTCCGATCCAGGGCTAAAGTGGATCACGGGTCGTTTGTTTTATCCAGATCGTCCCGCCATCTTCTACGGGGATTTTCCGCGCATCGACCAAATACTCTTCTCCTTTAAATGAGGCTTTTTTAACGCTTTAATAGTTTATTGTGTCTCCACAATCGACATTTAAAGTACCTAAGTCTAGCGGAAGTTGGCCGCGCCTCGTTTCGAATCGCTGAATCTTTACAAATTCAAATTCATTTATTTCGTGAAGACAGGGTACATACAGAAGGTGTTATAATACATAAGATCCGAGCTGTGCCCCGCCAAAAGGCATACAAAATATCAAAGGTTCCTCAATACAACAAAAATCAAAATTAACAAAATTATTTAGTATGTCATAACTTGAGAACAGATTGAATTTAGTTATTATAATTAAAATTTGTCATTTAAATATTCTTCAACAGAATAATACACCTTGTTATTTAACAATTTCAACAGATTTCTTTTACCAGGTCAAAGGGTATTTTTGTCCAATAATTTTGAAAGAAAAAAAAAAATAAAGAAAATACATTTAGGTATTTAGCACAGACACTTTTCAATGAAATTGTCGCTATTTATTGCTTTTTTTCGGAAAAGAACCGGAGTTACCGATATAGCTTGCAGAGTAAGCAAGCTGAAGTGGCTGTGAGCTGGACATGTTTGTCGAAGGACCGATGGCCGGTGGATAAGACGAATCCTGGAGTGGAGACCGCGTATAGGCAAGCGTAGCACAGCAGGCATACACACATACACAACGGGCCCTATTTTGTAAATGTCGCAGCGTCATGCTGAGGCCTTTTAGCCTCCAATTTTTTTTACTTTCTTTTCATTTAATTTTGTTTTTTTTTATTAATCATTGTGTTTATTTTAGTTTGTGATCTTCCTGTACGAGTAACAATAATTACTTTTTCTTTCTTTCTTTAGCGTCAGACGCCTCCAGCCAGATGAACCGACCTTATGAAGGTGGTCGGGACAGACTGGATGCGGAAGGCGGAGGACAGTGTGTTGTGGCGTAGCCTGGGAGAGGTCTATGTCCAGCAGTGGACTGCGATAGGCTGAGTTGATTGCTTGTGTCAATGGCTCGTATATATTATTTTATTTGAATAAATATGGACACCTGTAGTCCTAACAACGACCACGGTGAAATACGTACTGAGAGAGTGAAGTTATTTTCTGTTTTTTTTTAATTCTTCATATTTAAACATGTTTTGTTCAGTATCCTGTTAACATCTTCATGACCTCAAATGGTTTTGTTGCAGTTAACTTCTTTTCAAATCACTCCTTTAATAAACGACCCGCATCAAGCCCAGTTTCATCTAAAGCCATCTTTAGGTACGTACATGTAAAGCCAGCGATATCTCACACGAGACAAGTTCCGACATGTTCCAACAGTAATTGATGTGGGCCACTTATCTTGACCCAGAGTTCAAGTGACCCACGTTAAGACTGGCTTTTGAATTTACTGCTTTTATGAGACGCCAAACTTTGAGTGGATGATTTTACTTCGTGTGGTTTGTGTGTTGGAAACATTTTTTTTGTGGTTATAAATGGATAGCGTTTTTATTTCACAGGATGTTCAATTTTCTGCTAATTTAAAGTACAGACGCCAGCACATCAAGCTACTACAATCTGCCAAATTTCTTTAATAGATTTTCAACTTTATTGATGAAGCATTAGGGTTCAAGGTTGATTGGAAAATTTTGACAGTTTCGGGTAGCTTGACCTGCTGGCGTCTGTACGTATTTAGTAAGTCAATGTTACAATTAGAGGTTTAGGGTTATTACATGCCGAATATGCCTCACTACGATACTTTGCGATCGCGGTTTAGCTCCCCTCTTTTTTTTTCTCTCTTGCTGTTAAAATATAACACGCTTTTATCTGAAAACTGTGGCTTATTTCCAAACGGAATAAAACTATTTATAACTTTTTAGTTCTTTTTTTTTAACATGTAATAAAAGTTGGCTTTTTAATTGCTTTTTTTTGTGTTACTACAATAACATTTTTCATTACTTTTTTAGTAATATTATTGTAGTACCTATATATGTGCCCCATTTGGATCGGATAGTTTTTTAAAACATTGTATGTACAGAAAAGCTGCGCACGTGGAACGTCAAATATTTTTAACTTTACACCTTTCTAAAAATATTTTCCATTGTTCGTTCTATATTGTGAGTTTCAGAGTTGACAGATCAAAGGAGGCGTAACGAAAAGACGGTCACGTGGGTCTTTAGTATTTCAGGATGTTTATTTTTAATGATGTAGGTATATTTTAAAGATGAACCAGCGCCGGGGCTCTGTCTCGCATAGGGTCGTAGCATTATTCTGAACGATGGCCATTTTGCGTGGCATATGTTCCCCAGATTGTCTTTTTGTGTTTGTATTCTATCTCTTCATTTGGCATTCGATCGCGTAGGGAAACTCCAAGCATAGCCCTCTTCATTGCCATTTACATTACCACATACATTTTCATAGGCAAAACGAATTCCTGATATCACCAAGCGGTTGGTCGACTCTTCACGTGAAAAGAGGGCTGGCCTATTTCTTGGCCAAAGAATCAGAATCGTCATACAACGTGGCAATGCTACTAGCCTTTTGGGCACTGTTCCTGTTGATAGTGATGCGGACGAATTTTTCGATGCCTTACAATCGTAAGGCATCGAAAAGAAGCAAAAGAATCCTTTTGCTTCTTTTTTCATATACACGTCATCTGCCTAGCCTTTGCCTATTAAGTTGGGTTCGGGTTCCAGTCTAACCAGATGCAGCTGCGTACCAGTATTTTACATGGAGCGACTGCCTATCTGACCTCCATAACGCAGTTACTGGGGAATACGACACCCCTTGGTAAGACTGGTTGATATACTTTCGAGCTTCTTCGCAAAAGATCCTAGAATGACATTTTCTTTTTTCTCATACATGTAGGTACTATTACTATTTTAAGTCTGATAGCTTATATTATGTAAATATTATCTTGATTAATAAAATTACTGAATAAAACTTTTTGTATCATTATTAAATTAATAACAGAATCTATTGAAATAAATAATTTTACCCAGTTTCTTGGGTCGTAATTTATTGAGTTATTCGAAACAAAGCCATGACTAAGTTTGGCGCAGACATTATGCGAGTCTGTTTTAATTTAATTTCTTCACTAATTATTTTCGTTCGTCGTATTAGGTAATTACTTTTAATAATTAGGTTAGGAAATGTTGTTAATTAATATGGTAAGATTTAGGCCTTGATAAATAATAATTACTTGTCTTGTCTTGTCTTTTCTTTATAGCATAGTAATTATTTTATGTAAATCCCTGTACAATTTATGTTCTCATGTATTTTTGTAAGTTTCAGAATTCAGTGTTTAGAATACAGTATAGTGATAAATTAAAGATAGGGACCGTGTTTTGGAAAGGTTACAGTTTTCTTAATAATTTACCTTAACTCTCCACTAAAAAGTAGGGGATTTTAAAAATATCACCGATATCTAAATAACATAAGATAACATCACGCCTGTGTTTCCCGAAGGGTTAGGCAGAGGTACACCTATTAGTACACCCACATTTCGCCAGTTATGTTTAAGTTTAAACCAAACAATAATTTATCTAAACAACCGTAAAAAAAAGAATAAATACGAGAAAAATAAAAGAGACAGAAAAGAGTAAAAATATTTCATGTTAAATTAACACACATTAAATTGAGTAAAGTATTATGGATCTACAGATAGATAATTTTGTCAAGCACATGAAATGTCTCGGTACAACAGCCTGAACCAAATTCGTTTTACCCCGGAAATCAAACCTGTAATCTAAAGCGCAATCTCTACGCAGTGGACGCTGATTGAGGTTCTCAAATGTATTCAGTATTCAACCAATCAAAACCTAGTTAACGTCGACTACAGAAAACCGTCTAGCTTGGCAATTTGAGTAGTGGCCAGAGGGAAGATAAAGTGACATTCTATAAGCGATAGTATCCAGACCAGACTGTATTTCAGCCTCGGCCCCAAACTCAACGGAGATTAGCCTTCGGCGCGGGAGATATTACAGGGCACAAGTGTGTGCGCAGACACAGGTCTCTCTACCTCACTCTCGTAGCCCGATGGGACGGTAAGCAATCTGACACGACCGGAGAGAGATCAGGCGCAGGACCAATGGCTTAACGTTCTTTCCGAGTCATGGGGGTCATATCACACCGCCAACCCAGGACCTGCTCAACAGTCGTTTGACGTTCGAAAAGTGCTGATTCTCAGCCTTTTTTGAATAAATGACTTTTGATTTTGATTCGCGCTTGCGACCACGAGGCCGACGGATTCAGCGACAATAATGATGGAAAAGTCAAAAATGTATTAGATTGACATAAGCTACCGTAGGTTTTTGTTAATACGGTTGAAAGTCGTTGTAGAAACTATAAAACGCTTTTAAAGCGATGCCATTATCGCGCCCTATGGAGCGTTTACAAGCGATTATACATTATAGTCCCCGTTTAGTGTATCCTGGGCAGTTCCTTGCTAACCTCATCATCCCTCTAAGTGCAGCAATCCTCTGCTGGACATTTTGTCTCTCCATTCCCCCGCTAGTTTACTCGATCCTCGGCTGCTCACATGTACCACACTGCTCGTGTCGTTGATCTGAGGGCGTCCTACCTTACGATTACCAATTCGCGTTCTCCATTCAATAACCATGTCTACTCCAACTACAAATTACTATTCTACGGTTTATATAGCCAGCCATTTCAATTTGCTTATTCTGGTAGCCTGCCCTGCTACCACACGCACAGAAAATGTGTTTTATTCATGAATTTTCAGGTAAAGGTACTCTTACGTGTAAAGGGTCTTCCAATAGGGACTTCCGAACTTTGACAGTTGATAGCGACCATATTGCTGAAGCTACATCTGTCAAATTAGCTGTCATTTATTCAGTCTTTTTTGCTAAATCACTATAGACGGATATACCGTTCAACATCACGTGCAAATGATAAAATTGTTTTATCAAAATGGGTGTTCTATTCAGGCAGCATTCCGTGTGCTTCGCCCATTTTACAGTCGCCATTATCGTCCTACCGAGAGGACTATTCGCATTGTGGTGGATAAATTGAGTCCACTGGTGATGATACCAATCCACATGAGATCCATGAGCGTCCAATGCATACTGAAAAAGTCACAGTTTGGTTTGGATTTTGGGCTCGCAGCGTCATCGGTCTATATTTCTTTGAGAACGACGTTGGCCAGGCCATCACCGCTATGCGCTAGAGTCATGGAAAATTGGTCATTTCGGATGCACGCCATCCAGCGAAGGCACGGCGGATATTTGAACGATATCATATTCCATACATAATGGCATCGATAGGCCAAAGGAATAAAAAAATTCGATGATATCTCACACATACTTTGTTTTATTTAAATTTAAAGGTAGGAAGCGCTTACTGAAAACCCTTTATATTTAACAACCAACTGTACGAAATTATTTCACTAGATCTGTAACCTTTATTTTCTTCCGAGTTTTCACTCCAAAACATCACTGGACATTCATAATTACACCAAAATTCTAACCGAAAGTTCTCGAGTAACTGACCTAATTCGCCCAACGGTTCGCAAGATTAGTTCTCAACTACATACTATATTTACAGGCGGTAGAAACTTCTCCGTATAATATCCCGTGATTTATTAGTATGGCAACAAGCCAGTTACACTAATGAAATTCCTTTCACTCAGTGCTCTTGTTCAAGTTTTGACATGTTGTATAGTAATTTACATTGTTATTACAGCGTTAACGTATATTAGTGTAACATTACTGAACATGAGTTTTCTAAGTAAGTTGCAACCATAGATGTTACAACGGCAGAATCAATCATAAGTTTCATTACGGTTCTGGCTACAAGATTGATGATGGTCATTTTCATTAATGAGTTTAGTCTGATGGAATGAAAAAGTCTCATAAATAAACATTTTCCGGGATCCATGGTGTGCCTTTAAATGTGGCCACTGCCGGAGCGGCCATTTTGGGCTTTTGATGGCAAAAATAATCGATTGTGAGGATGACATGAGTTTGACTTATCTAATAAAATCAATGAATTATAAATGTAGGTTTCCTCAAGGATGATTTCCTTAGTGATGTTTAAAAAATAGAAACGTTTTGAAGTGGCGTCCGCGTACCGGAAGACGTAGCGTTGGAAGGCCTTCCACAAGTTGACCGATGACCTTGTCAAGGCCGCAGGAATCCGCTGGATGCGGGAAGCACAGGACCTGTCGAAGTGGTGGTGCTTGGGGGAGGCCTATGTCCAGCAGTGGACGTCTTTTTTTTTTTCGGATGGGAAATCATCAAATGACCCCTCCCGCTCTGGGTGGAGCGGAAGGGAGTGTCAGACTCTTACTGACTAAAACCCACCCATGTTCCTTCCTTTGCCCTTTATGTTCCGGGGTAGCGGTAACCCTTTCGGACAATCCCGCTGAAATATCTCCTCCTTTAAATTCCTAATCATTTTTTCCCCCAAAACACCCCTAAAATTTATATAAATAAGTTTTGTCTCATTATTAAATCTTAGGTCAACTAACTGCACGTTTCATTAAGGACTCAATGGTTTGCAAATAATTTGCGCGCCGAAGTTAGTTACCGTAGGCAGTCGTATCGTACTTATGTATAGATATTATGGCGTAATGAAAAAGGGGAAATATATAGCTTATCCTCCGAAAAGTTATTGATCTTCTTATGATGCACACTATTTTTAATCAATGTGACTCTATTAAACTTTCTGGCCTTTTCTCACAGGTGGTCGCAGTAACTAAGCTGGGGTAATCCGACCAATCAGTCAGGTTAGAACTGTGCCTGTCGCTAATGTATAATCATAGTATATAAACATAATGCTATTGGCTATTTCATGAGACTTCAATCTCCTTTTCCTTTCCAGGAAATAGGTGCGATGTTGTGTTCAAATAAAATCCGTTTTTGCCCAGCAGATAGGAACTTACGCAATAAGTACTGACAATATAGCGACGTCGGAACTCTTTTTGCGTGCTGCTAGCGCAATACAGGATGGCAGGAACATCGATGCGCTAATTGAAACCATTAATTCAGCACATCATTTAAGTGCTGAGTTCATGGTTCCAAATTTGCTGTTTCATAGAAAACCGCAACAGTGAAGCTCTCATAAAGTTGTCACTATCTTGAATTTTCATTTTGACCTCACTATTAGCAGTAGCATCCTCAAAAACCACGAAAACCACTACTTTCACTTAACTCAAGAAAGAATAAGAAAGTCAAGTCAAGAAAGTCGCATGGATGGGCGCATGGTGGATGGATGGTGGATGGACATAAAGCTTTTTTGTTACGTGAAGATTTCTACCAGTTTATTCTTACTGCAAGCTGCGTAAAAGTACTTCGTTTCAACAATTTTGTTATGTTGGTTGATGTACAATAAGTACTTTTGGCACGGCATTTTCTTAATACTTCGTACTGCGGAGGTCTCCGACAAAATCTTCCTATCTTAAATTACCTCTGATCTTGCCAAATTAACATCGAAGGCTCTAATTTTGGTGAACAGCCAAAACCCCAAACAACATTGACACAGATAATTAAATTACCACAACTTCACAAATAATTCTACCGACTGTCTTAATTTCGGTCACCCATCCAATTACCGGTGATCCTAATAGCTTAACTTCGTTATCCTAATGACGCGGGTCCCAATTTAATTTGTTGCGCAGGTTACAATGTCTTGAACTGTCGGCCAGACTTACGTAAAGTCTGCGAAATTGCCTAATTGTTTATCAAATTGACTACAATGTGGCTAAGTAATAACAGCCGCACGGGTCGATCGATCGGGTAAGCTACGCTTGCCAAGGTTGGATGTGGATGGGTGACCATCTTCACACACCTAAACCTCTCCGTGGCTCGTGGATCTATGATAGCTGTTACGGGTCGTCAGAAGCCCGAAAGTCTGACAACCTGTCTTACTAAGGGGTGTTGTATTACCCAGTAACTGGGTTATGGAGGGCAGGTAGGCAGTTGCTCCATGTAAAATACTGGTATTCATTCCCAACTATGTTGGGGTCGGCTTCCAGTCTAACCGGATGCAGCTGAATACCAGTATTTTACATGGAGCGACTGCCTATCTGACCTCCACAACCCAGTTACTCGATAATACAATACCCCTTGGTAAGACTGGTTGTCAGACTTTCGGGCTACTGACGACCTGTCATAGATCCACGAATGACAGCCGGGACCAACTGCTTAACGTGCTTTCCGAGGCACGGAGGGGTCTTGGTATGTGAAAATGGTCACCCATCCACGGACCAACCGCGGTAAACGAAACTTGACCTGATCGATCGACCCGTGCGGCTATTATTCCTTAGCCACAAGCCCCTCACTCGCGTAGTACTCGTAATAGGCAAACGTTTATCTATGGACAGAAGGTCAATTCCCGTAATTAAAAACGTTCAAAATCTAGCCGCAATCTCATCTCAGCGAGAATCAATGTCAAAAACTTAATAAGAACTATTAAACCGTGCGTCGCATCCGTGCAGGAACAGGTCGTAAAGATCCAGATTTAACATAAAAGTAGGGGTAATAAAAGCCGAAGAGTCTGCAAAGCTGTCTACCACGGAATATTCTCTACAGGTCTGTAATTAGGTCGAGGAGGTCAGATGCTACTCACCTTGTGAATCACACTATTCAGTCGCATTTCGTTAGACTAAAAAGTTGCCTGAAAAAAGGTTGGAAGTATAGTTGTGCGATTGGCTTTCTGTGTAACCATTCAATCCTGACACGCACCAAATATTTGTATTTGTCTACAGACCGTAACAATTTAAGTGTTTGAACAGATTTTTTTTGCAATTTTTTCGATGGTTATAATTTATTCAAATCGATTCAATTTACATATTTATTCAGTAACAATTCACATTGCGTCCGAACATAATTCAGCATGAAACAATAAGAGTAACAAATGCAAAAATATTGCGTATATTCTTATATTTCCAAATATACATGGAATTCAATTAAAATTAGAAAAAAATAGTTAGATAACAAAAAAAATGTAAACCTGTGTATCATGTAAACATATAATAATAAACCATATTTCAATAAATTAATAGGAGTTTAATTTAAGAAAAATAATCGCAAAAAAAATAAAAGTCATATGAACACGGAACATAATACGAGTATGACCATAAACAAATAATGGAGCAATGTGTTAGTGGGCAATAAACGAATAACAAAAAGTTATGACAAAAGTCGCAAAAGTTGCAGAAAGTTACTTAATGTTACCATGTTGCAATACTTAAAGTAATTTAGGTGCGGATGCACCTTAAGAGCAACAAGACTATTACCAATCATCTAATGAGTAGAGACATCTTTCCAACAGGAATGCCTTGAGCCTTCCTTGAATGAACCTGTGTATCGGCCATCCGACGACCCGTAACGACTGCCAAAGATCCTCGAATGACAGTCGGGATCAACGGCTTAACGTGCTTTCCGAGCCACGGAGGTGTCTTGGTATCTGAAGATGGTCACCCATCCACGGTCCAACCGCGGCAAGTGTACCTTAACCTGATCGATCGACCCGTGCTGCTTTTATTACTTAGCCAAGAGCCCCTCCACCCTATGGGTATTTATTTATTTATTTATTATTAAGGTTAACCCACAATTGTTTACACAAGTATATAATATAATAGGATACAATTGCGGGTACAGCAATTAATTATAGGTTAACACCGCTAGCACAAAAACAGTGGTAAAACCATTAATTACTAAATTACGACAGATTCATAAAAAATCAAGTGAATAAAATGTGAAAATTAAATTAATAAATTAGATTATAAACGAGTAAACAAAATACAAATTGGATAATAATTGATATGAAAATTAGATTATAAACTAGTATAAAACACATGAGTACTTTCAATCCGTGAAAATTTGCAAGGAGTTATCAGTTACATGGATATAAATGGATAACAATGGATATAAATAAATAAACAGAATTATAATATATAATAAAAATACTTAGGTATATTTAGCAGGAAACAACAGTACATAAACTATAGATAGGCGAAATGTTAGGATTCATTTCGCAATCTCCTGACTTTGATTATATTTATTATGTGAACTAAAACTTGCTCCCACAATAGCAACTTAGTTATCTCCTAAAACAGGGCTTCCTCTCTTCTATCCTTTTCCTTCTTCCTTTCTTTTCCTTTTCCTACAGGGTCCATAATGATCTAAATTATATGTATACCACCTAAGTACACATTATGGTAAAGCAATAAAGATATTGAGTATTGATTATTGAGTATTGTTATATTCCAACCTATGTCCATTAAATCTAAACACCGTACTCAACCATAAGCTAACTGGGCGTCTCACCGTCATTGTGATACATCATCTTGCAATCAATTCGGATGACAGACGCACAATGCTGCTAATCTCTGACATTCTGAGGCGCATTATAATGATTAATACCTACCTAATTGTATGATGGTTTGTATGCGTCACAAAGCTAATGCATGCGTTGTGTGAGATTGCGAGGGATCTGTGTTTCGAGGAAACTGGCGGGTCTACTAAATTTTGATTAGCATAATCAAGCAATGATGTTTCCACTGTTGGGACACAGGCTTCTCTCGGTGAGAGGCCCAGTGCGGGTTGGTAAATGTCACATGTCTTCAAATTTTTGGTTCTAGGACATGCCGGTTCCCTCGCGTTTTTCTCCACGGTTCTGCTGCAATAATTTACACAAATTAAAGCCGGCCTGGGTTCGATCCCGCCACCTACAACTCGTAAAGGGGCCATGTTCACTGGGCCATTTCTGCTCGAAGGAAATTTTCGGTTTTACATAAGTTTAATTACAGCCTGCTCATTCTAAGTTATTTAAATAATGGAATACCATTGAGGGGAAATTGGTAACACACTTACAAAGGCAATGCCTAATGATTTATGAAACCAATGATTAATAATATCGTCGTTCAGCTGTTTTACATAATGGAGCTGTTTTGTAAAACCGTTAGCGGTTATGTAAAACAGCGGATTCGAAAATCCATCTGCGACACATATAATACGAATCGTATTTCCAAAATTAATCGAATACGTGATCAAGCGACTGAATTTCAAATGGGCTCAAGTTCATGATATCTAAATTGTTTCATAAAATACCCTTGGGAAGCAATGTTTCCTTAACGGGTAGCCAAACCATAAAGATAACGTTATTATTGGTGGATAAACTTTATGATCCATCATGTCGTAAATGTAACCTAATAATATTGATACTGATTAGGAAATGGCAGATAACAAAGTTTATTTCCTTTGATTTCAAGGATGTTATGTGCAGTAAAAGAGCAGTGGTGGTCCAGTAGCAACGGCCCTGAGTTATGAGTTGGGTCTTGGGTTCGAACGCTGACAGGCGCTTTACTTTGAGTTAATTATTTCATCACTATTGCTCTCACAACAGTGAAGGAAAACAAAGGAGAACGTAAAGACTCCGGCATGTCTTAGAGCCAAAAATTTGAAGATTTGTGACATCTACCAAATCTCACTAGGCCTGCATGGTGGATTATCCTGTTTTATTATTATTTCCGGATTATACCGTTCCCTCTCACAGAGAGGAGGCCTGTGTCCCAGCAGTTAAAATATTATAGGCTGAGTAACTTAAAAAAATGCATTCAAAAGATTATTATTTTATTACATTGTGGTTCAAACAAATTTTCTACTACAGTTCAAAGGTCCCTTACTGTAGTGGGTATGGTGTGACGTCATTATACTGTCTTGTTTACATCCCTTTTTTATGCCCTATGTAATAAGGGGCGAGTCTATTGTCATCAACCAGGTACAAATGTAGACTCCGGGTTACTACGAAGAAATTTCTGATGGAAAAACCAAATAATACTTTACAGAGACCTCATGCTTAGCAGTACCGTTAGCGACAAGGTAGTCGCACGGAATAACTGCTAAACAAACAAAATTTTTCTTAACATTCTTCCTTCCTTAATAATAAAATACCGGCCAAGTGCGTGTCGGACCACGCACAATGAAGGGTTCCGTAGTTGGAATGAATTTATCCCAAGAACAAACTTGACATTGTAGTTGAAAATCATGTTCTCCCAGACATTGCAACTGCAAATGTAAGTTGGTTGACTATTACTCGTAAACTCGTAATGCCTACTTAGCTGTGATAGTTTTCCTTTTAACTTCGTTTATATACTACTGCCGTGAATTTTTTCACATATCCAAAAACAACCATTTAGCTGGCAGGGGGGGGGGGGGACTTTAAAGCTTACAGAAACCCGCAATATTTTTGACCTACCCAACGAGAGTATCGTTGGATAGGTCAAAAATATTACATGTTACGCACCATGGGGTAGACGAGAAACAAAAACATCCCCACTTTACGTGTAGAGGAGATAACCTAAAAACAATTTTTTTTCAAGATTTTATTTCACCACTTTGTCGGCGTGATTTATAATGTATGTATATCCACGCCAAATGTATAGCTTTCTAGTATTAAGAGTCTCTGGGTTAAGCGGCGGACGGACAGACGGACATGACGAAACTATAAGGGTTCCTTGTAGACTACGGAACCCTAAAAACGGAAGCCAGAAATTGTTGTTACACCATACTAGTAATCTTGATATACGCACACATTGCTCAATTGAAATTCTTGCTATGTAATATCCCGTAGGGGCATACCGTGGTATTAGAATAGAAACAAGAATAATTCTGGCTATAATATACAGGTGGCAATTCATTTGGTTTGGGTTGCGGAGATTAATTCTGTAGGCAAGTATTTTTACGCAGGTATAAGAAAGCTTTTTGAATTATCCAACGTGCCTATACCATCTGTATCAGAAAGGTGTGGTCATATTTACGCGTAGGGTACAGACCATCATGAATTTGATTTTTTTTAGACATTTTGAATTGTTTTATTCTTCGTTCGTCCTGAAGTTTTGTCCCACATTTTTATGCAATAAGTAATAACAGCGGCATGAGTCGATCGATCAGGTTAAGCTACGCTTGCTTGATTCGTGGATGGGTGACCATCTTCACATACCAAGACCCCTCCGTGCCTCAGAAAGCACATTAAGCCGTTGGTCTCGGCTGTCATTCGTGGATCTTTGGCAGTCATTACGGGTCGTCAGAAGCCCAAAAGTCTGACAAACAGTCTTACCAAGGGGTATCGTATTACTCAGTAACTGGGTTGTGGAGGTCATATGGGCAGTCGCTTGATGTAAAATACTGGTATTCAGCTACATCCGGTTCGACTGGAAGCCGACCCCAATATAGTTGGGAAAAGGCTAGACAGAAGTGATAAGAGTTACATGTCATAAACGTGTACTTTTTTTCTTTTTTCTTAATTGCCAAGTACATATTTCTGGAGGTCTCGATTCGCCCGCAAATAAATTAACTTCGGGCAAGTCGCCTATAAAAAAAAAAAATATATATATTTGAAAGTGTCGTTTCGCCCGTTTCGGGCGAGTAAATTCGTACGATTCGACTAATAAGCCCACAAATTCAAGAGCCCATTGCTCAATGCAGTCAACAATTTCCAGTTATTGTTTCATTGTCAAACAAACTCAATTGCTCATTATTAAGCTCAACTAGCCAGCTATTGGATACGGAACTTTTTGAGGGCAAATTGTTTCCAATTATTCTCAATGGGTACAAAAGACAAAACAGTTTTTCTGGATGATGCCTGTTTTAACAAGCTTTTTATTTATGGTTTGAAGAGTTTTCTCGTAGGCCAGATACGACAACTCAATGGGCACTATATTCCGTTTCAAGTATGATGTTTCAGAAGGTGGATATTTAACAAAAATGTTTATCATTTCAGCATACTCATAACAGACAAGTTTTTAAGTTTTTTAAGAAAGGCATGTATTTTATCGAACTTTTTTATTGAACACCCTAATATAATGACGGCGCCTCTTTTTGTGAACCTCAAATAATTCCTATTTTGGGGTCCTAACATTACTAAATAGCCAAGGAACTGCAAACAACTGTTGGGATACCCTAACATAGTAACTTAGGGCTGATTTTTCCATTGCCACTTTTATTCGAGGAATAAAATTGACATTTCACAGCTTTTTTTATGAAATAACTGTCAAATTTTCAAAATTATTCCTCGAATAAAGTTATCAGATGATGGAAAGATCAGCCCTAAGTTAAAAAGAGGCTATGTTGAAAAATGTGCATTACCAGAAGCGCGAAAGTTTTTAAAAGTCCATTAATTTAAAAAAGTGTCCATCCATGAAACCGAAAATGTACCCAAAACGATTAATAAACGAACCCGAAAGTGTTTCCTTTTAAGAAAGTGTATCTACTAGAATATTATAAGGTAAATCACTAATCAATCAACTCAGCCTATCGCGGTCCACTGTTGGAAATAGGCCTCTCCCAGGCTGTCCTCCGCCTTCCGCATCCAGTCTGTCCCAGCCACATTCTTAAGGTCGTCGGTCTATCTAACTGAAGGGCGTCCCATACTACGCTTGCCGATACGCGGACTTCACTCTAGGACTCGTCTGCTCCACCAGCCATCGGTCCTTCGACAAACATGGCCAGCCCACTGCCTCATCAGTTTGCTTACTCTAAAAGCTATATCGGTTACTCCTAAATTTATCATAATTTTCCCCACGGAAACATAACAATGCAATATAAACCCTACCCAAATAAGAGTATAATTTATACCCATATAAATTTCAATCACAAGCTTTTGCCAAAAGTAAGGAATAAAAATACGGCGAATATCTCTTCATCCGAAGCGAGACCCCGAATTAATCTTCGATTTTAATCTAACAAAGATATTACTTTTCCCTAGGCAACGATCTTTATTACACATTTTTATTGAACAAGTAAACAATCGGAGGAAATTACAAAATGGCGAGGATCTTTATTCTTTTTCGCTTAGAATTTACTGGTTATATAATTTTTTGGAACGTATTTGAGAAGGCAATATTATCTACAGCTTATGTGTTAAACTGGTATATATTAACTTTGCTGCTAATTTCTTACATTGTACAGACGCCAGCAGGTCAAGCTACCCGAAACTGTAAAATTTTCCCAATCAACCTTGAACCTTAATGCTTTAGCGATAAAGTTGAAAATCTATTAAAGAAATTTGACAGGTTGTAGTAGCTTGATGTGCTGGCGTCACTACTTTAGACTTTTTATTTGATCTTTAATTTTTGTTTTTATCTGATGTATTTATCTGGTGTATTTTGTGTGTTTTAGTGCTGATTTTTCCAATGCCATAATTATAATTTTGTCTGAGGAATAATTTTGAATTTTACACAGTTCTTCTATACAAAATCTGTCAGACGTCAATTTTATTTCACGAATAAAAATTGTCTGTCGATTGAAAAATCGGCCTTTAGTCTGGGCTAAATAAATATATTTTCTATATTTCTTTCTTTCTATTATTCAATTCAATTCAATTCATTTATTCAATAACAATTTTCACATTGTGTCTGAATTTCTACAGCTAAATATATCCTAAAAGTATACATGCAATCTGTATTTAAATTATCACAATTATCCAAATTAAATGTCAATCCATATTTAAAAAATCTAAATTATCCAAATTAAATTACAATCAGAATATCAATAATAATAAAAATTATATATAAAACAACAACTAAAACAAAAACCATTTCTATTAAATTATAATTCATCAATAGAATAAAGACATTTATTCAACAAGAACCGCTTAAGTTTACTCTGAAACTCACTTTTATATACAAGACCTTTTATCTCTGTCGGCAGTTTATTAAACAGTTTTAATGACTTGTGGTAGGGACTATGTTTTGCAACGTTCAGGTGAGTCATTTGCTTCAACTGGAGATCTTTCCTTCTTGTACTCTCCCTTTTTTGTCTTTCATCTTCAGTCTCATATTCAAATATGTACTTGGATAAATGAGTAAGTAGGACCAAAATGTACAAGCTTGGGACTGTCAATATATTTAAGTCAGTGAAATGAGGCTTACATGATTCTTGCTGTTGTATACTAACTATGGTCCTGACTGCTCTTTTCTGAATCACAAAAGCTTTCTGAGTATTGTAGCCATAACTTCCTCCCCAGAAAAGTATGCTGTACCGCAGTCTTGACTCAACTAATGCGTAATAGACCATTTTCAAATGTTTTAAGGTTACGTCGTTTCTGAGACTTCTAAGTACGTAACAGGCAGAGCTAATCGCTTTCTCCAGGTATGCTAGCTCTTCTTTCCACTTTAACTGGCTATCGATATAAACTCCCAGAAACTTAACCACCTGGACCACGTTTACTTTTTCTCCATTTATGGCACAGTTAATGTTATCTTTATTTTTGGAAGTGGATCGAAAAAGCATTACGTTAGTTTTACTGGCATTAACTTTAAGACCGTTGACAGTAAACCAACTGTGGAAGATATCTAAGGCTTGATTTACAATGTAATTAAGAGCGTGTATATTTCTAGCCGAAACAACGGCGTTGGTATCATCAGCAAACACTACTAGCTGGATAGATCCCGCAGCTTTTTCCACCATATGTTGTAAAAGGTCATTTACAAACACGATAAAGAATATCGGACCCAGTATGGAGCCTTGTGGCACGCCAGTGTGCACAGGAGACAATTGGGACTTGTATGTTTCTTCAGTTGGACAGTTTTTACCTGAGTAATATGTCCGTGTCATTACTGCGTTAATCTCCACGAACATCTTCCTGTTCTTTAAATATGATGAGAGAAGTGCCAATACTTTGCCCCTGACACCGTAGTGCTCTAGTTTTTCAAGCAGTAGTTTATGATCCACCGTATCAAACGCTGAACTCAAATCTAAGAAAAGCCCAGCTACTTTCTGTTTGTCATCCAATCTGCTCACTACGTCTTTGATCAAAGTCGATATTGCGTCTTGTGTTCCGACGTTTTTTTGATAACCGAATTGTTTTCTACTTAACACCCCATTTTGGTTAAAATGTCTGAGTAATCTAGTTTTAATTAGCTTTTCGAGAATCTTTGAGTGAATAGGTAGTAATGAGATTGGTCTGTACATCTTTGGGTCTGTTTTAGAGCCTTTTTTGTGCACAGGTATTATTTTTGCTATCTTCAGTTGATCTGGAAAAATTCCTTCATCAAAACACTTGTTATAAAAGATGCTTAAAGGTTCCGCTAGAATATCTATATTGTCCTTTATTACTGATATATTTATGTCGTCATAGCCACAAGATTTTTTGTCAACCATATTTTTCACTATTTTGAATATTTCAAGGGGAGTGACAGGGTCTAAGACCAGTTCATCAGTTACTCTTATTGCACTTTTACGTAGGATATCCATGGCAGCTCCTGTGCTTGCGGTTGTTGATGAATTAAGTTGGAACTGCCGGGACAAGATATTTACAATGTGTGACGGTTCCGATACAATTTTATTGTTTGATTTTAAAATTAGTTTTTTATTGTTCTCTACACTCTTATTCCTATATTTGTTTATAACTTTCCAAACATCTTTTGAAATGTTCGTTGAATTTGCTAATTCAGATTGTACTATTTAACTCTTATTGGTTTTAACATAAATAACATTACGCTTGTATTCCCTGTAGGGTAAGGTCTTATTGCATTTAATTGGGTTCTGTACAGAATCTGTATAAGTGGTGCTAGTGCTTGTGGTAGATCTTTTGTCAATGTACTTCGTGTTACAGATATAGGATCTGATAGAGGAGAACAATAATAAAAGAACTGAGGGGCAATTCTCGTAATTTTAAGAACGTTCACAGTCTGATCTCAGTCTCAATCTGTCAAAAATACGTCTAATTTCCCTACATTTTGACAAGTTTTTGACATTTTTTTGTCGCTGAGATGACACTGCGACTAGATTTTGAACGTTTTAAATTACGAGAATTGGCTTACTGATTAAAATAATGAAAATAATACAGAAGATGAACTATTTTTTTTTTCTTTTTAGTTTTCTTCTGCAGTCCCACGAATAAGAATTGATTTGATGTTGGAATTGTTCGCGCAGAGTGGTTTCTCCGTCGTGATTTCCCTCTTTATATTTTATTAGCTTCTGCTGTGAAATTTATTGTTGCCCGAACCCAACCGTCGCATCGTATCGCTTGCCAGCAATATTACTTCGTTTTCGCTCAGAGCTCTTCCTGACATTTTTCTGTTTCTCCTTAGGGACCTTTTTTTTTTCCGGATGGGAAATCATCAAATGACCCCTCCCGCTTTGGGTGGAGCGGAAGGGATTGTCAGACTCTTACTGACTAAAACCCACACATGTTCCTTCCTTTGCCCTTTATGTTTCGGGGTAGCGGTAACCCTTTCGGACAATCCCGCTGACCCGGCAGGCTTCGGACCTAAGGGGCCCCTCGAATCATGCTGACAACTCTTTGAGGCGCGCGTAGAACACTTACGCGCCGTCCGCCACGGGCCTGGTCCTGATCGGGCGGTGAGCTACTCCTTAGGGACCTAGCGTAATGTTAAGCCTATTTTAGCCTTCCTCAAGAATTGAGCTATCAAATGTAAAAAGATTTTATTTAATCCGACCGGTAGTTTCAGAGATTAGCGCGTTTAAACGAAGGAATAAAAAACAAAACAATCTCTTCAGCTTTATTAAATGGATGTAGATGGCAGCCTGTCCTAGTTGGCATTGGCAAGGTTCATTACGGCTCACCTTTTCGACCGCCTTTTATGGCCCGGCTTTGTAAGCGTTTGGCTAAGCCAAAGGATATTATTTGGGGTTGACTTTCACTTACCCAACTAAAATGCTCAAACGCAAAAAAGATCGTTGCTGGATGAAAAACTAAGTTCCAAATAGACCTCCTTGTTAATCTCTGACAGCTCAATAAAAGACTTCTTTTTGATCTATGGCAGCTTTCACATAAAAAATACCACAAAAACAAATGACAGTCTTACAACCGACAGAACAGAAGCTTTATCACGTTCCAGAAAAAATCAAGTACAAATCACACCTTGAGGAGATATAATACTTTTCGGCCGTCTTTCGGTATCAAGGGACCAGACTGGAGTGTCGGACGAAAATATCGGACCTTCATCTGTCAGAGATCGACTGAGCGAAGTGGGTCGTTATTTTTGTATAGAGATAGAATACATTACGGAGGAAAAGACTTTTTGGAGGAGTGACAAAGTTCGGCCCTTTGTACACACATGTTTTTCTTGCCGTGATATACTCTGGTTTATTCGCCATATGTAGGTAAAAAACGTGTCTGTAAACCGTAAGACACGTTTTTTCTATTTGCCGTACGTTTCTTTACGGTTCGAGGTCCTTAAGCAGGAGGCCTCCTGCTTAAGGACCTCAGAGCGGTTTCGCACTACGTCCGACCCGAATCCGAGAAATCATGGTCCGATGTAGCCATAATAGTATTTGTATGAGGGGTTGCACTGCATCCGAACTCAGTCCGTCCGAATTTAGAACATTTCCCATTCGGATTGAACTCGGATCTTGAATTCGGTTTCGGATTGGATGTAGTGCGAAACCGCTCTTACTGTAATGTCGACGGAAATAATATTAACAGAAGTTAATTAAGGACGCGGAAATTATTAAAATCGAATAGCGTCGAGAAGATATCTGGATTTATGACTCTGTTTCTATGTTTCAGTGTAAGGTATTTGTGAAAAAATGGGTGTCGTTAAGCGAATTAACAAAGAGTATTTTATATTGAGTATTGTATTCCTTCATTGCTTTACTTCCTCTTCTTAGCGTATCGATGGCAAAAAGTTTAAATATTTTTGGCCCAAAATTCAGCTGCGCGAAGTTCGCTCACTGACGCAGTCATAAGGTCATCAAGTGCACAAGTAATTGGCATGCGGCGCAGGATGGCAGGTGGGCCATTTAATAAATTAATATTATTATATTTTATTTATTAGTTATCTCGTTGGTCTGGTGGTCGCAAGCTCTACTGCTGAGCATGAGGTCCTGGGTCGGATTCCCGGGTCGGGCAAAGTGTTATTGGGTTTTTCCATCTGGAATTTCTAAGTTACAGCTCGGAGTCAGAACTTGTGCTTGGTTGTTGGCAATATGCTTGCCCCCTATTACATAAACATAACTGGCAAAATGTGGGTGTACCATAGGTACACCTCTGCCTAGCCCTTCTGGGATTACAAGCGTGATGTTAAGTTATTTATTCATCATCTGCCTAGCCTTTTCCCAACTATGTTAGGGTCGGCTTCCAGTCTAACCAGATGCAGCTGAATACCAATATTTTACATGGAACGACTGCCTATCACTGACCTCCACAACCCAGTTACTGGGTAATACGATACCCCTTGGTAAGACTGGTTGTCAGACTTTCGGGCTACTGACGACCCGTAACGACTGTCAAAGATACACGAATGACAGCCGGGACCAACGGCTTAACGTGCTGTCCGAGGCACGGAGGGGTCTTGATATGTGAAGATGTTAAGTTATTTATTAATGTATTATTATTAAGCCGTGGAAGTGGCTACGTTTTGGGCCAAAAAGATTTAAAATTCAGTCGTGCCATCGACACGAGGAAGAAAAAAATTAATATTGTTGCTATATAACAAAGGATAGGTGAAGGAACTCCACGGGTTGATAGCAACTTAATTAACGTTAGTAATTTCATATCAACGTATGTACGTAACAGGTATTCACACTCGCATTTCAATCAAGCACCTTAATCCTCCTTCATCAATGTTGATGAATTCCCTTATAATTTGTTAAGGATTAAACTTGATGACATAATTACGTTAACATCTTAACACAATATAGGTACCTTATGTTATCCTCGTCATTATGGAGATGTTAAACCTGTCAATAGTCTGTGCGTTGACGGGTTTAACATCTTCAATTGATCTCAACTAGACAATGAAATTTTGAAGCCTGTCACAAACATAATATTTACCTACTTAGGTAGACTAGCGTCTACCCGCGACTTCGTTCGCGTGGAAGTCGTAAGACATCATAATATTCTAAAACGACCCACCGCGTCGCATCGCGTCGCCCACCCGCGCCTTTACTCCCTTTTCGCTTAGCGTTATTTGTGACTTTTTTCTTTTTGCTCAGTTCCCCAGGCTTGCAGCGGAATGTTAAATTGGCTATAACCTTCCTCAAGACTTGGACTATCAAATGCAAAATTAATTTTTCAAATCGTAGTTTTTGTTTTTCGTTATTTTTTAAATGTCGAAGCATCATGCTGAGATAGGAGCCTTTTGAGCTCGTATAGGATTTTCTGTTTCATTTTTCCTTTTATGACTTTTTTTTATAATTTGTTTTATTTTTATTTTTAAATGTGTTTAGTTCAGTTCATAATCCTGCACGAGTAGCAATAAATACTTTTTCTTTCTTTTTTTAATTAACATTTTTTGCATTGTATCGAAACGTATTAATTCTTCAAATGAGTGCCAGAGATAAAATGATCGTTCAAACAAAAAAAAAAAACAAAGAAACAAACAAACTTTTCAGCTTTAATAATTTAGCATAGATGAAGAGTAAACTCCTTTGTGTGTCAACAACGCATCAATTGAACCAAATACAAGTAAGAGGAGTAAGAACAAGGAAAACTAAATAAGTTGAAGGGATCCGTGGCTAAATCGCACAGGTCGATCGATCAGGTTAAGCTACGCTTGCCGCGGTTGGTCTGTGGATGGGTGACCATCTTTACACACCGAGACCCCTCCGTGCCTCGGAAATTACGTTAAGCCGTTGGTCCCGGCTGTCATTCGTGGATCTTTGACAGTCGTTACGGGTAGTCAGAAGCCCGAAAGTCTGACAACCAGTCTTACCAAAGGGTAGCGTATTACCCGGTAACTGGGTTGTGGAGGTCAGATAGACAGTCGCCCCATGTAAAATACTGGTATTCAGCGGCATCCGGTTAGACTGGAAGCCGACCCCAACATAGTTGGGAAAAGGCTAGGCAGAAGATGATGATTGGTAGACCTTTGTTTAGAAGTATGGGTCATGTAAATCCAACTGCCACATAATATATGTATCTTGTCTCTTATGTCTAATGTGGAAGGAACATCTTTTGTTCCATTGACATACGACAGGATACCACCACGCCAGTATGCTCTACTCTGATGGTCTACCAATCCAAATACTTGACATTTTATAATATTAATAACTATGATTTATGTGAATATGAACTTTATTAGCTTAATCAATAATTTTGCATGCTAGTTTTAGCGGTATGTTCTTAAAATTTTGTATCTAAAACGTTTAAAAATGTAAATCTGGGCTGGCGATCAAAGCCGCAGTGTACAGCGATTTGAAGTGGGGGCAATTGCCACCTCGTGGCAATCCATGTGGGGGCGACTGGGAATATACAGTTTTAGCGAGTAGTTTTCGAAACTGTTGAAAAAACCGACTATCTGTAATATGCTACAATTCTTGCAAATAAATTTCGTTTTATTGCATTTCATTTAAAATTTATATTTTAATACATAGAGCCAGAATATTATTATTTAGGGACTAACACAGTATTAAGTACTATTAACACCAACTGGACCAAAAAGTTGTGCGTTTTCAATATAAATATTCAATAAATTAATCTCATTTGCAGTTTCGATGAGAATATAGATAGTCACTGCAAGTTACTTTCTTCAAAACAAAAATTATTATTGATCAAAAGCTAAGGAAAGATAATTAAAATAGATATTGCTAAGCAATTACTCGTCCCCAGTCGTGCTCGTGCTCATAAATAATTTAAAAACCTATTACTGAACTGCCAAAACTAATTTTTCAATTTGACAAGTCCACTTCTCAAGTAATCTTGAGTGACAGTTAGACAGACTTTTCTCAGAGGTTCAGTGAGAAGGAAAATTTTTGTCCATTTCTCCCATTCATTACTATTACAGACGATACTTCTATAACCTGAACTTAATCCATATATGTATACGGTAATAACCTTTTGAAATAAAAATACTCGTTGTGGCCAAAGACCCAAAGTGAGGTTGCCTTAAAAAGCTTTACCCCGACTCGCGCTAATTTCCCCCATGACATCTGTCATAAGGCTTGACATCAGGTAAAGTTATCCGACCTTATCCCCTTGTCATAAGAGCTATATCACCTTATCACGCCGATTGGAGTGGGGTAAAAAGGTTATGATTTATTATGTTCGAGAGTAGCCAAGTGTGAATGAGGAGGGTGCACCTATTTTGATGGAGTATATAGAAATTTAATTTAATGGTACTCAATTTTTGCGTTACATAAAGGAAATTAATACGGCACGAATAACTTTGTATTCGGAAATTATTAATGATTTTGCGTAGTTTGCGTTTTGAGAAGGAAAGTTTGTGCTGAATGTGTCTGTCGTTTTAAGACAGAGAAATTCGTATGAAGAGTTTTGGAAAAGGATTATTTATTATTTCTCAACTCTGAACATAAGTACCTACTTAATTATTTCTTCTAAACTAATTGTGTCATATTTATAGACGAACAGTTATAAAATAAATAATTTGTGTAGTAGGTGAAATGGTTTCATTACCAAGATATCTATATAATTATATCTATACTAATAATAAAGCTGAAAAGATTATTTGTTTGAACGTGCTAATATCTGGAACTATCAGTCGGATTTATAAAAAAAGTTTTTTTGCATTTCATAGCCCAAATTTTGAAGTAGGCTATATAACGTGCTACAACCCTTTGGTGATGAGCATAAACCAAAAAAATTCAGAAAGAATGCTAAGCGAAAACAAAGTAAAAGAACGGGCGGGCGATGCGATGTGACGCGGCGGGGAACAAACAATTTCACGTGGACAAAGTCGCGGGCAGAAGCTAGTTAAATATGTTTTAGTTGGATAAAGTAATCACAAAGTTGAAATAGACATAGGTACTTTATTTTAGTAGGACATTGACGGAACGGCAGTAGGGTGTGATTGTGGAGCTATGTCGCAAACCATGGTCTACCTCTTATTCTGCCCTCTGTGCCCCAAAACGTGCAGTCAAAGTGACCTCTGCGCTGCCACTGACGACGCTGTGGAAGTGGCAAAGTTTTGGGCCAAGATATAAAATTCGGTCATGCCAGCGTCATGACGAAGAAGTAGCACATTCTGTCGCATATCTTAATTATACAGTACCTTCATCATCATAACACATAACATTTAAGTAAAGAAAAGATCAAGGAGTATCGCAAAATAATGTAAATTACTTCAATATGGCGGAAACTTGCTTCAACACCAACAATGTTCAGCTTATAAAGGTGTTTCATGTAAACACCAACTTCGCACTTGTAATCCTCTAGGGGTTTACGTAGATATTGTGGTAGTACCTTTAATAGCTACGACGCTAGCGACTACACTACGTGATTTTATATAAGTGCTTCTTTGTAAGTTTGGGGTATTAAGTTATAAATGATGAAGAAAATATTTCAGAAATTATAAAAAGAAAAGCAGATATTGTGGTATGCTTTATCAACTCAGTATACAGGGTGGCCGGAACATTAACGTCCAAAAATAAAATTTAGGTCCCTCGTATCGTGGGGTATCCGAATCACCCCCATGTATGTTCCGCGACTTTTCATAGTTTTCGAGTTACGAATTTTTTTCTGATTTTTTGAGAATGATCGACCTGACCAATCTAAAAAATGGCTTTGTCGAGTTTTTTTTTTTTTGCAACTGAATCTTCGTGAGTAGTACTTTTATGCATAAAATAATCAGCTTCGTAACTGTGATGAAAGTTATGAAAAAGTTGGTCTAAAGTGAAAAAATTACGTTCGGTAAATTATGGCTTAGCATTTTAACTTTAAATAAAAAATTTAAACAGGAATCTTCATGGTTCCTAAGTAGGCTTCAAGAATGCGCCAGACTCTCAGCTTTCATAATCATAAAAAAATTAGCACTTTAGACCAACTTTTTCATCACTTTCATCACAGTTACGAAGCTGATTATTTTATGCATAAAAGTACTACTCACGAAGATTCAGTTGCAAAAAAAAAAATCTCGACAAAGCCATTTTTTAGATTGGTCAGGTCGATCATTCTCAAAAAATCAGAAAAAAATTCGTAACTCGAAAACTATGAAAAGTCGCGGAACATACATGGGGGTGATTCGGATACCCCACGATACGAAGGACCTAAATTTTATTTTTGGACGTCAATGTTCCGGCCACCCTGTATAATAGTCGACTGCTGGACATAGGCCTCTCCCAGGCTGCGCCACAACACCCTGTCCTCCGCCTTCCGCATCCAGTCTGTCCCAGCCCCCTTTTTCATGTCGTCCCTCCATCTAGCTGGGGGCGCCCCACACTACGTTTGCAGATACGCGGTCTCCACTCCAGGACTTGTCTGGTCCACCGGCCAGCGGTCCTTCGACAAACATGGCCAGCCCACTGCTATTTCAGTTTGCTTACTCTGCAAGGTATGTCGGTAACACCAGTTCTTTTCCGGATAATTTTATACGATTCATATCTTTATTAGCTATGGCTAACCAGTTATGCGATCGTCGTGCAAACACGCGACCATCGCGTTAATTTTGCTCGGCAAACCTCGTACACCGTCGCACCGACAAAGGGCGCCTTCCGGTTTTCCGAACAAATGAGTGACATGAGAACGCGACGATCTTTTTGGTTGTTTGTTGGTAAAAGTCTCTTTATAAGTTTTGGAATATATTTTAAGATGTGCGTGGTATAAATGGAAATAAAATGAAGAAAGAAAGAAAAAAGTAAGAAAAATATTTTATTCTGCACAAACAAAACGCAGATTTACAAGTAATAAAAAAACAAGACACCCACAGAAGACACACAGGGGGGTCTACTCCGAAGTGGTATCCTTTAGCCTTTTCCCAACTATGTTGGATTCCGCTTCCAGTCTAACCGAATGCAGTTGTATACCAGTATTTTACATGAAGCGACTGCCTATTTGACCTTCACAACTCTGTTACTGGATAATACGATAACTAGTTGTCAGACTTTCGGGCTTCTGACGACCCGTAACAACGGTCAAAGATCCACGAATGACAGCCGGGACCAACTGCTTCACATGCTTTCCGAGGCATGGAGAGGTCTTGGTATGTTAACATGCCCACCGACGGACCAACCGCGGCAAAGGTAGCTTAACCTGTTCGATCGACCTGTGCGGCTGTTATTATTTAGCTTCGGGAACCGCAAAGGTGTGAGAATAAATGATAGATCATAAATATGAGTGACAAAGATGAAGTATTTTTCCAATGTTACATTCATAAACAATCTGTATAAAGCTAGAGAACTCGGTTATTGAGACATTACATCAATTTGCAGTGTTACAAACACGACTGAAAAAAAATTACAGTAGTGATTTGAATTTACGGTCAATTTAACTTGACATTCAATTTGTTTGTCAATGAAGTACCTTGACTTTACATTCAATCTACCTTTTGTGGTATTAGGATTTAATCATTTCAACATTAACGCTTGACTTTCATTTTGAGATTTTTTAGTGGAGATAATTTCACAAGTCTGTATCCACTTATGTCAAAATATTTTATCGAAATTTTTAGACACGTGGTTACTAGCAAAATTGATTATAACAGTCTTTTCAATGGTGGACTGAAATTTGTTTATCGATGTATCACTTTTGCTTGACAGCAAACACTTTGAAGAAATTTTGCTGTAATTTTTGCTCTTCAACACGACAGGTTCTCAAACCTTTTAACTTAGTGCTTTTAAGGCGATTTTTTACGTAGTGGAAGCTCTTTTAGAATATTTTGAAGTATTGGTTTTTATTTTATTTGGTTATTATGGTGTAGGATGACAGCCTGACATTAGTGGATCTTACCAAGGGTTATCGTTAATTACTCAGACGCTGGGTTGTGGAGGTCAGATAGCATAGGATAGTCGCTCCATGAAAATACTGGTGTTCAGCTGCATCCGGTTATACTGGAAGCTCACTCCAAAATAGTTATGAAAACATAGGTAGATTGAATTAAGACATGGCGCATACTATGCGATATGCGACTGCGACAGTTTGGCAAACTAATTGTGTACAGCGTTTACAGCTTTCGATACGCGCATCGAGTACTCAAAGGAAAAGATCGCTTCCTGCATGACGTCTGTCGTAACGACTACTCGCAGACGCAAACGACAGCGTCTGGACGTAGCCACAAGACATATAATGCGCTGGCACTAATTTAGACATAAAATATCTACAGGCTAACTAATTGACGTGTAATGTTTGCATATGACGTCATACGATTAGCTCGGCATAAACTGATTTGCTTCGGTGTTAATTAAGTTAGATCCTATGCAAACATGACGTTTCCTTGTTTGCTTGGTGTTTGAATATTAAACTAACTGTTGATTTACGAGTTGATTCTTTTGTTAGCTTCATGTGAGAAGTTTTGTATTATTGAAAGGTTTAAATCAAAAAAGTAAATGTTGATACCTTGTAGTAACACATTTACGTGTTTTTAATTGTTTCTGCAGCTTGATTGTTGTTTTGGGAGTTTAATTAAAGCAATAAATTATTTATGATCATGATGAGCAGATAAACGGATGAACCATGTATACGGTACATGAAGTACCTATACAAAAATAAAAATGTAGTGTTAAAGTTTGACAATGACTGCAACATAAAAAAAAACTCTGCTCTCAAAACGGTGAAGGAAAATATCGTGCGGAAACCGGCATGTCCTAGAACCAAAAATTCAAAGACATGTGACATCTACTAACCTGCACTGGGCCCGCTTGGTAGATTACAGCCCACTCCCTCTCGAAGAGAGGAGGCCTGTGCCCCAGCAGGGGGAACAATATGATGATGATGACATTTGAGTGAATTCGCAAGAGTTTTATTAAATAAAGTTAGTTATGTAAGGTAAAAAGTTATATTATTTGTTGTTAGGTATGTAAGGTTAAATAAGTTATTTTTAAGTTGATAACTACACTGTCGCGTTAGGTTAAGGCCTGTAATTATATTTGTAAGGTTGATAAATAAATAAATAAAAAAGAAAAAAAAAGAAATTAATACCCTAAAGTACAGTCGCAAAGATAACACTGGAAACACCAATAAATTGGAACTATCTTATACCAGACAATAACTGTAATAAACGCAATCAGTTTTTGAATCTAAACATTAATTTCGTCTAAATGCCACTTGTGAGAAGTTGGCTTAGTAACTAAAGTTCATTCAAAACGCTTATCTCTGAACTTAGGTCTTAATAGGACTACCTTGTAAAGGTTGAAGGAGTGATCAGACGATGTTTGATATAATTTCTAGAAGCTCTATCTACTTTTTATTATTTTTATTCATTTATTTTATTGATAAATATCATATATATACACAAACACATACATATATATTTATAAACAGACAAGAAAAAAATAACGGAAAATAATTTCAAACCTGATGCTTATTTCTAAAGAAATCTCTTCCAGCATACCTAGGATAGGAAAGAAGATAAAAAAAGAGATGTAGATAACGTGTGTAAGAGTCTATGAAAAAGCAAAATACAAGAAGACACTGGTTTAAATATAATCATACGATATGAGAATATACTTCAATCCTACTCATATTATAAATACAAAAGGTTGTAAGGATGGATGGATGGATGTTTGTTACTCTTTCACGCAAAAACTACTGCACAGATTTGGATGAAATTTGGCACACGGATAGTTTATAACCACGATTAACACAAAGGTAACATTTTATCCCGATATTCCCACGGGATCGAAACTTATGCGAGTGAAACCACGGGACGCAGCTGGTACATACATACTTTTAAAATAAATATCACTACAATATATAACTATAATTCTAATGTTATTTGAAATAATAAATAACTAATATATGCAACTATTATTTCTAATTACTGATTATTTCGACAATTCGCCATGAACAATATAAGGTGTAATTGAAATACCTGAAAATCTCTTCATAATGATTGAAGTTGTTGATAGAATCTGACCATCCACACCCTGTATGATGCGAGCTCTAAGACCAGAGGCATCAAGTTCAGCTGGGAGGCTGACCAGAACACCTGGCTGGAAGACTTTTTAGAGGTATTTGATGTTGGGAAATTGTATCTATGCTAATTGCACGGTAAGCTCTGCTTGCGAGATGCAGGATTTGTGTGACGTCAGTATGACGCGTTGTTCACATGTGGCGTTGTAGATACCGCTACAACTGCATTAATTTCGGTAAGTTCTACTCGTATGATCGGTCTAATGACCCCTCCAGTATACTGATCATAATGAACAACTTCTACCATCGGACCAACACTCATGATCAGCTGCCTAGGCTTTTCCCAACTATGTTCGGGTTGGCTTCTAGTCTAACTGGATGCATCTGAATATCAATATTTTACATGAAGCTTCTGCCTAGCTGACCTCCACAATCCGGTTACTGGATAATACGTTACCTCGGTAAGAGTGGTTGTCAGTCTTTCAGGCTTCTGACGACTCGTAACGACTGCTAACCACGAATGACAGCTGGGACCAACGGCTTTCCAAGGCACGGAGCGGTCTTGATATGTTAAGATCACATCCATGGTCAGTCCATCCAATTTAATAACCTACGAAAAGTTTCAACGCAGGGGGTTTAGAATCATGTACTGAATCCATGGTAACACCTTGCGAGTCATTGTCCCGGCCACTGTTTATAGGATACCTTCAAAGGTAATTATGAACTAAATAAAAACCGAGTGCCACCCTGTATTTAACTAATAATTAGGGTTAATTAAAAGAACCAAATACCTCTAATCGCTGGATTTCTTCATGTCTTTGAAAAAAATAAAGACAATAAAGACTACTGCATAATTATAATAATGAGTAGAATTATAAACCTTACAAAGGAATAATACATTGAAACCAATCAAAGCTTCATTTTTAGTTCATTAAAAGATAAGCAACCACATTACTTTAAACTAATTAAAAGTAGAAAAGATATATACGAATTTAAAAAGTTAAAAGACTTTCTAGTTATAACAAACTGCTACAAATTAACACAACTTTGCTATAAATTAAACTTTTTCGTTAACACTTTATTGGATTTCAACTCAGTGAAAACATAATAAAAATAAATTACTGACTAGCTTGCGCTGGTGAAGACGTTAGTTAATAAGTAAGCAGTGCATACGATCATAATAAAATAAAACATACTGTGTCACTTTTGTGTAGAATTGTATAGTCAAGGAAAAAATATATTATGAATACCTTACTGATTTTTTTTCAAAATTGATTGAGGTGTTGTGCATAAACTTATTATGAAATACTAGCGACGCGCCTCTGCTTTGCACGGTTATTACGACTTGATTACACATCGATATTTATTTATTACATGCATCCTGCATGTAATAAATAAATATTCATTCATGATAAATATTCATGTGCATATAACCCTGCCGGAATAAATTCTCTAAATGATGGTGAAAACCGCCTAAAAATCTGCTGCGAAAAATGTAGAGATGCGGTACTATCATTGTTGGCTCATTGCTACGCCGTAGCGTGACTGCTACGACGTAGCACTGCAATTTGCTGCGTTTGCGATGCTGTATGAGAAACTCGCTTCGGAGTTTTGGTAAGTAAAATCAATTTTTTAGCCTTTGAAGATACTAGCGTCCATGTCAAACAAAGATTTGTTACAAAATGGAGCGATCAAGCGCTCGAAACATAATGTATCTGACCAAACACTTCATTTATCAATGTGTCAATCACCGATCGAAAATGTTCGCCCCGTGTGTACCGATACCCGACACTCCAATCTTTCCTTCACGGAGTATTTTCACATTGACTTTATTTTAAGCCCTTCAATTACAGAACACTTCCATTATTACCAGACTTTGCAGACAAATAAATGGATTGTCACAGTTTAAATATTCAGAAGTGGAGGGCAATGGCCTCTAAGAGTGGCCGTGAAATGTACGTCCGGTGAACTCTGGGCAGTTAATCCACCTTGATGACTGGCTAATACTTTTTATCACGGAATGAGCTATTTTTAAACATGGTGTACTAAAAAAGAAGGACAAGGCTACAAAATGCACATCCATAATTTGTAATATCTAGTTAGACGAGGAGATGGCCGATGGACTAAAGCTGTGAGCGAATAGTGGCCAAGGTTAGGCTAAAGAAACCACGGTTCCAAAAGCGCGTTTGGCTGATGATATCGGCAAAGTCGGGAAACACCTGGATGAGGAATGCATGGAACCGGGAAGTATGGCAGAAGAAAGGGGAGGATTATACTCAGCAGTGAATGATTCGGGATGAAATAATGACCATGATGATCCATAACCCAGAGTAATATTGTAAATGCGAAAATATTGTAAATGCGTAACTATTACGGTCGAAGGTGTAGAAGTTGCAATGGGTAGCTCATCGTCCGATCAGGACCAGGCCCGTGCCG